>JALXJV020000020.1:18661480-20091479 GCA_024633595.2 Lepomis macrochirus | reverse complement strand
GGGGTGAAGTTAGTTTAATATTCAACATTCGTCGTTTTTCGCGTCTATTACATTCAATAGCTCCGTGTCAAAATCTCCATTTCTCCCAGTTTTGGGATATATTGGAGAGCTAATTCAGGCAGAAGTTTCACAGCTGTGATCACCTCAAAATCGCTGAAGATAACGACGCTGTCCAGAGCGCAAAGCACTGAATGTCTGTCAAATGCGCCTGTCGCTGTAGGCGACGTTAGGGACCGTCCGCAAATTGCAACACATCCATTTCAATCTTCAATAACTTTTGTGTTTTTCAACATAAAAATCTCAAACCACTGTTAATATAACTAGTGACCACCCTCAAACATTTCACACCTGTAAGTTTGTAAACAAACATGAAAACAAATTAATAAATTAATAAAATTCTTATTTATTCACATTAAAATTGAATAATTTCAATAGCATCCTCATTTATGAATATATTGGCATCAAATCACCTCTCATCTATCCTAGATATCCTCTAACAACTTTCACAGCAATAAGTTTCTGAAAAAGGCCCTTAAAGAATCCCTTAACACCATTATCAGGGTCCCAATGCCTGAAATGTGTACTTTTTGACATTGTATTTTCAATAGCTTGCTCATTTGTGAATATATTGACATCAAATCACCTCTCATCTATCCTGTGCATCCTCTTACAACTTTCACACCTGTTAGTTTCTGAAAAAGGCCCATAAAGAATCCCTTAACTCTAATATCAGGGGCCCAATACCTGAAATTTGTACTTTTTGACATTGCAATTTCAATAGCTTGCTCATTTGTGAATATAATTGCATCAAATCACCTCTCATCTATCCTGTGCATCCTCTCACAACTTTCACACCTGTTAGTTTCTGAAAAAACCCTTAAGGAATTCCTTAACTTCAATATCAGGGGCCCAATGTCTGAAATGTGTACTTTTTGACATTGTAATTTCAATAGCTTGCTCATTTGTGAATATATTGACATCAAATCACCTCTCATCTATCCTGTGCATCCTCTTACAACTTTCACACCTGTTAGTTTCTGAAAAAGGCCCATAAAGAATCCCTTAACTCTAATATCAGGGGCCCAATACCTGAAATTTGTACTTTTTGACATTGCAATTTCAATAGCTTGCTCATTTGTGAATATAATTGCATCAAATCACCTCTCATCTATCCTGTGCATCCTCTCACAACTTTCACACCTGTTAGTTTCTGAAAAAACCCTTAAGGAATTCCTTAACTTCAATATCAGGGGCCCAATCTCTGAAATGTGTACTTTTTGACATTGCAATTTCAATAGCTTGCTCATTGTAGAATATATTGACATCAAATCACCTCTCATCTCTCCTTCTCATCCTCTCACAACTTTCACACCTGTTAGTTTCTGAAAAGGCCCTTAAAGAATCCCTTAACACCATTATCAGGGTCCCAATGCCTGAAATGTGTACTTTTGACATTGCAATTTCAATAGCTTGCTCATTGTAGAATATATTGACATCAAATCACCTCTCATCTCTCCTTCTCATCCTCTCACAACTTTCACACCTGTTAGTTTCTGAAAAAGGCCCTTAAAGAATCCCTTAACACCATTATCAGGGTCCCAATGCCTGAAATGTGTACTTTTTGACATTGCAATTTCAATAGCTTGCTCATTGTAGAATATATTGACATCAAATCACCTCTCATCTCTCCTGCTCATCCTCTCACAACTTTCACACCTGTTAGTTTCTGAAAAAACCCTTAAGGAATCCCTTAACTCCAATATCAGGGTCCCAATGCCTGAAACATGTACTTTTTGACATTGTAATTTCAATAGCTTGCTCATTTGTGAATATATTGACATCAAAACACCTCTCATCTCTCCTGCTCATCCTCTCACAACTTTCACACCTGTTAGTTTCTGAAAAAACCCTTAAGGAATCCCTTAACTCCAATATCAGGGGCCCAATGTCTGAAATGTGTACTTTTTGACATTGTAATTTCAATAGCTTGCTCATTTGTGAATATATTGACATCAAATCACCTCTCATCTCTCCTGCTCATCCTCTCACAACTTTCACACCTGTTAGTTTCTGAAAAAACCCTTAAGGAATCCCTTAACTCCAATATCAGGGTCCCAATGCCTGAAACATGTACTTTTGACATTGTAATTTCAATAGCTTGCTCATTTGTGAATATATTGACATCAAAACACCTCTCATCTCTCCTGCTCATCCTCTCACAACTTTCACACCTGTTAGTTTCTGAAAAAACCCTTAAAGAATCCCTTAACTCCAATATCAGGGTCCCAATGCCTGAAACATGTACTTTTGACATTGTAATTTCAATAGCTTGCTCATTCTAGAATATATTGACATCAAATCACCTCTCATCTCTTCTGCACATCCTCTCACAACTTTCACACCTGTTAGTTTCTGAAAAAGGCCTTAGGGAATCCCTTAACACCATTATCAGGGTCCCAATGCCTGAAATATGTACTTTTTGCCATTGTAATTTCAATAGCTTGCTCATTTGTGAATATATTGACATCAAACCACTTCTCATCTCTCATGCTCATCCTCTCACAACTTTCACACCTGTTAGTTTCTGAAAAAGCCCTCAGGGAATCCCTTAACACCAATATCAGGGTCCCAATGCCTGAAATGTGTACTTTTTGACATTGCAATTTCAATAGCTTGCTCATTTGTGAATATATTGACATCAAATCACCTCTCATCTCTCCTTCTCATCCTCTCACAACTTTCACACCTGTTAGTTTCTGAAAAAGGCCCTTAAAGAATCCCTTAACACCATTATCAGGGTCCCAATGCCTGAAATGTGTACTTTTTGACATTGCAATTTCAATAGCTTGCTCATTGTAGAATATATTGACATCAAATCACCTCTCATCTCTCCTTCTCATCCTCTCACAACTTTCACACCTGTTAGTTTCTGAAAAAGGCCCTTAAAGAATCCCTTAACACCATTATCAGGGTCCCAATGCCTGAAATGTGTACTTTTTTGACATTGCAATTTCAATAGCTTGCTCATTTGTAGA
Source organism: Lepomis macrochirus (assembly GCA_024633595.2). Taxonomy (NCBI): domain Eukaryota; kingdom Metazoa; phylum Chordata; class Actinopteri; order Centrarchiformes; family Centrarchidae; genus Lepomis; species Lepomis macrochirus. Next base: position 20,088,444 of record JALXJV020000020.1, on the reverse strand, counting down.
ATATATTGACATCAAATCACCTCTCATCTCTCCTGCTCATCCTCTCACAACTTTCACACCTGTTAGTTTCTGAAAAAACCCTTAAGGAATCCCTTAACTCCAATATCAGGGTCCCAATGCCTGAAACATGTACTTTTGACATTGTAATTTCAATAGCTTGCTCATTGTAGAATATATTGACATCAAATCACCTCTCATCTCTCCTGCTCATCCTCTCACAACTTTCACACCTGTTAGTTTCTGAAAAAGCCCTCAGGGAATCCCTTAACACCAATATCAGGGTCTCAGTGCCGGAAACATGTACTTTTTGACATTGCAATTTCAATAGCTTGCTCATTCTAGAATATATTGACATCAAATCACCTCTCATCTCTTCTGCACATCCTCTCACAACTTTCACACCTGTAAGTTTCTGAAAAAGGCCCTTAAAGAATCCCTTAACACCATTATCAGGGACCCAATGCCTGAAATATGTACTTTTTGCCTTGATGGTCAAACAAGGACATGTTTTTTTTTCCTTCCGGGGTATGTATCTTGATTTTTTTAAAACAATGGTTGTATCTGGTACATTATATATGAAACTTAACTAAAATAACTCTTATAACTCTCTTTTAACTCTATTTCTCTTATTTTTAATTTTCAATTTTCAGTTCAATTCAATGTCTTTTATATAGCGCCAAATCACAACAACAGTTATTTCACAGCGCTTTTCATAAAGAGCAGGTCTAGACCATACTCTGAAGTTATTTACAGAAGCCCCACAATTCCCACCAAGAGCAAGCACTAGGCGACACAGGCAAGGAAAAACTTCCTTTTAACCTCCTTGTGGAACTCCATGACCAACTTTGGCATGCATGGAGGACTCATCGTTAACGTACAAACTGAAATCGATCTGATAAATAGGACTTAAACCAGCTTAGAGCGGTTCCTTTAATGCCAATGAAATGTTCCAGTCTCTTTAATAGGATCTGATGGTCAATGGTATGAAATGCAGCACTAAGATCTAGTAAAACCAATACAGAGACAAGTCCTTTGTCTGATGCAGTTAGGAGGTCATTTTCACCAGTGCTGTCTCTGTGCTATGATGAGCTCTAAATTCTGACTGAAAATCCTCAAATAAACTATTGCTATGTAGAAAGTCACGCAGCAACTGCTTTCTCCAGGACTTTAGAGATAAATGGAAGGTTAGATATAGGTCTATAGATGGCTAAAACATCTGGATCCAGGTTGGGCTTTTTCAGAAGAGGTTTAATTGCAGCTACTTTAAAGAACTGTGGCACACAGCCTGTTGATAAAGATAGATTGATCATATCTAGTAGAGAAGTGCTGACTAAGGGTAAAACTTCTTTAGGCAGCCTACTCGGGATGGGGTGTAAGAGGCAGGTTGATGGTTTGGATGAAGACATTATTGAAGTTAGATGATAAAGATTGAGGGAAGCAAAGCAGTCTAAACATATAATTGGTTTTACAGCTGTTTCTAAAGTTCCTGAGTATAGACTTAAGTCGGTGCCAGTTGAGGGCAGGTCTTGGTGGATTTTGTTTCTAATAGCTAGGATTTTATCATTTAAGAAGCTCATGAAGTCGTAACTACTGAGAGCTATGGGAATACTTTGCTCAATAGAGCTGTGACTTTCTGTCAGCCTGGCTACAGTGCTGAAAAGAAACCTGGGGTTGTTCCTATTTTCCTCTATTAATGACGAGTAGTACTCTGCTTTGCATTACGGAGGGCCATCCTATAAGTTTTAGGACTATCTTGCCAAATTAAACGAGAATTTTCCAGTTTGGTGGAACGCCAATTCCTCTCGAGTTTCTTCGATATTTGCTTTAATTTGCGAGTGTCAGTATTATACCATGGAGCTAACCGTCTTTGTTTTAGTATTTTCTTTTGTAGAGGGGCTACAGAGTCGAGTGTTGTTCGCAGCGAGCCTGCAGCACCATCAACAAGATGATCGACTTGGGAGGGACTGAAATTAGCATAAGAGTCCTCTGTTACTTTGTGACCTGATATTGAATTTAGAGCTGATGGAATCGCATCCTTAAATTTAGCTATAGCGCTATCAGACAGACATCTTGTATAGAAATTTTTTCCCAATTGAGGGTAGTTCAGCAATACAAGCTCAAAAGTTATCAAACAGTGATCAGATAAAGAGGGATTCTGTGGGAACACTATTAAATGTTCAATTTCAATACCATATACCAGAACAAGGTCAAGGGTGTGGTTAAAACAGTGAGTCGGTTCATGAACACTCAGAGAAGCCAATTGAATCTAATAGAGAGATAAACGCAGTACTAAAGCTGTCATTCTCAACATCCACATGAATATTAAAATCCCCTACAATAATAACTTTGTCCGTTTTAAGGACTAAAGTTGACAAAAACTCTACAAATTCAGATAAGAATTCAGAGTACGGACCAGGTGCTTCGGTACACTACAACAAATAGAATTGGTTGCAGTGATTTCCAGCTTGGGTGTGAAAGACTCAGAACAAGGCTTTCAAATTAGTTATAATTTAGTTTAGGTTTAGAGCTGATTACTAGGCTAGACTCAAAGATAGCTGCAACTCCACCTCCTCGGCCTGTGCTTCGAGGAATGTGAGAATTCATATGACTGGGAGGGGTGGATTCATTTAGGCTCACATATTCTCCATCACCCAGCCAGGTTTCAGTAAGACAGAATAAATCAATTTCATAATCTGATATTAGTTCATTTACTAGTACACCTTTAGAAGAGAGAGATCTGATGTTTAAGAGTCCACATTTTACTCTCCTATTCGTTTGCACTATTGCTCTTGTGGTTTTAATTTTTATGAGATTTTTATGCACAGCTCCTCTTCTGTTTACCTTTGATTTAAATAATTTCAATGGTCGGGGGACAGACACCGTCACTATAGGGTTTTCTCTAAGTAACTCCTGGAACGGAGGAGCAGAGAAGTGTGTTAAACTGCAACTCTGCGTAGGGTTTTGGGTGGGTAACTGCTGAATTAGAAGGGCAGAGAAGTGTGTTAGACTGCGACTCTGCCTCCTGGTCTCAACTCTGGGTTGTCATGGATTTGGTCCGCTAATAAAGTTGGCCAGATTTCTAGAAATGAGAGCTGCTCCTTCCCAAGTGGGATGGATGCCGTCTCTCCCGAATCAGACCAGGTCTTTCCCAGAAAGTCTGTCAATGATCTACAAAGCCCACATCGTTTTATCTGAATTTTAATTTTATTAGTCAGGATTTGTTGTGCTGTATTAAAAACTGTCATGACATCTTTTTCTGCATTACCAGACTAATACATTAATCGGGACTGATGCCTTTGTCTTATCACTTGATTTGGTATCCTGGAGGTGCTGATGGTGCAGTATAGAGCCCCTTTGGTGTGGGAAACTTGGGTTCAATTTCCACTGTGGCGAATCCACCAATGTATCCCTGAGCATGACACTGAACTCTTAGCTGCTCCAGAGGCGTGCAACCTCTGAAATAAATAGCAATTTTACGTCGATTTGACAGTCAACTTAAATGCTGATAAGTGGATGCCTCAACATTAATGATGTTGTAATCACCACCGGTTTAACCAAGCTGGTGCATTCTTTGGTAAGAATTAGTTGAATTGAGCCAGTGTTACATACTGTTATATGGAAGCAGTAATACTGGTATATAGTAGTCCCTGCACAAAGTAAAGTATTAGGCTATAATTTGATTGTTCCTCTACGACTTTAAAGCCCCACTGAATTATTTTCAGAATAAAAGTCTGGAGTACATTCACATACAGTGGATAGAAAAGTCTACACACCCCTGTTAAAATGCCAGGTTCTTATGATGTAAAATAATGAGACAAAGATAAATCATGTCAGAACTTTTCCACCTTTAATGTGACCTATAATGTGAACAATTCAATAGAAAAACCAACTAAAATGTTCGAGGGGAAAAAAGAAAAGAAAACCTTAGAATAACCTGGCTGCATAAGTGTGCACACCCCTTTTAACTGGGGATGTGGCTGTGTTCAGAATTTAACAATCACGTTCAAACTCAGGTTAACTAGAAGTCATTACAGACCTGCCATCATTTAAAGTGACTGATTAATCACAAATAAAGCTCACCTGTTCAAGTAGGTTTTTCCTGATATTTTCTTAGTTGCATCTCCGAGCAAAAGCCATGGTCCGCAGAGAGCTTTCAAAGCATCAGAGAGATTTCATTGTTGAAAGACATAAGTCAGGAGACGGGTACAAAAGAATTTCCAAAGCATTAGATATGTCATGGAACACAGTGAAGACAGTCATCATCAAGTGGAGAAAATATGGCACAACTGTGACAATAACAAGAACTGGACGTCCCTCCAAAACTGATGAAAAGACAAAAAGAAAACTGGTCAGGAAGGGTTCCAAGAGGCCTACAGCAACATTAAAGGAACTGCAGGAACTTCTAGTACTGGCTGTGTGGTACATGTGACAACTATCTCCTGTATTCTTCATATGAATGGGCTATGGGGTAAGGTGGCAAGACGGAAGCCTTTTCTTAGAAAGAAGAACATCCAAGCACGGCCGAAGTTTGCAGAAACAAACATCAAGTCCCCCAAAAGCATGTGGGAAAATGTGTTATGGTCTGATGAAACCAAGGTAGAACTTTTTGCCCATAATTCCAAGAGGTATGTTTGGCGCAAAAACAACACTGCACATCACCCAAGGAACACCAGACCCACAGTGAAGCATGGTGGTGGCAGCATCATGTTTTGGGGCTGTTTTTCTTTAGCTGGAACCGAGGCCTTAGTCAGGGTGGAGCGAATTATGAACAATTCCAAATACCAGGAAATTTGGGCACAAAACCTTCAGGCGTCCATTAGAAAGCTGAAGATGAAGAGGAAGTTCACCTTCAGCACTACAACGACCCAAAGCACACATCCAAATCCACAAAAGCATGGCTGTACCAGAAGAAGATTAATGTTTTGGAACGGCCCAGCCAGAGCCCAGACCTCAATCCAACTCAACATCTGTGGGGTGATCTGAAGAGGGCTGTGCAAAGGCAATGTCTTTGCAATCTGACAGATTTGGAGTGCTTTTGTAAAGAGTTGGCAAATATTGCAAAATCAAGATGTGCCATGCTAATAGACTCCGACCCAAAGAGACGGACTTCTGTAACAAAATCAAAAGATACTTCAACAAAGTATTAGTCTAAGGGTGTGCACACTTATGCAGCCAGGTTATTTGAGTGTTTTTATTTATTTATTTTCCCCCTTTAAAGATTTCAATTTTTTTCAATTAAATTTTTTCACAGTATAGGTCACATTAAAGGATCAATAGTTCAATCAAAGAATAAATGATGTATTCCCTGATGTATTAGAGAAATTACAAATGAAAAGAAACACCACCTCAATCTCTCAATTATTCCAAAAAATAATCATGTACTTTTACAGTAGGGTTTTTGTAAGCACTAGATTATTCTAAGCAGAGATGGGCAATATTTAAATTAAATGTATTTATAATATGTATTTAATTACTTAGTTTGTTGTCAGTTGTATTTTGCTGGACAGAAATAGTGTAATTTGTTATTTTAAAAAGTACTGAAAGAAATTGGTTCATTTTAGTGTCATATAAAATTTTATTCACGTTGTGTGTTTTGTATTTACAATTATTTGGGGGGAAAAATCAAACAGTCTAATCTTTGTGTTTGGCTAATTACAACTGAACATGTCCTGTTGGGTCCAGCAACGTGCTAATGAACTAATGTGTTTCTTGTGGCCAGTAGGGAAAGCTTGAAGAAATGCTTGAGGAAAGAAGCTTCTTTAGTTTTAGGGAAAATTTCTTCTAAGACAGAGGTATGTAATTAAAATATTGTCAGATACTGAAAGCTATTTCAAGCTAAATGCATTACACTAAAAGGGGTTTCCCTATGGGCTTTTCAGAAACTAACAGGTGTGAAAGTTGTGAGAAGATGTACAGGATAGATGAGAGGTGATTTGATGCCAATATATTCATGAATATTAAAGCTATTGAAATTACAATGTCGAAAAGTACATATTTCAGGCATTGGGACCCTGATAATGGTGTGAATGGATTCTTTTAGGACCTTTTTCAGAAACTTATTGCTGTGAAAGTTGTTAGAGGATATCTAGGATGGATGAGAGGTGATTTGATGTCAATATATTCACAAATGAGCAAGCTATTGAAATTACAATGTCAAAAAGTACACATTTCAGGCATTGGGACCCTGATAATGGTGTTAAGGGATTCCTTAAGGTTTTTTTCAGAAACTAACAGGTGTGAAAGTTGTGAGAGGATGAGCAGGAGAGATGAGAGGTTGATTTGATGTCAATTATATTCATAAATGAGACAAGCTATTGAAATTACAATGTCAAAAAGTACATATTTCAGGCATTGGGACCCTGATATTGGAGTTAAGGGATTCTTTAAGGGCTTTTTCAGAAACTAACAGGTGTGAAAGTTGTGAGAGGATGAGCAGGAGAGATGAGAGGTGGTTTGATGCAATTATATTCATAAATGGACAAGCTATTGAAATTACAATGTCAAAAAGTACACATTTCAGGCATTGGGACCCTGATAATGGTGTTAAGGGATTCTTTAAGGGCCTTTTTCAGAAACTAACAGGTGTGAAAGTTGTGAGAGGATGAGCACGAGAGATGAGAGGTGGTTTGATGCCAATATATACAACAATGAGTCAGCTATTGAAATTGCAATTTCAAAAAGTTCATATTTCAGACATTGGGCCCCTGATATTGAAGTTAAGGAATTCCTTAAGGGTTTTTTCAGAAACTAACAGGTGTGAAAGTTGTGAGAGGATGAGCAGGAGAGATGAGAGGTGGTTTGATGTCAATATATTCACAAATAAGCAAGCTATTGAAATTACAATGTCAAAAAGTACATATTTCAGGCATTGGGACCCTGATATTGGAGTTAAGGGATTCCTTAAGGTTTTTTTCAGAAACTAACAGGTGTGAAAGTTGTGAGAGGATGAGCAGGAGAGATGAGAGGTGGTTTGATGCAATTATATTCATAAATGGACAAGCTATTGAAATTACAATGTCAAAAAGTACACATTTCAGGCATTGGGACCCTGATAATGGTGTTAAGGGATTCTTTAAGGGCCTTTTTCAGAAACTAACAGGTGTGAAAGTTGTGAGAGGATGAGCAGGAGAGATGAGAGGTGGTTTGATGCAATTATATTCATAAATGGACAAGCTATTGAAATTACAATGTCAAAAAGTACACATTTCAGGCATTGGGACCCTGATAATGGTGTTAAGGGATTCTTTAAGGGCCTTTTCAGAAACTAACAGGTGTGAAAGTTGTGAGAGGATGAGCACGAGAGATGAGAGGTGGTTTGATGCCAATATATATCAACAATGAGTCAAGCTATTGAAATTGCAATTTCAAAAAAGTTCATATTTCAGACATTGGGCCCCTGATATTGAAGTTAAGGAATTCCTTAAGGGTTTTTTCAGAAACTAACAGGTGTGAAAGTTGTGAGAGGATGAGCAGGAGAGATGAGAGGTGGTTTGATGTCAATATATTCACAAATAAGCAAGCTATTGAAATTACAATGTCAAAAAGTACACATTTCAGGCATTGGGACCCTGATAATGGTGTTAAGGGATTCCTTAAGGGTTTTTCAGAAACTAACAGGTGTGAAAGTTGTGAGAGGATGAGCAGGAGAGATGAGAGGTGGTTTGATGCAATTATATTCATAAATGGACAAGCTATTGAAATTACAATGTCAAAAAGTACATATTTCAGGCATTGGGACCCTGATATTGGAGTTAAGGGATTCCTTAAGGGTTTTTTCAGAAACTAACAGGTGTGAAAGTTGTGAGAGGATGTGCAGGAGAGATGAGAGGTGATTTGATGCAATTATATTCACAAATGAGCAAGCTATTGAAATTACAATGTCAAAAAGTACACATTTCAGGCATTGGGACCCTGATAATGGTGTTAAGGGATTCTTTAAGGGCCTTTTTCAGAAACAAACAGGTGTGAAAGTTGTGAGAGGATGAGCAGGAGAGATGAGAGGTGGTTTGATGCAATTATATTCATAAATGGACAAGCTATTGAAATTACAATGTCAAAAAAGTACATGTTTCTGGCATTGGGACCCTGACATTAGAGTTAAGGGATTCCTTAAGGGTTTTTTCAGAAACTAACAGGTGTGAAAGTTGTGAGAGGATGAGCAGGAGAGATGAGAGGTGATTTGATGTCAATTATATTCTACAAATGAGCAAGCTATTGAAATTACAATGTCAAAAAAGTACACATTTCAGGCATTGGGACCCTGATAATGGTGTTAAGGGATTCTTTAAGGGCCTTTTCAGAAACAAACAGGTGTGAAAGTTGTGAGAGGATGAGCAGGAGAGATGAGAGGTGGTTTGATGCAATTATATTCATAAATGGACAAGCTATTGAAATTACAATGTCAAAAAGTACATGTTTCTGGCATTGGGACCCTGACATTAGAGTTAAGGGATTCCTTAAGGGTTTTTTCAGAAACTAACAGGTGTGAAAGTTGTAAGAGGATGAGCAGGAGAGATGAGAGGTGATTTGATGTCAATATATTCTACAATGAGCAAGCTATTGAAATTACAATGTCAAAAAGTACACATTTCAGGCATTGGGACCCTGATAATGGTGTTAAGGGATTCCTTAAGGTTTTTTTCAGAAACTAACAGGTGTGAAAGTTGTGAGAGGATGTGCAGAAGAGATGAGAGGTGATTTGATGTCAATATATTCTACAATGAGCAAGCTATTGAAATTACAATGTCAAAAAGTACACATTTCAGGCATTGGGACCCTGATAATGGTGTTAAGGGATTCCTTAAGGTTTTTTTCAGAAACTAACAGGTGTGAAAGTTGTGAGAGGATGAGCAGGAGAGATGAGAGGTTGTTTGATGCAATTATATTCATAAATGGACAAGCTATTGAAATTACAATGTCAAAAAGTACATGTTTCAGGCATTGGGACCCTGATATTGAAGTTAAGGTATTCCTTAAGGGTTTTTTCAGAAACTAACAGGTGTGAAAGTTGTGAGAGTATGAGCAGGAGAGATGAGAGGTTGTTTGATGCAATTATATTCATAAATGGACAAGCTATTGAAATTACAATGTCAAAAAGTACATGTTTCAGGCATTGGGACCCTGATATTGAAGTTAAGGTATTCCTTAAGGGTTTTTTCAGAAACAAACAGGTGTGAAAGTTGTGAGAGGATGAGCAGGAGAGATGAGAGGTGGTTTGATGCAATTATATTCATAAATGGACAAGCTATTGAAATTACAATGTCAAAAAGTACATGTTTCAGGCATTGGGACCCTGATATTGGAGTTAAGGGATTCCTTAAGGGTTTTTTCAGAAACTAACAGGTGTGAAAGTTGTGAGAGGATGTGCAGGAGAGATGAGAGGTGATTTGATGCAATTATATTCACAAATGAGCAAGCTATTGAAATTACAATGTCAAAAAGTACACATTTCAGGCATTGGGACCCTGATAATGGTGTTAAGGGATTCTTTAAGGGCCTTTTTCAGAAACAAACAGGTGTGAAAGTTGTGAGAGGATGAGCAGGAGAGATGAGAGGTGGTTTGATGCAATTATATTCATAAATGGACAAGCTATTGAAATTACAATGTCAAAAAGTACATGTTTCTGGCATTGGGACCCTGACATTAGAGTTAAGGGATTCCTTAAGGGTTTTTTCAGAAACTAACAGGTGTGAAAGTTGTAAGAGGATGAGCAGGAGAGATGAGAGGTGATTTGATGTCAATATATTCTACAATGAGCAAGCTATTGAAATTACAATGTCAAAAAGTACACATTTCAGGCATTGGGACCCTGATAATGGTGTTAAGGGATTCCTTAAGGTTTTTTTCAGAAACTAACAGGTGTGAAAGTTGTGAGAGGATGAGCAGGAGAGATGAGAGGTTGTTTGATGCAATTATATTCATAAATGGACAAGCTATTGAAATTACAATGTCAAAAAGTACATGTTTCAGGCATTGGGACCCTGATATTGAAGTTAAGGTATTCCTTAAGGGTTTTTTCAGAAACTAACAGGTGTGAAAGTTGTAAGAGGATGAGCAGGAGAGATGAGAGGTGATTTGATGTCAATATATTCATAAATGAGGATGCTATTGAAATTATTCACTTTTAATGAGAATAAATAAGAATTTCATAAATGTATAAATTTATTTTCATGTTTGTTTACAAACTTACAGGTGTGAAATGTTTGAGGGTGGTCACTAGTTATATTAACAGTGGTTTGAGATTTTTATGTTGAAAAACACAAAAGTTATTGAAGATTGAAATGTATGTGTTGCAATTTGCGGACGGTCCCTAACCCCGCCTACAGCGACAGGCGCATTTGACAGACATTCAGTGCATTGCGCTCTGAACAGCGTCGTTATCTTCAGCGATTTTGAGGTGATCACAGCTGTGAAACTTCTGCCTGAATTAGCTCTCCAATATATCCCAAAACTGAGAGAAATGGAGATTTTGACACGGAGCTATTGAATGTAATAGACGCGAAAAACGACGAATGTTGAATATTAAACTAACTTCACCCCGGTTCTGTCACAGATGTCAGGGATGAACCAGGTGGTTGCAACATGCTGGACTTGCCTCCTGCTCGCTGCTTTCCTCTGTGAGCCAGCGCTTTCCAAGGGCGGTCGCGGGGGGTCCCGGGGGTCCTCCCGAGGCTCCCCATCCCGCAGCTCCACAGCGGGGAGCTACCGGGGAGGGGGCGCCTACGGGGGCACCCGCTCTCGCTTCAGGGTGTCGGGGCGGGCATCCCCGGTGAGGGTGGCGAGTGCAGCAGCAGCAGGGGCAGCTGTGGCTTTAACAGCGGATAAATGGTACGCCTCTGCCTACCGCCGCAGCAAAGACGACAGCTCAGATGAAGAGCTGGATTACTTCAACAGGACCAATTACTTTGATGCACAAATGTCAGGCTCGACTCAAAATGGATCTTCTCTCTCTCAACTGGTTTCTATCATTATTGCAACATTTTCCTCAAAATATGGACTCTTACTGGACAGTATACTGTAGATGTTCAGGTTATTCTTTGGGATAAATTCCTGGTTTGGTCTAGGACTGAGCTTCTGCCCTGGATCTGACTATAATGTGCAGGACTGGCTGGATCCTGCAATGGAAAGTAGGCTATAAGTTAGAGGTGCAACACAGTGACGCAAGGACACACAACCACAAAAAAACATCACTGTACTGTATATTATTTTTTATCTATATAAACAGACAAAAGTGCAGCACAGAATTCAATGTGACATTCAGCTCTAAAAGACTCTTTGTCAAATGACTGAAACTGGGGCCAAACTCAAGAATATTATTTTCCTGTCCTCAAGCTGGTTTCTATATCTAATTAAATAGTGTTTTATCAGAAAAATGTCAATAGCTTTCATTAAGAGTGTAAACCTCTGACTGCCAAATTTAATTGTCTTGCCAACTCAGTTATAGCTTAAAAATCTTTATTTTCATAAAAAAACACAAAATGAATGACCAAAATTACTGCTCAGTACACCTGAGGTAAATTATTGGTATGTCTTAGAAGACTTTGATCTAACCATAAAGCCTGGCTTTTCTGCAGGTGACCACTTGACATTATAACTCATGTCAAGTGTCTTCGTCAGCTGGCCATTTTTTGCTTTTACAAATAAGTCAAGTTTGTTTTTTACTCTGTTCGTTCTGCAAAAACTTAATTTCAAGACAGGATTTAAAGATCCTGACAAGATCTTGCTCAGTGATCTGAAAGATTTACGATGGCGGTCAATTGTGCAGCCATAAAGATGATCCTCTACAATAAAGCCAGGCAAATGAGAGTATTGCGAAAGCTCATCTGCATTTTCCACAATCATCTCAAATTTCTGTGCAATTCATACCCTTTTATAATGCCTGAAAGTCAGCTAATTCATACCTGTGTATGAACTAACTCACAGCTGGGAGGGACGCTAGAAAACAAACTGCTGCTCTCACTGTTATTCACGCCTCTGAAGGTTTTCTGTCCATCATCCCAGGAGAGCTTTTCACCTTCAGTAGACACTCAGGAGCAACAGACTGTTCCATTTCTATAAGTGCACTCTATTAAATGCTACAGCACTTGTACATAATAAATAAAGAGTTTGTTATCACTGTCTTCATGCTAATAAATTTCCTGTTTACACTGTGTCAGATATTTGCCTTCTGTATTCTAAAGAAAAACTGAGGAAAAAATGTTGTACCTGAATCAAGTTCAATTCTTTTATTTACAAAGGATACAGTGCTTTGCTGACTTTTTATGTCATCTATAAACAAAATATCATGTCCCCAAAATGTCAAAGGCATGAGGACAGAGACGGACTATATTCCCTTGATGACACTTTCATGGTTAAATATAAATCCTTGCAGGTTGAGGGCAAACAGTCTCTGTTTATCTTCATTAAAATGGCTCAGGTCAGTCCAGCATTACTCGTCCGAGCTCTCCTTTCCTGAAGGCTCTTATGAAATCATAAGCTGCTGCTGTGTAGTTTGGGACGGTGATGGTAATGTTCCCTGAGGGAGACGAGCAACAAACATTTTCATTATGGGACCACTCTTTAAGGTGTTGATATGATGGTGATCAGACTGTCAAACTGAAGTGAGAGTGCACATATTCCCCCCTTAATTCTCAAACTAATCCTGATGTGGATTTCCCCCTTCACGAAGGCAAGTGGTTCAACATGAAAAACCCATTTACTAGTATTCCTGAATATTCTATTGGAGTCGCTCTTAAACTGCTTGGCAGGTTGTTTGTTCCACTCTGATGCCAGTTTGGTTACTACATCAGAATTAGTTAAATATGTAAATAAAGCGAATACCTGGTCATCTTAAAAAATAATTTAATATTTTGGGAAACATGCGTATTTGCTTTCTTGGAAAGAGTTGGGTGAGAAGATTGATGCCAACATGAAGCTCCAGCCAGCAGCCTGTTAGCTTAGGGTGAAACAGTAATTCCAGAAGAAGCAAAGCCCAGAAACCAGCACCTCTGAAGATAACTAATTAACACTATATATTTGTTTGTATAGACACAAAATGCGATTTTATGGAGGATAATGTATTGGACTGTTTCTTGGCCAGCAAGAGTGACTTCCTGGTGCTGGTTGTCACTAGGAAGTTATTATGCTTGGCTATGGTCACCAGATTGGGTGGTTTTCTTTTACTTTTTATTTTCATTGAGTTTCAAATTTGTTATCCCTGACAAAAAGTTATTTTCCAGTGAATCTGCCCCTTTTCCTCTCCATGGATTCAACATATGAGATATAAAGTGTTAATTAGTGAGCTTAAGAGCTGCTGGTAGCTGGATTTTGTTACCTTTGGGACAGAGCCAGGCTAGCTGGTTTCCCCTGTTTCCAGTCTTTAAGCTAAGCTAACATGCTGCCGACTGCAGCTTCATATTCACTGTACAGAAATAAGAGTGGTATCCCTCTTCTTGTCTAATTCTTGACAAGAAAGCAAATAAGTGTATATCTCAAAATGTCAAACTATTTTTTTAAATCAATTAAACTGAGAGATAGCTAGTCTATAATACTGTATGCAGCACAAGTGTCTGTAGGATCACCACTTTCTTACCCACTCCAGTGATGGCTTTGACCCGTTGAGTCTTTCCAAGTTTTACAGCAATGCGTTTGAGGACATGCTGGATGTCATCACTCGGCTCCTGGAGGTCATATTTCTCCACATAACTGCACATAAACACACACACACACACACAACACACACTCTGTTAACAATCACAGCAATGTGAAGCAAAAAGAATAAAAAAGGCGTGAAAGTTCACTCAATTATTATTTTGGGAGATAAGTCTCACCTGAACCTCCCTAGCCTGTTCAGAGAATACAATAAGTAGTCAGCGATAACATCTTCACCAACTAAGTGGTCCAGAATAGTTCCTGGAGAAGCAAAGAAAAAACATATTTGTTGAGCACATTGGAAAAAACTTGTATACAGACAGGTGACAGCAATCCCACTGAAAACAGTACAACAAAGTTTCCACGTGGTTTGACACTAATTATGTAGGAAAAAATAATAATCCTGTTCTGCTCACCGCATAAAGCAAGCTTCATGCCTGTTTCAACACTCTCAATCTTAGGAGGCAAGACTCCTGGCGTGTCCAACAGGTGCATTATGGGTCGCTCACACACCTGAGGACAAAGACAGCTGCAAATACTAAACATGTGCGCACCAACAATGAACCCATGAACACGAACACACACCTACCCACACAAAGATGTCTCCTGCACTCACCTGAATTCTAGTCAGGATCGCTTTCGTTATGCCTGGCTCCCCACCTACTCGAGATGCACGACCTGGAAGTTGTATAATTACAATATTTATTATCGAGTAGGTGACTATCATAGCAAATCAGTATCAAACAACTATCTACTACTTCATTGTACATACCTTTTTTCAAGTTTGTTCTTCGTAATGAGTTAATAAGAGATGACTTCCCCACATTGGGCACTCCAATCACCATCAGGCAATAATTTGTATTCTGAAAGATTCACATGACAAGTTTATGCCAGTATACTGGTTTTACCCTCCATTGGAATTGGCAAAGTGAAGAAAAATTTATACAATTTCATGTTTGTGGTTGAAGGTGATGTTTGTGGTAAATCATTCGGTGGGGGGACCACTCAAGAGTTTAAACTAGGTCTAGATATCAGTTAAGGAGAAATGGGTTGTATTATTGATGAGGATTGCTCACAGTTCACAGTCGGTATTGGTGTACATGTTGGGCGATAAGTAACAAGAAATTATGCTCAAGGTTGTTTAGAAACTGCGTGGACAAGGTTTCACCGTCACAGAGAACTGATGGCTGTGAAAAGTCTAAGGGGGCTATCATTTGTAGACCCCCCCCCGTAAGTTGAAGATATATTATTAAATTGCCTGGAGTAAGCGTACCTCGTCTCTGTTAAAGCGTGGCTTGCTCTCAATGATTTCCACAACCATTGGCACCAACTACAGAAAGATGAAACAGAAATAATTTGCCCATTCATGCTCATAATCTTTATTTCATATCAGCTGAATTTCTGTCAAATGCTTAGTGGTGACATTTACCTTTTTGATGTTGTCGTCTCTCTGCTTTAAACAGTCTGTGAAGAGAACATTCCTCACCCCGTTTTTTTCCAGCTTCTTCAGGATTCTCTGCGAGGTAAATGTAAAGACATCATTTTGTGTTGGTAATTTTAAAATGCTGATGACAAATGACTCTCCTTAAACAGCAGCAAGCCTTCTGACCTGCTTGTTGGACAGATCAGCGAGATCCATCTTGTTGAGAATTAGAAGATGTGGTCTGACATCCAGAGTCTCCTGAAACAGGGGGTTTCTCCCAGAGAGGGGGATGTGCTTAATGTTAAAGAAAAAAAGAATCATACAGTTCTCATTTCACCAGATTAACCTGTTCTGGCTCCCAAGGGCAAAAATGCTCTGCCTTTTTTAAAACTTTGTTCATCCTAGACTGTGCACACTTTTAATATATTACAATACTACTATTTGCAGGGTGGCAATTTGCTGTAACACATATGAAACATACAAGCCCAGAACACAATGAAAGGCTTAAAACTACAGGTTGGCATGCTCTGGCTGCTTCTGGCACTACCAGAAGATATATTAATACAATGCTAATACTATGATAATATCCTGAATAAACTCAGATGTTAAATATGTAATTAAAAACAAGATGGCACTTTGTTCTGCTACATTCTAACATCAATACAGTAAAAAATAATTAAATAAAAAGGATATTCTGGCATCATGGATTTCTATAATGCAGTCCACACTCTTGAGGCTGGCTCTCATCTGCCGGAGGCCTGCAAACAGGAAGGTAAAACCATAATTACAGCGAGTATGTGACCGCTACATACATCTTACATATCCAGGAGATAAACTTTAGCAAAGCTGTCACCTTTAGCCATGTGTCCGGGGAACCAATGAGCCACTTCCCGTCCACCGAAGTCGAACACGGTCCTGAACTTGCTGACATTACGGAGTGCCTGGTACAGTTTCATGGCTGCTGTTCATCCAAATATGACAAACGCCTGGTTTTCAATTGTGTTAATAAAATTCTTATCTTGACCGAACAGCTACAAAACCTGCTGCACCATACATGTTTCTGATGTGCTTACCGGTGTGTTACACTGTTTACATGCCCACCCTAATCCACTTCTTCTTCTCTGTTCTTTTTTGTTATTTATACGCTTATAGGTGCACTGCTGCCCTCCGCAGGGGAAAAAATACGTTTTCCTGGTTACACCAAAATTCTTTTGTCTCTGATTACACTTACACGCTTTTACTTTTCAATTTCAATGAATGACTTTTTACAGTAATGAGTATGTTTACTTTGTGCTGAGTGTATTATCAATGCTTATTACTTAAATTATCTGAATACTTTAGGTACATTGAAGGTAGGTATTCAGTTCCTGCACAATACTCCAAGAGACAGCGATTTTGTTAAAACTAAAAGTACACAATGCAAAATGCCCCCTGCGACTGTTACTGTATGAATATATATATATGTATTATATCAATAATTATTTTTACTTTTGCAGTTGTTTGAGGTGGAGCTCATTTGAATACAATGTTAACAACATGTGGTAATAAAAACATAAATAATGACAAAATAAATTTCTTGGCTACATCCAAATCTAGATCTTCATCTACTCTGCTACTTGATACAGGAAGAGCATCAGATGAGTCTCTCGGTAAATGGGATCCATAACTGTTGAATATGTAAGAATATGAATATAAAGTAAACATTATATTTTGACTATGTTCACTGTTTTCCCATAAGACATGACCACTATCATCAAATGATTTTAAATATAAACATACAGTATATTTCTAATTATCATTCTAATGAAGGGGGAAATCATTTATAACGTAATGAAGGGGGAAATCATTTATAACGTTTTTTTCTTTTTAATTTAAAAGTATTTATTACTTACCCATTTATCTCTATGGAAAATATAAAGATACTTGAATAGGACACGTTTTAGCCATGTTGCATTAGAACAACCAAATAGGGAAAGTTGCTTTTATCCTTTTGAGAAAGCTTTGTGCTGTGAATGTAAGTGTTCTGGTTCTGAATATTTATTGCTGTCTTTGCTGACTGTATGCTGGAGAATTAGCAATAAATATTTAGTGTCAAAAGTCAAAAACTCATATTTTCATATCATAATGATCTAGTGAGTAAAATGTGTGGCTTTCATTACAAATTATAATGGGTAAGGTTGTCCATGTTTCATGTTCACCTCTCTGAATTCAGAGTTTTTAAGGGCACGAGGAAACCCGTGGGTATCATGGAGTAACGTTAAGTTACACTTGCATGCAGCATGTATGTAAGCTAACCACAACGTACCTTACTCTACAGTTATCCGCTGAAATGTCACGGTTTCTACACGTTAACATACAAAGTAGATAAATAATGAAGACATGTCAAACAAAGACACAGATACTTAAAAGACCAAAGTAAATGTCTTTTCGCTTCCAGTGCTTGCAGTAAACTCGCACGTTGCTCGCTGATAGGCCGAAATCGTAACGTATCACTCGTTTAAAAATGGCATGTCTTTATCGCGAGATCTAGCCATCCCTGATGTCTAATGTCTCGCGTTGCCAGCTTGCCATGTCTCAGTAGGGCCACAGCTGCCATCTAGCGGTTGAAATTTAATTGCATTTTGTTTTAAATTAAAATGAAAGTTAATGTAGTGAACGTTACATCGAAAATAAAGATAATTTAAATGTTTCAAACGTTTACTTGCATTTGATAAAATGAAATCACGCACCTCAACAGCTGCATGGGTGAAAACTAGGCCAACTACCAGTAATATAACTAATGATTTTTTTTTAAATTAAAGATTAATCTGCTTATTATTTTCGTCATTAATAGATGTTTCACATTTGTGAAACTGGAATTAACTGATTGACTAATTGTTTCAGCTGTACTTGTATAAACTGTGCAGCAGTTTAATTTAGAACAAAACATTTTATAAACTCTTCCCATGTTTTGTATGCAATTTCTTTTTTTTTTTTTTACCATTTAATGATTGGTGGCTGCCAATGTTAAGGTGCACCTACTATGCTGGAGCGATGGCCGGAGTACAAAGATGGCCCTGAAAAATTACAATCTATTCACCGGCCTATAGTTTTGTTTAGCAAATGTGCTGTCATAAATCCCTGAGCCAAGGTTAAATAAAACATTCTAACTCATTTCTTCTAATCTGAACTTTCTGGGTTGCCCTTAGTTGTGTTGCTTTCTGCTTAATATTTTTGTCATACTCAGTGCATGCTCTAATGACTCCTTGGTTTAACAATGATTACAAAACCCAGATGGATGTTTACTCTGGTGTTACATTATTCAGTCTCAACATCAACCTTGTTCTGTTCCTAGTCCATGTGCTTATACACACTTTTATGATAGCCTTTACTTTTCAAAATCAAAGGTTTCAACACATCATTCAAAATGAATCACAATGTGAGAACAAAGTTTGTGCAAGTTCAAAAAGTAAGGCAACATTTTAAGGCTCACACAGTGAGTTTGACACAGTTTCACTGTGTGAGCCTGAAGAATTAATGGGCGAAACGCATTGCTCACAAATAAAGTAGTAAGTCAGATCAGTGTGCGGTAGTTTGTTTTTATTTTTCATATATTTATCCTGCTATCTACCAGCACCTCATTGTGTTGCTGTGCTCGGGGAATTTTTATTCTGACTTAATAATGTATTTATAAATGTATAATATATTAATCATATTTACAATTATAGTTACATTCAGTTACTGTTAATTCTTATTACTGTTGACTATGAACTGATAGTAAGTAGTAGATAGAAAGTAAACATAAAGATGCATTTTATGAGTTGATTTAAAGCTTTATCCACAATGTATTTAATGAAATAACATCATTATTATATCATTATCACAATTCCTGCCATAAATCTGTGTTATAAATCTCTTTATGTCACAGCAGCATTGTTCTTTTACAGCTTTGACTTGGGAGGCTCAGATGGACTGACGGAGGAGTAGTGAGAGATGAGTCGATCAGCTTCTCTCCACCCAGTGAGGACAGCTCCATGGACAGTGGAGTAGTAGCAGGGATGAGTAGCCTCTCCAGCAAACAACACCTGTAGGGGCTGAAAGAGAAGAAAAAGTTAGAGAAAAAAAAGAGTCTTACACCTTTAAATATGCTCAGTGTACACATTTGTGTTATGAACATGTAAGTACCTGTGACTGTGATCTCTTCGTGGGCAGGGGCTCCATCATGTTCTCCAGGTCCTGCGCTGAACATCCTATTGCTGGGTGACTGTAGGATCCGCATGTCCAGGGGTCTTGAAACCACTGGGAGCGCAGGATTCTCCTTGGGGTGATGGTAGGGTTCCCTAAACACACACAGTTAGATCACTAGAAACATTTTTAGAAAATAAAAAGCTGTGGAAAAAATGTGCTTTTAATCAAGGTGTAGTGTTGCCTGATGCTTATGACTTATTTAGACTCACCTGTAAACCTCCGGATGAGTTGTGTGATGCCGTGTGTGACCTCCTGTTCAGACAGTGTCTCCATATACTCTGACTCGTGCCCAGCAATCCAGCCGCACAGAACATGGCCATACCTGAATGTTGAAACACAAACAGGCCACCATTCCTAATCAACGAATCATTATTTTCCATGAAATGCAACATAAACAGGCTAGGCAAACATCAGCCATTGTGTGCATAATGTGGTTACTGACCTTTCAGTGGGTTTGAGCACAGTGAAGCCAAACAACTTCTTTATCCAGGATCTCTGTACATCTGGCACCTGGTCCACCATGACATCCTGGATTAGGACAGTTCATGACAAAAAGGTTATCCTGTCGTGCTTGAGGAAAACTACATCAAACTGGTGATTAACCCCCTCGCTCACAAAGTCAGCTCTCTGCTGTGATGGGTGATGGATGATGGTATTCTGTGGCTCACCATCATAGCAGAGGCTCCTCAGTCCCACTGTAAGGACATACATTTCCCCAAACAAAGTGCCCAGTAAGTTACCTTTTCCCATTTTTCTCTCCTGGAAAAGGTCTCAAGGAAAGATGACCCGTATTTCAGCAAAACCCCTAATCAAGGAGGATTTTACCTAGGTTTGTGAAGGGATAGATTAAGCATGCTATGGCCCAAATGCTGCTTATGGAGGCTTTGGTAGCAGCCCACCTCCACCCAAGATTGTCAGCTACATTGTCTAGACCTCCACCCTCCTATCTAAAGCTGATCATTTTCGGTCCACCGTCACTGAAAGGGCTTAAAATGCAGCAGCCTTGATGCTCTAAATATCATCTCTTGACCTGGGAAAGCATTTGTATGGATGCACTTTACAGTAAATGTACACCTTTTATACACTGACAACACGCCTCACCTCATCTTCCCACACGAGATGGATGACCTCACAGTCAGCACCCCACCACGGCGAATCAAACTCCACAAATATTTTGTTGTTTGTCCCAAAACCTAGTCTCTGGATGGAGTGCAGCTTGTGTAGAGGGAGGGGAGGCCGGAACAGGGCTGAGTGGTGCTTCTTAAGGTATCCTGATGAAATAGAAGAAACCAGAGCAAGTTAGATGGTTGGTACTGAAGAGCTCAAATTTACATATAAGCCTCACTCATGCCTCTGATCTGTCTCAGGCAGCACTGATTAATTATTTTATTTATTGTGATACGTTTCTTCGATTTTGTTTTTACTTTAGTCTATAGATGAAGAATTTTATTTCAAAAAAATCATTTTTTGGTACCACATAAAAATGTTGGCAATGCCAATGCAACAGTAACTGGTTGAAAATGTTAAAGGTCCTATACACCCACTGTCCGCCCACACCGGTGTTTTCATGTCATCGTTGTGTAACACCT
Organism: Lepomis macrochirus; assembly: GCA_024633595.2. NCBI lineage: Eukaryota > Metazoa > Chordata > Actinopteri > Centrarchiformes > Centrarchidae > Lepomis > Lepomis macrochirus. Next base: position 20,067,575 of record JALXJV020000020.1, on the reverse strand, counting down.
GTGTGGATCTGTACAGACTGTGCTTTGTAGACATCTGACTGACGCGACTATTAGTTTTATATTGCATGGGAGAGATTACACCTTTATAATTCTTGTTGCGGTCTTACAATTTTGTGAGCTCATGTAATTTAAGAAAGAGCCACCAAACTTCAACCTGAGCAGAAGTGTAATTAGCCAAAATAACTGAAAACATAGATGTGGCTGTGCAGGGCCTTTAAGTACAAAAGTGCTATTCACAAAATTTGCAGATGAAGTATCTGCTATCTGAGTCATGCCTATGGTGTGCTTTAAATCTCTCCACGTGCGTGGTGTGATGAGTTTCATACACTGACATGGGAAATAGCAAACTGTCTATGTGAATGTTAGCGTCGGGGTCTACCTAGAGGTACAGTGACAATAACATGATCAGCAGCGATCCTCTCCCCAGCGTCACACTCAATCATCACAGGGGTTGCTTTCTTCTCTGTGTTGCTCCAGTGGACACATCGCACAGGTTTATTGTAGGTCACTAAACCACTGGGGAGCTCCAACATCAGGTTTTTGATTAGACCTTCATAACCACTGCACAAGAAAGAAAACAATATTTAAGATTTGTTTCTTTATCTTTATTTCATGTCACCATAAAATAAAAGGGGTATGCTTTGGTTATTAATATGTAAATGTAGGAAATAATGATTTCATGAAATTGATTATTGAATCTATTGTGCGTTGCTTGAGTACAGACCCTGGGAACGTGCAGTCCAGTCCAGGTAAAGTCTTGTACAGGCCAAAGGCCCCCAGGCCCACCTCGTCCATGCTGTGAGACCCATTAACACAGCACTCCACCTTCATCATGTTACTGATCACACACAGTTGCAGAGATCTAGTGGTTGCATCAAGATCTTTCCACTTATCTTCTGCTCGTTTTTGCACCTGCGCTACACAACAAGCAACAAAGAAGACTCTTTAGTCTTGCAAGATGAGTCTATTGTCAAGAACATCTGGTATAACTCCTGACAATCCTAACCGGCAGCTGATCTCAGAAATCGGTAGCGACAAACACACTGCCGGTTTTATTATTATTTATAGTGAGCGAAAGAAATGTACCTCTGACCGTATGAAATCTCCCAAACAGGGCCAGGGTTCTCCTCCTTGACTCTGAAATTCTGAACTTTCATTCAGCAGCTCAGCAAACATCTGTATAGCAGGCTCAATGTCCTCAACAGTCAGCTTCTGACCTGCACACATAAAATAACCCACAGAATACATTTTATACTAAAATGTGTCATCGGGTTTAACAAGTTACATCCCTTCACTCACACGTTACAAGTAAGTGGGCTAAACAATAACCAGACTATATCAAAGACACTGCTGTTAAATGCAACAATGAAAAGCACTTGTAAGCATAGTTGTAATTTACAGCTGCTCAAATGCTGGTTCCTGCTGTTTATATCCAGTTTTAGTTAAATAAGCACTTTCATTAGAGGCAGTGACTTGTTTGTGACTTGTCTGCAGTAGCAGACTGCCGGTACAACTTACTGTGAGTCTATCTGAAATTCACTCTATCTGTCTAAAGGGAGAGGACAAACTAACACGACTACCTGCTGCAGCTCAGCATGATACATCACTGCTGTGCAGCATAAGATGGCAAATAACTGCTTCTCTGTATTATTTTATTGCTTTTCAATTATTGCTAGATGCTTTTTGCAGCTGATTAAAGAATAATACAGAATTAAGGAGAGTATAACAAAAATACAGTCTTAAATTAGGCTATGCTTTTTAAAACATTTGGCGACCTGAACTGCTAAAAACGTTGGGAACCCAAGGGGGATGTCCTCCGACGTCCGTGGCCTGGTTCTCTGGAGTGAGGGCCTCTGGATCCAGGAGCCCGTACTGACGGGCCAGGCAAAACACTGGGTTCTCATTGGACGGCCCATGAATCCAGTTTGCCCCGATCTCAACAATATTATCACCTACAGAAAAAAAACATTGTGCAGTTGCAGAAATGAATAGGATTTTTACTCCTTCACAGCAACTTTATTGCTGTTTGTTTACGAAAGGGTTGTTAAAGTGGATTAACCTTCGTGCAACTCTCTCTTAAATATGAGTCACATGATTTACAGCAGACACAGCTAAGTCTGCTCTTAGTTAAGAAAAGAAAGAATACATTAAAAAATTAGGGGAGACATTACTTTTTCATATTAGTTTTAGTGCGGAATCAAAAGCAGATTAAAGAGTAAGCTACAGGGTACCACTCTGGGATCAATAAAGTTTAACTGATTCTGATGGAAACCTCAACTGTAAGTGGTAAATTATGAACTTCTTCACCTGCTGCTATTTCTCGGAATTCTACTGATTTTATGATTTTTAGTGATTCCACTACTATCATCGATACAAGAACAAAAAAAGAATTAATTCAGAACATGATTAAAATTGCATACTTTAATGTCACTAACTGTTGTTTATAGAGCAGCAGCAGCAAACACGTGCAGAGGGGGGTGCAATGAGTGCTTGAGCACCTGCCCTTTGATGCCCAAAGTGTCCCTTTTTCAAAAGCATAACTTCCTTAATTTTATTTATTTTTAAATTTGTAAAGGCTTGTCCAATCAATGTATCAGTAAAATTTAAAAAAAAGAATTAATAATAATTTCGCAGTAAATAAAATGACCCTATTGATGACTTTTCACCTTATGGCCTCATCTGTGATGAGCCCTCCCGTTCAGACAACGTTAGTGATTCAGCAGCTCTGCCTACAGGACACCTTCAATACCGCCTGTAAGAACGACTTGCCGCAATGTGCTTGTTGTGGATTGTTGGATGTATTTTACAAGAAAGACCCAAAGAGAGCAGCACAGTAGTTGTGTATATTGCTGTGTGTCGCCGGTAGAAGTAATATCAGCGTTAACGTTACTTCTACACACAGATAAACAAAGGTGCTCTGTTCACTTCGTTCTGTTTGGGGGAGAAAAGTTTGACGGGCGTCGAGAGGTCTGATCTTTACTATGTACTTTGACTAAAATCTTTGCACTTGAACTAGGATTATTAAAGTGACTTAATAAAAGCCTTGTGCCTGAAAATAACTATAACAGCACTGGTAAAATATTATTACTATTCCTTATAGCCTACTTCAGCCCTTAAAAAAAAATCATTAAATTCAGAACAGTATTGAAAATATTTCCATTTTTAACAGCTCAACTACAATAAAAACTCAATAACTGGAAATAAATATTAAAATGTATAAAATGTTACGAAAATAGAATATATATTGGCTGATTAAACAATTATGTGACCATGAAAAGATGTAAAGAATGTTGAGTGTTTAGGACTGGCTCACAGTGACTGACCTACTGTAATACTGCAGCATCTGCCAAGGCTGACTGCTAGGGAGAAGCTCACAGAGCTGCACACAACATTTCATACATTTTTACATACATTTCTTCTTCACTCTTTACTTTGATGTCAGAAATATTATAAAAGATTCATGCTAGTTTATTTATTTAGATTTATGATTAAAGTCAATAGTCAATAAAAATCCAAATATATCTCTGATTCACAATGCAATGTATAAAATCATTATCACAATATTGCATACTGTAGACAGACATGCAAGCAACACAAACACACACACCTATGTCTATAGATTTTTTTGTCTCAATCTTCCCTGCATGGCCACCCTCATCCTTTCCCCATTAATGTGTCCTTTTCAGATTATTTTCCACACTTTCTTTGAATCTGGTATCTTATTTCCTCTAACTGCAGTTCTTGGTGTGCAGCTCTGAGCGTCTCCCTAGTTGTCAGCCTTGGCAGTGGCTGCAGTATTACAGCAGGTCAGTCACAGATCACCTCCAGTAGTATCAGCAACAACACAACAACAGCAGCAGCATCCATAGTAACCCCTCAACAGCAACTGTTCCCTGTAAGTTATGTCAGCCCACAGTGTTTTAAAGCTAGAGTTGGGTATTCTTCTTTCTTTTTGCGTCACAGCATTTGCTGATGTATCAATTCAGAAGTATCTGTATCCTCGTGTCAACAAGGAACACATAACGATATATTTCTATGTCAATAGTATGAGAACAGTCTTATTTAAATCCTTGTTCCATGTGCCCTTTTTATACTTTGAGCACCTGCCCTTCCAAAGGTCTCTGCACGGCCCTGAGCAGCAGTGGTGTTTACAACACCAAAGTCACTATATAAACTCAATAACATCTCACTAGAACAAATCTAAAATGTCAATAAAACAGATCATATTCCTGACTTTGAAAGAAAAAAATTGAAGTTTAAAAAGAATGAAGAGATCAGAACAGAAAATACTGTTAATACTGTTTTGGTCTTGAGCAAACGGTTAGTTAAAAATTAAACTGTTGGTTAAACTAATCTTCATCTGGGTGATCACAGGGACATGTGAATGTTTGATCAGTTTACAGTGTGCTACTTGGTATCTTGACTTCGCTGTGTGCGTGTGTGTAGGAGATCAGTGCCGACATACAAGACGGGGAAAGGCTGCAACGTGATAATAAAACGACGCGTTTAATTATTTTTTCCTTTTATTTCAAGTGAGTTGCTAGATTATAGCCTAACCTGAAGTATTGTGATAAAGACACGATTGTGCTCTTGCACTCTGGGACAGATATTACTCAAATAACCTATTTGTGTTTTTCTGAATTACTTTTGCCTTAACTTGCAATAGCCTATAGTTTTGACAATAAAACCCAAGCTTCTGAAGAAACATAGTAGCCTTCTTCTGTGTGCTCCTGTCACACCTCAGCTGCTCTGTGGATCGGCTGCTCAGATGGGCCTGTTGCAAGATAACTAAAATTTTTCTTGGAATGAAAAAGTGTTTTTTAAAATCCTACCGTGACTTTTGAGGCTCCGCAAGAAAATGTATTTTTATAATTTACTAAACCCGAAAGACAAAGCGCAGCCAAAGTTGCAAGCAGTTGCTCCATTGTTGCTCACCCAGTCTGCCTGTTTTTATTCGTCCCCCGCTTCTCGCGCTCGCTTCAAGTATCCGCACATGATGAAACCCAGCTTTAACGAGCCTGTGTGCCGCTGATATACCTGATATCCCGCATCCTATTATAACTATTTTAGCGTCCACTTTCATAGTGGTAGCTATATACACTGATATACACGTTTAACTTGCTAACTGACTCTGTCGGTTGATGGTCATATCCTGCCTCTAGGTCCCAGAAACAGGCGACGACTACCCAAAACGTCTTCCGGTTAAGATTTTCAAAATAAAACCTTCTTAAGGAGACACACCTGGACCGAGTATTTTGTAAATGTACAGTGGTAGAAGAAGAACTCAATAAGCCAATAAAAATAGCCATATATTAAAATATTGACTTATGTATTAGCATCATCCTATAGGCTATGGTAGCTTCTTAAAATCTTAAAAGCACAGCTGGGCTACTAATAATGCAAAATGGGACATTTAAGAAGTAGGCCTATTTCATTTTTAGGTTATAATGGGTAATTATTCATATCATTAATGTGTAGCTACATCACTTTTAATGTTTCAGATATTAAAGGTATGGGTAAATCGAATTACTTTACATACAAAAATACATCTTAATTGTAGTGGAGTAGGCTGTAGGCTGTATAGCAGATGGAAATGAAAATACTCAAGTAAAGTATCTTAAAATTACACTTAAGATCAGTATAGACTACTTATTTACTTTTTACCACTGTAAATGTGGTAGAATACTGTTAAAAGGTCACAGCATGGGATATTGTATCTTAATGCTAACATTGCTGTTGCATTCTTTTAATGTATGCTTTATTGCTTCATTTTATTACTTTGTGCAATTCTTTTATGGCATATTTATTTATTTATTTATTTACAGAAGCTGCTAAGTTCAATGGTTTGCTCTAAACTGCATTTCATTGTATTTTATGTGCAATGACAATAACGTCTCTATCTATCTATCTATTCAGTCAAAGACTATCTGGCTCCTTGACTCTGGCTGCCTTATAGGCCTACCTTAAAAATTCACTCATAAAATGGTAAAAGCCTAAATTTGGTCATTATTTTGATTTATCTAATTTATCATGTTAATAATGTTTATTGAGTGATTTAATAGTCAGACAAGAATGTCATTAACACCAAAAAAAAGCTACAGTGTTTATGCACGGAAAAGCACAGCATTAACTGATTTATTTAGAGGTGTAAACATATGAATTTGCAGTATTGTAGGGTTACATATTGTTCACTGTTATGGAGCTTAAATTGCTGAATTAGATAGCCATTGTACTGATTTTTTTAATGCAGTCACCCTTTTCGTGTGATTTGTGTTCTTCCATTTTTCTATGTGAAGCTGACATCAGCAGCATCATATTGCTTATTGGTATCACACAAAGTGCCCTGGGGTCAAGTCGAAATTAAGTGACAATAAAAGTGTTTTTCTCAGCAAGGGTGTTTCTTTTCAATTAAGGGCTACCAAGGCTGGATTACCAACCGGGCAACTGCCCTTTTGGCATACTTCAGGGGTCTTGAAACTTCCAGGTTTATTGTATATACATAGAAGGACAATGTAAGTTAACCACTAAATGCTTGGTGAACCTGTGTTTCTCACTCATCTCAATCCATCTCCTTCATAGTTGCTGTTTTTGGACTCCACTCAGGGTAGAGTGAGGCAGTGGGGTTGAAAGCCCCCAGAGACCAGGGAAGGAAAACCATCGATGACTGAAACACTGACTAAAACTATAGATACCCATTTCTGCTAGCAAAAACACACTGAATAAAAAGTTTTGACTAAAAAATATAAATAGGCTACTAATTGTAATATTATTTTGGGAGAAAGGAGAACCTGCATTCCCACTTTGTTTTAAGGAGTGGCTCAAAGATGTGGTGTCCTGTCTGAGTTTTAGGAGATTTTAGGAGATTAGGTACTCCACATCTCACCCATGTTGTAAATTTGTTCCTGCAACAAAGTAGTGCATGTGTAGTAGTGCATATGTGTGCCCATGGCTTATTGTACAGTTTATTTGAAATACCTTTGAATATCTCATTCATTATACATCACTGAACTGTGACAATGTGCAAACAATTCAAGTCTGTATGAACATTTATGTCATAGTAACTATGGACACAGGAGATGAAGCATATTTGGGCATGCATGGTCAATTATTGCTATTAATTTATTTGTTTTTGTGCATTCAGCGTGCCCATCCTCTAACATTTTTGATCTGGGTGACTACATGGACTGACGGAGGAATAATGAGAGATGAGTCGATCAGCTTCTCTCCACCCAGTGAGAATAGCTCCATGGACAGTGGAGTAGTAGCAGGGATGAGTTGCCTCTCCAGCAAACAACACCTGCAGGGGCTGAAACACACCCATGCAGTTAGAACTGAGAGATATTTGAAATTTATATTTTGTGAGTTTGTGCACTCTGTATGCACATGCGTGTGTGTTTGTGTGAGAAAAAAACATGTCTCTGTACCCGTGACTGTGATCCCTTCGTGGGCAGGGACTCCATCATGTTCTCCAGGTCCTGCGCTGAACAGCCAATTGCTGGGTGACTGTAGGATCCGCATGTCCAGGGGTCTTGAAACCACTGGGAACGCAGGATTCTCCTGGGGGTGATGGTAGGGTTTCCTGAGCACACACAGTCCAGCAGACAGGGACCATCCTCAAATGACCAAAGCTCAGAAACATTTTTAGGAAACATAAAAAGCTCAAGACATAAAGTGCTCACACTAAAAGGGTAGGTATATGTGATTTATCAACTATTACGACTGCGCAACATCTGACATCCATAGTAAGTTGAGTTGGATAAAAGCTTCAGCTAAATGAGTGAATGTAAATTTAAAGCTTTGGATCCTGAATCTTGTACATGACTTGCTATTGACTACCTCACCTCAATCAGGCGGCGCCTTGAACAGCATCTACTAAAAAGCTAAATCTGTGCCCACATGTTCTGGAAAATTAAGTAGCAGAATGGCATTTCACCAGAACTAAGGGGATATTTAGCCAACTCAGGCCAAGTTAATACTGGCTTCTAAATTAGACTCAGTTTAATAATGTTTTGGATCAATTATCAAAGCAGTAAACTGAACTCTTGCATTCATTGATAAAGACAGACATTAGCTATTCTTACAATTAGTGAATCAAAACATATACATTTAAGCCAGAAGGTGGCACCATCACTCTGATGTAAAATATTTTATATGTAAGTTGCAGCTCGATCATTACAAGTTTTCAGTGTAAACACCATTTGCGTCAGCATCCTAGTGTTAATTACAACTTGTAATCTTGCATTGCTCTGAACAATCTGACATGACTGATCTAATTTGGAAATATATAATGCACTGATTTAATGTAATGGTATATTTTAAGCCTGCACACATCAAACTCCTACAATTGTAGCTGAATGCTAGCTAACTGTTCACAAAGTGTGCAAATTACACTATTGAGTATTAGTAGAACGAATACTTGCTTGTTTTTTTGTATTTACCAATTGACCGCATTTTTGTGTTCCTCTGATTGGATAATTTACTTTTGTTCTTTTAAGCTTGTGTTCAATCAACTTTTTTGAGGTTTTATATTTAAATTTTAAATCGTCAGTCTTACTTTTCTTTCTCACATCTTTAATTTGATGTGATGCATTTCCTGCCGTTTATTGTGATTGTCTTCTCTTTGTAAAGCAGTTACAGAAATCAAATATTACTATTTTCATCCATATTAGCAATCAGGAGGCAGCTACAGGCCAATACCACAGATGTGAGACTCACCTGTGAATGTACGGATGAGCTCTGTGATAGAACGTCTGACCTCCTGTTCAGGAAGTGTCTCCATATGCTCAGACTCATGCCCAGCGATCCAGCCACAGATAACATGGCTATATCTGAGAGTTTAACCATAATTAGTGAGTGGAGTCACATGAATGGGTTCATTGAAAGCCTTGTATAGGGAAGCACAAGCAACTGTCAATGTTCAGGTGCATTGTATGTTGCTGACCTTTCAGAAGGTTTGAGCACAGTGAAAGCTGACATCTTCCTTATCCAGGATTTCTTTATATCTGACACCTGGTCCAAAACATCCTCCTGTAACACAAAGGTTATAAAAACAAAACATATGGGTGTGTGGTTATAGTCTATAGTTTAGTTTGTTTTATTTATCTGTGATGCATTAGTTATCAAAATGGATTAATTAGGTTATGTTATTAATAGAATATGTGATTAGTGGCATTTTTATGCTAGTAAATGTATCCTGTTCTTCATAGCTGCACTGCAGACCTCATCTTTCCACACCAGGTAGATGACCTCACAGTCAGCATCCCACCATGGTGATTCAAATTCTACATATATTTTGTTGCATGTTCCAAATCCTAGTTTCTGGATGGAGAGCAGCTTGTGTGCAGGGAGAGGAGGATAGAACAGGGTTGAATGGTGCTTCTTTAGGTATCCTGGCAAAGACAAAAAGGTAATGCTTACATAGTGTATAATAGGGGTGGCTGATATGATGACAGAGATTTTGCTATTATTTGTATTTGTATGAATTTATCGACCACCTCTACTGTTAAGCCTAAATAATGTTGCCAAAAAAGCATAGCCCCACAACTAATGAAATATTCAACTTTGACAGGAGTCGTGTCGTCTCATTTACAATCATTCTATTTCATGCACTGAGATAAACAATAGTACAATTTGTGTGTAGAGGTCTACCTAGAGGCACTGTGACAATAACATGATCAGCAGCAATCCTCTCCCCATCATCACACTCAACTGTCACAGTGTTTACTTCGTTCTCTGTGTTGCTCCAGTGGACACAACGCACAGGCCGACTGTAGGTCACTAAATCAGTGGGGAGCTCCGACATCAAGTTCCTGATGAGGCCTTCATAGCCACTGCAAGAAAAAGGCACAAATAAAATTTACCTGGATGCACATGCTTAGCCCTCAAGTGGGAACCTCTGGGTCTTAAAGTAAAACCAATGCTGAAGTGACTCAAACCTGCATTCTTTCTAATGGCCAGGTGGGGGTGACTCCACTTGTTGCAAAAAGAAGTCTGATTGCATTGTACTTAATGGCAAAATGATCCTACTTCTCACTTGATTTATTACGATTTATTTATGATAAAAGGAGAACTGAGTGCATTTTATTATACTATAACTTATTTAGAGGGCTGAAACTCAGTCTTTTATCTGCTCATTATTTTTATTCTGTTTTTCAGAATAAAAAAAACTTTTCTCAGAGTCAAAGTCAATATCTTCCAATGTTGTGTGCAGTCTACAGCCAGAAAATTTTCATTTTTGTCATGAATGACAAAGAAAAGCAGCAGATCCTTCCATTTTAAAAAGTTGAACCAAAGAATGTACAAGATTCTCTCAAAAAATGTTGCCTATTAATTTTATGGCAATTGATAAATCGATTTATGAGTAATCATTTAGCTTTCAGCTCTACTTTTTAGAACATGCTACCACCTGATTGGCGTGCAATTGCAGTGACCTGTCTCACAAGAAGAGACAATTCCATGTACAATTCCTTATTCAAGCTGATATACAGTATTATGTTTATACCCTTTATTTGGTCTGTATTGTGTGAATGATATGTTTATAGGATTGTGGAGTACAAACCCTGGAAATGTGCAGTCCAGTCCAGCAAGACTCTTGTACATCCAAAATCCCGCCAGGTCTATCTCATCCATGGTGTGAGTCGCACTGGCACAGCACTCCACCTTCAACATGGTACTGACTGCACACAGTAGCAGCTTCCTGGTGGTTTCATCCTCATCTTTCCACTTCTCTGCTGCTCGCTGTTGCGCCTGCACACAGTACCAAACAACCACATCAAGAACTTCTCAGACTTAAGCAACAGGAAAATTATTCCATCGTTGAAAGACAACCTTTGATCGCATGAAATGTCCTAAGCTGGCCCAGGGTGTTTCCTCTTGATTCTCAAACTGTGAAGTATCATCCACCAGCTCATAAAACATCTCCAGAGCTGTACTCATGTGTTCAGCACTCAGCCTCTGACCTGCACGTCACCCACAGAAAATAACATTTTAATAACAATAACATTGTTATTTCTGCACTTGCACAAAGACAGACAACTGGACCCCTTCTGCTTGTAATTACAAAAGATAATGCACATGTAGCCAGATAACTCGTGTTAAAACAGGCAGGTAACATGGTGAATTTCTGCATCCGGTGACCTGAACTGCTGAACCAGTTGGGAACCCAAGGAGGACGTTCATTGACGTCCAAGGTCTGGTTCTCTGGGGTGAGGGCCTCTGGATCCAGGAGGCCATAGTCTCGAGCCAGACAAAACAGTGGGTTCTCCTCAGATGGACCGTGGATATAACTTGCACCTATCTCAGTAATGTTATTACCTGTAGAGCAAAAACAGGTTTGTGCGTTTAAAGAAAAAACAATAGCTACACCAAGAGATTTCACTTCTTTATACAGTAAAAATACATTTAGCAGACTTTTCTTTGTTTTAAAAGGGAACTAGTAATTACAAAATTTTCAAAATCATGGGCCAAACAGTTTGTTTATTATAGATCTACCTGATGAACCTGATGCTTTAAATGTACCTATAAAATATATTTTATATTGACACATATGCAACTGCATTATTTTTGTGGCCTGTTGTTTTGTATTTGTACTTTTTATTTTATTTGAGAAAATCTACTTTTAGCTATTAGCCTACTTGCAAAAAACGTCGCTCACCCAATGTGCTTGTTTTTATTCGCCCCCCACTTCTTGAAGTCGCTTCAAATATCCGCACATGATGAAATCCAGCGTTCACGAGCCTGTGTGCCGCTGATACACCTGCAATCCCGCATCCTATTATAACTATATTTGGGTCCGTATTTACAGCCATACTCGCTTTGCTATTAAAAATAGTAGCCTAGCCTATCCATATCGTCAACTCATCTGACGTTCACCTCAGTTGTGGACTCATACAGACTCGATTCGTACTTCCTTGTATTTAACGTGCTTGCAGCCTGTTCTGCAGGTTCACACTTACATAATTGCTGAATCTTAAAACAAGCAAGCGATGTGGTCTCCTAATGTCTGTCTGAGAGGCACTGTGTATTTCAGTTCAGCAAAGATAATAATTGCTGAATAAAAGCTCAGACTGAGAGGCCACGTGTCGTGTGCCAAATTTCTCTGAATGCATCCACACGCCTCCGAAGTAGGTTATGTCCGCCATAATGATAGTAAACAGTATGCCACCACGTAGACAGCTGATAGGGCTGCTAAGAGGGGGGTGTACGCCTGATGTGGCCAACTGGCAGTTTTCATGGACGTGGCTCCCACATTCAAATATTTTGACATTAGTCAATATTGTATTCCTCTTCTACACTATGTTACAGTGTAATATATAAATATATATATATATAGGCTATATATGTTATAATCAGGATTGAATTGATAATTTCAACATTTTGTCAGAGAACTTTAGACCATATAAGCAGAAGTTGGTCTAAAATGACCTGAAATGAGGATTTCAATGAATGTACTAAGGTCTCTAATGAAACATGATTGACATTTTTCCACACCTCCCTGAATGCATTTGTCTTCTTGGATGTTTCTTTTCATAATAATGAAAACAATGTTAACCACGATGAAGGTTGGTTTATTAATTTCAGTCCCTACCCCATACACTTTATTTAATACAGTTACTGGCAGCAGCCTAAATGCTGTGTTTGTACTAACCTTGGTATGAAATGGCTCCAACAGAAGAAGCTGTAAGTTTGTGTCAAATGAAGAACTGACTCCTCCAACTGAGAAAGTGTAAATGTAAAGCAAATCATAAGTAACATTTGCCTGAACAGTAGGCTAAGCATATCCAGTTTAATGAACTTGTTCAGTTGATTTTACATTTCTACAAATAATAAGAAGACTCTGCCACGAACTGAGACACACACTTTGGTGTGGTATTTCTCTGTTCTACATTTTTCAATTAAGTTTTAAAGAAAGCACAGCATGTATGAAGTTGACAAGAAAATAAAATGGAATAATACAATGAGAGAGTAACATTCTAATAGTACTTTGAAATATGTATTTAGCTGTGTGGGGTATGTGGATATGATTGTGTCTGGTCATGCAATTATTTTATGTACCATGTGTGTGCCATCTATAATTATACCTCTCTATCAGCCAAACCCACAACAAAGCATGAGTTTTTTATATTTGGAATTTACTTAATTTTTGTCGAGAGGTGGATGTGTTTTTGTTGTTGTTGTAATAATAATAATAATAATAATAATAATAATAATAATAATAATAATAATAATAATATATGATTAATCCAATAACAATAATGGTCAACTGAGTGTAGGTCAGTTTTTAAGGTGAAGGTTGGTCCACCAAATATTACAACAGTCTTGCTCTTTGTGAAACTGTGGGAAAAAGGTACAGCCCTCCTCTTTCAGGATAACCCCATTGTGTAGTGTTGATAGGTTCACACACACACACACACACACGCACACACACACACAGAGCTCATGGGAACCAGCTGGCAAAGAGGGTCACTCCGAAGAACAATGCTAATATCTTTGCTCCGATCCCTGGGAAGTGCAGGAAATAATAAAAATGGCTGTTTTCTTTGAGGGTAGTCCGAGCTGGGTATTAGAGTGATCCAACAGCATTTATAAAGGCCACACTTAAACGGATTTATTTCATGAAAAGGTCCAAGTCAGAGAAAACATTAAAAAACAGCTTGTATAAATATCCATATCTGCAGTAAGAATATGCAGATATATTAATAGCAGAGATATCAAAGCAGTGATACACTCCATAGTAATAACATTAACAAAACAGGTCATACAAACTGTGATATGTAATTATAAAAAGTAGAAGCACATTGGTGTATGATATGGTTCTTTTCAGCCTTTAGTTTTACCCTTTTACCTTTACCTCTACATTCACTACAGCATTTGGAAATGTTCCCATCGTAAATCAGCAGTCATTAGTGTTGCACCCGCCCCTTCCCCTAAAACGCACACACACAGGTTAGATCAGTACATGCATACAGAAACACTCATACTCTGTCACTGGTGTGATCTCTGCCTTCGAGCTGGTGTTGAATCATAGACCTCAGAGCACTGTACCTGCAGAGGTGAGAAAACACACATGATTTAAAGACTCTCACTCTTACACTGACACTCAGGCACTCAGATACACACAATGCATTTATTTACATTCATATAGAAAAGAACATATAAACTGAACAGTTAATAACTTTTCCAATCATCAGTTGCATCTATTACTTTAAAGGATAAGTCTGGTTTTATGTTTCTCATTGTCACAAAAACCCATTGCAAGACCAAAACCAACAGCGTGTGTTTGATTGCAGTGGGGTTCAATGGCACAGAGGAGCGAGCTTATACAGGCAATATTTGTTAACAAGATCATGGAATTTCTTGATAATAAGAACAATATAAAAACATCACCAGGTTTATTCTTTAACATTTTGATCCTTATACAATGAGTGTGTACATGGTGGATAATAAAATATGCCTGTGTGTGTAAAAACAATATGTTCCACAAGTGAATGGTCACGCTGACATAAAAACACACAAACATACAGGGTCCACACAATGTCAGGGTTTACAGGGCTGAAATCTCAGTCAAATGAGTGAAATGATTACACAAAGAAGGCTTTGTCTAAACTGGAACTGGTTCTTTAACTGTGTTTGCTGAGTAGAGAGCCCCTTGACTTACTTCTTAGTTAGTTTGTTTATTTCACGTTCCTCTTCCTCTTTAAGCTTCTCTACAAAGCTGTCTAAAACGGGAATCTCAAACTTTATGTATTGGGCAACCTGGAGAGAGAAAGATTCAAATATATGAGCACAGGCGAGCTACACATGTTCTTGATTGCATGATACTACCTGCACCTACACATACACATGCATCCAAAAGGCTTTCATTCTTTGTGCAAATAAAAAAAATCAGACCAAGAAGAAAATGATAAAGATCAAAAGGAAAACTACTAAAAGATATACTAATGTGCAACACAAGATGATTTCTAGTAGAGGGTAAAATGCAGTAGAATAGCTCTACCACTAAAAATTGTTTTTTTACATGAAAAGAAAATGTAATTGCATGTAAAAATGTAAATTTTAAAAACAGGAACATATGTGTCCAGAAAAAGCTTTCCTGTTACTCTGGATAATCCACAGAGCGAATCATTTTTATAAAGGACTATATTATATTAAGTCATACAGAGCCCCTACGGGGACACGGGCAAATAACAAACAAACAAAAAAAACATACCTGTAACATCTCATGCCCAGTAGATACTTTCTGGTAGGCATGACAAATGATGATATATGACAAATGATATTTTATTTTATTTTTGGCCCATGTCCCCCTAGGCCCAATGCAGTACAAAGCAGATCAAACTATCTAACTTGTGCTCTGCGTTTCATACAGAGCAACCCGCAGATTATTTCTGGAAAGAAACATTACTGTTGAATATTTGATAAAATTCCATTCACCTCCACTGTGTTGGCATCGAAGAAAAAATAATAGCTGGATATTACAAAACAAAACCATGGCTAGATACCACTAGAGTTAAGTCAAAATTTCTTTTGGTTGTTTTGGATGAACTAACCCTTATTACGGACTTGACATGTATTACTGTAGTGTGATTCCAATCATTGACAATCTAGAAAGTTCTCCAGCAACATTTTGGTTTTATTTATATTACTCAGTACAGTCACAACACACAGTCAGTCTTCTTAGCCTATTGTTACATCAGTCCTGAAACAGGATATCTATCCATAGCTTGCTAAATTTAACCTGACTGTCTATCATTGTGTCATTGTGTGTCTATGTTGACTACACAAAAAATGTAAAAGGGGTCACTGATCATGGACAAGATGACAGACCAGAGTGAGAAGTGGCAGGAGGCCCAGACTCACATCATACGTGACTTCCTCTCCCAGGTCAGCCTCTGTGATGAGGATCTTGGAGATTTTCTCACAGGGTCCGTAAAGCACACGAGCCACCAGTGGGTATTCACCATCCTTAAGCCGGGTCCTCTCTACAGGGACATAGATAAAGAAAACAAATGGCCACAATCACACACACACACAATCACACACACATACACAAAAACACTAGACATTTCTAGTGACAAAACCACAATAAAAGTTACAACTTACCTCCCGACTCGTGCACCATATATAGGACAAATTCTTCAGATTTATTCTCCACCTTATAAGACACAAATACAGATTATTTATAGTTTCAAGTTTTACTAAAACACCACTTAAGGTGTAAGTAGGGTCTTACTGTTTACCCTAAACTTGTGTAGCAGCAGGTTGAGGACTTGTCCAGTTGTCATGGAGCTGTTTACTCGTACATTAGTGACCGAACCGTAGGCTGGAGTAAATACTGATGTCTGAAAAAGAATAAAACATGCAGAAATTCACAGAGGAAACAATGTACAGGGACCTTAGCTTCATCAACACTTGTGGTTGAGAGAGAAGGGAATCTTGGATTTTTTGATAAGGAAATCTAAAACAGAAAGGAAATCCTTCAGTCTGCAGCTGGACGCTGTTCAATAACAACACACACACATACTGTATTCAGGATAGAATGATGAAGGAATGCAGTGTAACCTTGTACACTGTGGCACATTAATGAAAACAGCAGGCTATTGTGAAACTCAGCAGCAGCAAAGGCACACCCGCACAGGAAACTTCTGCCCTGTTGCACCTGGAAATGTGTCAACAATGGGATACATTAAAGCGTGTGCTCGTATGTGTGTTCTGTCCTTTGTACCTTGTGGTTGTAGAAGTGTCCGTTGATTGAGAACCTGTGTGCGCGCAAGCGTTGTAGGTCTCTGGCAGTGTGTGTCTTTGACCTCCTCTGAACCTGCATGAAGGAAGCATCACTCCTTGTCCTCAGCAGTTGTGGAGAATCCTCTTCTTCCTGACCACCAATGTCACCACCTCAGGGATGCACATAAACAGAAACACACCTCTTTTACCACGTGCATCAGATGGTGCCTATTTTTATATACCAGCAGCTACGCATACTTTTGCTACAGCTGAGAAGTTTCTTCTGGGTCCTGAATCAGTCACTGTGTACACGTACGTATAATTTAGAATTCATCCACTTGCCATGCATCACTGTCATACTGATGTCATCTTTATTGAACATAAAATTATGTACTGGTTATGTTGTTTCAATCCGCTCTCACTCCCAAGTTGGCACATATGGACGTTTGGGGCAAGAACCCATGGTTTTAACCCTTTTTTAATTAAATGAGTGTTGCTTGCAGCCTGCCTGTCTGTCTATCTATCATATCTTTAGATATTATATAAGTGTCAGAAAGCGGCAAACTCCATATAATAGTTAAAGAGGTGGTATTATGGTTTTTGCCTTTTCCCTTCTCCTTTATTGAGTTATATATCTTTTTTGTGCATGTAACAGGTTTGCATAGTGAAAAAGCCCAAAGTCCAGCCCAAAGGGAGTTCCCATCTCCCACAGAAAGCTGTGCTCTGAACGGCTTGAAAACAGCTTGTTTGTAGTCCAGCCCTTCACTCCCTTTACTTGTGACATCACAATAAAAACGCGTCATAAAGTTTGCCATTGCCAAGTGGCTGGCAGTCCTCAAACCAAGCTAGTTTGAGCAGAGGCCCTTTGGCCCAACTTGTCTTTGTTTGGGTTTCCATTGTAGAAAAGTTGTACCTGCTTCCAGGTACTTTTTTTTGTAAAAAAAGGTTCCAAGCGAGCTGAGGTATACTAAAATGTAATGTGAAAACACCAGACTGCTGATTGCACTATTCACTGCATCATCATTGCGTGCACCAGACAGAGGCCAGCAACAGAAGGTTTTATATTTTACAGTTTTCGTATGGAATTTCATCACTAAATCCACTTCTGAGAAGTTTTGAGGTGAGAAATCAGCTGTGTAGATTTCGAAAATATTGACAGTTTTACGAGAAATGATGACGGAACAAAAATGTGATGAATATTTTCGGAGTTGCGGAGCTCCGCAAGTGGCTGTGGGGGAAGCCTGTGCCAACCCACGGGAGGAGCGTGTGAGGCCGGTGTCATGCCAAAAGTGATCGTCTGCCGTCTAAATTTGGAAAAAGGGCAGTAGCCAAATTAACATGACTTACTGCAAACTTAGATATAAAATGAAGACAATTTTGCAATTATACTTATGACTCTGCATTATTTTACTTGCAGTGTAGGCCTACCAACCAATCCAGTCCTTTTTACCTGTTAAAATACCTTTAAATGGCCAATACAACTCTTAAAATGTAGCATTTCACTTCCCAGAAAATGATTGAAGCCTTTGTTAAGGT
This sequence comes from Lepomis macrochirus, assembly GCA_024633595.2. NCBI lineage: Eukaryota > Metazoa > Chordata > Actinopteri > Centrarchiformes > Centrarchidae > Lepomis > Lepomis macrochirus. The sequence goes on along the minus strand of JALXJV020000020.1, from coordinate 20,049,317 downwards.
TATTTCTGCCCTGAAATTAGTTGATTTCATTCAGAAGAGTTATATTTGACAGACTACAGCTCACCTTGTACTTTTTACCTTTTAAAATATCTTTAAATGGCCAATAGAAGCCATAAAATGCAGTAGGCTATTTCACTTGCCAGAAAGTGATTAAAGGGACTGGGCAATACAGCTCCAGCAGACGGTAATCATTTTTCGGCAGACGATCACTTTTCGGCATGACAACGGTCGCAGTCTGAAGCATCTTTGATTAGGATCACACTGCCTTGTTTCTTACAACCCGCCCTTCTCTGCTTCTGATTGGCTAGTAGTCCTTACCTGGGAACTACGCGTGTGCTCCAACAAAGATTTTGTACAAGTAACTTTTTTAGCTCAAGAGCGAAGCGTACAACACATAGGCTGAAAAGAGGAGCTGCAGCAATGTGCAGTATGAGAAAAATATGGTGTTTTTTGAAAATTAAACCATGTAAACCTGTTCTGGTACAACCCTTAATTAAGATTTTGAACCTGAAAATGAGCATAATACCACCTCTTTAAACAGTTTCTAAATTTCTTAATAAACAAGTAGGTTGCCTCTCAAAGTTAATGTGATTGTTTCCAATCATTAATTCAGTTAGGCCTGTCAGTTTTTTTCAATTCAAGGTTTTAAGTCACTGTTGTGATATAAACATTAAATATATATTATTTTGCTCTTAAATTGAATTCTATCGTGTGAGAGTAAAATTAAAACAGCTAACCATTTCAGCTTGGTTGTGAGGGTTCAGCGTTTACATCAGGATTTAAAATCCTCTAAGACAGTATTAAGATCATCACATGACAAAACTTTATAATAAAACCAATGATCTGGTTAGCAATGGGAGCAAAATAAAAAGAAGTACAAAGAAAACACAAATGTCTTCAATTGTTTATCTGTGGTCCCCACGAGACTTCAGCAGCTGCCAAAAATGCTTAAAAAGGCCAATGCCAGACCCATGACTAAGTAGTCTAACCTTGGTTATTTATAGTGTTGGTGAGCCGATCTACATGGCATGATAATCTGTGTTCAACACGTGAGCACAACCTTTCCATTCGAGGTGGTGATCAAAGCACTTGTGTAGCTCTAATCTGTTTCAGCATGTGGGATTTACATTAACCCAGCAGGTGTATGTGTGTTTGTGACTGCACGTGTATGTTACTCACTAGCTGGTCCAGTTTCTCTGTCCAGTGAATTATTGTTAGACTCCACTGATAATTGCTTTTCCACAGCAGCTCTTTTGTTTCTGTAGAAAGACAGAGGAAAAATGTGGGTGGACCTTGAGTTAAAAGAATAGTTTGACATAAATATACTTAATTGCTTTCTTGCAGAGAAAATCCTTATATTTATCTGTCAGTTGGAATCGGGGGAATGTGTTACAACTTGTTTGCTGCTGATAGGCAGATTTCTTTTAACCTTTGGACAGAGCCAGGCTTCGTGTTTCTTCCTGCTTCCAGTCTTTACGCTAAGCTAAATTAAGCTAATTTATCTATCTATCTCCTGGCTGACAGATATATTGATCATATAACTCTTTTCAAGAAAGCAAATAAGTGTTTCCCAGGTCAAAGTATCCAGTATCCCAGTATGCAGGTAGATGTTAGACCTCAGGTTGTATGTGGTTTATTCCAAGCTACTAATTTAGGAACATATTATTTCATAGTATTTCCTATAAAATGCTGTCCTTTATATTGACAATATGTTTTCATGTAAGGCACAAGAGAGAAGGTGACGAATGCAACTTACAACTCTGTGCTAACTCCTGCAACTACCGACTATTTTTACTACAGATTAATTTGCCATCAGCAATAATTTTCTTGATCAATATATTATTTTTTGGCCATAAAACAATGAAAATGATTAACTGAAATTGCTTGTTTGACATGACTTGAAAGCTCAAATTTATTGAATTTGTTATCATATAAGACAGCATTAAATTCTCACATTTGAAAAGCTGAACAAGTGAATGTTTTGGACGTTTAAAATGTGTTGCCAATGCAAAAAAAGTATAAAGATTTTGAATGTTGTTCCTTAATTTCTTTGCTTTATTTATTCATATTTCATTCACGTTATATTTCACCTCTTTATAACATGTAAACCTACCCTTAGGCGATCAATACATTTTTAAATTTCACAATTTATCTTGTGTTTATCTTAGTCCAAAGTATTGCCAAAAAAACAAAAGTTGACAGGGAAAAAATGAGTTTCTTCATTTTAACCAAACAGTGAGGATAGTGGTGAACAAAAAAGGGAAAATGTTAGAGTTTGACTTTCTCTGCTATATGAGAGGTCCCTGTTGACAGCGTTTTAGATAAAAGGCCCACATCTATTTATTCAGCACACAAAGGCACCTCTGTTTGGATCAGATCGTCGTACCGGTTGAGACGGAATCGTTCATTGTCGTCGTACATCTGAAGTCGGATTGGCCGGCGTAGACCCCAGTAGATGTTCAGCAACCCCTCGAGGATGAACTCTCCATCCTCCTACACACATGCACAAACACACACGTACACACACGTACACATAAAACAATAATTATCAGCACTCCTGGCCAGAGGGGATATCCTGCTGGCCTCTCGCCACAGCGGCTCAATATCAGGTATACGTGCAGCTTTGGGGTAAACCCTCTCATCTTGGAGAAAACCTGTCAGGTTTGACCCAGCCTTTTTTTTACACAGTACAAGGATGAAGTCACGTCTGAGAAGGCAGCAATAATGAGAACAGAGGCACAACTGCTTTGGGTCACGTACGTGCAGGAGGAGGCAAAGATCTAAATTTAGAAGATATTGTTGCATACCTTCTGAGAACAGAGGAAAAAAAGCTGTGTCTTACAGTTTGAGATGCTTATAGTTGGATTTCAAATGTAAAACCAAAACTAAAAGAATAAAGTTCTCTAGCATGTTGGACTGAGTGGTGAGTCTGAGACAGCCAATCAAGTTTGTGTGTGTCTGTGTGTAACTGAGCATTAAATCAAATATTAAACCACAACTATGACTGTGGTTATCACACACAATCACGAAGCATCAATTCTTGTTAGTTTCTGTGTCTTTATGTTGAAAACAGCTTGTTATATCATCACTATATCTAATTTGACAGCCCAGCACAATGCTGATATTTTAACCAAAATGAAAAGTGTAAGAATTTATTTGTCACAGAGGTTTTAGACCCCAAATAATACAGACTAGTGTTAGAAGGAGAAAGTTTCAGTAATCTTATTCTTAGAGGTCAGTCTCATCAGCTGATACCAGTTGAAAGTGGTTGCCCTGTAGCCTTTAAGTACTTGTATGTAAAATCTCATTGTAAACACAGGAATATGTGGAGAAATACATCAGGTAAAAGTGTTTTGAAAGTGTTGACTTCAACGGAAATTATTTAGCTCTAATTAGAAAAGTAAATGTGGTCATCTTAATGAGTCCCCTGTAGTAGATAATGCTTAGGATATATCTGGGTGTATAGGTGTTCACAGGTGTATACATATTAAACAGTGTATTGGTTTTAATGGTTCATCTTTCGCCAAGTCTTTGTTAAAAAGGAAATCTTCCAATTAAGAAGTCTTTAAATATAAACATATGGAAAAATTGCATCTGTCTTAAACAATCAAAAGGCATCTAGAAACTGAGGAAAACGGATCATAAACGTAGGCAGAGATTTCAGCAGAAATGCTGTAAAGAGTTCTTGTCATCTGTCTCAGAGCATGTGACCAGAGACAAAACACTGAAAGCAGGTGACAAGAGGATCTCAGACTGCTGAAAGAGCCATGTGATTTGTTGGTGTTAATACAAAAACAGATTATAGAGGTAAACTAATTATCCATGTAGTCTGGGCCTCTACATGTGTACCTCTTGTGTCTATAGACTGTAAAGTAAATGCTTTAATATGTTTTTTTACTTTGTTATGCTATGTTAGTTTTACAGCGGTGGCAAATTGCTGAGAGAATAATAATAGTGGAGATGAACACAGTCAGTTTATAACAATCATTTTAATACTAAATATCAGAGATTGAAGAAGAATGTGAAAGAGAGAAGAAGCAGAAAGTGTTTCTGGAGGTGATAAAGATTGCTCCCAGGCCTTCATTGTTTGTGGAATATAAACATTCAGAGCAGCTGCACCACTGAACCTCCCTAACCCGCCCCTCCTGAATTTCCTGAACAGGCATGCACACACCCTCACACACAGCACACACACACACACACACACACACACAACACACACACACACACAGACCCTGAGTAAGGTCAGCAGAGCTATTTTTGGACACAGTGGTTAATCACTCTGCTTCTGCGTGCCCCTATAAAGCCTGGACACACGCTTCACTCCAGTCATACTCAACTAAGCAGACTAGAAATCACTCTGTTTCACTCTGCGTGTAAAACCTACCCCTCAGGCGTCAAAGGTGAGAGTGCTTTTTCTTATTGTTCTTCATTATCAAATATCCTTTATTGTGGAGGGCTCACAATTTTGCCATTTCTATGAATTACTTTTTAAAGGACTTAAAGCAACCTTACATATTTTACTCTTGTAAAGAGACACAAAAGATGAAAAACACAAATTATAAGATAGAGTTAACTGTTCTGACTGGAATTATAAGGTTGTTTCTTTAATTGTAATTCACGCAAACAAATGGGGAAGGTATATACAGTTATCTATTAAAGGCTAAAAGATAACAGGCAAATGCACATACACAACCACTGTAGCAGATGTTTAGCAGCACAGTGACAGACCCTAATTACCAACGTAACAATAAAATAACTATCTAGAGCTAGATTATATTTATTGTATGCCATTGAAGTCTGTAGACAAATCTAACTATTTTTATTTTTCCTCTTCAGCTGCAGCATGAAACGCAGGCGGTTGTTGCTCTCCCTGCCTCTCTTACCCACCATCACTGAGACGCTCGAGGACTTGCCTGTCCATCCTTCATCCTCCCAATCTACCCAGAGCTCCCAGTCTCTAGAGGACTACATGACCAGCATCCAGGCTCTCGCCTGCCCTGTTGAGGCCCCAAGCTACGGTCCTGTCAGACTCCAGAGGTCCCGGCACTTCTCAAAGGCTCAGATGAAGCTGTCTGTCTCAGCCTCACTTCCCCGCACACTAAGGACTTCTAGGCCTTACAGTCTGAGTCTAAACAGCACAGAGGATTTTTCTCTCAAGATAGGTAGAGAAAAAGACTGCAGGGGCAAAGACCCCATGGACTGGCTGTTTGGACAGATAAGAACTTGAAGAAAGACAGTGTTGTTGTGGGAAGAACTGGAGGCACTTTGTCGGAGTATCTCATAATCAAACATGGCTGGAAGAAGCTGCTCTGCTTATAAAAATGAAAACAACACACAAAGACAAAAATCACCAAAAGGATTGTGAGAAAAATGAAGATCTATTTATTTCTATGTACTGAGGACTCAAGTCTGAATGTTTACAGTGTTAAATGTTTTATAGAGATGTAAAGGATATAGTTTCTAATAAAACACTAAAATAATCATGAAAATGTTGCTTTTTTTCTAAAGTTACTCTATAAAAGAGCTGAAGATCATTACATGTCAAATCCAGTTAGATGCAACAGTTAGATAAATAGAGCTGAAATGATGAAGTGATTAATCAGGCAGATAGTTATTTGTAACTGTTTTCAATAATAGTTTAATTCTTCAAGTCATTTATCGAACCAAGCAAAAACGGCAAACATTTTCCAGCTTTTCAAATGTGAGACGCTCTTTTCTGTTTTCTATCATAATCTGAATCTTTTGGGGGTTTGTACTGTCGGGCAGACAAAACAAAACATCTGACTTTGGGCTCTGGGAACTTGTAATAGACAGTTTTTAGAGACTACATAAATATATTGAAAAATGTATAGATTACCTGATAAATAACCGTTAGGTGCAGCTATAGTAATGAAATGATGCTGTCAGGGTTGCATCTACGTATGTATTAAAACACTGTAAGATGGTGTGTGTACTAGCATGTGGTGAAATGTAAGTAAGTACATGTGTTCATATATATTATAGTCTTTCCATTTTATGCTACTATATACTTTTTACTCCTCTACATTTATTTGACTTTTTAATCACTAGTTGTGTTACCATGTTACTAGCAAGTGGTGGATATTAACAGTACATTTACACAAATAATATTTTATTTTTATAGTATTTAGGTAAAATGTTAAGGCATTATACTTTACTTGAGTATTTCCAATTTCTTCTACTTTATACTTCTACTTCACTACAATTCAGAAGGAAATATTGCACTCTTTCTCCACTACATTGAATTGTTAACTTTAGTTACTGATTACTTTGCAGAGAAAAGTATAATTAACAAATAATTATGATATATATAGCCTATCTATGATCTGTGGGGGGAAATCACAAAATTCAAATTAGCTCCATCTTTACCAGCTGCTTTTACTGAGTACAGCTAAAGTAATGTAAAAATGTGAATGTAACAGGGTTTTTCTACGCGGTGGTATTGTTACTACTTAAAAGATCTGAGTACTTCATCAAACTGTTATTATCTTACAGATCAACAGTATATAAAGTAGTTAAATTAAATCCTTTGCCCTCTACAACAAAACGCTACTAACATAGGCTACTGAAGCATAAGTGATAATGATCTGATAATATATAATTGAACACTCGCTGGGGAGTACTTAATTCACTAGTACATTGTGCTGATAATACTTCCATATGTTGAATTACAACACATATGAAATCAAATGAAATTATAGATGCAAGACTTACATGGAACATTTTAGTGTTGTTTTGAAATTTCTGGGGATCTGAATACTTCTTCTACTGCTGCTCCAGACCAAAAATCTAAATAGACTCAGCATCCCACTGACATCTAGTGGTAATCAATGGTGCTGTAGTGGGCTTTATCTAAAAAGTACCTCATACAGCCAGTAGAGGGAGCTGCGTGCACACAGATTGATGTTTGAGGTTACAGCAGACATGAATAGGCAAATACATTGAACCCCTCCTGTGTCATTACAGTGCCCAGTGTTGATTGACTATATACCACATTATAATCTGACCAGATTAATTAGTAGCAGGGGGTTTAGAGGTTAAAGCAACATTCTTTTAATCAAAAAACTCACAGCCATTTCAGTACAAAGCAAAAGCTGTATATCAGCAAGGCTGTCACTCTGCAGTGAAAGGAGAAAATACCTCCAACAATCAGCGTCATCTACATAATTGCAGCTAGTACAGTTGTGCATGTCAGAGCTTGTTTTCCTCTCAAAAATACTGGATACGTTTACTGTGGATGGAGTTGAAAATCAAAGTGAAACCACCTTCCATGTCCTCCCACGAAATGACTCAAATCACCTGACTTCACATGCAGAGTGTGACCATGATGTCATCTTAAAACAACAAATCCTTGAACCCTTTTTAACTGCCACTTTCCATTCCATTTTTTCACACAGATCATGTTTGTATCAGTCTGGTTAATAATTATAGAAAGATTCCAATAAATACCCAGTCGGGTACATATGACCACAGTAAACCTCTGTAGTAAGTAAGTAAGTAAATAAAATTTATTTGTATAGCACTTTTCTCAGATGAAGATCACAAAGTGCTTCACAACAAAAGGAAGCATTAACAACTCTCATAAATACATTGCATCACAAAAACAAAATAAATAACACGTACACATAAGACCAGCCTAAACCACCCTACAATCTAGTTAAAAGCCTCTTTGAAAAGCAGAGATTTCAACTGAGTTTTAAAGTTTTCCACACAATCCAAGCAGCGTATGGAAGGAGGCAAAGCGTTCCACAACCTGGGTGCAACAACTTGAAATGAACGGTCCCCCCTAGTTTTAAAATGTGTAAGGGGGACAACTAATAGTCTCTAGCCTGTTGATCTCAGACTACGTGAGGATGTATGCAGCTGTATCAGGTCAGAGATGTATGGGGGTGCCTGTCCTTGTAGGGCTCTAAAAGTTAGGACCAAAATTTTGAAGTGCATTCTAAATATCACTGGTAACCAATGAAGTGAAGCTAAAACTGGAGTAATATGTGCCCTTTTACTTGTGTGGGTTAAAAGCCTAGCAGCAGAATTTTGGACAGTCTGGAGACGACCAAGATCGACGAGATAAAAGCATGAATGATCATCTCCAACTCAGCTTTTGACACCAAGGCTCTTATCTTTGAAATGTTCCTTAATTGAAAGAAACAGTTTTTAATAAGTTGTTTCGAGTGTTTCTCCAGAGACATGGCCCTCTGTCTGGGAATGATGACATCTACAGCTGGTTTTTATCTAAAATCATTCACACAGTCACTGTATTTTCTAGAAAGTCCCATTAAGAGTTCTCAAACGTTGGTCTTGGGCATGCTTGAAACCCAAGAATGTCACTGCTGAGTAATGCTTTGTCCTTCATAACCTAACTCTAATGAGTCACTCTTGAGGCTCACTCCACCAGTTCTTTTTCATCCAAATAGTGTGACAAAAGTGCAGTATATATGTCACAATGCTATCAAAATGTATTTATTAGAATGAATGCTTTTAAACAAACACAAATCCAACCCTAACAATACCTGTTAACGACGTTCATTTAGTTGCTGCACTGAAGCTTTTGCTCTTATCACATAATGCTTCCCAGCTGTCACGGAATGGTTCATGTTCAAATTTCTATTTTTCTTAGCAGGGACACCTCATTCATGTTCGTTTCAAAGCTGAGATGAAAAGCTCATTCTTGACTCTGGAAAACACAGCTGACAAACCGATCCCACAACAAGGCCAAAAGTAGCTGTTCTGGAGCTTTTGATTACTTAAGATGATTGCTATTGAAAGCTCAAAAATGATACTGAATGGACTTTACTGCTGTTTTCAAGATCAAGCATGAACTTTCACTCTAGAAATGTCTGGAGCTTCAAATTGTGATTGTGAGTAATGAAAATGCTTCCAGGACTTTTGTTAAAAACCAGCCTGTAGATCATTACTTACTAAGTGACACAGACATACGTCCTAACATCAACAAGACTTCTCTCTATCTCAGCACTGAGGAACTTGAATTGCTGCCCTACCTACAGCCAAGGGTGTAGAATTTAGTAAGGACATGTCCCTACCAATATCAAGTGACTACTGCATTGTCCCTAGCAATAACTTTGATCAAAACAATTAAAATAACCACTGTTGTCAGTGTCTAGCCAATGTATCTTGTCCATAAACGGTTAACAGCTTTTTTTCTCTATGAGTACAATGTATTTAAGTTTTGAAAAAATATTGTGCTGGGAGATGTTTTTATTGTTCCCACCAACAGTGACAGGAAATATCCGCCCTTGCCTCCAGCAAAACAACATTAGATTTCAGTCAGGTTTTAGGGCTCACCACAGCAAAGAGTCTGCCTTGCTGAAAGTGTATAATGACCTCCTCCTCTCCGCTAACTTCGGGAACTGTGCCATCCTGATTCTTCTTGACCTAAGTGTGGCATTCGATACTGTGGATCATGACATTTTAAATGACCGTCTCTGGTAGTTGGTATTGATGGCACTGCCTTGAACTCTTTCACATCCTATCTCAAAGATAGAAGCTACTCTATCTACATAAGCATTTTTTCTCTTCCCCAGCCAGTACCTCCTGCGTGGTTTCCATCCTAGGTCCAATTCTTTTCTCTATGTACATGCTCGGCCATCAATCATTCAAAAATACAAAATTTCCTTCCACTGTTAAGGTGATGCACAAAGCTTTATCTCACTCTGAAACCAAATGATCAGTCAAATCAATTCAGTCTCATGAACTGCCACAAAGACATGAAGTGTTGGTTGGCACAAGTTCTTGAAGTTAAATGAAGACAAGTCTGAAGCAAGTTCTCGTGTTTGTCTATGAAACCCTAAATAGGCTTTTATATCACATTATTTCACCTCCACCTCCAGGTCCCTCAGGTTAGCTGACTTGTGACTTCTGGCTGTCCAACATCCTGAACTTAAAGTTCAGGAGTGACAGCGCCTTTGAGGCTGCGGTCCCTAGCCTGTTGAACAGCATCCCTCTTCCTGTCAGATCTGCCCTCTCTGTAGACCTCTTTTAAGTCCAGGGTTTAATCATACTTTTACTCACTGGCATTTGAATCCTCATGCCTTTTTGACTGGTGTCTATGTTGGCAGAGTTGTTGATTTGTGTCAGCGAGTTGTGTACATCGATGTTTATTTTGATGTGTTTCTTTTAGTTTTGTTTGTGATTATAGCTAACTGTGTGGCCAGTCCTTCTTGTAGTTTTCAAAGTTTTTCAAATCAAAGACCCCTAAACTAACACAAAAGTTTTGTCCCATGGATTTCCACCTGATTGCTTTTAGATGTTTTCATTACAGAAAATAAATGGAAAATAAATGGAACCCTGACATACATAGCAGTATAGTCATAAGTTCTGTTTTTGTGTTAATTATGGATGGAATCATAGTGAAAATAAATTTAAACCCTTTTTGCTGGGGATGCCCTGGAACTCCCTCAAGAAATCCTGGGGGTTCCTGGGCCCCACTTTGAAAAGCACTGTTGTGTAGACAAATGAGTCATAAATTGCTAATGCGTAATATTTGCAAAGAGTAGAGTACAAAAGAGTATTTCCACAGTACAAATTAAACAGTGGAACAAGAATAAACTTGTGATTTTTTTCCAACATAATGTTTATCAGGATCCAATTTCAGATCATCACTCAGATTATCAGATTGTGTTGGGATAGCATTTCAGTCACACTAGTCTGAGCTACCGATGCTGTCTTTGCAGCAATTCGGGCAAAATTATTGAAACAATGTGTCTAAAAGGCTGCCATGATACTATTCAATTACCAATAAAGCAAATATATTGTTCATGACAAAATGCAGCTAACTTTAAATGCAGAAAGAGTAGATGCTAAGCAACATATAAAGTTAGCCGTCACCCTAAAGAGAGTGTTTGGCTGAGATTAAACTCCTTGGTCTGCTTTCACATTTCTTACCAAACTGGAACCTCGGACAGCCTCAGTAATACAGAACGCAACTGTAGAATCACCTGTTTCATGGGAGTAGTCTCTTTTTTAAAGTGATCACACTTGAGAAATATATTTGTTATTACTCTGCATCTAGACTTAGTATATTAGTGAAGCAACATGTTTTGGTCTAATTGCTGGCATTTATTTCCAGCAAAGTTAAAAGATGACACACTGTTAAAATCCCTGTGTGAAACATTCAGATGACCTAATACAAGCTAATGCAATGTGCTGAGTCATTCTCTATAATGCGGCATTATAATGAGCAGAGTTCTATTTAATATCTTTTCCTTTTAAGATGTTCAGTCTAATGTATTCATTTTGGTTGAATTGTGTCAACATTCACATGTGCATAGTATGAATGGTGCATGTGCCCATATTGTGTCTGTGACTGTGGGGGATTTTCCCAGGGTAAAATGATGTAGTGGGTCTGGCTGGGGGGACAAAAATGAAGGATGGACCATGATGACCATGCCCTGCACACACACACACCCACCCACACACACACACACACACACACACACACACACACACACACACACACACACACACACACACATAAACAAAGTAAACAAAGGGGAACTCCCGACCATAAAACCCATAGAATCAAACAAATAACCAAACTCCTGCAACCAGCTAACACACCACAACAGCAAAATGTTTACTGTTGAAATAGTTTGCTAAGCAGTTAGTGAGTATGGCTAAGTCTGCGACCCCTCCCTCCCTCATTCCTTTTCCAGTTTAATTTTGAGGGAAAAGGGGGCCTTTTGAGGTTTGTAAGCCGTTGGCAAATTGGAAAAGAACCAAGGAATTGCAGGTCTGTGCTCAGGACTGTAGCCACCAGCCACAAAGGGAAATTATTTGGTCTACATTAATGTACAAAGTACATTAAAGTGCCGGTTTGACTGGTTCCAGTTTTGTAATGTGTGTGACCCATTTTACAATACTGTGTCCTGGAATCCAGCACGCCCACACAGACAGACACAGACACACACACACACAGGACCATGGAATTGCCAATAACCCTCCCTGTTTATCTTTTTTATTTCCACCAGCAATGTCTCCTGTCAGGTGGTTTGTTTGAGTCTTTCTTACCTCACGAGTCCTCAGCTGGAAGTTTTTCCCTTCGTGGTAACAGTTGTAGGTCCTAAGCAGTGACAAGATGTCAGACCTGAATGGGAACACAAGACCACAAGGGGTAGATTAGCACTCATAGCTCTCAAACTATGCAAGCAATGGTGAAATTCAATACATGTAATCATGATTTTACTTTGTTGTACTTAACTACTGTGCAGTGAGGGAACTAACAGGACTTACTTTGGTATAAGTTTCTCTTCACTGAGCTTCACGTAGGTCTGAGGCTCACCCATTCTGACCAGAGCCCAGCTGTGGCAGAAAAACATTAGAATGACATAAAGATTGTATTTTCTCTATAACACTGTGTTAAATTAATGTCTGGGTCTCTATAAATCATGATGTTATTCCCAGAGAGAAAATTCCTTTGACCATTTATAAAAATAAAATATGCACATTAGTTTAATGTCCTGTTGTGTTTCATTTTTTATTCAATGTGAGGATTGGATAGTTTTTTTTAATTAAATGCTGTTAAACAAGTGGCTCATGTGGTAAAAGAAGGGACAGGGAATTATGAGAAATCACATGGTTTTGTTGACACAGAGCCAAGTGTAGAAGTGTAGTGTTGAGGCAAGGCTCAACAAAGCCCGGAAAACACTGTCTTCTGTCTAATTCAAGGATAACTCCAGCGACTGTGGCAAGCTTATTATAAAAAAATGATATAATAATAAGAATAAGAATGAGAAAAGTAAAGACTAGTCAGCCATCTCTGCTGTTGTTTCTAAAGAAAACAACCAATCTGCAACATCAGTGTCTTAATACTAATAAATAAATGCAGAGTAAAAGAAAGGAAACCACAATTAATCACTATCTCCTGCAGGGTGTCAAGTCTTCTCTGACAAAGCCAGAGGAATGGTGTCCCTGATCCCTGCATCCCGATTCCTGTCTCCTGATATTTTAGAGGGAAAGTGCCATGGGGAATTTCCTGGTTTGGAAAGCCCAGCTCTGAGCCTGTGTGGGGGGAGGAGCATGAGTATAAAACAGCAACATGTGGCTCAGGGACTCAGTGTCAACGCTCAGCTTGCCTCCACTATGCAGCTTTATCCTCGTTCAACCTTTCAGCTCGCCTTCCTGAGCATCTGCTTCGTACTGATCGCAGGTAAGAATCTACAGATTCATTTATGCTTAAATCTGTGTGTTTTTCTTTCATAAATCTGGATCCAGTAAAAGTGTTTCATGCAGTTTGCTGTCTGAGTATGTGAACTTCCAGTTCCACAATCTCTACTCATGCTGTATTGAATTAACCTGTAATCCTGTTACTATGTCTGTGTTTGTGCAGTGAGAGAGTCCGACAACACGTTTGTCCCGGGAAGATGTTTGTGTCCACAGACGCAAGCAGGTGTCAGAGGGCATCTGAAAAAGCTCACGGTCTTCCCAAAAAGGCCCGGCTGTGATAAATTCACAGTAATGTGAGTACCAGATCCTGCAGACGTACACACATTCATGCACAAATACGCACATCCAAATGAAGTTGTATAAATGTGTGGGTTTACATATGTTTTTTAGAGTAACTTTGAGAAGTAACCAGGCAGTGTGTCTGAGTCCTGAGGCACCGATGGGCACACAGCTGATTCGCTGCTGGAAAAGGTGAGAGCACTGATCAGTGAAACTTAAAACCTTCTCTCTGAAAGGGTTTTATAAGCCCAAGGGATACTATAGCTGACCAGAGTATCGTGTAATCCTTCAGTTTAGGTGAAAAAAATTAACTCATCATGCAATGATCTTTGCATGTGACAAAAGCAACGTGCAATGTTTTCATTACACAAAGGATCGTGCAATATTTAAGCCAAGCTTCCTAATTCATTCTTGCGGGGTTCCGCCCGTCTTCATGTTTCCCCGTATATCACTGTCAACAGTATATTATTTGTTGCCAAGCCAGTTCTTATCCTAACAAAGCCCACATTGAGCAGTTTCTTGATCTTTCCTCCACATGCTTTGCTACTTGTGAGACAAAAAAGAATGCCAGTTAGTGCCTCTAACATAGTGATAATCCATTAATGTTGTGTTATAAACCCAATTTTTTTTTCACGCTTCCTCAGTGTACACCATAGATTATCCATTAAAAGCTATGTTTGCCACTACAAATATATTATATCCAAATATTTGAGAGTACATCTCCGACCAGCTGAGATGTCTCATTTTAATCAACAAGTTTAGTCTGATTCTTACTCCAGGACTATCAATTCACAGCTCTTCCTCCAAAGTAATGTGCATATGTCTGTGTGTTTCCTAGTGCTAATAAGTTAGGTCGTGATGTGAAGCTGTGCCTGAGGAGGATCAGGAGGGGAAGAGGAGGTCAGCGCCAGCGATCTCGACAGAGGAGACGGGGCCACATCAGGAAAGCCTCATCCTCTAACTCCCAGTAGTTAACCAGCCTGAAAGAAGATACAAAGCTACTGCAAGGAGAGAAGAATGTACATGCTGATTCTTGCCACAATGTGGACTCCAGGCCGCTAGACGCCGTAAAAAAAAACAGAACAGCACCACTTTTCTTTCTATAAATTTCACATTGCTACTACATCAAGCTCCCCTAAACTGTTGCCTGGACAGCGGGGGGCTTTATGTTTTCTGTGCAAATGAGTGATGTGATGTTAAAAACTAAGCCCTGGAGGCTTGTCATAAATGTTGACAGTTTTATCTTTAAAACACTGTAAAATGGTCAATGTATTGTTTATGTGTAGCCATGTGTATGCAGCTGGACAATCTATCTGAACTGAACTTATTTTGTTATTTATTTTTATATTAATATGGGCATTTTTTAAATAAATATATCAGAAAGATTGTGATTGTGTGTGCTATTATTGTTACAACTCCTGTTTATCTTTAGAAGTGAATGATGGAAAAAGAGGATTACTTATTTGGCAGGATATGAGAGGTCACTGAACACACAATCTCAGCTTTAGTTAATAAACTACAGGATGTGAGTCAGCAGCAGGCACAAAGCAAACATGTCTAGCAGAAAACATCTGCACAAATATTGCAAAGCTATAACAGGAGCTAACTGTGTGTTGTATTTTAATGTGAATGTATTGTAAACTATACAGAGGTTGATGTTAGAGCATGTGGTGGAGGTGTTTTGGAAAACACAATACAATTAATTGTGCATCCCGCACTTTTATGGACTACTTGTGGCGTTGCACAACTTAGACATCCAGGTGATCAGGGTGTGGACTGTTGAGAGTGAGCGCTTTGTGATGGCTACTAAACAAGTTTCGGACCTGCTTTCTTGTAAAGCATGTGACAGGATAGACTTCAATGGGGCCGCAAGAGAGAGAACACACACAGACTCACACACAGACATGCGTACATGCACACATACGCAGACACATACACACACACAGACACACACACAGACACACACACAGACACACACACACAGACACACACACACACACACAGTATGCTTTTGGGCAAAGTTTTGTTATCTACCTAATCGCATTAATATGGTCTCTTGCAAAACTGTTATGTGATCCCGTTATCACTCAGCACTTGACAGTACATGGGAGTCAAAGTGGAAAGTGAAAGTAAACTGCACAATAAGCACCTTTGTTACAGGCCGATCAGGTATTTTAATTTTCATGTGTAGTATGATATCGATCAATACAATAGAAGCAGTTCAGGATTAGACAGGACACTAACACACTGAGAGGATCTTTTAACAGCTGCAAGATAACTCGTCTTGTTACTGGATGGGATGTGACCAACAGACACCCCCAATATACAAAATTATACTTTTACAACGCCACTGCATTTATATGACAGCGACTCTGCAGACTGAGATGTTACACACCAAATCTAGAAGTATGATCACTTTATTAAATGTGCTTCATTGTTTTATAATAAAGCTCTCAATAGAATATCAATAACTAAAAATTAGCTTCATCTCAATCAAATCCAACATTAAAATGCTTCTTAATGCATCAGTAATGATAATATAACAATTATACAAATACACTCAACACTGAGATGAGCTATTTTGCTTCCTAATGAATACTTACTTACTTAAACTCATACTTATGATTACCAATTTTGATACTTGATATTTAATGTATTTTGCGGAAAATACCTCTGTTAAATACAATATAGCATGCAGGACTTAATTGTGTATTTTTACAATCAAGTATTGCTACTTATATTATAAACTGATCTGAATACTTCATCCACCACTGTTAAAATCTCATTTAAGATTTAAATTACAGTTTGTCATTATTGTGTTTGTAGTATCTAAAGTAAAATTTTATAAGTACATATGTCTGTGAAGATTCTTAGTCATCCATGCAGGTCATAGTTGTCGTGGAAATGCTATTCCTGGTGAGGGATTAAGTAAATAATTGACTAATCACAAACCGTTGTCTTAGAAAAATTTATTAATAAAAAGGAATAAACAGAGAATTACTACAACACATACAGCTGGTCCAGAGACCTGCTGCCTAGGGCGGCTTCAAGCATCTGTCCCAGAGCAAAGGGATGCATAATCATTTTCAGTTTAGGTTTCTATGTTCTCAGCCTTGAATGAACATTCCAGGAGAGGAGAGGAACAACAAGAGGGGGAGAACACCAAAAAAATCTCACAGCTCTGACTGTGGATGGACTAACATAAAGAGTATAGAAGAAGGAAAGGTTAAGGATAAAAAACACAATACATATATATCTATAGGCCATAACAATAATAGTAATAATAATATTAAAAGATCATACATAAAAGATTAAATGTAAGAGGACACAATTTTCTGCCATAACAATAGTTATACCAAGGAGAGTGAAGCAAAGCTCACATTTGGCCTCATGTGACAGTGCTAACGACAGTTGTTCAGACCTGGCCTCGTGTGACTCCAGCGACCACAACAACTGTCGTTAAAAGAGCCAAGAACACAAACCAAGAGGCATCTATCAGCTTGATAACAACGGTTAAATGACTGGGTCAGTCAGAACCTGTGCTTGCTCAGGCAGCACATCTAATAAACTGGAATCGATTCAGAACTGAAGAAGCCTCTGAGATGAGAGGCAAAAGATCTTTAAGTACCTTCTACCAAGTCCATTTGCCCTTGATTTTAACCTTCCTTGAATAATGTATATAAGGCAGCTCGATTTTGATTATTTATGTTTACATTATAATTCTCACAGTTAAGAATATAAAGGGAAAAGAACATCTTATCATTTATCTTTTCTACCTATAGCTTAGGATACTATTAGCTGCAGATGGTTGTAATGGCAGAAAATTGTTCACATATTAAGGGTTTAGGGCAGAACTGTGAAATGGTTTATTGTTTTCCTCTCTTGCCGATCCTCTTGAATGTTCATTCAAGGAGAGGAGAGGATCTCTGTTCCCCAAAACATAGAAACCTGGAATGTCTAAATGATTATGCATCTTTGATCTGGGACAGACGCTCGAAGCTGCCCTCGGCGGCAGGTCTCCGCACCAGCTGTGTATATGTTGTAGTACTTCTCTTTTTATTAATGAACTTTTCAAAGACAAGGGTTTGTTGTAATTTAATTATTTTCTCAATACCAATCACCAAAAATATACAATTTCCATGACAACGGATACCTAAAATTTACATTTCAACACTGGATTCTAATGTAGAGCCTAAAATTTCATTATCCACATTCATAATATTGGTACTATGATGCTGCCATCTAGTGTCTACAGCATTATGTACATCTGATTTGTAAAGTGTAGCAGCATTGCTGCTTTCTCTGTAATGGAAGAAACAATGTTTGACTGTTTAACTTGTATTGTCTTCGACACCACCTGCAGGAACAGAGACAGCAGGATGGTGGACAAATGGACATTGAAGCTTTTCATGCTGTACACTCCAAAGTGCTGCTGGCTGAGTTATTGTTTGGGACTCTCAGTGCTTCCTGAGATGATTCATTTAGTTGCAGTGCATCATGTGGTCATGTGATAAAGAAGGCAGGTAAATCAGGTAAAGTAATGATGTGTGACTCCTTTAATGTAAATGCAATTCCACTCTGATCTATTACTAACCCATTCATAATAAATTTACACCGGTTCATCGATGCATTGATCTTTCCAAAGAAAAAGCTCTGGCACCCAGTAAGTCATTCTTTTGCATTTCCCGCAGCTGAAACAGAAGTTACTTAGGAAAAAGTAGAAGAAAAATGCTTGCATGAGCAGTGATAGTCACCACAAAAACCAGGAAGCAGACTACCAGCTGAGCACACCACTGTCAGACTGGGAAGTGATCTCCGGGAAGCGATGTGCAAATTCAGCTAAACAATGAGCACAGAGCACGAAAAATGGATACTTTTTGATTTCTGTCACACTGCTGCTCCTCTTATCATCTGCAGCTGAAGATTCAAATAACTGAATTACTGAGGCAAGAGCAGCACTGTACCTTTATCTGCCCTCCTCTCTCACTTTAATGACCTGTGCCCACCTCCACTTTCATTCAAGGACAGTTGACATGGGTGCATATTGGGATGGTCAGTACATCTCTTATACATATTCATGCATAATAATGTGGTATCAATATTCCATAACTTAAAGGATTCCAGTCTGTCACCATTATCATGAATTATTCAGCCACTGCACATGGCCGCACAGGAGATGGGCCAAAGGCTTAGAGCTGTGCAAAGAAGATAGGGGTCACTCTATTTGGATGATGCTCTGATTTTGTTGAATTTGCATAATCTGTCTCTTCTCTTTCCTTCCTTTCTCTTGTGACTAAATTACGCATTACCTCTGCGCGTACGCTCCCTCGTTGGACAAAGAACCTTCACTGCAGGTCTGCTAATTGGTTTGATCGTCGCGAGATTCGTATGCAATTATGGCACCTCTGGCAGCTGCGCCCCAAGACAATCCGTTCCCACGCGTAAAATGTCCAGGGGAGCTCCACATTACGCGCTCAATGAAAATTTTTGGCAAACACTTTCCAAAAACGTCTAAGAAGGGTTAACTGGAGAGAGACATTTCTCAGCAAATCACTTGCTTAAGAATGATCTCTTTCTACTGCAGCTATTTACGCTAAAGAACATGTCGTTTTATTGAGTACAGCAAATTAAAGTTGACGACAAGGACATCAATCAACCAGTCACCGCTGCATTGTGAATTTACAATGTTAACAACCGGCATCCAACTTCAGATCATCTCTTGCCTTCAGGGCATTATGTTGTTTTCAAGATATGAGCACATGATTACATCGGTGAAGTTCCCTCCCTATTGGTATTTCGTATAAAAATCAGCTGCAGTAAATTTGATCAGTTTGGGGTCTTACCATAGCAGAGTGCGTTCTCCTCCGTCTCCTTCCGTGTATCCACCAGCGATGGATCCCGCAAACCGTTCGTTATCACTCCTCACGCCTCCCCGGTCGTGCGGTATTCAGAGCTGGAAGATAAACTGACAACAGGGTGACCAATGGAACGCCGCACTGAGACGCCTCAGCCAATCAGCGCTGGGCGTGGGAGGGGCGAAGAGCGTCAGGGTTGCACACCTCTCTCCTCTTGACCAAGGTACCTGCACCTCTTCAGTCTCTCCAGTCACAAGAATGACAAATATCAGCCCAGAGTAGTAAACGGATTTCCTTCCCGTGTCCTTTTGTACTGTAAAATATCTTAAATGGACATTCACGTCTTATATATATATATATATATATATATATATATATATATATATATATATATATATATATATATATATATTTATTTATTTATTTTATTTTTTTTGAACATCACATTTGAACATCACATTTAGTTAATTGGTTTATTTTACATCCCCCCACTGTTAGGACAGGTGTGGTACATTTGTGTCGTTTGAAAGAATCAAATGAAATCAAACCAGTTACATAAACAAACAACACAAATAACCAGTTCTCCCCATTTATTGTCTGCCTTTACCTATGCAGCGCTCAGACAATCAAATTACTATAACACAACACCTATCCTGTTTTTTCCCCAGCTCAGCAGTAAAGGAAGAAGTCATTGTGATTTATTTCAGCCATCCTGTTTTTGAGCCAGGATCTGCCATCTAGGAAACTATTGTAGGGTGGAAACACAAGCTGAAGGAAGTCTCCTCTCTTTCTGAATAGGATTTATAATTTAATATACACAGAGGAAGTAAGTTGTTCCAGCAGCTGAATAACTTCCCCCACAGAGAACTTGGGTATGACAAAGTTGGTGGACCACTTATGGAAGTGGCCTGGAAATATTTACGTTCTTTTCCTTTCCTCTGTTTATTACTGGGTCACTCTGCTGCTAATTGACCAGAGATCACTGTGAAGCTGATAATACAGCCCTGATTATTGGCCAATGAGTGGCCTGAGGTAAACTCTGGACAAAGACTCTCTGTTCTCCTCATCAAACACAGGACCATCTCATCCCTGCTGACTGGATTCACATGTCATGGCTCTGATATACTGTGCAAAAATAAATGTGCTTGAAAGGTTGAAAGTAAATATGACACCATGTAGTGGCTGGGAATATATATGGAGTTGTTTAACCTACAGGCTATATATATGTGAATATGTTTTCATATGTCTGGCCCCAGTTCTCAGTGAGGTATTTCCTAATAAATGAGACTCTCTGCTTTTATTGATTCTCTCCTTAGCTTTGATACTGCAGAGAGAATGCCTCATAAGGCTACATACAGTTATATATCTACAGTTTGGTGAACAAAGGACTGAATACAGTGTGTGTGTGTGTGTGTGTGTGTGTGTGTGTGTGTGTGTGTGTGTGCGTGTGTGTGTGTGTGTGTGTGTGTGTGTGTGAGCGTTTTGACAGACCAGTATTGATTTATGACCTGAGCAAAAGAGGAATGTCTGTATAAAGAATTTTATCCTTTGTTGCGTGATAAAACAAAAGAAAAACAAATGAATTGTTAGCATATGGCTTTTCATACTGGCTTTTGGATCACAAAAATGCTAATTTCAGGGTGATTTATAGAGCTCCGGTCTGATTCACTCAACTTATTAATATCACCAATACACAGCGTATGGTATATTATTTATGCATGAATAATACTTGTAATTATGTGTGTTGGCACATCAGATATGTTTAAGTGAAACACAGCCCTATGGTGGCGCTCTGGTAGGTGATCTGATGTTTTTCTCATCACCATAATAACGTGAGCGCTCCTCCGAGAGCTCCGTCTCCATGGTCACCGCTCACACATGACAAACACACAATAAGAAGACTTGAATGTGACTAGCACATGCACCTGCACAAGCTCTAACGCCTGCTACTCTCAGTCACATTCGCTTGAATTTTCTCTGAAGCTGAATGAATGAAACAGTTGATCTAATTTATTACCTTATGAATAATGTATGTGGCATTAACCGGATTGGATTGCTTGGCGTTAATGTATGCTCTTCAATCAATGCTGGCTTTGCAAAAACAGGCTATGACTCTAAAAGCCACCCACGTGGACATAAGATTGCTCTTAAAAATACTTAAATATTATATATTAATAGACATAAAATATTCATTTTGTACAAATAGATCTTTTTAAAATTAAAAAATACACAAATCAGTATAACATATAGTACAAATACTATAATAGTCTTCATGTTTTAGTAGAGTTATTAGATACAATACAGACACCCACCCACCCAAAATGCAGCTTATTTTGGATGTTCAGACATATTATAATGTTATTTTCAACTAAAAGTCAGTGTAGCACCAGTTAGATGCACATTGCACATGCTTTCCTTTGTGTGACATCAGTAAGGAGCTCAGTCTGAACCCAGAAGAATGTTCAGTCAGTAATCATAGGAGCAGTGTCTGAGGTGGTGTCTGGCTCTGGCTCACAGTAGCCATCCATCTCCTCCATCTCTCTCTCCACTGGCTCCTCCCTACCTCTGAAGCATACCAGCCTCCTCTCGTCCCACCTCCTCCTCTCCCCGTCTGTGTCTTTAGGTGTTGCTGTCTGCTCCAGCTCTAGCATGGCCTGGATGCTCTCCCCTCTCTCTCCCGGGCCCAGGCAGCGATCTCTAGTTGCAAGAGCCATTCCCCCCACTCTCCTTCCGGTCACCATGTGGAGGAATGAAAAAGTGCTGTCCGAAGCTGCCTCCTCTATCCCACAGACGGTGGTCTGACTGTGGTCGCTCTGGCTCTCCTGTGGCCTTTTAGTGGACTTGATCTTTGTTTTCTTGCTTAGGATGAAGTTGGAAAAAGCTGTGACGAGAAGCATTGTCCCTGCAATCAGAAAATATATTACTATTTCTATGTGTTTTTTTCCACAGAAGACATTTTGACATGTTTCAGTTGTAAAAGCGCAGGTTTCACACAATGATCAAATTAATGATGGTTGTATTTCATTTCGCCATTTCAGTTTCAGGTAGTATTGTGTATTGTATTGTACTGGCTCACTGTCACTGTTAATCATTAATGTTGTTATATACATGGTTGCTTTTCCTACCATTTGACAAGTCAAAATGGCTGCTGATAAAACTTTTTTTTCAATGACACTATGAACCAGCTGCTGCAATTTTACCTGGGATAATTGCATGCCACACCAACACAGGGTGCAAGAAGCAGACCACTGACATTATGGAGTAATAGAGGAACTTTTGGAAGCCTCCAATATGAGCCATCTTCCCCCACAATATAAACAGCTGCCAGTCTGGAGGACAGCTATAGAGAAAGAGAGAACGGAGAGAAGGATTGAGGCAGTAACAAAAACAAGGCTTTCTCTCATGCACACGGCCAGCCAGGTTCCAACCAATTCTACCAGTGAGGCACTATGTTGCTTTAATGTTTTATGTAAAGCACTTTCAATTGCCTTGTCTTTGAAATGTACTTTACAAATAAACTCGCCTTGCCTTACAAATATCTTTTACCTGTTAAGACTGATAATTCACGTTTGTATAATTTTTTAGGATTATTTTTACAGCAGAGACAGTGAAGCAAATTATGTGAATGCTGATGTGGCAGACATCAAGAAAGGCTAACATTCATGGTTGGTTAAAAATCAGAGAATCAATCATCTATATGTGGTTTTCCCTGTGTAAAATATTTGTGCTACAGATTTGGAGTGTTGTGTACTCACGGCAGACACATGAACAGAAGAGCATCCAGGAAATAGGCCAGCTCAAACATCATGATGCCAACAGATGACACTCTGGGAGGAGGAAAATGTTTAGAGCCAGATGAAATAGGACGGATAAAATCTGTAAACTGTCTCTAAACTATGTAAACTGGATTTAAATAGACATGTTTCTGTGTATTTTATCTAGGGCCGTTTTCTAAACATTGCAACGTGTGGGTAGTAAGGGGAGACTTGGGAGACTTCAAGTGCACTATGACAAACACAATAAAAAGAAAAGATACCGCCTTCATATGGTGCAAAAAACTTGCCAATTAGGAGTTATGTTTGGTGCCACAGTATATAGCCATTCTCTGTTTTGTATTTAAACTGTCTGATAGCCATCTCATCCAGTGAACCAGAAAATGCCCCCAGACTAATCCTCATGGTACACTACTGTATCTGCTGTCACTATCGCTGAGTTGGTTGCTTCTGTTTGTGTGTGTGTGTGTGTGTACTGACATAAGAAAAAGTCATGCACCTCTGGTCTCCCTCGGGAGATGTTTTCCTGTGGCTCTGTGGGAGTCTGGCTGTGAGCCACAGAGATAATAAGAAGTAGCACTGACGGACTGGTCTCCTTTCTGCCCTCTGCACCTCATTTCATCCCTCTGACTCTTTGCCAACATCGCTTTGCAAGTGTGTGTATGTTATGTATGAGTGATAATGCGGGCAGTTACAGTATTGTAATTGTTTTCTAAAAGCCCTCAGGCCACACATTCTTTACCATATTAAAATCCAGGCGGTCTATTTGCAACTCAGGAATGTCCCAATTTAGTCTCAACTAGGCTGGACTAAGGAGTGCTTTGGTAGGTTTAAATTCTTACAGCATATTAGGGATAACTACAAAACTAAGCGCTTACAGTAGGTAGATCCCAAGGCTGTTGAATTCTCCCTTTTGTAGTGTCTCCACTCCCACAGCACACAACACTGAAAAAGAGATGACAATAAGTTATAAGTGAGCAGATTCTGTCCACCAGATGTCACACTTAGTTCATGATTTTCTCGTTAGTTGCAGTACCTCAGTAAAGTCTCTAACTTGGATACATACTGTTAATATTTCCAGTGTGATGCAACTTTGTGTTGTGCTGCTTTTACAGTTCTGTGACACATTTCATTTATGTGTCTTTATGTATCATGTTGCTTTTAAGGCCAAGTAACTAATTTAAGTACCGGCTAAACAAAATTTCTCCCCTCATTGAGCAATAAAGACTGACTTGTGTTGACCGGAACTGACCCAAGTTGAACCCACACTCCAGGGGATGAAACTGAATCAATGATGATATATGTTCTGTAAAAATAGCTAAACTCACTTTACATTGGTAAACGTTGTCAGAGAGTGGATACTTTACAGACACATTACAGATCTTCTGCAAGAGCAGAATCATTGTATTTTAAAAAGCCTTGCCGCTTGTTTGTGAAGAGATCACCTGACCTCATGGTATGTTGATCTTCTGTGTAAGAAATGATAGAGAACTCTGTTTCTTCTATTCTTCTTTGTAGATTTATTATGTGTAAATAAAAGCACACACTTATTGTAAAAAGGAATGCTGGGCTGCAAGTGGGAGTTGCTGATTTATTCCTTTTTTTCTACAAGACCAACTTTGCTGCAGTGCCCTTGAGCAGGACACTCAATCTCTTTTACAGCTGCCGTTAACCTTGGCCTCACTGTGGTGAGAGACAAGAGAGCCAGAAGAAATTCTCCTGAAGAGATCAATAAAGTGATTTAATTTGATTAATCTCTACTTCTGCTACTGCCACATGCCTATTTTTAAAAGTTAGACATTT
This sequence comes from Lepomis macrochirus, assembly GCA_024633595.2. Lineage (NCBI taxonomy): Eukaryota > Metazoa > Chordata > Actinopteri > Centrarchiformes > Centrarchidae > Lepomis > Lepomis macrochirus. Next base: position 20,024,404 of record JALXJV020000020.1, on the reverse strand, counting down.
TGGTAAATACAAATCCACTGTGATCCTGAGAGTTAGATGAGAAGATATTACTGCCATGTTTCTACAGTAAATATGTAGCTACCACCAGCAGCCAGTTAGCTTAGCATAACATAGTTTAGCACAAAGACTGGAAACAGCTGGTCTGGCTTTGTCCAGAGGAAACATAATTCCTAGCAGCACCTCTAAAGCTCACATATTCACACTTCACACCTGGTATATATACCTTGTGTCAGTGACCATTTCTTGGCCAGGCATACTTCATCGCATCTTGATGTCATCATGAGGTTTGGTAGGTTTGTCACCTATCGACAGATTACCTGTTTCCCTCTGTTACCAGTCTTTATGCTAAGCTAAGCTAACCAGATGCTGGCAGGACAGATTTTAGAGACGTATCTCATCCAACTATCTGCAACAAACTAAAAACTTTTCAAACTCTTCCTTTATTGTGAAGATTCCCATATCTGATTTCTGAGAGCAAACACATTTTAGTTGGGTGCGCATCTCTTTGATAACGTTGCACAGAAACCCGTCTATATGGAACAACATGAAATTAAATGGGAACAGAGTCTTAAAAATATAAAGAAAATCTTGTTTTATTAACCGATCTTTTTCCAGGGAGTTATAGAAGAGGTAAGCATGGTTAAGTCGTGATCGCAACTAAACACATGGATGCAATTTCACTGGTCTGCTTACCAGAAACTCAGAGATAGAATCTGTACCAGAGGGAAATCAGGGGAATGTGGCTAAACACTTTCTGGTAGTTTATAGAGTGTGGGAGGAATTAACGCTGCATATAGACCAGCTGGAGATTAGCATATATGTGCTCCCTGCATGTATGACTGTGTATAGAACACACACAGAGGCACGCAGGCCAACTCAGACATGTAGCCATATCAACAGAGAGACAGAGCAGACATACCATAAACATACACACACGTACAGAAACAAAGCACTGAAAACTCTTGTAGGTGTGAATGTGTAACAGCTTGTGATCACATATGCCCAGTAACATAGTTGGATGCAGAAACTTGGTTTTGGTGAGATGTGAGGCACATGTCTCTCAGTAAATGTTCAGTGTGTGCAGCTGTTTGAATTTAAGTGGAGGGGGTCCCATATTTTTTGAAGGAGGCAGCAACCAGAGAGCTTTTTCTCCCCAAAATGATTTAATGCGGCTAAGAGAGCTGCATACAATCTGTCCCTGTGCCTGAGGAAAACAGGAGGAAGGACAATGATAGCAAGGTTATACATGAGTGTGTTTTTATACACTCTATATATCAACCAAGAGACGTTGTGGTGTTCTTGGAGATCAAGAACACGTTTGTCCAACATCACCTGACCTCCTAACATTTCAGGTTTATGAAATCCTTAAAAAGCCCAGATGGATAACCTTACCCCTCAGGAGAGCTTTAAAAATGTTCCTATAAAGGTGACACTTTGGAGATTGAGTGGAACAAAGCTATTTCAGCGCAGACAGAGAGTCAGATATCCACTTTAAACAACAGACTACAACACACGCAGATAACATGTATTGTAACTACTATTGTTACTTCTGCTAAAATTATTTTTATTTAAAATTCTTATTTATTATTTTAACAGTAAGCTTCGACTGCAGTACTTGTCAGAGAGAGGATCTGGGGTCTGTTGGGCATCTGCTTGTGTATCTATATATGTATATATATATATATATATATATATATATATATATATATATATATATATATATATATATATATATATATATATATCTTACCTGTTGCCGTTGAAACACCAAGGATCCTACAGGCAAACTCCACTACAATCCACCAAACGCTCCCTGAGTTCCCCATGACCTCAAATACTTTCCCTCGTTGCTGTTTAAAAATGTAACCTTCACACTTCTCTGACACTATCTGAAATTGTTGGTAACCTAGTTGTTGCTATAGTAGCATTCTAGACAGATAGTTGAATGTCTGCTAGATGGATGATTTTCAAAAAGCTGGGTAAAGATGGGTAATCCATGAGTGCCATGATGTGGAGCCTCTTAGACTGGACAAGTTTACCTCAGAAAGGTTTGTGGCTCACTGCCCCTATTGCTCCATTAACTGCTAATCAGCCTCTCTCTCTCTCACACACACACACACACACACAAAAAACCCAATACCGCTTTCAGCTGGTTTAGCATTTCACCTTGTACATCAAGGTGAAACTGTTCAGCTCCGGGTCATTTGTGCAGCATTTGTCATTTAAGCTGGTTAAACATTATCGGTGAGGAATTACAATACAACAAACTCACACACGAGTACATGTGAATTGGCAGTAATAGTTCCCACTAAAAGAATTTCTTGTCCCCTCCCCACAACGTTCTTTGTTTTCCTCTGTATAATTTAATCTTGTTGTGAGGATGAGGGCATTTCACTGTAATCAAACCATCGGAAACACTATTTTTCAAGGTCACAGTCACAAATTCCAGTTTGACATCCCTTTATTGGAGCCCTGGTTCAGCAAGAGTGAGGGTTGACGAAATAGGCTGCAGCTTACGTCAGTATTCAAAAAGAAATGTTTTCACGCATAGAAATACTATAAACAAGTTCCACTTAGTGTGCAGTTTACTCTTTTTGCAACAATGACTCACTGTGTGAATGTGTACAGTGATATGGATATGGGATGAAATGCCCAAGAGCCAACAGAGACCCTTTGACACACTTACCCATGCGAAAATGCAAGCCCTCATAATCAGTTGACGCAGGTTTGCCTGAGGTGTAAGCTTGTTCAGGCACAGCAGAGGCCTACTGGAACGAGCAGTCAGAATCACAGAACTCTCTCTCATACACACACACACACGCGTGAGCGCGCGCGCACACACACACACACACACACACACACACACACATACACTCTGACTCCTGGTAGGGGCCAAAGTAAGCTACATAAATCTCCTTAAATCTCTAACAAAGACTTTGGTGTGCTGGGTGCACTTGTTTCCGGCTTAGTATCCTGGTTATTTGTGGCATCTATGTTAAAGAGTACAAGTGAGTGTGTATGTGCACTGCTGCAGACTTTGGTGCTTCCTTCATTTGTTATCATCAGGTCAAAATATTGATTTAGTTTTTCCAAAAAACAAACATTGCATTCTGATCGGCCTCAGTTCTGCTTTTTGCTTTGTGTAGTGCTAATTAGCCAGTATTAGCTTGCTAACATGCTAATCTAAGATTGTCAACATAATAAACATTAGAACTGCTGTTAATGTTAATGTCACTGTGAGCATGTTAGCTTGCTAACAATACCATTTACAGTAGCTCAAAGCCTTTGGAAATTTTAGCTATTGGCTGAAGGTTTGATAGATACAATTTCACCAAATAGGTCAGTGAGATAGATGGGGTGGTGATGACGCAATGGATAAGACACATGCCTTTGGTCCAAGAGAACCGGGTTCGAATCCCACTGTGACCCATCCACCATTGTGTCCCTGAGCAAGACACTTAACACCTAGCTGCCTCAGAGGCATGTGACCTCTGATATGTATAGCAATTGTAAGGCGCTTTGGATAAAAGTGTCGGTAAATGAATAGATGTATTTATCAGCAGTAAACTGTTTGTTAAAACATCTGTTAGGTTTCCTAGCTGTGTAAAATCCATTGTTTGGTGTACCTCCTCTAGCTTGCTTTGCCTTTTTTGTAGCTGTTCCATTCATCAGAAAGACCCCACCAAAGGACAGTTTGACCACTAACCTTTTAGAAATGAGCTGCACAGCATCCCAACAAAAATTTACAGCTAGCGTTCAGTTTCATGCTCAAGGACTCTGACATGTAGACACTGGGGTTGCAGTAAATGGACTTGTTCTACCTCCTGAGCCACAGATGCCTGTACACATGCAATCATTGTATAATACTGTAAAAAAAATGCCAGGAAAAAACATGACTAGTTGACCACCCACTTTATATTATTTAATTGATAACAAAGAAAACAAGTTTGAAGAAATCACATTTGTGTTTAGACTGCAGTGCATTTTTGGACATGAACCACACATACATGAGCTAGAAATGTATACTGTGGATGTTAACTGAGCTTTGCCACTAGGGCCAAAGAAGGCTGTGTATTTATTTTTATTTGACATGCTTGGATCTTTGCTAATATTTACTGTACATTGTGAGTTTTATGACAGTTGTCAGGATTTGCCAGAGGGTGGAGTAGTTTAAGTAATTGTGACTGATTGCCATCTAGTGAGGCTGTAAATCTAATGTTACAGTATAAATACAGTCTCATGTTTTCATTTGGTCTGTGCAGCTATACAGACACATCCACGTCTCCTCTCAACGCTGAGCTTCACCCAACCTGACCTACAACCTCTCTCATGGTCCCTCACCCTAGTAGTCATCCCTGCATTGCGCCTCCTCACCCTCGCCCTCATCACAGCTTCACACCATTCTCTCTCTTTCTCAACTGTGCCCATGGGCATGGGACTAGAGATTAGCCATTAGCTCTCTTTCTCTCAGCTTTCTCCCTCGCTTCCTCCCCATTCATCCTCTCACAGTCCAGCGTGGGTGTCTGGTGCCTGTCAGAACACGTGAAAACTGCTCTAATTCTAATTACACCAGCAGCTTTATTACCCTGCTCCGCTGCTTTGCTCAGGCAGTCTCTTTATAATCAATTCCTATAAGCTATTTTGTCTTATGGGCAAGGGAGGGCTGTGAAAGATACCTGAAAGACTGAACTGAATTTTAATTTCAGCAGAATACTTTTTCTTAATATGTGAAGATATAAACCAACTTGATGCACTATGACTATTTCACATGGCTGCAGTCTTCAACACCGGGTACTCTTCCATGTTGAAGCACTAGATTTAAGAATGCTGGGAGCCACCTAGTGGTTGAGAGATGTTTGCACATTTCAGCCCTGAATGACATGTTGGCATGCAGACACTGATCAGGTCAATGTGCTTTGTTTTTGCAAGCTCTTTTTTCTGTGATACCATTTATAACTAAGCCAAAAGGTCACAAGAACCCAGAGAGATGAACCACAGTCATGGGAAGCAGCAGGAAAAATATGTAGTTGTGAAATAGATATGAATCATGGAGAATCTGTTGGGGAGACAGAGAGAATGTGTTATGTTTGCCTGTTTAGTTTATAGAGGGGGTCTGAAAACACATCTAAAGAGCGTGTTCTGATTGAGCATAACCTGACCCTTAATACACATCTAGCAGACACGGAGCAACATTAGCATTCATTCGGAGTTGTGTTTGTGTCCACCTGATGAATGTAAGTCCATTTTCACACTGCCTTGAGCGTCTTTTTTGGGCTCCACCGTCTCTGAGAAAAATATCTGTCTCATTGCTAAATGTTCAACTAGCTATTCATAGGCTATTCAGTAACTTTGTATGTTTAAAGCTGAGCTGGTAGTGAGTTTATCAGAGCTTTTTCAATGAAAACAGCTGTCCATGCTGTGGACCAAAAGGAAGCTGATAACAGTGGGTCAGATTGTTGTGGGTCAGAAGACCAAAATAATGACCTGAAGGATGCTAAAACACTCTGACACTGAGGGTATCTGGAGAGTTGTGTGACAATTCACTGTTGGTTCATCACTACAATTTCTCACATACATGTAGTCAAATGATCTAATGTTAACATAAAAATATTAACTATAGCTGCTCAACAATGCTAATGTATTAAGTGTTCGTCAAACTAATGTATTGAGTGTTCCTTAAACTGTCCTTTGGTTTTGCCATTTGGTCACTTGTGCTTAATTTTGATCGGCAGAGTGTGAGTTGGCTGATTCTCGTTGACACAGGATGCAAATGAGCTGGCTGAAGACAAGATGGAAATGTCCAGTAAGCATCCATCAAACCAGATCACATAGTGGTATATGTGTGCATGTACTACTGTGAGTGGTAATCTTTTGCATCTCATCTGTGAATTTGAGGCCAGCTTCGCTAATGCAGTCAAATAAATAATTATCCCCAGATTCTCTTCCAAAGCTCATGTTAAACTGTTATGTCTTTTTTGTTTCAGGTTTTGATTTGAGCAATGCTGAGTCAGGAAGTTTATCTTTTGCAATAAGAGAATGCGACTTTGATCTGCTGTGTATTCAGCACATACCACTGAGGTCATCGGCTGTGTTTGCGGTGATTGTGTCTGCAGCTCACTCTCTATCCTTTCACTTTAAATGACAGCATATTGTGATGAGAGAAAACAGTGTTTCTTCATTTTCCCACATCATCCTGTGGCTCTAACATGTCTCCTCCTTAATGTAAAGCTTTTTAGACTGTCTGTGTTTCCCATCTGCCCTCCTTGTCTTCTCACCAGCTCTTGGACTGGCCTAATGAACAGAAACAACTTAACTCCTCTGATTGTGTCAGCAGATGAGCTGTCCAGATGAGTGAAGAGGATGACAAAAGGTATCCTGTCTTACTATTCTGATGTATTTATACTAGGCCAATGTCTTGAGCAGTCACAGGGAAACAGAGTCCTTACAAATTATCAAGCAGAGGCAGGGTTAAGGAATACAGTATGAAGTGAGAGGGCAATCTCTCTCGAGTATTCGAGCACACATGTGCACACACAATTAGATTCACACACTGATAGTGAACAGAGAAGAGAACTGAAAGCAATTCAGAGTTTGGCCTTGGTACTGAGGGGTTCTGATGTTTTTTCTTTCATTTTTCTTTGTGTATGAAACAACATTTCTGTCCCATGAGTAGTTATTCTGTGGTTAGAGTGCAAAGTCTTTAAAGATGGAGTATTTGCCCTGTAACTAAGAGGTTGCAGCCCAGACCAAGGCCCCACTGTTCCCTCTAGACCAATGGCAGCCCCGGTTGGCCCATGTTGGCTTTGCAACACATGCCTTCTTCAGCAATTCAAATTCGACAGAAGGAAGTGGATCTAAAATGATTTAAGAATATGAATAAAAGATTCAACAAAGCCCACAGTATTCTTCCTCAAAAACATATAGCTGTATAGCATCATCTCCCATGATACTATCTGAGATGGTGCAGTCTTTCATTGTAAACAGATAGTGTAGCATTCTTTTAAAGACATCCAAATCTTAGTCATATAAATCTGCTATTCATTTCTTTCTTGTTCCAACTCAGGAGTAGAAGAAAAGTTTTCACAGTAATCTGGCCTGGCTGTGTAGATTTTCAGAGCTGGTCCTCGGAGACAGAAGTCTTACTTTAAAGAATGTAGAGGTTTCAGAGGAGATAAAAAGAGAAGAAGCTGAAGTCAATAATCCCTATTACACCACTGAGAGTAATAGACTTTAAGAGCATGACAGTGGATATGGGAGTTTTTTCCTTCCTATGGAAATGCTGTTGTAGTGTGTGCATGTAGGATGATGGACAAAGTTTAACTACAGGTTTTAAGTGACCTCCCATCACAGAACACATTGAGGGTCTGTTTGGAATTAAGTGGAAAATCCTGATACTGTATTGTACATTTGGGAGCTGTAAAATGCAACCATGGTCCACATATATCACCACCTAATAAGGTGAATCTTGTGAAATAATAGAGGCAAAGGTTACACAGACACACTATAAAAAGTGGCTTAAATATCCTAATATATAACTGGTTGTATACGAGTGTTTTTTTATCACGTTGTGTATACTATTATTTGAAGCAGACAGGAATTTTACATACACGCACAAAGGGAGGGGAAATCATGGAGATATAATTGTAACAGGCCCAGAATCACAGCCTTGTGACATGTCTGTGCGTGTGTGTATGTGTGTGGGAATGGGTGAGTAAGACAGAAGGAATACAAATATGAGGAACATCACTCAAATTAAGGACCTCACCTTGCCCTCTTTCTCTTCTCTTTAAGGGTCTTTTTAGAGTTCAGTCTAGGGTTAGGGTTAGACATGAAAAAGTTATGATGACTGAAGGTCCTGTTTCTGTAAACTTCTGAATTCATTCTGCTGCCACAATCATCAGTTACATCATCAATAAATATTAATGAGCCTGTTGCAGAAGCAGCCATGCACACCCAAGCTATCACATTACCTCCAGCACGCTTCACAGATGAGCTTTTATGCTTCAGATCATTAACAGTTCCTTTCTTTCTCCACACTTTGGCCTTTCCATCACTATGATAGAGATTAATCTTGGTCTCATCAGTCCACAAGATTGTATTTCTTTTGCGGCTCATCTCTGTACTTCTTTGAAAATTTCAATCTGGCCTTGCGATTCTTACTGCTGATGAGTGGTTTGCATCTTGTGGTGTGGCCTCTACTTTTCTGCTCTCTGAGCCTTTTTTGAACAGTGGATTGTGATACCTTCACCTCTGCACTATGGAGGTTGTTGGTGATGTCACTTACTGAGCTCTCACAATATTTTTGTCTTCAACTACTGTTGTTTTCCTTGGCCGACCTGTTCAACGTCTGTTTCTCAGTACACCAGTAGTTTCTTTCTTTTTCAGGACATTCCAAATTGTTGTGCTTGCTATGCCCAATGTTTGTCCAATGGCTCTGGTCGATTTTTCTTCTTTTCTCAGCTTGAAAATGGCTTGCTTTTCTACCATAGACAGCTCTCTGGTCTTCATGTTGGTTTATCCTCTTTAACAGGAAATGCAGTCTTTATGTTTGAAACAAGGATGGAAACTTAGACTAGTCATGCAGAGCTATTTAATGTTCGGACAATCAACCTAAAAGGCAACACCTGGGCAACAAGAAACATCTGTCAGTCACATGTTCCAATAGTTTTTCTCACCTGATAAATGGGTGGGTTCAAACAAAGGGTGGTATGTCCTGAGTTATTTAACACATCTAGATGTGAATACCACAAAATGAGACCTGAAATTCTGAACTCTTGTCTCATACTCTAATCTATTGATCTTAAACCCAAATGTCTGTATAGTACAGATTTTCAGGGGCTAGAACATTTGGGTTCATCAGGTTGCATTTAACAACATGTCTCAGTCTTTTCAAATAAGGACACTACCTCACAGGACCAAGTTGCAGGTGCATTGGTCAAAAAACAAAATATAATTGATCAAATCAAATCATAAGAAAGCAAACAAGGAATCAAAGAAGTCTTGAAAAGCATGACAACAAAAAGCAAAAGACAGACACATTTTTCCAGCAAAGAGGAAAAATGAAACAGTTGAACTAAACCAACAAGGATACAGTGGACAGACACAGTACAAATACAGCCGACTGGCTTACAACCCATTGACTGTTAATTTATAATATTTATAAGAAGTATTTGTGTAAGTGTGTGTGTGTGTGTGTGTGTGTGTGTGTGTGTGTGTGTGTGTGCGTGCGTGCGTGCATGAGTGTGTCAAGGCCACATACCAGGAGTGAATTTAACATCCTCAGAGACCCAAACAGATGGTGTTTCCATATTTCTCTGCCACTGGAAACCAGACCAGAGAACGTGCAGCTCCTGTTTGACTGCTCATCATCGATTTTGATGGACGCATGTTTGGCAAAGTTAAAGATTCCATTAAATAAAATGATTGGGTGCGTTCTTTGTCCTTCAGGCAGTGAAAAGAAACACCTTGCAGCTTTTTGCAAAAGCACGATCCAGAATCCTGTGGCTAACTTTTACAATTGCTAGCTTGGTCTAAATACAGCTAATAAATTGGATGATTAAGTTCAAAATCCAGGTTAAGAGAGCAGAATCATGTCTTATTATACGCCCCATTATAAACACCATGTCATTAGTCATGCTGACTACCCTCATACTGAATATCAAAAGAGAAGTCCTCATTCTACCAATCCTTTGCATATGGCTGTGTTTTATGAGTGTGTGCGGTGGTCAGGGTGAGGGCCATCCTTCAGCCTGGTTAAATGTTTCCATGCAGCCGAGTTTTGCTAACTGCAGCTGGTTACCTAATTGTACCAATGAGAGGAGGCCTTGATCAAGGACAGCCTGCCAGGAAGATCGCTGCGGCTGATAGTTTGCAAGTTTGAGTGCGCATGCTTCACAAATACGCACAAGTTGATGCACATGCGGGGGCATATTGTGGATGTACATTAAGTTTTTAAAGAATAAAAAATACTGCTTAAATTAGTGGGGCAGCAAGAATGGAGTCAAACATCATAATGAGACAGATTTGCAAACTTTATTATTAGAAGAGTTGAAAAAACTGTATAAACATCAGGCAAACAATGGACTGCAGTTCAACTCAAGTCTCTCAGGGTACTCTGAATGTTGGCCAACAATTTGATTCCCAAAACATGAATTTAAATTACTTCATTACAAAAGCAATTATCTGCAGTGTTATGAGAATAGACAGATTTGATGACAGAATCTCAGAAATTGTTTATTCTGGCCTCCACAAACTTGTTGGCCTAATGTGAGAGGGGAGCAAAGGTTTTCTTTGGTAAGACTGTGACGTTGTCGTTATGGTAATAACAGCTACAGCATGTCCTGAGTGTGTGTACTTGTGTGAACACCTGTCAAATATAAATCACATCAGACTCATGAGAGAACACACAGGAAGAATGATCTCTAATTGCTCTGTTTCCATAGTTGGATATGCTAACCAGCTAAGAATGACAACAGATGGGCTCTAAAAGTGAATGAATATATGCTTCCTGGTCTGAATAAAGAAAAGAAGTGAACATACTGTATATGCTATAGATGTTTAATCTATCCACATCCCTTGTTTTGATTATCCAATTCCACAAGACCAAATAAAAATGCATAAATGCTTCTTAAGATATTTCATGCGTCTTGATGTGGCGACTGAGCTGAAATGACATAGAAAAGAGAAGTAAAAGAAGTCGTGAATAAGGGGAACCATAAAGAGAAAAGAGTAAGTGGGCCTTTGAGAAAAGATGGATGGGAACGCGACCGCTGTCAGTGTGACGTGTTTCGCTCTGGCGTTGGATAGATGTGCTGCATGCATGCTGGTCTTCTGTCAGTCCTGCCTAACCTCTCGCTGCTCCTCTGTGACCCTGTGACCGTTTGACCACACAGGAGTGCTCCATCAGCAGGGTTATGGCCGCACTTTAACCCTCTCTGGTGCTCCAGCTTCAGCGTTGCAAGACTTGTGTGGAAGAGAAAGGACGTCCTTCATACTCCACAGTCTCCCTGTCTACCCTGACATCTTGGGTCATCCTCGCTTGGGACGGTTGCTATGGCAACAATAGTTCATGGAAGGGGGCAGTGGTTTGTGAACAGTGAGATGACTCAAATGTGGGATGCTCTAATGTGAAAAGGAGGACATGATGCAAAAAAATCGAAGATGGAAACGTGGAAAAGAGAAAAGATCAATATAAGTGATCATTGGAGGGTTGACAACGAGGTCAGAGGGATTTCATAAAGCCAAGTGATTGCAAAGTGTAAAAAGGCAAAACTCTCATTTCTATGTTGTAGGGGAAGTGGTGAAAATCATGTGGGAGATCTCAAGAGTCCCCTTTTTCAGCCGGGGTCATTTGTCTAAATGGAGAAACTCAGCACAGTAATAAGTCATGCATGAAATGTGTGTTTGTACTTAACAAGACACCACAACAAAACATAAGGGTTTAACATGTACTCTATGCAAACGGTAACATAAATATGAAGGAACACATATGAAGGATATTGTTACTGTAATAACATGAGTGGAAATGACTATAATTGTTTCACTTTATCCCCAGGATATTCACTGCGTGTGGATGGCATTACCGGAAAGCAAAAGTGATTTCATTTGGAAAGAAAAACAAAATTATAACAACTTGTTCTTCTATGATATGAACCTGTGGGGCAACTCCAGAACCCAGAATCGTCAGCGCTGAAGTGTCAACTTCTGATTAGAGCAGCTCAGGTTTTCATCCAAACAAAGAGTTATGGTTTCCCCGTAATACACTGCTGTAATTGCAAATTTCATCACCTCTGGAATCCACCTGCACTGAAAGAAAAAACTCCTCGTTCCCAGAAATGGAAAGGCAGTTTTCTCAAGCAGCAGTAACACCTGATGACTTTACAGTTTGATCTCTTCTCAACCTGCTCTTCCCAGGGTCAGGGTCAGGGGGTGGTGCACAATTAAGCAGAACTGTTAACCCTTGCATCTGCGCCAGTACAAATCAACCTGACTCAGAGCTAAGAACAATAAATATGGTTAAAGGCCAACAGGTATATAAAGCCTGAAATTCTTACAGCCCATGATTCAGCTGCCTTCAGCATACAGCCGCCTTCAAAGTGAGATGTGACCTTAAGCCACACCGGTGTGTTTAACAAAGTGACCAAAGGATTAGTTAAATCCTGTATCACTACAGTATCTCAGCATTTGCTGCAGAACTGAAAAATGCTGTTAGTAAAAAAGTGTTAGTAGGAAGGTTTCTGCAAGAGTGTGCAATTAAAAACTGTATCTCAAAAATACTGCATCAAAACTAAGTAAATATCAGTTACTTTGCTTAAGTCCAATTTTTAGGCAATTGTACTTTACTGAAGTCTTTTCTGCTATATACTATGCACTACATTAATGAAAGTGCTGTACTAAACACACTTTACTTACTTACTTAATGATGCAATAACATAATAAAATAACAATGACAACTGCCATTTTGCATAGAAGTAGTTGTACAGTTGATGCTGACCTATCCATTTTGTTGCTAATACTTCTGTACTTCAAGTACATTTTTAAATGCAGGACTTTTAACTGTATTTGATTATTTTAATACAGTTTTATTGCTGCTTTTACTTAATTAATGATCTGAATAATTCTTGGAACACGGTGTACAGCTGAAATGAGCTGGTATTTCATTCTGCAAACTGCATAAACATAACCAAATCAAATCTGAGTTTGTCCCATAACTATAATTTAACTCTCCAAGCCAAAGATTTCCTTGATAAACTCAGGAGTATACTTCCCATGACCTCAGCGAAATCGAACACGCTTCATTCAATCTCCACATATTGCGCTCTGAAAAAAAAATTTGTTGATTAGCTGGCCAATAATGCCTGACACTGCACCTTGTCCAAATTTCACGGTCACTTTATTTAATGGAGGTCGCACAATGATATATCCTTACAGTCTTGACCTTTAGCACTGTGCCCTCTGGCGACCGCACACAATCTGTGAATGAGCAGTCCAAATGCGATGTGGGATTACAGCAGGAGGTTTGCTGTCGGTAGTCATAAGCCTTCACATCTTGCCTCAATACTGTCACTTCTGTGTATCACTACAGGAGGCCTGACTTTAGTTTGGATACATTTAAACTGGCAAGACAAACATAACAATATGTGTGCACGGTCACATTAGCACAATAATACAGACATTACAGTTAATCAGAGGTAGATTTGGAGGGAAAAGAAAGCAAACAGAGTAATGACAGGTTTCACTCATTTCATTGTACATTATTTTCAGCACGTATACTCATGTGCATAGACGGGTACACACATATAGAAACACATAGACTCCCTCCACTACTCACACAAACACCAACATGTGCCAGACCTGACGCAGAGGTCATGGTTTCTCTTACAAAAACACATGTTCTAATTGGTATGTGCGTCATGCCATTTGTCACATGTGGAGAAAAAAACACAAAAGCAATGATTATACTGTAATAACCTGAGGTTTTTATGCAGTTAAGCATGCTAAACTATGTTTTGTACTAAGAGGAAAACCATTTGGGTTATCTACATCGTAACAAAAACACATGATGCAAGCTTGATAGAAAACGATTGACCAACTTAATGTTTTACGTCACCATCTTACACAGTGGTTGGCTTTGTCAATGGTGCTGCTTGACAAATAAAAATATTGGTTCATAATAGATGCAGTGGGTTTTTGGCAAAATAGATGTTTACATACGTCATTGTTCATGTACTAACTGCAGCTGGCATGAGGGTAAGCAGGCAAGTCATCAGATAGTGAACTGCATGAGTGCATGATTAAAAACACCTATTCAATTTCAAATATTATGCTGGGTTATTTGTGCGCTGAGCAACCGTTTACACCTATGTTGTCTTTAAAAGCCTGCACGCTTGATGTAGACCATCACCCTCACTTGACAAGACCAAATACACAAAGATGCAAACAATGCACTTTTACGTGCAAAAGAGCAGATTTTCTTCACAAATTGAGTCTGCGCTTGAGATGTTTCCCTGAGGACCCCATGAAACAAGGATGACCACAGTCTAAACAAATGGCAGACAAATAAACCTGCAGTGAGCATCTCTCGCTGACACAAAGCCATACACATAAATGCAGACTCACAGTACACACACACACACACACACACACACACACACACACACACACACACACACACACACACACACACACACACATTTAAATTAAATTTATTAAATAAAACAGATCAACTGCTGTATGATAGAGGCATCATTAAGAATTAAAGAAACAGTAAATCCTCATTTTGTTCTTGAATTAAAAGGATTGATTTGATTTGAAACTATATTGTTTTTGTATTTCCAATATTGTATTCTTGATCTCACCTCCCTAGATCTTTTATTTCTAGACTGTGTATCAATGGATGTAAATAAATAATACTCATTATCATAATAAATGACTACAACATCATCATAACCTCACTGATTTACTCATCTCTGTAAAGAGGGGAGCTGTTTTTCAGCCTTTTTAGAACAAAAACTATTTAACTGTTTCAATTTTACATGTTGTTTATCAGCATTTTTCAGACTAGAAAACACTACTGTGTTAATTTACAGATATGCTACACCCAAAGGATCGAGGCGACACAAGCGTTTTCTGTAAACTAACACTTGCAGTACATAGTTACATGAGGAGACCTCTGTGTTTCTTTCAGGAAGCTCATCATAAATCATACATCAGGGGACGAGCTTTAGCCCCTGCTGGAATGCCCATTTAATCACCATCTAGCCCCAAGCTGTGTTCGTGAGGCCGGAGTGTGATCCCAGTAGCCTCAAACTTCTGCACGTGTGTCAAAGCTGCATTTGTCAGTGTTTGTCCTAAAGGACATGTCAGATTATGGCTGGAGAAAATGGCCTTGGGCTGTCTTTACAATTCATAAATGCCTGAGCGGAGTGCTTACCACTGTATGTGTTTGGGAGCTTGGGGGGGCCGGGGTGGACAGGAAACTAGCCTAATCCATCAGGATCAGTCTATTAAGCCCCAGACAGATTCAATTAAAGTAAAAAATAATTACCACTGGCACAATAACTTAACAGCAAAAAAACAATAACGCCTCAAACACTTTTACTTGCAGACAAATATTTAAACATGAGAGAACAAACTGAAGGTCTATCACTGTTTTCCCACATTTCTTCCTGAAAACCGTGCGGTAGGGGCCCGCATGGTGATTGTGATTTCATGGATAAAAATTCAAGGCAAGTCTCCTCAGCAGAAAACAAATGCTGCTCTCTGCGCTTGTTAACCATTGAAAATATCTTTCTCAACCCGAACTGAAGTAGAATGTTAATAGGTTTCAAATTAAAATTGTTTAGTTGTCCAAATAGTTCTAAGTCTTTCCACGTAGCCCTGGCCAGCTGCGCAAATATGAACGATTTACCCACAGGGAGTATAAGTTTCATTTCATACAAGAGCCCTGTGGCAGACACTGACAGACAAGCCATTGCAGATAGAGTTCAAACCTTAGAAATAAAATACGTAGAGGGGACACCTAATATATCAGGACAATAGAAACTGCCAAGTGGAGCCTCAACCGCAGATATGTAACCAGCAGAGGGGAAGCTGTCTAATCTCTTCCAGAGGTAGCTGTCATGCCTCCACATACAATCAGATTCATTTTTAAGCTCATTTTGGAGTGAGATGAGAGAGATGTAGATATGTTGATGAAGCTTTTTATGGCTTCAAGATTTTGCATGTAAAGATGAGGATATTTCTTTACTTAATGTCCTGAGGATTGCATAATAACCACTATTTTTTGCTTCATTAAAAGGCCTTAAAGGAATAAATTACAATTTGCAAAATGTGCTTTTGCTGAGAATTATGTGAAAATATTGATACTTTTCTCATATTTGTCAACCTGCAGTTAGCTTAGCTTTGCATAAAGTCATCCAGGAATTTGCTGCACCATCCAGAAATAGTCTGGCACACAACTGCTGGCAAATTGTTGTTTTTACACTTAATTTTTCTTCTCTCAAATGAGATATAACTTGGTAATGAGTAAGATTTGGAAGTGCTGTTTCCACCATTTATGCTAAGCTTAGCTAGCCAGCTGCTTCCTGAATCTTCATATTAAGTGGACAGATGTGTCATCTAACTGTTTGCACTAATTTGCAAGAATCAGAATAAGCAAACCTCATAAATATTGATTTTCAAATTGTAACTGTTGCTCCTAAAACAGTCATAACTCAAATCTGATTAAGATGCATAATCATCGCAGACTTTAACAAACAGCAGAGATCCCTTAATCATTCATTCTCTTGCTCTGTTTTTAAAATGCCACATCAGACAGGAGAGCCAACGGACCGTTCAGCCATGTAGCTATGGTTCCTCTGCATCCTCTCATTACTAGTCACACAGAGGGTCACAGAGTCAGCCCTGCTCCACAATGCAAAATCAATTCCTTTTATCTGGTTTTAACCCTTTTATAGCTACTATATGTGTTAAAATGTGACTGAATAAAAGCAGTTCCTATCCACTCTTCCTCTGCCCTTTCCCTCATGTTATCAGGTTTTATAAGGTTCGAGATATAGCGCCTTAAAGCTCAGACGCTTCCCAGTAGCCCCCTGTGGGTTCTGAGGTCTGGTCAGGCAGATTGACAGCAGGCAGCCAGTATGGGGTCACCTGGCGCAGCCCTACACAGGCCTGGGAACAAGACATCTCTTATCAAAATCACAGCGTGACACAGACCTGCTAACCAACCTCACCTGATAACAGTGATTCAGAACGAGGAAGGGGGTGTAAAAAGGAGATGCAAGGAACAGTAAAATACAGAAAGGAAGAGATGTATCAAAGAGAGAGATTAACATATAGTTTTTTTTGGGGTGCTAAATTCTAACCAAATTTGTTAAAATAACAGGTGTTAATGATTCAACTACAGGCTTTTGACTAAATCCATAATTTGTCAAGTGAAACAAACCAAATACTGCTCTTATTCCTCTGCCTGTTTAAATATGGCATATGGAGGCCCACTGTGATTGTTAGGGATGTCTGGAGGGCAGAGGGTTTTAATGTGTATGTTCACCGCAGGGTTCCTTGTAGTAAACCCTCAACATCATCACTGGTCCACACTATTACAGCCCAGTTAAGATTTACAAAAAACCTTTTAGAATGACATCAATGTAGCTCTGCGCCTCATATTTTGTACAGGAGTGTGTCTGGGTCATGTCAATCTAGAAAATATGCTGTTCTCCAGTTCTCTGTCAATGTCACATAATACAGTATTGGACAGAAATGGTTGTTGCCTTTGACTGTTTGACTGTTTGAATGAATTTGAATTTGTGTTATGACCATACAACAAAGAGAATGAGCTTTCTGAAAGAGGGAGAGGTGGAGGGAAAAGCAAAGGTTTGCTACACTGATTGTACTTTTACTCTACGTGTCCTCTTTAATGAGATTCAAGTGAAAGCCACAGTAGCTGAATAGCTGCCACACAGACCCACAGACAGACATACAGTTCCAGTCAAAGCCAGCTCAAATTTCAACGGCAAGGCAACATCTGAACAGCGGATTATCACAGCTTCTTGACCATTATACACCTCTTGAATGGTCTTGATTCCCTGTTAATGGTGTCCATACATTTGTAAAGCGAGGAAGTGAAAGATGTCGTTGCAAAAGAAGAAAAGAGACAACCTTATTTCACATTCACCTCCCGAAACCTTTTCATTGCGCTCACAGCTCTCAGACACAAAGCTGCTTTTGTCTGAGGTTAACAGAGTCCAGTTAAGGTCCAAAGGCAAGGCCACTGGGAACTTTCTCACACACACTGATACTTAAATACTTACAAGGAAAGTTTTACATTAAATATATAAACTATTGTTTTCTAACTGACATAAAACACATAATTTTTCTTTCCTGTTAGTAATGTAAACCTTTTTTTGGTTATTTTCATCTCACCAAGGCCAACTTTAGCCTTCATCACTTCCCGTCTCTTAATCTGTTGAAGTATATAGCCCATGTGTACATTACTGTAATGTGGATACATTTACAAAAAAAATGTGTTAATGTGTTGCATAAATGTTTTGTGTCCACACAAAAAACAGATTGTTTTCTAAGCATTTTCCATCCACACACACTCAAATGCACAAAAGAAATACTGAAGTCTCAAGTTCTTTTTCCTCTTCTTTAAGTTCATTTGTGGTTGGAAAAAGCTGGGACGGAATATTATCACTAACAACTGGTATAAACCATGGCTAAAGGGATTGGACATTGTGACAAACAGATACTTAAACTTGTGTAAAGCTCTGTTCTCTGTCTTTCTACTACATATACTATAAAATACAGATCAATTACTGTAAATAGTACCTGTACCTCAAGTCTAATAATAACTTTGACAATGAGACTCTTGATCAAATCATTTTATATTTGCATACTTGTCGTACATCAGAAGCAGAAACATATGCCAATGGAAATAACTCTTAACAAATTTACATTACTGTTGACAAAGCCTAAAGTTAATTCAATGTTTAACCTTAACTGCAAATCAAAATCCAAATGACTGAATTATGTTAATAAAATAGATTTTCCTCATATAATTTTCTTACTGCATGCACAGACATGAACATGTACACAGTACATGTATCTTTTTACAGATGGGAAGTTTTCTACTGCAATGAGCACAGCCATCCCTCAAGAATGTGCGGTCAAAAAGACATGATGGGAGTGTGAAGTCATTGTCGCAGGAGAACAGTGAAGATAAGATGGATGAGGAGAGGAGAGGAGAGGATGTAAACTTGTGAATGAGCTTCTACACCCTGTTTCTTACCACCCTGTGAAAAATAACCCATCACTGTAGTTTGGCAAAGAGAGAGCAGCACACCAAAAGCATTAGAGCTCTTTTGGAATTGGCCCACTGTGGGTTTGGAAAGTCACAAGCTAGAATTTGGCTATTTTTCATCTGTCAGTTTGTCCTCTGAAGTGCTGGACGAACAGATCTCATTTCACCACCAGAAAGAGAGCCAGTTCATTTCTGTTTTCATTCAATAGTGGTGTAGGACCCTCAAACCATGCTCTCAATCCTGCAGCTATTCCTGTTACAACAAAAACAAATTAGCTCTCAATGAAAGTTTAATGGTTTCTGTTGCACTTCATCACAGTGTTTGGCAACACCTGCCGATACAAGCAGAACACTCTTTGGTGTATCAGCCAGGGCAGGCGTGCTGAGAATATACGTCTGTGTGTGTGTGTGTGTGTGTGTGTGTGTGTATGGTGTGTGTGTGTGTACGTGAGTGGCATGTTAGCGGTTTATGACCTTTAAAGCATAAAATGTTGGTCAGGCTTGCTCAAGTGCTCAGGCCACATGCGGAGAAAGTTAAAAAGAGAACTTGTAGTGGTTGATGTGGCCACTTCAAAGACCACCCATAATTGGACTTCAGGTACTGCCCTGAATATAAGATGACGCTGATTATAACATGAGTGGCAGCAGTCAGAAACTTCCTTTGGAGACCATGAACGTCTGTATAATATGTACTAGCAATCATCAAATCGTTGAGAAATTTCAACCTGGACCAAAACAACATTGCCATCCATGTGCTGTGCAGCAAAAAAATTATGTAGTGCAATTTCCGTCCAGAAAAGCTCACAAATGAGTGCTGAGAAGAAAAAAAATAAAGACTTCTCTATTGTTCTTTGTTCTGGCAGCTTTGCCTCATTGATAAAGATACCAATATATTTTATTGCAGTTGAGGCCTTTTGCTCCCCAGTGAATATCACTTAATTCTAACACATATATTTTACACCAGTAAAGGGCGTGAATCCCAGTGTGGAAACACCAATAAGATCAGAAGCGGTTGCTGAATTATGGTAGCCTTAGTTTGAAGGGGGAATGCACAGAGGATGAATTTAGAGCGGGACAGGTCTCTGATTCAGTCTGCAAAGTCTAACCTCCCAGAAAGAGTCAGATCTCTCTCTCTCTGCTACACCTCCACACTGTGGTGAGTTAATGAGGAACAGAGCGTGGTTACAGTCACTAATCAAAGCCAGCTCTGGAAACAGACCTTTTGCTGGCTGCTCATTTCTCTCCCCCACCTCTTGTTACTTTGTCTTTCCTCTACATCATCTGTACCTCTCCACTCCTCCTCTCTTGTCCTCTCTCCTCACCTGTCAGTGACTCTACTTCCTGTTTTTTACCTCTTCTGCCAGGCTTTTCCTACACGTCCCATACTCATATGTCAGCCACTCTGCTTTTCAGAGAACATTAGTGACGTCTGTATGGTGCTGATAGCGAGCCTACAGGCCTCAAGGATCATATGGCCTGTTAAAAATAGAGGACCAAAGGCAAATAACTTCAGGCCAGCCACTGTGTCAACACACACCACCCACACAAACATTCACAAATCAGTTTCCATACTACAGATACATTTTTTTTTACCCATGGAATCCATTTTATATCGTTACATGCATGTTTGTTTTTGTGTGCATGTGTGATTGTGTCAGTGCACATGCAAGTGGATCTTTACACATAATCCCCTTCATGTTCATTTACGCCGTCATGAAAAATCACCCTCGCTGGTGAATTACTTCAAAGGAGTCATGCAGGATGAATAGCATGTAACAATATCTTGTATTTGTCCCTGTGAAAGAAGACAAGATACTTTGTCTTCGCCTCTCTGCTGGTGCCGTTTCCTTGCTCTGATTAATAGGCCTTTGATTGCAGCTACAGACCTGTGCCCAAACAAAGGGAGTTGCATAGCTGCCTATTACTATAGCCAGCTAAGTTACAAAGAGACAAAATGAAAGCGACAGTCACATTCAGCTGCTCTATCATTCTGACTGACAGCTGTAGCTTTAACTCTCTATTTAAATGCTCTTTAAGTGTTTTATTTAATGACCTAGGCATAGAGAAGCTGTAAAGAGACAGCAGCTGTTGTGTCACGGCTCAGCGGACAACTCCTGGGGGGGTTGTCCCAAAAAGGGAAAGATGTGGCAAAATTGGGAGAAAGGGGTTTCTTTACAATTACACCATGATTCCACGATAATTGATGAGTCTAGAAAACATGAAATGTCCAGTGCACTTAGCAAAGTCATGCACCAGAGACTGGACGCTATAATGATTACTCCATGTTAAGCTTTTACTGTAAGTGATAGACAATCTGCAGGTTTGACTGGATTTTCAACACACAAAAAGCAGAATTGTGTTGTCTTTTATCAGAAAATATATATTTTTTCCCAACCTTTTCAACAGCCTTTGATTAGTTTCTGTATTATTGTATGTATTGTTTGTATTATTGTATTATTTTTGTTGTATTACTGAATATTTACTGCTGGTCCCATCTGCCAGAAATAACTGCCAAGATGATAATTTTTACTAAATGAACAGGGAAAATCAATGAAGCGGTTGTTAGAGAACTGAAACCTTATGAGTTCATTCTATTATAGTCAATATGTTAATGAAATTATATTGTGATCAGGTGTAAAAACTTAAACAAATGGCACAG
The DNA here is from genome assembly GCA_024633595.2 of Lepomis macrochirus. Classification (NCBI taxonomy): domain Eukaryota; kingdom Metazoa; phylum Chordata; class Actinopteri; order Centrarchiformes; family Centrarchidae; genus Lepomis; species Lepomis macrochirus. The sequence goes on along the minus strand of JALXJV020000020.1, from coordinate 20,002,943 downwards.
CTGTAGACTACATCTTTCTGATGCTGCAATTACTAGAAAGCACTTGCAATAAAAGGAGGTTTCTTAAAAAATCAAGGTACTCTGATATAATTTTATATTTAATGGATTTCTGTCAAGCAGCAAGGCTTGTTAATCTTTGTTTTAACATAAACTGAGCTAGATGGTGATTTAGTGTCTTTCAGCTGTTTCTGGCACTCACTCACCTGTTTTGGCAGCTCTCTCACAGCACTCAGAAACATTACATGGCCACATACCAGCTTGATGACAGACAGGATCAATGTAGTGGATAACACTTGTGCTGTTTGACACTCAGGAATGAATGAATAATGAAATATTAACAGGCTCCATGTGACTTTTTATCACACAAATGGATCAGGTTTAAGGACAATCCAAAAACATCAACTGTGTGAGGATGCTTTGACTAATGTGAGAGCCAAAGAGGCTAAAAGAAAAAGGAAAAAGAAAAGGGCGATACATGGAGAAAGGGATTGTGTGTCACTGCCTTTGTCAAAAATTAAACATGTGGCTGGGAGTAAAGCATGGGGCATATTGTTTGTGTTGTGGTTTTCAGTTTCAGTGACAAAATAAGCTGCAGGAGTTTTGCTTGTGAGAAAAGTGTGTTTGCATATGTGTATCTGTCCTGGTATTTAGTGTGTGTTTACATACCCTTGCAAAATTGTAATACACACACATGGAGAAACATGTTTATATATACAGGTCCATGGTTCACTGCCTCCAGTTTATGCAGAATTGAGAAACTACAATGAAGGAACAGAACCAAACCACGGTACTTTACAGATCAGACTAAATCCAGGACATTTTCTGACGACTCGTGCTCCAATATTCAATTTAATGACTTATCTTTCCTAAATGTTGTGAGCGTGAATCACAGATCTCCCTACTCCTGAGATTTTTGGAGAAAAAATCAACATGATATATCGCAATAGCATTCCGCTGATTTACAAAAACCTGTAACTGCATAACCGTATATCATCAGTCTTGACTTCAAAAAGCCGATTCAGCAGTGTTACCATGAACCTTAATGTGTCTCTGGGCTGCCTCTTGGCTCCTCCTGGGCAACATCACAGAAGCAGCTGAAGGGATTTTGTTCCCGTGGCTGGAGAGCACCATGTGTCTAACTCTATGCATTCACCATCAACCTTACAGACTGGCTCAACACCAGCTGTAGTTCATGTGGCTCATTCTGGCACAAACTCACAGCTGAAACCATAAAAAATAAGCACATCTGAAGTTCACTTTATATCTGACTTTATGTTTAAGGTAAAGTAGATTTTTTTTGACAGAGAACCTGAGAAAACATGTTTTATTCACTGTATCTCCAGGATTATTGTTGTTAATATGACTGCATGTCTTTTTGCCTGCAGCAACAATGTTCTGTTTTAGTGCATAGCAAGTACAAAAAATTTGATTATTTTCATTTGATTGATTTGATTTGTGATTTGTTGCAAACATTGAAAACCTGATTGTGATGCAAGAAGATTTTGTGTGGTTCACAAAACCTTGTGAAGTACAATACAGAAGATCAAAACTTGACTTGATTGTATTGTATTTACTGCAACATAAGAAAAGAGAGAGCACTAATTAGCAAGGGGACCCAGATGCCCATGTTCCTTGACCTGGACGTTTTATTAGATGATATAAAATAAAGCAGAAAATTTCTTTTCGTTGATATTATTTGGAGGATCTTGAAATCTACCCGTGATTATAAAGCCATTGCCCAAAGCTTTGTTTCTCCTTTGATTCAACATCTATGGCTAAAGACTTTGTTGACAGGCCATTGAGGTGGTCCATATGGCGGTGTGAAGGCGCAGGGCTTGTGACTCTCTGGAGGATGTAGAGGAAACCAGACAAAGGCTCAACCAGCAGGCCCTCAGCCTTACAGAGCCTCAATGGAGCAGTGGCAGATCCCCCACTGGGACCAGTTGCCTGTACGTTCTCAAACCGAAGTCTGATCTATGGAAACTGGTCACTCCAACATAATACGCTCAGTCATCCATACTCCTGCCTCCTGGGTCACGTGGTCTTTCTCTAAAGGTGAATAGTAGTTAAGGAATGTTTAACAATCTATTGGCATGCGACAGATTCACGTTTTTTCTTAGCTAATGACTGACAGCATGCAGATGGATTTACTGTTATTGAACAGCATGGTGTAGTGTGAGCTTTTAAAAATATTTAGACTGAAAAAGCAGCTTTGTAAAAGTGTTATCACGACGAGACAGCTTAATGTGTGTAGGTTTAAAATTCACATGTCATATTGGCTGTCAGGAGCTGTTTCAAAATCTAAGAATAACTACAGCAGGTGAGGGATTTATGTATTTTCTTACTCTATTTGCTGCAGCAACCGAAATGTATTTAAATGTTATGCCAATAAAGCCAACTTGGATTGTAAAAAGTGAAAATGATAAAGAGAAAACATAGAGACATGGACAGAACAACCAAAACAGAGTTGATCACAGTAAACCCTTCTTGAAAATAAACACCTGACACCTGCTATGCCTTTCGGAACTTTGGAGGAAAACTTGACATGTGATTTACACTTGCAGTCAAAAAGGTACTTACCGTGTACTTTGAGAGTACAGTAAGAAATGACTCATGCAAAGAGCAGGAGATGGACCCCTGCAGTGAGACCTCCCAAAACAGACAGACAGATGGGAAACAGAACACTACACCACAACTCTTTTCAGCTCAGACAAATATACTGGACAGGTGTGAGGAAAATGTGGCCAAGAGTTCAGTAGCGGCAACACGAAAGACTCGGTTGAAAGTAAATTCCATACAAAAAAATGCTTGTTAAATGCAGTAATGTTAACTGATGTCATGCTATTGTTAACCGAGCCAAAAGCTACATGACACCAACATCGAATACTAATTGCCAATGGTGTAAAATCATGGCATTCGTAAGGCAAGGCGACCACCTGCAGCCTTCGTCACATGTCTCCTGCCAAAGTGCACTTCCCTTCTTGTATCTGAAATCAATGAGCAACCAAACAACAAAGAACTCCTGCACACTGACTTGCTTACTGCTGAAATGTTTAGCTAATGGACAGGTACTTATGAAGTAATAATTTAGTACTCAGTATATATAATCAAAATGTAGTCTCCCTTATTGCAAAGTGTCAGCGAGAATGTAACATTTAACAATTATGTTTAATGTGTGCAGATTGTGTCCAAATCACCTTACATCACCATCACTGGAAGCATGTTGCGCAAACTAGTATATTCATTCAAAACTGTCACTATTAGACCCCATAACACCCTAAAATGTGAGGGTGTTTCAACACTTTCTTTCACTTTTCTGTATTGAAGAAGATACTTTTGGTTTTCTATAAATGATTCCTGGTGAAAAAAAGAACTGAGTGTCTCATTTTCGGGAAGATGCAGACTGTAAACTTGTTGATGCAGGAAGGAAGAAAACAATTGGGCAATGTGCTGCCAAATCAGCTTATGTAACTATAATACTACAGTCCATTCACCTCAGTGAAAGAAAGTAAATCTTGCTGATTGTGGCAGAAATGTTGAAATACTTGATGTTCTCTGACTTCTCTCCCATGCATGTCACAAAGTGGCTCCCATTAACAACTTCAATGTGTGTGTGTGTGTGTGTGTGTGTGTGTGTGTGTGTGTGTGTGTGTGTGTGTTCAAGGCAAATTACTCCCATTTAGATTTGCTTGCAAAAACCGCACTGCACACGTTTGTTGTTTGTGCAGGTTCACACAGGTTTCGGGAAGGAATAGAGATGTGACTGTTAAGTGTGTATTGTAATGCCACTTGAGGCGTCCTGTGTGAGGAAGAGCAGGTTGTGAGCTGTTGAGCTGTTGTGATTGGAGCACTTTGATCTGAAACTCTCTGAAGTCAACTTTCACTCCAATCTGAGAGAAACTTACTCAAATACTTTGGCTTTCATACTGTGCCCTTTTCCTTTCTGCTTGCCCTGTCTTTTGCTTTCTTAGTTTCTCTCTCTCTCTCTCACACACACACACACACACACACACACACACACACACACACACACAACACACACACACACACACACACACACACTTTGAAAAAAAGTGAGCCTTTGGAGTGTGTGAGAGAAGTCAATATGTGTCCATTCAGCTGTCAGTTGCTTCTTCCCCGTGCGTCCCCTCCTGACTGTCTGGTCTCCATGGTATCATCTATAACGACAGCGTATGGAGCAAAATGTCTCAGACAGACACAAAACGATAAACCGACACACATATACACATAGGTAAGTATAGGATGTGAACACATTTCAAAATCATCGTCTGTGCATTAATGCTCAATTCCTGAGACTGATATTGTCAATATAACTTACATAAAGGAGGATTTATGATACTGGCTATTATGAACTACTCTTTTCTATTCCTCACTCATTTTCATGATAAAGTGTGCTGTCAGTAGGTGGTTTGCGTTCCCACAGCTGTGTGATGAGAGGATATGCCTCCAATAAATGGAAAGAGAAAGAACAGAAAATAAAAATGCACGTTAGTCTTGTTGCCCTGTGATTCACAGAAAATGTATTCACTTCCTCAGCTTGTGTAAATATAAGCTTTTGTTATCTGCTGATTAAAGGATTTCAGGACATAATTATATTTTGGTATTGCATTTAGCTCAGTTGTGTGTATTTGGCTTAAACAAGTCTGTAACAGCATTTCAGGTATTACAGCCTTAGACTAACCAGTGTGTGATCAGTGCAAAAGACATGGCTCATTTATGTTCTCATCTCAGATAAACACACACACACACACACACCAAAAGTACATATTTATTCATATAGTGCACACATACACACATACACTGGATAGTTTACTCTGGAAGATGAAAGCCAAATGTCTGGAAACTGACTTGACATCTGCATCCTGTTAAATTTGCTAATAACACAGTTAGGATGTGCACACACACACATTTGCAATATTCAGCAAGCTGTATAAAGGCAATTGTTTAGGGATTCTCTTTATCTAAGAAGTGTTTTACTCCTTTTCAAACACAGATTGTGAGGTGTGTAGGTTGTGGTGTGTGTTTGTATTTGTATGTTGTTTCTATACCCCTCTTGTCTATTTATTTGAACCATCAATGTAACAGAGAACACTTTATGTCGAGTCCTCTCTAGTTACACTCTTAGCTTTTAATTAATTTGGGCCAATGAAGTCCCTGAGAAGACAAACCATGACTAAAAGTAAACACATGTGCAAAAATGTCTCCTGTTTCTTTTCATAGCCTCAGCAACAGCCACAAGGGCCATGATGAATAGAGGAAAACGTATCCAGTGTTTGACTGGGGGCAAATGTTGTTTCTTATTATATGAATCAAATAAAAAATTAAATAAAAGAGAAAATAAATAAACTAAAACCAATAAATTCTTCTGAAGTTTGTTGGTCATGCCAAAAGTATTCCATGTTAAATTAAAGCACATAATATGACTTTTTAGTCTGTCACACGCATGTTAAAGGGAGGTTTGTTTGTGTTTGTGTGTGTGTGTGTGTGTGTGTGTGTGTGTGTGTGTGTGTGTGTGTGTGTGAAGTGGAGTTGGGGGTCGTGATGGCTTGATGCATCCCCGCACTGTCGGTAGTGTCTTTGGCTGCCTGAGTCAAGTTCGTCTGAGATCACGCCTGAAACAGGAAAAAGGATTTTCTTTGTAAAATAAAAACATGCTAAACTGATCACTGTGAAAACTGAGTCATAAATTACTGACATATTACGAAGAACGCCCTTTACTTATTTATTTAGTTTTAAAATGTTTTGTTTAGTTGTGTGTTGATAACTAAGGCCTACATGACTTGATGAATAGATGTTACGTCTAATCATGCTCCTTTCATGGCTTTTATTTTGCTATTCGCAACCGGAAGTTATATCTATTCTGATGACTTGACACTGGTGCGTAATTTAATGCTCCACCGCAGCCCCGTCGGCCACATCTCCTCTGGACTTTACTCTGAGCAGGATCAAATCTCAGCGACATTATCTCAGAATGGATGTGAAGCTGCTGGTGGTCGTGGTCGCGCTCATGGTGGTGATATATGCGCCTCCATCACAAGGTATTTTCTGTTTTGTTGTGTTGATGGTTCAGGTTTATTTTGACTTTTTTTTGCATCTGGCGGTGTACAATAAAGCGATGATTATCTGGAAGTTATTAGGGTTTGTTTCATCATTATTTGCCAGGATGGGTCGTGTGGATTTTTTTTCCTTTTTAGAAAATAAGAAATTAAAATAAAAGCATGCATCAATGGAGAATGATGTTTAAATAAGCATCCGGCAGATTAGCTTTTACATTAAAAGAATGTTGACATTTAGTACTTAAATTAAAAAATAACCATGATAGGCTTTTTCAATTGTTATATTATGTTTAAATAAATGCTAATTTGCATGGAGTTATTTGGTTAAGTCTCCGTTTTATTAACAAATCTATCCATATAATCGGCAATTTAATTCAGATGCATACAATTTTGTGCAAATGAATTAATTATCAATTAAACATAATAGTTCTTGTTTTTCATTACTTGCATTCCATAAATATTAGTTTAATGTATGCATGAGCTTGTTCTGGAGTGGGAAAAAACATTTCCTGACGTGCGTAAATGTGCGTAAAGGTGGCCAACATGTGGTAGCAGAAAGAAATTCCACGACGGATCACCGATCAACGTGTGTATTTGCTCTGCTCTTTGTTTTCATTTAATTCCACGCAAATGAGGCAGCTATGAAGCACAGCTATACATGGCGACACCAGTCACCCATCTTGAAGGTGTTGCGCTCTTTGTCATGTTAATACCGTGAGATCATGTGTAAAACATAATTAACATAGTTTAAAGCGCTACTTTGCACCATCTGTTTGTGTGACATGCAGTCTTTTGTTGGTTTCGCTTTAAAATAAAATAGCAGACAAGAAAAAGGAATTTATCTTGAATACTGTGTATTTATTCTGAAAGGACTCCCTACCAAATTATACTAAATCGTTTAATGCTTTTTAACACTGTTAGCCCGCTTATTTTGTCAAGTAGAGGCCTACTCCTATTTATTTTTCCACATTAATCAACCGTGAAAATCTTGGTCGACAAGGTTGTAACGGAAAGTATTCACATACATCATGAAGCTTAAGGACCACACAGTACACAGTTGTGTATGACTGAAAGAACTTAGTGTTTGTGGGTCTAGAAGTGCTTATGTAAATGTCTCTCCCTGCCTCGTGTGTGTGTGTGTGTTTTATTGGGAAAAAAAATCTTTAAAGATTAAATGTGTTGATTTTATGTTTCAATATGGTCAATTTTGGCTGCATCCCCCTCAACCTTGAAAAAGATGAACGTTTATGGATGACGGGTGGATGGATAATTAACCTGCATATCCGAGAAGATTAACTATTAGCTATTACTATTAGTGGAACATGGACTGTTTGCATGCATGAACCCATTTCAGTGTTTTTTTAGTGGCTCTGATTTGTAGTGTTTTTTTCTTGTTTTCCTGATCATTTTCAGTTGTATTGATGTTTAATCTTATTTCTATTCATATCTATAATTTAGCAGTATCCCTAATTCCATAGGAGATCATTACATTCATCTAATTAATTGTTTTATTGCTTACTTTGTATCATGCTTTGCTGTAAATGTGACACTCATCTCTTCTCTTTCTCAGCAAAGCCCATCAGTCTGGTGGAGAGATGCTACTGTCGTTCAACGGTCAACAACCTTCCACGGGGCCACATCCGAGAACTCAGGTTCATCCACACGCCCAATTGCGCCTTCCAAGTGATGTGAGTGTTGTTGTTAATGCTGGCTTTAGTGAGTGGCAGCCACAGAGACACATAGAATTGCATGTTTTCCTCTCTGGCATTACAACATCACACAGGTTTCCTCCTGGTTGGACATTTCTCACCATCAATCTCAGACTGGAGACAGGCCAGAGAAAAGAGTTGTGCATGTATTTGTACCCGTGCACACCCCTCTGTCACTCGCTTTCACTCGCTTTCACACTCACATGAACAGAAAGCAAGCCACTTTTACCACAGGCCCAATGACGCATCCACAGGAAGTGCTCCAGTTGAGTATGAGTGAGCATGAAAGGGAAGTGGAAATTGGATGCAGTTTTGTTTTTAACAGCAAAGCAACAGTTGTGGGTTTTGTGATTGGATTTTTGTCTAATATGCTTGTCACGCAGCGATTCCTCCTCATACTGTGCTTACAACCATTGGGTCTGATCTCATTCAATGTCACGGCTTGTGTGGGGTGAATTTACAGATGAATGTGTGCAGGAACATAAGTACACTGCCGTTGGACAGTAGACAGATAGACTTCAGGAACAGTTCAAGCATCAAAGGAGGCACAATCTCCCACCAAGGGACATATGATCCAGTCTTGACCCATTCTGTAAATAACCAAAGGGTTATGCTTGATTTAGAAAGTACTCTGTAGACACATGTTGAGGCACTGACTCCTCAATCTCCATGTACTCAAATTTTTACTTTTTAATTAGGTATTTTAAGCAAGGGTGAAAATCAAACTTATGGGAGTGACCTTTAAGGACTACCTGAATGCACATGTTTAGCTACATGAACATCTGTAGCAGAATCACATATATAAACGAGTGATTGGTCACTGCTGTGAGCTCTCTGTGTGTGTCAAACTGACATGGCAGTGTTAATTCAGCCTGTGTCAATACACCTGATGTCACTAACTTTGCATAATTCACCCTTTCATCTTCAGCTGAGGCATGTGTGGCATATACTGAGCTCTTTCCCTTTTTCTAATCAGTGCCAAGCTGAAGTCAGGCAAAGAAGTGTGTGTGAATCCGGAGGTCCGGTGGCTGCAGCAGTACCTGATTAACGCTCTCAACAAGTAAGTCGCTACAAATCAGACTGACTTTTTAGTTATGGATTGTGTGTTTGCTGCAATACATGGTTCAGTTGTCTGCTGCCAGTTGTCAACCTTAAATCAGATAACTCATGAAGAGCACTGTAAAATCACTTCTACTCCATAGACATTTAAGGTAGGTAGCACATTTGGACAGCTATCAATGAACAATTGTTTGAGTGACAACTCTTAGTATGCAGCCCAAACTTGGAACATGCTGCAACATGTACATGACCAAGTGGGAGTAAAGACTGATTTCATTTTCACACACAAGAGGGCTCTTATGGGTTCATCCCTGGTCATCATTGTTTATGCAAGAGACATGTTTAATAAAATATGTAGCAAGCAAAACTGTGCAACTTCATAAAATTACTTTTCTCCTTTGTTTATTTAATGTAACATCAGTGCAAAAACTTTCTTGCATTCAACTATCATGCTAAAATTCATCTCACTTGAGAGGGCTAAAAGTCACTGCCAACATCAACTGTCTCCTTCCTGCTTTGAGGACACTTTTCTAAAAAAAACAAAACATTTGCACCTTAAAGTTTACAAAAGGGATCAAGTTGCCATTGTGAACTCGGTACAGTTATGTATTTCCAAGGATTGAGCGGTCAGATGAAACAAGCTCTGCTCTGTAGTGTGGAGGCAGATAAAGAGGTTGCAAAAAGTAAATTTCCTGACTCTCCATGTGAAGAAGACTAAATGCGCTCCTGGAATCACTGACCCAGTGAGGATGTTGATATCGCCCCTATGCTCCAGCATCTGCCAAACACACTCAATACCCACTTACTGATCCGCCCACAGTCTCGCAGCCAGACTGTCTGTCTCAAAGGTGATTGTAGTCCTTGACATGTTGAGGTGTGAGCAGAGCATTCTACATAACAAAACAGCGCAGGGAGAGAGTAGATGGTGGTCATTTACAATAGATCAGACCTAATGTGTTACCAATTACACATTGGTCAAAGGGGAAGGAGGAACAACCTTATTTACATTATTTGTGTATGTATAAAGGCACATGATTGTAACTCATGCATTATGCTAATGTTTAGTCTGGTAAATAAGACCATGATCACCTTTTTTTTACCTATTTGTAATGTGGCTCAGCCCTTCCAGAGTATTATTCCAATGTCAATAATTCAACTTCCCATCCATGTTCAAGTGTTTATACTGTTAATACAGTTTGTGTGGTGGTATGCATTTATAACAGCTGCAAATGAATGCTCTGCAATTACATCATTGGATACACTATTTATCAAAAGAAGTTTTTTCTTCATTTACTGGCAATGAAGTAAAATTTTACAAAAAAGGTCTTGGAAAGAAAACCTGTCAAAGAGTAATTAGTTAAAACTTTCAGTCTGACTGCCAAGTAACTAATGGACTAAAAGGGGACTGATTAACCAGCTGAACGCAGAATAAATTTAACTTGACCGGGCTAAAAATGTTATGTTCTTGATTACAGGTCAACAAACATGTTGGTCCAGTAAACACGAAGCAGCTGCTTTCGTTTGAGAGTGCTGCAACTGAATATATTCTGAATTCTGGCACTTGCTCTTTGTAATCCTGGCATCCAGTCATGGCTGAACAAATACCCATTCATTTTCATATGGTTAAGTTATCTTGTATAATCGATTGTAATTGTTTTTGACAAAACAGGAAGCCAGCAATCACATGTGTGAATTGTCAGTGCAATTCACACATGTGATTATGTTAGATAATTTAGACATTGCGTCTTTATATCTCTTTTGCTCTCATGAAACTCATATCACTTTTGCTTCTCCCGTTTAGGATGAAGAAATCCAAACATGGCAACTAAAAACCCTTGCAGAGGTCTTCCTGAGCCATCACAGTTTAGAAACATCTGATTTAAGATCAGCTGGTATGTTGTACAGCACTTATCCTGGCTGCCATGCCTGCGGCCTTTCGCATGGAAATAACCTACAACTCTTCACCATGAACACCAATCCACCAGCCATGTTGCCGCCTTCACCATCACCACTCTCACTTATAGAGATTGTAGATGTTATTAGTGCAAAGTGCAATTATATCTGAGTGTATGTTTTTCTAACTATAATGTATATACTTTTTTGTTAACGGACTTCAACACAGTAAAGACCTATTTTTAGAGATGTTCTAGTTCTTCTTCTGGCCTCTCTGTCATTTAGGATAAATGATCAACTCCGGGGTCAAAGTGTTTAAGGGGAGAGACGTAGTTCAGTGGGATCTGCCTAACCTTATTGTCTCTGATTTAAATTTTACAAAATGATAAACAACAACATGTAGATTCTCTTCTAAAAACTGAGGAATGGGCCGAGCTGCAGAGCTTGCCAAGTTGTATTTCATGTTTAAAGTTAATTGGCACTATGGAATTTCAATGGGTGCCAGCTACCCCCAGACTGAATATAAGATGTAAAAAAGATGCTAGTAAAAATAGCAATTACAATGTTTTTGTGATAGAAGTTCGGATGCCAAAAGAGCTTGAGCATTTCCTGAGCAGTGGCTGTGATTACGCGACCCTGTGTTACCCAACATGTCTGCCTTTTTTCATTGTCAGAGAAAAGCTCAACATCTGGATCCCAAACAGTTTTAATTGAGTGACCAAAAAGTCTAAATGTGCGGGAATCATAAAGCTTCCTCACTTAACTAGAGATGGTAAGAACAACTAAAAAGTAAGCACCCTTAATAAATTGGTGTCAAAAAGACTGGCTAGATTCTGATTGAAATGACATTTTAGTATGGATGTCCATTTCAAAGAAGGGCGTACAGCAGTTTGAATAATAGTTACCACATCAGTAGTTAAAACACTATATTATACTAAAAGCTAGTAGAGAAAGTAGTACTGTAGTACCTTACTGAATAGATGTATATCAATGTGGCTACCTAGAACTGTCATGCAGATAATAATGCACTTTATACCTGATGTATTCGTGTTTTAACAACAAAATTTACTATTACCTACTAAGTCTGATCATTAAATTCTTTCTTTATTTTTTATGTTAAACGCACTGTTTCCATTCTGTTCTTCGTGATCATTGAATGTGTAGTTGCATTTAACTGTTAAACTGGGGGATTTATACATCCATTCATTTAAATCGCCATGTCATATGTAAAATGAATATTATACAAATGTTTTATTTTTGTACTCTTTTATACATTTATGTATTAAATCTTAACATTCAAATGAAGGAACTGTAATCTCACAATTGAGTCCTCTAGCCAACGGTTTATTGTAAAACTTGTATACAGTTGGTCAGTAAAAAAAGAAAATCTTTAAAATGTTATGGTTGCTATTTTAATGTATGCTTTCCTATACAAGGCTTTTCATCATAAATACACACACTTATACGCACTGATGCACACATGGACGCAGTTCTGTTAAGTGACTCACATCTTTATATTCAGTGTAAAGCAAGGATTTCCAGGGCCAGCTGCTGTAATCTTACTGCATTACGGGTCAGAGAGCAAATCTAGACTTTGATGTGAGAACATGTGTTTAGCTTTACTCTAAGGTCTTATGAGAGGCAAGGACAATGATCCTGTCCGTTATTTAACTATTAACTCAACAAGCGACCATTAGGAAAACATTAGCGCTAAAAGGGATGAACTTTTAACTTCCCTTCAAGGGCATTATGTGAGGCGGAGCACAGTAGTACACGTGATGAGAGTGATCCGCTGATTGAAACATCAGGGAGAGATGAAGGGCTACGAGGGGCAGTCCACAACCCATTTTGCTATGTTTACTGATTAGCTTTGAAGTCCAGTTTAAGCACGATAAAAGCACAGTTAACAGCTCTCGTGTGGGAGATAAAGCCATTGATTTAGCCACTGTTTCGGCTCTTTTGTCCCTGTTTGGAGTGGGAATTAATCTGACATAATCACTGTATGATCTGACTGTGTTAAACTGATATCACCGCAGGAATCTGCAGGTAGCAACAAGTATTTTCCTTTCCAGTAATGTGAAGATTGGGCGGTTATGTGGCATTTTCTCATCATTTTCGCATACAGAGGACAAGTCCTGAATATTTGTACTCAGAGTAAATGATTTTTAAATAATTTGTTCACTGACAATATTTTAATTAAACTTTGTAAGACAAATAACTCACCTGGCATTTGCTTTCCATCATTAACATTTTATTATGCGATGATCTCAGTGGCTACATTATCACTGATCTGTGTGGGGTGCACACAAACATACCAATATCACATGTCCTCTAATGAAAAGCAGTTGTTTGTAATAGTTCAAGCTTAGTGTGTTCTTGGGATCACTGCCAACACCCATCAGTTAAACCATGCAGGTGGTGTGACTGGTGCCATGAAGCCTGAGATGTAGTGAAAGGTGGATGTTAACGTTTGTTATGTGCATATTACATATACCTTTAAGAAAACGCAGGAAATGTCTGAAAACATCACATATTGCTCTTAAAACTAGGCTATTCATTTAAAATGTGTTGTGTCTGAGCGCAAAAACTGCTAATGTAAACATGTAAAGAGGTTTCAACAATTCTCCTCCAACAGGAGGCCATGGAAAGTTAATGAGACGTGTTAAAGCACTAATCCATCTGCACATCAAGTTTACTGAAGTATAACAGAACAACATGATTAAAAGAATTATTGGCAAATTTTCATGAGTGATCTTCGCCAGTGCCATGTTGGTACTTGCCGGGCATTGAGCCTAAGTAAACACACGACAGATGATGGGTTTCACATATTCATCACCAAACCTGAGAGACAAGCACAAAGACTTAATCAGCTGCTAGAGAAAATCTGTGAAAGAGCAACATCTCGAATCAAGAGCTCCGTTTAAAAGTGAACTAAAGTTAGGTTTTCAACTCTGTGTTTTATGATATTGTGAAACATTCTGAGAATATTATGAAAAATAATAAAACCAGAAGGCTACTCACTACCTTGGAATGAGCTGTACAGCCAGCACTGTATTGATTTACTCAAAGGCAGCGGAATATACATACGACAGAAGAAGACATATGAAATTCATATTCAGCATTGCCTTCAGAAACTCTTTTGGGGTTTAGAGTTCAACCACAATGTCAAACAAAAAAACTGACACCTTGACACATGAATAAAGATTTTGTCATGTGAAATGCAAGAAATGACAGAAATAAGGGAGTGGAGTGTATGTGCTCATTTGACTTACAGTACATGTTCCCTCCATCTTTTGCTGTAAGGGCTCCCAGATGTGCAGCCAATGAAACTCCACTTAGTGGTTATTCATCATGAAAAGCTGAGCATAAAGAATATAAAATTTTTGTGTGTGTGTGTGTGTGTGTGAGTACACACAAACACACACACACACACACACACACACACACACACACACACAAACATTAAAAGTGACCCCAGGTTAACTTACCACCTTGTAATTTAAAAAAAAAACTGATCCGACCTGGGAGAACAACGTTCACTGGGACCTTCTTGAAGTGGCTTACAGTTACCCTGCGTGTGTGTGTGTGTGTGTGTGTGTGTGTGTGTGTGTGTGTGTGTGGTGTGTGTGTGTATATGTATGCATGTGTGATGTCACTTCCTAACTCTACTCCAAGACCATTAACTTCATTACTACTACATTACTACCTTCAGGATGCTGGCACTTGAACACAGCAATTTAAAGGCCTGTATAGTTTGTCATCACCAAAAGTGTCAAGGGATCATGAAAACTGCCCTGCAGAGCTTATTAGGTGGTCAAAACGCAGACACTCCCTCGTCACTGCGGTTTGACCGTGGAAGAGAAAAGTGCTGCGACACAACAATGATCTCTTTGAAGGAAATCAGGCCAGTTACTGAGCGGCCGTGATCTTAAACTTGTGAATTGTTTGAACTGGCAGGATGCAGATGTGAGTGCACACAGATCTGGTGTTCTCCAGGGCTGTGTGGTCCACTGAAGGTCTGATTATATTAACTTGTGCTCCATAAAAAGGAACATTGGTTTGCTGGTCTTTTGGACAATACTAACTTCCATCCCCATACTCACTGCCACATCCGCACATTAACAAAAACATACTTATGAAGGGATGTATGCGTTGTTGTGCTGAGCTCTTGGATATTATCTTTCTGTTTCTGCTGCTCTTTGTAAGCCTACCAGGAAATGGAAAAGTTCTGCATTCACATTTGATCTTCAAAAGGAAAACGTTGCATTTTTTACCCCCCCCCCCTCTGAACAATTAGCTCAGAGCAAAGGGTCAGCTACTGCGGGGCATACACTTGGCTGTCATATGGGATTGATCTTTGGTTTTTCCGTTTCGGTTGAAGATTGAATGCTTGAATTCCTTGGCACCCAGCTTTAGACTCTGGAAGAGTACAATATAGAGAGACAAGAAATAAAGATGAAGTGGCATCATTAGGACAAAAAAGTAGAAACCCATAACTTTATGAACCTTAGCTTGAGAAAGGCCAAAATAATGTGAACTGGGACGTTCAACTAGCCACAGTTCACTGAATGTAAACAAACACAAGGTGCCTTTTATGTTATGTCTTATGTTATTCCTTTTTGTTCCATTAACTGTCATTCAGCGAACCTCTATATCACTGTGGAAGAGAAAAATGTTTTTGAATGCATAGGCACTCTTTAGACATAATCTTTACTATGAGCTTTCATACCTGCTGTCTATATTTCTCATTTCTCATCAGAGTAGACATGCCTATCCTCAAGCACACAGAGAATAAACCTCTGACTCTGTGATTTCTACATAGAAAGTCTCTTCAACAATTTCCTGAGAGGTTGGTGTGTATGTCTGGGAAGTGTTTATACGTGGCTCCTGCTCTCTCTCAACCACTGCTCCCCTCCTTTCTGTTGTTATTTACCCTTCTGTCCCAGCCACTGCCCTTGGGCATCGGTTGCACCAAAATCACACTCCCCAAGGGAAACATTAGCAGAGTCATAGCTGTTTTTGTATCACATGACCCGTGGTACATTTCCACAAAGGCACACTCTGACTAAGAAAAATCCCATGTAATGATTTGTAAATGACTTGCTGATTGTGCAAAGGGGGGAGGTGGTGTGCACTGACTGTTAATTGCCTTAACACTGCCAGTGACCCATCGGAACATTAATCACATTTATGACAAAATTACTCAGCCGAATGTCTCCGAAAAGTTGCTGCGATGGATGTTGAAAGTGACCAACATGCAGTGTGTTATAACAGCGGCATGTGTGTGTCTGTTTGAGAATGAATGGTAGGCTAATAGAGGGGCCCCTATGAATGATTAAAATAGCCCTCCTGCAGCCTCTCCACCTTTCATGTGCTAATATTGCCAAGGTTATGAGTCCAAACACTATCCATCTTCACACAGATGTTCACATGGACATGGGGCCTTCCCTCCACACAATAACACCAGCTATGGTCCAAATTCCTTCAGTGTGATTCTGTTTTCAAATCCAGAAGAAGCATAGTGGACTCAGGGTGTTAGGTATGGATAAGACACAAAGGAGTCACACACTTGGGAGACAGTTGGAGGCCACGATCTGCGGGGCCCAGGGACGCTGAAACACCACCAACTTCAAACCTCACCCACATGTCACACGCGGTTTCCCTTCATCTCCATTCCTTGTAGGATTATCACCCACATCCTAATTGGTTCATATATGCGGGGTGCTTCCATGAATGGTGTGTTTCATGTCTTCCCATGTGTAGCTCTGAGTGCCACGTGAAACTCAAAAAGAGGGGCAAAAGAAGACCATTAAGGATGTGACTAACCGTAAAAAAAAAAGAAAGAATTACGCCATTATCTGGAGATGAAAACGATATACTGTACTTCTCCAATACCACAGTGTTTTGGGGGTTTTTTTTACCATGAGGCTTATTACTATAGAGACCCTTCTGTTGGGCTGCAGTGTGACTCAGTGCCTGAGCACGCTGTCCAGATGCGACAGACAGGGAGGTCTGATGCCTAATGCCATCGACCAACATTGTTCATCCTCAAAACAAAGTTTTCTAAAAACAAAGTGAAGAAACGGTCATATCACCCACAATAAATCTGAAGAGCATTTTGATGTAACTGATACCCCACAAATATTTTTGTTGTCTTTATTTCATTAGGTAGTTAGTTGTTTTGCTTTGATCAGATTTCAAGTTTGATCTTTGGTTATATTTCTAAAGAATTTCACCATCTGAAAAGTAGTGCTGCATATAAGGCACAGGCACACATTTAATTTATACAAATTGTATGGAATTAGAAGCACAGCTCACTGTGTTCTCCAAAAGACACAACTCAGTGGTGTCTAAATAAGGATTTCTGTCATTTATATCATAAAATTATCCTTTAATGTGACAAGTGTGGTTAGTAATTTACTTTACAGTTTATTCGTCACACACAGCATGGCTCTGTTGTTGGCTATGTTGGTCAGTCAGTGGTTCCACCACTTTGGTTCAGTCTGAAATATCACAACTATTGCCCTGAGATTTTGTTCAGCTGGTGGATGAGTCTAATGACCTTTGTGATCCCCCGACTTTTCACTTAAAAAGTGTGCCTCCAAATAACTAAATACCTGCAAAACTGATGATCATCCTCAGCTGTACTTTGTGCTTAATGATAATTAGCAAATGTTAGCATGCATGCATTCTAAAGGCTGACCATGGGAAACATTATAGCTACTAAACATCAGCATGTTAGCATTTAGCTCAAAGCACCACTGTGCCTCACAGAGCCATTAACATGAATCTTAGTAGGGTTTTTTTCTAAATTTAGCAGCAGTAATGATTATCATTTTCATGTGAGAAAGGCAGTGTTTAATGAAGTTTGACCATTATGATACAACTAATCTAATCTTGAATACTGATCAGTAGAAAAAGGATTATTGTTGGACAATCGGTCTTTAGTCATTAGGCCAGAACAACATCAAAACCAAATGTTAAAGAAGTTGAAATGTATCTCCCATTTCATTCTTTTCTAGGGCCTTGCCAGTCCTTATCCAAAACTGAGCTAACACAATAAATACTCATACTCTCTGGCTGAAGGACCAGACCTTCAACAACCACAAAGATGATCTCACATCACACAGATCGAACTTCTCTCTGGCATTTCACAGCATGCCCGGGAGTGCCTTACACTTGTGGTAAGTCCAGTCATACCAAGGAGGTGAAAAAAGTAAAAGTGAAAAAAGTTCTGAAGCTAAAGCCATGAGGACACAGGAATATTAAAGACCATCCACCTTGCAGTATGCCTGGTGCATTTATTTCCACCCATCTGGCCAACTTAATGAAGCCTTCCTGGAATCGCATCTATTGTTATAGAAGAAAGCAAATTCACAGACAAACCAGTTGTCTGTTGCAGTTTACATAGAACACATCAAAGAAAATAGAACAAAGGCGTTCTAATGTCCAGACTCAAAGGAATTCTTTATCAATCTGGTGTGAATTGTGCGATACATAAAGGAGAGTCAGCTGTTTACAGCCCCCCAGTACAGAGTAAGAGTGCTTAGCTACTGCCTGTTGATAGCAGGAACTATTTTAAGGAATAGAACACTCTCCTTCATAATAACAAATTCAATTTAGTCCAATCATAAAAGTGAATAATTGCAGCATGTGTATTACAGTGGGGGGTTCTTCTGAAGAGTCCAGGTTGTACAGCTCATGAAAACTGGGTCCAAGTTGAGTTAAGATTCTGAGCGATGAACTGTTGTATTACAACACCGATGCGCAGGCCAGCTAAAAGAAGTTGGACGTGACAGAGACAGATCTGACATAGATCATGTCTTAAAGAGGCTGCAGAGGAGTGTTTTTCTTCCTTTGGCCTCTTTATGGGAGCTCACTAATCAGAATGCAGTTTTTCACTGTTTCTACTGGACTGAAGTGTACATAATACTGCCTCCATAAAAAATAAATATTTCCATTAATTTTTTCAGACATAAAGGCTGTGTACATTGGCACAGAGACCAAACAAAACCATAAATGCAATGATTTAAAGAAAGGAAAGAAACAAGCTGAAAGATAATTCAAATCCCATAAAACACAAAAATCTTAAACTGTGACATCTAACAGCTGCAGCTGGAGCTTTGTTAACAAGGTACAAACAAAGTTAGAGCTGGATATCTCTACTCTGCAAAATTACAAATAAGTTAAGATATCAATTATATTGTTATAACTAGGGCTATCTAAATACAAATAACAAAGGATTTACCCACATGTCATCTGTTTTAACCCTGAATTTGCAAGGACAATAATTATCTGTCAGAAGGTTACTTTATGTTTTGTGTATTTGTTTTCTTTTACTGGCACCTGGTTTGGATTTATGTCAGTGCTCTAAATAATTTTATTAAGCATGAAATATGCTAGGAACTGAAGAAAGAAGACATCAACAGTGTAGGTTAAGTATACAGGTACAAACACCAGGTTGAAACAGATTTAAAGGGTTGATTCGCCCAAGAGTAACTTGCAGTTCTTCTAGTGGCATTCATAAAGGAGTTTTGGTTTTCTTTGTCCAGGTTTCGGATACCTGTTTCTGAGATCTCTACATCTGTTCCAACACCGTGGGTGTGAATGGGATTAATTTTGTGGTGACTGCAACATTTGAAAAATAACGTTCAAAAGATTCAACAGCAACGTGCCTTTGCAAAATTAGTATCCCCATTACTCTGGATAATCCACAAGGCACAGCGGGAACAGTTTTAATTGGAATGTTTCTACTGAGGAAATAGGTCCCATAAAAATATTATTGTTCTAAAACTGAAACTGGATTTTTTTTTAACAATAAAAAATCCAACAGCACATCTTCCAGAAGAAACATTGTTTGATTTAAAACTCACAGGGTGAATGTTCTTGTTTAGGTTCCTTAGAATTGTTCACATTTAACGGATAAGTGCTTTAGTAATGCTGGCATCAAATAACCCATGTAGATTTTGGTACCTCACACAGTGATTGCCTCATTGTCCCAAGATGAAAACTTCAACAAAGCTGAGCAAGGCAGCCAACATGTGAATCCCCTGCTATCATAGTGAAACTGAAGATGTCTCTCCACCTGTAACATGAGGTTTAACTCTGATGCTGTTTCTTCTCGAACTCAAACTGTCACATGCATTTAAAAGGAGCTGCAGTGTCCTCTCTATAGTGTCACTTTCCATACAAACCACAGCTAGAGAAGCTACAGTGTTGGGTGTATTTTTCAAGTGATGAGAGCCTGCAGTACTGGCCCAATTTGGAGATTATGTGGAAAGAATAGGGCAGTAAAGTGAAAGCAGAGTACTAGTTTTGGGACCTAAGATCTACACAGCTAGATCCTCTGGAGAAATTACGTTAACTTAGTTTGGGAGCGGGGCCACTCCTCAACCACACTAATCAATTGACATGCATCTGTACCAAGTCTACTCATCCTGCTTCCTTTGTCTCAGATTACTTGACCCACTCTCCCTCCATAATGCCTCCTTCCATTCATCCCTACCCACACTCATCCTCTGCTCCCTTCTCCTAACCCAGACCCCATCCCTTCATCCCATCTTCTCTCCTCTAATTTAGGTACCATCCGTAGAGCCCGTAATGAGCTTGTGAAAACACTTCTGAGACGAAACCCCCATACAGAGTTTCCCTCCATCAGTACATCCATCCAGACCAGCCTATCAGACAACATCCTTCTTCTGCCACCACCCTTCCCCTTTACATCCATTCATCTGTCCTTCATCTACACATTGCAGATTTTCCTTAAACCGTAAAATGGCGTATTGTTGTGGTGTGGTCCTAGTGAAGCATCTAATAATGCGAACAGTTATCGGCAGTTGATCGGTGGTTGCCAGTCGTTATGTGTGAACTACTCAATGACGCATCAAAACAGCTCCCCGACACATTTCTGACACATCGCAGACGTCTGCCAGATATCCAGTATGCCAAATATCTGGCGGACATCCCCATCTACCCAATGAGAGCAGGCTGCTGGCAGAGCAGACAGCTACTTTTTCACCGCAAAACACTTTTTACTCCCCTCAGTTCTCTCTGTAGCACAGACAATCGTTTCTACTTTAATATGCTAATTCATTCTTTCACACAGATTTCTTGTCGTTAACATTGCTATCTTTATAATAAACAAACAACAGCTGTTTCGTGTGCAGGTTCGCGTTATTTCCCGTTTCACATTTCATGTGTGTTTTGTTGACAAAATGTGGTTTGGAGACCAGCGTCGGGTGACAAAGTCGCTGTCAGCTTTTGTAGTGTGTGACGCCCTGTCACTGATCAGTCACGTCGTGTGAACACCACAACGACTTCAAGACTCCTGTCACAAGACAGCAAGTTGTGTAGTGTGCCCGGCTATTAGCCGATGCTGAAAATCGTGTAGTCTGCACAAGCCTTAAGGGTGAGAGACTGTGTGCCACAGTGCCAGTAAAAATAAGAAGACAGCCTTTAATAGAACAGACTTAGCCATTTTCAAGTGTTTGACTGTGGACTAGAAATGCTAATGTAGATGCATATCTTTTTCATCCAAAAATTTAGACGGTTTAATGAAGATGTAGTCCAAGATGTTAAGATTAATATCACTCTCAGGTTTGTATGGCACATTTAGCTTAGCTTAGCATAAACACTTGATACAGGAGGAAACAGCTTGTCTGTCTTTTGGTGCGTTCCATTTGACATGGCAAGTTGTAAATTTCAAAGGTAAAGCCCCCTTTGAAATTCGATTGTCTAAGTGTTGGGAGAACCGCAGTACCTCGACTTTGTGATCCAAGATGTCTGCTCCCTGTATCAACAGTAAGTGAAAGCTGTACTTCATATTGTTTAATAGCACTTCTGTGTGCTTGTGTCTCATAAATTTTCGTACACAAAGTGCTGTCCAGCTGCTGTCTGTGGATGTGTTGCTACTGTGCATAACTGCATAATGCGTTTTTTTTTATCAACCGGCGTAACAATGGCTAATGAGGCATAATCCAATGTAAGACATTGCTGTAAATATATTTCACAAATTACAAAAAAATTTACAATTCTTGCTGATGTAAATCTACAACTCTGAAGCAATGTTCTCACTAATGATTTGTGTCTCTGTCCCAACTATCACCATGCTGGCAGCCATATCCTTGTATCCATATCCGTGTTCCATAAACTCAATGCCAGCTTCTCAAGGCCACTTACAGAAACAATCCTGTCAACATTGACAACCTCCTTTCCTGACATAGCTTACACACATACACCCACAAGCATGCTAACAGGGCCCCTCCCACCTTGAGAGGGTTTGTAATTTTCACAGTTATGGACAAACCTCTGTTCTCTTTTATCTGTAGTTAGTCTGAGTTTTATTGTTGTGAAAAGCATTGCTGTGACATATATATCTACACTTGCTTTTGATGGTTTGTTCAGTCCACAAGTGATCATTTGAGCTACCGACCCCCTGCAGAGACTTTATTACTTGAATCCAACCATCAAGCGTTAATAAGAAAATGACTTTTGTCAATATGTCGTGAATGAAATTTCAAACACAATAACACTGACACAAATGTGAAAACTGTGGTTAATATTTGTCATAACAAAACTTAAAACAAAAGAAACAAAGCTGACAAAAGGCTTTTTATGTGTATTTAAAAAAGGAGCTGACATATTTTATTGCATATTCTTGTCGGCATCTGTGTCCTGTGACATTGAAGGGCATAGCTGAGATGGGTCTGCTGACAGTGTTGAACAAAGCAGCTTAATTCACATGCTTCTCCGTCATAAAGAAACCATCTCCAACATTTTTAATGGATATAAAAGAAGATTGAATTCTTGGAAAAAAGGCCTCCTTCTGTAAAAAGAGTGTCAATGTCAGTTATAAAAATGAGAGAACCTAGGTAATTATTTAAAGATGTAGGACAGAAAAATGTAAGATGTGGAGAAGTGGGGCAAGGAGACCTCTGTCCTTTTCAGCAACTATGACAAATGTTAGGGTATGCATTATGTCAATAAGAAGACCTCACCAGGATACAGGAATAAACATGCGTGTGTGTGTGTGTGTGTGTGTGTGTGAGTGTGTGTGTGTGAGAGAGAGAGACAGAGAGAGAGAGAGAGAGAGGTGAGTGGCTGCACTGTGTGTAATTTCCTCTGAGGTGAAAGAGCATCTCACACCTTCTCACGCCTGTTAATTTCACTCCAGAGATTGGAGCAGTTATTGCAGTCCCATTCAGCAATTACGCTGCGGTACGGAAAAAGGCTACATGTTATTCTGCCTGTCCATCCCCTGGGATGGACCTGAAAATTGCTATCCATGGTAGTTCTTATAAAGTTATTGCTTTGGCTCAGTGTATGTACTGTAGTATTCATGGATGTGAATCTGGATCCAATTGGTGTTGCGCAAACAATAGAAACAGTATACAGAACAATTTTGCAACAGTTCACCTAAATTCGGATAGTTCATCAGGAACATACCCCTGATTTCATCACTAAGACAGACATTCTCTGGATACTTTTTGCTCATAAATCTTTTTACTTCAAAAAAATTTCAATACACTCATGGGAAAGCCAGTACAATTCGTAATCCAACTTTAGACTGTTATGGATTTCTTTCCCAGCACTTTGTGTCCACTAAAGCATGGCATTTCCCACATAGTTTAAAGAAATTCATCAGAGTTCTCAGGCTGGTGCATTTTAAAAGATTCAGTGATAAAATGCACAGTTATTAGCTTGTTGAAGACTAACTTTATAGTCATGCTAGCGGCAATGCAAGGCATCAGATTGTGCATTAGACACAGCAATGCTTTGAGCTAAAGGCTAATGTCAGCATGCTAACACTATGATGTTTACCATTTATAGGGTTTACCATGTTCATCATCTTAATTTTGTTTGCTAGCATGCTAACATTTGCTAATAAGCACTACGCAAAGAACAGCTGAGGTTAATTGGAATGTTATTATCTGCAGGTATTTAATCATAAAGTGTTTTTTGACCAGATGATGGTATTAAATGAAATGTCAGGGGATCACAAAAGTTTTTATGATTCATCCTTATGTGGACATGAATGTCTGTACTAAATTTCATGGCAATCCATCGCCAACACTTGTGGAGACATTTCACCTAAAGGCACTTTTGCACTAGAGGACAGGTCACCAAATTTATTAGTGGGATTCATTCTCTGGGCAATATGAGCATGTCTGAATCAAATTTTGTGGCTGTCCATTTAATATTAGGATATTTCAGTCTGAACCAAAGAGGTAGACAGAGCGACACTGCCATAACTAGAGCCCTGCTGTTAGCATGGCTAAAAATAAGATACTTTCATATCATTTGGTAATTTAAGTGTAAATATTAGAATTTTAAACAAAATGAAAATGTATGCATAAGCAAAAGAAATGTGTACAGTATGTGTGACTTCAGATGCTTTCATGATAGAACACTACTCTATGGTTAGAATAAATGTTTACAGAAACACAAACAGCTTAATTGGCTCTCTGGCAAATTTTTATCAGTGATGCTCCTCAAACTGAATTCCAGCTATTCTTTGTTTGGTCTTCTGCTCAATATGATACGATTACAAAACATTTGTAGTCTTACCTCTATCTTTAACATCAACAAATATATTTTTTGAATCACAGTACACTGGAAATTTAGCTCCTTATTTTAGAGGAAATATAGCGTATCATGAGAACAGTGTCGTTGTTTCATCTGGTGCTGAAAATACCCAACACCCATCCGCCCACACACACACAGCAGTGGCTTCTCTCTCTTCAGACAACCTTCAGACTCTTCAGACAACCACAGACCCTGAGACCTGGAAATGTTTCACTGTTAGGTCTTACAACAATGCTTTACAATGATGCACCAGCCACTACTCAAACCTGCCACCACAGGCAATGAGGATTAAGCCACAGTGGATAAAAGGAAAGCATTTGATTTTATGAAAAGAAGTAGCATAAAAGCAGAAGCAGAGGTCTAACTTGGAAGGAAATGCCAGCGAAAGACTGTGCTGCAGTGACTGACCTGCAAAGGATTAGAAGGTTTCTCATATTGTGGGAAAATGTTTTTACCTTCACCAAAGAGGTTATTTTTTTGGTTTACTTAGTCGGTTTATTTGTTGGGATGGATCAGATCTCATAAACCTACAGTCAGATTTACATTATGTTTTGTCAACTGAATATTGTGGCTCCATTGACAAAACACATTATTTTGTTAACAGAACTTAATATTCGAGGAACAATAGATTAGATTTTGTAGTGATCTGGCATAAGGTGTAAAAGCATATTGAGCTCACACACTCACACACATTGTGAATGCATCACACACTAGTGCTGACTTTATTACAAAAACTATTTAAAATATATGTAAAACCACAACGTTTTTTACACTAATTACAAAAAGTAATACAATTTTCATTAATGAATATAAAGTAAAGGATGGAAAAAAATGGACCAAGAAAGTGTGGAATTGACTCAAAAAACAATATATTTGACCGTTACATTGTACCAGGGACAGGGTACCAGAACTTCATTGTCATGGTAACAATAATAAACATGTGGTTGTTGTTGTGAAACAGTCACAGTCAGGTTATGTTTAGGCACCAACACTACTCTTGAGGTTTAGGAAAACATCATGGTTTGAGTTAAAATAAATATGTTTCTTAAGTCATGTGACATAACCTAACTAACTTGCGTACGTAACTTAAAATAAGTCAGCGTCGACGTTTGGTTTCACACTGGACACAAACAGCAGTCTCCTGGGTGAAAGTCCCGTGTCTGACCCACCCTTCTCCCTATGTGGACAGACGACCTATACACAATGGATATGTGAAATCACACTATACAGCTCCTGATTGGTCAACCAATTCAAAAAATATATCTCTTCTTTATAGAGTTAGAGTAAAGTTAGTTTAGCTTTGGGACATGTTGCGCTAATGTTGCATTTCAGAACCAATAATTCTCTGCAAATAACCTTAGCTGACATTACTGGTTTTTGGAGCAACAGTAACAGATTTACGGTAATCCCACTGACAGTTAGAGAAGAAGAGCAACAAAATGAATGTGTATATCAATGTAATGTTAGTGTTGGCTGTCTTTTGTGTTTGTAGGATCAGTGTGAATAAGTGCAGCATTAACGTAATGTAAGGCTGTCAACCATCTAAATCTTCACCTAGCTAAAGTTCTGCATTCATGTCTTCTGATGTTTTAGCTTCTCGTCTCAAGCTTAACGCAGGCAGAGTAAATGAAAATCAGGTGCCATAAATGAACACTGACAGATTTCTGAAACATATATATTACTGCTGTGGGAATTACCTGTGTGACTTCAAAGTGTAACATGCTGTTGCCTATTATAGTCACATTACAAAGCCACATGTCCATATGTGTTTTATTGTGCCAACTGCTCATGTAAACTTTGCAGTTATGACTGTGGAGAACACAGGGAAAGGACTCACTGTTCCCCCAGAGGGGTGAGATCTCTGGGGAAGCACGGTATCTGTTATTAAGTTTGTTATTTTAGCTCCGGGAGGGAGAGAGGATCTGTTTTCTGATGTAACCGCAGGGGTTCTTGCATGGATGTTTATTTATCTTTCTCAGTGACAGAGGCTGTTATCAGTCAGGTTTTAGTCTGACGGAATCACCAGCAGCCTTCCTACACTGCTCATAATCCAATAAAACATTACCATCAGATGGTGGTTAGCCACACTGACTGATGCTGATACAACAAATATGAACTGCAATTACATTAGTGCAAGACAACCAAGCAAACATCCATGGGAAGTATTAACCAGCAGTCACTGTAGGTCACATGGCAATGTGTAAAACACAATAGTTTTGAAGGTCAATATCTTAATCATGCAAATTAGTGCCAATTTCTGACATCTGTACAGTTTTACAGCTAACAACATCTCCATTCTAAAAGAAATCTTGAGATCGGGTGGCACAAAAAAGCTCCACTTAGACTTTGTTTGATGTGTTGACAACTCATGCAGTCAGAGTGCCCGACCAATTCAGAGGATGGGAAACTGGAATACATTGAATAAATTAAATTTCATTGGGTTTGAAGGCTGTTCAAGCCCGTAGCTGTGGTCTGAACCATCTTGGCAGGTTTGGTCAAATCAAAATCAGGATCAATATATATTGTGGGATATGGGATGTTAATAAAACCCATGTCCAAAAGAATACAGCAAGGAAAGTGTGGTATCATGGTACTACTAGCAGCATTATCCCTGAATAGGCTTGTTAAAAATAAACACAAACACCAGACTTGGACCTTGAGGCTGATAGAAACTGTCTGCATTAGAAAGGATGTTTAGATGCATAGTCGCAGGACCCTCAAAACCCTTCAGGGCGCATCTGTTATGCAGGGCCCCAAACCCTAACCTTTAACCTCTCATAGGGGATCTGAAAACACGGACACTCATGCCTTTGAACAAAAAGATAGATTTATAAATTTAAAGACAGAAGATGAGGTGAAGGGAAGCTGAGAAGGAGAGGCAGCAGGAACCTGAGGGAGAGGGCAGTGGAGAGGAAGAGAGGACAGGACAGGAAGGCAGAGTGTGGCCTTGAGTAAGTGTTAAGGATAATAAAGAAGGGCTTAAGAGAGTTTAAAAGCTGTTGGTGGATAACAGCAGGACAAATGAGAGGTCCTCTCTAACAGCAGCACTTGACTGACCGCAGCTGAGTCAACATCGCCTCGGGAATCTGAATACCTGGATGGGGAGAGGAGCAAGGGAGGAGGTTGTTCTTTATCCCCAAGTGTGGAAAGTATACATAAATGTTAGTGTTATGTCAGTGATGGTATATTTCAGCCTGAGAAAATCCTGTTGTAGTTTTTGTATCTCACATTTTAGTCATGAAGCTTAACATGATGGTGACATTTTCCATAAATGTAGCTTCATAATGTAAAGGGTTAGTTCTCATAAATCACCCTAAACTAAAGCACAGTGATATTCCGTGTTTTCTTCTGATATTTTGAGATATCCCTTTAAAAGTTAATAAAGTTGAATGAAATTTTACTTGTAGCGAAAAAACTAACTCATTTGAAAACTCAACAGCAATATATCTTTACACAGTGTCAAGGTTTGGAGCTTTAGAGGCAGATTTTGTAACTGTTGGACTGTTTCCAGTCTTTGAGTTCAGCTAAGCTAACCAGCTGCTGTATACTAATGAACAATATAAGAATATTTCCTATGTTGAACTATTCTTTTAAAACTTTTCATTCAAACTACTTTTTTACTTAAAATGTTTTAAAATAAAATAATGTTTTTTTCCCCAGACCTAATTGCAGCCCCGCCTAAATGTTACATTTCCAACTTTGACTTGTCTCTGAATAACCATCAAGATCTTTTCTATTTAAAATGATTTTAGGTGTTGTTTTTATACTGGGCCTAAAGCAGTGGCAGTGCTTTCCCTGAGGGAGTGTGTGTTGGACATCATCAATGAATACTGTGCCAGTTCCCTGAAGCAATAAGAACATGACTGCGCCAATTTTCATAGAAAACTACTTCAACTTTCTGTTATCAACTGACAAACAGAATGTGAATAATGTGTTAGATTACACTGGACTTGACAAGAGTAAAAGAAAAATCTGTGTTTCATTTCTCTGGGATCCAAAAAGTAGCCTGCTATACTAAAAATGTTTGCATTTAAACAACAGATGTTACTAATGTTAAATCAGCTGCTTTTTACTGTTAATTGTCAGTCAAACACAGCGAAGTATTAGAGCTGATGAGCAGGTGAGACCTCACACAGTTATGTTCATGCAGTACAACTGTCAGTAAAGCAGATCAAGTAGTAATAATAAATAGAGTGATGTTTTTTCCTGCAAGTGGGCTGTTTAAACACAGGCTTTTCTGGAACTGTTAGCCTCTTATTTATTCATTAATTGTGTGTGGTTGCTCCTAGCGTGGCCACTTAACTGAGCAACCAAGAGATGCATGTGCTTTAATTATTTCTCATTTCAAACAGTTTGTTTGATAGGCACAGATATTTTAAAAAAAGGAAAGGATATGTTGAGAACAGCCAGGAATCATCTGTGACTTGAGTTTGTAGGCTGACTCAATTCCTATGTAAATATCTTGAATAATTTACATAAATTTACATAAAATGATTTATATAAATAAGCAAAAATTACCCAGAAAGTTATGAATTGAATAGTTACAATACATTTTAAATGAATTAACATGTTACAACACTGTTGCAGTGTTCTATCTCATTTTGATGAATGGTCAAACATATGATGACATGAACAAAAGTGATATGATCTTTAAGAATTAAAGAAATAAAGAGTTATTAGCCTAAGGATTGCTGCATTTATGTTCTTAGTCTTAATCAACCCTTATAATAGCTTTATAATTTGCATCAATGTTACTGTACAAAAACCCAGCTCATAGGACTTACAGATAGTTACCGCAAATAGCCAAATCTTTTATTTCAAAATTAATTTGACTCTAAAACTACTTTGGTTCTTGGCTCCACTATCGCTTAAAGCTTGATGAGCTTATTCCACTCTCATTCCTTCGGTGGAAATCTCTGCACTCACATTTTCAATCACCTGATTGTGCCATATCACCAAGGGAATATTTGAATGATGTTAGACCATTTCTTTTTAATGAAATATGCTGACTTTGCTGAAAGAAAATGCCCAGAACATTTCCTTTTCTCAATGTCACTCTCACTGTTGCCTTTTTTTTACAGTTCACTTTAGCACGTTTGCCAAAGCAGCTGCAGTGTACTGTAGGCCATCCAGATATCTGCCAAGACATGAAATGAAAGAAATGTTCCCTTAAGTAATACATATCCATTCAATAAAAAGCCCCAAACACTTTCCCAATGAAATAAAGTGTTTAGTCATAAGTTCAGTAACTGAAGAAAGTAATGTGAATGGAAATTTGATCGTGTTCAATGAATAAAGATCATTTTTACATGAAGCAGACAAGTAGCCAGCTTCTTCCGAGAATCGCTTTGTTTACCCCTTAAAGAAGTGTTGCATTCTTCCCTTAGTCCCAATTTTCCTGTTTTCCTTACAAAATGTTTCGCTGTCCTCAAATAGGAGTTCCCCTATGTCCACTCGGAACAGACCACAGGTCATCACAAACATGTGGCAAGATAATAAGACCTCCATTAACAAGGACCATGGCTCCTGTCAGGATATTACAGAGCAAGGCAAAACTCGTTCTGGACAATAAAAAATGCCCTGACACAGGAAACACAATAGCCTGTGCTGAAAAGTGACAATAAAAATGGCATGACCTTAAGCACGCGCTACTAAATTTAGACTGCAGGGGAAAAGTGGATGGGTGCTGGAGTCATGAAGTCTGACATGAGAAAGTTCAGTGCTCGCAAAACTGACATTAAAGATAACCAAGATGACAACTTAGAAAACAGCTAAAAACCATTCATTTCAAGAGAGGCATAATAATAATTTCTTACACAACAATAAAAAAGCAGGCCTGGGATTCTTGTTATGATGAACGATGAGACAGCTTTCATGTTACATTAAGGCTTTTCTCGACTCAAATTAAAGGAACAGTTTGATATTCTGGGAAAAACAGGGTTCACTGTCTTGTATTGAGTTAGATGAGAAGATTCATACGTCTCCCATGTTTGTGCGCTAAGTATATAGCTGGAGCTGGGAGGCTGTTAGCCTAGCTTAGGTGTTAGGCAGTTGTTCAGGAAGAGAAAGTTAAATGTTAAAATAACACACAACTTCCCATAAAGTTACATGTAAAATGTAAAATACATTTTAAGGCTAGCAGTTTCCCCCTGCTTTAAATGCTGTTTTAAACTAAGCTAATCGCCTTCGGAAAGCACCTATGCCAGCTCAGCAGTGGTATACACTACCTTTCTCGTTTCTCATGAGTGAAATCATTTGAATGAGCAAATGGTTACTTATTTTCACCTCTACTGTATAGACTGCTGCGCACTTTCAATTAGCAATCCCTGATACAGGAAGCCAACAGGGCTGAGTGAGGTGAGTCAGGAAGGATGGACAGTTGTGGGTAAAGAGAGGAAAGGGACATGGTTGCAGCAGCATGGAACTGTATTTTCCCTGGTTGGATCCCTTGTTTGTATTCAAGTGTGAACAGGCGGTACAGAGGATGTGGTGGAAGAAAGAGGACATCCACAGACACAATAAGTTGGAAGAAATAAGCAAGCATTTTACTGTTTCTATATTTGTTCATTCCCTTTCTATCTTCCTGGTCTGAATGCTCCCTGCTGACCTGTAATTCACAGAAAGATTTCTCCTCACTTACTCCTTTGCTGATTCTTTGGCCCAGAGCTGATATCAGATTGGGTTGCAAAGCAGCTAATAGACTCTTGGCTCTCAGGCATGACACTTTATCTATTCCAGAGCTGGCTTTTTACTTTCCCAGCAATGCTCCTCATTTATCTGGATATGGCCCTGGTGTACACATAAATCTACTGTGCACGCCTGGCAAGAGGTGTGCAGTCGCCTCAAACTCTACAAAAGGGTCACATGAACACAACCTCAGTTATCATAAGCTTGACACAACAGACTTTGTGCTTGCCCAGCTAATTCAATGTACTTTTTAAGCACTGATGGGACACAAAGCATTTGTAATCAGAGCCTGATGTGCGGTGGATTTGCCAAGTCTCTGTTGAAAATCTAAAAACCAGATCATGTTGCCAGAGAAACGAATTATAAGGAAGTGACACATAGTGAGAATACTCATTATCAACCCAAGTAAGTCACCGCTGAACTGGGATTTGATGTTCTGTAAAAATGATTTTGTGTAGCACTTAATATATACTACTAATGCACTGGATTGTTTTACAAGATTAGTCATTGCCTCCCACACATGATATCTTTGTGCAGCTGGAAATAGTCCACGATTAAAATGTGGTCTCAGAAAACGTCAGCATGTTTGATTTGGTCCACTAAAGCAATCAGATAACCTTGTTCATGCATTTTTCCCCCCCTGATCGTTTTTTTTTCATCAAATCATTTCTAAGAGCTGGTTCAACAGTGGTAACCTCTGCACCACCGTGCCGCCCTGGTTTAAAAAAGTGTTCAATAATTACATATGCATTTAAATATTTAATTGTAAAAAGTATCTGGAGTGGATAATTTTAAACTCAGGATAAATCTGTATTTGCAGCAGCGTGCTACAATAAGTACAGGCAGCACGCTGCAAGTGTGAAGAGTGATGCGGTTTCTCTGCTTTTCAGTCCACTAGGGACAGCCAGGAAGCCTGTTGGGCCTTCCTGTTATCGTTGTAAGTGCAGCCGCTGCTACATAGCCTGCGGCTCTGTTTGCTCCTGGCTGCATGACTGGGGCCGTGCTTCCAATCATGCTGAGTGAGGACAGAGGCCAAGTTGGTGGGGATAAAGGGTAAGTGTGGCAAAAGGGCAGGAGCTTAACAAAGGTTTTGGCTAATTTATGACTCCCTGCCTGGGCTCAATACCCTGTGATCCTACCCTGGAGTAAATCAACTACTTGAAACCCTGACAAACTGCGAGCAGCCTATCATTGTACACTCCATAGGCCTGGTGTAAATCAGCTGGCCATCAGAGACAGGGAGAGGCAGACGGAGGGAGTAATGGACAAAGGGCTCAGTTGAGGCCATGGTCCTGAGAGACACAAAGCTCTCTGCCTCTTATCAATGTGTGGTTTTAGTTTAGGTTTCATGGGCAGACAGACTGGCAGACAGAACTTACTGCACTCCCACGGACCATCTTCCAACTGGACAATATAATTAAAATCATCACATCATTCTTCATGTCCAATAATTGTCTGTCAGTCAGTCCTTTTATCTCAACGATTGACAAATGTAATATGTAATATGTACTGTAATAATATGATCTCCCTAGAAAGCCTTATTTTATGCAACCCACACTCACATACCGATGGCAAAGCCTTCAGGAGCAATCTGGGTTTCAGTACAAGGAGACTTTGACAAACTGCTGATCTTCCAATTAGTGGGTGTAATGGAAACATGGGCAACCCGCTCTGCAGCCACCCCCCATGAAAGTTATCTAAGACAAGACAAATACTTTTGCACTTGGTTTGTCAAAATATATTAGCATGTTCCAGAGAAACAGCCAAAAATAATTTTGTAAGTGTATCTGATTTATTTATGTAATCGGGAAAATCCTCTTTTTTAACCAATGTTACTGTCATTAAACACCCCAGGAATTAAATCTACTGTACACAATATAAATGTAAAGTTAGCAAGAAATTTTGAATTGCTTCCTGTTCCCAGAAGATCCAGAGTATGTCTCAATACGCTGACAGGAAAAGACAGTTTTGAACTGGAGCTTGACTTGACCTTTGTCACCCAGCATAGTCCCATTCTCTGATACTCTTGGCTTTGACCTTATTGTCCCAACTTTGATTCAGTGTTTTTGAAGAAAACATAATCTTTTCACCCCTTTTCTGGAAATAGGCTTAGATGAACCAAATTTTAAATAACAAGTTTATCTCCCTGCATTATTGTTTGTCCCCTTATGAACCCAAGAATGATTGCTTCAGCAATGTGCTACTTGGTTCAGCACATAATCACCACTGATTCCTGTTGTTCTGTGCTCTATCACTCGAGTTTACTGCAAATCTGTTATTATGCCCATGAAGCTAATTTCCCAGTGGGCGAGGTCCCTGGTGTGCAGAGGTCCCCCATTTAAAGTTCTGTGTGTTCAGCACACATTTCCAACGATGGTTCACATGTTTCTGATTAGACGGAGAGAACAAACACACAACAAACAATAGAGCTGTTCAGCGTTCTCTATGGATGTAACCCATGTGGGCTAAATAACATCAAACCTATCTAGCACCACAGGATAGCTGCACAGTGAAATGTGAAGAATCTGAGTCTGACTGCTATAGCGTTGAAAGGCATGGAAAATCACAGCTCACAGCCAAACAAGTCAGAGAAACTGAACACAATTGCATTTGACATTTGGAAACAGTTAGTTGTTATAGTGAATAAGTGAATATTATAGATCCAAACACGGGTGATGGAATGTCAGTATTAATTTACCTTGATTCTTGTGTGGTTTAAGAAAGACCCCTTTACAAACTACTAGAATGTATCATGAGAATAAAGATACCAGCAAGTGTAATTACAGAAAGAGGCCCGGAGACAAGTGGGATGAGAGAATAGAGGGGGAAGGGGCGAGGATGATGATGTTCACTTCTCTGTTTGCAGACAAACAGTCAGAGGGCAGCAGGTGGTCATACATCACTTTAAGTGGGATTACACATACAAAAGCACATACTCGTACATTCAGATGCACAAAACTGGATATGTGTTTGGCGTTTACGCTGAATCCGGGAGTAAAAAAAAGACTGCTGACTACTAACTTATTGAGATTAAAAGTTGACAAAAGCTGATTTCTTTTCTGCCTGTGAAGTAGCAGGGAAAGGGAAAGTCATAACTCTGCTTAACCTGTTGGGAGATGACTGGAAGTTTTCCTGTTGTAGAATGTTTACATTTAACCAGAGGTCAATTCATCTTCTTTCCTGTGGAACCTACCTATCTACTCCCTGTTTTCAAGACTTCACAGATTAACTGCTGTTTTTACAGGAGACACCTGTCCAGAGTGCATCTATCTTCAGCATGGCATCTGTTAATATACTGTATGTTTTAACAGTTTGTGAAGCAACATTGGAAAACAGGCCCCATGAAATGTTAAAATATTCAGACTTTAGGATGTAAAGTCACCAACCTTGCCATTTCTACATCTGTATTCTCTCTGCTTGTGTCAGCTTGTGTTTCAGGCCATGCTGTATGTCAGATCACTGCTGCCACTGTGTATCACCAAAACAGTCTTGATCCAATTGTTGTGGTCTACAGCTATCTCTGTCTGGAGTTCTCCAAGCCACATCTATGAAAAGACTACATTTATCACTAGAGAGCAATGCATACCCAAGCTAGCTCTCACACACTGAAACACACACACACACACACACACATTAACACGCACGTACACATACAGTAAACTGAACCCACTTTGTGGTTCTGGTGGTTTCATGTGACGTGTCACTGTACCACACAGGCCTCATCCTTAGTCTTTCTTGTGTGGTTTGCTCCAGCTGTGTTTGAGGTCTGCTAAATACACAATTCTATGTGAACTCCCAGTAATGTGTCAACACAACTTGACCTGGAAGAGGTAGACATATGTGAAAATGTGTTTGGCTCTGGTTGGAACCAGTTTGCTTGCAGGTGTTTTGCTGTGCACTCTAGGAATCAGTTTAAAACACTTTTATAGGGAGATAAATATTAAAACCTATTTCCTAGAGCTCAACGTTTTGGACCGTCCACCTCCGAAACTAATTTTCGTCAAGATGTTTATAAGTGCACAGTAGTGTACAGTTGCCTTGTGGTTACATGCCCACAAACGTACATAAACACACACCTGCTGCTGAGTGAAATCACAAGCAGATGCAGTAGGCATCTACTGTAGCATGGCAGAGGTCTGATGCACCCGGATGAGAACCCAGCCCACCCCTGTAATTACTATCAGACACACAGACAGACATGTACTAACTGGGACTGGGAAACACATGTGATTCATTAGCACTGCCATTATGGCCACACACGTGTAAAGTACAACATGGCTTATATAATATAGACATGATGATGCTTTATTCATGTTGATTTATTAACCAGTCTGCGGCTTAAGAAAACATCATGGTTCTTGTCTCTTTCCAGTTAGACCCCAAGGCTTTCACTCAACCCAAAAATAAAAACCAAGTGTTCCACTTAACTGGGCAACATTGCTGGACTTCACCTGTTAAAATGCAATGGTTTAACAGTGTGTGCGTGTGTGTGAGTGTGTGCATATGCGTGTGTAGTGTGAAATATGGAAGCATGATAATCCGTATAAATTATTTCAAGTTTCAGTCGAGACAAGCTCTTACTTATTTTCTACAAGTTCATGCATTTACACAACAGTTTTCCATCTCATTAATTATATGACTTCCTTGAGTAGAAGAACCAGGCTCATGAACAACTTTCTAAAATTCACTTGAAAAAATGAAGTGTGAGGGAAACAAAATGCCCTTCGGTAACGGACTTTTTCCGGAAAAGCCAGAAAAGCATCAATTCCAGTACAACTACTTTGAAAGGAATTCAATTCTACATCAAAATGAGGGGGGATATGACCATATAAAGTACTCATATTTAATTTTTTTTCACTGGGGTACACACACCACAAAACACAATAACTTCAAAATTCAACAACACAGTTAACAAGGTCAGGGTAGAGCCATTCCATATTGAAATCTATCAGAGAAGACTCCCAAAACAGTTTACTATAATCCATTGCTGTACCGAGTCATGTTTTGAGTAATCTAACAAATAACTGGTTCATTTGAGGCACAAAAAACTCTGCAGTATACCATGAATATAAGGAAAAATCTCCTCTTTCACAAAATCCTTTGTAAAGTGATTTCATCCTCGAGACATTCTTCAGGTTCCAGACAGCTGATGAAGGCCATACAGACTAAAACACCCTTTATCAACGCGAGGAGGACAGTATGCAGGAGATAATAGATGAAACACAACTTCATACTTTATCACCACACAGAGAAGATAGTGTACAGAGCAGGTATCACCTGTGCTACAGTGTTTTGTGTTACCTCACTTGTCCCTGTTTTGTACATAAACACTCAGCATGTTGTGGAACTCTACAGAAGGTCTCTGCACATGTAAACTAAAGACATAATGTTCTGTCTTTAAATCTTGCTCCACTTGTTATGCTGCTGTCAGGATGCAGAGCAGCACAGAGCAGCAGTGTTAACATCACACCACCGCACCCTCTGGGATTTGCACTCTACCCTCCTACACCCTATAAATTCTTCTTAGCCCTTGCACACAAAGAAGCAGGGTTCATCCCGCTCATGCTCACACATGAATGCATGCCTACACATAAAGTTAAGATGGACAGCTTAGCCACCCACTTATTCCTGTGTGCTTGGTGTGGTCTATCAACTAAATTATGATGTGTAGAAAACACAGCCACATACATACATATTATCTCCTCCTCCTCTGTGATAAAAGTTGTCAAGTATTGCTTAGATAAACAAAAGATGGAGGGTGAAGACAGACAGGAGGTTTACATTCCACTCTGCAGCTCAACCTCACAGTAACAACACTGTGTGAATGTATCAGTTTATTTCCCACCATAGGTGATTCATCAGCAGCTTGATAGTTTATTTGACTTATTCTTGCTCCTATCTGTGGGCCATTGCCCAGACAAAAACCAACAAAGAAAACATTGTGTCTGTTGGCTACCTGATCAGAGTTCTGCACACTTCAGGTCTACTTATAATTAAACTGAAAGTAAAGACCTAGTTCTTACTGTGACACACTTTCCTTTTGGTTTAGCACTTTTTAAATTAAATCCCCCCCAACCCCACCCCCAACCCCAAAGTGTCTCTGGAGAGGTTCCAATGAAGGTGACCCACATCTACTAGTTAAGCAAATAATATAGACGACAATCTCTGAGCCAAGGCTGATAGCAATATCTATCCCTATATAGATATGTCTGTTTACACAATTAAGATTGTTTGGAAAGTTTACTGGCCTTTGCTCTGTCACTGCTGTGCAAGGCGGAGAGGGTATTTTAATTAAGTCCTTCAATTATTGTTGCAGGACACTGGAAAATAAACTTCCTCTGAGTTGCAGAAGTATTTGGCACTGCTCACCTTTGTGACATCCATGAAGAGAAGGCTTTCCAAACACATTAAAAAGAGATCGATGCTTTGCAGAGGAATAGAAGTTTTGTCTTTTGGAGTTGCTTACTGGAAAGTGGCATTACGCAACGTCTGGCTGGACTGCACCCTGATTGCAACACAAAAACTCCCAAACTTTCTTGCTCTCTCATTGACACATAAAACTAACTGCTTCCCAAGCTGATTTTGCAAAACAAAAAAAACGACAAAAAGAAACAAGAATACAATGAGTCACATGCCAAAACATGGTCCAGCACATTTTCATTAGACTGGGGTGTTTCAGTTCCGCCAGTTATTTCTCCACTAAAATAAGGGGTTTCGTGGCGCCATCTAGAGGGCAAGAGTCCCTGCAGCTGTGCGCCAGCAGAGGGTGCTGCCCACCAAGTTAGTCACTGAACAGAGAACACAGTGCTTTCTCTCGCACCGGAAACCAGGAAGCTTGGCTGGCAATATGACATAAACCGACCCGGTTGATGATATTGTGTAACTGCACGTTTTGTAAGTAATTTTTGTTATTGTCGCTTCTACACTCGGGTTGACGTACGCAACATAAACACTGATAACGCAGTAACGTTATCTGCCTGTAGTATTAATCGGTGTTTCTGTAGTTTAATCCAAGTGCTGCTGATTGCCCAGACAGCTGATGGTGTTTGGCTCACTGTTAGCTTAGCAGCCTAGCCACGTAAACAATGGACGGCTGTTTCTAGCTAAACTTTTTGTGAATGTTATAAAGGTCTATCTAACCGCTTCTTGTTGTCCATTTTTTGGTTAGAACACATATTAAAATGTGTATTTCTGCCTTCTTACGCTTAACATTTCCAGCTAACGTTAACGTTATTTCACAGGGTAATTAGCTTGAAGCCAGTTAACCGTTAATGGTGAATTATCCCCACCAGTAAATTAATTAAGTTCACAGTTAGACTCATTTGATGCTAGATTAAGTTAGCCTATAATATCTGTATTTATTTAGTGTTAAATCATTTACTAAAGTGGTGCCAGGGCTTAGAAGAGACATAGGCGATTGTCTCTTACTCTTATGTAGTTTGTATGACGCTTTGCCAATATTGTTGTTACACATTCATGGCAATACAGTTAATTTGAATTGAATCTGTTTGACATCTGATTAACCCACTGACTGACTATGTTTGTAGCTGCATCACTATGCCTGTAGAGGGTTCAGAGGACCAGGTGCCCTCCTCTCTGTCCAGCCCTGCCAGTGCTGCCCTTACCCCAGGAGGGGCAGAAGAGGATGGGGCTGCATGGGGCTCAGTGGTCAGCTCTTACTCTGCAAGCGGTCAGGGCTCCGGAGCTGCTGCAGCCTATCCTGCCAACACTGGACCTGGTGAAGGCAACACTGGTGAGCTATGCAACTCTTTCCCCAAAAGAAAGTCAGAATGACTGTCATGGATAGCTTTGAACAGACTCAAAGTGTCACTCCTGACCATCTCATGCTTCCATATATTGTCATCTGTGGTACAGGCGGTAAGAGGTCTGGAGCCCTGCTGCAGATCAACCGCCAGCGCATCCAAGCAGCATCTGCCAGTTCTGGAGCTCATGAACTTCAGGGTCTTGGTGTGGCTGTATATGACCAGGACGTCCTTGAGCAAGGTGTCCTGCAGCAAGTGGATGAGGCAATCCACGAGGCCAGTCAGGCTGCTGCTAAAGCTGAGGCTGAGAAGGAATACCATTCTGTGCTCGATGATGTCAGGTAAAGAACAATAACTTTCAATATCCTTCACTCTAAGTCTTCTTAATATTTTCTGATAGCATCATATAATTAATACATACATTAATTTTAAATAAAAGATTATAATTTTTAGAAGCTATGGTAAAAGTACAATGAGCAGTCAGTTCCTCCAACAGTTATTTACAGTAATATTTTTGACCCTGTCAGAATTTTAAATATATAAAATGCTTTTCTTTGGTTTGTAGATTATCTGTAAGGTACCTCAGATGAAGAAAATAAAAGACAAAAATAAAGTCATGTAACAAGTAGAGTTAATTTCTCCAATATCTTAAGACTTTTTTTTATTCAAAAACAACAAAACTTAAAGTGGCTGATAAATGTTTCTCTATTAATGGTGTGTGTTATAGGTCCATTACAGCGTCGCTTAAACATATCAACAAGATTATCGAGCAGCTGTCTCCCTATGCTGCCTCCAGCAAAGATATCAGTAGGAAGATTGAATCTGTCAAACGACAGAAAGAAAACAAGGTAACATACTAAAGATGACAAAAGCTTAAATTAACATGATGTGAGTTGATTGAAGTGTAATGGTGATGAGGATGATGAAAACACTTTCAATTCAGGAGAAACAGTTGAAGAAAGTCCGAGCCAAACAGAAGCGACTCCAGGCCATTCTTGGAGGAGAGGACACCCAAAGGGTGGAAGCTGAGCTTTTGGCAGAGGATGATGGAGACGAAGGTGAAGTGTCTTTAATTTTAAACTTGTGACTCCTTTCCAGTGTATAGACTAAAAGCATTGTCTACTCATTAATGAAGAGAATCAACACTGAGTCACATAAAAAAGTGTTACTTGCCTGCTTTCTATAGGCAATGTGAAACCAGGTTCATGTTCAGCACTGCCCAATGTGTAGCAAAATAAAGCAAAAAATAGAAACAATGCAAAGAATTAATACCAGTCGCAGTAATGGTGGCCAAGAAAGCTATTATGTGGCATTCCTCGTTTATGGTATTGTCAGAGATGATTGTAAGCAAAGGCTTCAATACATATTGCTTGGTAAATAATACACTCCATGCTGCAGTTGTGGCTGTTTGGAATATCAAAATCATATGTTAAATCATCAGTGGATTTCACCCCTGACACACCCAACAATATGTTAAAGGTTGTTAAAAGATGTGCACTGTAATTAGAAAAAGGCCACACATTTGTGCAAAACATTTTCACATTGAAATCTTCCCCTGATGTTTTTCTTGTGACAGCGGGGTTTCATTTGATGTTTGATGTTTTCTCTCCAGTTTATATGGTGGCTGCTTTTTTTCATGAGTGTGTACTGTGTTGCAACAGCCTTTGGGATCTGTTTGCTATTTCCTATTTGATTTTCTGTTTGGCATAGATGTTATGCTGTGTTCTGCTAAACCAAATAGAAACCACCTTCACATCACTGAGGGTTGTGGCTCTTAGGGCAACATATTTAATAGTTTCAACCTATAAAGAGCAGTGTTGCAGGTATCTTCTGCCAAATGTGATTCAGTGCTGATTTAACCTTCACCCCTGAACCCAAAAGGTTTATCAACTTGAACAAACAAATGTAAATATAACTGTAGCTGCACACTTAAAGGTACCCTGTGAAGTTTTCCTATAAACAAAACAGTTATGTGTACTTCAGTATTCTCACCACCATGTGCTGTGTGCATCCTTTAGGCCTTCCTCATAAAACATGAACAGAAACCTGCTTGTCTGCATGCATCTTTTCCCTCATATGTCTGCAAGAGAAGCA
Organism: Lepomis macrochirus; assembly: GCA_024633595.2. NCBI lineage: Eukaryota > Metazoa > Chordata > Actinopteri > Centrarchiformes > Centrarchidae > Lepomis > Lepomis macrochirus. Next base: position 19,962,077 of record JALXJV020000020.1, on the reverse strand, counting down.
AACAAAACGTGCACCTGCTAATCAAAATAGTGCTTCATTGTGCTACTAGGGGTTAAAAACTTCTGCATCAAAATTCTGTATCTAACCCTGCTTGATGTGTGTGTACCAGAAGCTGGGCCGTCCACACTGGGCAGCATGCTCATGCCCTCTCAGGAGACTGAATGGGAGGAGCTTATCCGGACAGGTCACATGACTCCTTTTGGAACACGAATCCCACAGAAGAGGGAAAAGAAGGAGCCTCGAAAAGTGATGCTTGTTGAGAACTCGGCCTTTGACCAGTACTTGACAGACCAGGCCAAGTTAGCTATTGAGAGGAAGAGAGTCCCTCTTCTAAAGAAGAAGAAGAGGAATTCTGGACTCTGCCCTAATGAGGAAGCCAGGGGAAAAGCCAACAGAATTGTTTCCTCTTCCAAGGATAAAAAAATTAAGAAGCGCATGCGAAAGCTACAGATAACTGCTCTAAAGGCCCATCCTAAGGCTCGACCCAAGCCTGAGCCACAGCTCCCTAAGCCAAGGAGGAAGCATCACAATGAGGGAGAGGAGACAGACAGCGAGGGGTCAGAGTACCTGCCCAGTGATGAAGGCATAGATCCTGACCAAGTTGAAAGAGAAGCCATGGAGGAGGGCTTCGGGTCGGATGACGAAGAAGAGTACGAGTTGAAACCATACAAGAGAAAAACTGAAGGGAAGGGGAGAAAGAAAGGAAAGAAGAAAGAGGAGAGTGAGGAAGAATACTGCCCTGAGAGTTCAGATGAAGAGCAGGATGGGAAGGGTAAAGCCAAAAAATGCAAAGATGACGGAGATGTGGAGTACTACAGACAGCGAATAAGGTACAATCAACTGCTTGCTGCTGTAAACTTGTAGAAATGACTGGTTATTTTGGTCCCAGATTTTGTAATTTGTTTTCAGTTTGTAAACAGTAGATTTATTCTTGGAATTATGGTTTGGATGCGAAGGTGCGAGAACTTTTCATCAGCAAGTCTTCTAAAGAGAAAGCACACATCCGCGCCTGTAAATGACATGCTCAACAAACACCAGATTGAGCCTTTAAGTTTGCATCACATTTGCACTGGCAGTGGTGCAAATGCCCTATTGTTATTCCATTTAGTTAAAGAGAAAAGCAGTCGGTTTCTGCTGGCTCCATAGTGCAGAAGGAGAGTTAATCCCAGATGAGATTGGCAGCTGTTTCTTGACTAAGCAAATTCACTCCCTGTTCTTCTTCTCTCTCTGCTCTCACACTGGCCTAATTATCCTCCTGCACATGGTCTTATACACTCACTCACTCTAATGCTCAAATTAATGGAAGAGCAGCCCTAATGAGATTTCATATTTATAGCTGCCAAATAAATTGTGTTGGCATGTGTCCTTTTTCTACACTGCAGTGATTGAATGTCAATTCAACAGCATAGACACGGCATGGATGGTGAGGCTATCTTATATGAGGAATGATATTATTAGAGCGGGGCGGTATTTGTAGTTGGGTGGGGGGTGGAGTGGGGGCAGAAAAGTGTAATTAACTGAACCAATGCTTAGTCTTGACTTAATTAGAGAGTGTGGTCTCCCAGGCCCAGCTAAAGGACCAGTTCTGTGGCAGGGTGACAAGACCAGGCCCAAATGAAGATGGATTCTTATCCTCTCCACCTCGCACCTTTCTGGGGAACTCACACTACTAATTGTCTGTATCAATCTTCATTTGCTACGCGACGACTGTGCCTCTAACTGCCCTCTCTCCTGCACCATTAAAACTCTTCTCCTTTACATTTCCCTTTTTGCTGTAGATGTTCCGCCGCTCAAGGGAAATACCCACAACTCAAAACATTTGCTATGCATACACCTGTGTAGGCAAGTCTTTAAATAAATCACTGAGTGCAAGAGGTGCAAATGGGACATCTATGAATCCGTTCTCTGAACCTGCCTACCCTGTTTAGGGTTGCATGTTGCTGGAAAGATCCCAATAAGCTCAGGATGTCAGGGTACACCCCGACAGGTCAATAGTCAATGACAGGGCTAATAAAGTGATAGAAAAATCAGACATGAAACAATTCACTTGAAATGTCTCACTCTTTTCAAGCTTGCAAATTAGCAAATTATTTTCATTTTGGATGTATAACACAGTATCATACACTAAATGATGAAACTGACAGTTGCCTCTGTTTGCTAATATTGACTGAACCTGCCACCCATAAAGTCTTCACAGTAAAAAAGAGAAATGCTTTTTACAACTAGATGTGCTAGAACTTCCTTAGTACATGCTCATTGTCTTACTAGGAGGTGGAAGCGACAACGTCTTCAAGAAAGGGAGGCGAAGAGAGAAAGTGGTGAGGAGCTTACAGATGACAGTGATGAAGAATTTGACGAAGGCTTCAAAGTGCCGGGTTTCCTCTGGAAAAAACTCTTTAAGTAAGTTTAATGTTTAATGTCATATCAGGAAGGGATAGCAGTTGACTAACATCTGTTAAACAATTGGTATATAAAAGTATATCTGTGTACTTTCTCTGGTGTTTTACACACACACACTGCTTGTAACAACCTTTACCTCTAAATTGTAAAGATAAACCAAAGACTCTTTGATCAAGATACCTTAAACTTCCTTTACTGCTACTGTAGGTCACTTGCATTCATTGTGAGACATTTGGTCAGTCTGTTGTTTTAAAACATCACGTGTGGCATCACATTAAGTTTAGTTTAGTAGTTAAATATATGTTCAGAACTTCTCTTATGCTATTTGGCCAGCCTTGTCTTTCTCAAACACCACATTTGTTATCATTAACCCTAATAATTTTTTCCCCATGGTTTTAACAAAAGAAAAGTCAATTGTCACTGTAATAAAATTTACTTTTAGTTTGCAAATACATCACTTCTCTGTCTGGTAGGAATTCTGTAATTTGCTCAGACACTTACTGGCAACCATAATTGAAAGAGATTTCAGTTTTTGTCTATCTGTATCAAGTTTCCCACTTGGGATAATAATAAATTAACTGAACTGAGCTGTATATCAAATTGTCAGGTACCAGCAGACAGGTGTGCGGTGGATGTGGGAACTCCACTGTCAGCAGGCAGGAGGCATCCTAGGAGACGAGATGGGGTTGGGTAAAACCATCCAGGTCATCTGCTTTCTGGCTGGACTGAGCTACAGCAAACTTAGGACCAGAGGATCCAACTACAGGTACACACACACACTCACACACACAAAAAACAAACAAATTGCGGCCAGAGACTGTGTGTCTGTATGGTATGAATATTTGATTAGGGGGATTTCTGCTTGAGAGTGTTCATCTGAATTATTAAACATGTTTCAATTATCAGACTCTTCACTTTCTTACTGCAGACATCAGAGAAAACACTGACACTGTGTGTGTGTGTTTGTGTGTGAGTGTGTTAGAGAAGAGTGTCTTCATGAAAGCTTAAAATTAATTTTGGTCATGAAGTGGGGGTGGAGCAGGTGTGGGACAACAAATCAACCATGGAAAACATGATGTGGTGGTGGTCATAATCTGGTTTTACAGCACAAACAACATTTAGGAGGTGGAGCTTCCCTCATGGTCAATACTCTGTCTGCTATAGACGCCCACAAATTGATTGCTTGCAAACTCAATTATGGCCAAGTATCAATAGCTTCCACGAGGCAGAGGTTCATACCAGCCATTAGTGTATCTTTGTGTGTGTGTGTTTGACAAACCTCTTGTAAATCTTGACAGAGGAGATGATCAGGTGTCCATTCTTTTGTAATACACAGAGAGCAAATACAGCCTTGTAGTAAGATCATTCAGCTGCATTATTGTACCTGGATACTTAGGCCTACTCTATTTCCCTTGTGCCTGAATGCATCACACATTCTACATGAAAGCAAAGCACATTTTAATTTTCTTTTATTGAATATACCTTTATTTTCTGTAGTATGGTATAGAAATGATAACTTTAATTTGCTAATGAAATTTGCTGAGGTTATCCAAAGTTATATGAACCCTGAGTTCCCTTATTACCCATCTTAAAGGTTTGAGATTAAACATTTCTGCACTGTGTGTTTGGCTATAGGTATGTTGGCCTCGGTCCAACAGTCATTGTGTGCCCAGCTACAGTCATGCATCAGTGGGTAAAGGAGTTTCACACCTGGTGGCCTCCTTTCAGAGTCGCTGTTCTACATGAAACCGGCTCGTTCACCAGCAACAAGGTAATTGTTCATTCGTGTCTGTTGGATTTTCATATTCATAATTCAGTTAGAAAGTATCCTACAGGGTCTTTTTTCCTCTGGGGGGCACTAGAGGTCTGTTTATACAGCATTATCTCCTTACCTCCTCTCTTCCCCTCTCTCCTCACACCACACTAAAGTAGATGCCCTAGTTTGACACTCAAGTTACCAGAGTTGGTTAGGAATTACACTGATGAAAATCTGTATTCGTCAGTGTGTTTTTTTCTGTTGCAGGAAAAACTTATTCCAGAGATAGCATCATGTCATGGTATCTTGATAACTTCATATTCAGCTGTGAGGAATATGCAAGATGCCCTGCAGCGCTACGACTGGCATTACATTATACTGGATGAAGGCCATAAGATCAGGAATCCAAATGCTAGAGTTACCACTGCCTGCAAGCAGGTATTGTTTCAGACACGTTCATGAACACACATTTTAACCACATGAAGTATCCATGCAGTAGTATCGGTGTGTATGTGTCAATTATCTAGATTCTCCCTCTCCACATTCCAATGCACCATCAGAGCTTATGTATCAACCTTTTTACATCAAACGTGCTGGAACATCACGTTGATCTTTAGGAGAATTTAAGGAACATTCTCTCTTCCCCCTCTGTAGTTTCGCACTCCCCACAGGTTCATCTTGTCAGGCTCTCCCATGCAGAACAATTTGAAGGAGCTGTGGTCTCTGTTTGACTTTGTCTTCCCTGGCAAACTGGGGACATTGCCTGTCTTCATGGAGCAGTTCTCTGTGCCAATCACCATGGGAGGTTACAGTAACGCCTCACCTGTACAGGTACTGGAACACACACACACACCCCCAAATGCACAATTAGGGTTTGTTTAAAGTCTGCTCCTTAATCCATAGCCACATATTTTATGACCAAAACTATGAAGGTTTGGTGTATAATAACACTTGAAACATTTTCAGAAGATAAGAACAAAGCAAAAAAAAGTGTAAAGACTGACCATCATGGTCATCGTGCTTTATCTGGTATTTTGGATTGTACAATTTGAAGCATTTTTATTTGAAGTTAGAACAAAGTATGTTAATTCAATGAATCCATCAACCAAGTAAACCTATAGCACGGGGGGGGGAAACATTGAAGTGGCACTTGACAATGCTAGTCACACACATGCATGTTTGTACAATTTTGGAGAGCAAGATGGAAGCAAGTCAGAAGGAGAGATAGTGGAGCAACAGAGCCATTAAGTGCAGTGCAGAATAATGTAGGTCCATGCAAAGGAACTTCAGTACATCCCTTGTGTATTAGAGAGAGGGGAGAGGCTAAAGTGGAGAGCCAGTGAGCTAAATTGTAGCCCTTTGTCATTAGTGTTCAGTCGTTAATAACCCACTGACTGTATGGATTTAATTATTTAAGCCGGCTATTGATGCTTCTTCCGCTGTCGATAATAAAAACCTTTACTAATTATTAATGTTATTAAATGGTCAAAGAGGGCTAAGCTCTGCTGCCTTATCCTCTTCTCGAAATTCTCAGAGCAGCATAGCAGGCCCTCAGCTGTTCATGTGGATGTACAACCAGACTTATGTAAAAACATATGCAGGTGGGGTGGGGCTGCATGAGCTTGTGGATGTGGGATCCATTACTGAAGCATGTGTTTGCATCCCCACATGAATCCAGTCAGCAGCTTGTTCAGAGATCACTGGATCATCTGCTGCCCTCCTATTTTCTTTTCCACTCTGACTTCTATTGAGCCCTAAATCCCACCGTGTTATTGTCCCCTCCAGCTTTGCTGAGTATGTCTTTGATCTTTCTGTGGACCCCCTGTGAGTTAACGTTTAAAAGGCTAACTGGCCCTTAGCACTGACTCTGGATGAGGTGTAGCAGGACATTTGCAGTGGGGCTCCTAGTGCGGGGTGGGACTGAGTGTTTCTCAAGCTCCATCTCTGTTTCCAGTGGAACTGGCCAGGAACACTGATGAAAGAGGAGGGCTCGGTCCCTTGAGACCAACAGCTCTCCGGTCAATGTTTAATGGCTCGTACTGCTGAGAGAGATAGGAACATGAGGGGAGGTGAGAGAGGGTGGAAGAGGGGCTTAACAACAATCACGCCTCAGGAAACATCCACGCTGACAGGTGTGAGTGTTTATGTGGTTGTTTGACTGAACTGAATGTTGCTTTTGTTTCAAAGCACTTTGTTTGTGCCAAAAGGTTTAACTGTTGTTGCTTTTCAGGTCCAGACAGCGTTTAAGTGTGCAAGTGTGCTGAGGGACACCATAAATCCTTACCTGCTCAGAAGAATGAAGGCTGACGTCAAAGCCAACCTCTCCTTACCTGACAAAAATGAACAGGTATTCATCATACTCCATACTACTACATTTGACCCTGTTCTATCGATGTATTGAACAGCCTCTCACGCCTGGATCTCTTAACAGGGGAGGTGTTTATCTGATTGGATGTGACTGTATGTGCCACGTCTAAGGAGTATTTGACAAATCTGCATGGCCCTTGTCAGTTGAAGCCAGCTAATAAAGTAGTAAAGTAAAAGGAGCAGGTATTCATTAAGGTGGCCGGTCCCTGGTCTGCCCTCGCGGCTGACGCCGGTTGACTCCTCAGTCCACTTCAGCTCATTAAGTCAATCCCTCAGGACAGTAGTGGCTCCAAAACACGTTGCTTCCCTCTAATTTCTCTTCTCACATACTGCACTTCATCATGGGGTTTTAAAGTGGATGTCATTACACACTCTTTCTTACGCTGACGTGTGTGTGTGTGTGTAGGTTCTGTTTTGCAGATTAACAGAGGAACAGCGGCAGGTGTATCAGAGCTTCTTAGATTCCAAAGAGGTCTACCAGATACTAAACGGGGACATGCAGGTAAGCCTCACTTTCATATAGTTAAAGCAGGTTCACTGTGGTTGTTGCTTTGTGTTGACCCAGGCTGCATTATAAGGACAAGTAGGGGTAAACTCTTTGTTGAGGAGAAGACTTCCAGGAACAAGACTTTCCTTATTCATTATTTAACCTCCTATCTGATGAATATTAGTTCTCCTCTCTGGCTCACAGGCATCAGCTTGTATTTTTCTAATACACTTATAGAACAACACCTTGACGTGGCATCAGAGGAATTACATTTTTTTAACCATGCAAATTTTGTTAAACCCCTAATAGCTTGACTTTAGTATTCTTTAAGATGCTCTCTTTACGGATACTGTGCAGTTGGACTTCTCACATTAGCCAGACCCTGGAGAGAGAGACTCGACCATTTATCACCATTGACCAAATGGACGTGGTTGGAGAGCCAGGGGTGACCACAGCAGACTGAGGATACACACCCACAGACACACACACACATATGCTGTTATAGACATATTCAGTGGTCACTCTCAGTCCATTAACCACCATTACTAATGCAGTGACCGTTTGGGCCTTCATCAAGAAACACTGCCTTTATTGTCCGTAAATAAATTATGTAACTCATTCATGTATACTAAAGTAAATGTGTTTATTTGTTTAAAGGTGCAAAGCTGTAAAAAGCAGTGGAATAGACTGACCGTTTCACCACTTGTCACCTGTCACCAACTTTTGTGAGTTTCGTGTTCACATCTATTTAAGAACCTTTGTTGCCTTTCCTTTTTGTGTGCTTTGTAGGTATTCTCAGGTTTGATAGCACTACGTAAGATCTGCAACCACCCGGACCTTTTCTCGGGCGGCCCCCGGATGTTGCGGGGAATCCCAGAGGACCAGCTAACTGAGGAGGAACACTTTGGCTTTTGGAAGCGTTCAGGCAAGCTGATAGTGGTGGAGTCTCTGCTCCGGCTCTGGTTCAAGCAGGGCCACAGAGTCCTGCTCTTCACTCAGTCTAGACAGGTTAGGAATATGTTCCTCCAACTTTCTGATTCGCATATCAATTGCTTCACTAAAATAGCACTTCATATATATAATCTTTTTTTTTTTAAATGTCATTGTTTGTATTGATGCAGTGTGACAAGACATGTCATTTCATACAACATTGTAAATGTTGTCTCTGTATTTGCTGCTGGCTACCTACAACCTTTGTGCCTGTAAACGCGTGTGCGTGTGTGTGTGTGTGTGTGTGTGTGTGTGTGTGTGTGTGTGTGTGTGTGTGTGTGTGTGTGTGTGTGTGTGTGTGTGTGTGTGTGTGTGTGTGTGTGTGTGTGTATAAGAGAGGCCCCAGCTGTTGCAGCCAATACCAATGAGATTATACCTCAGAGGGAACCTGAGACCCTCCCTGTCGGTATCTCTGTCCATGTAATATTAATCTGCTCTAATCCTTTTAGAGATGATCCAAACCTCACCCCCTCTTTTCCTCTCTGTTTCTCTTGCTGTCTTTCTTTTCGCATTGTGTTTCTGATGTCTTTATCATGTCTCTCCTCTCCAGATGTTGGACATCTTTGAGGTATTTGTGAGGGAGAAAAACTACTTGTACCTGAAAATGGACGGCACTACCGCAATAGCTTCCCGACAGCCGCTCATCGCTCGCTACAACGAGGTAAGGATTAGTCTTCCCTAATGGCTCTGAGTGTTTCCCCATGAAAATCCCGTCCTGAGGGACAAAATGCTTCAGTGGGACCCAGCACACCCTGAGGTGGAAACACTAATTGATGGCAATCTGTTGTTCAAACTTGGTGTACCTTTTTGTCTCTTACTGAAATACAGATATGTGAAAATATCACTGAGCATTATAACAATGTATGTGTATCTTCAGATTAAATTATTTTAAAGGACAGCTAATAAATAGTGATTAAACCTTCTGATTCTGTTTAGATGGAAAGATAAAGGTATTTTTAATTTATTTAACCTTTATTTAACCAGGTAGGCCGATTGAGAACAGATTCTCATTTGCAACGGCAACCTGGCCAAGAAGGTGTAGACGTGCAGATAAACATATAGTTACACATTGAATACACATAGTACAAATTACAATACGTGTAAACAGTAATGAGTCTGTAAAGGAGAATATTTTAAAGTGTAGTAACGTCTATGTACAAGAGTGCAGGTGCAGACTATTGAAGGAGGTAGGTCACATTGTATGCATAAATGGTATGGCAGCAATAAAAATCACGATACAAAAACTAATATACTATATATAAATATAATGTATAGAGTACAGAGATCTATAAACATTTTGTGCAAGTTGAGTTCTAATTACAGGTGGTGTGCAAAACAAAAATTTTAGTATTGTGTGCAAAAACAAAGCGAGAGGGGTAGGAGACCTAGCATGTACATAGATCAGACAAAAGTTCAGACAGACGTACGTTAAAGGCAGTGAGGGGGATGAGGGTCTCTAGCTTGAGGGTTTTTTGTAACTCATTCCAGTCGTTGGCAGCGGATAACTGGAAGGAGTGGCGGCCAAAGGTGGTATGGGCTTTTGAGGTGACCAGAGAGATGTACCTGCTTGAATGCAGGCTACAGGTGGGTAATGATATAGAGACCAGTGAGCTTAGGTATACAGGGGCTCTGCCTAGCAAGCACTTATTAATAAGTTGGTACCAGTGAATTAGGCGTCAAATGTGTAACGACGCCAGCCAACTAATGCGTAGAGGTCACAGTGGTGGGTTTTAAATGGGGCACTAGTAACAAAACGGATGGCACTGTGGTAGACCACATCCAGTTTTTTCAGGAGAGAGTTTGAGGCAGTTCTGTAGATGACATCACTGAAATCTAGCATGGGTAGAACAGTCATTCTTACCAAGGCAAGTTTGGCAGCATGAGTGAAGGAGGCCCTGTTGCAGAATAAGAAACGGATTCTGGACTTAATTTTAGATTAAAGGTGGTTTATGTGGGGCTGGAAAGAGAGGGAACTGTCTACACACCTAAGTATTTGTAAGTGTCCACATATTCTAATTCTGACCCATCTAGCGTTGTGATGCTAGTCAGACGAGCCGGTGTGGGAGGCAATCGGTTGAAAAGCATGCATTTAGTTTTACCAGAGTTTAGTAATAGATGGAGGTTTCGGAAGGAGTACTGAATGGGATTAAAGCTCTCCTGGAGGTTTTGATAACACATTGTCCAGTAAAGGGCCGGATGTATACAGAATGGTGTCGTCTGCATAGAGGTGGATCTGAGAGTCACCAACAGCAAGAGCAACATCATTGATATACAGAGAGAATAGAGTCGGCCCGAGAATCGAACCGTGCGGGACCCCCATAGAGACAGTCATAGTCCCAGACAGCGGCCCCTCTGATTTAACACACTTGACCCTATCGGAGAAGTAGTTAGTGAACCAGGCAAGGCAGTCATCTGAGAAACCAAGGCTATTGAGTCTCCTGATCAGAAAGTGATGGTTGATAGAGTCAAAGGCTTTAGACAGATCTATGAATACAGTTGCACAATAATGTTTTTATCAGTGTATCAGTGAAGTTTTTTATTCGCCTATGGTATCATTTAGGACCTTAAGGGTGGGTGTAGAGCACCCATGACCAGCACGGAAACCGGATTGCATGGCAGAAAGGGTACGGTGGGATACGAGATGGTTAATAATCTGTTTTTTGACTAGGGTTTTGAAGACTTTTGAAAGACAGGGTAGGATAGATATAGGACGGTAGCAGTTTGGGTCAAGGGTGTCTCCCTCTTTAAACACGAACCTGATTTGTAGGGGTCAAGATTTTGTAACTCTCAGCAAATCAGCTGTCTCAATAGGGGTGAAAGAGAAGGGGGGGGGGTCCATTGACTTTACAGTGTCCCAGAACTTTCTAGAATTGGTGCTGCAGGATGCAAATTTCTGTTTGAAATAGACTGCTTTTGTTTTCCTGACTGCTTGAGTGGAACGGTTTCTGGCTTCTATAAAGAATTGCATATCGCGGGGTTGTTTGAGGCTAATGCGGTACGCCATAGTATGTTTTTGTGCTGGTTGAGGGCAGTCAAGTCTGAAGTGAACCAAGGACTATATCTGTTCTTAGTTCTGAACTTTTTAAAAGGGCGTGTTTATTTAAGACAGAGAGGAAATCACTTTTAAAGAACAACCAGGCATCCTCTACTGACGGGATAAGGTTAATGTTCTCAGTATTTTGGAATTTAATATGTTAAAACTGGGGTTTTATTTCAGAAGCATTTTTTGTTGAAATTTTCTTTACATCCTGACACCAATCAATAAATCAAATGTTCTTACACAAAATTAAACAAAAATACGGTATCTGTGGGTGTCTCAGGACTCTAAGAAGTAATAATTTCATTAAGACCAAGCATACTCACTGTAAATAAAATCTGTTTTGGGGGTGTGGCTTTGGAAGGAGGCCTAAAGGGAGCTGGTGAGACTTTTCACTTGGATACTTTGAAAATCTACCTGTCTCTTGCTAGTTTCTCCAATGTTGCTTACACCAAAATTTACAATTTTTGTGGCAATTTGAAATGAAAGTTTTCTTGTAGTTTTCTGTAGAGAGAATTAAAGCAACATTTTTTTAAATTTTATTCTTTAAATATGGTTTAATTTTATTAGTTAACAATTTACTAATGTAATGTATTCATGTGATTATTGAAGGGAGTAAAAAACTGTGGACATGATGTTCATTAATCACTGACTTTTTCCCCCTTGCCCTCTGTTTCTTACAGGACAAATCCATTTTTATCTTCTTGTTGACCACTAAAGTCGGAGGTCTGGGAGTCAATCTGACTGGAGCCAACAGAGTCATCATCTATGACCCAGACTGGAACCCCAGTACCGACACACAGGTTAGACAGATACACACGCTCAATAGTTGAGATAAAACAATGACTAGGTGCTTTATTTCTCATGGCTTTTTATTATTGTACCTATGTACTTGCATTATTTGCAACTTAACATTACCTACATTTCCAGTTGAACAGCAGCTTTTCCTACCTCTGTTTTTTTAAAGCCTAAAAAAACCTTGACTGTTTGAGATTATTTATGTGAATATTTATTTGAATGTATTTTGTTGTTTTAAAGGCACGGGAGCGAGCTTGGAGGATTGGTCAGAAGCAGCAAGTGACAATCTATAGACTGCTGACTGCAGGCACCATCGAAGAGAAAATCTACCACAGGTCAGAGTTCAGTTTTTCTTTCAGTGTTTTGCCATAAGCCCTTCTGCACAGAACTGAATTAAAAAGAAGTTTTAAAATTCCTGCACTGACTTTTGTGCTTACTCTCACCCAGTCTTGCATTTTAGCTGTCTTTCCATTGACTTCACATGTTCACAAATATTGGTAATAACAAGACTAATTGCTCACATCACTGGTGTATTACTACTTGCACTATCCCAGTCCTCAGTAATTGAAAAGCTTTCCTGCATTATTAAATGGCCAATCAAGGACTTCTAAACTGTTGCTCTGTTTGGTTTGGGTCTGTAAAGTGCTTTCAAAAAGCAAGTTTGAAGAACTGCAGGGATTCTATTTTGATACCTACAGTAGTGCGGTTAACTAATTTTCTCATCCATCAGACAAACTACTCTGTGGTGACAGAGGATCAGAGTTGCCTGCTGAGGTAAAATAGCAAATTACACACGAGTATCTAATTCTGCATTTTTATATATTGTAATTCAGGCAAATCTTCAAACAGTTTCTGACCAATCGTGTTCTAAAGGACCCCAAACAAAGACGGTTCTTCAAGTCTAACGACATCTATGAGCTCTTCACCCTTTCTGACCCTGGAGCTCAAGGAACAGAGACCAGTGCCATATTTGCAGGTTTGCAGAATTTTCTTTTTCTTTGTGTATTTAGTTCTTACCAGAGAAACATTTTATTGTCCTACTATTAGATTATATGTATAGATAATATCTTTTTCAAAAAAAGTTAACTAACTTGTTTTCTTTTTGTTGTCATACAGGTACAGGTTCTGATGTCAAGGCACCCAAAAAACCTGAAAGGCCAAGGCCATCTCACATGGTGAACCATGGCACCCATGTACATAAACACTCCTCTGCAAACCATAATGAAATTGGTGCTGATAGCCGACACTCCTCAACAAACATTCCTGCATTAAGAGATGGAAATGCTTCTTTATGCAGTAAAAACTCTCAGGGTAAACCAAATGTCCCAACCGACAGCCAAAGCACCAACCAAAATGGCGCGGATTTAGAGACAAATATTCCAGCAAATACACAGTATATAGGGAAAAATAACGGACACTGGGATGCAGCCGAGCCAGCATTCAAAAACTCAAACTCATCCAGCTCTCACCAACACAGAGACAAGGACTCTGCCCTAACTAGCCCACAGAAACACAGAGAAAAACGGAAGCACTGCAACTCAACTGACTCGGACAAACACAAGAAGCGCAAACACTCCCAGGATGCTCGGTTTGAAGGCCACCGCATATCTCACTTGGTGAAAAAAAGGACGTATAAGAAAGCGGAGAATGAAGACAATGAAACGGGGGACCAGAAGAAATTGGACGATTATGTCTTATCAAAGCTCTTCAAGAAATCTGGTAGGCTTTTTGTGCACAAACCTTATCAGCTATATCAAACATGAGTAATTTAGTAGGTCTTGTGAAACAGTAAGCTTGTTTTTAAACTATTTATTTTACTTTTTGTTACTCTTCTTCCTCTGTCTTCTTCAGGTATCCACAGTGTGATGCAGCATGACACCATCATGGAGTCCTCCAACCCTGACTATGTTCTTGTGGAGGCAGAAGCCAACAGGGTGGCCAAAGATGCCCTGAAAGCTCTTAAGATTTCCCGCCAACAATGCAGGCTGTCCTACAATAGACCCCCTCCTCCACCTGCAAGGTACTCCGTCTCACTGCCTCTGTGGTTGTTTAGAGCTTCAGAAACCTCATTTAAAATATTCTATATCTCATTTTCACCGTTGTTTGTTCTCTTAGGAAACGGTTTGGACAAAAGAAGAATTCTCTCCTGGTTGCACCCACTGTTCAGTCTGTCCCTACTCTGAGCAAATGCAAGGTAACAGCAGTGAATTGCGAAAAGATATGCAGGATAGTTCCAACAGTTATTTTGCGTCTGTGATAATATCTGTTTCTCTCTTTAGGATGCTGCTATTATAAAGAAATCTGTGTCAAAGAAGCCTGGCTCAGGAGCTCATTTCAGTGGGGAGGGGACAGAAACTGACTTAAACTCCGCCCCACTGTCCTCCTCCTCCCTGCTTGCCAAGATGAGAGTCCGTAATCACCTCAGCCTGCCCTCCAGCCAAAGAGAAGAGGCAGAGGAAGACGAGGATGGCTCTGCAGCTCCAGGAACGAGCTCCCCCCCAGCTCCGCCCACTGAGCATGACGAGCTTTTGGTGGATCTGCGCAACTTCGTAGCCTTTCAGGCGAATGTGGATGGACAGGCAACCACCCAGGAAGTGCTGGAGTATTTCAAACCAAGACTGACCCAGAAGCAGGCGCCTGTCTTCAGAGAGCTGCTCAGGAGCATCTGTGACTTCCACAGGACCTCTGGTCAGGAGGGCATCTGGAGACTGAAGGAGCACTTCCGCTGAGTGAGGCTCAGATAAAACTGGAGGAATCCAGCTGTGATGCATATTTAAGTACTTCTAAGCTATGAGTCTGTAGAGTTCAAGCCTACAAGATCAACCTGTTTTTCTTGATGTTTTTTTATGTTGTTTTGTTGTCTGTCAAATTGAGATGTCTGTCTAACAAAACTACATCAGTCACATTATTGTATGTTTTGAAAGGACCATAATGTCGCAAAGCCATTTTACTGTACAATGTACAACCTGATAAACTCATTTGATTATCAGGTAATTATCAGTTAACTAAGTCTTGAAGGGAAAGTTTGTTGTAATGTATAATTTGTTTCAGCTGCAAAGTGAATCAATTTTTTGCTTGTTCAAGCATTACTGCAACTGCTTCTGTTGTTTTATTGTTTCTGTCTGTTGTTGATTGTACCTGGTATACTTGAATTCACTTATTTTGTATTTTCTTGAAAGTTAAAACTGTATTACATCGGGTATTGATTTACACAGAGATATGTAGTGTTTGCTTTCAAAATTTGTACCTGAACAGTCTCACTTGTCACAGATTTTGTAATATGTTTCTATAAAAAAAATAATATATAGAAGTAGTGTGTCATTTTGTATATGTGACCAAATTAAACATAGGTGTTGGTAGATTTTGTAATGTACTATAGTATGGGTGGAGCATGGAGGTCTTAAAACTAATATTCAAATGACCTACCTCATTTTTTTTTGTGAAAAATTCACAAAAAGCAGAGTTCTGTTGCTACCATGTTTTATAGAAAATAAAAAGCTTGTGATGCAGCAGTGATTTATAACTTTGTTTTGTATGGTACTTCAACATAGTAAAGAAAGAGCTATTTAATTAATTCGAAACATGTTTTATATTTTATTTTTACTAATAGTGGTAGATATACACATTTGAATATAATTTGTTATAGCAAGATTTGATATAATTAAGATCACACTCATAAAAAGATCATTATGGAGTGTGGAAGTACGGTGCTGACCAAGGTCCTGAAATGCAGTCCGGTAGATAGGCTAACTATAGAAATCCTGTAAACATGGGACCCACAATCTGCAAACCCTAGTTAAAGTTAACTTGTAAAATTGTCTCTAACCAACGACGATGAGAGTGTAATTTCATTTAGCCATTTAAGCAATCATCAGAGGATGGATAGGAAAGGCGCTGACAGGAAGCAGATACACACACACACACAACACACACACACACACACACCAGGCCTGCACTCTTGTCAGAGTTGTCTAGACCAAATATTGGGATAAAGTTATCAGCCGTTATTTGATTTCAATTTTCTCCACGCACCTCGCCGAGGTCATAATAACAACTTTATTTTCAGTGGTGCATAAATTAATTACGCGCATTTAATAACTAAAATATCATTATATTCCCCCTTTAATAACATAAACGCTGCACGCCAGGGAAACCCTTAATAGCGCGGGGCCCTGTAACTGGCCATTATCCGCCTGTAATGATATTACAGAACCAATTACGCGCCATTAGAAGGGATTTTCTGCACTTTATGTGGTTTAGTCCAATCCCGCTCTCCTCTTCTAAATTTCAGCTGCTTCTCGAAGCCTCATTTTGCCTCCACCTCAGAGACGCATGGCGTCTGCGCTCTGCCGTCCCAGATGCGCTTTAAAACTAATTGAAAGGGTCCCGCAGCAGATCATTTATCTGAGGAAGCGAAATAAATCGCAGGACCCCTTGCTGTGAACAAAATCAAAAATTTGGCCTTGTGAGTGTTCTACATGCACAACCCCTTGTAAAGTGGACCCCCTAACACACCCTGACGAGCAATTAACCCACCCGACAGTCAATCTAAAACCCAAAAGCAGTCATCCTCCTTTTTTTAATATATGAAAGAACCAAATAAAAAGTGCAGCGGGTATGTGTGCATGTTTATGGTTAGGGAATATGCTTGACTCTGGAATAACAATCACTTGTGATGAATTTTTTTGGCACCAGAGCAGAGCTGCCGTTTGCCACCTTGGGTATATCTCCCCACTCCCTGTTCTTTCTATCTTCCTCTGACACACACACACACACACACACACACACACACACACACACACACACACACACACACACACACACACACACCAGGGGTTGGTGGTGAGAGAGACAAAGCCGTGATAATCCGATTAGGACCAATTAGGCGTGAGATTCGGCGACACTATAGCTGAAAGCCTTAACACTCTGTAGACAGTTATACAGTTATAGAGACATCTGGACACTCCCGGAGAGAGGGATAGATGTGTGTGTGTGTGTGTGTGTGTGTGTGTGTGTGTGTGTGTGTGTGTGTGTGTGTGTGTAGGAGAGAGAGAAAGAGAGAGGGGAGAGGGAGGGAGAGATCTGGACACTCCCAGACAGAGAGTCAGAGAGTCAGAGAAATTGCAGCAGCCACCTCTCTCCAGAGCGGGGAGTCACTCACATCAGCATCCTCACCGCAGGTAAGATGCTCTCTCACATCAACTTTGAATCATCTGAAGTCATCATTTCGCACCATAAATGTGAAGAAGCTGCAGCCGACCAGAGACGTTGGGCTAAAACTTGTCTCTGTTCCAGGTTCAGCTTCGCAGCTCAGAGACGCGCCAGGATGTTCTACTTTCACTGTCCGCCTCAGCTGGACGGAGAGTGCTGTCGCTCCAACACATGTAAGTTCCCTCTCCTGCATTTTTACAACATCGTTGTCAGTTGATGTTCTACAACTGCAAGTTGTTTCTGTCTTTCTTAAAGCGGGCGTCTGAAAAGTTTTGTGATGTTCGAGCTGCGTAGGCTACTTGCGCGCACAAAGTGTGTGTGTGAGTTGTTGGATGAGCGAGAATAGGCCCTAGCAGATGTTTTCTTTTTGTGTTTTATGACTATCCTCAATTAATAATAAAAATGACACAGGCCCATAGAAGAAAACGCTATTTTCATGCAATGATTAATTAAAAGATGTTTATACTGTCCGTAGTCAATGATCGCCATAGAACAGTATTTTGAAAACAAATGTTTTCCATCTTTAAAAATTGTATCTTAAATATGCGTTTTGCTTTATGCATATCATAAACAATTATATCAGCCTAAATCTTAAATACTGTCTCTTTCTTACATATTCAAAGGTGGATTCAGGGGCTTAAGTCTGATTTCCCTTATGCGATGTCAATCTGCTGGTAGTTTTAGTGAAAAGCGCTGGTGGTTTGGCCCCAGGGCAGAGGGGGCGTTTTGTCCCGGGCACAGATGTTGGGTGTCATGGCTCTTAGTCCGTCATGCTTCCCCTCACAGGCTCCACCCGACATAAATGTTTCATGCAACTAATGGAAATACAAAATGTGTCAGAGAATAAATTCTCTGATCTCACCTGGTTTGGCCAATATTTATCTTTTTTCTTATTCTGCGTTTATACTTTAGGACATGAAACTTTTCATTTTTTATTGAATTAAATAAATATGAATATACATTTTTAAACCTAATTTTATCAAGTGATAGAATTCTCTCTAACAAACTTTTTTTCAGTGAATTCAAGCGGCTTTGGCAACCACGCCCCGGCTGATTTTGATGATGGATTTCTACGTAGAAAACAGCGCAGAAACAGAACAACATTTACTTTGCAACAGGTAATTATTTTCCAGGACAGAAATATATATCTGAAACTTCGCGTTAAAGCGAAACAGGCATAGGGTACTATATTAAAAGTAGATGAAGTCTAAAGACTAAAAATAAAGACTTAATTAAAGACTTTGTCAGAGAGTTGTGCTTAGGCAAAAATTAAGGCCTTTATGATTGGGTTTCTACGATAACAACCTGATAACATCATTGCTTCACTATATGCAAAATAAAATGCAAGAATGTGAAACCTGTAGAAAAGAATAGGGCCTAACATATTTGTCCTTTTGGATATCACGCCCTCTCATCGCATGCGAGCACTTAGATGTTAGGCCAATATTTAACCCTAGAGTTTAGCTTTTTGAGCTTCTTCATCTAATAGACCGTTATTCTTGCTTGCTTATTCTTGCAAATGCTTAAGCAAGTTTAAGGGTTTTATTTTGAGGGTAAGGAAAAACGAAGAAAGAAAGAAAGAAAGAAAGGAAGAAAGAAAGAAAGAAAGAAAGAAAGAAAGAAAGAAAGCAAAGCAAAGCCAAAACAAAATCGATTAACAGTAAAATAATAATAATAATAATAATAATAATAAAAAAACTAGAGTAGCCTATACCTAACTAGTGTTTTCTGTCCATGCAGTTGGAGGCTTTGGAGGCGGTCTTCGCCCAAACTCACTACCCGGACGTGTTCACCCGGGAGGAGCTGGCCATGAAGATCAACCTGACCGAGGCCAGGGTGCAGGTAAGCTGCAGCAGCGCAATATGTCCTGGGTACGTTTGACCATGCGAGAGAGGGTAAATTAGGCCACTCTGTCATTCCGGCGATGCACTTTAATAACATCAACATAATGGTGAATATTAGATTAGCGTGATTAATCGGTCATTCATAATTAACCAGCGATAATGTTCCTCACTAATTTGTCCGCGTCTCAAAGGTAGGGATACATCATCCATGCAGATCTCTTTCCCGTATCGCAGACAGAGAACGATATGTAGGCTACTTTAAAAGAGGGCAAAGCCTGCAGCCTCCAAAACTCTCTCTCTCTCGCTCACACACACACACACACACACACACACACACACACACACACACACACACACACACACACACACACACACACACACACACAAACACACCTTAAATTTGGCAATTTATATTCCGCTCCTGCCCTGCACATATGCGCCGTTATAAACTTGGCCAGATGTAATTAAGTTATGTGTCCTGTATGTAATTTCCTGCATTCCAGATTTGCTTTTGGGTTTTGTTGTGCACGCAGATCTAATTGTCGGAAATATAATAGTTTGCCTTTTGTTCCCCAGGGTCATCTTACTATCGCTTAAACCCAATGGCGGGGATGATAATGGAATCCAGCGCTGTAAATTAGGGATTGTAAACAAATTATTCCTCTCCTAATCCGATTACCACATTCCTATTATTAAATCTGAACATGAATCCACCGCAGTATGCAGGGATATTAAACTTACATTATTATTAGAAAATAAATTTCCTTTCTGTTGTAGTGTTGTTGCCCCCCTTTTTGTAAAGTGTCAATGGGCCTCCCCCGCATTAAGAGCACGCCGCAAATTGAGATTAATGGAGCAATTATAGCCCATTCAGAGAGGGTATGTGTGTGGGGGGGCGCGACTTCTAGCTGGAAGGTGCAAGGGTGAGATAAGTCCATTGGTTGTATTGTTGTCCTGCCACCAAAATGTTGTCCTTTCTTTATGCCGAATGAATGCATGTGTTTTGTTTGGCTGTTGACATCATTTATACCTCCGGTACAATAGGAGAGATGCAGAGCACATGCTCACCGACTCTAACCTCCATTCACACATCATGATTAATGCCTGCTAGAACCAAGTCCTAATCGAATCTGATGTTGTCAAACAATCACTAAATAGGGAAATAAACGACTTCATCATAGCTGCCTCTCTCTCTGGCAGCACAACTGTCAGTGGGAAGTCATTAAAATATGATAATGAAAAATTGCTCAATTAAATGTTGTTATAGGCAGTGACCTTCATTCGATTAAGACACCAGAACTTGGCTATATGTTCTCATCTGTGCGGATGGTGAAGTTTTTGGGATAAGTCTGGGACTGTGGGAATCTGAAGTGCTGGTGTGACACATTCAAACATCTCTTAAAGTTCAACACAAAACAAAGCAAACAGGAGCATTTCTTTAAACTTTGCTCAGTTAACAAGATATATATTATAAAAATATAATATGTGTGTTTCAAGTTTACATTTGTTTGTCTGTGATATGCTAAAAGAATAAGAGAAATTAAGAGCTTGGTGAGACGAAATTGGCACAGATATAAATCTGCGTTCAGTGAATAAAATAAATGGATGGCGGTGTGTCAGGAAATGCAGCGATATTCTAGTTTAATTAGTGATTTCATTTAATTGTTTTGCTTTTGTCTTCCCTTTCTTTCTTTTTTAAAAATGCAGGTTTGGTTTCAGAACCGCAGAGCAAAGTGGAGGAAGACGGAGCGAGGGAGCGCAGACCCAGAAGGAGGGAAAGAGCAGATGAGTGAGGGCACTCCTCCATCTCGCAGCATCAACTCTCAATCCCCAGTGGACCACAGCAGAAAACAGAAAGAACCTCTGGAGATGCAGCAGAGGTTGGAAAATACAGACAGAGAATTGTTGTTGTTGTGAAACAGAATCCTATTGGTAGAAGAAACGTGTGACAGAAAGGTTGCTGGTCCAGACTTTGCAGACTGCTAGATCTGGGTGATGGAAAGAAATAAGAAGCAATATCCTTTCCATCAGTAACTGCCTCCACAAACCTCTGACAGCCATCTAGATTCAAATGTGTCCTTAAAAACTCTTCCACTTAAATTGACTATGAAACAATAAAAGCAGCAGAGAAATCCAGTTCTGCATTGCTGTGTAGTTAGAGCGAAAGTTGCAGATATTTCTACAAATTATTATTATTTATAGAATAATTAGTGAGTTTAAACCTTTCACTAGATAATTGGATATAGTTTGTCTCTTTTCTCCAGTATCAACAGGACAGTGGGTCCAAGTGGTCCGTTCTTCCCATCTTGTATACCAGGCACACTCCTCAACTCTGCAACCTATGCCCAAGCCCTCTCACAGGTCGCCACACTGAAAGGTAAATAAGATTCTCAAGAATTGGCAAATACAGATGTTAATGATGATGATGATGATGAAAATCTGGTCTTCTGTAGTCTCACCGCTTTCCCTGTTTCATTGTTTTTCAGGTAATGGTTTGTGCTCCTGCTGTGTTTCCGACCCCATGGGCTTGTCCTTCCTGCCACCTTACGGTTGTCAGGGCAACCGCACAGCCAGCGTGGCCGCCCTACGCATGAAGGCCCGTGAGCACTCAGAGGCCGTGCTGCAGTCTGCCAACCTGCTCGGTGCGGCGACTGGGCCCGGCACCGGCGTGGGAGTCCTGCCTGGAGTTGGCGTGAGCTCAGCCGGGGTGGTGAGGTCCACTGTGGGTCCTGCCATCGAGGTGGGAAGAGGAGGAGACAGCTCCAGTCCCGGCCCAGCCACCAAGGTCCCAGTCCTGGGCAGCAGTCCTGACAAACACCCTCACTGTTCCAAGGAACCACTGGAGAAAAAATAAGGCGTAGGACATAAACATGGATGTACAGATACTCTGTGTGATCGTGCCTGTTATTACTCCTCTGCTCATCTTATGAGCAACTAAGCACAACTACTGAGTGACTCCAGAAAATGCCTGGGAAAGACTTTACTGATATCACAATGTATGGATGCAAACATTAAAATATTTATTTGACAGTAAATTATTATTATTGTTTGTGAGAAATGCTGAATATTTAGGGCTTTGTTATCCCTATAGAAGCACAAGTGTGGTTTTGGATCTATATCTGTCTTCATGCACTCTTGGACTCTATTTGATGGACTAACATAGATTCAACATGTGTGCAACAAAGACCTATTTGATAATGTGAATTTAAGTAATCCTGAAACAGTTCCTCTTGTTTTCATAAAGAGGGCCGATGCGTACGTTGTGAATGTTAATGCATGTAAACTGTGTAGAACTGATGGCAGGACAGTGAGGATTTTGGCAATATAACATTTACGCTGTCAGGTTAGTAATGGGCTCAAACAATCTCTCATTCTTTTGATTTTAAAGTGAAAGTGCACTTTAATATTAATCAGCCATTTTCAGTGTAAATATGTACATGTGCCAGAATACAGTATGTTCATGTATGAACCCCAGACTGGCTGAAGCAGACCCAGGGACAGAGTGGTGGCTGTCCCTTCCGCTCTGTTAGCACATCTGTAGCGTCAGCTGACAGGGAACACACCGGTCCTGTTGTGACATGTTTTTTAAAACAATTAAAGATGTAGTCGTTCATGTTCCTCTCCTGTTGCCTCTCGCTCCAGCCATCTGTTCTGATACATTATTTATCAGTTTCCCTTAAAGCCCGGAGAGGAGAGCGATCGTGGCTCTTATTATTTATTTACTTTTAGGAACGCTCACCATCTTCCTCTTTCACTTCCTCTCTAAGCATTTTTTAATAAACCCCATTAAACATGATATATGCTATTTATTAATGTTGAATTTACATTTTAAGAAGTATCATCTCTCATCACCTCAGGGCTCTTCACACAGTAGTTCATCACAGGCAATATATGCATTGATTTATTATTCCTAAATATCTCTCCTCATTAGAATGACTCTTGAATAAAGGATCAGCTGATCAGATTGAGAATACTTAACCGCGGAGCACACTACCAGTAGTTGGACTGATTCAATTTGCGTCCTTGAGGATTTTCTGGAAATTACTTTTGATAGTCAATAACACAATTAAGTAAACTGCACACACATTATCATGAATAATTGATAAGAAATTATGTATTACCATGAAGTACTGGTTCAATAATTGATGAGGCGACACCCTGATGACACAGAAGAGGGAGATAATGTCAGAAGTCGTGCCAGGTTGTACACAGAGTACAGAGCACTCACATCCTCTGTTTTTACACCCGTATGTGTGCATGTTGTAAATATCCTACAAATATTCCAATAAAGTGACGCTTTCATTTACTGTTAGTCACCATCTTGTGACAGTAACACTTTTTAAGATTAGATGGGATTTTAATTTTTTTTGGAACACCATAGATCGTGACAAAAAACACACACCAGCTGTACAAATGAATTAGCACTGTTGAGACAAATGTCAAAATGCAGTGAAAATAAAGTTTGAAAAACAGAAACTATTTTGGCCTGTTTTTATTTTGTATAATATTGTAGGTTCTATAGCAGGTACTGTATTGATTCATGCCCCAAATAATATTAGCAAAAACATCATGCCCTAATATAATGATTTTCTTTTAAGTGCATGAGAGCGCTCCAGAGCAAAGATGTTAAGCCCCCTGACATGGCAGCTAATGATAACACAATATCCAAATCAGCTCCTTTTCCAAAAATGTACCAATGTGGACAACAGAATCCAGCCAACTCATACAAAAGACGTGAAAAACACATTCAATCTCTCCAAAATTGAATACAGTAGTTGTGGAATTTAATCATTAGCCAAAACAAAGGATGCTGAAGTTATAATGACTCCGATCATCATTAAGTTCTGCATGGTGCCCATAATTCACTGCTTTAATATTTGATAAACAAGTCAAGTTGGTGTTGACATTCAGCTGTGCATGTGGCATCATTGATAATTTTCTGTCACCTAAAAAAAGTCCTGAGGCGGTTTTGTGGAGCATTGTTACATCAAATTAGCTGGAGAGTGGCCAGAAAAGCAGACAAACATGGTGAATATGGGGGACAGCAGTTGAACTCTGTTCTTACAGTGCAGTTAATGGGCTTCTTTTGTTGCAGTAATGAAATATTTTGCAGGGAAGTGGGGAAATATGTCCTGAAACAGGGAGACGTTGTGCACATGCACCCATCTACAGACAATATAAGGCACGCAGAAAAAGACAGTATGCTCAAGAAAGACTGGTACATACATACTATTCTTTTGCTTGACATCGGGTGCAACACCTAGATTTTACTATTCAAGAACCCAGCTTCCAAAGTCAGACATAAAATGTATTCAGGGCCGCTCAACCGAGAGGCCAAAAAAAAACTTACAACATTATCATCTCAGCAGCAGAACTGATCAATAACCCAATCAATTAGAATCAATTAAGATAATCTCTGAATGGAGATAAAGCATATCTTAATGCAGCAAGTAATGTGCCTGTCTGCTGTCTGCCACATAACCACAGCTCCACTCCTCCTTACTCAGCACAGGGAAGAGCATCCTCAGCATTTGTGATCAATGCTTACAGTCCCCAGTAGCTTCACAACACAACTATGTTGTTGTAGCAAAGTTTGAGAGTTGGGCTGTGCAAACACTCACAAGATATGTATCAGAGAAGTAAAAATAACAGTAAAGACCAGGTAGAGACTGTGGAATTGGACGTCTGTTCTTAATTTGTCCACTAGAGGGATTTAGTGAGCAGGAAACATGTCCAGACTCCAGGCAGCAGGCTTCATTTCAAACTACAGTGGGGAAATTGAGCATTTTGGAGAATGAAGTACTTTATCAATCAAAACACATTTTTACTGAGGTGAGTATTGAAGGCTCAAGTAGCAAAACAAGCTGATATAGCAACGAGTTGCAAATTGTGGCCAGCATGGAGAGAAAAGTGGTGGATGAGAAGGGTGTGTGGGTGGAGGTGGTTGTTTAGAGGGGAGGAAAGAGATTAGTTAAAAAGGGATTACCTCAGCCTTTCCCAAAGTTGAGTGAGCTGTATGCAAAACCATCTGTGTGTGTGTGTGTGTGTGTGTGTGTGTGTGTGTGTGTGTGTGTGTGTGTGTGTGTGTGTGCATATGTGGAGGAGTGCGTCTCCATTATGGCCCATGTGTGTGTGTCCATCATCCTGCCAGGCTTGCCCTGCACCCGCCAAGAATCCCAGGAAACTATCTGCTACAGCAATCTCCTATTATAGCATCGGGCTGCGGAGGGAGAGGGAGAGAGGGGGTGAAAAGGGGAGGTACAGTTCCTCCCCTTCCTCTGCCTTATGGCCTTTTCTGCTGGGGGTTGGGTGAGGCTGTAGCCAGGGAGATTTGACTTCCATAGTACTGTAATAAGTGAGTGTAAAATGCATGTTGAAATAACCCTCAGATATTTGGCATTAAATGAAAAACCTTCTGAAAGGAAATGAATGACAAAATGTGACAAATCGGCTAAAAATTTCTGTTATGTGGCCTCATAGTCAAGAGAAAGTGTCATTCAAGTCTATGGTGATGATAGCAGGTAGGTGGTGACTAAGAGCCACTTGTTGACACTACATATAGTGCTTGTCAGTCCTGTTCAACGAAGACTCTGGCACGCCAGTGTTAGCCAACTGTGTTATTTATGTCTCCCAGAAGAGTACCCAAACTACAGTCCCACCCCCTCACCCTCCAACCCACCCAACACCCACAATAATAACACATCTGAGGAAATTATTTTTTTCCCCCTTGTTTAGACCCCACACCCTCATCAGTTAGTTGTAACACTTTGCCAGTTTGTGAGTTAGCTCTAGGCCAACAGTTAGCTGTCCAGATTTATAAATAGTTGAGAGGCTGTTTGTTTCATCCGTATGACACTCGACACCAAAGGATCTCACAGATCTGCATGCTAGCTCAAGCCTTCATTCTGTCCCTAATGGTGGACACTCTCTCTGGGACAACTCCTCTATTTCTGTCCGGTTTCCAGCCCCGAGTCCCGCTGCCTGCCTCTGGTCAGATGCTCAAAGTGACTGTGGACTATATAGAAATTTGCTTTGGATTGTTGTCAAAAGAAAGAAGCAGAGCTGCCAGAGAGGGTCTTGTGAGGTGACAGGGCAGGATCAGATCAGCAAGGCCTTTTTGGAGAGACGGAGTGAGGAGTTTACGATAAGGCCCAAATTATGGATTATAAAACTGGAAGGTAAGACACAAGCTCACTCTACATTCGTGTTCATGCTGAAAGAGGGACACAAATAATGTATAAAAACCCTGTGTAAAAAGAAACGTGAAAACAAGAGATATACTTAACCTTCCAGACATGCATGCAATCTCATTTTC
Organism: Lepomis macrochirus; assembly: GCA_024633595.2. Classification (NCBI taxonomy): domain Eukaryota; kingdom Metazoa; phylum Chordata; class Actinopteri; order Centrarchiformes; family Centrarchidae; genus Lepomis; species Lepomis macrochirus. The sequence continues at coordinate 19,935,872 of JALXJV020000020.1, read as the reverse complement.
CAATGAGTTTCATTTTTAGTGTGTATTTTCATGCAGATAAATACATGAAGACGTGTGACAAAAATTGCCTGCTTTAATATCCAAAAGAAAACACACATTCACTCACTACAGGTATTGATTGACAGAATTTTATTTTTTTCTACTGACAGTTCTGACATTTATAAACATTTAGTCACATCACTTCTGCTCTCAGAAGTGACAAATTTGCTGCTGTTCAGTCTTCGATTGGACCACAGCCCCTTCTGAAAACAAGGCCTCTTTGGTGTCATGTTTTATATTTGGAAGCCTCTCTGGACAAAAATAAACCTGTCACATGCAAGAATGAACAGAAATCACACTGACAGTTTGACATTAGATCACGGCTGCAAAAAAATCTAATTAAGGAGAGTGCACACATTTAAATACTTCTTTCTGATGCACGTAGACTCTTCTTTCTCCGCTGAACAGAACATGTTGTTTGGGTAGAGACAGAGTGTAATGCAAATTAAAAGTGATGCTTAAATTGAGTGTAACTATAAAAGACGTGCCCTCACCAAGAAAGGTGTTGCATTGCCATTTTAAACTTTCCTTAATTTCTACACCACTTTTTTTGACACTAACTTAGTCGGCTCAGTCAGTACAGCAGTGTTTGTAGCTGATCTGTAGATACGTATGAGATGGATGGCCTCCAGCTCAAAAGATATTAATGAACTACTGGATATTCTGAGCAACGTGACGGCTGCCTGGCAGCTGCAGTAAATTTAAACAGAGCATACCCATGACGTTAACTTGTTGCATCTAAGTTTCCAAACATTTTATTTAAAAAACACAGTACAGCAAAGGGAGAAACAAATTGCTTTATTACTGAACTGCATTATTTTTAACCAGTAGGCTTGATGTTTCATTATGTTTGCATAATATCATATATTACATTTTATGGCCATTTTATTACATGCACAGTTTTGAAGGCCCTTCATAAGCAATCCATGACAGGCAGCGTACTGGTGATGAGTGAGGGAGACATGGGTAGCAAAAGTAACTGTGTCAACAGATAAAAATATTTCACAGCACCCATCCATGGCTATTTCAGATACACAGATCAGAAAACACTAATTTTATTTATGAAAAAATATTTACACAGAATGTGCCACTACTCTGTCTAATTGGTTTATGCATTATACCCTTTTTATTTTGTAAATATTTTTAGTAGTACTGTTTTAGAAGTAGTCAACTTTAAATACAGTTGTTTTTAATTACTTAAATATCACATTACAGATTATTCACTTGCAACAGCACTAAACTTTCTAATTTTATCTCTGGAAATCTCAATTTAGCAGCATTTCTATTTAAGGACATTTTAATCCGGTTTCCACCTGCTCTCCCTGAACTGTTGTAAAACCAAAGGGGTTTTACTACAAGATTAGTATATAATGTTACAGTTGAGTAGTTCAAACCCAACATTTTCACTCGTCACTCAAAGAGAAACAGCTATATGAAAGCCTAGCCTGTCTGTCTAACTTGTCTAACCTTTTAACATAATAATGTAACATTATGTTTTAGTTAGTTCCAACCTCTGGTTATGGCAATGTCAATATCTATTTTTTATCCCAAAACAATCACAATGTGTGTGTGTGTGTGTGTGTGTGTGTGTGTGTGTGTAGGTGTGTGTAGGTGTGTGTGGTTATCTAAATTTGTATGGATGTGTCCCACTGTCCCAAAATAACTCACGTGAGGCCTAGCAACAGTGTAGTTTTATTCACAACATGTCTCTGAAGGTCACAGTGATTGAGTAGAAGGATTTACAGGGCTGTTTTCAGATACACATACAGTACATTGCTGCTTAGTGCAAAGGAAAAAAGTTTCATATCAATTAAGCACCACAACAAATGAGTTCCAGTTTTAAAGGTTATATAAGCGCCAGTAAGGTCCAGATTAATTTTCTTTTCTTTTTTCCTGTAGGAAAACAACAAATTCCAGGATTTCTTTGGACAGAGGCCAGCTTAAAGGCACAATGTCTTAGAAGCTACTGGCTGTCCAAACTCCTGACTGAGGGTCCAAAACTCTGGGTCCTGCAGCTCCAGTAGCAGACAGAGGGTATCATTTTGAGGTCTGTGCTTGCATGAATGACTCAACAATTGAGAACAGAGCTCTTTGTTTGTGAGCCTGCATCATGACCTCAGCTGAGAAGCGCCGCTCAGGCCGAAAGAGTGGTGGGCATCGAAAGCACAGTGATGGAGGCTACAGTGACACCTCCAGTGGTGGGTCGTTTCTGGATGAGACTGACCGTGAGGTCAGCAATCTGACAGATCGAGCATTCAGGAGTCTCTGCATTGGAGATGAGGCTGTTTATAATGACTCAGACCTCTGTTCATCTTCACCCTGCATCCAGAGAGACAGACAGCTTGCATTTGGCCAGAGTGACCAGGGCAGAGAGGACAGAGAGAGGGAGAAACTTAAGAGAGCTGCACATGAGAGCTTCAGCCTCAGGGTGCAGCAGTATGGACAGGACTGGATCCGTGGAGGAATGTGTGGGGCTGAGATCCACAAAGACCCACAGTGGGAAGTTTATGGGGAAAGGACACAGGGGAGAGTTTCTGCCACATTCCAACACTCCTTTGTGGAAACCTCTCAACAGGAGGAATCTCTGAGGGAAGAACAGCTGTCCTTCTTCAGCAATGGAGCCACAGAGTTGAGTTCACAGCAACGCAGAAGCCGCTCCAGAGTTTCCTCTCTCATCAGAGCTTTTAACTCTGAGGGACAAAGGGATGCAGCAGGGGTGGATGGAAAACTCACGAAAGAGTGGAATGATGAGACAAGCTGGGACAAATCAGCTCTGATGAGTATCCAAAGAGAACTTTCTGAATTCTCTACATCCTATCAGCAAAACTTTAACAGTGGTTATTTCCCTTCAGCTGGCCCATACTCATCCCGTGACACCAACTTCTACTCCTCTGAAGTAGCAGCATTGGCTCTCATGAATTCTGCGTCCTCTTTTATGAGATCTTCCCACAGTAAACACAGCATGTCTGCACAGGTCAACTGTAACTCTAACTTCTTTATACACAGCGAGTTTAGCCCCTTTAAGGTATGGAGGGACCATAACAGGTTTCCCTTCCAACAAGGGGAAGTCTCAGGGTTTATGCAATGTTCACAGTTCCCTAAATGGTATGAGACACCAATGTATAAGGATCTTTCACTGGAGGCCCAACCACAGGGTTCTTATAGGTTTGAAGAGAGGGGTATCAGACACCCGAGGAATAACTTAGCACCAGTGGTTCCCTCTTCTCTGCCACGCTCCACCTCAACATCCACAATGCTGCAGAAATCTTTGTCTGTGGAGAAACGGTGTGAGTCAGAGTTGGCAGGTAATTACCCCCACAGGAAGAGGACACAGAGCCTGGGAACTAACAGGCTCCCATCCCAACGCCCATCAACTGCATCACCTACCATCGAGATGTCTCGACGTGTCCAGGACACCATCAGCTCTGTCAAAGCCCTCCAGCAAAAAATCAAAATGATGACAGAACAAAACATTTCAACCGGGATGTCAAATCAAGGCGTACTTTGTAGCAATGAAAATTTAATCCCGTTTGGCAACAATGCAAAAACAGTATCACCAATTACTGTCAGCAGTAATGCAAGCACAACTCCCTTCAACATCAGCCAGTTGCTCACGCCTTTAGTCCATGCACATCAAGAAGCAGAGACATCAGATGTCCAGCAGTATGCTATTTCCTCTCAACCTGTAGAACATCCTCCAGTGCGAGCTGAAAGCAGGGGAGCCACTCCTGATGTCAGGATGTCCAGCTACAAATCCAGATCCACAAGCCTACTCTTTAATCTCAAAGACAACAGGAAAAGAGTAAAAAGCACCTACAGTCCCACCAAATTTAAAGGCTTGGAGATACTGGAGAAAAACAAACCCTCTATCCAGGAGCCTAGAGACACTGTGATAGATATCCCTGATTTTCCAGATCCAGACATTCAATTTCCACAATTAGAAGAATCCAGCAGGATGAATGCTGCCTCACATCAATATGTAAACCAGTATCATAGCCCTGGATTGTCACTTAGAACACTAAATTCTCAACCTTCAGAATGCACTTCAAGTGATTACCAGGCAGCTCAGATGCAAGGGGAGATGGTTCATCACTCTGGGTTCACTGGCTTCATACCTGAAAATTCCACTAGCAATCAGCTGGCTAATGGACAGAATCTCAGTGAAAACATAGCGTCATTTACTCCCTATAAGCAAGGAATAATAGATAATGTAGGCGATCTATACAGACTTAAACCTTCTCATAAATCTACAGAAACACCAAGGCTAAATGCTGACAGCAATCAAAGCAGAGAATGTTTAATAAGTAAGGCAAATACTGAGCAACATTTTAATGAAACAGTGGAAAGGGAATTCACAAAGCTGGATAGATATCAGCAGCTTAAAGACAGCAAACATATGAACAGTAATGTGTCCACACAGGATAGGTGGAGACAGACAAACAGCCAAGACATAGAAAATATCAGTCTTAAAGCAGCTACCTCTCCATGGAAACAAGAGATGACTGCAGCTGCGATAAAGGAGGAACTAAATTTACCAAGAGATAAATACAGAGGAGAAAATCAGCAAAGTATAAATAAAGAACGTGAGAAAATAGAGTTGAGGGAGAGTTTTGGTGTTGGGACATCTTCTCATAAAAATGCTCTTTTTAGTAATGACACTGTAGAAAATCAAGCCTATTATGGACAACAGCAACCTGAAGCATTTAAGGACAAACATGCATTTCAAAAGTATTATGGACACAATCAGGAAAATGAAATGAAACATAATTATTTGACACAGAATTATAGCAGATATACTGATCAAGAACACAGAAACCAACAAAGCTTTTATTCAAACAAAGACAAAACTATGCTCGCACAAGAAACAGATCAAAGAAAACAATATACGCCAATTCCAAAGGCTCATGAAACGCAAAGTCTCCTGCCAAAAGAAGCTAAACTACAGGTTGAACATAATATGCAGAAAGATTCATTATCTAACACTGACAATGCATCTGCCCACACAATGGAAAACCGGATAAAACATAGACAGTTTGATGAGGTCAAGGCTGAACAGGCCACGGCAGAACATATAAAAGCACAACACGCCCAAGCAGAGCTGGCAAAGGCTCAGCACTGGGCTCAAGAGGAGCAGCCCAAAGCGGTGTCGGCTAGGTTAATTTTAGCAGGGCAGAGTGGTTCAGAGAAAGTCAAAGCAGAACATAATAAAGAAGACAAGGCAAAAGAGGAGCAGAGAGATCAGTCCAGAGAGAAACAACCAGAGGAAACCATGGAGGAACAGACAAAGGCAGAGCAAACCAGAGTGCAGAAAGTAACAGAGGAGCTCAGAAATATTACAGAGGGAGCAGGAGCCAAGCAAATGAGAGAGAAGCAGGGTGAGCAGGTCAAAGCCGGAGCAGAGAAGCTAAAAGAAGAACACATAAAAACTGAACTGGCAAAAGCTGAGCAGGCTGAGAAGGCAAGGACAGAGCAATCTCAAACTGAACAGGTCAGAAGAGAGGAAAGGATCAAAGCAGAGCAATGTGAAGAAGAACAGGTAAGAGCAGAACAAGTTGAAAGAGAGCGGATGGAGGCTGAACAAATCAGAATGGAAAAGGTTGTAGCAGAACAGGCCGAAGCAGAGCATAGAAAAGCTGAACAAGCTAAACTAGAGCAGATACAAGAGCAACAAGCTAAAGTAGAACAAGAGAAGATTAAGGTAGCTGAAGTGAGAAAGGTAAAAGCAGACCATATTAAAGTTGAGGATGTTAGACAAGAGCAAGTTGAGGAAGATTCAGTTCAAGTAGGTCAAGTAAAAGCAGGGCGATCTACAACACAGATAAGTAAATCCAAAGAGGAAAAAGTTGAAGAGAGAAAGGCAGAGCAGGCAAAGCTGGAACACACCAAGGTGGAGTTAGCAAAAGTAGATCTTACGAAAACAGACAACATGCAGGAAAGGTCAGCTAAACTCGCAGCAAAACTGACAGCAGCACAACTGCTCAAAAGTGAGCCAGACAAAGTTGAGCAAGTCAAGACGGAGTTAGCCAAAGCTAAAGCAGAATTAGCTAAAATAAAGGAGAAAATGAGGGGAGAGCAGAAAGACAAAGTCAAAAATACAGTTATCACAAAAGAAGGTGGTATTGAGAAAGATGTTCATTTAAGTGTGATTATCAATGCAGAGTGCAATGATCTGGACCAGGCAACACAAATGCATCAACAGAGGAAAGACTCAGTAAATGTCAGCAGGCAAAGTGAGGATCAAGCTAACAGAGGGGCTGATGACTATAAATTTTTTAGAGAGAAATGTGGTTTTACTGATTCAGCTTCAACAAACAGAAACAAACTGTCAGCTGCAGCTTCGAATGATTCCAATCAAACACCATCTTTATCAATTAATAATAAAGTTGAGGCAATGAATAACGAGAAATCAAAAGACAAACACAGTCCTACAAGCAGATTTGAAATAGCTAACACAGAAATAAAGGAAGAAGGAGGCAGCTTTAAATCTATTAAGGTGACAGAAAATCACTATGTTTACAGTGAGTCATCCAAAGAATTCAAATTATCCGGTGCTGATTATATACCTAGCAATGTAGATAAAAGCGAAAATAGTAACACTGTTACTGATAAGGCGAAGGATGACTATGTTGAAAATGATGATCCTCACAGGAAACACACTGATGTTTCACAGCAACGAGATTCTGATTTGGTTAAACCAATCCTTCTTGAAAGAAAACCCAAGTCAATTGAGCACGGTGTAGGTAAAGATCCACATTATACCCCTCTCAGAGCACTGTCCCACAAAGAGAGAGCCCAGACCAAGCAGGAGATTCTGACTTCCAAGATAAAAGCTCATGCTGAAAAAGAGATTTCAGCAATTAAAGAAAAGGGTTTTGCTATACGAGATGGGTTTATATCCAAAACCTCTAGCAAACAATTAGCAAATGCTCAGAGTATTAATATACGACAGAGGCCACCCTCCCAGGAAATGTCTAAAAAGCACGAAAGCACACTATCCAGTAATAACACACCAAAGCACCAGATGGAGCCTTCAGGAATACTAATGGAACCAGTCAAGTCTGTTTCACCTCCTAGCTCTACTAGAATACCAGTAAAGTCTTCTGCAACCACCAGTCAGTTAGTAGATCATTTAAAGAAACAAGTTCCTAAAGAACCAATAAGCAACTACAAAGTGCCACAACCACCCAGAGAAGCAAAACTCACGGGAAGTTATACCATGAGAACAGATGAGGGCTTGGTAGAAAATCAAAAGAAAGAGATTCAGTCTGGAATTAAGTCACCAATGCAAAGTAAAGAGCAGGCACCCAAGAACAAGCAAGGAAAACAGGAATCAAATCATGGAGAGAACTCTGGAAAACAGACAGATGGACTTAAAGAGACTCCTGCTGTAAACACTGACCATCTCAGCAAGAAGAAAGAGGATCCATCACAAACTATTTCTCTTGTCAAAACTATCAGTTCCAAACCTATGAAGACAGAAAATGCTGAGAGCAAACACGAAGCAGTCCATGCATTGTCAGCACCTTCACTAAATCTTGTCTTTGGTCAGAATGAGACCCCTGTGGATGACGACAGTTTGCAGATCACAGGAATAATGGTAACTGTACGAGAAAGAAAGCCACCTGTAATCAGTGTTCAGAGGAGTAACAGCACTGAAGATCAACTGGATGCAAAAGAGAAAGAGTACAGTAATTCAGAGCTAGATACATGCAATCCCAGCTCTGGTCTAGAAGTAAATAAAGAAAATACATATTCAAAAGAAGATAGCAGAGTAAACACAAAGGACACGGTTGTACCAAACACTCATCCTACAGTGAAGGAAGATCAAACAAAATTTTCTGTGAATAACCATACCAAAAACATGCAAGAAGCCTCTACCCTTGACACAAGACAAAAATATGTGTCTGGGAATGTCTCTGTGAAAAAGGCAAATCTCAAGGCGGAGAGTTCTATAAATGCAAGACTCCAAAGTGAAACACAACTCCAAGAACCACTGGCTGAAAAAGGTGCATCCTCCACAGTCACCTACCTACCTACTAAAAATAAAGTGTTTGCTGAAACGCAACCCTTTCTCTACAACCAGGACATAATAGAAACAGAAACCAAAGAATACACAAATACAATGCCAAAAGAGAACTCAGCAAAGAGCATATGTACCGGTGAAGTAAAAAATAATACAGAAGAGAAAACTCCACTAAATAGGCAAAAAGCACAAATCAATGAGAACACCATGGCCAAAGAGGTGAACACAGGAATAAGCCACACAAATGATTCAAACAGAGCTGATGGTGAAACTCTGATAAAACCTGACGTCCAGCCATCAGTGAAAGAAGATATGACAACGGTCATAAATCTATCCAAAAGCAGGAACATAAATGGCAAGAGTGCACCCCTACCGGAGGAAAAGAGCTATGACTCAACACCACTAAAGCCATTCAACAAAATCAGTCCTTTTAACCATATAACTCCAAATGACAAAAGAAATGTATCTCCAGAACAGACAAACATTGGAGAAAATAACCAAGTGGATGATAATTTGCATATTGGCAGCATTGCCATCAGAGTTGTGCCAGCAGAAACAGACAAGGACAGCCTAAAAATGATGGGAAAACATCATGTCACAATTGACCCTTCTGATGTAGGTAAAGCTCATGAACATAAACAAGTTGCATCATCTAGTCATGACGACAATGTGAACACTTTAAGCAATGAACACAAAACCAAAGACCTCACTCTAACAAGCAGTGAGAAGCAGATGAAAGACAGTTTGGAAGATAATTTGGGAGTGCACTTTGCTATGTCCAGTGTGAAAAAACTGTCCGATTCACCAAAAATCAGCAATCAACAGAACACAATGAATGCAACCAGTGAAAATACTCAAGCTGAAAATGGAAAGCCTGAAAAAGTTAATAGAAGTGTGAAAGCACTAAATGAATCAAAGATAAAACCAACAGAGGGAGACTACTTTCAAGTGCAAGGGGCAACAGAAACAAATAGTGAACCACACAATAGTGCAAATATTGGAGATATTTCAGATGATGTTTCAAAGGGGAGGGAACTTTCAGGATTATTACCAAACAATGCAGCTATCAGCAATGAGTCATACAATGAAATTAAAAACGCAGTCTTTGAGTTTGATCAAAGTAAAAGGAAAACAGTGGAATCAAGTTCAGTAAACGTTCCAGATGAGAGCATGAAAAGGAAAAACAGGGAAACAGAAGATAGCCTGGCTCCAAAACAGAGTGATGATCCCACAGAGAGACAGAGTAATAAAAATGAGAAGACAGCAGCAAATCATGCTATTCATATCAGAAAAAATCACACAGAGAACCAGCCCAGTTTATCAGCAAGGGAAAGACAGAACTTAAGAAATTCACACCCAACGAGGGAAACCCCTGAAATTAAACCAAAACCAAAAGAACGAATATCCACAATACCTGAGATATCAGCAATTGCAGACTATGCCAGGTTAAAAGTAATTGTTTCAGAAGACCCTGAGGCAAAAACAATTCAGGAATTCCCACCCAACAAAAAGGAGGGATTCTTTCCACTAATACAGACTCGTCATAGTAGGTGTCCAGTGTTCACTGCTGACCAACAAGACCTCCCTGTGAAAAAGAAAATTTTGCCAAATAAAACGGAGGTCAGCTCGAAATTGAACAAAGAGCCCAAACCCTTAGTATTTCCCATTACGGAGAAAGAACACCAAAGGACGGGGATGTTCAAACTAGGGGACAAAGAAAGACAAGAGAATATGCTTTCAGATGCCACAGTCAATGAAGATGTATTAGACACTGGGGCAAAACATGCACAACATCTTAAAGAAATAAACAAGTCACCAACAGCTCCTCTTAAGAACCAGGGAAGTGAAGAACAAGTGCCAGGAATCCAAAGACTTTGTCAAATAGATCAAAGTATTCAGAAGCCAAACAACCCTCCCTTGCAAGCAACTACCTCATCTACTACAGTCAGTCGGCCAAAAAACACTTCTGTGTCACATAACCTAAAACCACGTGATAACTCCAATCCTAATGAAAAACCTGAATGTTCCTCAAAAGCTGAAAGAATACATTATTTGGATAAAAGCGCTCATCCATTGGAAGGAGTATACAACATAAAGGAAAGCACAACAACTCTAAGAAAAGATGAGATGAGTGCATTGGCTAAGAATGAAGAAGACAGAACAGAAAACTTGAAACAAGAAAGAGTTGCAACTCGGAGTGAAGAAACCAAAGTAAAACAGCAGAGCACAGCAAAACACTTGGAGGAAAAACAAGCTTCTAGCATAGAAGTGGAGAAAAGAGCAGAAGACGTGAAAATAAAACACATATTAGAGGAGAGTAGAGCTTCTCAGGCTGAAGAAGAGAGGAGAGCTGCTCAGAGAGAAGATGAGAGGAGAGCAAGAGAGCGGGAAGCAATAGCTATTAAGATCAAGGAGAGGAGGGAAAAACTGAGAGAAGCAGAGAGAAGAACAGAGGAAGAAAGAAAAGCAAAACAGAGAGAGGAAGAGAGAGACGCTCAAAAAGCAGAGATGAGAGCAAAACAAAAAGAAGAAGAAAGGAAAATGAAGGAAACTGAGGAGAAAAGGATAGTAAAGATTGAGGAGGAGAAGAGAGCAAAACTGAGAGAGGAGGAAGAGCGGATAAAAGAGAATAAGGAGAGGAGGAGGGTCAAACAGCAAGAGGACAGAGCTGTTCAAGAAGAGCAGCAAAGAAGAGCTGCACAAGAGGAGCAGCAAAGGAGAGCTGCAAATGAAGAGCAGCAAAGAAGAGTTGCACAAGACGAGCAGAAAAAGAGAGCTTCACAAGAAGAGCAGCAAAGGAGAGCTGCAGATGAAGAGCAGCAAAGAAGAGTTGCACAAGACGAGCAGAAAAAGAGAGCTTCACAAGAAGAGCAGCAAAGGAGAGATGCAGATGAAGAGCAGCAAAGAAGAGCTGCACAGGGCGAGCAGAAAAGGAGAGCTTCACAAGAGGAGCAGCAAAGGAGAGCTGCAGATGAAGAGCAGCAAAGGAGAGCTGCACAGGAGGAGCAGAAAAGGAGAGCTGCACAAGCAGAGCTAGAAAGGAGAGCTGCTCGAGAAGAGCTAGAAAGGAGAGCTGCACAAGAGGCCCAGCAATGGAGAGCTGTACAAGAGGAGCAGAAAAGGAGAGCTGCACAAGCAGAGCAAGAAAGGAGAGCTACAGAAGAAGAGCAAAAAAGAAGAGCTGCTCTGATTGAGGAGCAAAGGCGAGCTACACAGATTGAGGAGAAGATACTTGCTGATATTGAAGTAGAAAAGAAAAGGAATCAGAGAGAAGAGGAGAAAACTGCTCAGATTTCAGAGGAGGAAAAGATCAAACAGATCAAGGAGCAGAATAAGGCAAAGCAGCAGATTGAGAAAGGAGCAGCACAGAGGATGGATGCTCTTCAGTACTATGCCATCACCTCAACAGAATCAGAGAGGAAACCCAGAGAAAGACAACTATGCTCCCCTTTACCTTCCCATCCAATAAACAACCCACCAGGGCATGAGTCAACTGAGGACTCAGGATCCCACCCATGGTCATATAGGCCACATGCCCCTGCATCTCCAGCTCCATCTCTGCCCCGCTCGAACGCCTCCTCTCCTGCTTTGGGAGCCAAGCCCTCAATGTTCAGGGTGAAGGATAACACCATCAGAGGTTCCTCTTTCACCAAGTCAGTAAAACCACGCTTCTACAAGAATTTTGGAGAGGATTTCCGAGTGGGCTCACCCATGGGTTCAGAGAGAGGAGAGGAGGAGCAAGAGACAATGAGACACAGTGCTGGAACTCCTGTCCATCCTGACACAGGGTTACACAGACTTGCCGCTATCAAAGAATCCTCGACTTTTCAGACTACATCTTACTCAACCCTTCTCCCACATCATAAGCCTTACTCCAGGAGGAGCATTGCTCTAGATGAAGAAGACTCCCGATCTGTCATTAGCAACATGTCAGAGGATGTGGAGAGTTTTGCCACCAGTGCAACGGACCTGGCAGATGTACGAGGCCTGTATGACTACGAGAGGCCAGAATCCGCCTGCAGCTTCAGCAGTGATGTGTCCCGTTCCTATGGCAAGCCTCCGGCTGTTCCCCCAAAGAGTGAAAAAGCCTTACGTCGCGCACAAAGGTTGACTACTCGGAGAATCAAGAAGGAATTGTCCAAATCTGTAGCAGATGACCCTGCTAGAGTTGAGAAACCTTTTCAAGAAGTTACCTCCTCCTCCACTGAGGTACGCTCCTCCAACCGCCATGCTGTGGCTTCCCCTCATTCTTCCCCACCTATCTCCCTTGCTCATGCTCCAACATTGGGGTCTAGATTGCCTTTTTCCCACACAGAGCACAAATCTTCTCACAGCTCTTTCTCTGCTTCCCCTCATGCCACTGGCCCTATCTCCCTCCAAGTTGCCTCACCTCACGCTACTGCCCCTGTGTCCCTCCCTGTTGCCTCACCTTGTGCTACTGGGCTGGCTTCCCACCCTGCTGTTCCTAAGACAGTTTCTGATGTTTCCTCTTCTCCCACTCTCCAACATGCCAACCACCCAGCTCCAGTGACACAGTACCATGTAGAGTCAAGCTACTCCCAGTCCTATCCACTGACCCAGCGTAAGGTGCTGCAAGACCTCGGCTCTGGTCAGTATTTCGTAGTGGACGTGCCTGTTCAAGTGAAAACAAAGACTTTCTTTGACCCAGAGACTGGAAAGTATGTTCAGCTGAATGTGCGTGAGTCTGCCCAGAGCACCCCCCGACCCAAGCACCAGCAAACATACCTACAGCCTCAGCTCCAACCCCAGATACAGGTCAAGCCACAAAAACAGCCTCCCTCCCAGGCCTCTCCAGCTGGCAAGCCCCTTTTGCTATATCAAGGCTATCATGGTTATCCCCAAAGCTACCAACCTGCGGCTATCAATTCTGTTCCCCACAACAGGTCATCAGCCCCTGCAACTCTCCACCAGGATCAACAGCCTGTCAGAGAGAGCCAGAGCTACGGACATCCAGCCCCTGAAATGAGACAGAACTCTGAAGGGCATTGCTACAGCCCAGAGAAGACTCCATACATGGACACGGTTAATGATACAGACAAAACATATAACACAGTTTACAATGCACATGGCCCATATGAGTTGGTCCCAGAGTGTGACACAAACAGCCACCTTGCAGGAACCTCAGTTTGTGAAAATGATAACTCAGCCCACTCACGATATCAGCCCCGTGATATAATAACCATGAGTGAACTGGATGACTTTATGGAGCTGTCTGACTGGTGAGAACAAAGACTGGTATTGACACAAAATGGGTTGGTAATGTAAAGCAGATAAGTAGCTAAATAAATGTTGATAGAAATAAAAATACCCCAAAGCACAGAATGAATGGATCATCATTTGCAGTAAGTTAAGTGTTTGAGAGACTATTTCACTTTTTCAAGTGAAGTAGTCTCAGAATGTTTTTGGTTTTTAGTTTTAAAAAGTCCCTGTGACATGCTGTTAAATTGCTGCTAAAGTTCACCATTCCATTTGACTTTTGAATGTGAGAAGATAAGATATGTTTCTTGTGTATACAGTATGATCAATATCCCATTGCCTCCTAAACCTAGAGGTATGTTATCATACATGAAACAGCAACAGTATGTCAATAGCATTTAGTAGTTTGGAGAAATGTTTCTGCTATGAACACTGTCAGGCTTGCTTAAGTTTTTTTCTTTTTTCTTTCTTGTTGGAGAAATCGTACTTTTGGCATTTTGTGAAGCATGAAATTTTGTTAAACTCACAGTGTCAATCAAGGATCTGCAGATGGCTGAAACACATAGTTTGTGTATGCAACTACTGTATCAAAGTGAAAACATGTTGATGATATTATTGCTGTTTTTAAGTTTTATCATACAGTAGTCCATTTTTAAAGTTGGAAGTTTGTGAGAATGTTTCTGTGTTGCTGTGTAACAGAATAGTGTGACATGGACTTATTCAGGAAATAGAAACACACTTTGTTCTACCAAATAACTTCTCACCACAATGACTGTCAAAAACCCCTTGTAAAGATTCAAAATAAACATAAAGGACATTTAAAAGATTGCTGCAACAGGTTGATTTCATTTTACTACTCAAAAGACTGAAATAACAATATAATGTTATGTTACTGCCTCTGGCATCCTGTTCCAAATCTTGAAATGTACCCTGGGCCTGAATGATTCAAAATGAAGAGTCTTTTTACTGAGTGTATAAAACAATTACAACGTGTTATTGAGAGAGCACAATAATGTGTCCTGAGAGCGTTCATAAACACAGAAAGAGAAAATAACAATTTGTTGATGACGTGTGTGTATGTGTGTGTCCCTTTTTGATGTATAAACCAATCTAAATGCTTAAATATTTGCTTACTATACCTATGGGATCCAATGACTGAAATAATACAGTGTGAAAATGTATTTTCTTTTATTTGTTTTGATTCATAAACTCAGATTAAATGTACATGGCTGTAGAGAGAAGGCCTGCAGCCCCAGTTTCATAGTAATCTCAAGTATTGTTAAGCCCCTGAGAAGCAGTTGCCTGCTTTGACCACTGCAGGGCAGAGGAGAGCGATTTCTACACTGGTGCAAAGACTAGAACTTAACACATGGATAAAGGAAAACTCGAGGGAAATCTTAAATAAAGATGTAGTCAAGAAGACAAAATCTTTCTCCAAAGTTACTACAACTATCATTTTGACAATTTTACACATGACCCTGAATTGCTAAAACCAGTTCTACAGCTCAAACTTAAGCTGTATATAATTAATTTACTATCTTTGCAAAACAAAATATTGTGTCATGGTTAGAAAAGATTAAACCACCTTATCAACCCAGCCAGTGCCCTTTCCACTGAATCCGTGCTTTTTAGGAGAATCCTACAACCTGAAGGGTTAAATCTGTTGTGTAATTCCATTTGGCTTTGGCAGAGCTCATAGCGCCAGCAGAAGCCCTGCCTCAGCAGTTTAGCCTACCCAATAAAGCAGCAGGCTTCATACCACTGGGACAGTCTGACAACCACAGCCAGAGACAAGCCCATGCCACTCTGTCCAGCAGCCAGACAGGGAGAGGTCCCAGCATGTATGCACATCCACATAAATGCATGTAGACACAAAAACACAGAGCTCAAATACATGAACATCAAACATTTGCTCTAAACTTTGTTGTGAGATGCAAGATGAGGATTAACCCTGGACGTGTGTGATGGAAATGCATGTTCAACACTTCACTGTATAGGCTTCTCAAAATGACACACAGTGTGACAGGCGCACACACACAAACCACGAGACTTGACCATCATTTTTGAGTTCTGGGGTGTTGGGCCACGGTCCAAAGCTCCTCACAAGAACACAGGAAATGACATTTCCTACATTTTGCAGGACACACAGAGAAAGAGAGAGAGAAAAGGCGAGAGAGACAGGGAGAGACAGTCAGATAGAGAGAGTGAGAGAGAGAGTTCTGGGAGAGTGAGTGGGAGTTTCTAAGTGGGAACAGAGCGTTTACTGTTTCATATTACACAGAAAAGAGGAGAAAGAGGAGAAGAGTTAATGGTGGGTAAGGGCTCTGGTGGGTTGTGCAGTCAGGCTCTGTTTTGAATGTGGCTGTTTGTGTAAGTGCTGTGCAGTTGTCTGGGTTTATGGATTCGCTGACTGTGGAAAATGTACTTCTCTATAATGGTCCTTGTCCTGACTAAGGCTCTGGTCACAGGTAAGTTCACCTTGTTTACAGCAATATAAACCGGTAAGAAAGTGAGCAGGCAGGCAAGAAAGAAAGAGATTGTTTCTAAAGTAGTACTAACATCTAACATACACTGTGGAACCATACATTTTGACTTTATTATGGAACTTTGACATGAAAATAACATCAAACATACAAGAGAAACACGTTCTAATAGTCAGTACTCTATAAAAACCAAAAGTTGCAAGTGCATTAATCATTATTACATTGTTGGCAAAATTGATGTAGCAATAGCTCTTCTGTGCTGGGCAAATTGTTTAAAATCAAAGCATTTGCAGAGTTAAAGTTTGTTCTCTGTGATCAGAGAAAACCTCAGTATAATTTGCATTATAGAAACTTCCCTAAAGTGGACTCATATTTTCTGCCCTATAATCTTATGGTTATGTTCAGTTTTGTGTTTGGTTTGAGCTTTTGTTGTCACATTAAATAGTGTAGGACAGACCCTGGGGGATATTCCACAACCAACACAGCAACAACAACAAAAAAAACAGAAACGCGGCCCAGATGGTCCCTGTTATCTTGTCGTGTTTCTCTCTGCCTGTTTTGGCGGTGTACCGTACTGAAGATGAATGTTTCCCACCTGTAGATTCTCTTTCCCTGTCTGATCACACATATTGTGTCCAGACTCCATGTGTCTTCTATACAAACCTGACCCAGCTGGCAGCAAGCACCTCCAGGGAAGTAAAATAGGGGCACCCAACGTATGTTTTAGTTTTCTCATTCTTAGTCGTGTCATGCTTTCTTGCGATTACCAACCAAATTCCCATCCAGTGATGGAATGACAAATATAAGTAGAACCAGAGATAGTGCAAGCTCTAAAACCATAAATCCAAGCAGCCACTGTGGGCGTGCATATAAACTTACTTTGTCGCACTTTGTCTAAATGCTACAATTATGTTTAATTGGCAGGAAATCAAACATCTTGCATAAATGAACTCTCTTCCATGTGGGGAACATTACCAACTCTAGTTAATTACTAATTTAAAAAGCAGGGAGGAGTCGCAAAGCTACCAGATCATAATTCTCTGCGAGTGTCCTTATGTTTGAAGAATATGTCTTAAGGGTTGGTTTGATTTTATTCTGTAATATTAGCAATACACAATATAAGAAGCACACATATCCAAAAAAGAAAACATTAGGAGCATGGGATATGTGTCCCAAAACAAATTTAAAAGATAATAAAAATCACACCTGTACTGGTTTGTGTCTTTTGTCAACAGAGGTATGTCACGCCCTGAATGTGACAGTGACCCCTGGGCCTGTTGTCATGGTAACAGAAAAGGAAAACTTGACACTCTCCTGCTTGGTATCTCAGAGGAAGAGGAGTGGCAGCGTCCTTATCCTTCGCTGGTTCTTCTCTCCTCTTACCGCTCCCCCTCTCACGCCTCCTCCCGCCTCTCCATCCCCCTCTCCTACTGCACTCGAGCCCTCTCAGTTTCTGGTTGTGAAGATGGGCATAAAAAAAATGAAGCTGTATGGAAACTACACCCGCCGCTTCCCCCAGCCAAAGTTTCGTCTGTATGAGGAAACAGAGGGAGAGGTGTTCCGGTTGTGGATTCTCAATGTGACAGGAAAGGACCAGGGTTTCTACACCTGCAGAGTTCAGGAGATTCGCAAACACAGAAACACATGGAGAGCATCGTCCAATGGTACCAGCACCACACAGTTGACAGGTAACTGAAGATGTACTTAACGCACTCTGCTTTCCATATCACATTTGTCTGTGGAGAGACCCAGGCCCCCCTTTTGGCTGATTACTGGGTGAAAGTTGAGAAAACAATTAGCATGTCATCTAAGTGGTTGGGGTTTGAGACCCTTTCTCAGCATGTATCAGAGTGAACAACAGAGTGAAAACATTTGAGTTTCCCCTTGTGGGACTAATAAAGTATATATCTTATCCCCCCCTGTCTAGGTATCCTTGAGCAAGATGTTAAAGCCCTCCAGCATTTGGGAAGTGTCCCCTGGTGGAGAACACGCCAAAAGTGATTCAGACAAAAGACAAAATGTCACTTATTGGACTTTATGTAGCAGAATTAGATGTCAAATTGCATTACCTTTTTAGCTTTTTGTCAGATCAGATGCAAAGGAATTTATTTACATAAATTTAACCTTCAGTAAAGGTGGAGTTAGGAAAACAAATCTCTCATGACCAATAAAATGCTGCATTATATTGTACACAATTTGTCCTTCGACAAGAAATGAACAAAGTCTTACTTTTTTTTTTTTTTTTAAAGCTTTTGCACAACCATGGTCACTGACAAGAGAGGAGCAAATGCAAAGGGGATTTCTCTGTTTCTCTGTTATTACTCTGAAAATGTTTTCCATGGAATAGGCCTATTTCTTTCCCTCACCGCACAGTCAGCTGAGGCCTGCTGTCCATGTTATCTGGCAATGGAAATAACTGAATAGAGGGAGAGGAAGAGTTTTTTTTAAGAGGACAAAAGGCAAATCTGTAGCATATATTTTCTGACGTTGCCCTATTTGCTGTAAGTTCTGCCAATGTGTGTTTGAGTGTGACCCCAATCCTCTGGCATTTCCATCTCAAAACAATGAGCTCACACAGCCAAACCACACTCAACAATATCGCTCTCTGTGTATGAGTGTGAGGAGCAAAAGGTAAAGTGTTGCTGAGCTGGCTATGTTCAAAAACATCAAATAGATGACGTCAGCATTCTGGGTTTACTTTTGTGCAAGCCTTAGAAGAAAATTTACTGGAAAATTCAGTTGCAGTGGAACTGATTTAATCTGTGCCAATATGTACACATCCAGAACACATCAGGTAAAGAACTAATTTAAATCACATGCAGCAATAAATATTTCTTTATACGGTACTCATTACCTGATGTAACTAGATTGATTGGCAAGGAAACCATCTGTCACTGTGGCATGCATTGTATCAAATGGTTTAATAGAGACTGAAGGTGCTGCTATATCATGCTATAGGTGTGGCTATACCTGACACAGTTGCTCAGTTAAGCTTTCACTAGTTTTATGACAGAAAAGCATAGAGATTTGAGTCAGACAGAGCCATTGGACAACGCCCTGCCCTATATTCAGGGCAATGTCCCACTAAGGAAGCCTCAGAACCTCAGGCATCTCTGACATGCAATGACCACAGAACCAGAAACATGACATTATATGGGTAAACAAAGAGAAAACTAAATTGTAACTGTAATCGAGACAGGGAACCCCTCAGTCTGCAGATTTCAGAGCAAAGGCTACACCTCACTGAGATAATTGGACTACACTTGTTTAAATTATTTTGCACAAAAGGGAGATGCTTTCTCCACATGATTAAATTAAATCTTATTTGACACTGCTGCACTGGGGGGAAAGCAGATTAGCCTAAATCTGTACCTTATGGTATTTAAATTTCATGAAAACCTGTGCAGCTTTGCAACAGCTTGTGTAGATCCATCTGTTGAAAGTGTGTACTAATAGCTCCCTAACTGCTGACCTGTTAACCTGGGGCTGTGTGCACTGATCAGGCATGGGGTTTAGCATGTGGTTAACCAGTATAACCACAGTGTAAAAAGTCAGATGTGTGGTTTACTTGCATGTTTTTTTGTCAGTCATTTCTTTTTAGTTCATGGTAAGCAGTGTGTGGACAAAATAGTAGAGAAGCCATATAATTTAATGCAATAAAACATCAAGCTCAATAATTATCATAGCAATGAATTAACAGCTTTTTTGATATAAAGAAAGCTTTATCAAGCTTTATTTATATTAACAAAGACTGTACATGAAGATTTTTAAAAATAGCATATTGTAGGGCTCTTGTATTGCATTGCATTTTTGTAAAATATGGTTATATGTCTATAATCAAAGTGCCTTGTTTCTTGGACTAGATACATGTTTTTGAAATAAATTATGCATTATGCAAACACAGGCATTACCTTACAAAACATATAAATTAATATCTAAGAAATGTATATTCCTGCCTTTACTGCCTGTAAAACTGATCACTGAGATCATCTTGAGACTGAAATGCAGAGGCAACATTTGACAATTTTGCTAGTTGTTCAGAGATCAGGAGTATTTATCTTATCATTCCTTATTAATGTTTATCAACCTACATTTAAAATACATATTAAAAACCCATTATGGTGAGATGGGACTAAGTAATTTATGTATATAGCCTCTGTTCACTCTCCTCAACCTCTTACTAAATACCCCTGACCTATCCACAACTCATCATTCACTAGCACCCAATGACAACAGCGTCCTTATTTGTTGTCTTTTCACTACAATACAAAGAAAATTGTAACATTAAACAATCGTGCAGCAACCAACAAAAGGAAGTGAAGATGCAGAGCAATGGGGAACCCCCCCAAACACGGTCCAAGACCAGCAGTATTGCCAGGCCTGTGGTGTGTTTGGTGGGTTTGGCTGATGCAGCAGTAGAATATCCCTCCATGACAGCAGTTCTGATATTTCTGGAAGTCACTGAGTCTGCTGTATTGGGTTAGTGCCCTCAGACAACTGCAATTTGCAAAGGAACTTAGTCTGGGCACAGTTTTCCACCATCAACATCCTGTTGTTGCTGACGTTTGTTTTTTTGTATACCATTGTTTCAACAGTGCACTTAACTCTTGAGGATGATACCAGTGAAGGACTGTGGCGTTTATTCGCAGGTACTGTTTTCTTCTCTAGACCTGCTCCTGTTTCACCATATACAAGTCTCATTACTTTGACAATGCCACTATTTTGATGCCTTGTTCTAGGAGTTATGTCTGTTTGTTTTGTAGATGTGTATCTGTGCGCTGTGTTGATTTGCTCACTGGGCCTGTTGTCCATCTTCCTGTTCACTCTGGTTCTCACTTGCCAGTACTTTCACAGAAGACACAGGCTCAAAGGTAAAATCATCAAGTGTTTTCCTATGGTAACTTTACAATAAAACTTTGTGTTTCAGTTTTCCTATTCAAAACAATACCTAGATGACATTGCTGTTGGGTCAATTGTCAATTCATTTCTGCTGTTTTCTTCACAGCCAGTTACCTTCTGGTCAAGTGTCCAGAAAGCAGGTATGGTTGTTTATTAAAACTAGTACTGAAACAATTAATTGATTAATTCATCAGTCACCTGACAGAAACTTAATTAACAGTTGTCGTAGTCAAATTATTTAAGTCATTGTCAGTTGAACTTCTTTGGTTCTGCATTGCTGGTTGGGAAAAAACAAGCTATCTGATGACGTCACACTCAGTTCTGAAAACCTGTGATATTAATTGTTCTATTTACAGATATTAGACGACTTAATACATTAAATTATTACTTGATCACATAAAACAGTATTCTATATAATTGTTAGTTGCCACTATAATTAACACTTTAAAAATGTCCTCTGTTCCATGCAGCTCAGGAGAGACTGTTACCAGCTTCAGCAGTTCCTCCAGTTCCTCCCCAAAAGCCCAAAGGAAAGACACAAGACAAAAAACTGATAGAAGAGCAACCGTAATACCACCTAAACTACCCGAGGAGCCACCACCACACATACCAACCAAAGGTGAAGAGACATTTTGAGGCATGGAGGGTGGACGTCACCTCTTGGAGAGACTAAATTCTTTGAAGGTCCATTAGGCCTTTTTTTGGCTTGTAACCTTTTAAAATGTAGCAAAGTCAACTTGTGACCCCTCATCAGGCTGGGGTAAGGCCTCAGTATGGAGATGAGTTGCAAGCAGTAAGAATATTTTTCCTTCACAGAATATTTAATTTAAAAGATTTGAATAGGTCCATGTGCAATATTTCAAACAAAAGAAGAGCAAAAATATGAGAAAAAGTTTTAAAAAATCCCAAAACCTCAAACATAATTTTGACTCCTCTGATCGCTGTATTATACGCTGTAAATATGTCTACTTTAATACTAAAACTTTTTTTTTTTCTGATTTGAATCGCCAAGACCAAATGTTTTGACAGTCGGGACACAGTCTCACACAGCATGGAGGAGTCTGGTTCAATTCCCAGTCTTTCTGTGTGGAGTTTGAGTTTCCTTTCAAAACACTTGAGGCATTAGAGCCACAGGAGGCACCCACCCGATGAAAAGGAATTAGTGGGTAAAGAAAACAACAGTAAATGAAGGTATCCAGCAAGTACAAAAGCAGAATTTTATCTCAAGCATAATTCAATTCCTGTGACAAAAACTCATAGTTTGAGAAGGACTGGAAGAAAAGCAGAAAACAGTTGGAGAAAGTAAATTTATACTGTATTTGGGTGAAATCCTGCTTAGTGTATTGTCTTATGTAAAATCAACACCGATGCAAAACCTGACAGAATTAGGCTGTTATTTCTGTTATAAACAGCACCTTGACTAATATAAAGTGGTTGTGAAGGATGATTTTGCCCATAACCACACTGTCATATTTGTGACTTCTGTTCCTTCTGGCTGTTGTTTTGAGTCAGTTAAAGTGGTTTGTGTTTTTCAGTGCCTGTTGCTGCAAAGAGACCTCAGAAGCCCAGAAGGTTAAAGACTCATCCAAGGAGTTCTGCCACTGTAAGTCTCCTCGTTCTCATCTGTCATTCAAGCACAGCACCTATTTCTACTTATACCATAAAATCATGTATTAAACATATGCACTTAAAATCTTTTAAAATGTATTTATTAACATTTCTAAAAGAGTTTTTTTTCATGCACTGAGTTGTTTTTGAGATACATGCAAGAGGGAATTTGTCTCGCAACTGCATGATTGTCTACAAGAGTTTATTGCCCTCTCTTCATTCAGTTATGAGCTTGATAATTCTATTTAGCTTTATTGCTTCTCAAACACAATTATTTATTTAGAGTGCTTCATTGGTTTTATATCTACAATAAAAATGTCAAACAAGTACATACAGAAGAAAACTACTCAAACTAAGGATCATCAGTGTTTCTACTGATTTTGTATTGAAATGAAGCTCCGGAGATGTGAGCTTTTTTTTTTTGTAGAAACATACTGATTGGATTAGTGCAACTAGGAGGATCTGAGGATGTTGGATAGGGCTCCTATTGTACCAAATGTTTTTCAAGTAAACTAAATGTTCCAAGAGGTCCTGTAAACACATACTTTCTGCAGCTGAAAAGCACTAACGGATGTTTACCACGGAGAGTAGACGAATACTACTGTTTGCTGAAAAAGATTAAATGCAGACACTGCCTATGTACGCCATCTCTTCCAAAATGTCTATGTTAAGTATATTTTATACATATAGTATGTATTTCCCTTTTTTGCCTTATCTCTGGGCTAAATTCCTTAAAGTTTATCCCACTCTTTACCTCCCTCCTCCAGGCTCGAGTATCACATGAGGATAGTCTGACATATGCAGAACTGGAGCTGGTCAGGCCGAGGCCAGAGCCCCCAGCCTCCTCCAGCCCTGACCCCACACCCTCCAGCCCAGACACTGTGTACGCTCAGATCCTCTTCCAGGAAAAACAGCTGTAAACACAACAGCTCTAGACACATGAACGTCACATGGTACCTCCTGGTGAGGGCAGTGATTCGGCTCTCCAAACTGAACTGAGTGGCATCCAAAGGACTATATTTATGAACTATCAGTATGGCATTTAGTGTTTGTATTTTGGCTGTACGTATGTTACAACTATTGGTAAATGGGGTGTTTTGTGTTTTCTCAGCGCAGTTCTAATTCCAGCACAGCAGTTTTTGGGTCTTATAATTCTGTTGTTTTGTTTGTTGGCATCGCTGGCCTGTGAGCCAGATGTTTGTAAGAATGCTCTGTTAACTATTCTGTATGAAATCAGGAGACTGTGTGGAAAGAAACTGTTGTCAAGGCTCTCTGACTGCAGTGTGATAAGGCATTGTAACAATATCCAACTAAATTTATAATTACAACACTAACCCACTGAATTAATAAATATATGGGTCTGACATTTAAGAGTATAGTCTTTGGTTCAAACAAATACGGTTTCAAATGATCTCTTTAAAGTGGTTTGGATTGTAACATTTGTTTATATTTGTCTGGGGTCACAAAAAAAATCTGTTGTACACGACAAAAGACAAAACCAGCGCGGTATTACCAACAGCAGCAGTGCATTCAGTGTCTCACATTCATTATAGCAGCAGAGCTCTAACGACACAAAACATCACATTATCCCTGGTCTACTGAGAACCCATCTACTGATAGAAGATATAGTTTGAAATTTGGAAAAATGTGCTTCGTTCGATCCCTGGCCGAAGGTTAGATGAGAAGATTGCTAACATTCTCATATCTGACAGTTAAGAGATGTCTACAGCCAGCAGCCAGTTAGCTTGGCTTAGCTTAAAGACTGGAAACAGGCAGAAAAAAAACAGCCTGTCTCTGTCCAAATACTAGCACCTCCAGTATCTATTCAAAAAGTGTTAAGATGATAAATTTTTATGTGCCGGACCTTTCCTTCACTTCTGTAAGTCTTGCTGTCACCGCGAGGTTGTTAAACAGTCAGCAGAAACCCTGGTCAAGAAATAGTGCAACAACCCCTTGTTAAACAGAAACGTTTTAGGGATGCTGACAGATTTTGTCTATTGATAAAAATCTAACCTGTTGGATGGCAAAAGCTGATATACACCAAATAAAACAGAGGGGTCTGATGTAATGCCTACCAGCTACAGTCAATATTTTGTCTAGATTTAGCCTCTAGCAAGGACATACAAAAAGGCAGAGAAACAGCACAGGGAGCCTTCTGCTTCTATTTTTGAAGTCTGATCATCACAGCACAGGCATAAACAGCAAATATAAATGCTGGAAGCAGCAGGCATTATGCCCAAGTACCCAAGAAAGGTGAAGGGTGTAGGCCGCTTTGTGAAGGTCAGTGTGTGAAAAATGGGATGAAGACGAGGTGCATGAAGAAAGAGAATGATGCACATCCACACCCTTCTCTCTCTGAGTGGGAGAGATCGAGAGAGAGACCATCATCCCCCACAGTTCAGACTCACTGACTAGGATGAACCCACTAATGACTACATTTATTCAAATTAGACTAATTGTAATCATGGTTAATAATTAGCTTTACAGTGCATTATAATTGGGTTAGGCTACAAGATGGTTCTGCCTAGGTGCAATAATTTATTTGATTTAATTATTCTGAGGAACCCAGTGGTTTGACATTTCGTATCATAAAACCAGCAGTGTAGAGAGAATGGAGATGGCCGTTGTCTTTAGAGAAGGTCATTGCTCGCTCTCTGGGAAAATTATGAGGACTATTTTCCACTCTATTAAGCTACTCCACTTAGCACAATTAGCCACACACACAAAGGTTAAAGACAGAGCCCTCTTCCTTTATGATAGAGGGGAGTGGTGCATGTGCATGAGAGAGCAAGCAAGAGAGGCTGATAGAGAAGGAGAACAAGCCTCCAAAATCTTGTCAAGTCTACCATAATTTCAAATAGTAACTTATTTATTGGATTCAATGCATTGATGTAGGAATGCCAGGACTGTACTTTTCCATTGAAAGATTAAGACAAATGTTTAGAAAGGGTTAAGTTTCATACCATCTCTCTTCAAACGGGTCAGATGTACCCAGGAGTGTGTTGAAGAGGCCCTAGAGTGACTCCAGAGATTGAACAGTCTGATGTTGCTAAAAAGGCATATTTGTCCTTGGTTAACCATAAACACACACAAAGCTGTGACAAGCATAAAGGATGTCTCAACAAGACTCAAGCACATTTTACATAATACAACACACACACACACTCACAAAACTTGTGGAGTATAATGGTACAATAAATTAAAAAGCAGTCAAATGCCACATTACAAAGCTGATTGAAAACACATTGTGAAAACAAAGAAAGTTCAGTAAACTACTCACAACTAACTAAACATCCTGAATTGTTCATACCACAAACATTTACCAAACCAGAACACTACCACCCCTTACAGTACAAAATGCTGATGTGCACATGCCATAGTTTCTACAATAATGAATGCTTGTAGTACAACTTGCGAGAAATGAACTGCTCCAGGTCTACAATACTATTCAAAAGCTGTATTCCTCAAGGAACGTTGGCTGAGCATGCGCGCTCTTGTTCGTCACACAATTCTTCTCACTTTCAGCTTGAAACTGGCCAGTTCAACCTCATGCTTCTGCTGCGGGCCCTAGTTAGGTCTGTTGGCGAATCAAGGATTCATTTAAATAAATGAGAATCCAAAATAAAATAGCTAAATTTCACTAAGTAGCAAAATCATGGAGACTCACAGGAGAAGATCTAGTCAAATGGCTTTCAATAGTTTTATTCAAATTTGTTGAAATTCAGTATTTACAAAGAAAAATACATAATTAAAGAGTTATGCAGATCAAATATTCTATATTTTTTGAGACTTGAATGTACCAAATACTGCAGCATAGTTCTCCCCGAATGCACGCACAGTACTGAACACACACAGCAGATCTCAACGCTCAGCTAGTGTCAGACCTGTGGCACTGATGGATGTTCTGTGTCTGAGTGTCTCAGAAAGCATAAAGGATGTGTAGAAATGGTGGCTGGAAGCACGTCGGTGATTAAACCCTGCCACCTCTCACTCACAGGTCCAGTTGAAAACTCTGCCCCAGGCATCGCCCGCTAAGAGAGTAGCATGGCTCCTACACAAAAGGGCGTGCGGTTAAACATTATAAAAATTGTTTTTCAAATCATTGAGGTTATACAAATGTATTTTGTTGTGAAGCACACAGTAATACACATACAATGTGAGTCACAGTTGGTGAGAATTCAGTTTCCAATCAGTTAGTTCCATCAGTGTATTAGTTTTGACATAAAAAAGGACACAACATGAAATGTTTCTTTTTAATAGCAAAGAGTTAAATGTAGTTTGAAGTTGTCATGTGTAAACTATATCCCTCCTCTCTTTGCTGTGAGCAGGTGCATGATATTGACTGTACCTGGACATGGCCAGTGCCGTGATGGCCGGATTATTCTTGTAGAGGCGTTGCGACACAGCCTGACTTCTGTTCAGTTCTTGACACAACACCAGATGTCTCTCCCAGCCTTTAACCTGGCATGAGCTGCCCACTGTGGATACATCAGGAGAATACATGAAATCCTTTTACTGAATCACAGGGAAGGTGTCCACCCCGTTTGTAACCCTGACCCCGCGGTCCCCACAAAAAATTAAAACGTGCATTAACACAGTGTTTGTCTGTGGTCAGCAGGCTGTTAAAGGGAGAAAAATCCCTCGAATATAAATGCTTCAGTGTTACGTAAAGACTTGTCTCAATGTAATTTACCAAGCATAATACTCCTATGAGGTGACGCGAGGCTGTAACCAACGTATGCCAAATTGGATCTGGGTATTATTGCTTTCTAAATTATACAAGCACACACACGTCAGCAGAATTACTCATCAGTGTTTACTGCCTCTATGTTTAATAACTTTATAACAACATAATTCCTGCTAGCCCTAATGCTAGTGAGGGATGGGGGTAAGCATTACAAGCTCTTATCTGAAAACCAAGCTGTCTAGCTCTGAGATGAGCGGTTAAAAATAATCATCTCACACTTAAGGGTTTATCTAATTAGATAGTGATAGGTTTCCTTTTGAAACACAAAATACAAGAATCATTTCTTTTTGTGCCTGTAAGTCAGTCTCACAGATTTGCTACTGTCAGCCTCTCCCATCATCTGTGTTGTTTTAAGTAGAATACCTATATGCATATCCTATTCTACTGCCAGTAACATTACCGTCTCTCTCTGTTCGGTCTTGCCCTGGGGACACAGGCTCTTCTGGAGGGCCAGGTAATTGTGTTCTGGTGTACTCTGTCTTCCATATCTGTATGAGAGACACATAACGAGTAGCAAAATCAGACATAATTCAACATAATAACAAACACACTCACATACGCACCAGCACGCGCACATATCCCATAACTCAAGGTAATAATAAAGTAATAATACTGTTTGTGTGTGTGTGTGCGCACTGTGTATTTGGCATGGGCACCCACTCCCAAGTGAAGCCCAATTTGGAGTTTGCAGCTTTGATTGCAGAGAGGCACCATAATGCTTATACCAGGTCACACACACCGCACACACACACACACAACCATATGCTGTTATTAATATCTTGATGGACATCCAAGCCGCTACCTGCGAGGCTAATACCAAAGTAATGACTGCTATATTTGAATACTGTGCAGTATATTGTATCAAAACAAAGCAGCATCTCCTGCTGATCTATTAGATCTACAAAGAGCTGCCAGACAGTCACTTCAAAGATTCGCTCTCATACTCACAGTAACATTAGTACATCACATCATTACGTGTGTGCAAAAATAAAAAAACTCACCCGTATGATGCCATCTGCACAGCCAGTGACAACGACGTTCTTGGCGTCCCACACTTGTCGCTGTGTGAAGCTGACACACAGGATGTCTGCCTGAGACCTGCAGGAAGTGTCAGTGCAGGTCAACAGCTGACCCTTCATGGTCCAAAGGTAGAGCAGAGGCCCCGCACATGACGCAATCTCACCCTTGGACAGAGTAATATCGTGTTGACGCCCATGTGTGCAGAGATACACACGTAGATGCACAAAAAAGCAAAGCACACACAAAGAGGATATTCATGCTGTCAACAATAACACTTCCTTCCTCATGCAGTGAGCTGAATGAAGAGGGAACGAGGTGATAACACTGAGCCAAAAATGACAAAGAACAGAATAAAAGATATTTTAAAAGGTGAGTAGGTAGGGGAAGAGATCAAACAGGTGGACTTACGGTGAGTTCATTGATAGCCAGTGCAGAGATGCTGGCTGTGTGTCCTGCTAACTGGGTGATGTAGCTCAGCTCCTCTAAATCCCATAGGATACAGGTGAGGTCACGGGAGCCACTTACCAGTATGCTGTGGACCTCAGACACAGCCAGGCATGTCACTGAATCAGTGTGACCGTATAATGGCTGAGGAAAATTGGGTCAGTTGTCAGTATGTGTGCAAATACGCTCTGGATGTTACTGTTAAATCTCTGTTGCAAACAGACATGCACGCAGACTGACCTGTTTGAGTTCCATGTTTGTGACTTTGTCTTTGCTGACTGCTACATCCCACACACACACCACAGTGCTGGTTCCTGCAGTGATGATGGTTGTCGGGTTGGGACAGGTGGCACACAACGTCTCCCCCCAGTCACACAAACTCTCACACATAGCAAAGGTCTAGAGTTGGACATACATAAGTAGACCACTATAACACTGATTATGTTTGCACGTATTAAGTATATATGATGGAGTGAGTTTACAGATATGTCCTAACACTAACAGCATATTTAATACTTTCATAAGATATAGAAACTTTGACGGTAGTAAAAAATATTCTTTTTCAATTTGTTAAATTGTCCTGACTCTTAGTAAGAGTTTTAGAAGAGTCTTAGTAACAAGACAACTTATCTTGCAGAATTATATAATATATGGAGTATTTTAAACACCTGCAAAACCATACAAAACAGAAACCAAGATATTGCCGAGATTTCAGACACAGAGTGCATAAAGCAAGAGATGGTATTGCCAGGTCTCAGAGATGCTCACAAGTGTTTGAGCTAGAGTCCAAGTCAAGTCTCTAGTCTCTCGTGGTTATTACGAATGTTGTAACACCTGCTGCGTTCAATCCAGGTTGCTAAAAAAAACTGCATAACTATAAGGAATTCTGTAACCTGTTTTTCATTTACAGAGCACAACCATGTAATGTACAATGCAAAATTGACGATTTATTAAATACTGTAATTCAAAACTCTCCCCAGACTCTTAAACCCAGTGTAACCAGCCAACGGCAGGAAAGATGTTACAGGTGATGGCTGCCAGCGTACATAATTATGTTAACCTACCACCACAAGTTTGGCAAGTAAACACACGTTCATTCATCTTTTCATAATGAACGACAGTCGGAGTAAACCTTTCGTAAGTCGTAGCTGAAGCAAGAAGAAAGCTAACGTTAGATGGCCAATGCTGAGCTGGTGGTGTTTACTCATCACATGTTACTCACCTATTTGTGTTCAGCGCTTCTTTGTTTGGGTCTTGTAGTATGAAGTTTTAAAGCCAAAGTTTATGATAAATGGCTCAGCAGCAGATACTACTTGTTACGTAGGCAGGTTATAGGTAACGGAGGGAGGGAATAACGGCAAGCTCATCAGACGTTTCCTAAAAAATAAACATTGTTCACGAGTCCCGCACCTCGAGTCTGAGTCAGGTCTGAAGTCTTTTGAGGATGAGTCTCAAGTTGAATCTGAAGTCACAGTGTGCGACTTAAGTTGAGTCTGAGTCTCTAACTTGAGTCCCCATCTCTGCCAGGTATGACACATAAGTAGAAAAATTTAAATAGCTGTCAAGAAATCATTTGACACATCAGTGTAGTGCTACGAAGTGAATGAAAGCTTGGCAGATCACCTCACTGTTGTGACTGAGCTATGATTTTAATAGTCGGCTGATACTGATTAGCTGACAGTGTGTGTTGGCCAGTGAGATGCTTCATACGTATGCAATTAAACTGCGTAAAATTCTGTTTCTATAAATGTGTGTAAAGCTGATACTGAGCACGATCATAAGTAAAAGTCACTTTCACATTTAAAAACAAATCTATACTTCATGGCCATGCACTGTGAGCCTGCATAGGATTTGCAATTCCATCATTTCAATGTGATTCATACAGCTTGGTGGAGCTGGAAGGTTGTGAAGTAATTCAAATAATTTAAGATGGATCTACTGTACAGCCAGACATACATACCTTTTCTGTGGCATTGTTTCTAAAGGCACAGCTGTTGTCGGGGAAGCCCCAGCTGAAGCAGCAGCCCAGCAGAGGCGACAGGAGGAGACTGTTTCTCTCCAGAACCACAACCTCTTTTTCCAGACACACTATCTGACCTACTGGGCCCCTCGGCAGCTCTGCAGAAAGGTTTACAGTGTTACTGAGAGGGAGGCACCATCAACAAGATGTTGTAGAAGAAAGAAAGCAAGATGGTATTTTTTTAAATTGTCAGTTAAACCAGATGAAGCCATAAAAAAGTTACAATGTAAAAAAAAACAACTAAAAAACAAACAGAAAAAGTGACCTCATTCTGCTTTTTTGTGAACCTGAATAAATAAAGGTAATGGCTCTTCAAAAACATCACATTAAAGAGTTTGGTAGCTCTGTAAACTTGTAAAGAATTTCATTAAATTGACCATAGAAGACTGGGCAATTAAAACTGCTATTCTCAGGTTACAACAAGCTGAGGCTCTGTCCTCTGGGGACACCTGCATCCTGGACAACACAAGTTGTGTGTGTGTGTGTGTGTGTGTGTGTGTGTGTGTGTGTGTGTGTGTGTGTGTGTGTGTGTGTGTGTGTGTGTGTGTGTGTGTGTGTGTGTGTGTGTGTGTGTGTGTGTGTGTGTGTGTGTGAGAGAGAGAGGCAGTGAGAGAGAGGCTGTAATTGTGCCTGTAATTGACCTATTCATGCAGGAATAGGCAGAAATCATATCCTATCGCCAGTTCTGCTTCTAAAATTCATGGAAGGAAGTTGTGTCTGCATTAGTCTTAGCACTCCTGCTCCTATTCATCTCTATCTGCTTATTGATCAGATCAGACATTCTAAGATTTAATATGAAATGTAATTTGCAGAAATCTCTCCCTGAGCATTCACAGATTCATCTCCTCTCCCTCAGTGGGCCTGTAGGGATATTCAGATTATTAAGTAGGGCTCAGCGGAAGAGTCATCTCCATTTTGTAGCTCTAACAGATAGCTTCTTCTAGCCTTCCATAGTGTAAATTAATCTATGGACATTCTCGCTCTTTTTCAATGTTTCCCTTGAGATCTGGATATATATGTAATAATTGACATCAAATGGTATGAAATAAAATAAAGGCGGAACAATACATAGCACCAAATGCAAATGACTAGAATTGATTAAATTTGGCTTACTTAGCAGAAAACAGTTATATTCATTCAGTTGTATGGAAATATATGTTGTTTGTAAGCCTTTTATACCTTAATTTAGAGGACAAGACATTTTGGCTGAACTTTACGCTAAATTTGAAGCTCCAGACAGCAGCAGATTAGCTTATCTTAGCATAAAGATTGGACGCAGAGAGAAACAGCTTGTGTATCTATCACCACTGTAAGTTAGTATCCCCTGTTTCCAGTCTTTGTACTAAGCTGTGTGAAGCAAATTTCATATTTAATATTTAAGAGTGGCATCGATTTTTTTCATCTAACTTTAGGCAAGAAACCAAAAAACGCTATTTCCCCAAAAGGTTGAACAAATCCTTTAAGATTAAGATCTGAGCTTTATTGTCTGTACCTCTGAATGGCTGCACAGTGGTCTTCAGTTTATCCAGTTTAAAGAAAAATGGAGTTGGATGGGGTGGCGAAGATCCCTCTTTTTTAGAGCCACTGCGAGGTGGATGTGGCTTGGTGAAGAGCTGTGGGAAAGACAGATGATTCAAAGAATTATTATAAAATTAAATATTTTTGAAAACAATGTGATGCGCTTACTTCCCATTTTCCCCACCTAGCTCATTCTTTTTACCTGTTTGGGAACCTGGCCAAAGTTGCTGACGTATCCCAGGATTGTGCTCTTGATGACGGGGTCCTTAGCATCCTGCCGGCCTCTCTGAGCATAGAAGTAAGGATGGAACGAGTTCACACTTTCTATAGCAGCAGGGCCTTGTTGACGGTACCCAAAAATCAGGTCGATCCACAAGTGGAGGTGGGAACTCACGTAGTCACTTTCCAAGGCCTAAAGGAAACAGTGCAGGAGATTGTTGTACAAACTAAGACCACCTAGTAAAGTAATATTACAAAACTACTATATGTGCACTGTGCAGTCTTAAAATACAGCGGTGTGTTGTGCATTGTTATTACAGTGGGACCAAAACCATCAGTCAAACTGTTAATAAGATAGTTAGAAACAAAAAAAAATTGAGAACGCACAACCAAATTATTCAGGTACTGTATGATTTCTTCCAAAAGTCAATTTAGAAGTCTCGAACAGCAGAAAGCTGCACAGCTGTGTTATGAGCATATCTGCATGTTTGAATTAAAGAATGATTTGGGTAGAATATACCAGAGATTGGTTTTGAAGAGTTAATAAGGAAAAGAGGGCATTATGACCAGCATGTAATCCTTGCACCCAATCTTAATAAACCCATCCTGGAATATCAGAATTTTAAAAAAATAAACAAAGAAAAACAACAACAACCCATCATAACAAGGATATATTGTCCTGAGTTAATTTGTCTATGAAAGAAAAAAAAACAATCTTCTGAAGTGACTAATTTTATGAGAATGGTAGGCAATATGAGTAGTTCAGTAGATTACAGAGTGATAACCATCTTAGATCCCCAGGAGCGGCAAAAGGGAGGGTCACTCTGTAGAAATCAGACGAAACAGAGAGAAAAAGAACAGAGATATACAATAACCCCACACAGGGAAAGAACAGAGAGAGAATATTCAGCCCGTATACAGTTGGCAGAAATAATTCCATTATGAAAAATAGAGTTTTGTGTCTGAATAGTGTTAAATAGACTTGTTGTCCTTCAGTGTCATCTAAACCTCAGATACAGTCTTTTTCATGCATTTTCTTGATAAGAAAGACAACTGGTCATTATATTTGAAAAGAAGTCAGTACTAAAAGAATATAACTGACCCAATCAATGAGAATAGATGGCCTTTTGAGAATACAATAAGACAGTGGTTGTTACTAAGATCTGTCTCTTATACTGTGGTAGAAAGAAGACTAACTGCAGCCAACTCTATTACAGTAGATACTTGTTTTAGATAAAATAGTGCATCTTCTGTGTACATACACCAGCAAGTATTGACAAACATTATTAGGCCTTATGGGAAAAGACCCTGTATGTAACAGGCCAGACTGGCCAATTGTAGCAGATGTGCCTGGTGAGGTCAGGGGTCACTAACCTCTCGATGGATTCTAATGAACTCCTGGGGGTCACCTTTTGCCCATGGAGGCAGCTCGACATCTCCCAGAGTAGTACCATCCTCCATACAGCCTATAGAGAAATGGATATACAGTACATACAGCACGTCATGTCACTGTGTTTGTCATCCTTTAAAGATACTCTGTGGAGTTCTTTGCCACTGGTGGCCCAATGGAGTCACTTTTGAATTAGTGGTTCCCTGCAAACAGCTTCATATTCCACTGATTAGCTGATGATATTGTACATTTTTCCACAGCCATCAAATTCCACAGAAAGACCAAAAGCAGAATAAATTGTGCTAATAAGTATTGGCTGTGTAGCCAGACACTAATACAGCTAATTCCTTTGTGCCACACACCTCCATGTTGTCCAGAAACCGGGTAATATGTTCTCCTCATTACGATGAACATGGGCCCAGTAGTTTATTTTATTTTTGTTATTATTTTTATTATTTTCAATCCCAAATACACCATCCTGCTGCTGTAAATAGTCAGTAGACCACCAAATGTGTCTCAATAAACATGCTGAAAATAGTCTAACAACTTCCCTACATTCTCTAACGTTACTACTAACTACAGTGTGCAGCTGTTTCAAGAAATAACTATTTAAAATAAAATAAAAAACTAACATTATATCTGGAATTCAGGTTTAAAAGATTTACATCTTTCTGAAACTAATGGGCATGAGGTTGAGAGCCCCAGACAGGGTAGGGATGTCGGGAAGTTGTTGTTGGTTTGAGTTGTTTCATGGGACTTGCTGACAATAAGAAACAAGAAACATAGAATAAATGAGTCTAATCGTTTGAACTCATAAATAACAAAGTCACTTCTCCACAGCAAATATCTTAACAGGAAATTTGTACTTTCAGTCATTTATTTAGATACAAAGAGAAGGATTTTTGTGCCTGACCCAGCTGGATGCGGTTTGAGTTGAGCAGGAAGTCCGGCAGGTAGAAGAACTCTGGGATCAGTTCTCTGACGTCCCCCATGTTGTCTCTAGAGGCCGACTCCCACTCCTTCTTCACACTGTAAAACATCCTCTCCGGGATGTCAAACCCTCCCTGTGCAAAGACAAGGAACATCCATGTCAAATCCATGGTGCACTATTGAACCAAACTTTGCAACAGGCATATTAATAAAGTAGTCTGCCTGATTCAGTGTAGCAAACCATATTTTATGTTCTTCATTGTATTATGTAAGCCGGAAATATTTGCTACTATTTGAAGGAAGCTTTTCATCTTTCTGTAAAATTCCATAATCTATGATGGAAATCTCATGAGAGAGAATGTAATTTAGAGTAAAACAATTATGTCAATGAATGAAAATAGCATATATACTGGTAAACTCAGTTAGAGATGTAAATCCAGTTATGTATATTACTACACAACCGTTGTGCGCTTCAGAAGACAAAAAGGCACTGTAATTCACCAGACTAACATCTTTATTGCTTTATCTATCAAATATGCATGCCTTTTCATTATAATCAATTGGATGCTGTATTGTAAATCAGTAACATCTGTGGTTTTTTGCATTGGCTTCTTTTAGATGCTTTCTGTAATTATTTGCATATATATTGAAATCTCCCTATAATCTACTTTTATACCAAAAACAGCATTGAAACAGTATCTGGAAGTGCTGAAAATAGCTCATATTAGAGTCATGTTATTAGCAAGATTATGTTAGAAAATAAAAAATCACAAAGTGATAAATGTCAATTAGAATCTGGAGTACTGGGAAGGGCCTGTGGGTTAGTGCAAACAGACTGATAATAATAAACAGAACTTCCACCCGTTCTTAAGAAAAATCAAGACAAAGGCTGCAGTGATAGACAGTGATTGCACACCTTTGACCTGCATCATACTGCACCTTTATACATTACATACCATACATTTATCATCTACTGTATTCTGTGTTAGTATGCATGTATCCATGTGTGTGAGGACTTCTACAGAGTTATAATCTATAGGTTGAGCCCTACATTCAAGACAAATAGAGTTAGCAACACAGAAAATATTGTGCTGTAACTGTCATTTTTGGATTTTCTTTGATTCATTACCAAACACTTTAATGTTTGCTGCGATATAGTCAATTTAAAATGTGAAATTATACAGCCTAATAGACTATGTTCTATGTGTGCTATGTTATGAATGTATTTAATGTTAGGTCACATTATATAAATTAAAAAGTCTTCCATTTTTTATTCTATGCTAGTGTGAACTAAAGAAGTACATTTTTATGTGGAAATGGGTCAGTAAGCTAACAATTCAGGCAAAATTTTCTGGACCTACTCAATGTGGGCACTTAGACACAGAATTATATCTAATAAATGCATATCCATTTTAAGGACATGAAAATGACCAATCATGATTTGAGGGTTTAAATATATTAGGTTGCACTTCCTAGTGTGCAAGGCCTCACCTGCAGTGTCTGGAAGGTGTGTGAAAACGGCTCCATCCTGACAAGGAAGGATGCTACAATGATGGCTGAGGAGTAGTGGGTGCAGTAGTGGCATCGTGCCGACAAATCTCCTACAGAGAAAAGAAAGTTGAACAAAAGGTACAGTGAATAGCCAAAGAAAAAAATTAAATTAAAGAGCTAAACACATACCTTCACCCTCACTGTTCTCTACTTCTTCATATCTTTGGATGAACATCTGTCTCCGTTTCTCTGTCTGAGCTCCCATTGGCTTAGAAAGGTCACGGAAAGTAGCAGGATTTGACAGGTCGAGCGTCTATCAAGGAAAGAAATAATTCAAACACTTTCATTAAGCTACAATGAAATATGAATGTTCAAGTCTAAGATGTCACTGTGTGATCCTACCTCCGACTCGTAGTCAGCTAGGATCCAGGGAAAGACTGGGTACTGCATCAGATCATTGTATGTCCTCCCAGCGACGGTGTTCAGATGCATCAAGTACTCAAAGTTACCTATTTCTCCTCTCTGGAGGACATACAAGAGTAATATGAAGCAGATAACCACCCTCACAAAACACAGGAATATAGTTATAAACTGGAAGAGGGTAACTATTAGCGATGGGTATCGAGTATTGACCGAAACAGCCCAGTATTGAGCAGTATCGAAACGTCTCCAGTCAAACCAGTACTTCATTCGATACTTGTTGTAAACAGATCACGGCAAAAAATAATTATTTATATGGTTTTGCTTGCAGCCAAACACACAAGCAACACACCGTAAGTAAGTGAAGTGCACTGCTCTTTTTTTTCTCCTAAGTGCCTGCACCCACTTGTACGTCCATGTGTGATTTTAACAGCCCCTGCTATTTGCTATTTCCACAACTCATGTGGTCCCTTAACTATTTCACTCTCCTCTCATATTCAAGTAGGCGACAAAAAAAACTCCCAAGCTGTCGTCCTTCCTTTAAGGATGACCTAATTAGGATGAGGAGCAATCTGATACAATTTTCCAATATTTTTATATAACAGGTTTTTGAAAAAAGAAAAAGAAATAGATCTCCTTTCTTGTCCATAACAAAAATAGCAAGGCAATGAATGAAGTATTCTATTGGTATTGGTATCACGTTATGGGTACTGGTTTTGGTACTGGTATTGTCAAATTTTAAACGATACCCAACTCTAGTTACTATTAATGTTATTAATGTCTATTCAACATTTTGGCATGTCTCTACTGATGATCTGTAAGCACAAACAACTCTGAAAAAACAAAATGGATGAAGGGCTGTGTTAATTGCATTACCTGCCATTTAACAAGGGCTGTTTTTTCAACCACAGGAGTCTTCCTAAAGCACAATAAACAACAAATACCTTGAATTAGCATCAGAGGCTGATCACTGAGCTGCGCCTACCTACACAGTTTTATTTTGCTTGCTTTGTTGCCCAGCAACATGTGTTGAAATGTAACAGCAGAGTTCTGAAGCAGCAGAGCTGAGGTGAGAAGGTGAAAGAGAAGTCGTGTGTACACAGCTGTAGGAGCAGTTATGGGACTGAGGTGAGCTACAGTATGTAGCATAAATTGTGAGTACAAATGTGGAGGATGTAGCATGTGGTACCACCTGTAGGTTGTGAGGAAATGTACTTTAGATAACACTGTAACTAGTCTGAGTAAAAGCAAATTGAGCTATTTAAGAGGAAGTAGTATTTTCCTTGTACAGTGAGTTTTTAAAATGACATGCAGAGGTTAATGATTAGCAGAGGAACAACATCTTTCTTTCAAATGTCTGTTTCAGAGCAGTTCACTTATTTACAGAAGAAAAATGAATAAGATTTCCTGCTTCATAGGTAGTTGGTTCAAAGTGTGCTCCAAAAAGAGGCTCATACTTATACTTACTGCTGAGTACAAAAGCTGTCTACTCAAAATGTCTTGTTACCAATTAAACTACCAGTAAACAAAACATCTATACTAAAAGACAATGTTCCTTAACATTTCATTAGTATTTCACTCATGGAGCACCTATCTAAACTTGTTCAATCTAAATTAGGAAAGCATTAAACTGCTCCTGAAATGTCTTTTCCCTCTGTGGCCAGTAACATGACAATAAAGTCCCGGCGCCAAGCACCGCCGTTGCTAAGAAACACTATTAAACAAGAGGAACCTTGACTTTCTCTGTTTGGTGTAGCGAGGATAGGGAAATGCTGTTACACAAACAGTGCATTCTTGATCAACTACTTGACTTCACCGCCACATTTTGTGAGATTGGATTAGCAGGTATTATTAGTACAACTTCTAAATGCTGACCATTTAGTTTTGTGTGTATGTAGTGTTTTATATTTTGTTGTTGTGTTCCAACATTATGACTATAGTAATGGAGTTTTATCTGTGGTACATAGGTGAGAGGCTTCGAGCTGAATGGCCGTTTCACAGGAGCTAAAGCTGTTGGTATTTTTTCTAAAACAGAAAACAATCTCATCACTTGATTGATGTCAACTCAGAAAAAACAAAGATAAAATATGGTGAGTAAATATTTTCATTCATGTTGGAAATATAAATAGAAGTTTTAAACATGAATATAGTAGGATACAAACTAAAAAAATGTAATCAGGATGCATACATTAAATGGGTTCAGAGAGTGAGGAGCTACTTGGAGAGTATCCAATTTCTAACACAAGTGACTCCTCCCCTTGTCCAATAGCTCCTGACCAAATTATTTTGTAAAACTACAATAAATCAATCATTGCATTTGGCCCAGTATGTGTTATCTAATTGCTGGCAATAATTTCATGCAATAGTTTTCTATAGGAGGTTATAATGGGAACAAGCACCAGTGGATAACCTCTCTCATCTTGAGGATGATGAATGAGGCGAGAGAGGGCCTTGGGGTGTAACACAGACACAAACAGACATACACCTTGCTCTTTTAGACAGGGAGGGGAGAAGAGCGAAGCCCTCATCACACTCCCAACACTCCCCAACTATCATTTATCAAAGTCCTGATTTGACTCTTTGTGCACATGCACTATAGTACAGTACATCCATGTTTGTCGCCCCCCACCCTCAACACACAACACACACACACACACACAGTCCTTGCCTGAAAAAAGCCCAACAGCTTAATCAGTTGAATGGTGAGGGAGCATGAGCACTCATTTGTTTTTGCTGTATTACCCAGTGTCGCCTCTCTCCTATTGTTCCCCTGCATTACCCTTAATTAGAGAGTCGTGCTCTTAAATACCCCCATGGGCAACACTGGGTGAGCACGCACTAGTGCAGACATAACACTACGACACATGTGTGTATGCACTCAGAGAGACACTCGCACCGCTCAAGCTCTCATACCTCAGAGAGCATGCTTTCCCTGCTGCCCCAGGCCATACATAAGCCCTTGTATCTAAATAAATCACATCAGCCTTACACACACACACACATACTTGCACGTAAACATACACACACAACACATTTATTTGTTATAGTACTGTGTGGTGGTGTAGATTAGATGGATTATCGTAAATCAGCATCTTGAGGGCAACAATCACTAAAGTGATGGTGTGTTGAAATTTTAAACTGAACTGTGATTCTCTGTGTTGCAGTACCATGCCCAAAGGGAAGGGAGCCAAAGGCACAAAGGTAACCCTCAAGATTGCCAAAAAGGCAATACGGATGACTCCAGATGGGCGGCGCAGACTCAGCCTTAGCAACATGGGTATAACCATCTTCCCAAAGTGTCTCCTCAAACTATCTAACGTGGACGAGTTGGACCTCAGCCGCAACCTGATACAGAAACTCCCAGAAAACATAGGGAATTTCTTGTCACTCAGATGGCTGGATCTCCACAGCAACAAGCTAGAGTCTGTGCCTGAGTCCATTGGCAACCTGGTGGGACTCACCCACCTCAACCTCTCAAACAACTGCCTAACCTCTTCAGGTTTACCCTCCACATTGGGTTTTCTCGCCAGCCTGAGGAGTCTCAATCTGGGGATGAACCAGCTGGACAGCCTGCCACCCACTATGGTGGCTCTAGACAGCCTGGAAGATTTAGGCCTGTTTGATAACCTCTTCATCCAGTTGCCAGAGTTTGTAAAATTCCTACACAACCGCCCTAAGGTGAACATGAAACGAAATCCTCTATCATATTCTCAGGGGGATGGTGAAAAATCAGAACCGGAGGAAGATGTGTACCTGGTTCATGAGAGCAGCCTGTGTAGGACATGCCTTAAGAGATGTAAAGAGCAGACAGAAAGGCTTACACAAGGAAGAAGAGGAAGAGGTGGAGGAGGAGACATGTTTGAGGACAAAAGGATAAGGACTTATCCAGGACTGATGGTGCCAAACTCAGTGGCAACAGCCAATCAAGATGTGTGGAGAGTAAGAAAGGTAGAACACAAGTCAATCAAATGACCAAACAGCTGGTGATGCCATCTTAAACTATGAAACAAAGGGAATGATTGTCTCTTTTAGGTAGCCCAAAATCTTTAATAATATTTGCATAATATGTAGCTAAATGTCACACTATCATTGATGTATTTTCCATTTCAATTCATGAAATAAAGAGAGTGATTACATGTAACGGTCTCGAAATATTGCTTTGGATGACTGTGACTAACTGTGGACACTTACCTGGCATTAGCAATGACCTCAGCAACCCCTCTGCCTTTTAATGCTGGCACTACTGTGCACAACCTGCAGGTAAAAAGTGAGGGGAAAGAATAAGGATCATTGTCAGAATGTTGAAAATAAACATCCAGTCTATATAAATATGGTACCTTTTATATGCAGAGACATGATCTCTATTCAGGAATACCAGGAAGGCTGAATGCCCATTTTTCATGAAGACCTCAATAGCAC
The DNA here is from genome assembly GCA_024633595.2 of Lepomis macrochirus. Lineage (NCBI taxonomy): Eukaryota > Metazoa > Chordata > Actinopteri > Centrarchiformes > Centrarchidae > Lepomis > Lepomis macrochirus. The sequence goes on along the minus strand of JALXJV020000020.1, from coordinate 19,894,985 downwards.
TGTCCTGAAAGTAACAGAGAGGCAGAGTGGCTCTTTGGTACTTCAGACACAATGACATTTGTTTATAGTCAATATTTTTATCCATCAGATCCCTTTTAACCTTAGACTTAACATGCAAATGCCTGCTTCTCTAATCCACGTGCAGAAACAACTAATGGGAAGCAACTGCAAAAGCAAATAAAAGGCACAACACCAGAACCTGAATATAAGATGAAAGTTAATTCAAAGCATCTGTGGGAGCATTTGGACGTCAAACCTCTAAAAGGAAACGCATGAAGCGGGCCTCATTGATATCCTCGTAGAGCCAGCGTCTGCAGCTGGCTAATGTTGGCTCTTGACTCAGCATAGTGGAAATAAAGGAATCTCTCACACTGGCAGAGAAAGAAATGGACACAGAGGACAAAGTATTGTTGATTAATAAAACTGAGAAGCTACAGTTTTGCTATAACTGCACGCATCTGTTCTGTACACAAAGCTGTACCTGCTGGGGTGGTGTTTCCTGCAACAAACATCTCCAGCAGGACTAAGAGTAAATCCCTCACACAAGAGCAGGCTCTCTTTCCCAAACAGCAGCACCCCCTCTGTCACTCTGAGGCTGCTCACCATCACTACACACATCTTAGCCTTTACCTACAGAGAGGAGAGAATACAGAAAAGAGATACATTAAGCCCCATGTGAGAGGCACAATACACATCAGCACATTTCTCTCTCGGGACATGACATGGCAGCATCGCAGGCACTTCAGGCTTTACTTGATTGATCATTTTAATCACATATTTTAATCATTATTAAAAAGACACAGTTGAACACTTCATTATAAGAGCTGATTGATGGGGAAGAGAAGGCCCAGCCCCCTTTCCACCATGTGACTGTGTTTCATCCAGTGCCAAAATTGACCCACGTACTGCTTTCAGCGCTGGTTGTAGCTAATGCTAACTGCATTGTGATAATGTGTGGCTAATTCTATTGTCTCCCTTCATTTCACAGTGACTGTGTGCACCTGGCTGTCGCCCTGTGTTGGCCCCTTTGCAGGTCCTCTGGGACACAAGTACGTGTGTTTGGCTGGGCCCAAAAACCATATGGGGCCCCGACATACCCGCAGGCCCCTCACAATTTATACTAATCAAATAAGACTCCCTACCCCCAGACACAGAGTCACACACTTGGCGGAGGAGGACACCCTGCCTGGCCATTATTAGGAGAATTAATCACTGCCACACACACAATAGGAAACCTGCTAAGTGATCAGACCCTCTTGTCTAAATGCACACACACTATGATGGATATGGATGTGAAAGCATTTAGGAAGAGTCAAGGTGAGTGAGTCTCAGCTACATGGCACAGAAATCTTACATTGAGCAATATCATGGTCAGTTTTTATGGCAGTTTCCATCAGTGAACACAAAGTGGCATCAGGCCTTCTCTCCCTAACAATGACTAGATTTCAGAAAAAAATAGTTAAATTTATTGTTATTAAAGATTAAATACATAACAATAAACTTGTTTCCTTATCTCCTTACTGTGCTCTGGACAGATATGCGTTATCATTCTGTGGGTGATTTAGCTGATGATGGGAAGAAGGAGAGAAAAGGAGGACTTTTATTGACTGAGAGCCTAATGTCAGACCATTGATTTCTCCCCACACACATTACTGTCATAATCACACTATTGGCGCTGGCAAGCTAATTATGAGTGGGTCTCCCTTTGTGTGTTACTGTGTGTGTTAGTCCGTGTATGTGTGTGCATTTTTCAGAGCTAATGACTGTGTTCATTTGACAGGAAGCTCAGCAGGACTCACACACTGAACCACTGCAAGACAACAGGACACATTGCACACATCACACACTTGCTAAGCGGATGTAAGACAGCTTGCATCACCTCCTACTGTTTTTATTAATACTTCTGTCAGAAACATTAAAAGCCGCGGCTGGTTGCCGGAGCGATGAGAGTCCCTGTCAACATGTGCCTTGGTTTCTAACTCGCTGGAAGAATGAGAAGAGCTGAGCTGGGCCTCGACATTAAAACATTACACTAATGAGGAAAGATGAAATTCTGATAGCAGCACTGGGCTATTGGAATCCCTTAGTCTACATCAGATAATTATGATTGTGAATATTAGCAGGGTGAGAAGGAGTTGTGCTTGTGTTTAGGCATGTTGTTTTTAGCCAAGCATACCAGCACAGCCTCCTGCACTACAGTACCTCCTCTGCAGGGTGCAGCTTCTGCAGGATGATGCGTATGTCAGGGCAGTCTTGTGTGTGGGAGCAGGGTTCGGGGGTTAATGGGTCAGGTGCCTCATTCAGAACAGGGAAGAAGGTCAGGCGGTCACAATCCTGTCCTCCCTCCTCTTCATCTTCTTTAGCCTCTGCCCCAACTTCGCACAGGATCTTAGGCTCTGTTACAAAGGAAACACGTTTTCCCACTGAGCTTGCATCCCACACCAACATTCCGGTAAAAATAAGGTTTAAAAAAAATCAACAGGCAACACTTTTCTTTACCTGTATCACCTTCTGTTTTATTTTTGGTCTCATCTGACATACCAGTCCTTAAACCCAGACACAGGGATCCTTGCACCTGTTATAACATATGGCAATGTTAAAGGCTGGACTGCTTACTAGTTGAACACTAAATAGGACCCTGCTCTACACTAAAAGGCTATACCCGTTTGGATCGTCTCAGAGCCCTTCTGCGTATGCGTGATCTGGTCCGGTTGGGTCCTTCAGTGGCATCTTGAACCCAGTCTCGGTTCAGCAGCACCCCTGGGCCAGGGCCGAACACAGCTCTCTCCCTGAGTAGTTCAGCCTCCACGTGCAGCCACTTGGAGCTCACTTGCTCCCATTCAGTGGCTTGTAACTGGGATGCAGAAACGGGCCAGTGTTAGAGGGAATACATGAGACGGAGATGCACATTATTACAAATCCAATTTTGGCTTTTTAATAACATTTATTTCAGTATATTTATGGTAACATTTCTGTCAAACCTGCAAATGGTTTGTCCTCATATTCTCAAACATGATGTGGCCTCTCTGTCGATGTGACTCCATGCAGGACAGAAACTCCTACAAAGAAAAGAGAGTAACCTGATGGGTGCAAATGAAAAGAGCGGGTGGCACAATCGCTCTTCCCCTAGCTCATATTGTGCACACACAACACACACATCATGTTCACAGAGATTGTATATTCATAATGGTATTGTTGTTTCCTCATGCAATTACAATGCATTCATACAATTACATCTGTTGTAAATTGCATTCACTGGGCAAAATAAGCTAGTGGCTACAGTGTTACAATAACCCTGTCTGGAAATGTAATCATTTGTTGGTGTGATCTAATTAACATAAACATTAATATCACTGAGTCATGCCACAGTCAAGGGCAAGGAAAAGTGTGTGCGCCTTTATTGTGTGTGAGTGAGTGTGTATTTGTCGATTAAAAGAGAACAGAAAAGAAAAAATGGAAAAACCCAAAACAGAGCCGTGTTGACACTGCAGGATGCTCATGTTCAGCAGACACAGTGGGATCATATACTGACTGTTAACAGCTTCATTAAGCCCATCATCACAGCAGTGCTCGCTGAGAGACTAGTGAAACAACATGTGTCCATCTTCACAGCTGACCCAGGAAAGCCATTTAATTGACTGAATGAACATGCAGTAACTCTTTATTTCGAGTCTTATTTACAGATGCTAATTTTGTGTTTTGTGGTATTACCCCACGAATGCAATAATTGATTTAAAGTTCAATAAAAAAGCAACTACTTCTGTAATACAAGAGATGCAAACATTCAACGTGATTTCAGAATAAACCCATGCGTAAAAGTTGACGGCAAACTTTGACAAGCCCTCTGGAGAATGAAAACTGTTTCTCTAAATGACTGACTGCCTATCCAAATGAGAAGTTGTGCAGAGAAAGAAATAAAGGAGTAATTTGAGGGGAGATTATAGAAATATTACAGACAAAAAAGAGAGTAATAATGAAGTTTGCGAACTAGAGCCGTGTTTTGACAGATAAACAGCAAGTCAGCGTCATCATCTCCTAATTTCATTCCTTCATTTGGACAAACATAAGTAATATATAGCATTAATTACCCTATTTAGCAGATAGGAACCTCATTGGCTTTTTAAATGCTGCATTAAATACATAACTCATCTCTCCCCTCTGCAATTAACATCAGAACATCACACTCATTTCCATTTTAATGACTTCCCAACAATACGACACCTTTGATGATAAGGCAACATAATGTCAACTTCATTCTGGGCTGGCAGTGAATGTGTAATGAACTTAACGTGATCATTAGTGCTGTTAATTATCTTTCTAATATGAGGACACAGATATGATTATGGAAACTGCATTCGCTGATGAAATAAATCTCTAGAAGAATTGCACTGAAGCTTGACTGAGGACACAGTCTCAGTCTCTGCATTCTCATTCATTACCTACAGTAGGCTTTAAAACTCTGTTTTTTGTTCACTAAAAGTAGATATCTGAGACTCAGAAACTATGCTCAGTGCTTTGTAGAAATACATTACTATGGATGTAATAACTGAAAAGAGACTCATGACTTGCTAACCAAAAGGTCATAAGTTGATGATCCAGAAATTAATTAATGACCAACTTGTTTCTTCATGAGGATGAATGGAAAAATTAGCAACTGGCTGACCACTACTGAATATTGTTTTTTGAACACTTCAACAGTGCATGCTGCAATCTACTAGGAGAAAAGTGGGGAGAAGGCAAATGTCCCTCCCTCTTCGTCTCTGCCTCTCAGATGGAAAAACAATTCATCACCCTCTCCGATAGTCTGTCAAAGACTGATATGATAAAGAATAACATCAAATGAATAATGTTTTCATCAGATTGGTACCACTATAATTGCCAACGCGATTTCTGTCGGCATAAGATGTGCACAAACAGCACACACACACTTTGTGGGGGTGAGACAGACACACAGACGCGGTAATTTCATGCCTGTGTGCCTGAGTAATATGTCCCCGCTCCCTGCTCCAGATGGCTCAACGTCTTAAGCGTTGTGGGGGAACTAATGATGTGGGCCACGTGTTTTGGGGGGAAAAACAACAATAAACGCGTCTTTAACCTTCAGCAGCAAACAGTGTGTTGTAGCGAGTGTTCCCATGGATAGGCCTAACAGATATCAATTACTATGCCCACTCAGGGGCAATCAGCTGTGATAATCCAAATCCATTTAAAGAAATAATCAAACACCCCCACAGGGCTGGACGGCCCACAGCACAAACACAGCAGTGACTTTGGGATGAGCGTTTGGGCACAGCGCTTGCGAATGGAGGGACACCTGGGAAAAGGTAACAACCCCAAACTTCTCAAACAGGACAACAGTCAAAAGCATACACATCTCTCTGTCCTGTTCTGTGCAGAACCACCAAAAATTGAGTGAATGTGAGTGTGTATTTACCTCTAATGTTACTGACTCTTTGCCTTGTCTGCCCAAAGCTGAGCGAACAGCGCTGCTGATCACATCAAACTTTTTCAAAGAGCTGCTGGCCACCTTCTCCTTCTGAGACTCTGAGAAGACATTTTAAAGACAAACCGATGTCAATAACATGGAGCTAAAATTTAGGCATCTTCTCATTCTTAATTCTAAGTATAGTGAGAGCTAACCAGTGTGTAACAGCCAGGCTTTGTGGGCCGTCTCCTCCCACAGAGGGCTGATGTCAGTCATGCTGACAGGGCCTGTGTCTGCTGTGTGGCTCGCTGAAATCTCTATCTTATAGGTTTCTTCAAGCGTGTGTTGCCTCTCCGTAAGGACCTTTGACCAACAAGCCTCCGCTAAGGACACTAGTTCACTATCATCTGAAACACACACACAGACGTTGTGAACTCTCTAGTGACCCAGTAGATCTCCATAGACTTAGAAATTCTCTAAAAATGTCAGGCTAAAGGGATGAATGTAAAAAAACAACTCACATACTGGCCCTCATACCTGTGGTAACACCAGAGTGTCTGGTTTTGGTAGCAAACAGGTGGGATGAAGCTTTGCTGTTGTGCAGTTTTTTTGCCACACATCCAAAACCTTCAGGGTAGCTGCAAAAAAAGGTGTCATTTTGAGAATTACCAGTGAGTTCCAGAGGGCCTGCAGAGGGGCTACACATTTTTGGGTGTCTGCTTTTGAGTTTTGCTTTTGCTATTACCTGCCAGATCTTATCAGTAACAGACAACGAAGAAGACATGTAACGAAGTTCACATTTGCATTGTAAGTTGCCATGAGCACATCCCAGCGTTCCATGAAGGTCTGTAATGCCCTGATGACCTCTTCCTTTTCTTCTTGGGAATGTCGCGGTTGAGACAGGAAATACAGCAGGACTTTATTGGTACACGAGTAGAGGGCTGACAGCGTCTTCTCTTTCTGAGTTTGGCCTTTCTCCAGAGCCTAGAAGTATACAGCAGTGTGTCTGTTATCAGTTAATATAAAACGGAGATATGTGTTACCTGTGGGCGGATCTTACATTTACACAATCCAGAGTTCTCATTGATGAACTGTCTCTACACACTGACAGTTAAAATTGAACAGATTAGAAGAAGCTTGCAGGTTTATGAAATTTAAATGTCAGCCAAATGTCAAAACATTGTTTCCATATTAAACGCTGCAATTAATTACGCAACACTGTCAACACGTGCTTATGACATATATGCTCTGCCCTCTGGCTCCGCCATACTGAGTTGCAGCTGTTACTAAAGTTGCTGTCCCCTTCAGCTCTGGCAAACAAATCATTGGCATAAAACACATCACTTCCAGACAACCAGCACAGAAATATAAAAACCATAAAAACTGATATACTGACAATACTGAGATTTACATGATGTTGATAGGCTTAACTAGCATTGTGTGAACTTGTTTAGTGAGGGCTTGAATATAACGGACCTTCATTCACATGTAAAAGTCCTGCACTGCACAGGTGCAAGTACACTACTGTGTGTAAGTGTCTCTCTGTGTTTGTCTCACCACCACAATCTGGTCTGCGAGGAAGTTGAGTAAACTCTCAGAGTCTCCCAAAAATGTTCCACTGTAAAGTTTCTGCAGCAGAGTCTTACTGAAAAGCACAACATTCTCCATGAATGTGCCCATCTGTCCATCAGGACTCTCACACTTTGAGCCTAAGAAATAAAATAAATTAACAAAGGGAAGAAAATTCTAATGAGATTTTTTTTGCATAGACATGATTGGGTCAGTTTGAACTATGAGGAAAGCATGCATTGTAATTGTACCTTGTGAGTTGAGATGAGTGTTGTTTTCTTCCTCATTGCTTAGCATGTGGATGATGTCCATAATCAATTCCAGCAGCTCTGTCTGGAAACTCTGCCTCTGTCCCAGGGATGCACCATCCGGGCAAAACTGACATTTAAGCAGTTTATTAGTTAAAAAAAATTGATTGAAACTGATGAACAGCAAATACAAATAAGAGCCATCACATATCAAAAGGTCTATTTTGCTTGATAGAGATGGAAACACTTTGTCAAATGTTGTCACAAGTGTAGGGGTGTGTGCATGCAGGTTTAGCTCATCCAGCTTGAAACTCCTCTACATAAATCTGTAGTTTTTGGGTTATTGGTGTTCTCTTCCTCCTAGTGGCGAATGATTTTATCAACAGTACCTTGAGGCAGAGCTTACTTAGTAACTGAGCAAAGAGTGGCACCTTCTGGAGAAATTAGAGTTTGCAGTATTATATTATACTGAAGAGCCTTTTTTCAGTGAGAATGCATTTTGACAGTGTGTATCTGTGTGAGCTAAACAAAATACAGTAAATAATTGGTTGTATTAATGTGTGTTCACCTCCAGCAGCAGAACGAGAGGATGTGTGTTAGTGCTGGCAGACACATTAAGAAGGCTGTCCATTAGCAGAATTCGGATGAAGTCGCACACTGGCTTCCTGTTTGGATGACTTTTGAATGTGTAATCTCCTTCACTCATTAAACAAGGCTCAGCCACACCCTGAAAGTGAAAAAACAAGTGAATAAGACAAGATGAGAACTGTTAAGGTTTCACAAACCCAGAGTAACACACAAACCTCCAGAGGGTACACAACTCCAGCGAGTGCATGAAGAAACTCTGGTAATGCCCACAGTGGGTCTCTGGGCCGCAGGTTATGGAGTAGACAAAGGAACTGCATTACACTTGCTGGGAGCTGCAACTCCCATGATGCATCAGTGCCTGACATGTGCTTTGTTGGAGGAACAGGTTGTAAAAAAAGGAAAAAAAAAGATGCATCATACATTATTGCATTATTGGTTCATGACAAAAAAATTCTGAGAAGATGTAAGATTATTATATTCTTACTTGAATGATGTTAACTTTGACTAATTCCAGTAGTATTGTCGCAGCTTCAACACAGAGCTGCTGAGCAGGAGTGTCTGACTGGCTGTCAATGAATGACTGTAGGACATCATCCAAGTGCACCTGTACATGACACATAATAAGAGTATTATGATGATGAAGCTGATGAAGAAAGATGATTTGCAACATGAACAATTACTCGCCTCTCCATTTGCAGTGTGACTGGCCTTCTTCCCCAGCAGCAGAGCAGCCAAGGCTTCATACACCTGAGGCAGGTGAGAGTGTCTGATCAGCAGCCCCTGTAGAACATCAAAGCCTGGACAGGTGGCGCTTGAGCACTCACAAGACCAAGAATGGGCTCGGAGGTTGTCTGGTGGCAAAGCAAGAAAACAATAGCAGAAGTTGATTTTGGATGAAAGTAAGACTTCTTGCAGACTTAAATTTCAAATAGGCTGTGACTTTCAGATGTTAAATATGTCTAAAATACATGTCACATCACTAACTTTAATTCTCTTATCTTTTTTTTTAATATGCAAGTTATTAGGTTTACGTATGCAAAACTGTTGAAATGTTGAGAAGTCACAAAAAAACAAAATATTTGTAAAAAATCCTCATTTTGTCAGTATTTTACTACAATGTAACATCACTTTATCTAGTTGGATCAATTTACACATCACCGTTGTTTATCAAAATATCTAAATCTACACTTCGTATTGTCACAAGTGAAAGAGGTAAAATGATACATATTTCCTTGCTTCACTGTGAGAAATTATTCAACATTATGCACCCATGACAACAAATGGTTCCTCCATGCCCTCAATGAGTGTTGCAGGGAGCACCCCCTCTCTAAAGATGTTCTGCTGGCTGGGACTCGACAGAAAGTGCGTGAGCAGGACAAGACCCAGTTTCAAGGTGGAAGGATGAAGGTGGGGCTGAAGGAAGAGCAGGAACCAATCACTACCCAGCGCATCAAATAAGGCCTTCTGCTGACTAAAGGGGAAGAAGAACATGACAGAATAATTCTGTTAATGTTTCAGCCATTAAGACATTAAGGCACATGAAATGGTGGAAAAATGTGTCCCAGTTTTGGTTAAGTTAAGTCGTAACAGATGCTACTCACTCTTTGATTAGAAGGCTGTCTGAGTTGAGGATTTCACAAAGAGAGAGTAACATCTGGTTGCAGATCCAGATGAGGCTGGCTGGATCAGAACTCTGAGCTATGGCACAGATAAGAAAACTCTGCATCAGCACCGGTAACAATTTGTGTCATCATTGAGACATGTAAACTTGTTTAAGATGTGTCTGTGGGTTATATGGTATACCTGACGTATCCAGTGAAAAATCACTATCAGATATTTTGTTGCCTGCACTCATGTTATTAAGAGGCGGGAGTGTGTAGACCAGGAAGAGCCCAAGTCTGACCAGATAAAGGGACATATTTTAAATACAGTTATTCATAAAAACTTCATCTGACATCTTTATGTGAAAACTGTGTTCCAGGAGAACTTTGCTGGGGCTGGAGTATTGCCAAACTGTACCTGCGTATGTCCAGAGCAGTGAAGTGAGCTTGCAGGAGGAATGTGATGACACAAGAAATGATCTTAACTTTCTGAAAGGTCACAGCAGGATCAGAAAGCTTAAATAGCAGCTTTGGTAGAAGGCCCATATTGTGCATGACCGCTGCATTCCTGCTGTCACTGCTGAGAATACAAAGAGAGTATTAATATCAATCACATCTGTTCCCACAGACAGAAAATCTAATTCAGCAATCCATGCACACGTTCAGTCATGCTCTTCTCTTCAGCCTCAGTGACTGATTCGGTTGAACTATAAAGTGTCATCAATCCTGAACAAGACGCTATTTATTGTGTTATGTAACTGGCTGGCCATAAGAGTTAATATTTAATTTGATTAAAGCTAAAAGACATTCAGTGTGGTCTAGTCACACACTGATAGTTGTGGAAAATACCTTGAGGATTTCAGGATTTCTGCAAAGTGGTTCAGAACTGAAAGGTCCAGATTATCTGATGTATTTTGCCACGCCTGAAAACATGGTATAATGAGAGAACAACAAAACTTTAATTATTAGCTTCAAGATGCAATTTATGCTAAAATATGGATGCTTACCTCCAGATCACCCAGCAGGGCCTGGAAAGCGGGTGTGTTCTGTAGGTAACTGAACCCAGACCTCAGCTCCACTGAAGATGAGAGATGCAGAACCAACTGAAAGGTTCTGTGGCTGACCAGACTGCTCTTCATCTTCAGCAGGAAAGCTAGCAGCTACAAGAAGGGCAAATGATTTATAAAAGCAGATCACAACAGTACGGTAGCATATGTTGAAGTCTATTTATAAATAATGTGTAGATGTTCTAGTGATTTCGCAAGATCTAACATACCTTGTATCCATTGATGCGGTTCATTTCCTGCTGCATGGTAGGGTTGGTCTCCAGCACAGAAAGAAGAACTTTAATAGCTGCATACAGGGAGCTATCATCGGGTGCCATTGCAACTAGACTAAGAACAACTGCAGGTCCACCGATGTACAGGAAACCATTGGATGCACTGCTGGGGGTGAATGTTCGCACTCCTAGAATGAAGAGGTCATGACCTTATTAAACATGCCTGTAAAAATTAGCTAAACCGCAAAAACACTTATGAAAATAACACTTTATTTACCAAAATGTCCAACCAGTGCAGCTCCTATGGTGCGAGCTGTACCACTCAGGTGCTGGCTGATGTTTCGAGCTAGGAGCACAGGGGTGGAGTGATCCCGAGATGTTATCCCCATCTGTAATTACACGCAATGATTGCTACTCAGTCTCAAAACAACAAACACATAATTTCAACATAGACTCATCTTACCTCTTTAGCAATCAGTCTGCAGTCCACCTCATTGTAATCCTCTCTGATCTGCACGACAGTTGTTAATGTAGAAATTGCTGGGTTGATGCCAAATGAAATCCTGTCCTCAGGAACCAACCTGAAGGGGAGAGACTCAGCATCTGGATCACGGCCTGGACACAGAGAGGTACAACACAGGTAGGTTAAGTAGAGCTGCCCTACAAAAGAATCAACTATACATTAGAGTGCCTGACAGACAAGCTGTGCATAATGCAATTACATGTAATGTATTAAAGGTATTAATTATATATAAATTATACAAATATTTCTATGTAAATAGATTTGTCCTCACATCACACAAGAATTCAGTAGTTATAGAACATGCAGAGAAAATCATGAATGCATGCAATGAGCACATAATTTACTGCATACCAAGACAAAACAACAAAAGTACATTCCTAGATTTCAAATCTAGATCCAACCTTATCTTATTCTAGGATCATGTGTTACTCATAAATCATGCTCTTATACAGGATGACTTACAGGAAGTAAACCAAACACATACTGAAAAGAATCTGAAAATTCTTGTACAAGATCTTGTGACTCACCTGTGTTGCGCAGAGCCAGGAAGTTCCCCAAGTAGGCAGTGCCTTGTGTGTATAAAACAGCCACTGCCTCAGGGCTCAAAGCCTCTTCGAAAAGGTAAGAAGGACCCACTCGCCACACTAAAGCAGCATGCTCCTTCCAGAGAGCTGGTGTTCCTATCAGTCCGTACACATCAATCACAGCTGTGGGGTCCATGGAGACATACTGACCAGGGAATGGCTGAATGTACTTCATCTGACAGAAAATGCAGAAGCTATGATACATGAATAGATAAATGCCACATTAGACCTAAAATGAGTTCAATCATTTACCTTTCCTGTCCCCACTGCTTTTCCGTTGAAGTAGGCTGAGGCCAGACAGCTCTTCTTCACGTCTTTGGCCATGACCACAGTCAGATGGTGCCACTGACCTGGGATCAGCATGCTGGAGCAGACGAACCTCAGTGATGTAGGCAAAGAAGTGGGAGTGCATACTTCTGGCTCCATCATGTCTGTTTAATAATGACATGGAGAAATTTAAACAGTCCCAATTTAAACACAACTAAAACGGAAAAGCTGACCATTTCAAAAGCTAGAAGGAAAGCTAGAAAGATTAAAATTCTGTTAATTCCATGTCAAATTGTTAAAATGTTGTGTAAAAGTTCACCAAGGGCAAATATTGACCAAACTTTTATCACTCTTACCGAGGTATGTTAATGCTTCCTCCTCTGTGGAGATAACTAGACAGCCATCATAAGCTGAGAAAGAGACAGACAGACAGATGTACTGCTGTTCAGTCCGGGACATGTGGCGAACCACTGACAGTAGACGGATTGGGTGGGAATCACAGGCTGAACTGAACCTGTTGATCTGGAACCAGCAGGTAAATGAGAGACCAGCTACAGGAGGAAAACCCCGGCAGTCTAAGGAAGATGAGGAAGATGATCAGACTTTTTCTTCAGCTTTAATCACAAATGTGTGAGTATTAAACATGTAGACTTGTCACTTACCTCCTCCAATTCCACCTGTTGGGATTGAATCAGCAGTCGCTCCTTTTACTGTGGCCAGTGAGGGCAGGAAAAGGCAACTGCAAAGCATACCGTCAAATACCAAGAAATTGAAGAATGACTGATGTTTATTTAACATTACAAGATGATTTCCTCACGAGCCAAACCTCGGAGAAGATTTCTGCCGTGCATACGTTATATGATTATTTTATATATAGCAACAGCACTATCCTTCATCACGGAGATATACTAATGTACATGTTGTAATGCACATCTTATTTTAAATTCTGAGTTTTATTATACTTAATACTATAATAATTAAATATTGAATGCACACTACTTCTTTTCTTTCCCAACACTTGGTGTTACAATAACAAATTCCATGTAGTCCTGTAGTGTAGTCTATTTGATACTTCAGGACTACAAAAGGAACACAGTAAAACAGGGACTCACCCATATCCACTCTCACTCATGTCAAACTCTACAAATGCAGGTGAGGCGGAGACTCTGTGTGGCCTGAAGGTGCGTGGTGACGTCATAGACACCAGACTAATGATCTGGTGGACAGGGATTGCAGAACCAGCAGAGGGTCCACTGCGAGATGTAGACTGTAATAAACTGAAGGTCCGCCTCAGTGTCTTTACTGAAGATCCAGATGAGACATCTGCCTCTGAACTGTGACCTGGTTTAGACAACACAATCGAAATCCAATGTGTGAACTTTTATGTTTGTGTTTGAAAAACCAAATAAAACCTCAAGAGGATTGAATCTAACATGCATCAGTAAAAAGCAGAACGATTAAGATAATACAACAAAACAATGTACCATTTGACACAGTAGCTTTGACTAGTGGGTGACCTTCTTGTTCCAACTGCATGGCTGTTTTGTCTGCCAAGCACATGAGAGGGTCCCCTAAACACAGGAACTTTCTGAGGATGAGAAAGTTACAAAATATGTCAGACACAGGATACTGTACCACAAATACTGAAAATAAGTTTTAAAAGCAAAAAACCCAAAGCCTCTTCATCTTCCATAGAATAATTAAATGCATTTGACTGAACAGTCTGATTTTTGACCTTAAGTCTGAATGTGTGATGGCCTGGGACGAGAGCTTCTCCACGATACGTGTAACAGGTAGATGTAACGGGTGGTTTGGAGCAATCAACATGCTCTGACAGTGGGTCAGGAGTGTCGAGACCAGCCCCCCCACACACATTATCTGGCGGTTTCGCTCAGATTTGACCATGGCCTGGATGTGGTGTGCCAGCGAGAACTGGACCTCCATAGAGAGCTGGGAAAAAGGGCAAGAAATCTGTCTCATAGTGGGACCTTATGGTGTAATAAATGGCATTCAGTGTTAGGGACTGCAACTTGTTCAGTCTAGAAAGGTACCTGTGGGTCCTCGGGAGTAGACAGTGAAGGAAGAAGAGTCACAATAACTCTGACTGCTCCTGGATGAAGAATAATATGATCGCAGGTGAACCTACTGAAGGCCAAGCAAAAAACAAAAAAATATGAATTGATACTTCATATATATATAAAATACATACACAGTCCCCTATGAATGTAAAGGAAATTCATCTCGTTAGAAATACTGTATGCACCTGTACTGAGACTCTGTGCAGACTGTAGAAATACTGAGTGCTGTGTTTCTGGACCTTCCCTGTGTGTCCTCCACGGACTGCAGGTCTGATCCCAAGTGGACAGGAGGGGACGCTGAATACAGTCCTTCATGCCCTGGTGATCCATTTAGTTTCTCTTTGTCCTCAGGCTCTAATCCCAACTTAAACTCCAGAGGAGAGTAGGTCCCTGTGGCGAACTGGTCGAGATAGGAGAGCAGCCTTATACATGTCCGAAGACTGACAGGCAGATTGGGCTGCAGTGTTGTGGAGGGAGAGGGAGCTTCAGTGGCCTGTGCCAACTCAACAAACTGGTGGAAGCTCTTAACAGGAGGCTGGTTGTCTTCTGAAGTGGGACAGCAGCCCGCCTCTCCATCAAACTTCTCTTTGTCCTCAGGGCCTTCAGTGTGGAAGCAGCCCAGCTGGAGTAGAGCCTCTGCCAGCCTTTCATAAAAACCACCAGTCTCACAATGGTGCGCGTTTACTGGGTGAAGATGCACAGCCAGGGCCAGAATGTGGAGTGTGAGGAGGAGGAGGTCCAGCAGCGGCTGATGCCCAAGGGACTTCCACACATCTCCCAGGGGAGGGTCAGACAGAGCTCCTTCCATGTCGATCACCAGAGACAGCAGTCCGGTAAAGCCTCCTGCTCTCCTGAAGGCATCCCAGCTGTTGGGGCTCTCCAGCACCTTCTGCACAGACTGAAAATACAGAAGAGAGGGGTCAGACAGACCATATGGACCAGTGAACATGTGGAATCACCAAGCTTAATCATGCATGTTACCAAGCGGATTCTGTTTACTATACTCTAGAGAGAATTTTGATAGACACTAAGCTTTGCTCACAGCCTCAGCTTTTAAAACTATCTCCCTAGTCAATTAAAACAATGTCATGAAAAATAGATGAAAGATATAGATATACCATAAATCATTTCTGGTAACTAGTTTTTGGAGGTGAACAAAATCACATTAACTTTATTTAATTTAGAGACCTAATCCATCAGGTAGGTAATGTGTAAGGCAGAACACAGAGGGAAATGTGATTAACTGAAACTGGAGTAATCACAATGGCTCTTAACACTTGCCAACCCAGGTCGTACCCAATCTGATTGCCACCTGCTTTAACCATGTTAGCACAAAGAACACACACACACACACACAAGCTCTGACATGCATGCACAAACAAGCATACACACTTACACACACTGAATACACACAATATCTGCAAATAAGTGCTCTCCTAGCTGCCATCTATAAAAACGGACACATACAGTGGGTGTGTAACTTAGTTAGGCTTAATCAGATATCTGTCCCATTCACTGATCTGATTGAGGTGTTAATCTTCAGCGTGCCACAGCACAAGGCTGCTGGCCTAACCAAATCTGTCTAGAGTTAACACCTAAACCAGTTTTAGCAAATCAATCTGCATTTGTCTATAATGTCATTAGGGTCCCACATGCTAAGAAAAAAATCACTAGTGAATTTACTTATAATCTTTTAAGTGCATTACAATTTATTATGCTTTGATGTAGAGTAGAGACTACATTTACAGTTCAGCTGAAGTCACGGCATATCTGCATGTTTCTGAATGGTGCATGTAATATGAAATTACCTGCAAAAGGTCCCACTTCAATCCAAGTTCCTGTTGTGTAGAGGAGCAGAGGGCTCCTATGGCTGTACTCATAAACTCCTCAGGGTTAATCTCAGCTAGCTGCTCCAAAATGCTCAGAGTGGGACCTCGATACTGATCCTCATCCAAGAAGATCTTTATGTAGGGGACCATTCCAAGGTCTCGCACTGACACTAGAAAACACATGCACAATTCAAGTATGCAACAATGGTTTCTAGCCATGACATAAACAAACACATACAATTATGGCAGATGATGAATGAGTAAGGAATTTAATTAAAGAAGTGAATTTACATACCTGTGTTTTTGATTGAACGCAAAGTAAGGCTTGACACAACTTGAAGCATACAGGTAGTGAGCAGTCTCTCACTGTCCTCCACACATGGTAGCTGCTGTGGATCTAAAGAGCAGAAGATGCAAATTACATAATAAATATTCAAGGTGAGAATAAGTTTCACATGTGAAAATTGGCTGCTGAGCCACACTTGTGGGTCCAAGGGCAAAAAGTCAATTTTACTTCAAAAAGACTCACTTTAAAAGTAAAAGTACTGAATCATGACTGGGTGTGTTGCTCAATCCCACATTTGCTGTGATGACATATTGTTACATAACACAATGACCGTGTGCTCTTAGTAGTTGTTTGTTCATGATTAAAGAAAAATTAGAGGGAACAATTATGTTGGTTCATACTTATTTGTGGGGAAGACACAACTCCAGCTTTCCTGAGGATCTTAGCTCTCCTACGCAGTTCGCCAAGCAGTAGCTCCAACAGACCCCAGTCAGTCAGCACCTCAGCTAGCATACTACTGTAGACGGTCATCCTACAGAGCAGAGGGGGTAGGTCTTATTCAGACAACATCAAGGAAACAATGGGTTAAAACAAAACCCTTGTTTTCCAGAAGTTGTTACCTGTGGTGTAGGTCATTAATATAAAAAATACACTGTATTTATATGTAAAATTGGCAACTTTACTGTGTCTTTCACACATCTGTCTTAATGATCAGACTAACCAAGCTGTTGCAGTACCATTTGGAGGTGGTTATATTTTTGGCTGTTTCTAATTTAAACCAGCTTCATGTGTGCTTGTCAACTGAGTGGAGAACAACAAATTCTGACTAGCATCAGAGGATAAATTTAGGCCAAAATATTTTAAGCAGCAGTATCCTGAACAATTCTGAGTAATATGTTACCAACTAGCAGTGCTCACCTGTGAAAACACTTGAGAGCCACTACTCCAAATTCTATCCCCGCCACTCCTCCAGCCAGAGTCCCAGTCCAGCTCTGCTTCATTACATTCAGCAGCGTCCGCAATGTCTCATGGGGGATGTAGTTAAACTTAAATACCACCTGTAAAAAACCCAGAATTTAAATCATACCTCATATAAAAGTTGTATAAAATAAAAAAATATGCACAGGGACCTTGCTGTCAACATTAGAAGCCATACCATCTCCAACAGTGAAAAGAATAGTTTTTGGACAGGTGCTGGTTTACGCCACACACAGGCAGCCAGCTGAGCCATCGACTGGACAGTCCACTCCAAGAGGAAAAAATTGGCAGGGTCCCTCTCCCATATTGTCTGCAGAGTTCGAAGAAGCTGGCAGCACAGCAGAGAATCCTGAGAACGCAGCAAGGTGGCCTGCAGCAGGTGGAAGGCAGGCAGGTTCTTTACTGCTGCACCTGGAGACAAAGGATCATTAGGAGATGAATCGTTAAAAGTGCCGGTACACTTAACTTGTCAAAGGAGGTATCAGTCGTTTAAACCTTACTTAATTAGGAGAGAATGTATTCTTGTACTAGTCTGACATACAGTCATGCAAGCAGTATCTCCCTGAGGTAAATTTAGCCAAAATGAGGTTTTGAATTTAAAGCTTGATTTATCAGATTTTGTTCTGGCAAGGTCAGACAATTTCTTTGAAAAAGGAAAAACAATGAATTACAAACAACCGTCAACACAGAGCACATGCTGAATTCCATCAACCAATTGAATTAAACATACATAGATAGATTGAAAATAAACAACATAACATGCATGATGGCAAGAGAATAGTAGCATAATCTGCCTTGATAGAGTTTGTTTGCTGCACTGTCAAAATATTTAGATGAGGTCTTAGATTTGGCAGACAAAACACACTTGTGTTTGTTGTGAATTAATATATACCTGGTTAGTAATAGGATTCATTTTCACATTTAATAAAAAATTGCAACAGGACCAAATATGATCAGCACAAAAAAGTCCCTGGTCCCTCTGTTGGAAAGCAATCTACTCCTTGTTGTGATGGATGGGTGCCGAGTGTGTGTGTCTGTGCGTATGTTCGGATGTTTATTATGGACTCTATTTATGAATGTTGGATGGAGGTGTGTGTGGATCTATGATAGATGGCTGGTTGCTGTAGGCCAGTGGTGAATGGATGTGGGGCATCCTAACAGAGTTAGAGGGGAAGCCTCCACTTCATCATCCCAGACATAATCACCTCAGCTTCCTGTTAACCTGAGGGGTGTTGTGCACTGCTGCAGGTAGCAGTGGGGGAATGGGGAGTCAGGGTGTGTGGGAAATCAGGGAAAGGGAGTGGTGCAATTTGGTTGGGTTAAATGAGGGCAAAAGTGCAAAGCAGGGATGAACTATATGGTCATTTGGGTGGGGGGGCATTCCCCTCCCTAAGCCTAATTTTGCTCAGTCATGCATGTGAATATAATTAGATAGTTTATATTTGAAAGGGATGGTTCATAGTTTATCCTCATGGTGCAATTAAGTGTTATTAGGGAAGGGGGCAGAGAATAAAAATGCTGAACTTATGGGGAAGACTTGACCTACCTTTGGTGAGCGGTGGGTCAAACTTAAAGCCTTGAGGTTGGGGGTTGGTGACACAAAGGGCCACCTTAAGCTCGGTTTTTCCAAGCAGGGTGAAAGATGCAATGAGAGCCAGCAACTCCTCCACAGGCTGGAACTGATCCACAGAGACACCTTCCTCACAGCTTATGATGGTATAATGAGAAGACAGAAAAAGGTTAAGTTAAATGAAATGTAGAGAGAAATAAAGATTTCTCTGTACTGACTGAGAGCAGACAAATTACATTTATATGAACAACTGCACCCTTTGTTTGGTTGGCCCTGGATATTTCCATCATGAAATTCCACTTCATTTGTAAGAAAGCCTTATATGGACAATTCTGCACCTTTTATGTGGATGTCCAATCAGAGTTGATGATAAATGCAGTCAATTGAAGCAATAAATTCCTCAGTGTGCGCTATATTGACAGAGAAAGCTGAGTTCACCAAGTAATTCTTCCTGCAACCAGCAGAGTCACTTGACTTGACAGTGAAGTAGTTGGTGGCATGGAAGAACTGTCAGCTTTGATTTCTAGTCTCTGCCTCTGGGTAACCAGGGGGTGCGCTAGATGTAGCTCAAACACAAAATGTACTTGTTCTCTTCACTTGTATTGCAAACTAGTTACTCTTCCATCAGAACAGCCGCCAAGACAGGCCGAGGCTGCGGCTGCATTAGAAGAACCTGAGCTGCTGAGAGCAAACACCAACTGGTGGTTGGAACTTTATTCTGCAGCGCTTGCTCAGCTAGTGTTGCCTCTGTTGTTATACAGAAGCCCGCTGGCTGGGCATGGGCATCATAAGCTCGTGCACAATGCATCCTGGTACATGTAGACACTGCCACTGCAGCTCTGTGAGCAGTCAATTCAGCACACACAGAGGGATTTCTTGCTTCAATCGACTACATTTACCACGAACACCAAGTAGACATCCACATAAAATGGTATAGAACACTCACTTCATTCTTTTTCTTTTTGTCTCCTTTTATCTCACCGTTTCAGGATGTTCTCAAGTGCCTTGTAGCCACTGTTGCTGTCAAACTCCACAAAGAGGGCTGGATTGAGGGCATAGGTGTCTCTAATAAAGCTGAACACAGCTACCGCCACCTCAGCTAGAAGCGGTCCTGAGACATCAGCACTGATTTGCAACAGGTTCTGGATGCAGATACGCACACAGTTCTTGCCTAATCAGGAAAAGACAGTGTTATTGGTTAGTGAAGTTGTAAAAGATATGAAATACATCAGAACAATAGCATCCACACACTCAACGTATCAAACACACCTGACTGTTTTTTCAGCAAAACTGTATTATGGTAGAATATAATCCTTCACTCTTAGCCTGTCTTTACCCAGGTTTAACAAACTGCTTTAGAATGATGATTATGTAGCTATAAAGTCATGGGAACAAAATATCATGCTGGAAAATGCTGAAAACATCTTGATGTCCCAAACAAATCAAAGTTAACTTGTGTGTACCAGAACATTTAAGTGAATTATCTGTGTGACTGAGGCATCATGTGAAACATACTTGCTGTGAGTCTCACTGGTCATATGTCTTTATATAATCAACTCATTACTGGAACAAAAATATCTGTCTACACAAATAATGTTCCCTGGTAAAACCTAATTATTCACTTACTGTGCAGCCTGTTTTCTGATTTATTTAATACTTTTCCTTACATGTTCAGTGTAATTGGGGGGGTCTATTATGTCTAGGAGGCAGAACAATTACATGACTATAAAGATAAACAGAAATGGTACTTATCCAAATAGTTTTGAGGTACCTCACCTAGCAAGCTTGGGACAGTGTTGCTTGTTGCCACAGCCGAGACTGCCTTGAGGACACAAGAGGCCTGATGCCTCCAGGTGGCGCTGGTCTGGTCCCAGAGTGATGTGAGGCCAATGATAAGACACTGCAGTTCCTGAGTTTCCACCAGTCTCTCTACATTGACTGGCTGCCTACAGAGTTGAATGATAACCTGGAAAAGAGCAGGGAAGAAGTTAAGAGTGAAACCAAAATCCAATTAAAAGAGTAGACGCAGAACAGAGGATTGGCAAGTAGAAGAAAAATGTAAGAGTAAATAAAAACATAAAATGAGTCTATTGCCTCATTTGACCTGTGTTAGTGGCTCCTGAAAGGTCTCTTCTATGGCCATGTTCTCCTTTGTAGCTGGAAGGCACACTAGCAGGTACAGACATTTCACCAAAGCAGCAGGGAGCCCTGGGTTTATACAGGACAATACATCCTACAAAACACACACACACACACACACGGATTAAAAAACTTTTGTTTGTTTTTTTTAATAAAATAATTCCTTGCCTTTATTTTCAAAACATGTTTATAAAACTAACAATAACCCATGTTGTGCTAGTTTGGGAAAGTTGCATTGTGAAGATATGTGTGGTAATTATCAAAATGATGAATATGGCGTAATGTTGTCCAGCGTCCAATGCCAGTCAAGGACTTCCCATAAATAAGATTAATTTTGAATGGCAGACTCCTGTCAAATGAAAAAAGGTTGTCAATTCTATAAATTGTCAACATTTATCAACTGAAGGAACAAAAAAACTCATTTATCACTCACTGAGCTGTCCACTGTCAGCAGCAGTAGAGACTTTAACAGCAGCCATCCCTGATTGTCTTTCGCCTCACAGTTTGTCTCCTTTGTATCCCGCTTCTGGAAGAACTGCACCACCTCAGCGCGAGCACCCTCTGAAAACAAGAAAAGTCTCAACATGTGCTGAACGACGACCCCAAAGACTAAGGCTCATGAACAAGCCAAAGATAACAAGACAGCAGGACTGTCTACACACTGTAGCTGCTTCTCTTCACCATCTACTGTCACAGAAATCAGTAAAATCTAAATCCATTCGTGTTCCAGCAACATCAGCATCTGAAAAGAGTTTGGGTGGATAAGCATTCTCAGTTCTCAAAAGCATACTGATTTTTAATTCAAGGGAGATAATTAGGGGTCCAAGCCCGAGTGGGGCTGGGAACCCGCAAATGCTAGGCATCGCGGTTCCCAGTACCAGTGGAGCTGGGAACCCTATTGTTTTCAGATTTTTTTACTTTCTCCCGTGCATTAAACGCATACTGCGGCCAAGACGGTAATTGCTACGGACGCGAAACTCACAAGGTAGGTTCGCAGCTTCAAGAGCACACTTCTACCTCTAGGGGGCGCTATAAGCAAGGTCAATACATTTGAGGGCAAATGTATTGACCTCGTACTCCCGCCAACAAGGGCGCATATCAAAAACCTTATATCCACGCTTTCGGGGGATCGAGCTGAATCCCCTGGTATAGGCCATGCCCATTTCTGCCAAGACTTTTTTCGCTATATCGCGAAAACTGAAAAACCTATTTTAATTAACTCCTCCGAAGCCGCAAGTCCGATAGCCACGAAACTTGGCACGGATAATCTCTGGACTGAGCCGAAGAAAGTTTGTAGAGGGAATTTTGATCCGCCAAACGATGTTCCAATTATACGCTAACAAATGTTTGCGAAAAATGCTAAAAACAGCTAATCATGTCATACCTTCGCTTTGCAAAGGCCGATCGATACCAAATTTGGAGCGTTAATGTGGGACGCCCCCCTGATGACCTGTGCAAAATTTGGTGCAACTAGCCCGTAGGTGGCGCTGTTTAATCCTAAAAATTTGTTCCTATATAACCACAACTCACATTGACATGAAACCAGTGCACAATTGTTCAGCATGCTCCCCTTACTGCAGGCACCAAAGTTGACCCTAATGTGCCCATAGATGGCGCTGTTATTTTAGATTAAAAAGGGGGGGGGGGAATCCCATTGACTTACATGCATTTTATATCTCCATAACCGCAAGGCCGATTGACACCAAATTTGGGTCAATCCTTCCCCATGGGGCCCTGATGATGCCTAAAAATTTGGTACAATTCGGCCTAAAGGTGGCGCTATAATCGAAGCTCAAATACCCCATTCATTTCAATGGGATTTCGAACCAAAGGACATTTTGCCTCGTAACTACGGCACACAACAACGCACATTCATAAACCTTCTACGTGTTCGGGGGATAGTGCCGATTCCTATGGTGTAGGACACGCCTCTGTGCGATGACGTTTTCCTCTCGCTAAATTGCAAAACCTATTTTAATTAGCTCCTCCGAAGCCCAAGTCCGATCGACAACATAAATATTTGCGAAAACGCTAAAAACAGGAAGTATAACATATCTCAGGCCTGGAACGGCTGATCGACACCAAACTTGGGGAAGTTATGCGTCATGACTTCCCGAAGGTCTGTGTGAAATTTGGTGTCAATTGGCCAAACAGTGGCGCTATTAATCATATATAAAAAAAACACTCCCATTCACTTACATGCATTTTATATCTCCAATACCACAGCTCGAATTGACACCAAATTTGGGTTAATTCTTCCCTATGGGGCCCTGATGAACAATTTGGTACAATTCGGCCAAAAGGCGCTAGAATCGAAGCTCAAATGCCGTCACTAAGCCCACTCATTACAATGGGATTTTCAAACATGCCACATTTTGCCTCGGTTTGGAATGTCCCATTGACACCAAACGTAGGGACCTTACGCGGGACGTCAGCGAGGCGCCCGGGCAAACTCACGTGCCCTCCGCGGGGCCGGGGGGGGGGCGCGGCTTGCGCCAGCGGGCTTGGACCCCCTTTACAACTGCTTGCAGTTCTAGTTTGCATTGTGTTTCTATTTCATGTAAGGTTTGTGTTACGTTATATGTTATTGTGCATGTGACAAGGCCAGCCTCGAATTGAGAAGGAAATGTCACACTTCTGTTGGGTTGAGAAAAAAGTTGAGAAGTACTAGATAGCTATCACATGCACCCTGTAAGCGCGTTAACTGATACCAGAGCTGCATCTAAAACCAAAAGTATAGTTCCCTAAAACCAAAAAAGCTTTCTCCATCCTGCAACCAGAACAATACAATTGTATCTATAAAACAAGGATTAAGACATAGGAGACACAGGGAGTGAAAACTAACAGAACATCAGTAAATTGATGTAATACCAGAAAAAACATCCCAGCCTTGACAAAGGAGCTACATCTTAGGTGTTCTCAAAATTTTGTGAACAATTTTCAATAATATGAAACAAGTGACATTTAAAATATGAGAAAAAACACACTAAGAAAGAACCACGACTCACTGAAAAAGCAGAAGTAGACAAAAGAGACAGAAAGTCCCACTACTTGGAAAAACCTGCACAGTATTTGCTGAGCAGTAGTTAGTACCTGCATGTTTTTCTGCCAGTCTGTTGTGGATTATATGGATGACAGTGTCAGCAATGAGAGATGCAAGCCCCTTTATGTTCAAACCTTCAAGTCTGCCACCATCCTCAGAGACCTTAGAAGAGAGGAGAAAGTCCATCATGCAAAGATACTGGATAACAAAAAACAACTTAAAGCCTGTAATCTACTAACAATATGAAATTTGAGATGATCTCTCTAGCATCTACTGTGAATGGCATTTTTGAGTGAGAATGTTATCAAAATATGAGATATTAGCGTGGAATTATTGGCATTAAATGACATGTGGTGCTCACTGGGTTGTACTTTGTCATGGAGTATACATTTGGAGCATTATGAAATGCAGTGAAACTTTGTAGCCATATTATGGTTTGACCTCAGCTGCTTTGACTAATGCACTACACTATAAATAATAGAAGCCAGTGGGTCCCATGTGGTCTTTTCAGTTCCAAAAGAGGATTGCATTGCATTTCACAGAGTTTGCTGTTCTGAAGTGGGGCCCTACATCCTGGTCATATCTCTGGTCATGAGGCACACACACACACACACACACAAGGTGATTACATTCGCAGCTGTAAGCCCGATCATTGGTGTTAAACACACACAAACACAGATTAGTGATGGAATTTATAAAGGGTGTGTACATGAGTAAAAGAAAAAAAAAGTGGTGAGGTTTCTTCATAATTGCGCCACCATTCAGGCACAGAGAAAGAGAAGTCCCTTTTTTCCCCAAAAGAATCAAAGCGAAGCCTGAAGCTGACTTGAAGCACTTTTGTATTTCATGTGATAGTTCAGTAAACTGTAGATTTCCTGAGACCACATACACACTCGTTCAAAGGACAATGATGGGATCAGCTTAGGGCCAAACATCTGACTGCCGCCTCATGTTGTTTTAATTGTTCATTCAACAGTTCTGGAAACCACAGTGTTCTGAGGCATCCATTTTACCTTTTCAAGGCTGGGTATTTATTACAACTGTGGCTCCACTTTAAACTCTCCTGCCATGGTAACTGCAAAGTATAACTCTGAAAATGATAAATGGATGAACAATGAGAGATCACATTCTTGTCCTAGTGGTTCATACCTTTATGTAGAGAGACAGGACTTTGACTAGATGCTCCTCTCTCTGCTCTAAAGGAACGTGGTCAGTTCTGTGGCCAGGGCTCGAGCATGTGTGAATTCCAAGCTCTTGTAGCTCTTTTCTGAGTACTTGTGGGAATTGAGGGTTCCTACAAGAGCCCTCCACTTTGTCCACCTTCAAATCCACAGAGACGGATAACTCCCCTGAAGCACTCAGCTCTCCGGTTTCCTTATTGATCCTTTCTCCTTTAGCAGTCTGGTCCTGGGGGGGGGGGTTCAAAAGTCAGAAATCCTCAGACTATTCTTTCTTTACATATCCTCAGTATAGTAAAATCCACGTTATCTTTTACTCATAGTTCCTTTGTCTATCCTACTTCCTCAGCCTTCAGCCCTCCTCCCCTACCCTCAAAGCATGCTGTCTGCATTGAGGAATAACCAGACAGGAGAACAGGGCATTGGCAGGCATGTGTCATTTGCATTAGCTGGTTGTTAACCTCTGGCCTCTGCAAGGTACCTGCATGGTATCACTGATGCCTAATTTTAAGTAATTGGAAGCATATAATACCAGTAAATGTGACCTTTTAAAGTTCAAATCCCAAATGTTACTAGTTTTTCAAGCTTCAAATTCATCACTTGTGTAACACTTAGTCACCAATAGTAACTGTGCAGAAGTTTGGGAATACCTAAACAGTCCTGTCCCTGACAAGCAAAATACATTTGACAATTTAAGGTGAACATATATATGGCAAATCAGGACATTTTGTTCTTACAAATTCAAACTGATGCAATGGTGATAAAATCCTAAGATGTTCTGTACCTCTAGGTGTTGTCCCAAATATTGGAAAAGTCACTGTTCATGTGAAATTTTTCCTCTACAGCTTTAATTTACAAAAGAGGCGGCTAATGTGTGTGTTCCGCTTCACTGTCATACCAGGTGTGAATGAGGAGTCCCGCTCCCAAGAAGACATGCAAATGCATGACTGTTGCTTGACTAGATTACCATTTCCTCATTACAGTGATTTATTTTGGGCACTCTCTGTTTTGAGTCACACACTCACTATGAACAATGAGACATTGGTACAGAAAGACTGCTATATTAAAAAGGGAATAGCAGTTCACATTCCATAGAAATTCATGAATACTTTGATGTATCTCACGTGAGAATATGTGCGACATGTGCACGACCAACAGCAAGAAAGCGTTGGTCTCTCACTATTCAATCAAGTATGTCAAAGTGAAAAATGCATATGATCACAAGTATAGTGACACTTCTGCCATCTTCAATATGTCTTTCAAAAGTAAAATTATTCATGCAGCACAGAGTTGTGTCCTTTGTGTCCCTTACCTGTGCTTGTGTGAAAGCCATCTGGAAGTTTCTGTCATCAGTGTTTGGTTATTCCAACTGAGTGAGTGGTCTGTCTGTCTCTGTTCCCATGACAGGCGAAAAGACAAGCAGAGACCTGCTAAGATATGAATTGTGCCTATACTGTGCAGACCCTTTCTGTAAAACTACCCGCCTCCTTACTAATCTGCACCAAGTACACTGAACTTTGAACAAGAAGAGCGACTCACATCAGCTGGCCCAGGTCATGTGCCTTCTTACTTCCTTAGAGAAGCAGAAGTGAAAAACTGTTGTTTAGCTGGTTAGATGGGGCCCTCCCACCACAGCTCAAAGAAGAGTCCCTTGTCTTTTTATAGACAAGTCATGTAAGACTGACATGTTATTAATCACAGTGACAGGATCCATGATTCACCAAAGAAGCCAGCAAACACAGCTTATTTCAGGTTTGTGTGGCTAATTTGAAGCCTTTAAACAGTAAACACCTTGAAACAAATTGCATGTTGTGTGTTTGTCTGCAGATAATAACTGGAAAGACAGGCCTATTTTACTGTGTTGAAAAGTAAACGGTTTAGTAAAAGGTTTAGTGTTAGTTATTTAAGTTAACAAACCTTTAACCGCATCAGATTGTGTTAGAGATTGTAACAGAAAACCAATCAATAGTAGTAATATTTTGAAATTTTGGGGGGGGGCTATTATTTTTTGCTCACTTTCTGGCCCTTTGGTCATTATGAGTGGGTAGTGTGGTTTTAATGTTTTGGAGAGTAACTGCATTGAGATTGGGGGAACTGCTGTGTTATTGGACATAAAGCAGCGCTAACAAAACTTAGCTAAACAGCGCCATCTTGTGGGTTTTAATGGTACAGAAATATGCTGACAGCAGCCAGTTTTTTTTTAAAAAATGTTCCAAAAGTCTTAGTGAACGACCCTGAAACCTGGTCAATCATGTACCATGGACCTTTTGTTTACTTTAGCCATATCAGCAGGAAAACCACATGTATAATAATTACATTAATGATGCATATGTGGCGAATGGTGCACTTTAACTCAATGGCGTGGGAACTATACAAAACTGCCATCATGAATGTGAGAAATTACACCTTCACTTTTATGAAACGTCATAATGTCTACAGTAACAAGGACTCTGCGTATTTTCGTTACAAAAAAACATTTAAAAATTACAATCTACGACGTCATGAACATAAATACCTCCAGCACTCACAGGAATCACCATCACCTGCTGAAGTCAGAGCTCCTCTTTCTGGACACTCACGAGCTCCAGGGCGCTTTAACCACTATTTTCATTTTATTTTCTTCCCTCTGCAGGCCTGCTCGGTGTTTCCTCTAGACTAACGTTATATCGTTATTGTCACGTCATATTTAGACAGTTAAAGCTTTGTAGCTAACCTTAAATCGTCGTATTGTTGCCTCGGTGTCACTGTTGTGAGCTGACAGCAGGTGCAGTGGATACCGCGTGTACCCCCTCAGCAGCCAAAAATGCATTCCCATTTCAGCCAGTGTCGCAAACACATGCAGTCTCTGGACACTGCAGGACACATTTCGTACGTTGCAGTAACCTATGAAATCAAAGCTGCAGGTGAAGTTCTAAGATGTCAATAATCACCAGGCGTGATGCATTGTCCTTCTAATAACGTTATTAATGGATTTCCTATTAGTTATTTGCTTTCCAAATATTTAGTTCCACCTAAAATGTCTCTACAATTAAAGTGTTTACATGTCTGGACATATTTAGGCTGAGTATGACAAACTATAATCGAACAATTACGTTTTGAGGTCTTCTTTATAGGGACCAAGTGTTTTGTTAACGCGGTGACATCATCGATCATGTGACCTGCTGTAACCAACAGCTGTCCAGGGCGTGGTCTGCCTCAATCAGTTTAGCACTTTTAGCACAATGTAAGACAGTTACTTTGCAGCGAAAGACGATCTCCCTTCTCGCTTTACGTTATGATGTTGTAGCGACTTCGTCCGAGGATCTGATTTTGTCTGCGTTTGCAGTTTCTCTCGGTAAAATATTAGCAGGCCGCTCCTGTGCACCCATCATAATGCACCCGATGCCTGTGTGCTCCGAAAGCGGTGGAGACATATTTGACTGTATACAGAGAGGAAATATTGAGCTGTGTATACACTACCTTCAAAATGATCGATCAGTCCTCAAGCAAAAAGGTAAGGTAGAATACAATAATGAAAGAGCGTGTCTTGATCTGGCCTCTACTTCCTGCTGTGATCCTGTCAGTATAACGTTACACATAACTGTCAGTGATGGGCTTTCCTGATCTGCTCATTATAAAGCCAGAAAACTGCTGATGAACATTGTTCATCAAGAGGATCAACCTGTTATACCTCTGCCATAAATCTGTAATAGTCTCCACATTTCTTACCGGCTAATATATAATGTACAAATATAGTATTGAACAACTATAATTTTACATTATTATTTTCAAAGGACCACCTTAAATTTTATGACGCTCCAGTGACTCCTGATGTGATTTTGTCTCAGGGCCAAAGGGGAAACCATACCCTGCTGTCACTCCTCTCTGAGATGGTATGGCACAGATCTAGGTGGACAGATCCTGTGACAGCACAGCACAATGTCACATTGTGCTAAAAGGAACCCGAACCCTGACACCAGAGTGTTTTCATGGCCAACAGGCTGACAGGCTGTGTATTTATACCTGGCCTGTACTGTTACTCACAGAGATTGAAGGTCAGTCAGAAGGGCTACATCTTTAAACCTGACGTGTTTGTCTTCATACCAGGTTGGGGTGGTTTCACCCCACTCCACTACGCCGCCCTCCATGGTAACCGTGCCATGGTCGACCTTTTCCTTAGTAATGGTGCTGACCCTAACCTGACATGTGATGCGGGACAGACAGCCTTTCATTTTGGCTGCAGGTGAGCATAACTTGCATGTTTAGGTGTTAAACAAATGTGCCTGGATTCCTGAGGTGACAATGTCAAGATGTGACCATTATGCTTTCATGTGTAATAACAGTTTGTCCTTTTGACTCCCATCAGACAAGGGAACATCTATATTATACACCAAATGATGCAGTATGGGGCTGATCTGCGCCTCATAGACCTGCAAGGAAAAACGTCACTGCATCATGCAGTCACAGGGGGCAACATGTGAGTGGAGGAAACAACACATTACAAGCTTATTTGTTGTTGTCTTTTGCCTTTTATTTTTGTGACCAAATGATCACACACAAATGTATTATGCAACCGCTGACATTTAGTGATCTTTCCCAGTGTTGCAGTGCACTATTTGTGGGAGACAGGAATGTTCCGGTTCTCAGACACAGACATGTACCAGGTGACACCCCTTCACCTGGCTGCATCCACAGGCAACACAGAGGTGGTCCGGTACTTGCTCAGGAATCAGGTTGATAGTGTCTTCACTCTCTCTCTCACTCGCATGCTCTAGTTGACCAACAGTAAGATCAAGATTTATTTTAAAGTTTTAAAGCTCCATTAAAAAAATTTTGATCGTAACATTAAGTCAAATGAAAATGGTTTGATATAGTGGCTATTGCTGCCACACCTACTCAGAATTAACACACAACAATACACTTTACTCAACTTTAAGCACTTTTACCTCATTGTTTTGGTTCTCAAGCCCACAGCTCTCATATAAAACTGTAGGCAGTTCCTATTTTCATCAAATAATCTTAGAAGAGCTTAACACCTGTACTAATCACGGTATAAAATAGTTGAAAGCTGACATAAGAAGCTGGCTGGTGGAAAAAAAAACAGATTTTCTCAGGCATTGGTAACTTTAACCAGAGGTAAAGCTAAACATTAGTACTGTATTAGACTTACATTTACCAGGTGTTTTAGATACACATCTCCTTTGGGATACTATTGTTGCTGGATCCTTAACAACTTAAGCCGAAGTCTTTCCACTCCCTAATGGTCATAAATTGCTCAGTGTAGCTGTAAAGAAATTAAAATGTGGTTCTGGTGCAAGCTGAGTTGCTACATTGAGCGCAATCTTATAAACTGCTCTGCAATAAAACCTGCCTTTTAGGTGTTGATGCAACTCTATGGTCTTAGTTTGTGGCGCTGTTAAATTGTATTCCATTGTATTGAAAACTTTATATAACATTATTAGGGTGGCTCACATAAACAGTTTAATCTGAATCAGATATCATCTGAAATTTGACCAGAAGCAAGATTAATCCATCCATAGAAATGAAACGGGTCCCAGTGCAGCTGAGCACCTCAATCCTCCGTTTGTTTCAGAGATGTGCTGTGGATGCAGTTGACCAGCAGGGTGCAACAGCGCTTCACGTTGCTGCAGAGAGGGGTGGAGTTGAGGTGTGCTGGACACTGCTGCAGAGAACAGGGTGCAGGATGCTCTACCAAAAGAACCACAGCGGCCTCACACCGCTGGACCTCAGCAAACAAGGGAAAACATTTAGGTGAATCTGCTGTCTCTCAAAATCTCTGGAAAAACACTGACTAGCAGGCACTTCATGGTATAGTAACACCCCTCTGTACCTTTAAATATCTAGTATGTTCGCATTTCCAGATTACTTTTTTCCTCTTGGGATCCTGACACTGATTAATACATTGCTATACTGTGTATTTTTCTCTAGACATCAGCAGCTCACCAAGCTACTGAGTCGGTACATTAATGAGCCAATACACCACAAGCCCAGAGAGTCTCATGGTAAATTGCACTCTGTAGTTTCATTTAGATAAAAACAAGGATGATGATTATGATGATGACAGTGGTGATGATACAAACGACACTATAGGATATTGTACGTGTGTGAAAATGTGCTTTTTCACACATCTTTGTATATTATATTTGAATGACTTGCCTTTTCTCACCAGTTCTGTATTACTGGACACTGTTTTTTCCAACCCTGAGTGGAGCTTCCATCCTGCTGATAGCAGCCATGTTGGGAGGCTATGGGGGGCTAACCTGCAGTTTGCTTTTCCCCTGGCTGGCCAGAAGCATCTTCACACAGTACCACCGCATGACCACATACCAAAGGTTTGACAAAAACTGTAGTATATGTGACCTACAACCTATTTCACTGTTTGTTATAGCTCTCTGTTGACATAGCATTTATCTTCCTCTCAGGTTACCCAACCCGGTCTACTTGGGAACCCTCATAGCTGGCTTGTTCCATTCCTTGCTCTGCTTCTATGGAAAAATAATGCCTAATATCCTTACCAAAATTAAGCACATATTAAGTAATTTCCATGCATATTTTGGTATTCTCTGTCAGTCTCTCCAGCACTTTGGTTAAGAGAGGGATATCTCAACCAAAGGCCGGATTGCTTTAAGATTTGGGACTGACAATCATAGGATGATTCCTATATATTATGGTGCCAACTTCAGGTCAAACAACATTCAGCTCTAAGATGACGGTATTCTAAAAGTGATTTTCATCAATGGTCATGAGGTCAGAGGCTTAATCCTAGTGTTTTATCCTCTGACCTTTCCTCATAGTAACCATTATACCAAATTTTCCACTTGTACTAAATGAATATCAAAATTTAGCCTAATAATGCTGTGGTATTTGGTAATCACATAACAAGGTACATTTATTTGTCGTATTACAACAGGGTTGTATAATGAGAAGCAGTTTTTAGTTCCCTTTATGCTACAAAGCAAATTATATAAATAGATATATAGAAACTATTTTAAGGGTCTAAAGCCTGGGAGAAGAAGCGTGCTCTGAAGTCTGCTGGAAATACTTCTGTATTTCTTGCCAGATGGCAGCAGGGTGAACAGGCTGTGGCTGGGGTGGGTACTTTCTTTTAGTATCCTTTGGGTTTTGCGCAGACACCTCACCTCACAGATATCACTGATGCTCCATAGATGTGTACCAGTGATATTCTGAAAAGTTTTAATCACCCGCTGCAGAGATCTCCTGTCCTGGGCCATGCACTTCCCATGCCAGTTGGTGATGTTTCCAGTCAGAATGCTTTCTATCGCTCATCTGTAAAAGTTGACAAGAATGCTGCCACAAAAAAACAGCCATTTCTCAGCTTTCTTCACCAGCGTGTGGATGTGAGAGAATCATATTAGGTTCTCTGTGATGCTGGTTTCTAGGAACTGTTTTCCTGCTCCACCTTAGCTCCAGTTATGTAGATAGTGTGTGTGTCTTTATTTCACTTTTCTTTGAATACATTCGCATTGTGGACACTCCACAAGCTGTCTTGTGAATATGCCGACCGATAAACCCCTAGTTGTCTTGCTCGCCCAAATAAATACAGTAAGTAAATGTAAATATAATAGTAAGCATAATCTAGGATTTTGAGTGGTCGTCCTTAACATTTTGAATGTGTGTGGCCAACCAGTGCTCTGGTCCAGGTGTCAATGGTCCACTTCTCCCTAGTCCTCGGTTTGTTGTGTAAGATTGTGACTCAGGACCCGGGAACGCTGGACAGAGCAGATGCAGATCCTCGGTTCTCCTGTATCGCTGACCTGGTGGAGAACAACCAGAGCCCTCACAGGTTCTGTCCATACTGTGAGGTAAGACATTCACACTGGTTGTGGTTCAGAGAGTCACGGTGTTTTGCAGACCCCCGTAGCTACTACAGTATGTATCTAGTTAGCTAACTATCTAGTTGTCAGAAATGTAGAAATGCACACACAGCCCTTCTCCTCTTGGTGTGTGCCTTCACATAGTCTTCCCCTTCGAAAAGTTTCTGACACACCCCTGCTAAGGTCTCACAGGTCACAATAAATCAATTATGGGTGCATTAAATCTCTAGAGATTAATTTTTTATCCCATAGTGAAATTAAAAAGGCACTAATGAAAAGTAGTAGATGTCTGAGGTAGGAAATAAAACACAAAACTTAAGATTTGCTTTTGGCGATAAAGTAAAAGATCTTTTTTAAGATTTTTATTGTTACATCACACAAAAAGTGGGATTTGTTTTTACTAATGTGTTGCTCTCCTTCCCACCCTGCCTTTGCTTTTTCCTCATAGCTGTTTCTGCCAGACTACACTAAACACTGCAAGCTGTGCGATGTGTGCATTAAAGACTATGACCACCACTGCCTTTTCCTCAACCGGTGCATCGGCCGGGGTAACCACCGACTCTTCCTCTTTTTCATCCTCTCCATGGTGATTGCCCACCTTCTTTTTGTTGCCACTGCAACAAATTATCTGCTTGACAAGATGCCTGCAGGTGGTCGGAGCTTGTCATTGTGGTTCACATTGTTAGGGCAGGAGTTCTGGGTTGTGGTAATGATGATTATGAATGCGCTGACGCTCCTTTGGGAGGTGTGGCTACTTACTGAGCAGTTTGACGCCGTCGCCACTGGAACGACCAACTACTTCCGACAGTGTGAAAGCTCAGCACGACAGAGGTCACTAGGACAGCGCTGGGCGATAGTGCTGTCCTTTTTGCTGGAGGGGCGAAGACGGGTGGGGAGCGGCCAAAGAGAGGACAAAACTGCCATAGACATTTAAAACTGTCTTGTATCCAGCTGTCTCGAAATTGTTTCATCATCGCTCACTCACAAATATGCATTCTCAGTTTACAGAGTCTTTGTGAGAATGTCCTCTTTAGATTTAGTATCTCTCTAATAACATATTACATGTTGTACTTGAATGTAAAATTTGGATAGATCTTCATATTCTATTTTAGTAGACTGTAGAGTAGATTTGTCCACAAAGTGACTAGCAGGATAACTACCACTAAGAGGTTAGAAGAAGTTCACCTGTTTTTAGAGACCTCACTGAATACTATAAGATAAAATAGCAGTTTAATTAACTTGTTGGTTTTCATTGTTTTGTGTAAAGTACAGGATATGTGAACTGTGTTTTAGCAGGGAAAGCTCATATTCACATCTGTTTTTATATTCCACATCAGTATACTTTCTTAAAGTCATTGTTATTTTTGTTTTAAATAAAAAATGTGTCATGGTGAAACGTTAAAGGTTGTGAAGGTGTGCACTCATTAGCAAGTCCTGTGATTTGATAATGGTAAATAGTGGGTGCACGGAGAGGTTTTTTTTCTTGGAGTCATTACCTCTCTGATCTGCCCCCGGTCATTTGGGCCACGACACTTCCTCTGCTCTCACTAATGGGACATTCTCTTTTCATCCCTTCAATTCAACACACTCATTTCCTATGTGTCACGTTGGACCATATTTCTAGATTATAGACGATGCTCCCCACACTCCTCAGAGGCTGGTGTGTCTGGACTATGTGAGTGGCTGCATCATGTCGTATTATTTACTCTCTACTGTACAGTCAAGCACATGGAGGGGTTATGGTTGGAGTGGCATATATGCTGCTGAAACTGAGTGTTTTTTCTGTATTTCTCTGTCCCTAAATCAGTATAATTGTATTTAACTGCCATTTGTCAATATCCCATATAACGTATTTTATCTGTGGTGACACCATTTCTTTTGGTTTCCAAGATGAAACCTCATTTTTTGCCATGATTTTTTTAAGCTGTAGGGAAAATAATGTTTAATGAAAATAAATTCAGTGAAATCTGTAATTTCTAAAAAAAGAAATATTTTTTCTTTCTCTTTTATCTCACTGTGTAGCTAGAGAGAAACAGAGCTTTTAAAGCTTGTGACCTTTACTCTTAATTTACATAGATAAATCATTGGATTGTACTCTTTTGTGAGCTAAAAATGTACAGTAATAACATCTGAAAGAGAAACTCATAATATTTTTTAGACAGACATCAGCAGTTTTCACTTCTCCATCAAGGCAGCTCACTTCCTTAGAGAGAGACAGACTGATAATTCAGAGGAGGACAGCAGAAGCGCGTCGCACAGCTGTGTTTTATTTCTTTATAAAGCAGTACCTATCACAGCAGCTGCTTGGGAGTATGTGATGTCAGTCTTGTCAGACAGAGAGTCTGGCTCCAGACTGAGAGTCGTCTGGTCTGCCCATCCAAGATGACATGGCAAGTAATACACTCATGACTGTCTTTGTTTCCTTCCTTCTATCTGAATTTGATCACTTCAGCATTCTTCAGGTGCACGTCATTGCTGTGTTAATGATGGCAGCTATAGTAGTCCCTTCTCTTTGGGTATGTGAATGTCATTTAATTTGTTTCCTAGTGATTATCAATTACGTAGAGAACTGAGATTTCATTATTACCATTGTCTGTGCCTGTGTGTGTGTCTGTTGTGGCTCTAGAAATGGCACCATTGGAGAAGGATACACTGCACAGATGGGTTCGCTGCCATGAAACCATCCAGGATTTCTCTGACCAGTGACAAACCAAAGGAATTGGCAGGTAAAGCTCAGTTTTTAGT
Organism: Lepomis macrochirus; assembly: GCA_024633595.2. Classification (NCBI taxonomy): domain Eukaryota; kingdom Metazoa; phylum Chordata; class Actinopteri; order Centrarchiformes; family Centrarchidae; genus Lepomis; species Lepomis macrochirus. Next base: position 19,859,220 of record JALXJV020000020.1, on the reverse strand, counting down.
TTATTTTGCAACAGTGATAATTGTATCAAGGAAGGTGATGATCTGTGTTGTTGCTTACGCTCCAACTTTCTGGGTTTCTGAGATCTCACATAAAATTAAGCTTTAATTTTTAGATATGTATGGGACCCTGGGTCCACAGCATTTCTATCATTTCTGTCTGTGTGGGATCTTCTCTGTCTGTCAGGTAGTGAACTGTTTTTATACAAGTAAATAATTACATTGCCAAGGTTATATTACTACTAATGCACTGCTACTCCTTTATAAAGCCTCCATTAAGGTAAAGTGTTTGTCATTGACCGAGATGGTTACTTTTTCTTATGAGAAAGCTCAGTCAGCTCTCCCTTCAAGCAGTGCCTCTGTGCCACATTTTAGTCTCATGCAGCCTCTTGACCTGCAGCATTTATCTGCTTTATTACATTCACTACCAGGCAGATTGCCGAGTGACTGAATAGTGTGGTATTTCCCCTTAGATTATAAATCTTAGTCCGAAGGAATCGGCATACTAAATACGAGTGCCATACAGTGGATTGTTGATAGCTTTTAAACACGTCCACCCAAATTCATCATCCACCATCAACAGTTTAGTGCATGCAGTACAATGACTTGGCCAAACATTTAAACATTTAATGGTAAGAATGGTGTCAGCTGAATCAAATGTATTGATCTGAGGTTGTACTTCAAGCTACAGAGAAGACCATAATCAAATCACCATGAACAAACAGCTGGTGGGATTGTGAAAACTGTAGAATAGTGGTGGAGTTGGTGTAAAGAAATGGGTGACAAGACAGAGGACACACAACCGAACATATTTATAGACAGTGAGAAATTGATACTGAGAGTGTGCAGCAGAAGGCAGAGGAGAGAGAGAGAGAGAGAGAGAGAGTGTGGGCAGGGCTCGATGTATGTGAGAACAACAGTACACCGGGCCAGTGGGACAGAGAGGAGGAGTGAGACGAAAGGAAGGAAGGGAGGAAGAGGAGAGTGTGGTTAAGTGCTTGTAAGTGTGTGTGTGTGTGTGTGTGTGTGTATGTGTGTGTATGAAATCAGAAGGAGACAGTGTCCAAGTGCAAGACAGTGAGCCGGGGAGAGAGATGCTCGTAGAGGATGAGGAGTAACAGGGCGAGGCAGCAGCGAGAGACGCTGAGTGTGTGTGTGTGTGTGTTTGAGGAATAGTGTGTGAACAGAGGGATGCAGTCATGTCTCTGTGAGAGGGAGCAGCACAGCAACGGTAACCATGCTGAGCCCCAAGATAAAACAGGCACGCCGGGGTAAGCACAGTCCCTCCTCCCCTTTCTCTATCCCTCCTCTGTGCCCCATCCGTGTTCTCTCATTCTTTGCTCCCTTGCCTCTGTCTGTCCTCCCTGCAGTCCATCTTTTTCTTTCCCTCTCTCGCTGCCTCTGCAGAGCTCCATCTGTCCTACTGTCTTTGTAATAATGTAACATCAGTATTGTTGTCAGTCCTGTCATTGATAATGACATCAAAAAGGTGCAACAGCGCCATGTTAGGACTAAATCTGCACCAGTGCCAACCTGAGTTTTTTGGCATGTTTTGAAGTGATGAGCTTTATCTTCTGTGTCCAATGCTCACTGAGAGGTAACAGGCTCTACTACAATGATGTAATCTCTCGCTTCTCTTGATTATACCGTCTTAACTCCTAGAAGATTTGATCCTGATGGAGACAATGTGGGTTGTAGTAAACATGGCTGCTGGAAGGATAATCCTCCCTCCAACAATGGTGTGTATCCTGACATGTTCACACCTGAACACATGACTTCATCTCTATCTGCTCAGGGTTTATTGGGATCGTTTATGGTAGGCTTTGAGCAGGTGACAGATCAGAGCCGGTGAATGGAATGCAGGGCTCACTACTCCTGTAAATCACAACAGCTGACTGTCAAACATAGTTCCTCTAACACCGGGTAAAATCCACTTGTGGCCACTGAAGTCGGGACACCACATATACATGCCTCTCATGTGACTGTGTGAAGATGAATAAGGAAGCTGTACATCACAGAACTATCTCCAGGCGCTGAGATTATCATGATGCAGCAAGTATAAATACTTGCTGTGCTCTTTGTAGCAATCGACACTTGCTGTTTCAGGTGTTTTGGAGATTTGTGACAATTGCCAACTTCACAAAGAAATGAACTAGCATTGTTCTTTAGAGAAGAACATCCACATGATTTCTGTTTAAGAAGTTTATCGGTTGACAGCTATGGCTCAGGAGGTAGAGCGGGTTGGCCGTTAATCAGAAGGTCGGCGGTCCAATCCCCGGCTCCCCCTAGCTGCGAGTCGAAGTGTCCTTGGGCAAGACACTGAACCCCAAAATGCCCCTGGCAGCTGTTCCGCAAGTGTATGAATGTGTGTGAATGTTAGTTTCTGTTTGAGCACTTAGGCTCAGTGAGTGAATCTGTGTGTGAATGCAGAAGTAGTGTGTAAAAGTGCTTTGAGTGGTCGAAAAGACTAGAAAGGCACTATACAAGTACGGAGCATTTACATTTGACAGAAAATAAGTTTCCTCAAATTCTACTTGAATCAATTTCACATTTTTGTAAGAAAATGGACAACACTGGGCAAAATTTTGGCGAGCAGCAGATTCAAGAACCCTTACTTTTATGTGTGTGTGTGTGTGTGTGTGTGTGTGTGTGTGTGTGTGTGTGTGTGTGTGTGCATGCGTGTGTGTGTTTAGGCAGGGTTGGTGCCTCATTTCTCCCCTGGCAGGCGTTGTCTTATTCTAGACCAGCCATAAAGTAAGACTTTAAATGGATGGGATGAAGAAGTGCCTCTTCTTTCTCCTTCACAAGTACAGTTGGAGTACAGCAGCCACTTCAGTTTGCTTGCCACGTTTTGTGCGCTTGCCATCTCTCATTTGCTATAATGGTATTCTCCTTTGATTAGATTCCCAGCTCTGCTCCTCCTCTGACCCTTTTATGCAGCATCATCCAGGGCAAATTCAAACAGCATCACAGAGCTGGATCACACTGAAAGCCTTAGATATAAGACCAAAACCTTAAGGCAGTTAAATAGTGTAGAGTCTTAAAGCAAGATGTTATTGGTATTTGAGGACTTTTACTTGTTTACTTGTAAAGCCACCTGAGGCAAATTGTGATTTGTAATATAAAATTTTATGTACAAAACATGATCAGTTTATAAAATATGATGCACTATTATAGATTAAAATACCTAAAAGTAAATAAGATAGATAATTAGCTCCACTTCAAACAACTTGAGTGAATATATATATAATTGTATTAAATACGAGGGGATGCACTTTAAGTAACATTATTTTCTGATCCTTTTTTTTTATTCAAACATTATTTTACCAGGAAAGAAATCCATTGAGATTTTTAATCTCTTTTACAAGGATGTCCTCATGCACTAATTGAAAAAAATAAAATTTCTTTGCTGACTGTATATTAAAAAAACAGTTCCTTCTGAGATTTCCTGCCTGTACTTTTTGTCTGTACTTTTTTAAAGTACAATGCACAGCCATATCTGCTGTATTTATAGACCCTGCTCTGCCTGCTTCTGCTGTCACCATACAGTTTTGCTAATGACTGCTTCATCTCCAGTCTTCTCGTTTCCCAGCAATCATGACTCTGCAAATGAAGGACATCCAGAAAGGGGAAAAATGAAATGTCCAGACAGAGAGCTGATAAGCAAGAGAGAGACAGAGGAAATAGGAGAGAGATTTCAGTCCAGGCCCTTGCAGATACCTTCCTTGCTGTTCTCAGCAGAAAACAAGATGCAATTAACAGGAAAAAAGATGCCATTGATTTCTCTCTCCTCTCCCTCTGCCATCTGTTTATCTCTCTTCCTCTTTCTCTCTCTCCTTGACTATAGGCATTGCTCTAATGTCACTGTTTCTGCTCTATATCTTAGGCATGCTTATGCTAATATAGAATCCTTGCTTGTAATCAGTCTGTAGCAGTTAAAACGCAACCTGATCCAAAGCAGAACTGCTTTCTGTACAGTGATGAAATTGTAAATGATAATTTCCCTCATTAATATCTGAAACACCTAATAAAATTTAATAGAATAGATAGATTGAATTCATCTTAAAGTGGGATATATTTGCTGCAAAATGGAGGCCATGTCTTGGTAGATTGACATTGACAAGAAATCTGGATGCATGGTCAAACCTATGGGCTTAACAGTATCCAGGGGAGACTGTCTCTGGGTATATTTTTAGAATAATAGCATAACATAACAAAGAAACAAAATCCCAAAATAAAATGTATCCTCTGTCTTTATGTAACTCGATATATCTCTCCACTCATTACCATGCTCTTAATCCCCCAAGCTTCATCTCCCTCACTTTATCTGTATATGTGTGTTCATGCAGCACGGTCCAAGAGCATGGTGCTTGGAGAGTTGTCCCGGGTCTCCAGGCCCTGCTCTCCTCTAGATCAGGAGAAAGCACTGAAGGCAGGCTGGCTTAAGAGACAGCGGAGTATCATGAAAAACTGGCAGCTGCGTTGGTTTGTCTTGAGGACTGAAGCTCTGTATTTCTACAAGGACCAGGATGAAACCAAGGCACAGGTGACGCTTACAAAGTAACACATATACAAGACAGTTACCTGATGTGACCTGTTTCCCCAGGAAGCTGCACTACTGTTTTTCGATTCCTTTTGGTTTCAAGCCTGATACTTTTTCAAGCTTCATGAATTCATCTGATGAGCATTTTCCCCCAGAGCTAGTCAATCCATTATGTGTTCTCCAACTCTGAAAATCGCTTATTGACCCTTTTAAATCCATCCATCCATCCATCATCAACCGCTTACCCTGAGTACAGGGTCATGGGGCCCTTTTAACTCAGACAACAAAATACAAGCTCTGAAGTAAAATGAAGCACTGTTTTGCATTATGTGGCCATGGTTTTTAAAGCTACATTATCTTGCTCTTTTCCTAATAATTTTTGTGTCAAAATATATCAGGATACATATCCATTCACCTTTCACACAAAAATTGTCCTCCATTAAGACATACCCGCACTCTCCATTGAAGTTTTAGTATGTTGTTATTGTCCTGACACACACACTGATAATGTGGTAACTAGCTGCCCTGTGCTTCTGCTGTAAGCACTTAAGAGGTGACCTTTGGCTTTCTCTATGCTGGAGGATCCAAAAACTAGAAGCATCAGGAAGCACCAAAGGGATAAATAGATGAAGAGATGTTTCCCTGAGTCATCCCTCCCTCCATCATCATTATTTCCCTCTGTTGGACAGATGCCCAGATCTCACTGTACTCTGTAATGTTAAACGCGCACTACATTTCCAAGTCCTGAACCGCTAATTGATTTTTGTTTGGACCTTGAATACTTTTGATGCGGGTATTTTCCTCATGCCTGCCTGTCTGTCGGTCTGTCTCACGCCTACATGTTCTTTCTCCTACAGGGCTGTATTCCTCTTCAGGGCAGTCAGGTCAATGAGCTGCCTGCCAATCAGGATGAGCCTGGCCGCCACCCCTTTGAAATTGTTCCAGGTGAGTTGGCATGGTGACAACTCTGTCTGCGTAAGGAAGTGACAAAGTAAGTAAGTCTTGTTCAAGTGATGCTGAATCATCTCTTTATCACCATCTAAGCCAAACAGAGAAAACACTGGTCAAACTTTAGATTTTTTATTTAAAATGTTATGTTTTACTATGACATCTAACATCATACTATGACTAACATCATTTCCCACCAATAGTGGTGTTCAGAAGGTTATGAAACCCAAAAGCAACAACCACTAGAACATTAACCCAATACAAGATTTGTTGTATTTGTCTGTTTCTTGAAACCATACTATGCATACAACAGGTCATATCCTCTGTGTAAATCTTGTTGACCCAGACTCAATGTGATAAATGAAAAAAAATAGAAGTAAATCTATAGCTATGTACAAGCTGCATACACACATGCATGAAATATACAGAACGACAGAAAGGATGTATCTGAGGGTTAAACAAGGACTTCATTCATGTCTGCTCTTGATAGCGTGGGTTGGGCATGACTGCGGTCAGAACAGTGGACAGTATGTACACCACATAGATCAGGGGGTATGCTTGATAGAGAGATAGCAAGAAGTTGGAAGTTGTACTTAAATAGACATGAAGTTGCTAGTTGTAAGATATGAGATTTGTGTAATGACTGGCTTTGATGGTAGCGTCTCTGTTCTCTCATGGAATGGGATCTTGGGTCATATCAGCTTCAATTCCCCTGCAAGCAATTGTTCTTTTTAAGGGCTGCCACTGCTCAGTTGTCCACTGGCAGTACAGGTTCAACATGGGCCATTACTGCAGCAGGGTGACTAACACCCTGACAGTTTATCCTGAGGATGAGGTTTCCATTAATGATGGTAGTAAGTAAATGTTTCTCAGTGTTGATTATCAGAGAGGATGTAAATTTAAAATACTGTGCTGTAATGTTTCTGTATTGAAGGACATTTCAGTGCAGACTGAAGTATTTTATATATCTACCCTTCTGCTTTTTGTATTGTCAAGACTGACAAGCTCTTTATCTAAAATGTCACTTTTACAGGAGTGAGTAATTGGAAACTAGATAAACAGTGTTGCATTAGAGGTAATGTTGAAACACTATACACAGAAACAACCATGATATTTTCATTTTGTATGCCTGACATCACAGGCCTGCGTTTGGTGATCTGCTGGACATCATATACACATACATATAGTACACATATATTCACACATTACCTGTGTTTAGAATTACATGAGTGTCAGCAGATTTAACAGCTACTGCAGGACTGACTGCATAATGGTAAATTGAAAGCGCTGCATCTTTAGCAGATGTGGTCACATCTACTGTATATCCTTGCAGTAAAAATATCAGACTGTTGCAGTCAGTGTTTTTAATGATGTATTTGGTCTTTCTGTTTGTGCGTGTTTGCATTTTTTCTTAAAGGACCATTCCAGCATTAACACATGTTTTAACTCATTTACAATGGAAGGGCACTGACAAATGGCTACCTGAGTCAATACTGTATTGTTTCTTCAGGTAGCAACTTTTAAATGTAAATTAAATTGCAATTTGATATTAATAAATGGTTACGTTGCTTAATACTGATCCATTCTGAAATGTTGATAATGCGTGCACTTATCTAATATAACAAAAATGTTTTCCTCATCCCAACTAATGTCTTCAGTTCCCACCTCACAGGCAGCCACTGGTTTCAGTTAATTTCAAAGCAACATGAAACTACTATCACCTTTTTGTTTGCTGAAAGCCCATTCCCTTACAAATGAATGGAGACCAATGGCTGTCTAAAAGTTAAGAAAAACACACTCAAAAATGTAAACATTATGCTAAATTGGGGTAAAACATGGATATACACTGGTGTGGTCTTTTAACATGTGACATGGTGTCTAGTGTCATTTTATAGAGAAAGTTTGTTTGTGAAAAGATGCAGAAGAAAAGGTCCTGGACAGAGAGAGACTGAGTAAAAGGCATGGTGCAGTTGATGCTGTCCACAGGGAACACTTTCTGGGTCATTTCTCTCACACTCAACACACTATGCACCACAGTGCAGGAGTTAGTTATGAATGCAGGTACTGATATATAGCCTAGACAGCAAGGCATATGCAACTCCTATCGAATCCTCTTTGAAAATCTCTTTCTTTTGGATTGGTTTCATAAGGGTTTCATCAGTATGAAATATAAGAATGAAATTTTATGAATAGCAGCTTTGGTGCTTTTATCTCCATCTGAGTAGTGCTTCCACCTCTTCAAAAGCAAGTGATTACAAAGCCACAGAAAGGGAGAGAATTTCATATAGTGTAATCAAAGCTAAACTGAAATACACTAAAATGTCAAACTAAAATGTCAAACCGGATGGTATCAAGCTGCGTGCAACCAGAGGAAGGAGAGGCAGAGCTGCATGACAGTGTCTTTGTACTTTACAGGGGGTGCTGGAGCTAATAAGGTTATTGAAAATACTGATATTTCTAGTTGTTTGTTTACAGATGATACAGTTTATGTGATTAGAAAAGTAATTTGCACAAGTGGTATCTGATCTGTGTATGTTTATGAAGATTTGCGATGTGCTTGTCATTTTGTCCTATTGATCCAGAAAATATGCTTGTGTTTTAGGGGGGACTGGAGAAAAGGATCGGACAGGTATAAGCCACGAATCATTCCTGTTGATGGCCAGCTCACAGAGTGACATGGAGGAATGGGTCAGAGCCATACGTAGAGTAATATGGGCACCACTTGGAGGAGGTGTGATTCTTAAACAGAGGCATACACACAAATGTCTACAGCACGGCTTACTGTAATTAAATAAATACATTATTGCTGCTTTAAAGAGGGGACCTAAACCTCTAGGGTACACAACACATAAGGAAACCTTCTGAGCTGTTAATGACCTGTTTGGTGTTTCTGTATTGTGTGGCTACAGGTGTCTTTGGCCAGCACCTAGAGGAGACAATGTTGTATGAGGCTCAGTGTGGCCCTCAGCGAGTGGTACCTGTACTGGTCGAACAGTGTGTATGTTTCATACGTGAACATGGGCTCAAGGAGGAGGGCCTTTTCCGGGCCCCTGGGCAGACCAATCATGTCCGCGAGCTGCAGGATGCATTTGACCGTGGCGAGAAGCCAGTGTTTGACAGGTGACACAGTGGGAGGGGGCATTTTATCTATAGCAGCATGCCAAGGTATAATCTATGCTGGATGGTATTCTTTATGTACTCTCTCTGTTTCCTACAGTACCACAGATGTCCACACAGTGGCATCATTACTAAAGCTGTACATACGGGAGCTACCGGAGCCTATAATCCCATTCTCCAAATACACACATTTTCTCTCTTGTGCTCAGCTTCTTACCAAGGATAAAGCAATGGTAATTGCATGTCGGCTTAACACTTTACTGGCATATTTCCAAACTCTTGCCTTGGCAATTAACATGTCCCATTTTTGTTCAAGGGTATCACAGAGCTAGGCAAACAGGTAAAATCCCTTCCGCAGGTCAACTACAACCTCCTTAAATACATCTGCAAGTGAGTAGACACTTTTCGTCAGCTGTATATATCAGCAGTTGTTCAGCTCACTGATGTGACTCTGGTTGATTTTATTGTCGATGCTAGTTCCCATTCACTGTTGGATGATTGAGGACTTGTCACCATCACACAAGAGAAGACACATTCATTACACCCACATCCTCGTCATCAGTGTGTATAATTGCATGTCTTCTGCATGTATATAAAGATCCTTAGCTGAGCCCACATGCCAGCCAGAATCATGACTCAGTCCTCCTTTTCATAAGTTTGCATTTTACTATATAAAAAAATATTTTTTTTTCTCATTGTAAACAGAGCAGTCAACACTGCTGATTTTATGTGTGTGGAAATAAGTTCTGCTTTTGGTTCTGTCTGCTCAGGTTTCTGGACGAGGTTCAATTTCACTCCAATGAGAATAAAATGAGTGTTCAGAATCTGGCCACTGTGTTTGGACCCAATATCCTTCGGCCCAGAGTGGAGGATCCAGTTACTATGATGGAGGGTTGGTGATAATGTCAACATGTGTTAATTTGTGTTAACATTTGTGACATAAAATTGCTTTGCTATCAATATGTACAATGCCATGAAACATATCACCTCAGCTGTATACCTGTGTGTAAGTGTATTTGTTATTATAAACAGGAAGTTCACAGGTGCAGTATCTGATGACTGTGCTGATCAGTGAACACGACCGACTTTACCAACAGGAGGAGCTGAAAACTGAGACTGAGATACCCCCACAGCAACAGCAGAGGCTTATCCAACGTAGCAAAGTGGAATGGCTCTCACAAGAAGACACTGACCCCCAACCTTCCGCAGGCTCCAAAATGAGAAAAGAGAATGCTCCAAAAGAGAAATCCCAATCTTCCACCGCTTCTACCGAGAGTAACCCGACTGCACCAAGCCCCATTACAACATCTGAGAAGGGTGAGGACGGTCTAATTGAAGAGAAGGTCAAAAGCAAGATAGAGGAGAAAGTGGATGGAAAAGCAGATAACAAAACTGAAGGGAAAGGTGAAAGTGAAGTAGCTATTAGCCCAAGTAAACAGTCTAAAGCCCTGCCCACCTGGAGGTGCTCCTTCAAAGGCAGTGCAGCATCTGGGGGCCCGAGGGGAAAAATAGGGGGTTCTGCAGGGGATGTGTCAGCAGCTGGTGGGAGCAACTGGCTGATGAATGGCCTATCATCCCTCCGAGCTCACAGGCGCACCACCTCATCAGGTGAAAGACTTAAAGACTCTACTCTGTCTCTGAAAGATTCTAACCTATCCCTTAAAGAGACCACTCTTTCACTTAAGGACTCACAGAGAGACTCTGAGGAAGACTCCCCTCAAACAGCCCTTTCTCACAGAGCCCTCCACCAATCCCACAGACTGTCTGCCTATGACAATGTTGCCCCCTCCAGTCTGAGCCTGCCTGCTGACACCTCGTCCATGTGGACGTCCTTTGAGATCTCACTGACGGAGCCAGGGGGAGGTGATAAGTCAACAAAATTAGGGCAAAGTCAGGAGAGACCCACAGAAGTGGGGGAAAGTACAAATATACTAGATCATGGTGCAAGCGGCACTGAGGAGGATCTGCCAGGAACAAGTGAAGGTCTCGCCAACATGCTGACCCAGCTCAAGCAGGAGCTAAAGAAACAGAGGACAAACTATGAAACCTGCATTCGCAAGTAAGAATGAGTCACTTGTCATTTCCTCTCAAATAGTCTATTAGATTAGCATGAGGTGTTTTTAATAACCTATTTTTCCTCTTCTTTGAGGTTGGAGGAGTCCTGTTGCAAATACCAGTCCCAAGTAAACTGCCTTGAGGAGGAACTGGACCAAGAGAAGAAGAGATGCCACATGTTAGAGATCCGACTCAGGAACCGGAGAGGGCTCATCAAGACGCAGAGAACCGCAACGTTCTCCTCCAGCAAGAGATGGAGGAGTTCTTCAAAACCCTCGGAGATCTGACCACAGGAGCAACTCAGACCAACTAGACCAGGCAAACATGCCTTCATCTGGTCCATCAGAGGAGGAGGAGCTCAATTACTGGGAAGACCAGCCAGCCCCAAAGCTTTGAAGACCAAATACCTCTAGTGCAGTACTACTTGCCATCGCGTCCTCTTTAGTACAGCCGTCTTGTGCCTACACTGAACAGTGCCGGTGCCAAACAAGAACTCCTCTGGACCAAGCACCTCCCATTTTACCATTCCACAAAATTCCTTATACTGTAGCTGTTATACACCATAGGTTATTTAGCTGCTTATTTATTGTGAAAATTCCTCTATAAGAGAGCAGATATATATGAGGTACAGGCTTTCCATACACAACCTCTTCATTTCTACTTGTGTTCTTGAAAGAACTGTTAACTTGACAAAGAAACAACAATGTGAGACATTAAAATTCAACTCTTTTATTTGCTGGAGTTGAAAGTAGACAGTTTCCATTTCTGATGTATCTAATTAGTCTGTTAGTGAGGCAATTTCAGATCCAAAGGCTAAAATTCACACAACTGGCCTTACATAAACACACCACAACAGGTTCACTTTTTGCTGTCAATGTTTGGCTAAAACATCAGATGTCTGCAGCATCATCCCAGTAGTACTGAATGGCTTTCCTTTCTTTCCTCTAAATGTACCTGCACTAAAACCAGATTTGCTCAGAGAAAACTCATGCGTAGTCTATTTCTATTTTTGAGGAGATGGAGGACAGGAAAACCACAAAAAGAGGAAGCCACAACAGTTGAGATGTGATCCAGAAAGGGTCATGACATGCGTCACAAGCCCCAAAGTGCATTCTGGGAGATGATGTTAGGGGTTACTGCCTGGAGTGCCCAACCATGAAAAGGGCAAAAGGGACAGGTTGGGAATTTGAGCCATCAAATACATCCAAAGGTTATCATGGTAGGTAGCAAATGCCTGTTTCCTGACTTTCAGAAAGCATACATCTACAGTAAAATGTACAGATCAATCACTGACTATACTAATCTAAGAATTATATTGCACATAAAACAAAAAAATAAACAAAAATGCATATAAATAGTACTTCTGAGTGAAATGTACATTACATACAATAGACGCCTCCCTAGCTTGTAATAAATAAATAAATAAATAACAAATACAGAAAATAAACTGAATTTTTTTTCGCATTTCTTTTGAATGAAGTGTGCCATGATATACATACTGTAGCTTGAAAAACCTGTGTTTGAGTGTGTGTGCATGTGTGAGGTAGAACTCAGAAAGACGCACCACAGAAGAGAGGGGCATCTGCCACGGAGAAAATCATCAAACTGAGTAAGGGCACTTAAATTAAATATCTTAAATATCAGACAGTTGTGAATAATGTCTGAAAGAACCTGCCAAAAGTATAAAGTGACTAATTTAGACTTAGTCTCTGGTGACATTCCCCAAACACAAAACTCATTCTAGCTAGTGGAGTGGCCTACCTTAACTTGTTACAGTGCTTACAGTAATTACTGGCTCCTCACTATGCCACATTTCTATTCAATTACATTCACCCTGTTCTTCCTCATCCAACAGACTATCACCTACAAATTGCATCTAAGTAAATAAGTGAAAATACAGTCAGGTTAACAGTATGCTATAGTAAAAAAGAAATAATTCAGTGTCAGGGTAACAGACCATTTGAGTGCTTGTCAAGATGCACACAATCAGAGGTGACATATAATACTAAGAAATAAGTTAACTTGGATACACCAAGGGATGCTTTCTACAAGAAAGATGAGCAACAATATCAAAATAAAATCATCCATTTGCAATTTGGATCCAAGATGAAATGTGCTATAGTCTACTGTTAAAGAGAGAATTGGTTTAGATTCATTCAAATGTCTCAAAAACAATACAAAAATGCCAAATGAACAATTCAAAAATATACTCAAAATAATACTGCAGTGCTAACAGTATGGTGTTCGACTGTGTTGCAGTAGCTAAAAAACAGCAATGTGTAAAGTACACTCGAATCCCTCTCTTTCATAACATACATCACAGATTCACATCAAAACATACTCTGATTCTTTGCAGCAAAAATACAGTAATAATGATACAATTTCAAACCACAATCATTTACAGCAGTATAGGGGGAGAGGGGAAATAAAAACAAACTGTACATTAAAAGCGCAGCTCTACAAACTAACATGAGAAATTCCATTGGCCTAAACCCTCTCTCATCACACACATTTGATGAGGAAAGATTTGTGTGTGTAGGTGTGTGTGTGAATTGTATGTGTGCGTTATCTGCAGCAGGCCAGTGCACCCAAAGAGGTGTGGCTGTCCAAGCTGCTATCTGTTTCAGAGGTCATGGTGGGGTCACTGTTCGGGTCAGTGGGCTCTGTGGACATGGATGAAACATCGTTGGCTGAAGAGGAGGAGGACGTGGGCTGAGGGGGGCTGTCAATCACTGCTGCACCTGTGCTGCGAAAAACACACGTCAACGAATAGGTTTCATTGGAATACACATGATACTGCCATTATCTGATGAGTCACATAGGCAGATGTAAGCAGTGCCTCAAACTTTAAAGGGGACCCTGGTGCTTTCCCAGTGTAAGGCTACATGCATACTACTATGTGTTTGAGTTTTAAAACTAAAACAATCTCCATCCACACTCCAGCATTTTAGCTGAGTTTCAGAATTGATTTCTGTCTATATTAAAACAACTGAAAACGCACATTTAGTGCCCATTCAGGTACAATGAGCATGCGCGTGCCGGTGTAAACAGGAAGCACATTGTCTACTCCGCAGTTGCAGAAGGTTTGGCAAAAGACGAAAGTTAAATTACAAATGAATAACCACACCATAGATTTTTTTTTTGCATGGACCAACAACGATGTGAAACCCTTACTGAAAGTAACACAGGAGTAACAGAGAGTGTGGTGGCGGAAAACAGACTGGGAGTCACCGCAATGTAAATACGGCAACATGCACAGTACAAGTGTATAAGCGTTATTTGCAATGTACAAAATATTTAAATAAAAATACCAAAACTAAAACACTGTCAGTAGGTTTGAGTGACTAAACCCTATCAAAAAGCCAGATGTGAGTGTCCATGTCATCATTTTTAAAGTCCTCCGTTTTCGCCTGTCCGCAATAATATGCTATCCCGGAATTTTAATACAAAATAGGGTCAGCAGCCCTCAAGATCAAGTACACTAGAGATTTATTTTCTTCTTTCATATTAGGTTCCCTTTAAGTTTGCAGTAAGCTGTGATTTGGTCATTTGCAGGTCAAAAAGTGAATAAAAAATGAAAGTTGCACAGACATTGGAGCTATTTGACCATTTTAGTTACATATTTTCTGTGGTAGGGAGCTGCACAACAATGGAGTTGTCATCTGAGATATTGAGAATAAAGTTGATGAAGAATGATGTAACAGAATTTTGTATGTTATGATTGAACTAGGACGAGTGGATTACATGTATCTTTTACTTCTCCTGGCAGTATATACTGTACAGCAACTATTTTTCCTTGCAAACATGTGTATGTGTATTTTTTGTGTTGTCATTATCACATAACATAACAGCTGCTGGTCTGTGTCAGCAGGCTTTGTCACCTCTGTGCCTCCCTAGATGTCTAGGTTAAACCTGTACATCCCCAGATAAGTTCTCACTGGGTTGTGTGCATATAATAATACATTCATAAAATAAAATAAAAAGTATTAGCATTTTTGCATTATTCGATCATACAGAGTAAGTGTCAGAATTTTGTGAAACAGGACCTTGTAAAAAGGCGTAGCAACAACAAAAATAATATTTATTGAGATACAATGACATTCATCTTTTCCACCTTCTTATTGGCTAACGTTATAATGATTACTCACCTAAAGGGGGTGGCTGGCCTCTTATCACTCCATTTTTTGTCCACTCCTCCCATTCACTTACTTCTTTATAAATTAGCACTAAAAATGAAAGAACAGGAGAATGTTAAGTTTGGCAGGAAAGACAGGAAAGAGAAATCATCAATGTACGGATCACAGTATGTGATACACATTTATGTTTAAAGCCAGAGTGTATTGCATACTGTAGAGTCCAAAGAGCATCATGTTTCTAATTTGGACAGGGTGTGCTGGTGTGACCCTTCTAAAAAATGAGTGAGGGGTCATTATCACCTGGCAGGGGTTAGGATGAGCTCATCCTCCTGCGCAACTGTAAGTGATATTTACTCACAATCTTAAGCCCTCCCATGCCCCACAGAATCAGGTTCCCACAGTGGAAAACACTAACTGAGAGGCTTTAAAAAGGGGATTTCAAGTCACGCAATGCACCCTGTGGCAACTACAGTGGAGATACAGAGCTCCTAGGGAAACAATGCCTATGACCTAATGACTGAATGTCTACACATTCACTGGCTGTCCCACTGGATTTCATTAGACATGGTTTATTTTTGCGCTTTCCATGAATAGATTCATCATTCGGTCACTACTGATGAACTAATCACATTCATTTTAAACACATCTGATTTGCACAAAAGATAAATCTATTAACTATAGTGGATAGCTTTAATAGTGACAGCAGTTTTGCATAATTAATCAGCTGGGTCAGTAGCTAACATGCAAACACCGAAATTCAGCTGTATGTACGTTCTTCACCTATAACTCGTTTTTTGAAGTGGTAAAACAATATGGACACTCAACTAAATTTCTAAATGTATTTCACTGTATGAAACATCTTAGGAAACACATGCGAGCACCGTGGTTAATTCCTGTGCCCCATCAGTAGCCAGAGGGTAAATAATACACTGAAACTGACAGTGAAAAGTGAAGTGTTGAGTGTAGTGTTAAGAATCTTAATATGCTGTCTAACCTTTCCACTCTTCCACGGTATGCTCCCTCTCATCCAGCTGTTTGTCTAGGACCTTTGGAGGGGGCTGAGAAAGAGAAAATGGCTCAAATGGCACATTGGTGGTACAAAAGCAATGCCAACTTTCCACTTCAAGTGATGTGATTAAAATCTCATGTAACCCATTTAACGATCATGCGGTCTGATCAGCGATCCACTTACCGCTTCCACTTCAGCTGGGTCGTACCAAACATTGATATAGGGGTGTTGCAGGGCCTCATCTACAGAGATGCGCTTTGAAGCGTCAATCACTAACATCTTGGATAAGAGATCTCTAGCTTGGCTCGCTGAGGGGAGAAACAACAAATAGATAAGATGCTGTGCTACAAATCACAAAGCTACAAATGTGGTTTGATGAAGGAGTTAAAGAACACAATAAAGGCCCACTACCTTTCAGTTTGTTGTGGTCAGAGTCAGCAGGGAAGAGCACGTCTGGGAAGAGTTTCTCAAAGCTGTACCCAGCATAGCGTGGCCGGTTTTCAACGTACGTTCTGACTGACTGGTTCAGCTTCATTAGAAAATCCTGAGATGGAGTGCCTAGCTGCTCAATTACCTTGTTCCACTGGTCGATGTCTGAAGCATAAATGTTAAGGAAACAGACCACACACGTACTGTAACACACCATTAAGGCAGCATGACATTTATCTTTCTTTGAGGTGCATACACCAGCAGCTCCACTTACGTAGTCTATACACACACACACACACACACACACACACACACACACACATCCCTAGATCACTTGATCTATAGTGATACAGCAACTCACTCCTTTCCTATGCAGCCAATATATAACTATTGGACATACTCTCTCAGCAAGTGCTGCCTTTTATAGTCTGATTTTGATTCAAGTTCTTACAGTAGGTGGGTGCAGCAGAGCAATGATGGAGGTCATGTTTGTTGGGTGGAATATTTGACAATGGATAGCAAAGTGACAGAGGGAAACTCTCAGAATGGTGTTGGATCTCTTCATACAGACTGAAGTGATGACACGGTGATCAATCAATAATGGGGAAGGATACGATCAGTGCCAGGGAACAACACACTTCCCCTGATCATCTCGGCCACTATGCAGCCCACTGACCATACATCCACTGGAGGTGGATGTTTAGATGACAGGGAGGTGGACATGCAAACAAAATGGTAAGGGGGAAAAAGCACAAAGAAGTGAGAGGAATGCAAACAGAATGACAGTGGTGTGATGATGTGGTGAAATGAAAACGGAGATCATGCAGCATCAGCCAGATATAGGAGAGAGGGTAATGCAGTGTTAAGCCGACCATTAACAGGCCACGACTGCCAGAAAGCTTCAAATAAGGCATGTTGAACAGGTCTATATTAACTCCCCATAGCCTGGCTCAAAATATTGTATCCAAGCCAAAAATTGACCAGGGAAAGAGGTGACAGTCTGCACAGCACAAAGCATAAACAAAACAGTGTGAAGAATTATTTAAGACCCAAGGATACAGTCCCTTCCCGGGAAGAGGATTTTATGGCGAACCATTTCTGCCAGTATGCAGCCCACAGACCATATGTCCACTAGTGAAGTGGAACATGGTAAACAAAGCCGATAAGAGGTGAGAGGAATGCACAACAAGTGTTAGTTAGACATAGGAGATTAGTTAGACAGCATTCTTACATAAATCCTCATTCTTTACAGAAGCACCATGCGGCTTGCATAGCGTTAACAGCAAGATTAATCTTCAGGTTCCTATATATGGGTTATAACAGATCGAAAACATTTTTTAATGAAAACAATTTAATATTATCATGCACTACAGTGTTACTTATTTTTATACTTTGAAATTCAACAAGGGCCGACAGTGTAGACTGACTGAGATACAGTCAATAGATAATCACTAACCATTGGCTTGGTAGCCCATGCCCAGGATAACCTCTGGTGCTCTGTAATAGCGTGTAACCACATACGGTGTCATCAGGAGGCCTGTGGCAGCCGTCCGAGCCAAGCCAAAGTCCAAAATCTTCAGGGTACAATCTGACTTGACAACTATGTTACTGGGCTTGAGGTCCTACAGCAGAACACAAACCAAAATAGAATTTTTTAGATGTTCATCGTGTCAACATGAAAAAAAAAAGTGTATTA
Organism: Lepomis macrochirus; assembly: GCA_024633595.2. Classification (NCBI taxonomy): domain Eukaryota; kingdom Metazoa; phylum Chordata; class Actinopteri; order Centrarchiformes; family Centrarchidae; genus Lepomis; species Lepomis macrochirus. Next base: position 19,841,290 of record JALXJV020000020.1, on the reverse strand, counting down.
GGATGGGCGGCCATCAATGCAGTGAAAGCTGATGTTCAGAAGTGGCATGAAGGGAAACACCAGTCTGTCACAATAGACCCCAACCAACCCCCCTACATGGCAACATCTTATACAGCTGTATGGTAGGATTACAAAGATTATTAATAACTTTGTTTGTGGTCACATAATTGTGTGTATATAAGTCACATGATCATAGAGTGCCACATTATCCATCATGACCGAAATCCCGCCTTTAGGTTCCAGCTCCTGCAGCACTTGTTTTCTAAAGATTTATTTTGTCCATGTCATGTAGAAATTGTTTTGCTTGCCAGTAGCAAATTGATCAGATCAATCATGTAGTAGCATTTTACAATATTGTTTTTTTTCTTCCAGAGATTGGCTACTTCTTTATTCTAAATATTATGTTTTGTTGAAGATGCAACATTCTCTTAAAATGCCTTTAAGTAACTAGCCACTATCAAGCTATTATCAGCAATTAGAGTTTTTATTGTCCTAATTTCATTTCTTATGAGTCTTTCTATTCATGATGAGGTACAATTGTAAATTACAGTACTTACATTGTACACTTTCCTATTACTATGCCATTTGGGAAAAATATACATTAACCTGTCAGTCAGGTCAGAAGCCTGTACCAGCTCCCATCAGCTTTAGAAAAAAAGTTAGAAATTCTGTGTTTTGTTCAAGGCTATTTCACTATAAATGCTTGCTCTTTCCACCGATGTCTGTAACAGAAATCCTAAAGTAACAAAAAACATTTCCCGTTGGACTATAAAGGACTATATTTGTCTAATGGTGTGGCAGATGACTGTTTGCCCTTACACTTCAGTGTCAAGTATCACAGAAGGGTTAACAGTTCCTCTTCGGGACACTGGCCTGGCATTAGTCTGTGTAGTCACGGCCAGCTGATGCTCACCCTGTGAATGATTCCGGCAGCATGGAGGTGTTTGATACCACACAACATCTGATAGAGCAGATAAGACAGCCTCTCATGGTCCAGCTCCATCTGAATGACCTGGCACAGGTTGGCATCCATCAGCTCCATCACCAAGTACCTGATAGGGTAGAAACAGTTTACACAAGTGGTTGAGAAGGATTTAAGTAAACACACAGAAGAGGGCATAATTCAATTTCATGAACTGATACATACTGTGTGCTCCAAAACGAAAACAAAATGCACACAAGTACATCCACACTTCATATCTAGTTACTTACACATCTTGGAATTCTTCTAATGATTTTTGTGGTGTAAATACATTTAATAGGCCAATGATCTGTGGGTATAAAATTACATGAATCAGAATGATGTTGTCATCTCATTTACTTGTCAAATTAAAAGCATAATTTGAGTTACATTCACATTTAACACATGCCATTAAAACAATCACAAATACCACATCTCCCGCTGGTGAAATGTGATGTCAGTGGGACTCAATATATTTGCATACTTACATTTTTGTGATTGACACATTTCATTAGGACTAGCTCTCTGAATGCCCTCTTGGCGTGGGTTTGATTTTGAAACGGCCGACTCAGCTTCTTGATGGCAACATTTCGTTCAAGGATTTGGTCATATGCAGAGCTGAAGAACAAAGTTCGCATATCATTCCAAAATATAGTGGCAAATGTAGCATATATCTGCTTTTGTTATCACCACAAAAATAAAACTATACATATTTACATGGTCTTGGACATATGGATTTATCTTAGAATTTCTCAAGGTGACATTAAATTAAATGTTCTGGTGACATATTGTAAACAGTGAACCATATTTCACCAAGTAGCTGCTGACTGACTATGTTAGAGGTTGCAACACTCACCAGACAATTCCCTGTGCTCCTGAGCCAATGGGTCTCAGATTCTGGTATCGTTTCAGTACTGTGAACGTTGAATCCCCAACATCTAGGCTGTAGAACTCTCTTTCTTTCTTGTTTTTGTTCATGGCGAAATCTTCGATTACTGCTTTCTGTGCATCCAAAAATGTCCTCTGTGAACACAAAGACGGGCACACGTTTAAATATTTTGTAGCACCAGGACTACACCACAGATACCACAAAAGCTGCTGAGCAGACCAGACAAAAATTAGAAAGTCAAATGAAAATCGCTGCTCCAGAGAAAGCAGATTAGGAGTAAAGCAGAAAAGACACTGCTGAATTTTACACTTGAGGCGAGCACTGCAGTTTCCTTATCTCAGCAACTCAGCAAAACACACCAGGGTGGAAGATTTGATATCATCGGCAGAGGTGGCAGAACAGCAGGCCACAGGAAGGCGTTTCTACTCCATCATATGAAACATGACTCTCAGAGTGACTCTGTCACACTGGAAAACCAAGTCTGGTGATAATTCCTATGAAGTTGGACCTCAGCCCAGGACTCCAGCCCAGTTCTACAGGCAGGTCTTCCACAGGCACATGTTAACTGGGTCAAGTTGCACCATGAGCCTGTGAGACCAGATAAGACACAACACAGAGATGCCAATTTGTGCGCATGACGTTCCTGAAACATTTCATTTTGCACTATAAAAAAAACAGCCTAAAATATCTATTTTTAAAAAATTTTAAAAAGGAAAAAGCTCTGACATCAGCTTCCTTCCCTTTTCTTCAGTTCTTATATAAGCAACGCGATCACCCTCCCCATTCTTTCCATCTTCCGACACACAGCCCATATGAGGGATATAATTGCCAGAATAAAATGAGTCAGCTCTCCTTCTGTTCCTCCAACGTCACAAAGACGTACATAACATCCACCTCCCTCACAACATGAAAATAAACATGCTGCTTCTCTTTATGTTTCAGACAGGAAGACAATTACACCCGTCTGAGTTATGATGGCTTGAATGACATTGCAGATAGTGTACAGCACTGTTGGTGGTAGCAATCCGTTGCCCTGTTGTGAGGTCATTATTTTTTTTGTAATAATGGCTATCCACAAGGATTTGAAGACAGGGAGCTGTAACGCATCTAAATGCCATGCGTGTCATGCAAAAGCAGACATACAGCAGGGCCATTCCTGGAGCACACTGTCTTCTAATGATTAACCAAGCTACTTCTGCCTAATGATTTAATGAATGGCTTCCAAAGCACATACTTACAAGGACAATTCCCATCCTGGCTGTGGTGGATGGCATATATTATAGCCGACTACAGTCTCCCAGAAATACACATGCTTGGAAAACTGTCACTGTTTTACCATATATGAACAAAATTAAATAATATGGGGCAGCTGTCTTGTCTATAGCATCACATAGCATTTAAACAACCTCACATTTAATACAAAACAGGCTAATATGTAGAATAATCTTATGATGACCATAGGTAGAATCTCATGTTCTCCCAATTTACATGCATCCCTCACAGCAAAAACAAGACAAATGTAATGTAATGCCATATACATATCGACTACTATAATCAACCTCATGTTATCCTTATATGCCGATGTGTAATCAATACAAAACTGCATTTTTGTCTAGGTCACACACGCAAACTGTCAGCAAGGCGGAGAAAGCCAAAGATAAACACAAGACCGACATTTCCCCGGTGCAGATTATCAGCAGAGACAGTAGCAGAGGACCACTATCGACCCGTTATTTATTTTCATTTGAAATCAGCGTGTTAACCTTGGCCACACGACCCGTCGTCTCGACGGCTGAGGTAGACTTTACAGACTGCTGCAGGAAAGGGCCTTGCATGCTAAAAACGTAGTAGTCCTAATAAGCCGGGCACTGCACAAGAAGGCATTATTGCTGTGATAATGACTCCCATATCGTGATATGACAGGGCCTGGTTGAGTCTGTAAAACACAGTGCGCAGTCGGTGGCGAGCCAAGCTGCTGCCTCTATCTATACGGGAACGCCGTGTACGGGCGTAACTGTAACCACATGGAAAAGGAGCCTTTGTGGTAAGTAAGTAAATCAAAATTGTATCACCCTTAAACAACAACCACGTCGGTAAAGCGGCATGCACACAGCTACATACGACCCTCCCCCACGGCCAAACAATAAGCACGTATGAGGAGCAGAGGTACGGGATCCTCATCTTACCTCTGTCGTTAAATCAAACTATCGATCCCCCCGATCGGCGGTGAAATGTTCCGGCGCAGCGGACTATTTGTTTATGCTGCCGGTGAATGATGATTTATTCCGTTGTGCGGTTTTAAAAATACATGACCTCACCAAAATCACTTGCCTACGTTTCCATCTGGCTGCTACTGACAGGCCAGGACGCACAGTGCGCACGGGGCATGCGTCCGAGCAGCACGTCACTCTCTCACAGAGACACACCCACCAACACCACCTCCTCCATCCATCCTTCCTTCCTTCCGCCTATTTATCCATCTATTTATCTGACGCAAATTTGGCCCTCTACCGTAAAAAATGTAAAATTAGGCTAGGCTACGTTCTGTTATGCTCTTTACGGCTGCAGTAAATGTATTATAGAGGGCTACAATACATTTCTGGAATATTTAGAATAGATTTCTATCCAACAGCACATTAATGATACACAAGTTATGTTACGTGAAATATGCATTTCTAATAATGAACAGTTAAAGATGAAGCTGTATATTCTCCATGCTTAATATTTCATAAAATGCGTTTTTCAGGTGACAAAGAGGCTGGCTGAGAGGGAGTGCCAGGCTGTATGATTTAGGGATGACTGCACACAGGTCAGAAAGGTATTTGCTTTTTTTGTGTTACTAAAATACAACACATTGGAAACGGATGCCCACAAAATGCCCTTGCAGCAAAATCCTTCAAAGTGGTAAATGGAAGGACATAAAGGGCATAGGGCAGTGATGCAGTTTCAAGCAATATGGTCTATATATGGACAAATAGGACATTCATATGTGTAGGCTACATTCTTTATTTCCCCCCCTTTTCATTAGGTCTATTAAATTAGGCTAGTTAGTTTAAATGAGCCTGTTACACTTTTCATATTTCTTGTTTTAATGTAAACAAAGGGGCAGTCTCGGGAATTGGAACCCAGCTATTATGATTGACAGGTGTTTTTATATCTAGATAACTGGATTATCAATATTTTCTGGAGGAGGTTCTTACATCAGTGATGGTAGTGAACACGGATGGGGAAACAGGTCCTGTTAGGCTATGATTATTTGGTAAAAATAGAAAATAACATTTTCACCTTAGTTAACTCTTGCTTTGTAGCCTATGTCAGTAGTATCTGCTCTTGTGATTTGCATTGGGCTATAGTAAATATTGAATGTGCTTTCAATAGCATTATCTTCTGTGTTCTTTCAAAGTTAGTTACTCAGTGAGTTAGTTATTTAGTAAGTTAGGGAGGGACTTCTCAGACTGGGTCCAATGGGCATATTAAAACCTACGTTTCCAGTGCGATGCTGCAGTAATCATACCTACACCTATAAATGAATGGAGGGCTGTAATTTGCGTGATCACTGTGATCAAGGCAATATTTGGATTTTCTCTTATCTCCTGTCCATATTAAACTGCGGGATCAATTGTGGACTACATAGGCTCTGCAGAAAAACATAGCATAGTAGTAGGGTACCATCTAGAGTTCACACATCAGTTCCTATAGGCTACGCTACAACACCGGACGTACAAGGAGCCATGCTCTGCGAAGGCGTGCGACTGAAGGACATTAGGCAGCCTAACATTATCTTAACTTAGAGCTGAGTAGTTTAAATGCTCCCTGCACCCCCTGACAGTCCTGGATGGTTGTTATTTATCCGTGTCCCTGCGCAGATACAGCGCGGCCTGCAGAGACAAGCTGCGCGCAATATACACCAGCATGGACAAACGTCCCAGCACCGACTCTAGCAGCAAGTCAAGGCTACTACGGTTTCTTACCCCCTGTTCGAAGAGAGTCCGCAGTGTTATGATCATTGTGGGGGAGCAGCCTAGCAGCAGCAGGCTACAGTCCACTCGTTTGGCCGCGGTCGTTCGTCCTTCCCAGGCGTCTCTGTAGCGCACCTACCGCCGGAGATTCACCGCACCTTTGGGCGTCAGACGGATTAGTTAAATCGGCGTGGCTGATCTCACGCCAGCCGCTATTGGTGGCTCTAATCCAATTAAGTGATTAAATGCGAGAAGCTAAGAATAGCACCCATTACAGTAAAAAGTTTCAGATCTTCAGCGTGGCGCTGGTGGTGATAAAGCAAATGAATGGGGCACCACGTATAGTTAATGTCACTGATGAATTACCTGCCAGAGCGGAGCAGCATTCACTGAGAGGACGTCAAAGCAGCACTGCGATGATCACAAGGATTATTTTGGATCCGTTGTGGGAGCACTGAAGATAGTACAAAGGATCAGACCGCTGACATAGGTTACATATGGTACCAGGTAATGTTTCTACCACTGAGCCATTCTGTATCATCCTCCTCCTTCCTACAGTGATGTTTGACAGTTTGGTGAATTGAGGTGGGTGTCTTCATGTTTAGATACATTTGTTGTGTTACTCAGCAAGATATTTCAGATGCAAATTCACTTTAGGCACTAACCATGTCTAAACATTCACTGGACTGGACTGAGATTTACCTTTAAGAGTCATAAAATTCATAGTATAGCCTTCATATTTAGGCCTGTGTCGTCAGAAGTCGTGAAATGTATTGTTTGTTAGAAGCTGCTTATGCTGTATACATAAATTGTACTCTGACCACGGTAGCTTAATGTCTATACTTAGTTTTTCATAGTACATGAAAATGGGACTGTAGTGTCACTTTGTAGGCTGTAATAGACCTAGATCCTGAAGACGCATTTTGTCCCAAATTCCTAAGAATACAGTACAGCTTCTCCTCTGTCTGTGTCTACATCATGTGGTTTGTCTGCTAAATGGATCAGTGAGCTTGTCTGTAACAGGATAATAAGACTAGTTGTTGACTGGTTCCTTAAAATCATGGAATCCTCTGCATTCTAGTCTAAACATAATGACAAGGAGGATAAAGATGCGTGTACACTCAGTGAGCAAATGAGAAAAAAAACTGGGTATGCAGTGGCAACTGGTGTGTGAAATGGACATAGTATCAGATTATAAGATACTAAAAAAAGTTGGATCCAGACAGCAAAATGCATCCTGCATGAGAGATATTTCTTCATGCTTTATAGTTCCACCTTAATTATGAAGTTTTAAAGGTTGTAATTTAGGAAATGCTGTAGTCGAATAGAAAGAGAAAGTTTCATGTTGATGATGAGAGAAAGCAGGAGAGGTCAGACTTGGTCTAGCCAATCAAGAGATCCAAATGTAGCACTAACGCCATGTTGACAGTCAGGTATCGATATAACTATAGCAACCAATAACCAGGTTTTATGTTGGTCCCTGCAGCAGTGAATAGCTTCACAACATTATTCCAGTAGCTTTACACCTGTAGACAGGCCACTTTGAGGGAGTACAGCTGCTAAAGTTATGCTCGAGAGCGGATGGGTGGAAGCACCTGGCAGGGTTCCAACTTTCTTCTTCAGTGTTTTCTACATCACGACAAAGCAGCAGCAGGGATGCAGTAGGCTGATTTCTCATTAATATAATGATTTAATTACTGATTTAATCTGAGCAGTTTTAGGAAACCTCATGACCTTGTTTTTTTGCCACACACTTAATCTTGCATGACTTTCCTTGTTTTCAGTTGACAATCTGTGTGTCACAAGCCGAGGCTAAGTTCAGTTAAGTGAAGGATTTAATCAGGCCTAAAGTAATTGGGTGGTTTGTATCAGTCGAAGCATGTTGCTTTGTTCAGTACACTGTGGTCGGCTGTGAATACCCTATTGTATTACTGCTCAGGAACATTCAGAGGAACTGACAGTCACAATTAAAAGATCCAGTGGAATAAAAATCACGATGGTTGGGTTTCACAGCCTTTAGTGTGTGTCAGGAACAGCCACATTATGTCTTCCCATTGAGAAAATTTAATAAAAGTTATTGCTATTGTAGTATTATGCTCTTGTTGTCAAAACTATTTATGTCTAAAGTTGGACAAAGACAATTTCTCAGACTTCAAACATCATTAAAAATGAATGTTTTGCAGTTATTTCTGCCCTTAGACAGCTTCTAATGGAAATATCCATGCTAGTTTTTAATATAATCTTCTAAAATGATGGCAATTTTAGGTCAAGTCTAACTGGGAGTTAATCTAGTTAAAACAACGATCAGCCCAGATTTACAACAATTTGAACGAGATAGACATTTTTTTGTGGTTCAGTTTTAATATACATCTAACTGAGCTAACATAATTAAATATAATTATGACAAAGAGGAACTAAATATATAGTCAAAATAATTTGTGTAATGCATGTTATATAATTGATGCAAACCAAAAACATGGCTAATGTTCAAAGTAAGAAAGCTTGTCTTTGCATTTCCTATAGCATCCTCTGTCTGTCAGGTCGAGTTTAATTTTTCCCTCAACATTCTCAACTGTGTATTGTTGTGGTAATTAGAATGTGACTACAAACTAACATGGGATCATGACACAGTTTCTTTGGTGCCAGAAGCACAGCTCTCTCAGAACTGGCCTCTGGTCAGAAGAAAGCCTATTACGAAATGGGAGGAGCAGAGAGAGCGAGAGGCAGTGAGACTACTGGAGTAAGATAATCTAATCAGAGTCCAATGCAAAGGTCTTTTTCTTTTGAAGTCTCTCAGTACTATTTCTCATAATTGTCTTCAAATGCAAAATAATTTTGACAGATTATGACAACAACAGTAATACCCATCAGAGAGATGTAATGATGAAGTAGAATCTGGTAGTGAAGATGATGAAACAATAAAAAAAAAACATCCAGCACGCAGCAATGGATTACATTGTTTTTGTGAGTGGTGAAAGACATTCAGGACATTCATTCATTCCAGTAGATGTTTTATTTGTATACAAAGCAAAAGCCCTAAAACGTTTAGAAAATGACCTTCAACAAAAGCTGTAATAGGTGATGTTTTGGGTTGTGTGTGTGTGTGTGTGTGTGTGTGTGTGTGTGTGTGTGTGTGTGTGTGTGTGTGTGTGTGTGTGTGTGTGTGTGTGTGTGTGTGTGTGTGTGTGTGTGTGTGTGTGTGTGTGGTGTGTGTGTGTGTTTACTCCATGTGCATTACATCCTCAGGTGCCTGCTTGGAATGTGTGCAGGATGAGCAGCACATTTGTTACATTAGCTGAAGTTTTGGAGGCACGAGGGGGACCTCTGCTGGAGGAGGAGGTCTGGTCCCTGCTGCTGGGCACTGCAGAGTCTTTAGTGGATGTCTCCTATAAAGGTAAATCATTTAGAGAACCCTCTCTTATTCTAGACACACAATTGTCTTGTCTTATTTCTATGGCCATACTTTTATGTTACTGCAGTGTAAATGTAACGTAAACAAATATCTTGCAGAATTTCTGTTTTCTTTAATAAGACATTACTGTAGAAATGTATCAACAGAATTATGCATATTATGGACTTGCTGCTTTCTTTTTTTCAGGTCAGAACAATATGTGTAATATCATAAGCCCCACGTCTTTGCTGCTGTCAGCCACTGGTACCTTAGCGTTTAAGAACTGTGGCCTATCAGATGAGGTATCCACCTTCACTGCTCCAGAGATGCTGCAGGGCCGTGCCAGCTCAACCAAACCTGCCATAGAGAGGGTCAGTGCATATATTGTCAAACCTGTTCTAATAACGCACATGAAGGCTGACTTGTCAAAGACTAAAGAGTATCAGTTCATATTGTTCCTTTTTTGATCAGTAACATTAAACTCTGCAGTGGCTTGAATTGATTACAAATCAGTGCTGTTATATCTTGATGTGTCTTTTTCCTTGGAGTGTAAAACATGGGATGCCAGGAGTTGAAGGACGTCTGAGGTGTAAGCTCGCCATCTAGTGGCGGAGAAAAAGAACCTCGGCCTGATTTATTAACATTTCTGAACATTAATGTAGTGAAGACTCAAAAGTAATGTTTGTAATATTTGTGCATCCATCAAAAATTATCACAAAAGTAACTGATTAAACTCAAAAATTTGTAATCACATTGTATTTATATAACCCATAGATAGATAAGCATTTATGTTTGATAAATTTACCTTTAAAAGCTTCAATACTGTGTCCTCAACAGATACATGATTTGCCCCTTACAGACACCACAATCATTGCCACCATTCACTTAACTAATGGACCGTTTATTCAATACTGTCGATTTAAACAGTAATTGACACAATTGCCATTTATTAAACCATATTTAAATTATGTGTTCATAAAGTTTTGACACCTTCTTTAAACAATTTGAAAGATGAAATAAGTTAACGGACACATTATTAATGTACTTTTTCTTTATAGTGTTATTTCTCCTGCTTGATTAAAAGATGTTGTGTGTCAAGAAAGTCCAACACTTTGAATCCCAAATCTTACACTTTACCTAGAAATGACAACACACATATGTGATATCATTTCTGCTTTTATGTATATATAATGATTGATGCTCAGCTTGAGGTTTTAGTTATGGTGCAAGGATTGAATATAAATAATTATTGAAAAAACATCAATGTATCATTAAGCACAAATACATATTATAAATGTGTGCAAAAGTAAATTGTTTTATTTTAGAGTTAGTTTGTAATGTCTCATTATAGCAATATGTCCAATCTGTCTTGTCAATAACCTTGTCACTAAATTTTGTTGCACAGATGCTGGTGTATTCACTGGGTATGACTCTCTACTGGTCAGTTGATTTTCACCTACCTCAAAATCAGGTGAGAAGTCCTGATACAGAGCTTTCATTCAGTACCATCACAGTCCCTCACCTCAGTTATAATTGTTTTTTCACTCTCGTTCATCTCAGCCAGTCCAGTTGAGTGATCATCTAAACAGCCTCCTCCTCAGCATGTGTGAGGACCTGGCCCACCGCAGAGTAAATCTCATCTCCATCCTGGAAGCCTGCGAATCTCAGCATAAAACCTCCATCCTGCCACCGCCCGCCAAAGTCATCAGACAGCTGGTGGAGGAGGTTTTTCATGAATCAGTGAGTCTAGATATCCACCTACAGGATTTTCCTGTGTGTGAGCAAAAAATAAAGATGATTGTAAATCGTGGCTCTTTTCCTGCAGATGGACCACAGCTCTCTGCCTGACAGTAACGTCCCTTTGAGTGGCAGGAGCCAGATGATCAGAGAGAGACTTCATGGTGAGCATGCATGTGTCCCAATGAACTTGAGTTTTATTAAATGAGTTGCACTGTAAATACAAGTAGAATCTAGAGCATCGCATAAGAGAGGAGAAAGCTGACCTGATATATTTGATGCTAATCGCAATATTAACACTGGGAATTATGGGTATTGCAAAGGAGTGTCCCATTGTGCTTTTGACATCATAAGTCAATTAAACTTCTAAGCAACTGTCATCTACATATTTACAGAAATAGTGGGAGTCATTCTTTTGACTCAAGGCAGTGTACAGGTCAACAGGATTAAAATCTTAACCTAAAGCAAGCCCAGGATTAGGCTCCTGTGAAAGCCAATAATCAGATAGTGTGTGTGGATGCTCCAGGCTAAACCCTCTGCTAGCCTCAGTTCTGTCCAAACATCTCAGTGTCTCCGCGGAGCACAGAAATGGCAAGGAATCAAACATTGCTGTCATCTTTCATCTCTTACCTGGTTGACAGGAAAGAGAGGGCAATTTTCAGACTTCAGCGAAGGGAGTACTGAAGGGAGAAGATACTCAACGGACTCTGACTCAAAGTCAGGTACGCATTTGAAACCAAAACTTAAAGACTTTAGGACAGAAGGAAACCTTAACTACTGTCAAAATAATTTGTCTTATGTCCATTTAACAAAATCGCTCAGTCTGGTGTGTGTATGTAATTCATGCAAAATGTTCATCAATGACTTCCCTTTAATGTGTGTCCCAGCAGTAAGATGCTTGTGTTGACAATGCAAGTGCTCATTTTATGTCCTTTTTTTCCTAGGGAGTTTACCTCAAAGACCTTGGAGACAAAGACCAACAAGCTCTCCTACACCATTGTACCAATCTTCTTTAGACAGGTATGTAATATATGCATGCATGCATACAGCCCATCAACAACAAAATTGTAGTTAGAGGAAGATTCGTCAACTATTAGAGCTATCTGTGTATGCACGTCAATATAAATAAATGCAATTTCCTCTTGAGCTCCATCATTGTCTGTAGTGACTTTGAGGGGACACGACATTGTCTCAGAGTTTGACTTTTCCAACTTGTCCACACAACTATTACACAATCTGTCCTTCACCACCCCTCTCTCTCCCCTCAGACTCTCTCGTGGGGTTCGTCACAGGGACAGCAACTGCAGTTGGCTTGGTAGGAGCCCCCACCACGACGTCTCTCCTAAGGCATCAGGTAGATCTCACAGTCCTTCCATCACCTTCAGCGAATCCTCGCTCAGCCTGAGCCAGAGGAAAGCTAAGGTAAGAACAGGGTTTTTAATGTCTGTTTAGCAACATAAATGCAAGGGAAATGTCTTTGTGAGTTTGTTTACTGCAGGTGAGGGTCAAATGTCGTTTTAAAAGCAGACAGAAGAGCAATCCTGTCGGATGTCTTGCTGCTTGAAGAGTTTATATATAATAATCTTTGTTTTGTCAGGCTTTGGGTCCGGAGTTCGTCAGAATGACAGATGAACAACAAATCGTTCTTGATCTTCCAGGATCCATTGTGGTAAATTTCTGATATCAGTTCATCTCCTCTGTTTCAGTGGTCAATTTTAATGTAAAATGCTGGTTTTCACACTATTTCAACTTGTATTTTCTTGCATCCTAAATATCTATTTCCACAATTGCATAAGTATTTGCATATTTATGTGAGTTTGTCTGTAGGGTTTTTTATGTCCACGTGTGTGTTTGTGTGTGTTCACCACAGTCCAAAAAGGGACGCTTGTCTTCGTCTCAGAGAGAAGTGACTGTAGTGGTGCCTAATGGACAGCACGTGGTGGTTCGCTGTGACATTAGGTCCAAAGCAAGAGATGTGTTTGACATGGTGGTGGCTCACGCAAATTTGGTAGAGCACTTCTACTTCGGTCTTGCCTTCCTAGATGGTAAGATGACATATTATATGGAGCCGAACTCATTTTGATTGAACAGGAAACATTCGTAGAAATTTATTTCAAAATATCCATAGCCCAAGTTGTGCTTTCTTACTAGAAACACAAAGTTGATTTTCTTTCTTTGTGGCTGTTGTGTTGTTTCAGTCATTTCAGAAGTCTGAAGTTTAAGCAGCTTTTCTTTCTCATTCTGCAGATGATGAATATTTCTTTTTGGAGCATGAAACAAAAATCTCCAAAGTTGCACCTGACAGTTGGAAAAAAGGGCACATATCCTCCTTTTTGGTGTTTCTTCGAATCAAATATTTTGTTGATGATATTTCCTTTATTTTGTAAGTACCGCACTGTGTTTTACTTATATTTACTAAATCCATTGATAGAAAATCACAGTTCAAAAACCTATGCTGCTTTTTTTTCTGTTTCCTAGGCACAGACTGACTCGTCACCAGTACTACTTACAGCTGCGGAAGGACATCTTGGAGGACAGGCTTTACTGTAATGAGGAGACAGGCTTGTTTCTGGTTGCTCTTGCTCTGCAGGCTGAGTTTGGAGATTACATGCCAGAGGTACCAAGAAAAAACAGATAAATGTTCACCATGTCTTTAATTGCAAGTATGAGCTTTCAGTGTGTCACAGCATCACATTGGCTTGTTTTGTGTGTCTTTTTAGTTGTATGGTAAGAATTACTACCAACCAGAGCATTATGTGTCCAAGAGGATGCTGGAGAAGCTGGCCTTGCCCACTATTAAGGAAGAGCTGCCAAGACTACATGCAAGTCATGCCCAGATGCTCCCTGAAGAGGCAGAAACAGAGTACCTAAAGGTACCCAGACTACCAATGCATTAGTTCACTTTGTATTTGTGGCTATTTATTGTGTGTACTTTTCAATAGTATTACTATTTGTATGGATGACACTTTGAAAGTCTAATTGTGTGTAAAAGAAATGGCTCCAATCTAAAATATAATGTATATGCTCTCATGCAAAAACACACATGACATTTGAAAAAAATATGTTCCCCCAGATTGCCCAACAGTTACCGGAGTATGGTGTTATGTTCCACCGTGTGGGCAGAGAGAAAAGACCAGTGGTGGGAGAGTTGGTTTTGGGAGTCTGTGCCAAAGGAATCATTGTGTATGAGATGAAGAACCACCTCCGGACTGTCACCAGACGCTTCCTATGGAGGGAAACCGACTCCATATCAACTGGGGTAAAAAAAAATCACTGGCATCTCAATCAGATATCACTAGAGTACAGCTCATTTTGTTGTAAAACTCAAAATATGTATGTATGCATGATGATTTGTGTTTGTCTTTCAGCGGCGTAAACTGATTATAGAGTGTGGTGGACCCAGTGGGAAAAAGCACATTTTTGTAACTGAAAGCTCAAAAATAGCACAGTACCTCCTGAACCTCTGCTCAGCACAGCACAAGTTTCATAGTGAGATGACGTCACGACAACTTAACCACACCATGATACCAGGTGGGAAAATGTTGTGATTACATACCAAAAGAAGGCAGCTCACAAAGGTCATAGTCAAGAAGGACAAACAACATATAACCCCTCATTCTCTCCTGTTTCTCCAGATGAAAACATGCATAAGTACATGTCTGTCTACCAGGCTCATAACTTGAACCTGAAGCGGATGTCCTGCTCAGAAGGCATGTTGAACCATGTAGGTTTGACACCTGGTCATCCAGACTCCATGTCAAAGTCTTGTGAAGACCTGACTGCCAAGCTGGAGGCGTGGCTGCGTCAGCAGAGAGAGATGAGGAGGGAGATGAGCAGAGAGCTGAACAAGGAGCTTCCTGATACAGGAGACCTCAGGGACATTAAAGAGCGACAGTGTTGGAGGTAGTACTTTATGATAATAACATATTATCATATTCTTTGTACAAAAACATATTCTCTGTCACCATTAAGGAAACATCTATGTAATGCTACTATGCACATGTGTTGCAGTACTCCAGAGCCGATTCCCAGAATGATGTCCTGTGTCTCACTACAGAAGCGGGACTCTGACGCCTCCACCTCCACACGATGTGAATATGTTTTGTTTTTATGAACACAAACATAAGGTTGATAATAAAAGGAAAAAGCAACATTAAGCATATTTAGTATGGTGTTGGGCCACCAGGAGCCTCTTGACTTTGGAGGGTTGTCGTAAAGAGCATGTCTTATATGTTGCCCCAAATAGTGTCACTGTGAAGGCCTTGACATGTTATTTACATTTTCATACTCATCAAACATTTTGGTAACTCCTCATGCCCTTTATGGAAGCATCTGCTCTTGTTGTGTTTATCTTACCATTTAACGAGACTTTAGTAAAGCTTCTTTAATTTTGTCATTGTCTGTATGTTGAAATGGAGGCATCACTGGTTAATATTATGACGTAACAACAATGTTTCCCCCATGTTTTTACCATATGTAAAACATGTGCTTTGCAGTTGATACACCAACTAGGACCCCCCCTGAGAGAGAGATAGTCTGTGTGAACCTGAAAAAAGATCCCAAACTGGGGTTTGGTGAGTTCATTAAGGCAGACTTATCTTTGAACTCGATGTTAAATAAATTATTCTTGAGGCTTTTCTCTTCACGTCCTCTCTGGTCTTGTTTCAGGCTTTGTGATTGTGGGTGAGGACAATACAGGTAAACTTGACCTTGGGATCTTCATTGCTTCCATCGTGCCTGACGGGCCTGCTGACAAAGATGGACGAATAAAACCCGGTACGAGGCACCAACAACGGGAACTGGAGACATAGACACTGGCTTAAAACTTAATATACAATATAACATTGCTATAGACAGACAAAATTGGGCTGCTTGACAACCTGTAATAAGGACTTTGTAATGATTCTTTTTATTTTTCCAGGTGGACGTCTGATCTCTTTAAATAAGACTAGTCTGGAAGGAGTGACATTCAGTGATGCTGCTGCCATCTTACAGAGCAGCCCTGAAGAGGTGGAGCTCATTGTGTCCCAGCCTAAACGTAAGATCCACTTTGTCCTCTGAGAAGTCCATACAGTCATGCAAATATTCATAAATAATTGTCAACCATTACTATGTATATGAGTAACACTTAATACAACATACAATATATGTGTACTGAGGTCCTCCATCCCACCTAGTTGTTTTCTCATCAGAGTGTCTCAAGGACTGTAAGACTTCCTTCAATCAAAGTACTCTGGCTTTGGCGTTGGAGAGGGGCTTTGGGTCACAGACCACACTGAGTGGCACAGAGTACCGCCCCGCCGTGGAAGAACTGGAGGAGGCCATCACTCTGTCCAGCATGGCAACCCCAAAACAGAACAGGAGGCTTCACATTCCTGTTGTGCGAATACATGATGCCAAGGTTAGAAGCAGCGCCCAGCTAACAATGGTGAGAGATAAGTGACTTTGTTTCCGTGGAAGCAGAGTTGTCAACATGAGGTCCAAGGTGATAAAGAAGTTCAACCAGTGCCAACTGTTAAATGGATTAAGTGCTCAGTTAATGTGCTGTTGTCATTCGACTGCATCAGATGGAAATTTTCCTCATTTATGCCTTTCTCAATCAATTTTTTTTTTCTGCTTACCTTTTTATTACTTTTCTTCAGGATGCGTGTTCCAGGTCCCCCTCTATCTTAAGTTTGAAAACTGGGGAGCAGTATACAGTGGAGCTGAAGAAAAGCAGTGGTAGTCTTGGCATGAGTGTTGCTGTGAGTTCCCATTTTAAACAGCATTTACCTTAAACATTCAGTTACTGGTTTATTGAATACATTTAGGTGAAACTAATGCAGTCAGTCCTGCAATAAATCCTACTTTCAAAGTGCACTGCAGTTGAACTGCACAGCATCAAATATAGAGGTGTTTGTTATTTAGTTTACCGTCATTGATTTTAAATAACAATACAAAATAATAGAAACACCTGTCGGTACAATTTAACAGCACTGCAAAATACATCCTTCAAAATGACCATATAGGGAATCAATAGCTCTCTAAAACATAATCTGAACATTATTACTTTCTTTACTGTAGTATCTTTTGCAGGATTGTTATAGTAGACTGCATTAATTCTTGTTAAGGTGTACCTAATAAACTAGCAACCAAGTGTATTTTCCAACTATGCCTCTCTATAGGAGTTTAGGTTAATTTTAATTATTTTTTCCATTCCCCATTATGATTAAAATACTACTACTGTGTCTAGACAGAAAGTCTTTTGACTCGTGCCATGTTGACATATTAAAAATATTGGGTAAAGTTAATTGTGCCAAGGACTTAGTGACATTGCTGCCTTGTGTGAGATCAATCCAGGCAAACGATTTACAGGCCTAAATGGAAAAGGCCAATAGGTAACAAGCTATGATGCAAAGCTGCTTGGATCCCTATGTGTTGAGTCAGTGTACATTGCTATGGTTTTAAGGCCTGTGACAATGACTAATAACTGAGTTGTAAACTTTTTGTGACAAAAGGGAGGAATAAACACCAACGTGCGATATGGAGGCATCTACATCAAGAGTCTGGTGCCTGGAGGTGCTACAGAGCAGGACGGGCGCATTCAGATTGGTAATTCAGATATTATGAAAACAATGAGAAATATATGTCACATTCATCACAGACCTCACCCGGTCTGTCAGCTTGGGGGAGACCATACAAAATATTTTCCAGCTTCTTTTAAGAAAATATTCAATATCTGAATGTTGATTGAAGAATGGTGCTAGAAATGAGTAGAGCTCTTTTTGAGGCATTTTATAATAATATTGCCATTGTTTTGTATCGTTATGTTGTAAGTTATTTGTATATGGGTGTGCCATTGGAGCCACTGGGCTGTGTCCGCTTAGGCCATGCTTCAGTGAGCAGGAACGACTTTTAGATTTGTTGCCATGCCAATCAACCACACACACACACACACACACAAACCGTTTATGTATTGATGTTGCTAATGATGATGAGATTTGTGTTTGTGTGCATATGACAGGTGACAGACTGCTGGAGGTTGATGGGTACAACCTGAGGGGCGTGACTCACCATCAAGCTGTCGAGTGCCTGAAGAGGACTGGGGAGGTATACAAACACACATACACGTGCACACAAACATGCAAACATGCTATAAAACACAAGTGCACACAAACATACCATCTCGTTGGCTGATATGATTGCATTAATATTAGTACAATATGACTGTTCCCTCAAGAAAGAAAAATGTTTAAAACAACATATGTTCATGTTTAGTTTAAAAACATATTTCCATGATGACATTCTTTCCCTAACCTTATCGAAGTAGTTTTAGTTACCTAAACTTAACTTTATCATAAAACTTAACTGAACCATAAATAGAATGAGAGATCAGACAGCATTATTTGATCATTTAGTTGTAAGGACTTATTGGACCCTTTGACATTATTTACAGTAATGTAAAGGGACAATGCTCATTCAAAGTTAATTATGAATACATACTGTAAAAAGCACTGTAGCTGGTGATACTGCACATTTCTTTACATACTATGATGATGCATGTTGAAGTATAAACCAATGTACATATAAAGGGGGTGTATGCGCATCTCTTCCCCATAGGTGGTGACCCTGCTGTTGGAAAGGGAACCCACAGTAATATTGGAGCCCAGACCTGACTCACCCTGCCCCCCCTTGGCCCACAGTCCATCATATACACAGCCCCCCAGGACTGAAGTCTCCATGGAAACGACCTTGAGTGGTCGCACCAAGGACTATAGCTTTGTGACTGATGGTGCGAGGGGAGAGGAAGGGGCACATATGCTCACAAAAGACAAAAAAAAAAGAAAATATAGACAGTGTCAGGCACACACACACACACACACACACACACACTTGCACACATGGCCCAGAGGTTACTGTGAGTCATCTGACAGCTACATTGTGGTTGCTGTCAGAGTCAGCCAGAGCTGATGTTGCCTCAGTCCCCCGAGACTGCATGCGCTGAAACCTTGAAGCTGCCTGTTCAGCTTAGTTAAAGAGACAGTTCCTCATCTCTACAAAGCCTTCCTCTCTTTGCTGA
Source organism: Lepomis macrochirus (assembly GCA_024633595.2). NCBI lineage: Eukaryota > Metazoa > Chordata > Actinopteri > Centrarchiformes > Centrarchidae > Lepomis > Lepomis macrochirus. The sequence continues at coordinate 19,822,294 of JALXJV020000020.1, read as the reverse complement.
AAATGGTACAAAGAAATGTAAAGAAGAAGAAAAAATGTGTGTGCTTTTTCAGATTCTGTCATTGGAGATATTGCTGCAAAAATAAATAGGAAGATATGTGTGTTTGGGGGGATTGATACACTAACACTTTTAACACAGTGAACCAAATCGCAACCCTGATTACAGATGAAAGATTAAGCAACCCTCCATCTGTTCTCTTTCCTAGAAAACACGTATGAAGTGGTACTGAAGAAGAGTTTGTCTGGACTTGGCTTCAGCTTTAACATCTCGCAGCTGCACTCGGGGCCAGAACGTGGCAGCGTGGTCCGCATCAAACGTCTGTTCCCAGGTCAGCCAGCACTAGAGAGTGGCCTGCTGCGAGAGGGAGACATCATTCTGTCTGTCAACAAAGAGCCTGTCAAGGACCTCTCATACCAGGTAGGGAGTGGGGCATTTAAAACGATTATTTATCCTTACATATTTATACAAGTGAATTAACAGTAGGTGTTGTGGTTTTGTTTGATTTTTTTTTCCAATGCTGAAATGGAGACATAAAACAGTGGGGCACAAATATTTTAAAAGAATAAACTGGTTTACAAGGTTCTGACTACAGCCTAAAAAGTGTTTCTACCTTGTTAACTAATGGGATTTTGTCTGTGGACAAATAATTGTGAATGGACTGTTGAGCAGCTCTTGTGGCTTTGCTCTGTCTTAAGATCTCGGCCACGTCATTGGTTCACTAATCCCTTAATCTCATACTACTGAAAATAGCAAGCCGGTTGTGTCATAGCATTTGATGTGATGTAATCTTTTTTGTAAATCCAAGGAGATACAGTGGCATTCCCACAGATGCATTTAAATATTTTAATTTGATTTGCGAGTCTATCTCTAGCTGTACCCAGGCCCTCTGTACCCAGACTTTTCTTGCACCGACACATGGTTTTGTTTTTTGTGTTGTTTCAGAGGGTTTTGTTCCTGCTACGTGGAGCACCATCTGAAGTTCATCTGCTGATCTGCCGACCAGGTCCTGGAGTACTATGTGATGTAGATGACAACACACTGGTGAGCCCAAGTGTACACACATACACAGTATGTACCACAGAAAAAAAAACCCACCTACATTAGAACCAGTAATCCAGACAAACCATCTTACCTCCTCTCTGTAGAGTCCTGCACTTTTCCGTGAGGTTCGATCTCGGTCTCTGGACATACGACTAGGAGAGGACTACACGCAGCTCCTTAAGTTTAAATATGATGACAAAGTGCTTGCCCAGAAGCAAGCCCCCACCCAGGAGGAAGATCTGACCAACACAGCTGAGAAAAGCCCAGAACCTCCTGCGGCTCCAGTACTCCCGCCAGACCCAGACAAGTCTGGATGGTGAAGTTCAGGCCAACCAGACTCTCCCATCTCCTCCTCGCTTGCCCCCATCACCCACCTCACCTACATCACCTCCGTCACCAGTCTCGCCAGCCACACCTGCCTCCCCATCATCACCTGCCACACCTGCCTCTGGCTCTCCAGCTCCAGCAGAGTCACAACAAACCGCTGGGGAACAAGAGGAACAATGGGAGGTAGAAGCAAAGGAGAAGAAAAAGGATGGAGAAGAGGATGTTCCAACGACAGCGAGCTCACCTGTGATGTTTATGGACGTCTGTCCTAAGACTGCTTCGAACTATGGATATGCCAGGTAATATATTGAAGTATATACACATGAAAATTATTACATTGTACAATAATACAAATGTTTTCATAAATTATCCCTCTCTTGTAGCCTGGAATGTCAGATGAAAAAGTTTGTACATATTTCACAGAGAATACAGCGAGCAAATATTGAATCCATTTCTGCAACAGTGGATTTGACTTGAGAAATGCTTCTCAAACTACTCAGCAGGATTGTCTAAATCTCCCTTGTCCAGGCGTTTGTTTAGTTCTGCATTAGTACTACATTAGAACGACTTAATACCGCAGTAATAATGCGTGCTCCTGTACAAGAATATTGGCATAATTAACAATTTTGGCAAAATCGTGCCTACCTACGAACTATTCATTGACCACGAGTATTGCTCAGTGGTAATAACACTGGCAGTCAGCAACATCGCAGCAGCTATGGAGAGAGCTTTGTTTAAAGTTTGTAATCAAAGTCATTTTAGACATTTTATTATGTATAATATATATTTTCTTCTCTTATTATTGTAATCAAATTATGAATTTATACGTTTTCAAAAGCAATTATATATAAAATTATATAAAATGAGCATTTAAATTGTGTATTTGAAAAAGTAAAGCAAAAGATTATTGAATCTGCATATTAATAATCATATTTCCTTCTTCTGTCTTCAAACATTAAATTATGAATTTAATTTGAAAATGAAATTGCTGAATTGATTTTAAAAGTACATTATTGCTACTCAACCCACAAAGCAGCTCTGATTGGCCTGCTGTCTTTTATTGGGGCGAGCACCTTGTTGCTGTTCTTTTATTTAGAAATCATTTAATTTTTGGGACATCAACTTTGTACTGCTTGTTTATTTGCAGGGGAGTCAGAGAGGAGGCAGATGGAAGTGTGACCTACTGCCTGATGGGAAATGGACTGACTATCATGGCAGATGAAGAGTACTTGACCATCAGCTCCACACTGGAGCCTCCTCACAGCCTTCCCTCCAGTCCAGCCACTCACACTCCAACAACCAACGTCATAGCTCTTCGCTCTCAAACCTCCAACAGTTCCTCTAGTTTCAGCACTCAGAATCCAAGCCTCAGCCCTCACATCTCGAACTCCACCATTTCGCCCCTCAGCCTCTCGTCTGACACCCCGACCACTTGCTCCCTGGCCCACCCATCTCAGCCACTCACAACGCAGCCACCAAAAGTCAAGTACCGCCCGATCCAGCAGGGGTTTCTTCCAAGTCACTACGAAGCCATCTCCAACAACAGTAGGCCTATGGTGCCTCCACCCCAGCCTCCTGCTCCACTGTCGACCCCCATCACAGCCCAGGTAACCTCCTGTGTGCCTCCCTGTGCCAGTCCACCTGCACCGACGCTACCAACAACTGTGCTGCTCCCTCTCGCCCAGAGCCGCACACAGCTGAGGGAGGAGCAAGAGATCAAAGAAAGGGAATACAATGATGATTATGATGAAGAGGATGAGAAGGAGGAGGAAGAGAGTCGAAGAAAAGTAAGTGTGTGCTTTACTTTTATCTTTGCTACCAGGAAAAACATATGCAAAACTGTTTGCTGGTAGACAAACATTTGAAAACATTTATATGAAGTTTGGTGAATAGATTGGCTTGGATTAATTAGTTATCTGGCTTAAAGCCAGAAGATAAATGTCAAATATGCTGTGTATGTTTTGCAGGTTCAAAAAAACTCTTATATAAATATATATATATATATATTAACCAGGTTATTTCCCTGTAAACTAAGAATTGCAATGCCACTATGTAACCAACATAAACAAACAAGACCAATAACAATATAATGCTTCCATATTTCTTAAACATTAAATCCAATTTACTGCTGCTTTCATACCTCTGTCTTTCTTTGCACAACTGATTTACTACAAATGTTGTGGATAGGTGATGAGAAATCTGTGATTAGAGGTAAGGGAACTTTTGGCAACCCTAAAGTTCAACAAAGTGTTGGTTAAGTTTAAGCTTAAACATGAAAGTTATGTCTTTACTGTTAAATTTATTTGAAGAATTTCTGTAGCTGTTAAATAGGTAAATAGTCATTGTTTCTTGCCCCTCAGGGATTGGTTAAAGAGTTTGAGCTGACGGTTATTCTGACCAAGTCCAGGAGTGGGAGCTTTGGGTTTACCATCACTCGAAGCAAGCTGGACAACTGCTACTACATACAGGAAATACTGGACAACCCAGCCAAGGCCGATGGACGACTCAGGGCAGGAGACAGGCTCATCACAGTACGCACGCCTGCACACACCGCCATACATTTTTGCTCCTTTACAACACAATTTTGTTGTTGTTTGCTGTTTATGTAGAGCATGTGGTGGTCAGGTTGACTGTGAGGGATTCCTTCTCTGACATTTGCTTCCAGGTAAATGGTCATGATGTGACCAGTGTGGCAGATGATGTAGCCATGACTATTCTCAGGTCATCTCCGAGAAGACTGAGTATGACCCTGGGGAGGGCAGTTAGCAACTTGGTGGCCCCTCCTTCCTGTGACAGCCTGCCTGATATAGTTCTGTACAAGACACCTTCAGGACAGCTGGGTAGGGCACTGTACATATAATACAAATTCATACATTTTGAAGACACAGCACATCACCAGTGTTATTTGATTCTATCAACTATATATGTGTTCTCTCCAGGCATCAAGCTGACAGGAGGCATTGGCAGCAAATGGCAGGGCATCTATTGTCTGGAGGTTGTACCAGGCTCCCCAGCCAGCGAGGAGGGCACTGTCCAACCCAACGATAAGATCATCTACATCTGCGGCAGGTGCACCCTGGGAATGACCCTGGAGGATGCGGTCAAAGCCTGTGAGATCGCCCCTCGTAAAGTTAAACTTAAAATCATCAGGTATGTGCCCTCAAAGGCTAGAGAGATAGAAACTGAAGCAGCTGTTCATGTTTGTATTTGTATCTTTGAATGACTACTATTTGTGTCTGTCACAGAGAAGACCAGCCAGTGAACCCCAAGGCTAAATGGAATGGTAAGGGGTTATTTCACCTGCTTGAGTTAACCCAAGGACATACAGTAAGTTTAGTTGTTATATGCACTGATGGATTGCCTAGAAACCAGATATGTTTGTGCTCAAGTGGACAATGATAATTTAAGTTCAATCATTACCAGAAAGTGAGTCTTGGGAAGGCAGGCAATTATTGTACATCTGTCATGCAAATGTTTACTTGTACACTTTATGGTCGTGCATCTCTAAACATCTTTTTTTGTAGGATTGTTTGACTGGAAAACAAAGGACAGGAAGTTCTTTACTCGTTTTGAAGAGCCTGTCTCTCCAGATAAAGACTCTCCTACCGAAGATGGTGAGTTTTCTTCTTTCTCTCCCACATTTATTCCTCTGAACTTTCACATGATCTATCAGCACCATAACTGGTACCCTTTCACCCTTTTGCTTGTTGCTCCTTTGTTTGAGTGTAGCCGGATCTCAGTGCTGAAAGATAGTTCTCTTTGCAGCTGTGTGTGTGTGTGTGTGTGTGTGTGTGTGTGTGTGTGTGTGTGTGTGTGTGTCTGTGTGTGTGTATGTGTGTCTGTGTCTGTGTCTGTGTGTGTGTGTGTGTGTGTGTGTGTGTGTGTGTGTGTGTGTGTGTGTGTGTGTGTGTGTGTGTGTGATCTGAATGCTGACAGACAGATCCTGGGCTCTCACAGCAGGATTAATAATTAGCAAGCCTCAGGCCCTCCACTGGTGTATTGGGCTGCAGGGCTGTAGCCATCACAAATACACACACACACACAGACACACAGACAGTGCTATACAGCCACTGCTCTACAGGGCAGCTAACTCAGTTGCCTGGTGACAAGGCACGCAGCAGTAAGGGACAGTGGAGAGGGTCACTCTGAAAAAGACCAGCCTTGTTCACTTGTCATAGAAGAGACATACCCATCAACACTTCTCTGTCAAAATGGCCGAAGAGGTGGGAGGTTGGTGTGTGTTGGTTTCTTCTCTGCGTCTGTTACGGAAATTTCATTGGCTGAAAATGGCCACATGGATGGAGATTCTGGTACTTCTGGTAGGGAAGTTCCATTGTTAGCTTAAGGTCGAACTCCAGACGTTTCCTGTTGTTCAACTTTTACATCACTTTCACTGGCTTGATAAATTTTTATCGCACGCATAACTTTTTAGATGCAGTATCAAGAGTTAATTTGTCAACATTGGCTACTCATTCATTGATAACTCTTCTCATTTTTTCAGTTGAGGCTGTGTGTAGGACTGCTGGAAATTTCCGATGTCGCTCTCTCACCCAAGAACAAGATGTAAGTTTCTCAATATATCACTTCTCGTCCTTTTATGGCACCTGTTGCCAACTCTGTGTATTCTTTCTCTTCAACTTCACATCTTTGGAAGTGTCTGTTGAAAGACACACTGTAACATGACTCTACTGTGTGTCAATCTGCTGGGGGTCACTGTCTGCATTTGTGTGTGTGTCTGTCAGGCTTTGTTTTACACTTGATTCATTAACAACATAATTGCATTTTTCTGCTGAACATAAGGTGCTTCTGTAAATACACTAAAATAAAACTGACACTCATTCTTCCCCTGCCACACCCCACTGGTTTTCTTTTTCCTTTGGTCCCTTTAGAGTTGTATCATGCAAGTGGATTTCACAAAACCAGAAGGAGGAGGCCTTGGCTTTGCTTTAGTTGGGGGTACAAATGGCAGCATGCTCAGAGTGAAGGAAATCTGCTCTGGTGGAGTAGCTGAGCAGGACGGCCGGCTGAGAGTGGGAGACATTCTATTAGAGGTAACAGCCCAGCATACATCTTGTCTGTTTTATTACTACCGTCGTGGGGAAAAATCCTGAGACTTGCTGTGTATATTCTAGGTGAACGGTGTGATTGTATCTGGACTGAGCTACAGTAAGGTGGTGGACATCCTCCGTAAAGCTGAGGGCAGTGTACAGCTTACCATCTGCAGAGATGTCCTGCCTCTGACCTACTCCGAGTCACCTACACCGCCCAACATGTCCGCTCAGACTGAAGCTATTTTAGCTGAGCAGCCAGCTCCTGTGTCCAGCCCTGATACCTGTTCCTCCCCTGATGTCATGCTGAATAAGCCAGTTGAGCACCCCCCTGGTATGATCTCTGACAACTGTCTTTCCTTTTTATCAAGAATTTTATGAAGGATAATAATACTGAAATAAAGAGCTATCAAGTGACTTGAAACTCAATTCAGATTTAAGCTGATTTAATTAGGACTTCATTGCTGTGCTACTAATCTGCTAGTCTTTCAAATGGGCAGCATTCGCAGACTTGCAAAAACTGCATTTTGGCTTATAATTTGCTTTTGACTTGTTATTTGACTTGGACTCACCTCAGAGGACTTAAAAATAGTCCTAACTGAATATATTGTGTCCTACTATCATTATTTCAGAGCCGACTTCAGACCCTGTGGTGAGTGAAGTTGTGTTCCTTACTTCACCACCTCCTCCACCACGCAGACTGACCGTTGTAACAGAGGAAACTTCAATTAAACAAGTAACATGCACACTAACACGTATACATACACCACTATAAGAAATATACTGCCATAGTTATGTTGTCAATGTTTGTTTATATTAAATCACACCCCTCCTTACATCTTTGCTAACTACTAACTTTTTGCTTCTCCTGTCTGCTTGTCTGTGGAACAGGAGAGCTGTAACAGCACCCCATCTCACCAAGCTTGCTGCCCATCCCTCAATGTCACTGACATGTTGCATGGAGCTTCTGACAGGTAATAACTTCCCAAACTACGCACCTCTGTATTGTCTATTTCTTTCCTCTTCTCTCCTCTCCTCCACCTGTTTCTTATTTTGTTTTGGTCTGCTGGTGTTCACTTTTAACCACAAGGAGGCAGCAAAGAGCAGTAAATAAAACACCACCTTGGGATAAATGCTATTGCTTATGGACCGTAAACCCCAATGAGACAAAAATAGTGTTAGTGTATAGGACTATTCTCTGTAGCCTCAAAACAAAAGGTATGGCAGAAGTATAGCCTCTTGTCTATACTGTATTTTAGGTGGAAAAGTCGCAGGGAAAGGAAGCTCAGCCTTGCATGATTTCATCCCCTCCTACCGAAGAGTAAAAATGGTCTGGTCTCACCCCTGCTCCCTGACTCCCCCAGGAAACAAATTGTGACCAAACTGTTGGACCAGTCTTGCAAAGACATCCGGAAAACCCAGTTAGACGGCTGGAGCAGCGAAGAAGAAGATGATGATGTATTTGACGCCACCGGTCGGGAAACGACCTCACCCCAAACAGGTATCTATTCCTTTACTCTTTTGCTGATGTGAGTGAAAATTGGACCTACGCCGATCCATGCAAGCAACTCATGTATACTCCTCTTTTCCTTTTTTGTTTTCTCAGGCCCACCCATATTATCAGAGGAGGAATTGGCCAATTTAGCTCTTATTAGTCCCGCCAAGACCAGCCAGTATTCAGGCTGCAGGGTCAAAGCTCTCATTCAGATTCTGGAGCATCAACTGGACCAGCAGGAACTGGTCAAAGAGTTTATGGTCTGTTTGTGTTATAATGTATATATCTATTAATCTGTAGCATTCATAGTTGTAGAATTGCCTTAATAAATATTAAAATTACACATTGACCTGTTAATGTGCCATTTAACCTTTTCCCACAGTGATCCTGAGATAAGAACAATATAAAGGAGGTTATTATTATTACTAAAGCGCACACATGGACAGATATACTGTGATCCAGCTGCGCTATTTTAAGTGATTACATTTTCTTTTTGGTATTGTGTTCATGTTGTTCATTTCAGGCTCTGGAGCACCTGAAGCCCTCTGACAACTGTCTGGTGGGAAAAGCCCCCGAGAACAGAGATAAGAACCGCTATAGAGACATCCTACCCTGTAAGTCTGAAAGAGGACTTCCAGGCAAAACCTAAACTTTTACTTTCTCCATTTGTTCAAACCCCTCTGCTTCATTTTATGTTCCCCCATTGGATTTTTTTCTATTGGTAAGCTAAAGCTTGTAAAAGCTGGATACTCACAGACTTGGCTTTCACTTTTCAACTCTTAGCTGCTCAGTTTAAGTTTATTGTAAACTCTTTACTGAAGGGAGTGGGGATATTTGTTTACAACACTTAAGTAATGTCCGCGCAACAAATTATTTCCTATATTAGTAGCAGTAATTCACTGGTGCCGCACTTTTAATTTTCTTGGAGTCAGCCAAGTATGTGATGATGAAGAAGATGCCATTTGTTACGAACCTTGTAATTATCTCAGATTTATATTTTTAATAAATGAAGCTGAACTAGGAGAAAATAATATTACAAGCTGTATTATTAATATGAATTTCAGGGGGTAAATACAGAGAAAGGATGAAAGGATATACTCTTCAAAAGACGTGTGTGTGTGTGTGTGTGTCTGTGTGTGTGTGCGCGTGTGTCTATGTGTGCGTGTATGTATGTGGAAGCCCGTGCATGCATTCTGGGGTGTAATGCTTGATTTGTGGTTAACACTGATTATATTGAAGAATGTGAAAGAAATCTGTAAGTTAATCTCTCTCTCAAACATCTAGTACGGGGGATGTACACATACATATGCACACACACACGTACAGAAGCTTTTACTTCTACAGAGTGTGGTGGGGTGAAAAGGGATGAGACTCATGAGTGTGATGAAAAGGATAGTGACCCCCAGTGGAATACCCCTGTACCTCGCCATATGCCTCGTTGCTTGCAATCTGTTACAACTGCTGTTTGTGTAAAAGGTCCATTAAAAAGGGCATGTTATTAACAGATCTGATCCATTCCTTGTAGCCTTTCACTATTTTATTTGGAAAGCCTGGCTTTCCAATTTGTGGCTTTTTTGACTACACAAGCAGGAGGACAAACCCAGAAATGTTTTCTTACTGCCGTTGGTCTATCACACCTCTCATCTCAAAGAAACTTCTTCACAGCGCTGGTTTGTTGTGCCAGACACCCAACCTCAGAGCTATTTATTTGGCTTTATTCACTGTACACTTAGAGTAGGTACTTTTCGCACAACAACAAGGTAAGCAGTGTCTGTTATTTATAATCAAGAAATTAATGTATTTATCAAACATCGAGAGAACGTAGGGAATGTCTGTCGTTCTGTTTGTGTGTGGGGGGGTGGTGCTGCTGAAGGTGTCATTTGTTTAATACAGTTATGCATGGTCACACTCAAACACAATGCACGTTGACAGTTTAGGGTGTTTTTTTTTTGTCTGGCCCTCTCCTCCATAGATGACGAAACTCGTGTTGCCATTGGAGACAACCAGGAATACATTAATGCCAGCTACATCCGCATGCAAGTTGGAGATGAAGAGTTCTTCTACATCTCCTGCCAGGGCCCTCTGCCAACCACAGTGTCGGCCTTCTGGCAGATGATCTGGGAAAACAAATCTGATGTCATTGCCATGATGACCCAGGAAGTGGAACGGGGAAGGATCAAGTGTCACAAGTACTGGCCAGAGAAGCTGGGCGTGCCTCTGGACACCAGCAGGTACCAGCTTTACCTGGAGAATCAACAGTACCTGGAGTACTTCCACATCAAGATCATCCGCATTGTGGAGAGAGAGGTGAGAGAATACGTGCTTGCCTTTCTAATATCGTTTATTATTATGGTTATGCTGAACTTCAAAATTCAGCTTGAAGTGGAACAATTCTTAATCTTAAATTGTTATTTCAGACTGGTGAGACCCATTTTGTCCGTCACCTGAAGTTCACACACTGGCCTGACCACGGTGTGCCACACAGCTCTGAGCAGCTGATTCGCTTCATCCGCTACATGAGGGCCGTGCACCACATGGGACCAGCCACAGTGCACTGCAGCGCTGGCATCGGACGTACAGGAGTTCTCATCTGCACAGACATTCTCCTCAGCCTCATTGAGAATGATTTGCCTGTGAGTGGAAGCCATTTAGTTAGGTCAATTAATATATTTACCTTACCATTTTTGTATTTTTAGCCATGCTAGTGGTATGGGGATGGCAAAGATCTTCTCCCTCTCCACCACTTTGAAATATTTCAATAACAATATTTGGTTATTTTAATTTTGTTGTATCTTGACCTTTCATCAAGTGCCATCATCAAGTCAAATTTTTATGTCAATTAATTTGCTTTTTGTGCAAATACAGAAGAAATCTGTAAACAAACAACATTCCCGCCAGCGTCAGCTGTAATTTGTGTTTAGTGCTTGTTAGCAAATGTCAAACATGTCAAACTAAGATGGCAAAGATGTTAAACATTATACCTTTTAAACATCAGCAAATTACTATTGTTATTATCAGAGTGCTGATGTTTGCATTTATCTCAAATCACCACTGTGCCTAAGTACAGACTCACAGAACCGCTTGCATGGCTGTAGACTCTTAGTCTCGTTACTTAATTATTGATATTAAAAATAAACTGTAGCCGTACACTAGTTTGCACACATGCTGTAGTTGCACCTAAAAGCCTTCTGTCTCTGTCTTCAGATTAATGTGAGCGACATCGTAAAAGAGATGAGGCTTCAGCGGCATGGGATGATTCAAACCAAGGTCAGTGCCAACAGAAGGGTTAAAGTTCAAGCTTTAAAAAGGGACAGTTTCCTAATGCTAGACATGCCCTTTGTCTCTCTCATTTCAGGAACAGTATCTCTTCTGCTACAAAGTCTGGTTGGAGGTTTTACAGGGCATTCTACAGCTTAACAGCAACCAATGGCAACCGGAAAGTCCTCAGGACCACAAAGTAGTTTGAATGTGTCCACCTCCAGTTCATCTACCTGTAAAGCACAGACTGTCTTTGAGTAACCACATGCATCTATCACAGCATAGACTGGTGAAACCTTTTTATTTGGCTGTAGTTAGTTTAGTTAGCTAGAATATGAAACCTGTAGTTCTTCTCTGTTTTGATACTTTGTGTTGAGGTCTATTGTTTAGTGACAATGACTTCAACTCTGATTTATTTGTTCTTGTATGTGCTTTTGGTGCTGTGATTATGTCAATTTAATTTAGATCACTGAGGTCGTTTGCCTTTTCAGGCTTAGTGATTTGCCTTCTGTCTCTAGCATCTTTTTTGTCACTATTTGAATGTATCTCATTTATTTTTCTCCATGTCCTTTAATTTGCAAACTGCTATCATTTTTCATATTGCATGGAATTCAAAATATGGTAATATTCACACCTCTTGTCTGGCAGTCACTAATGTCATCAAAGTGCACAAGTGCACACTAAGATTATCATACCAAAGGGAGTATCTGTTTGTGACCTTGATGAGAAGCATTTGATTAAGCATTGTGTTCATCATTTCATTAAGTGCATTTGTACCCTGGAGAAAAGGGCATTAGCAAAAGAACACTATTGATTTTTCAGTTCATCATCTAAAGAAATGAAAAGAATCAAGTGCCTTGGAATGACTCACACCGCTTGCTCCACATTGACCCCAAGCCACTTGTCACAAGCGGTCGGGGATAAAGAGCAAGAAACTGATTTGAGAGCACCTGGTGGTGGTTAGGTTGAATGTGCAGCTTTCAGTCTGTTCGTTGTCTGAGGTGGACGTTTGGTTGATCCAAACCAGAGGAGGATTACATCTCACCTTTTTAGTTAGTCAACTGGTAGCTTAGAAACAATGTGAAGTTTGCACACCTGTTATTCATTTTTTGTTTGTTGGCCCATTTTATACAAAACACTGTCACAATGGAAGTCACATAATAATCACAACTTGCACAACCTAATACAGATAATGAATGATTCAACATAACAAACATTTGGATAATTCATAAATTTCTCTTTTCACTAAAAGAGGCATGAACACTAAATGTTCAGATTATTTTGTGAAATGTACAAAATTGATTTAAATGTCAATAAAATTATTAGTTTAGGCTTTTAGGTGTAATTTGTTATGTAGCAACATCCTTTATCTGTATTCCATAGCTATTTTAATACAGACTCAGCCAAAAATGCAAAAAATATTATGAGGTTTACAAACTTTCCATTTTGCCACTTTAGATGTATATGACATACAAAGCAACAGAACTACATCTCAGAGTCACAGATCAAAGAGGATCTATAGCTGCTGGTTTGAACCTCAACCTTTGGATGTAACTGCTTGTAAGCTTTGTTCTTTAGGCTGCTATCACACACACACACACGCCCACACACACACACACATACCAGCTCTTTTATTGCATGCAGACTCTTAGAGTGCAGAAGTCTGAGCCTGGAGTTTGATGCAATGACTTAAACATGATCAAAATGTGGAATGTAACAAAGCAATACTCTCCACGAGGAGGGGAGAGCAGAATGTCAACCTCTTTCCCGATAGATCCTCCAAACTGTCTGGAGCATGTTGGTAAGACATGCAGTACTGTACTTTTGCCAGGTGAATGACTATGCAGAGCCATCAGACTCTGCACTGTGTATGCAACATCCTTTTAGGCTGGTCAGTTGGTTTCCAGCAATGGATAACCTTCTGTTGTGTGCAAATTCATCTCTTTGAGATCCCGTTGATATGTTTTCTCCCTCAGATATAGGAAATTATTCTTGAAAGAGCAAACAGAAGCACATTTTGCATTCATCTGTGAAAATGCATCTTGTACAGTCAAGCAAGTGCTTATGCAATGGCATTGTGAAATGAAATAACCCTTAATTGCACAACTGCTTATTTATGCTGAATTAATATCTTCACTGCACTGTACAAGCCACTATGTAACCAATAAATGAGAACAATGTAATACCTCTCTTTAATTAAAAACTATTCTGAAACTTGTTTGCGTGTTATACAATACAATTTACCCCCTGACTCTGAACACAACATAACTCAGCTTGAACAACGGAACAAGAGCATCTGAGTGGGTTTTCCCTGACGGCACATACAGAACAGAGAGCCGGAGGTGGCCCTAAATCTAATTCCACTGAGCCCCCTCTCCACTTTTACTGCAGGGTATACTCCCTCTCGGGTTTTACTGCAGGGTAAATAAGCTGGTCTCACAGGGGTCTTTGTGACAGCATGGAAACCCCTGAAAACACACCGCACGCTCCGCACACATTAACCTGATGCTGGGGGAAGCCACAGAGCAGATTTACTCCCTCACCTCTTTCTCGCTTTCTCCCTCCATCTACTCCCACTGCCCTTGGGCTCTATCTCCACAACCCCCACTCACACACACATATACACAAACCCCCAGACACCCACTTTCCTCCCTCCTCTTTCTCCTTGCTTCCCAACTCAGACCTTGTTATTGCTGTAAGTTATGGCAGGAACAACAGCAGCTTAGTCATTCAAGGCCCATTCACATTTATGGTTGTATCATTTTATTAAACAATTGTCCTTTGAATTTAAAACCACAAGACAAGAGAAATATTACTGACTGGACCACTGACTCAAAGGTGATATGGAAAAGTAGGGAGGCCAGTCACTGAAAATCTGTTTAGCCCCAAAGTCAGCCCTCAAAGTAATAATGGCTGCATAGAGGAAAATGAGCTATTGTCAGAGTGTAATATCTTCTGCACAGTATGAATGCACGGTCTGATGGTATACCAGCAGGTCAGCAGGATGTAGAGAGATGGGAACAAAGTTGCTGGTAAAACCATTTACCACAGGCCGTTCAGTCAGAGAGTGTGATTTAAAGGCCTGAGGAACGTGTAGAAATGAGCTCATTTGCTCTCAGTAAATCCTTCTCTCTGCTGGGCTCAGTGTAAAGCACATACAAGCCTGTTTTCTTTTTTCTCTGTGTACTGATTAAAATAGCACACAAATTATGAGCTGCCCCAAATTCCCTCCCTCCCTCCACACACACACACATACACACTCTCCTCCCCCTCCAAATGTTGGTCCCATCCTCCTTCGCTGCTTCCCTATCCCCTCCTGTCAGATTTCACCTTGAATTTCTGACAGGCAACTGCAAGTCTTTGTAAGACTTAAAAAATTATGTAGAACTTCTATGTTTTTTGTGTTAACGATGCAGCTCCATGCCTCTGTTATTCACTTGTGAATGAGGCCAGAGGATATCTAAAATGTAAGGACCAAGTGACTACTTAAACAACAGATTTTTTTTTCCACACAGTGCACATTCACATGCATATATATATATATATATATATATATATATATATATATATATATATATATATATATATATATATAGTCAGTATCTGCTTGTTTCAACACCTCACTGGAGCTGCAGCCTGCTTACAGAAATGGCTGAAAAATTTAAAATTCAAGATATCCTCATGAATCCATTAATGCACATTCTCCTGTATTTCAGCCTGGTACTATCAGGACTTCAGAATGCCCACTGTGAATGTCACAGTGGTCCCCCTGAAAGGTCTTTTAGGTGTGAAGAGGTTAAGTGTGTCCCTCCCACCGCACCTAAGCTCAAGAGGGCTGAGAGTTATTACCCTGTGAGATGCTTGCAATATAGGCCCCGTCATAGACCATTTGGATTCTTAGAAAAACATAGTGATGCATTCCAGCTTTCTGATCAACCAATGAGATTTAATTTGAGCTGATAAAGGAGAGCTATCAGAGACCAGAGAGCATTCACTGAAGCTGGAAGATAAGGTTGACCAAAGTAGGGTTTTCACAGAGAAGGCCACGGAGTTAGAGACTATTCTGAGTTAACATACCCCTACAAAAAAGCAGGCATTCATGTGAAATCCGTTCCACAAATAAGTCACACAATTTAAAAGTTGATAAATTCACATGTTGGCAAATAGGTTTTTCAGATTTTTTTCCATTTGTAAGACATCATGTGTACAAACATACACATTTTTGCAAGGGATGATAATTGTACTTGTAATACAGGAAGCTGTACATCTGAAAAAGTATATTACATTCGACAAATTCACTTAAACATATCTTGGGACATTTATTATGTGAACTATATTTATCCTATACTTAACATACATCATTTTTTATGTTTTCATTTAAAGTACCTAACAAAGAGCCTTGTTGAGAGCCATGAGCCTTGTTTACAGCCTCGTGACAATTCATTTTTTAGCTGACCCAATGTTTTTTAAATTGTTTGTTTAGCTTAAACCTGTGAAAACTGTTTTTCTTTTTTGTTTTTATACCACTTTCGGGGCAGTAGAAACAACACAACACTGACTTTCAGTATCATCCCCTTTAAAGCTGACATGGTGAGCTTGTAAGCAAATAGCTGTGCAGTTACAGAGCAACATCATTCATTTGCAGTCGTGTATCTGGCCAACTGATGAATGTAAGTCTAATGTTCACTCTCCTTTTGTCTTTATTTTTGGTCTCTACCAACCTCTGAGGGAAATATCTTTGGCTGCTAAATAATCCACCTTATTCAGCAGCTAGGCGCTAACTGTTGCCATCTGGTGCTGGGTGGGTGGCGTACAGTGGGTTCTTCTTGCTTTTTTGCTGAAAACAGCTGCCTGCTGTGGTCAAAAACATAACTATAACAGCAGTGAGAGTGAACCAATACAGTTGCAGGTTGGAAAATCAAAACAATGAGCTCAAAGACACCATAAAGCCCCATAGAACTTACTGAAAGTGACTGAAACCTTTCACATGTACAAGTTTTGTGATTCGTATAAAAATGAGGATTATAACCGCTCCAAAGCACATGTATGAGATTATTTTATGAGGGAGTCAGTGTCATCGCCAAATCTGATTTTTCCTGGATAAAATTGTGTTTCAGTTGTTTCTGTGGAAGTAGCCACATGTTGAGCACGAGCAGACAATGGAGGGAACAGTGATGTTGATCTACCTGTGTGTTATGGAAGTCTGCAAATACCTCACTGTCATCAATTCTTTGAAAAACAGCCTGCAACACTTCTAAATAAACATGCAAGATACAGACACCAATTGTATTACACTGCGGGTAATTCTGTTCTAGTAACAGAACTGTCTCTATATGTGAAAATGTGTTTTATTGAGTTTCAAGCAGTAAACCAAATGAACATTAATGTGTTTTTCTGAGTTGTTGTTGACCATGCCCTTTGTAAGTTGACCCCATAGGCTCCTCTGTGATGACAGCCCACTGACAGAGACACAGAGAGCCATTCATCCCCTCTCTGAGCAGAATGTCACTTTTGTGGCTTTCCAGACTTTCAAAAACCACAGACTTGTCAAAGGAAGCCGATTATGATTATGGTCTCCTCTTGTATGATCACTTGTAATTATCTTAAGATGGTTAGGTAAAGGGTTAGCTGGGCTCGCCATTGGGTTTTCTGTGGTGAGCAGCAAGTGCGGTCTAGAATTACATCCAGTGGTGCTTTGTGAAAAGGATTTAATTTTCTGAGACTGTTAGTGATCCAGCGAATTTCCTGGTCTATTCCATTGTGTCTGGTTAAATCTGAAAACTATAAAACATACAGCACACCAATACACATGGCTGCTTGGTCTTTATTTGTTATGTTTTAGAAATATATATGTCCATCATGTGTCCAGTAAGTAAATCCAGCTGTGAAAAGAGTCTTTTATGTCAGAGTTCACTTTATTTGCAGAAGGGAGGGAGTTTTTGAGCTCTTCTATACTTAACCAGGTGAGCACCATTAAGATTAAAATCTCATTGTCAAGAGAGACCTGGCCGTGGTCAGTGAAAATCTGGTTCCGATCCATTACCAAGAAATACCAGGGCAAGAAGGACCAATTATGAATACCAGTACTTATTATTTCAAGAGAAGCTAATGCAATCTCATATGGGGGAGATCTATGTGCCATGATTTAAATGCAAAATGAATGGGTTACTTTTTAATGCATTTGAATTACTACCAAACAATAAGCATCTATTTTTAATGCTCTTGGTAAAATTGCTTAATCAGATGCATGTTAAAACAGAAGACAAATGACAGAAACGTTTCTGGTTCAAATTATTTGTCTAATCAAGGTGATTGCTGGGTGCATGCGCTAAAAGGAGTGTTCACATGCTCAGATCGTGGTCTGGCATGAGACAGATCCATTATTTTTGTGATCCTGTTTAATGCTAGTATCAATACGCCAAGCCTTAATTTCTGTAGTAGTGATATTAAGGGATCCTGCCCAACCTCATGACACACTACACAAAAAGTATGAAAATATCTTGTTATGATGCATATTCAAAGTATTACAGTAACATATAGTTTCCAATGGTACATAATACACAAAATAAGCCATCATTCTTCATCATTTTTGATTCATTATTGTTTTCAGACCCTAAAGAAATAAACTGTAATGTAAAATGGAGATAGGAAAGACAGCACCCTAGATACTTTACAGCACTGATGTGTCTGGATGTAAAAGTGCGAGCTGACTGGCTTCATGTGCTGATGATGGTAAGATGCAAGGAACAAATGCAGTATGCAGATTGTGGAGCATTTTGTCTAAAATAAGACGCCAGTCTGTCATTGATTTATTTTTATCAAACAGCTACAGCAGAAGCAGACATTAGTATCATACAGAGAGCAGATATAGAGTTGTTTATTTATCCCTCTCGAGGGCCAGAGAGATTGAACAATATTATATTTTAGGTGTTTGGCTGTGTGCTCTGGAGTAGCATGTCCATCAACAGAACTCAGACCATAATTTGCTGTAATTATCATGTGACCTCTCCAAGCAGCCAGAGTAAATGAGAACCTGTCAGCGGGCATAAACTTTGGTTTTGCTGATGATCTGTACAGGAGGTAACAACAGTATGTGACACAAGGCTACTTTGGTAACCAAAAACAAACAAGTAAATTCAAAATCTGCTAATGAGATATATTTTGACACATATTTTAATCTTTCTTCCCTTGAAGTTGGTTGTTCTACAATTTGTCAAATTTAAAAACAATCACTCATGTGCTAGGGGTATTTGATTAAATGGACAATAGAACAAAACCTGCAGCATGCAGCAAAAGGCCCTCTGTGAACTGAATGGTCTGTGTCACTGAGTGGCAAGGACGATCTTCTCTTTGTCAAACTCCCTCCTAAATCACACGCCACATCAGAGCAAGGTTGATTAGCACCTGCTTTCAATTAAGTGACTTTCTCATCAAGCTCTGGTTGGAAACAAAAAAAAAGCCTCACGCTTCGTCACGTCGAAGATGTTCCTGAATTAGAAAGCTATTAAATCAGAGGAGCAGACGCACGGCGTTGCGAGGGGTGTCGTTTATCTTCATTTGAGCAGGCCCTCCATGATCATCTCCACAGGGGCGGCTAATTGAAAAAGGGCTTCAGAAATACGATTGTTAGCGGCGATAATAATTTATTACTCTCGGCTTGTGGAGTCCTGGGAGTCGTTTGTATTCATTAGTGTAAATTCAAATTATGTTTGCGATTAAAATGTGACTTTGACAGGCAGAGAGGCCTCAGATGGGGACAGGCACTGATGAGACCTTTACTCCGGGTCACTGCCTCCCACATTTGCCTCTCACTACGTACGCAGCGGAGAAGCCTCCTTTGCCTCACCACCATCAATCTGTGTCTGATTCAAGTTGAGACGTTAGCTTTGATGGCCTCTACTTAGGTTTGTGTGTGTGTGTGTGTGTGTGTGTGTGTGTGTGTGTGTGTGTGTGTGTGCTCTGAGCACACTTTATAAGCAAATTACCCTACCCTCTGAAAGACAACACCAATCTGATGCAGGATGAGACAAGAGTCATTTTTCTCTTTTCTCTTTTATTTAGCCAGTAGTAGCTGTTATCAAAGGGAGTGCAGGTTATTATTTGTCACGCCTGACTAATATTGACCAAGCTTTTCTCCAAATGTCAAGCAGTGATTTCTTTGACATCCAAGAGGAGATGGCAGTTAAGTAGGTCAGTGTCATTGTGATGAACATCAACCATGGCGGGTCACTGACTGGGCTGCTCCTCCACTTGCCCGCCTGTCATAAACCACTGAGCCAGAGGAGGTAAAGGAGCTGAGTGCTCCTTTATTGAAGCCCAGTAAATTACTCCAATACAAGCTGTCACCATGTAAAGTGAGGAACTTTATCAGATGTACACTGCCAAAGGTCATATTTTATTGACCTGACAGGTCTACGGCAGGGGCCTGCTGGAAAGGGTGACAAGACTGCAGCAAAGGCGGATGGTTAAGGGCTGTTTGTGTTAGATATGAAAATGTCAAACAAGCCAGTTTGGAGGAAAGAACAGCTTCGATTTTTCACTGTTTTTTTCACTCAGCATTTTTATGAACTTAAGCTACATGCAAATTTCCTATATTAATAAAGGTTTAGTCTCCATCTTTAGAAGTGATGGTGCAGATATTTAAAAAAGGGGGAATGAAAATTTGTACTGAACATGGTCATGTCCAAAATAATTCCCTATTTGCTATATCATGCAATCTGTAACTTTGTAATCCCAAAATGTGTTGTATTTTATACAGAATTGTAGGTGTGCAGCACCTGTCACTGATGATGATCCATAAAGATCGTAACTGACAATTTCGTGCTCACTATAAAGTAAACCACTGAGTGTGAATCATATAGGCAGAAGAAATAGAAATAAATGAAGGAGTGATTTCGAACAAAGCCCCTGTTTCATATTTCTCTAGAAACCTTTGTACAGCACTAACTATCCTACTTTGCATGCCTCATGTAATTATATCCATTCATGGCTGTATTATTATTATTAATTTGTTGTTATTACATTACATATAATACCTTTTTTCTGACTCCCCTGAGACAGTTGTTAGACCCTTAAAAAGCTGTGTGTTATTGGGCCTCAGATCAGTACGCAACAAGTCATGATGATTCATTCTCCTCTGACACGAAACCTACAGAGAGGCATCCATCCCCTTCCTAAAGCTCTGCAGCATGAAAACAGATTTCCCCTCTCAATTACGCATGAATCGCACACTTTAAAGCGTCATACATTTCTGTGCAAACATGGGAAACATGCAAACACACATACACACACACATACACGACTGTATACCTGTGGAAAATCCCAGAGTTTCCTTCTGACCCTGGTCCACACTTGACACGGAGACAAGAGCACCAGCTTACATCAATGGAGCTTTTCTCCTAGGTGGAGGGAAACCTCATACACACACACACACACAGACACACACACACACACACACACAGCATGCACAGGAACATACTCACAGGGCAACCCCCTCACATACTCCCACGCTCCAGCCCTCTGTAAATGTCAGACCGTGGGAGAGAGGGTTTATCTTGGAGCTGTATGGTATTTTTACACCTTTCGTTACTGCTTCTCTCTCACACACACATACACACACACACACACATTTGCTCTTCAAACACTGCCCAACCAATGAAGGGCAAACCTTGGCCTTGGTGTGCTACCTCACTGTGCATAACACAAAAATACCAAAACACTTGAACATTTATGCTCTGAGACATCCTTTCATGTCTTTGCAAAGTTTAACCAAATGTCAGAATCAGAGCCAGTGAAGTAAATGATGGGTAACACTACTTGAAAAGTAGTTTCATGCCACAAAGGCAACTTCAGTTTAAAGCCTTGTGATTATTTTTGTTTGGATAGTAGTCATTGCATTTGTATAATGATGAATGTGTGTGTTTCATATAGTTTTTGTTTTCCACTTGAGGTAGCCGTTATCGCATACTGTTATTCCACAGTTGTTATGTTTCTCATCTGTTATCTGTGGCTGTACAGCTTTTCTCTTCCTACACCATTAGCGAGCTCCACTGGGGACTTACTGACTTCCTCTGTGTTATTCAAATACCTTATCACTTTATGCACTCTTGGAAGAGAGTGTATATTTTGCGAATAGAAGGCCTTTCGTTCACTGAAAAGCAATTTTTTCCTTGTCTGGCCTGGTCTAGACTTGGAAAACATTGTGGAAGGAGACTACAACTTAAAATGCCTGCCATTTGGACAGAATCATGGGGATAGTGTAAGAATGAGAATATTTTTATTGTTTTCATTTTCTAGCTGTCAGCAAGGTATTAATGAAGTCTACAGATTGCTGACTTCCTGCAACTGTTCACAGGAACCAGTTTTACCTAGCAATAATAAGCTTTTCAAATGACACAGAGTTTGTAGTATTAACTGATAAGAGTTGACATTCATAAGTCACTTGTACATTCTTCAATAAGTGGTACAAAAAAGGCCCATTGATTTTTTTTTTTTTTTATAATAATGAATAGATGGATAGCTATCTTCATTGTTTTGTTCCTCAAAATACTTATTTGAATTCCACACAAGCCTAATTTAAAGTTTGAAATGTTTATTTTAATTTAATCATAACAAAATTTAATCATAACAAAATTAGCAAACCTGCTAATATAACAGTCTGTCTCTGTAAGTTATACCGATTAGATACTCAGCCACAACTACTTAATGTTGTGTGTAGAGCTGCAGATCCGATCTTTTTCACCAGCATAGTTTATTTTCAGTGTTGGTATACTGTGAGTAGGAGTTACTTGCATGGCATGTATCTCTTTTTCTTGTATTACGTTAAATGTGTCAGCTGCCAGGATTTTTTTTACCAACCCCCACCACCAATTGACCTCCGCAGAGTCAATGATTTAATTAGATTTCACAGGCCTTTACTACACCTTTAAAGCATCTGATTATTTGTTCTACCTTCGCTCATGTTTTTCTATTTTTTGTTTTAATACGTATCTCCTGAACACCACCTTGTTGATTCAGTTATGTTGTCTCCTTTGTCAGCTAATTGTGTAGAAAATATATTAACTTGAGCCAGATGACTGCTGTAAAGAGTCACGTCAACGTAGTACTGTACCACTGTGAAATCGAGGAGCAACAACTTTTGTAGACTTAGTTTGTGCACTGATGGGACACACATAAAACACTGCTGTCAAAAATGAAGTGTTAACCTCAAGAAGTGAGCGCCATAAAAGTGCAAAGTGGTGATGAAATTTCACCATATGAACAAACCGTTCTGCCATCAATGTGATGTCACAACTACAGAAAATGGAGGGTCAGTCTATTTTAGTGGAAATGTACCCAGTATGCTTCATAGACATGCAGAAATATCACCAGTTTGTCTCCAAAATAAGAATATTCTCACCTGTGAATATTTTTTTTGGTTAGGATGTTCAAACAGTGTGTGTGTTGGCCCTGGCATTCAAATGAGTAATTGTAATCTTGAGTTCCGTTCAAAACTTAGTTTGAAGTGCTTTATTTGTTACATGATTTCAGTCAAAATTCAAAGTAGCTTTAAAACAAATGTCTTACGGTTGAAATTAATCTAACACAAACACAGTTACCACAATGTGAAAAACCATTATTGTAGCCAGTTTCGATACATATTGTTTGATATAATTACAGTGATAAAGCTGAAAATGTTATCCATTTCATTTGTGACCAATACATAATAATTTACTCATGCAAAGTTAACTTTATAACCTGTTACATTGCAAAAGAATCTACAGATACTATAACAGCTTATATTTATACTACACTTAAGCTATAAATAGAACAGAATAATAATTTAACAAAACAGTAAACTGAAAGATAGGTTTCAGTTTACCCTCTTCCCCAGAGAGAAAGGCTTGGTAAAAAGCCTGGTAAGGCTTGTAGAGAACAAACCGAACTGTCTGTCCATGGGTTCTCGGTGGAATTTGTCACTGCTTATGAATTGCTGCTCCCACAGGACATGATTTTTATCCATCCTCTGCTGGATGTGCTGGTAGGCCTTCTCAAACATCTATGTTCATCCTTATATTGCAGTAAGACCACACAGAGGGAGACAACACTTACACCCTGTGGTTGGTCATCTGGACTCCATCGTGTTAATAACAGTAAGTTCAGGTGCCTGCTCCTGCTGATGGGTTTCCATCCAATGACATTAAGGAGCGTCCCGCCATCTAGTCCTGAGAATGGAAACACGCTTACAATAAATAAATTGTGTTGTGGATTTCTAAAAAAGTCTGAGGTGCTATCTTAAGAAGGACATCTGTGTTTGTGTTAGGTGTCCCTCTCTGCTACAAGTTTCCACAATGTGTTTTAATTCAGTGTCCATGTGGCAGTGCACTGAAGACAGTTTTCCTCTTACCTGTCTTTTGTAAAATAGGATGTAGGCATTTTTTTGCCGTTGGTCACACACAAACGCGCCGCTTGTTTCAGTAACTTGTGCATCATTGTATGTGAACCAGCGATCAGTCGGGTCGTCCTGTCCCACTTGTGGATCCACCCCGTCACATATGTAGTGTCCTAACAGGAATGGAAGCGTTATGACATGTGCTGAATCATGACTCAATGGATTTGATGTAGGTTAATTGACTACAACTGATACCAGACAACAGTGATTCTGTGAATATCAAAGTCAGGACAGATTTATATTTGTGTCAAAGAAAAAATGGCTCCATAAGAGACAATGTTTTTCATTATATTTGTATTCTTCCACAGTAGCAGAATTTAAGTTCTGGCAAAAGTGATTCTTGCTCATATTCAATCTAAAATGATTGATTATCTTACCACTTTTTGCAGTGAGGCCGATATGACTGATGGTGCTGACCAGACTGAAGCAGCTACCACCCTGAGAATGAAAACAAATCAAAATTAGTCCACAAACAGTCCACTTACTTATTGACTTCTATCAGACCCTGCCTAATTAATTAGTTTATCAGGTCATTTAGTTTTTCTTTACCAGGTTGGAGGACACAACCAGCTCTCTGAAGAGGACAATGGGATCATGGACCTTTATGAGTTGGAATGACTGAGTAAACCTAAAGAGCTTCAGGTGCAAGACCAGCACTCTGTAGACAGAAATAAAAGTCATGAGCACCAGGTGATAGAGATAAAATATTGTATAAGTCTTTCTACAAGTATTTTCTATGTTAAATATGTCACAATTACTCTTTAGGTTTAGTGGCACCAAGTTTGATATCACTGGGTTAACCGGTATCATCACTGAGCACTGGGGTCAGGGGCATAAACTGTGTAAAAGAAGTGGACGTTGCCTCCGTGAAGTGCCTTAAACCCATAAATCTGCATAATGGCCGACAGGGGGCGACTCCACTGGTCGCAAAAAGAAGTCAGATTGTACAGAATCAGCAGTATCAGCAGTATCAGTTTTTTAATGTCTCATCAAAGACGGAAAGTGCAGCAATCCCATAGGTTTTGGGACTACGGCTACTTACTTTACAGTAAGAGTTTGGTCATTTGTGGTGGATGGGATTTCACTCACCTTGGCAGGGTCACAAATGATAAGCGCAGGCCTGACGTGGTGGCACCGCACTCACAGTTGTATTCCAACTCTGTCTCCTGCAGAACAGCACAGGCCCAACCTACTTTCAGTTCTATACAGGCTTTACAAGCATGACAACAAAACAACTCCATAGCCATACAAATACTAACACAAGCAGTGGGGTTCCCAGTGGTATCACATTATATCAGTCGGTTCTATTGTGAATGAATAAGGAGAGCTGTTTGTTACCATCAGGTAATCCTGGAGCATCTGTTCCACTGTGCCATGTTCAGCTACCAGGTCCAGGGATAGGTTTGTAAACTCCTCCTCTTTGGTGGATCCTACACCACAACTACACAATAAAAGACAATACAGATAAGATAATAAAGCTGCAGAGGTCAGGCCTACTCTTCGATGGTTCAGTATTTAAATTCTCTCTTGTGACCTAATTTAGTATTTGGTTCAGTTCCCCAAAATTACAGAACAACACATTTTCTCACTATCTACATGGCTTGGTACTTGTGATAGTTTTGAGAAATGTGGATAAACCAAACACCTTGGTAATTGGTTAGTTGTACCTCTTACAGGTCCTTGTTTTCTGGATCTTAAACACCATGTTATCTTCCACTGGACAGCTGTAGGCTCTGCCCATGCTGGCTGCCCTCATCTGCAACTGCGGGCTCAAACACCTCATCTGATCCAGCACAGAGGTGAGGAACTCGTGAGCATCCTGCTTATACACACCATGCACACACAATCATACAGGGATGTTTATACACAGCGGGGAAACTATCAGGAAGGGGTGAAACAACAAACCACTAAAACCAGCTTACTCACTTTCTGTTGGAGATCCTGGAACTCTGGAGCCCTGAGAGAGACTGCTTCCTTGAATGCAGTGAGGAGGCGGATTTTATAAAGGGTATCGTTGGAGAGTTGAGACCCTCTGATGTCCATAAATAATCTGGAGAGGGGGGCAGGGTCTGAGGTACTGTCTCTTCCATTACAATTGTAGACTTCAGGGTACAACTTGGGGATAAAATGAGTGGTTGTGTCTGATGGGTGCTGTACCTCAAAAGCGAAGCCTCAGGGATCAAACTCCAAACCTGCTCCTGACAGCTGAAGGCTTTAACAAAGTTATCCAGTGTCAGGAGGCTCTGCAGGCAGGAGTTCTGGTAACAAATCTGTGCTGGGTTGGGGAACCTGACACACAAACATAACAAGTCAAACATGTGTCACTATCATTCATTCTCCAATTACATGTTCACAAACTGGAGCTCATCTTATCCCAGCTGTTTTTACTGTGATTTGATGTCTCTACATCCTTGTTACTGTCTGTGTGTGTGTGTGTGTGTGTGTGTGTGTGTGTGTGTGTGTGTGTGTGTGTGTGTGTGTGTGTGTGTGCGTGTGTGTGTGTGTGTGTGTGTGTGTGTGTGTGTGTGTGCAGATGTACTCACCCAAGGCACATGATCTGCTGATGTCTGAGGGTATCAGTGCTGAAGACAGCATCTTCTCCCACGTTTTTGGGCAAAACTTGAAGAAATTTCTTGTCTGCGTTCAGCAGCGTTTCCTCCTCCTTTCCACCTTTAAACACCACTACCTTTTCCTGGTGAGGGGTGGAGTAGGACTGCTCCTTCAGGCTCTGTCCTTCAGGAGCTGGTGAGACCCGACAGCTTTTCTGATGGAGGAAAGTAATAATCTGGTTAAATTATGAAAAGACACATCAGCTAATGCATATCTGGTTCACAGTGAGTTCTGCACTTTGTACGAAACAGGCACACCTTCCACCACAACCAAGGCTTTGACTTGGTGGTTTTGTCGTCTGAAGTAGTGACACTGGTAACAAAGAGAAACACTGTTATCTTGTTGTGAAATTAATGTTTGGCTGGAGAGAAAACTCCAGTCTGTCTAGTAAAGTGCAAATACAGTGAGGTATAACTAGCTGGGCAACGTTAAAAGTTTTATTTCCCCACATTCATGAAGTTCTCTAAGGCACTGAATGTGCCAGCTAAAAAAAGGACAGTAGGATGTAATTAAACATAGTCAGGATGACTGTGCTTACCTTTGCCTTTTCTTTTGGTGGTGGTGAAAACAAAAGAAATAATTATTAGAAAAAAATCTGTCAAGTTGCAAATACTACTGTATTTGCTACTTACAAGAACAAATATAATTCCTGCAAACTACTCAAATTTGTTTAATATGAAGCCATGTCACATTCTGTTAAACACACCAGGGGCCGACCGAAGAGTCGATGCCTCCATGGGGTCCTTTCATCTTTCTTGTTAGTGGCAGGAGTGTCTGGGACGTGGACACTGGTGATAAAGAGAAGCACAGTTGATATTTGTCTTACTCATGTTTAGAAGAAATCATAAATCTTTGTGATTAATCATCCATCCATCGTCAACCGCTTATCCTGCGTACAGGGTCGCGGGGGGGGGCTGGAGCCTATCCCAGCTGACATTGGGCAAAAGGCGGGGTACACCCTGGACAGGTCGCCAGTCCATCACAGGGCCACACATAGACGCACAACCACTCACACTCACACCTAAGGACAATTTAGAGACACCAATTAACCTATCCTGCATGGATGGTGGGAGGAAGCCAGAGCACTCGGAGAGAACCCACGCGATCACGGGGAGAACATGCAAACTCCACACAGAAAGGCCGGCACAACCGGGGTTTGAACCCTTCTTGCTGTGAGGCGACAGTGCTAACCACTGCCCCACCGTGCCGCCCTGTGATTAATCACTGAAGATGAATTCAGCATTGTGCTAACTAGAAAAAGCTGTTTCAGGGTCCAACTCAAATCTAAAGTCTAAAGTCATGTCCTTAAAGATGAGTTCAAGACAAGTCTAAAGGCTTCATAAGCACATTTGCAGTCATGATGCAGATCTTTCAGGTGTCTGAATGCCGAACAAGATTTGATCTTTTTAAGAGGTTAAAACTGAAATTTTAAAAGACTAACTACATTAAGTGCATTTTGTTGAGACATAGTTACATATAAATTTTTTATTGTTCCTATGCAAAGCATTTCTTAAAATTCTTGGTTCAGTATTTCAGAGTAAAAGACATGATGATGACCTTGAGTACTAGGTCATAGCCGAGTCACTAGTCATGCTCTGCTACTAACTGGACCAGGAAAAAGGTTTGTGTCTACTTACACTGTACAAACACATGGATTTTCTCTTTGTGTAAAATCATCCAGCAAAGTGAACAAGGAAGCTAATCAACCTGACCAAGGAGATGAAGAAATACTCAGGTCTACTTGGATAACAGTTGTGAATTCCTATACCTTCTCTGAGAGCTGTGTCTCTGAGCGTGTCTCTCATCTGCCACCAGATCTACAACAGTATTTGATTTCTGTGTAGAAAAATAAACAAGATTAAGAAGAAACAGATGATAATGTAGATATACTGTACATATGAAACAAATTAGCTTCACAGAAAGTATTTACAAAACTGTGAAGTTGAAGTCACATTAACACACCAGGGAAATGACAGATAATGTGCAGTACATCTAGAAGACAAACCTTCCCACAACAGGAACACAGGAGAAACATCTTTGTAAACATCTTATCAAAGTAAAATGTGGTAAAATGTGACTGAAACTGACAGTAAACTGCTTGTATCCTGCAGGTTTGGTGAAGTCTGATCAACAGGAAATCAGCCCTAAAACAGTTCTACATCTAGACAGCTTTAGAATATAATATCATGATATCATGCTTTCCAACCAAATTTGAATAAAAACAAAAAAATTGTATACATGGTATCTATGTTTATATGTTATACATATATTTCAATTCGCTTTATTGGCATTTATATAGCCTATATGTAGCCTATATGTCTGTGTGTGTTGTTGAATTGCTTTAAACTGATATAAACAGTAGTTTGGTGGTCATGACAGGCCTAAACTGTGTGAAATTCAATTCAAATCAAAGTGAAACAAATCATTTTAACCACATCATCATCTGGTTGCTGTTTACATTCTCCCCAAATGCAAATTCAAAAAATGCACTGCGGAATGTTCGTCTTATTTTATATGTAACCATATTTTAATATGCAATTAACTATATGTTGTGTGTAGCATGAAGGGACTACAAATTTTGTTTTATTATGCAGCCTTCTGCTGTATAATGACAAATGAACAACCTTGTACCTCAAACCTTGAATCAAAATTTTTCGCAACTACCTAGCTATTATTCACAGGGGTCAAATGCGTATCTTTTATCTGTTGTTGTATTAAGTTGTATTAATTACATTTTTGATCAAGGGGGCATAAAAACACTCACATCCACAGCAGAACCACCACTGAAGCATCCATCCGTTTAATCCATGGCAACTCCATCCTTTGGTACAATATCTCTGTCCTCAGAAGCAGTTGTCCTGTCAGCAGCTGAGAGGACCCCACCATCCACCCACGCCACTCACTGGAGCTCTACAGACCCACAACATCTTCACGACATACATATAGCAGGCGATCTGTGAGATTGAACACTGAACTTCCCAAAGTGCGCAAGAGGAAAATAAACTGAGCATGTAATGTGAGGGCACAGTGATTTCACATGTGCATCCCTTCGAGAAAGTTTGGATTATTAGATTTGATAAAATGGAGGTGTTTCTGTTGCGGTGGATGAGTGGCAGAGTTCAAAAACACTGTGTGTGGATTGCTCCCAATCCCAAACATGTGAAAATAATATTTTGTCTCTATATGATCTTGTCCCTGTGAATTTCTTAAAAGCCGAGGAGCTGCGTTTTGTATTAACTGAAGGTGTGAGATCGTTTCATTGGCTCATCCGTGAGTACAGTGAATGCATGTATGACCTCAAGATTTTTGACAAGCTCCTAAATTTGTGGACACATAATTGGTTTACTCTTGTGATGTGTTTGTCAAACAAAAGATCAATGATAATACATCTTGTGTTTGTATAGAATGTGACCTTGTAGAGGCAGGTATACATTGTACACAGAACAAAATGGGGCCAAGGATGGAGCCTTGAAGAACACCACAGTTTAGCCACAGAAGAGGAAACATCCCCAACGACTACTGAAAAAAGTTCAGTTTGATAATTACAATGTCAACAATCTAACCAGATCCAACAACATTGTAAAGTGTCCAAGCTAAAATTATATGATCAACAGTATGAATGCAAAGCCAGAGGGTAGCGAGTAAGTTAAGTAAATTAACATTGAAAAATCACCAGCATCAGCTGTTAGTAAAATATCATTGGTTACTTTATGAGGGCAGTTGCTGTGAGGCACTGTATATTACATATATCAAACAACAACTTTTATAAAAATGGTAATTTGGAGATAGGTCTTATCTTAAAAAACAGGTCATGTGTTTCTTATGATGTGAGTGCACTACTGCATGTCTGGGTTAACACTTTGTTTATTGGTTTTCCAACATATCCATAATATTCCTAAAACCGTCCCTCCCAGTCCCAGAGCCAGAGAAACACACACAAAAAAAAAAAAAAAAGCAAAGACAAACAAAAAATATGTTATAAACTGAAGTTTGTAGTTCCCTTTGTGCTACGCACAAAAAGCAAATGTTATTATACAAAACTTGTAAAAAAAACACACAAATGGCATTATTTTTACATGGTGGAGTGTTGAGGATAAATTAAGGAGTCTCACAGCCTGGGGGAAGAAGATGCTGTGGAGTTTGATGGTGCGACAGAAGATACATCTTTATCTCTTGCCAGACGGCAGCATAGTGAACAGGCTGTGGCTATCACTGATGCTCGGTAGATGTGCACCAATCATCTGCTGTTTTTATCACTTGCTCAAGGGCTCTCCAGTCCTGGGCCGTACACATCTCATACCAGTTTGTGATGTTTCCATTCAGGATACATTCCGTACAAGTTAATTAGAACATACAAGACACAGGAATTTTGCCTTCTTGAGTTTTTTAAGAAAAAAACAGCTGTTTCTGAGCTTTCTTCACCAGCGTGGCGATAATAGAACACTAAAAAAGGCAAACAGCATTATGGGTAATCAGGCACACCCCTTGCCCTGAACTGTTGCCTTCTGCTCCAAGTTCCAAGTTTTCTTTTGTTCCAAAGGCCGTTAAATTTCTTAATGAATGTTTTCAATGAATGGTGATAAGGTATGGTAAAGTGTCCATATATACTGTATGTCTGAAATTTTGTTCAGTCTTGTCTGTTGTCCATTTTTCTTGTCTTTTGCTGCCAAATGCAATGTAATTTCTACTGAATCTGAATTTCTACTCCAGGGGACAATAAAACATAAACAACCACAGTGTGAGATGACCACATCAGGTTCTTTGTGATGCTGGTGAAAATTGCTATTCATAGTTTTCATGTGACTGAAAACTATGAATTGCAGTCAATCAAAAGAAAATCAGCTACAATCAGCTAAGAGCATCTTGGATTAATATCAAACACGACTTGGATCAGTGTGCAACACTCCCATTATTTTTTAAGCAGTTTCTATTAGAACTTTATGCAAATTAGGCCTCTGCAATGAAAAAATGATAATGAAAAAGTAATGCAGCGGTGGGACTGGCAGTTAAATTTTCACCTGCAGTAGATGTGTCATCTTGGTTGTTTCTGGGATATGTGAGAATAACATTTTAAAGGTATACTATCAAAGTAATCCATGTGGCAACATGTGCAGTTTAACAACCTACCCTAAAATGAGACAAAAAAGGGACATTTAGTCACTGAGTTGAATCCTAAATAGTTCATTTAACATTTTCCAGTGCACAGGCAGCTGTTGTTTGTTTCTCTCACATCCTCAAAATGGCTGTGTGTGAGGCAGAAACAGCAGTGGCTGGCTGTGATAAGGGTGACGGGGGCCGCGACAATGCCTGTCTCCCTCCCTGCTGTTCCACCCAGGAGCCTAAACTACTAATGGCCCCCTAATGTATAAATACCATTCTGCAGGCATTAGTCACACTTTCTCTCTTTCTCTGACACACACACATACACACACAAGCATGTATGCACACATTCGCACTCAGAGAGGCAGGTCCATAAGGCATTAGTCACAGTGGCAGCCCTGCCTATGGTTGCATTGCAGATGAGGGCCAAGGCCAGGGGCTGAGGGTCTAAATTCTCTTGCACAAACAATGCATGTCAAAGAGGCCCATCAGAGGCATTCTTTAAGGACGGGAAGATGTTGTTTAGAGCACAAAGAGAGGGCAGCAGGACCGTGCCAAAGACTGGTGAAGATAGAGACATGTATCTCTAGAAGCACAGGTTGCTATTGTAATGTGTGTGTGTGTGTGTGTGTGTGTGTGTGTGTGTTGTGTGTGTGTGTGTGTGTGTGTGTGTGTGTGTGTGTGTGTGTGTTTTCATGAGTTTGTATCATGACTGCGTGTGCATGCAAGACATTCTGTTGAATACATGTCCAGTGTGATGTGTGCAGCACCGACAGCTTTTGATTTTGAATATAATTAGAAAACATACTTACTTTGAAGCTGTGTGCAGACGCAGAGAGTGGCATTTTTACTTTTATTTCTGATGTTGTGAAGTGAGACCACAAGCAGGGGGAGACAATTGCTTGTCCAGTCCCGGGGGGATTTGTTGACAGCTAAATATCTTCATTCTCACATGAGGCATTACGGATGCAAATTACCATTTAGATGCATGTATGAAACATAATTAATTCCTATTTAAAGCATAATTTATCTGAAATATATAAAGACTGTATGAATGGTCATTGATCACTGTATACTGAGTAAAATTATTGTGTGTTTTTATTTATTTTTTTATCTGCATGTGTGTGCATGTGTGTGGTGTGTGTGGGTGAGTGTGAGTGTGAATGGGTGCATGAGTGTGACCTTACCCTAACTTTCTGACATTTTCCCACACATGTCAAGGAAGCTACAAGCTGACAGCCAAAAACATTTTTGATAAATCCATCATCTTCCTCTTCTAATATGCCTTTTTGTTAACAAACTATCAATCTCTTTCTCTTGGAAGAGTCGATTTTGGTGGGAACTAAATTAAAAATTAGATTCTTACACATTGATGTGGACTTGTGTGATATATGCAAAGACAGGTATAAATTTAGCAAAGCTTTTGCTATACAAACAAGGAAAGTCTTACATTTGTTGCTGAAACTGACAGATGGCCCTGGGTCAAAATCCCGTCATGCTGTTGCTGAAGCACAAACCCATATTTCAGTCTATTTAACAATTAGTGAACCTCACAGCATGGGAGATGGAGATCATTATTGTGGAGCATCAATCAATCCCCTGAAATCAACCATAGCCATGCAACTATTACTGAGCTGTGACCACTCTGTGCCTGTGACCTTATTACAGGGGCTGTAAAACACATAAGGAGGCTTTTCTTTTCTTTTTTTAGTTTCACAGTATTCTCCTCTCACATTGCTTTAACCAACCAATTTCAGAAAGCAAACAATTTAACAGTCTAGTAGTAGACACTCTTCTGGTCTATGTTGAGCAAGAATCCCATTACAAGCCAAGACAAAATTGAGAACATTAGTACCTTGTTTTCATCAAAAAGGTTGTGTATGGTTTGGCACGTTTGTATTCATGTAGGTTGTTATGTGATTGAGCAGGAATGTGTGTGTGTGTGTGTGTGTGTGTGTGTGTGTGTGTGTGTGTGTGTGTGTGTGTGTGTGTGTGTGTGTGTGTGTGTATTAAAATAACAGTGTTTGTCTGAAGTGGCTGGAAACTCTAACAAGTTAGTAGCATTTGGAGGGGGATTCCATGAGAAAACACCTCACCAGGGCTTTCCTCAACATCCTTTTCCTCCACCCACTCAGGCACCCACACTCGTACATGCTAATAGACAATGACATGCATACATTCTGGGAGAGCAAAGCATGCTAATTTCTGCTTCTTTTGGACAAAGATAAAACCATGCAGGAAGACGGCATGTTGTTTCGATTCATTTGTGTTATTAAGACATCAAATAGCAGGAGCGTAGGAGTCTGGCTGTAATCAGCTCTACTGTGACTCGGTTTCATCTGTGCAACAGACACCTGAACATGGTTCTCTCAGCTTATACCATTGCTTTTGATGGCGAATCAATGTGTGTACACTACATACTTTATAAAGCTATCCCTGATTTACCCCTCTCTCTCATTAGATCCATATTTTACTCCTCATGTCATTATTGTGGTTCAGTCTGTGGTCTCCAGCTGATGTGGTTGTAATATTTTATTCCTTTGCAGAATTGCTGGGCAAAGAGGAGAAGTGTTTCCCAACACTGTGAGGCACATTTTCCACTGATTTAGATGTTCTCCTGTTTACCAGGTAAAGACCCCAGAGAGAACACAGAGTGGAAACTCAAACGAGGGAGCATGTTTTATGAGAGGGGGGAAAAAGTTGCAATTTGATTTCACATCATGGCAAAAAAAAAAACAACTTGGCCTTAAAGAGTACATGGAAACCACAAAAGGTAGTGGAACGTAACTGCTTCTGACCTTGCAGGGTAGCAGACAACGATGAGGGTAGCATTTTGGTGATTTTAATTCCGAACATGGGATTTTAGATAAACAGAAAGATTGGCATCTGCTGTTCATAACGAGAAAAGCTGGACTGAAGTATATTGAACCTGAAGTGCAACATCTCTGCACTAATAGTTTCCATAATGTCACACATCCAGACAGCACACTGGCTGATCTCGCCTGGCAGGATGAACTGTGTCATGCAATATCATGAATCATTTGGTAGTTGATGTGATAAAAGCAACATTTTTCTGTGATTTGGATGCACATAAGAAAGAGGTTCCGTCTCATTTAGGATTGCCTCTGCCATCCCTTCACACAAAGCAATCCCAGTCCCGGGTATTCTCATCTGTGACACCACGATGGTGGAACGAGCTACCACACACCATCATAGCAGGGGCGTCCCTCTCGAACTTCAAGAAGCTCTTGAAAACTCTTCCAAGAACACTTACTCTTATAACACCTCTAGCTCCTAACGTCTAACATGCACTTCCTGTGCTCTTCTTCTTCTATTCCCTACTTTTATCTTGTATTGATTGCACTCTTTTGTTTTGATTGCACTTTTTGTTAACTCTTACTTACTTCCCTAGGTATTTACCCCATTGATGTGATATGTACTACGAGCTCTTACTGTTGCTCAAATGTAAGTCGCTTTGGATAAAAGTTAAAGTTATTAAGTTATAAATAAATATTCCTCAGCTGGATTTAACTGACAGGTTTGGATTTAATCTGCCAGTAATTTCTATTGTGTTCTCATATATAATATCTTTAAATGTGATTTTTATGTTTTCATCAGAAGTTCATTTCTGGCAGTGTGGAAAAGCAACTACAACAACATTTACACCATGGAACACAAAACCTCCTCCAAAATAATTTAAATGAATTGCAATTTCTTTGTAGCAACGCTAAACTTTAGTTGAACTTCAAAGCTCGTCATATGACTACATGTAATGTGAAAGTTGTTCTCATAGAGAATCACATGACTGCAGTTCCACGTTGTTCTGCCCCTATGTAGAGAGTTTAAATATTGTGAATTGTCTTTATCAGCTGTCTCTTCCATGCCACATGAGTACAGGTACGGATACAAGTCAGACAAAGCCATGTGTTAATCCAGGTTTATAGACTGGCAAGAAAATGTTAAGTAAAAACACTTTCCCCATGCCCAATTTTTATTAAATGGTCAATACTGGGTCTGGAGTACTTACCAATAAGGAATTTGAAAAGGCAGAATAGGTGGTCATAGATAAGGCACACCTGTTGGATGTTACCACATCTGACAGCCATTACCTCCCACTTCAAATCTCCACTTCATTACACTATTACACTGTCACCATGATACCGCGATACCACCAAAGACGACAGCCTCATCAATCTTCTGCTGTCTTTGAACAAACACCCACACACACACACACACACACAAACTCAAGGCAAATGACAAGCCTTTCTCTGCTGCACTCAGGCCTCCTCCTGCAGGGAGTTTATTATTCTTTCTCCTCTGACATGTTATGTGCTCTTTTATCTTTGAATAATGCATGAAGCCTTTTTGAAATTCCGTTGTACATTTGGCACCAACACTCGGTTTATTTGGCTTTACTTTTAGATGTCGAGGTGCCCCACACATTATAGAAGTCTGTCAAACCTCAAACCCCTGCGTTCTTTCTTTTTCACCCTCCCCTCTCAATAATGAAACACAATTTACAGAACTTTCTTCGGTTGACTTTGTGCAGCAGGCCCCATTTCTGCAGCAGCCAGGTTGCTCCTTGCTTTAGCATAAAAACTCTTATTTCTTACCGTACGTTCTACTTAGGAGTGCCCAAGCCCGACTTTCCCTCCCTTGTACATATGTGTGTATTGTAATGGTGTCGGGGCGATAATGTAAAGTGTTAGCAGCGGGCTGGGTCACTGGCCGCTGTTTTGAGGCCTCTGTGTTCTCCCAGGCCTCTCCTTTCCCAGCTCCTCTCCCCTGAAGCACTGTGGGTGTGTTTAGAGCATGCCCAGCAGGTTGTCCTCAATCACAAAGCCCTCTTCTTCCACAGTCCGAGGCTGCCAGCTGGTGAGAGTGTCCAATGTAAGTGTGTATGTGTGTTTGAGAGAAACAGTAAATGTCCGTACTAAAAAAAAAACCCAAAACGACTTCATCTACTGCTGCTGACCTAACCAGAGAGGAAAAGAATAAAAGAAACAGACTTGGAAAGAGACATGCAGGACTTGAGGTGGAATAAATCAACAAGCTGGATTCATTAGACCCAGCACTGCAGGTTTTTTATCTCCCCAGCAGGCAAGCAAGGCTGATAAAGCTCCTCTGCTCAGTAGCAGCTCCACAGAAGAAAAAAAAGAACATAAAACACAAAGAAAGAATAAAGTACTGGCTTTGGGCTTTCAGGAATCCAAATTAACTGTGGGTCATGTCATGTGAGAACCTTTGCCGTGGTAAAGCAAGAAAATGAAACAGCTCAACTACATCATCTTTCTGGTGCAATGGGCAGATCAACCATTCCCATGGGAACTCACATGGTCCTGATGAACTGCCCACCGCAAAGCTCTTTATCAGAGGGTGCTCTCAAGTTCTCAAGCAGAAGAGTAGATATACGATAAAAGACGTGGGACGGTGAAAATGAAAGTTTCTCATTTTCTTGAGGCCAAATAACTTGCCTCACACACTCTGGACCTCGCTCAGCCGTGACCAGAAGTTGGTGAGCATCGCCCTCAGATCCAATTCAAGTCTTCAAACAGCACCAGCGGGCAACAAGAGCGATGCATCTGTCAGCTGTCATCTTCCTTAAAGTCTCACAGTCAGAAAAACAAAAAAGAGTCCACTTCCGTCCTCCCAGGCGTCGTGCAGCAGCCAGGTTTCAGAAGAAAGACACTGTGGTGCTCATCACACACCCCTATGATTATTTACAATAGTACTGGAATGCTGCTGAAGCTGGGAGCTGCTTGAGATGTGGCTGTGGCCAGACTGACCGCAAAAGACACATTTACTGATGCAACGATGTCCAAAAACAATGAGACGACTTCCTTCACGGCTGTCAAAACAGCTGGTCATGTGCCATGTTGGTTTATACAGTAAAGGACACTGAAGGGAGTGGACCCCAGTCCTCTGGCCCTTCACCAAACTCTGCTGAACTACAGTGTTAACCTTCTTGTTTGTTTTGTTCCCTCTACTTTCTCTTCTACTCATTTTTATTTACACACATTCATAACTGACTGACTGTCTCTACATAATTTGCATCATTCCAAAATGTTTACACCCAGAATACATGACAGTGATCTGCATGCTTCTCTCCACACAGTCTCCAGCATGATTGTTTTCTGGATGAGACTCTGCATTTGGTGTTGAAAATGAAGAATATAACTATTTTTACGACATAATTATTACCACTGCCTTTTAAATCATTTTAAAGGGTTGATTTGCCCAAAGAACAAACACAAAAAACGTATTTTCTCACCAACTCTTAGGGGTGTCCAGGATGCAGACTGTTTGGGGTTTATTTGATTAGGCTTTCTCCGTGAGATATCTGCCTCCACAAAAGTTTGCAGGAGGTGAATCGGATTTCATTTGTGGTGCTGAGAGCATTAAAAAATGACATTTAAAATATTTAACTCTTCTGGATAATAGGTCTGGATAATCCTAAGAATATGCTGTCAATGTTTTTGATTGAGAGTATGTTCTTTGAGCACCACCAAAAAAACATTTTTAGGGGAAAGGGCTGCAATAACTCAATATCTCAAAACCTGAGTATACATAACCAAAACTATCTGCATGGCTGGAAACCACTAAAAGTGAGAATATATGCACTTTTGTTTTTTCCTTAAATATAAATCATCGCCAAGAGACATTTGAAGTCAAGCAGCAGAAATGTTCTGAACACATTTTGGTTCCACATGGATCAGCCCCCACGCTGTTAAAGCTGCTTGTTGTGGTCGGCCAAACTGCAGAGCAATGGACTAGATCTATTTTCAAAGACACTCACGCTGATCTCTGCTATTAAAGCAGACACTTACAGTGCTATTTCAGGAATAGGCCTGGGGCCACTATAACAGTATTTTATTGTTGTGGATGGAGCTTGAAATTAAACAAGCTGCTTTTGAGCTTCACTGAAACAGTTTCAGTGGAAAAAGGAGAGGCTGACTTAATGAGGTGGATTTGGGTGGATAATAAAAGGAACGATATGAATTCAGAACACATACTGTACTGGCTGAACAATGAAATCATAGGCCTTTTGACTCATGAGGCATACGGAAGCACTTCAGAGAAGACCCTGCTTGGCTACAGTTTCAGTTTTCATTCCCCAAAACCATGATTATTCTTTTGAATTTCACCCCATCAAAACTGCACTCAGACCTCAAGGCACCACAGGAATCCTCCGGGTCCATGATTTGCATTTCAGGATTTATGGGAACATGTTTGAAGATCACCAGATCAAATGCAATATTAGGACACTATTCCTCTGGCTCCATTAAAAAAGGAAATGACTACATAAACATAAACAATCCCAACAATATATTAAGATATGATGAGAGATGCAAAGCAGAACAGTAGATTGGTTTACCTTCGGTGCACTTCGCCAACATGAAGGAGGGCCAGAAGGTCAAGGGCGTTTTTACCCTCAACTTCACACATGCAAGCACATTATCCAATGTTGAACCGACCAAAAGATTGGAGAGAAGCTAAATGGCCACAATTACGATTGCCACTGACAATTACTAATGGTGTTAGTCACTAAGTACTATATTAACAATCTTGATGTGTTCGACACATAAAGAAAAAATATTTATAAGTTTGTTGAATGGAGCGTGTCCCTTCACAGCCTAACAAGCTATGTAACTTCTGGTGAGCGCAGTTTGGAGAGGGAAAGTGACTTTCTGGCCTTTCTCCTGTTTGTCTTTGCCTGTCCAGGTTTGTATTGGCAATGTGGTGACTGAAAAGAAACACAATCAGGTCCAGAGTGCTACTCTGTGCCCTTCATTCATCCATCACATCAAGGGTTTTCCGAATGCATGGAGCTCCTACAAGCAATTAATGCCACTGAGCTCCAGTGCTGGGTGCTGCTCAGTGTAAAGGCTGCCTTGAGGCGCAGAACATAGAGGTCACAAAACACTTCCTATGCCTTAACCTCACCCTTGCATAGTGGAAACATCAAACAGGCATCAAAGCAGTGTCAAATCAAGATAAAACTTTCTTATTAAGTTCTTGAACCCCCTCTCCTCCGAGTGTGTCCCATTCAGCCCCTGATTGCACAAATGCCTTGATTTCCTTTATTCAGCTAAGAAATTTCTTTTGTCCTCAGCGGAGGTAAAGAGCAGTTCAGCCAGAGATTTGACTTCATGGAAAATCCCACTTCATCTTTTTAAACAGACAATCTCACAAAGGTATTTGAAACATGTTGCAGAGTAGATCAGCAAAACACTGGCAGTATGTTTCCTGTGTGGAAAAGAAGATTTTACACATTTTCTCACTGTAAAGTCCCACTTTTCACAAATTGTACTGATGGTGAAAGGTAAAGAGTAACTCAGAGTAGCAGAGTCCAGGCCAAGCAAAGTGTTTTCCTTGGCTCCAGTCAGAATGGGTAACATGGGAGAAAAGTATGCTCCCAGGATATACCATGACATGATGTATATAACTTTATATTACAAACATAAACATGCTTTAAAGGCAAAATATAATGGGAGTTTACTTCATCTGTTGCTCAAAGGTTAGCTTTCACTCGAAAAACGTGCATGGGGGATAGTTAGTGGACACAGACACAAAAAAAAAACACAAATGCACATACAAAACATATTTTTCCTCTGACTGCCAAAGACCTTCACTCAATCATGTTTCCTGAAAGCTTTTCATGCCTGTTGCCTCCAAGGCACATCAAACTAACATAACAGGGTCCATAGGAATCTGAGAACTGCCTTTAAAGTTGAACATATGGTTTTATGCTGTATAAAATGGATACTGTAAGCATAGAATAAAAGGTTAGATAAGACTCTTCTGGCATGGCAACTATAACAAATACTTTAAAGAGGCATGGGTCATTTTCTATATTATCAAAAAGTAAGAAGATGATCACAGACAGGTGTAAAGGCCAGATTCAGCATCTATTAACCAGGCATCTCTTCACGTCATGACTCCTGAACTCCAGTGTGGCGTGGCTCTGGGTCACTGGGCTATAAAGAGAGATGAGATAATCTGGCAATGGTGGAGGTCCACTATGGAGAGTGTATTGTCTGTGATGAAGCTAATAAAGTCCAGCCGTGCTGTCTGATCCTTGATATTTGGCCCAGGTCCAGACCGGGCATACTGCTCTTGTCTCTCCATTTATCGCCTCCTCACTACCCCCTCCGATCAGTGACAGGAGGGCTTCCAGGAGTAGCTTTGATCAGTGTGTGCCTGTCATTCAGCATTAGTCACCCCCGGAGTGGAGAGTCCTTTCTGGGTCCGGGATGTACCGGTAGAGGGCTGGATTGTGGATGGAAGGGACCATGGCTGTGGAACAATCAGCTCTGTGTGGCACAGCAGATGTCTGGGTGTTAGCAGACATACTCTAGTGTGTGCCACATGTCTCACCCCTGACACTGTCATGGCCCAATCTGCACTTCACTTACAACTTTATCTCCCTAATATGGCCCCACAACTCTATTAAAACGGATGTGTGGGTGAGATCATAGCCACTGCTGACACTTACACGTGCTCCTTTAATTAATAAATAATTAATTAATTGATATTTAATGGGTTTTCCAGGGCATAACTCCCAAAAATAGTGAAGGCATCAAGTTATACTCATTGCATCCAGAAGGTAAAACATACAGATTCCCAGTGTTTCATTTCCAACAAATTAGCTTATTTCCCATTCCAGTATAATAACTGTACTAACGACTTGTTGCTGCAGGCTTATTTGGCTGCCAAGCATGACATCAGACGTCTCCTATTCAAATCTATCATCTGTCTCTACCTCATGCCTGATGTACATCACATTACGTAGAGTACAGGAGGAGGAGTGTGCATTTACAAATGTGTGTGTTAAACAAATGTAGATCCTCAAGGTCAGTGGGACTGATAGGATGCTGATGCTTTTAAGATGAAAGGAAGGATTGTGGAGTCAGTCTGTGAAGGTATGAGAGGTTCAAACAAGAGACATAATGTGAAGACCTCATGGTCCATGGCCTTGGAAGCAGTCACGAGTGTGATACGAGCACGCACAGACACATGCGCACATCCACACACTCAGTATATACACATGCGCTGTAACATCTGACACCGCTTCCCTGCTGCTCCCACTGTGTCAGGAGGGGAAGTCCATTCATTTCAGAAAAATGCCTTGTGAATTAGAAAGGACTGAGGTTTCAGTTTACACAGAGACTGAATGGTAACAGCTTGTGTCCGCTGCAGCCAAAATCATTCATAAACAATATCTATATTTTAGATGCAAAGGCTATGATGAGGTGGGTCTGGACCATTGATCATGAACCGATGTAGGCTACACTGAATCGTTAAAGTAAGGTAACAAGAAATTTGACATTGTTCATTTAAATCATGAAGTTGTCAAACGTCTGAAACTTTAGCAAGTAATGTCTTATTCTACACAAACTGCTTCCATTTTGTTTCTCTCTACCACTCAGTAGCTGTCACACAACTAGCGGACATATCGGTTATCACAACCCTTTTAGGATTTCCTGTTCACAACCAAAACTCCATCAGGACGTAATTTATCATTGACATAATGTTTCGGTATGGACACACACATGTACAGAGAGAGAGAGAGTTGGGGAAATGCTGTAGGATTCATTTCAGAAAAATGTGAAATACAATCATCAAAGAAGTGAAAAGGTCTATATGAGCCAGAGAAAGGCAAAGAAAGTGGGAGAAATAGCTGCCAATTAAAATAAGGAAAAATGAAAAATACAGGGTGGACAAGAAGAAAACATCTTGCTGGTTTCCTGTGTTAATTAAAAAATTGTTCCCCTTTGTGTTGTAGTCTGCTGCCAGAATGAAAGCAATAATGCAGTGAAACCTCAAGGTTCACTTTGTTTAAAATGAGGACGTTATCAACAAAGGGCCTTCACTGATATTAATTAAATCTGCGTTCCAGTGAGACTGGCCACCGCTGCTCTGGCCTTGACCTTACAGCAGGCCTTCTAGGGCTGACAATATACACAAGTCTCACTCTCTCATGCTGTAGTTTTACTCTGTAGGCTGACCTGCTGGTAACGCCACCAGATACAATAGATCCCATTAGACTCCATGGATGAAATGTTTGCTCTAGTATCAAACGATTGCCAGAATCATGAAATATAAAACTGATTCAACATGACTTGGAATTATAACAACATGTTTCTTTTCGATCTCTACTTCCCTAAATTTCAGCAATCAGTCATTTAACACTACCAGGCCTTTTCTCTTTCTGAAACCCATTAACATGACATCACCGGAGAAATGGTCACGTCCAATTAGAGCCTGGAGATCGACAGGAGGCCTGAACCCCCACTAATGGGAAATAGATATTGCGGTTATTACTCTGCAAGGAGGGTAAATTTATTGGGAAATATCAGACACAGTCTTGCTAAATGATGGAGACAGAAGCAAATTAGAGCAAGGGTCAATCTGACAGATCCGTCAAGCTATGAAAAGACCCTGTCATCATATTCCCAACACGCATTACATATCTGCTTTCTTTAGAGAGCCGGAGCTCTGGGATAACAGGCTTTTTTTGAAGGAACCTTAAGGCCATTGGGTAAAAGTCAACCCAACAGAAACAAACCCCATGTAAATCTCAGCAGGATATTGTACTGAATATGTGTGGGCATATCACATTCTGGTTAAACACCCATGCATGCATGCACAAAATTATCACATCCCACTGAATACACTCCAACCATTCTTCCCATCTTAGAACTCAAGTTAAAAAACACAAGAAATGTGAAGTGAGGAGGAAGTGACAAATAAGTGCCCTTTGATTTGTTTTACAGTTAAAATACTCAAACTCATTCCCAAGTGTTTCGTCTACGTTTTCTGTCAATATTATGAAACCTGCTGCAATTCCCATACCTCAAATAAAACCTCAAATTTCAGTTGAATCTTGAAATAAAAATTAAAAAACACAGTGTGGTCTGTCAAGAAGGCCAGACATTC
Organism: Lepomis macrochirus; assembly: GCA_024633595.2. Taxonomy (NCBI): domain Eukaryota; kingdom Metazoa; phylum Chordata; class Actinopteri; order Centrarchiformes; family Centrarchidae; genus Lepomis; species Lepomis macrochirus. Next base: position 19,779,045 of record JALXJV020000020.1, on the reverse strand, counting down.
CCATCTTTGGCACAGTCACTCAGGCCCCATTGTGAAATCCGAATAATTAAAGGATTTAGCCAATCAATCTCCCAGTGTAATTTCCTCCATCCTGGCTCCAGCCCAATGGGGTTTAAGGGCAGCCTGTGGAGGTGAAGGTCATGGGCCTATGGGACGTGTTCAGGAAGTAGCAGCACACAGCACAGTCTGTAATGAATATCATGGGCGTCAGTGTAAACACAACACCACCAGTCACAGCTCAAATCACACTCTCTCTAGAATATTCTGCATTCCCAGCTAACACTGTATGCTCAGTCACTTTAGTGTCTGAGTACAGAGCTGCTCGTTTAGTACTGTCTGTAAAATAAGTCTAACTGGAGACTGTATTGTATGAATGGATAAGTGATACCTGACAAACAACATTTTATGGTATTCGAAAAAGGCTTTCATGGAGACGGTTATAGTTGGCATGGTAAAATGGTATCTGCACAGAAACACAACGGCATGAATGGGAACCACAAAAAAATAATAAGCTATTAGTCAAGGTATATAGAATGACATCAATGTTTCAACCGGTGAATAATGTGCTCATTGAGAGATGGAGAGAAACACAACAAAGGCTGTATGTCAAGCTGGCAAAAGACTTCAATCCTGTAAGTGTTTGAAACGCACACACACACACACACACACATATTCCATTTATTTTCCTTAATCACCGATCAGCCCTCCTGTCAAGTGGTTTGAGCCACGTTCAGAAAAAATACTGTCACTGAGTGCGATCTTAAGCACAATACGTCTCTCTATACCTCGCCACAGGCTGTGAAGACAGAAGTAAACCAAATTGACATCTGAATCAAATGTCAATTACACATGAAATAATACTCCCGTTGTACTGTGGGACCTGTTTTTTCCATACAAACGTCAGGATGTCACATGAGGTAAAATTGTGAGAAGTTCTCTCGTTTTCAACCTTAGCTTGAAAGAAGATGCCCAGTCGCCTTCTGAGATTACGTGGCCACCTGTGTGTTCAGCAGTCTTCTATCAAAGGCAAAGAGCCAGAGGAGAAAGAAAACCCCAAAACACAAAACTATTTATTGAGACAAATTCAGAGCCGGAAGGGAAATATTTGGTTAGCTCAGCAGCGAACGGTCGGCGGTGTTGGAGCAGTCCATGGTTGAAGTAGGGGGGAACAGCCGGCCCTTTGTTTGCAGACAGAATGGTGCACTCCGTGGGGTCACTGCAGGAGGCCCAACATCACAGACACGAGCGCACACACATTTTCCCTCTCTCACACACACATGCATGCATGCACGCGTACACACGTGCGCACACACACACACACACATGTTTTCCTGCACATGCATGCACACTCACACAAAAACCATAACATTCCTCTGATTCTATGAATGTTTTATTAACCATGTGAATGGGTCAGAGAGTTACACCCCCTAGCATAACTATAGTCTCCATAGTCACACACACACACACAAAACATGCTCCTGTTCTTTCTCATCACACACCTTCCTACAAGACAGAGTGGATAACATTCACATGGTAGAATTCCTGGTATAACCATCCAACCTCGGTCTCCTTGTTAGGTCACACTGTCCCTGATATCCAGCGGTACACAGTCTGTGTTTTGCTGGACACTGGTATCAGTCTTACTGCTGAAGCAAGGCATTCATTCATGGCCATCAACAAGCATTAAAGGATTAGATCATCAAAATCCCCAAAAAGAAAATTTCATAGATATAATATCTCAAAAATTTCATAGATATAAAATAATGTTTCATTATTTTTTTTGACATAACGATAATGATATGTAGCCAAGAAAGAGAGACCAACAGAAGTCTCCTAAAACAATGCAGTTTCTGTGTGGCAGCTATTTTTGCCTGCATGTTTCTGTTTGCTTAACAGAACCCCAAAAGTCTTAAAACAGCCTTTAAACTGACATTGGCGCTTTCCGCTTAAGTCCCCACAATCCTGAGAGACCTCGTTTGAGTGTGACGTGTTGTGTTGTCCACCGATAAAATATTCCTAAGGTACACAGGAAAGTTGCGTATAGCAGCTTTAAGCATCCTGGATGCCCACAGGAGAACATTTGGCTCAAACTACTCACTCTTTATTTTTATGAGCACAAGACATTACCAGTTAGTCCATCCCCCATGCGTGCACAGCACTGTTCTTTTTGGACAAATCATGACAACATCAGTGACCTAGAGGATGACTGGCCAATCCACACCAAATCCCCTGTGCCCACACACAAACATCTATAAGACCCCTACTGCTGAACTGCGGAACCAGAAAGTCTCACCCAATACTATCCAAAGGTGTTAAACTAGGAGCATTTCCAGAACCAACCATCAGCCCTTGCACCACACACAGACACACGCACACACCGGTATGTTAATTCCTCACACTCCACCATACCCCCACAGAGAGCAGAACACAACTCCTGTTTGGTTTGGATGGCCCTAAGAGGGGACCTCCATGTTGAACAAACTATAACACACAGCGGCCCTGTAACACAGCCCGAGTAGTCAGATACAACAGGCTTCCCAGTGCAGTACTGCTGCAGAGATCAATAGGCAGCAGCAGCTCACCTCTCACAAGACCTTGATTATAAATCATTCAAGCCCTGCAATGACAAATCATATTCTATCCTACAAGCTTTGAGACAGCTCACATACTATTATGTCAGCATCCACATTGCATCCATCTGGTAATTTCTGTTTCATGTCTTTTTCAGCTCTATGGCATGCTGGTGCATGCTGTGTATCATGGTGGCTGCAGTTTCAGTTGTCCTTCCATTGTGATTTCTGATATTAAAGATTACATTGCTGCATGTCCACACGTGGCTTGAAGGTGTATTTGATGTGGCTGTATTTATCAAAATCTAAATGTTTGGGATTCTGATCTCAGTGTGAGCCTGACTACTTCCACATGTGGCTTTGAAGATCCAACAGCAACATAAGCAAAAATCAATTTTTGGGCTCTATATGACGTGTTACTTAATCCACCCCTGCTTCACACGACACAAACATTAAAGTCGTATTGAAATGACACATGTAACCATAGCCTTAAATTATGCGCCTGGTGGAGACCAGTGGTGTCCCTGCCCTGCTGTTTTTATCTTTTTTGATCTGGTGACAGTGATGCTGCGGCTCTCACAGTCATGAGAGAGGAGCATTATTGTAGATAATGCCCAACATTAATCTCACACTGCCCTACATATTCAGGGTTAGAGGTCAAAGCCATTTCATGTTGTCGTCCTCACGCTTGAACTTGTACTGGGCTTTCTCCCCTCCAAGACTATTTATTATGACTAATGCCGTGGTTTCAGATATCATTTTAACTCTCCCTCCCTCTCTCCATGCTCACAAGTGTTGGGAGGTATTTCAGTATAAACTCCTGCATTTTCTTGATAGATAATGTCTCAAGCTACCCAGTCTGTGTAAAATGCAAATATCTTTTTGTTTATTTCCATGTGCTACATCAGAAAACAGCAACAAGATACTCCCATTTTGTAATAATGACAAGGGTTTTTTAATGGCGTGTTAATAACAGAGAATGACAGCTCATTGTTGGGCAATTATTGTTTGGTTTTTAAATTTGATTACTTCCAAAAAACTACCATATATCTTTCAATATCTGTTTGTGTACGGGTTTTTGTATTACAGAGTGGTCATTAAATGCAACTATGTAAAACTCTCACTGGATTTCTCACAGGGTTTTTCAAAGATGACACTTAACCAAGTGGAAAACTTCCATGTATTCAAACAAATAACCACAACAATTAATCATTTTTTTGTTTTTCAGCAGAGTAAAACTCAACATGGTATGGGAACAGGCAAAGCATTCATGTGTTTGTGTGCTATGACAAAACCAGAGAGCATGCCACTTCAGCCAACTCCTTTATTATGCTCCTCCACTATCACACACATGCACGCACACAGACACATCGCCAGAATAGTCCAGATTTAAGACATGTCTCTGCTGTAGAACATAGTGAAAAGGACTACCCTGTGGGGCCCTTGGGGGCCAGAAAGGTACTATGTAGCTCTGTATGTGTGCTCGTGCATGCATGTGTGCGTGTGTGAGTGTGCGCAGTGGCTGAGAGTGACCCGAGAGGCCCAGCTAGTTACAGCCTCTCTGCTGGAGACCACCACTTCCACAAAACAAGCATTGTTGATACAGAGCTCCAGACACCAGAGACACACACTGGAAACAACTTCAATGCAGACACACATACACAAATATATACACACCAAATACAAAACAGTACTGAGTTTGAAACTGTCAATCCCAGCAGAGATCATGTTCTGTTTGCCATGAATAAAATCACCTTGAAAGAGTCTCATCTCACAGTTCCTATGCAGCCTTTCACTACAAAAAACTTTCTCACACACACACACACACACACACACACACACACACACACACACACAGCACCCTGTACAAAATGTGGATCACTGTTGCTAACAATAGCCCTTGGGTGGTTGGTCAGACTATTATTGTAGGTGTTTCTATGCTAATTATGTGTGACTGAGAGCATGTCAAAAGCAGTTACTGGTAATAATGTGGTGAGGTGGAAATTGTGAGGTGGAATTACTTTGCCTGCAAAAAAAAAATAGTTTTTGAGTTTCAAAAGTGGCTTTGTCTGACCACCGCCAAACAAACTGGTATTGCTCTGAGCCACTGTGCCAAAGCCACTGGATCAGTGTTATTACTCCGCCAATGCAAAACAATACAAGGAAAGACATCATCACCATCATCATCATCATCAAAGAGAGAAGGGGGGGTCAGCATCATGACCTCCACTTCTGGCTGTGTGCTCTGCAGAGACCTCGTTGGCTGACAGCAGTGTACGTCAGCACCTCTCACCGCTCCAGTAAACCCCCTCAAGCCTCTGGCGGTCACACAGACGCAAGTGTAAAAGTAGCAGCTCTCAACTGTTGCCCGGACTAACCCACTCAGCATCCACGTCCCACACAGTCTGACACGGTGGAGTGATACTGCTCGCTGAGCACGAAGTGGAAAGTGAGAGGAGAAGTGGAACATTTGGGCACAGCGTTTTTTAGTCTGGATTGTTTTAGCGCGTCCACCTTGTCCACCTTAGATCGTTTTTGGACAGCATTTTTCTGCACTGTTTGCCTCTTGGATTTTGATTTTTCATCATTTCATCGGCACTTAAATGGCAGCTCTAAGTATGATTTCTTCACACCTGTTCCTGTTGATGTTCAACTGTTTCCTGGGTGCTGCATCAGTTAGGATCATGAAAGGGGACGCTGGGAGCGCACAGGACACTAGCGTCTTCCAATCCTCTTCAGAAGACATGGATCAGGACATGGTCTCCCAGCACATGTACAAACTATACGAGAACTACAACAGGGAAAACCGCCTCAGAGAGGGAAATACTGCCAGGAGTTTCCGAGCCAGCCAAGGTGTGTGAACACATTGCGAAAGTGCTCAAATACAACAAATTTTCATTATCGAACCCAAAAGGACAAAAATAGCCTTGTGTGCCATTAGTGCACCACTAAGCCGACACGAAAAGCAAAAAATAAATTTCAGAAGTACTTAGAAAGCTTCCCTGATCCTCTCCACGGATGGTTATTAAAAGTGCAGTGGGGATGGATGGCTCAGCCAGACGCCCTAAATAGGTAGGATTGTTTTGGAACAGTCTGAGAATGCATCTAAATGATTTGGGGGAGCTGTGGGCACACTGTGTTTGTGGCAGCAGCTGCGCCCCTTCTGCGCGGAGTCTGACCAATTACCGCAGACAGGATCGCAACATGCGCAAGAATGCGTGCGATTCCCTGCAAGCAATGCCCAGCTTCAAACCAGTAAAACCTCAGTTACGCGCTGCAAAAGGGTCATTGTCGTGGCTTCTGCGTTCCTCCTGTGACTACAGGACATGTGTGACTCCACGTCCTGGAGTCAGGGGGGCTTAAAGCACAGTCGTTCCTCTCTGTCTGAAGCTGTTTTTATAAACACAACTCACAGACATTTATATCCCGCTTAGTTCTCAAATGGCAAATCATAACACGTGTGTATTTTTACTGCAGAGGCTGAGTGTAATCCAAGGAGAGATGTAAGAGAGTTTTCACAACAATGTAAGATCTGTTAAAACAGTTGATTATGTCTTGGTGTCTGGGCAGACAGTGCTGGCTGTATTAGGCTTAAGGGGAAGCTTTAAGAGAAACTGAGGTAAGCATTTCCATATGCAGGCTGAATCCAAGGTAATGTATATCTCTTGAGTCAGTCCATACTTCCGCTGAAATCTTATACAATGAACAATAAGTCTGTTGTTGAAGTTAATGTTCGTCATGAATATGTATCTTTCTGCTCACCCCCCTCCACCCCAGCCAGACAGATCCAGAGTCCAGCTCCCCTTAAGGGCAAGTTCTGCAATCCTACCAAGGCACGCAGCTATGTACAAGCCACACAGCTCAGTCATGTAATACAGAACAAGTAAAGGTGTTTAGTAGTGTCACTTCTTATGATTTTAACCACCAAAGGAGTTGTTTTGGTGCAAACGGATACTATTTCAAATAAATTTTCTTCATCCCTTTCATATAGGACTTTATTATCAGTGTTCTTTCCTTCTACTAAAATGACCATCCAATCATGCCAAACATTTCAGCCCATCAGTATGGATCTGAACAATAAAACATATAAAACTAATTTTCTCTTTTAGCCTTTTTTAAAGCAAGAATATTGAAGCAATAATGAGCTACAAAACTGCCCAATAGTGTCTGTGTGGATTCAATTTTTATGTCCAGGATCAGTGGCAAATCTTTTAGAATAAATTCTGGTTTTGCAAACATCATTCTGTGGATAAAAAAAGAGTTTAATTGTCAGGTTATTCACCTGTCTGATTGACATTGATTGATTGTCTTTGCAGACTCCTCTGACCACAAGACAGTGTACCAGCTAAACCTTACAACCCTCCAGGACTCAGAGGTCATCCTCTCTGCCACATTCCACTTCCTGCTCGATCGGCGCCTTCATCAAAAACCCTGGTTCTGTAAACGCTTCAAAAGCTCATCCTGTCGTTCCTCAGCCGTCCACCCTTCTTCGTCCATCAGCCTGCTCCTACACTCTGTCCCCTCTGGGTCAGAGGTCAGATCTGGGTCAATGGGGTCATTTCTAGGCAATGTGACCTTCCACCCCCACAGGAGAGGGGTGTGGCAGATGAAAGATGTGACCCAGGTCATAAAGGAGGCACGGGACAAGGGTCATCTCCTTGTTTCAGTGGAGCTGGACTTAGGGCAGCAGTACCAGAGGAAACCAGAGGAGGCACTGTCTGCTCGCAGCATGCCCTACCTGTTACTGTTTGCTGATGACCGTGCCTTGGCAGAGGCCAACAGTGTGGCTGCAAGCCTTCAGAGATATGACCCGTTCAGTGAGGGAGGAGAGCCCTCACATTCCTCCCAGGCATCTCAGCTCCTGCACAGACCTAACTCCTCACCAGAGTCAAAAGGACGCGTGAGAAGGGAAGCAACTCTGCTCTCCGACCCCATTCAGAACAATGAGCTGCCTGAGGTCGACTACAGGCCTCATGTATACAGGAAGGATGACCTTTGGGAGAGCACTTGGTACCTGGCACTGAAACCCAAGCCTAAATCAGGCAAGAAGGAAAAGAAAAGAAAGAGCCACGACGAAGAGGGAGTGCAGCGAGGTAGAGGAGCACATGATAAAGAAGAACGTCTGGTTGTCAAAGAAGGAGAAAGAACATCACAAGGGCTCAAACCTGATGACTCAGCTGTGAAAAAACTCAAAGACAGCCACATGCAGGCGATGAGCGACGGACAAAAGCATGAGCGCAGAAATGAGGGAAAGGATGGAAAAAATCACAAGGGGAACGCAAACTCTCAGTCACCTGTTCTGAGTTTTGATGAACAAACCATGCGTAAGGCCAGGAGGAGGCAGTGGGGCGACACCCAGCACAGAGGCTGCTCCAGGAGGAACCTCAGGGTGGATTTTGCAGACATTGGCTGGAGCGAGTGGGTTATAGCACCTAATGCATTTGATGCCTACTACTGTGCTGGCACATGTGGATTTCCCATGCCCAAGGTAGGAACACAAACACCTAAGTTTCAAAATAGCATTACCAAGTTCTATTGAATAACTGTAGCATGTTGTTTATATTGATCTCCTCCTTTGCACGCCTCTTCTCCACTCTCCAAACTCTCCCAGGTGGCGAGGCCGTCTAATCACGCCACTATCCAGAGCATAGTCCGAGCCGTTGGGATCATCCCAGGAGTTCCTGAGCCCTGCTGTGTCCCAGAAAAGATGAGTCCTCTGGCTGTGCTGTACCAGGATGAATCTAGGAACCCAGTGCTCAAAGTTTACCCCAATATGTCCGTCCAGTCCTGCTCCTGCAGATAGGGAGAGGTGGCCAACGGGGCAGAGGCCTAAATACAGTGGATGCGGAGATAAACAGTAAAAGGGACTAATGGAGACAGAACCTCTGCTTGTTAAGTGGATTCTTGATACTGAGAAACAAAGTCACTTTGGCCGTTGTTATTTCTTGAAGAAGATAAACTGTAGAGAAATCACTTCCATTTCTTCTGTCCTGCAGCAGCAGACTTGAAGAGACACATTGTCTGGCATCTGCCTTAGCAAGAGGAACAGAGTCACACATGTAAAGTCAGGGCTCCACATGTCCAAGAAGCCCAGTTGTTTTGATTCTGCGTTTGAGATAATATTGAGGTTGATTTCATGGACAGAAACATTTAAGGGAAGTTTTCCTTTTATCTCAGAATGCACTTGCTTTTGAAACAGCTCACAGTGAGTTTGTGTTAATGTTTTCTTTGGACACAAAGGCTATAAATAAAAGACTTTATTAATGTGTCGTGGGGCAGCTTACACAGTCTCAAATAGATGACAGAGATTATGAAACGTTTTGCATACTGTGTGCTAATTACACACCACATTGTACATACATGCAAAGCTAATTTGTCTGCAAGACAGAAAGGTTATTGTACATTGTTGCTCTGTATATCTTAAAAAGGAAATATCCAATGGATTGTAGAGAGCATCTGGGATTCATTTACACCGAGCCATCCCCCTCATTACACTTCAAGAATGTTATAACCAGAAATATTTTTCTATTTTAAATGTGAATCTTGGTTTAAAAAATAATAATAACTGGTCATGGTTACTAGGTTATGTATTACTATATTTTAGTTGAGATGGTGTACATGTGTATTGTTTAAATTATGAAAAGGTAGCCATCTATAAATTAGAATAAAAAAAGTAATTTAATCCAGTGCTGTTGCTTGTATAATTTTGTTTCATACAGTTTGTGTTATTCTTGGTCATTTCTGCATATAATGTTTGATTCTTGGGGGGGGGGCCCTTTTGTCAAAACAAACCTAAAAGGGCACTACTGTTCCAAAATAGCTTAGTACAAAAGCAGGAAGGTTCCACTCAAAGATAGCCAACACTCCCCTAAAGCCCCTTGAACCCATTAATACCCCACACCAAAGGCTCAGACGTCTGTCGTCCAGCAAATAATGCGACTGATGCCGCTGCCATGTGTTAATGTTTGATGGAGGAAGCAGACACGCACCTATTAGGACGTCAGACACTTCAACTTCAAAACAAAACTTCCCCTCTTCTAACTCTCTGCCCCACACCCCATTCAAAAGCAGAACACTTCCAAGTGCAGGATGTTTTCCTCAATAGCATTTTTTTTAAACCGATGGTTACAGACAGACAATCTCAACAACTTTAACTCGACTGCTTGCCACTTCTATTCAAAGGAGGAAGAAAGCGACCCATGTGGTGCCTAAACAGTGTATCAAGCTGACAGTGAAATGACAGAGGGAACCTTTTGACTATTAACCCATCGCTCTGGGGTTGTTTTGACTTGAGCCTGAAAAAGTTGGCACAGAGCACCACATGTGTTTCCAACAACAGAATGCTCTGAAGTTTGCCAAGACTGGACGGTAATTTTGTCCCAGAGACAGAGACATTTAATAACCATTTGGGTTGAAGGTAATACAATTTTAGCTCTTATACTGATTATCGCAGCTGAGGATAATGCTGTACGTCTTCTGCCTTGTAATTTTGCACAGAGAGCTGTAAGAAGGAAGAGTCAGTCACCTGTTCCACCTCTTTGGTCTGCATTGCTTTGTCCATTAGATACACGGGCTACAAAATTATTCACCATCTTTGGAAGTTATCATTTTATTGTCTTACAGCAATGAATCAAAGGGGTTTTAATGTGGACACTGATCAACAGAAGACGACCCTTTGATGTCAAAGTGAAAACTGATCTCTACAAATCTGATACTGACTCAATAATATTTCGACCTTAACGATGCAAGTGACACTTGAAACCCGGTGACTACACATAAGTGATCTCTATTTAACTCATTATGTGACTTCTAAAGCCAACTGGCTGCACCATAAAGTGATGGTGTTCTTCACTGAAGGGGATGAACACTTTTACAAATGTATTTTATACCTGTAATACATGTTTCACTTTATATAGATACTTTTGTTAGTATAATATAAAAAAGGAGACCTTATAATTTTAGCTATTTTACCACGTTATTACAAGAGTTTAACTAAATGGGTGCAAAATGAAGAGTATGTAAGAAACACTGGGGCCCGTCGCTGAATATTCACTGATAAAGTGTGCTGCTGTGACATGTAGTGATGAAATGATAAGGACCATCACAACCCTAAAGAGATTATCTTGAGTTCATATTAGAGGATGAGCAAGAGAGGCAGATGAGAGGAGAGATAAATGTCTGAAATACTAAATGCATGATTCAGTTTTCTCCATTTTGAACAAGTGGAGATGTTCAGCAACAACAAATCTTTTTACAAAAGCACCCTTCATGGGGCCTCCATTTAAATTATGATGATGACTGTAATTGGGGTTATTATAAAGCATGTTTACATTAATAGATGTTTTAGCTTCAAAGTAGGTTGGCCCAATTTAAAAGAACAAATCCAGGTTGATTTTTCCCCCCTAATTTCCTGAGTGATCCCTTTAACAGTCCGGACCCATAGTCTGCTATTATAAAGTGAACCCCATGTCAACCGCAATCACAGTCACAGGAGAGTACTTACAATGGTCAATTCCAGCCTAGAGAACCACATAGGCTCGTGTTCAGAGCCCAGTATACCTAAAAGCCAAAACCAAACATGGACCCAAGAACAATATTTGTTTTTCCACATGATGACTGTTCAATTAATGGAGAGCAGTACAGCCATTATTAGACAACAGAGGATTTTCTGTGTCCGGGCTGAAATGGCTCTTTCCTCACATGGTTACTGAGCTCAGAGAACTAATAGGTCTGTTCATAATGACATAGTTTTAATAGAGTGACACTGTGCCTTTTAATCACGCATTTAATCATGAGGGCCACTGGGTATTTTATTTAAAAATCTAATTTTTCCCTTAGAAAGTGAAACAGAAACTACTTTTACCAGTTTCCAAATCACTTTTAGAACTGTTTTTCATCCAAGGAATCCATTTTAGTGTGTAAAAAAATATTTGGACTACCTTGAGATAAATGAGGGTTTAAAACTCAACAAAACATTAGGAACATAATGCAGTGTATTAGTGCCGAAATGTGAATGTTTTGTGTGCAGTTTTCATGTCCTGTGTAGGTTTTAGTCCCAGCAGTAAAACACACAAGTAATTATGTCCAACTAAAGATCATCCATGAAAGAAATCTGTTATATTCCCAGAACAGTATTAATGAACTCCATGAAGGAGCCCTCTAAACCCTCTTATTTGTGGTGCAAAGAGACTGGGAGGAGAAAATCTGTTACTCAAATAAAAGTAGATAACAACAGTGTGGGCGGGTTTACATCCCTGCTTACGTTACAGAGTGACTGAACAGAGTCGAGGCTTGACTTTCCCATGAACTTCATGCCTTCTTCCCGCCTCATTTACCTGCAACAGAGACGACTATTTATGTCAATCTGTCCGCAGTCTGACCTGAACGGGATGTACTATTCGTGGAGAAACATAAAATGTCAAATTCAAAGCAGTAGGCTTATGGACTCCATCCAGGTCTGTAGATGAATGATAACCATTAAACAAGAACTTGATTTCATTTTTGAGTAGCAGCCTGGGAATCAGCCTCTCATTGTTTCAGTTCATTTTTTTAAAATAGCCTTTTGAAATGTTCGGTGAAACATCTAAAATGACTTACAAATATTGTATTGATGGATCTTTTAAACAACATTTGAGTCTAATATTATAGTACATGAGAGAAGTGACAACAAAAAGGTTTCCTCCCATTGGTTCATACAATGAACTTTCTATGAATCAAACAATTCATGGTATCATTCAAGACAGTCTATTTACAAAGCAAATATATTTAATAGATATTCTTCATATTTAATCATCTGCAGAGGGAAAATAGCGAAATGTTGGTCTCAGTCGCCACCTATTGGAACAGAGAAACACTGACAGCCTTTCTGAGTAGGACTGACATGAAGGTGGAAGAAAATACTCGGACACGTCTGTTTAATTTTCATAATTTTAGATTTCAAAACGAATGCGCAAAAACACTCATTCGATATCTCTTGTACAAATAAGAGCAGAGAAAAGCTGATAAATAAGAGGATTGCGTCGAATTTATGACAATCATGAGCTGACCTTCCCTCCTGAGTTCCATAAGGCACAAAATAATCATCAACCTAACACACAGGGCTAAAGGACAAACAACAAACTGCAGTGAGAACAGCTTACACATACCTCTATCGTCATCTAGTGGACAGGCTGTGATGGCCATGTGTTGCTATTTTCTTTACAGCTAACTACCTACATTCACTGTCTCGTCGTGAATCTGGAGTCTAAACCTGTTAAATGTGAGCATCATTTAGGAAATAAATAACGTTTTTTGCGTCCCTTCTTCTCTTAGTTATGAGAAGTCATGTGTCTGGACAGGTGGTGCCGCTCTCGGAAGTATTCGTGGCAGATCGGGCAGGTAAGTTTCTCCTCCCTCCTCCTCCTCACCTGGGACTCCGCCGCGAACTCCTTCTTGTGATGAGAACGCATGTGGAAAACGAGGTCGGAGGTCATGCGGAAGGACAGGTTGCATTTGGCGCACCAGTTCTGCACCGACACGCCGAATGAGGTTAAAGTCGGCGGAAGGATCGTGAGAGAAGATGTGGTCTGCAGCTGAACGCCAATGTTTCGCGACCAGAGCTCCGGTGCGTAATGGAAAGCATTGTTTACTGCAACCGGGGAGGAAAATGTCTGTAAATCACCGGTCAGGATGTTAGATGCCATCAGATTGTTGTATCCCAGAACAGTCCTGGAGGTAAAGGCATCAGTCACCTCCTCTAGGCGGCTAGAGGGGGCTGTTGGCGCGCTGCTGAGGTGCGCCTGGGGGTCAATAGGAGAAGTTCTTTTACTCGGTTTACAGAAAGCGCTTTTCTGTTCGCCCCGACTGTTGGACAGGACCAAAGAAAATGCACTGCTGCTGCTTGAGTGCACACCAGAGCTCTCACCTGTCTCCGACCGTGCGTCTGTCTCCCTGCCACGCGTAAAAGTCCCTTTGGCATGCCCCGCGTCAGCAAAAGCATCACTCTTACATCCCAAATGATCCGGTTTGATCTTATTATCAGCTTTCAGTTTCCCTGCAGAGGAAGATGCATCTCCTGCGCCCTGGTCGTAGCCCTTACTCAGCTGTGTAATATTGTCATCATTAGAAATATTCGTTTTTTCTAACAGAACCGTTTTCCGTCCTTTGGAATAAAGAGTTTCCTCGTATTTCCTTCTCTTGGGGGAAACCTCTGCGTCCTCGTTGTTGTCAGATTTTTTGTGTTCCAAATCTCTTGCGATGTTGTGGAAATCTGTCACCCGATGTTGCCTTTTAGTTTCCACATGCTTGTGCTCGTAAAGCTCGCGGCTCCAGGTGTCACTCTTTACCTGGGTACACAGGAATCGGCAGTGAGCCAGGAAAGGATTCTCATTCTTGAAGACCTGGTTACATCTTCCACATTTAAATTCTGAAAGAAAAAAACAAGATGTGACTATATGTACAGATACATTTAAATACAACGTATTATTTTGGAGAGGAAAAACAATTTAATTTTAACGTACATCCTCACAGAAGCCCAACCATAATGGTACTTTCTGCAATAAAATACTCAGATTGATGCTCTTTTAGTTTAAAGATGTTCATGATGCTGTATATGGGCTTTATAAGCCCATTTTTAACAATGATCAGCAGCCCTGCCAGTGTCCTGACGTTTTACTATAGTCTTACAGAGCGCTGCCTCACCTTCACTCGATCCTCTGGTCATGTCCGTGAAGCCCAGTAGGTGAGAAAGCTCCTGGTCGTACCACACCAGCAGCTCTTCCTCCTGCTGAATGTCCCGTGTGGTCCGCACATACAGCTGACCCGCTTTCAGGAAGGCCTCTGTGTTCTGCTCCTCTGCATTGCGCGCAGCCTGTACCAGCCGCAGCCAGGACAGCACCAGCGCGGAATTGCGCATGGCCTCGGGGTCCACCTGTTGACAGGAATCAGTGACATTTTATAGTTCCCAAATTATTGCATTTAATATTTTTCTTAATTACACGCTTGAAATTCCAATAATCAAAGAGTTTAATTGTTAATCTGGCAATGTTTCGCCAGACAGCATTTTTTTAAAAGGCTGTCTGGCGAAATAAAAATCCACGTTTTTAATTGTTTGAAGAGAGCAGCTTTATGACAAGCACAAACTACTGATTAACAGCAAAAACGTATAATCACATATAAATAGGTACATCCATTGTATATTTAGCAAAAAATTTAAAAACAAACAAACAAATATAGGTCCAAAAAACAATGTTCATGACATCACTGGGCATGACCATCTCTTTGAAGTTCAAATGTCCATGCTGCACGCTGTCCACAAAATTATACAACTCACCCTGAACACATAGGATTTAGCTCTCTTGTCGCAGGATTTCTGCGCTATGAAGGCGATAGTGTCATAGAAAGTGTTTTGGAGTACACATGGACCAAAGCATGTGCCTGCAGGGATGCTGCGCGTAACGACCACACTGGTGTAGAGATCCGCTGGGTGCTGGAGGAATTTACTGTCGTCAGTCCAGATGGACCGAGGCAGGAAAGTGTGATCCATCGTTAAACTGGAATAAAATACAACGGTAGTGGTTAATTAAAGAGCAGGTAAACAATATAGGTTTTTCATTGTTTAGGGTTATTTCAAGATGAAGGGAAAATCACGAGGCCTCACTTGATTTTATTAGAATTTTATTAGACTAAAATCATGAGAATCGTAACAGCTAACACACATTTTAAACTATTTGCTTTTGTCAGTGAAAATATAGAGCGAACAAGTGGGCGGTATGAAATAAAATAAATAAAATATATTTTATTTCATATATAAATATGAAATAAAATATAGGTTTTATTGGGGTGACATGCTGTTTGCCGATTTGGAATCAGATACTCTAAACCCACGCTGAATTGTTTTGTATGCAATATTGAAAATATGAATTCGTGCAACTGTATTTTTTGTTTTGTTTTTTTTCTGCTAAATATACGCGTCCCAACTGTGAGGCAGGCGCAGCCGGTGTCGAGGCAAAATTATTTCTTAACGTCCTTTGTCTCAGTTTTTCAGTCGGTTTCTCCTTTTGTCTCCCCATCTGCTGTGGAGCCAAACTGCCTCATCGGTGCGCAGAATAAGTTCAGTGTGTTTTTTCTGATGTATTATCAGTAGTAATGCGATAGACGGAAATATTAAGTGGCTACTGATTTTTCCTTCTCTGGTCAATAAAAAGTATCTGATCTTCAGGATTTTATCTTTAAAGCAATTGACAGCTGTTCGCGAAGCATCACAACAGAAAGATCTGTGGCAGTAACACTGGCAGTAAAAAATTGACATTTGAGAGAGGAATCGCGCGTCCCTGTGAAGAAAACAGTGGAGATGTGCATTAATGTGGACTCACCCGCGGGACATTGAGGAGGATGTTTGTGCCGTGTGGCAGCGACTTGCGGCAGGTGCAGTGGACCTCGGTAACGATGCCCTCTCGTTTCTTGGTGAGGAGTTACTTATCCGACTGAATCTTCCTCCGTACTGTCGACCCTCTGCGCTCCCACTCCCACTTATCCCCTTCAGAGAGCACATTGAAGCGTGGCGCATTGATGTAAACACGTGCGCGCTCACGCACACACGCGCGCACACACGATTTGAATTGTGTCCTATGGCAAATTTTCCCTTGTCTGAGTTACAGTCAATTCCATGAAGAAGACAGTTTTTGACGCTAGACAGGAAGATAGTGCCAATAATGCACATACATAATGGGGTATTCATCCAATACATGCATGGAGCAGACTCATGTGACCACATAGGAACAACAGCACATCAACATTTTTACCTTTTAAATATAATGTTTCGAGTGGTTATAAATTGTACAATGTCAGGCAGTAGCCTACTCCTACATTTCCTAAAACCACAAGCTCAGAGGACCACAACCTGCGGCAGACCTCGCACAAGCCTTTGCCAGCCTGCAATAAAAACTATATAATGTGATGTATAATGCAGACAGACGCCTTATTATCTGTTTTTACTCCAAAACTGTCACTCCACTAATTGTGCGCAATAGACATTCAGTTTATACACACTATGTGGGAATCGTAGACTGTTTTTGGTTACGTGTCTGGAAACAATCCAACTAAACAAGAGTGGTGGAAATCGTCCTGGCTAATGTGGGCAACAGGAAATTGACATTGGCCACTACATGATACCATGCAGGATGGTCTGGCTTTGCCACCGGGCAAATACATTATTCATAAACTAAATGTTTCTGCCTAATGAGCATTTAATGGATTATTCTGCATCAAAGATTTGGTTTGATTAGATGTGCCGGTGGTTATCGAGCCAACTTTCTATAATGAGAAAGCGGGATCACATAAAAGCCTTCACTGGGGACTCCTAGGAGCTACTCCAACAAGCACAATTACAGGCTGGATAAAATTTGATTTATTGTTGGATAATATTTCCTCGATTTTTTTAGCTTATCACATAACACTGTGTTGATATGTTTGATGGCACTCACGAACACTTTGAAAACCGCCACAAAAACATCACATCCTGTCATGGGTCGATTAGCATTCAGGCCCATAATTGAGTTGCGCTTGTTGTTTTTCTTTGCTGTTTTTCTACTGAGAGCGAAATGCCTGAGACCTAAAAAAAACCGCCGCAAAATGACCAAAATATTGATTATTTTAAACAAGATACACAATTATGATTAGGCTAGTTATTGTGACACTGGCTTGATTATTTAATTTGACAAATTCTAAATAATCTTAATTATCAAGCAAAACTATTTAGCATCAGACTTATTCCAGGACAATGAAACTCAATTAGCCTGTTGTTATTTTGCGTAATCCCACTCCAGACAGTAGATAGCTGCTCACTTCTTTTCATGGGGCTCTTTTTTGTGTGCAAAAGTGGAGTTTTATATCTCTCCTCGGGTGTCGCTCCTCTCCTCCATTCTGCCCTGCTTCAGTGCTTTTTTTCTCAGCTAAAAGAGAAGACTTGGAGAGCCAGGCGAACAAGACCCCTGTAGGCTGAATGCACTCAAACAAGTAGGACAGAACACCGAGGAACAAAGCCCTTTTACACACTGTCGATTCAGAAGCAGACGATAGAGAAAATGTGAAGATCTTTAGTTGTCACAGTGTTGGAGTAGTCAACAGTAACCGGGAAAGATGGCGAGGACACAGAGTCGCATGTTCCTCGCCTTGGCTTTGCTGGGAATTTTCTTCCTCGATGTCTCGGTGAAAGGACAGCTGCAGGGAGAGCAACAGGAGGAGGAGGAGAGGTCCTGTCAGGGTGCCTTCGACCTCTATTTTGTCCTGGACAAGTGAGTGTCCGATATTATTTATGGCTTTGTTACTTTCTCATCGCTGCACATTGCCATGCAACCGCCCAGTTGTTTGGAAACGCGGAGCGCAACCGTCAGACTCCACGTTTCTGTTGTAACGGGACGAAAGAAAAGTAACCTACAAGTTTGAGCTTGTATATTCGGAAGGCTTTATCGGATTGCCTTTTGTATCACACAGCCAGTCTTAATAAATAGGAAAGTGGTTTGTTTGATAGAGTGACTACACGCACAACACGGCCAAACCCATTAAAACCCTCATTATTAAGCGTCTTTTCGCAAAGGCAGCGTTGTGTTTGAATTAGGAAGAATTGCTATTTCGGACATTGGGGCATGTTTTTCTTTTCGACCGGTTGAAGGTGGAGAGGCAAAGAGTATGAGCTTTACCCACGGGATGTGGGCAGGGCGAGCAGGATGGATAGAATTTCAGGCTGATGACGCCTGCGGACACAGCTGCAGCAGCTGCCCCACAGCGGTGCTATGTGGCCTGGTGAGCCCAAAACTATTCTTTGCTCCATCTACTGTGAGCCGATTGTATCCGGTGACTAGAGGCAGACCATTCTTCATTGTTTTTCTGTAGGGAGTTAGCTGTCTTAACACTAAGTATGTTTATAGGTTGATGTTTTTATGGAACAAAAACACCAGAAATAAAAATAGCACCACTTTCTAAGGCTTGTTTTATAAGTGGTTAAAAGCTGTAACTAATTACATTATCACTGGTTAATAAGTTAGGCTATGTATTAATGATCATTTTGTAGTAACAGTATTTGGGTTGCCAGGTTATGAAAAATCCCTTGTATCCATATTAATTCACATTTAAAAGGTTCTTCAGTTCACTATAATGTCTTCAACTTACCTTCCATCAAAAGGGCTGCAGAATATCTCAACTATAATTGATGTGTTTTACAGTTAGAATGTAAAACCCCTCATGAACTGTATGTAAAATGTATAGATGGTATATAAAAATGTCACTACTACATTTTTAAATGTAACCCTAAACTTGATGTTAGACTTAAGAATTGTATTTCTTGTATTGTGTTTCTTGGACATGTTCGTCTTCATTTGATAGGAGCCAGAAGCAGATCTAAGATTGATCGGAAATGAGGCATGACTTTACAAGGATGACAAACAAAGGTCCCCAGACTGATTTTAATCAGAGACCTTGCAATTACTTACGCCTCTGTGACCTCTAGGCCACACAGATGCCCTAATCTACTCTCCACTCTCAGACTGTAAGATCAGTCTTTGAATATCTTTAAAACTCAATGGACTTTTGGGTGGCACCATTTGCAAGCCAAGAGCAATGTAAATTCGGCCACCTCACAGCCCTGACAAACATAAATAACCTCATAATAGTAAGCTGTTTCAGGCTACATGGTCAGTGAGAATGTTTTTTTACGGCCTTTTTTGATTGTGTAAACCTGACAATTCCAGTATTCATGTAGCTATGCTCTCTCCAGAGGTGTGGACTTGAGTCACATGACTTGGACTTGAGTCACATGACTTGGACTTGAGTCAGACTGGAGTCACAAATATGAGGACTTTAGACTTGACTTGACAAAATCAAAAAACTTGTAACTCGACTTTGACTTTAACATCATTGACTCGTGACTTCACTTGGACTGGAGCCTTTTAACTCAAACTGACTTGATGTTATTTAATTTATGAAATTATACAACATTTGTTGTGTGAAAATGCACCTAAGCCTTTTTTCTGCAGCCCACAGGTTAACACTTTATTCAGTAAAGATTATTTAATTTTTAACTCTTAAAAATATGACATTAAATTTGGCGAAGAGCAAATTATGACTTCTTTATTACTCAAAAGTAGAGGTGGGCATAGATTATTTTTTTTAATCTAGATTAATCTAGATTAATCTTGAAATTAATCTAGATTAAAATGGCTCATTTGAATTCTGCCGAAGGCCTTTAAAATATGTGTGCGAACGGGTTTCAAGCCAGGTGGCGCATTAGACCAGGGGCTCATCTCCTGTTTCCAAAATGCATCACAAACTGCTTGAGAAAGGTGATGAAAATAAATCATGTTCAATAAGATGTACTTGCGCGTGTGATGTGCTTTGCATTTAGGTGGTAGGCTACTTGAGACTAGAAGAACTCCTACAGTAAACTAATTCTGCATTGCACAAGGTGCAAACAACCTTTCTTGTCGAATTTTCCATTGGGAAGCTTCTTAAAAGTAAATTTTCCCAGAAGCAAACCCGGCGGCTTCAGAGATGTTCGTACACAAAGTGCTGTCCAACAGCTGTCTGTGGACGTGTTGCTACAGTTAGTGTGAGTAAATACCGCACAATGCGTTTATTAATCAACCGGCGTATCAATAACTAACCTGGCTAGTTGTAAACAAACAGCTGGCCGAGCGAGGTTGTAACCGGAACGCCGTCAAGTCTGGTGTGACGTCACTCCCAGCTCCGACCTCCGAGGTAAATGGAACGCAGCAACAGCTGCATCCATGTTAGCACGTCACGTTTGATGTGGTAATTTCACAGTAGGCAGACACACAGGTTCGAAGACTCGTTCTCGGCCCCTACAGTGCGATTCGGCTAGGTATACATCTGCGCTAAAATATCAAGGTGAAAGTCATCATAGCTTGGCGTAGTATAGACCCAGCTCCCAACCCAACTTTGAGAATAGATTAACGGCGATATTTTTTTTATCGCCCGATAAGAGTCTCACGTTAACGATAACGGCCCACCACTTCTCGAAAGTTTACTTGCCTGTCTCAACTTGGGACTTGACATGGGACTTGAAACTTACTTTGACTTACTTGAGACTTGTGAAACAATGCCTTCTGGCTTCCCTTCCTCTGGCTCTCTCTGCAGCCTCAGGCCATGCTGCTGTTCATAGCAGTTCAGACATTATACTTTACATGTTTGACATATGGCTTGACTTGTATGGTGAAAGTTAGCTGTGGACACAGAATAATCAGACATGTCAAAACATGTACTGCTAAGTGAGCAGAAGGAGAGAGAGAGAGAATGACAATATAATATGCCCTATTTTTGTATAGGTATGACAGGTTATCTTGTCATAAAAATGGATTATGTTTTGGCAGAATGATTGACAGTGAGGTAGGCTAACGATTTAAAAAAGATTGCAGTATGTCCTTAGATGCTCCATGTTCATCACCTATGAGCTGTGAGGTGGACACGTTGAGTGACATTTTACTTGATGATCTTTCGGATATCCACAGCAGCATCTGTCAGCCACTCTTCAGTCTTTACCCTTTGCTTCAAAAAGTTTAGGAGCAGCCTGGGGAGCGTGGCACGTCACGCATGGCCAAGCCCCTGGTATGCCTCTGTTTGTTTGACTGTCTGGACCTGCGTGCTTCAGCAAGCCTTCAGGAAGCTTCTGCTCTTTTTCCAAAGATGGCACCGACTTGTTGGCTGTTTTTTTTAGTTCGTAAATGCCACACAGTGACCTAATATAGTGATCAGAATAGAGTGAAATCATGCATTAGGGAAGTCTACACTGCTCTTCACCTCTTCACTATTTGTCTTACTCACATGTTTGGCTTTGGCTTCACTGTCCAGAAGGTTATGAGGCATGCTGAGTGTGTGTATGTGCGTGTGTGTGTGCGCGCGCACAGGCTCCACTGGAGGCACCTCAGCACAAAGAATGAACATTAGAAAAGGTAAAGGGCCATCAGCTCCCTGCATTCCTACACTCCACGTCTGACCATGCATTTTCCTCTCTATATGGTTGCCCACAAATAGAACAATAGGTGTTATGTTTTATGGCTGCAATCTGAACAGAGATTTGTTTTCACTGATCCAGTTACTTTGGCCGGCAAATATTGCAGGCAAAAGAATATGCTACCCTATTGATTGAGTGCTGTATTGGTTGGATGATGGCAGTGATTTAGATTTGTGGCTTAACTACACTAGGAAAGATGCAGTGTGTTTACAGTACATAAAGTAACATTAAATTTCATTTGCTGAGAATTTATCCAATCCCATGAATTAAAAATAATATTACAGTGTATAGAGGGTGTATTTTTATTAGTGATCAAGCTCTCAATTTTTCTTCTAATTAGGCAAATAATATTTTATTCCACATGTTTTTGAACATTCCGGGTCATGTCTCTAAGTTATATACTTCATCTCAGTACTTCAGCAACAGTAAGTCTACATCTGAGAAGCTGCACTGGCAGTTATTTTCCTTGATTATTGACTCAAATGATTAATTAAATAGATAAATATGTTAATAAGATGAATTCCTCCTCAGTCATTCATAAACAAAGTATAAAGTATAAATGTAGATTGGCGTTGGAGCCTTTTGCTTCGCTCTCAGTTTGGTTAAAATAATACTTAAAGGACTGTTAAATATTTTTTACTTTAGTAGTGGTTTAAGTTAAGGAACCTTCTGCACACTGAATCGAAACTGAGCTTTTGGTGTATGTGAGACTCCTTCTATCATGCTTTCACTTCCAGGGAAAGGGATAAGTGGAGCAGGAAGTAACTGGTTAAGTGAGTGGGAGCCTACAAAGGAGCCATCATGAATCTATCCAGCTCAGACTTTCACTCTGTTTATGACCCTTTTACACATCCATACACACGGCCCTGCCCTTTGCTGAGGTTGGCATATAAGCTGTTTGATGTTGCATCCTTAACTAGACACTCACACTCACATTTACCCCCTGCTGAGTGCTACTTCTGTGTCCCACTGTTGTTCATGTCACAGCCTTTTCACTCTGCGGACCCCCAACCTGTTGTTAAACTGGCTGTGCTCATGGGACCATCTGTTCCCCCTCACAGTCACACAAGCACACACACACACACACATGCACGCTTGCAGAAACACGGATACTATACACGCACGTGGACACACAGGCCAGCTGCCTGCTACATGGTCCCTGCTAGAGGCAGATTGCTACATCTGTCCCTGTCTAACCTCAACCCTCTGGCCCAGCAGCAATTAGCTCCCATTAGCAGCCCCCCTGGGACTGGGCTTCATTAAGGAGACTGTCATGGCAACAGTAGCGTGTAGGAGGCTAACCAGCAGTACTCACCACTGACAGTTTACTGTTCAAAGTAATGGTATGTGACTGTGGCCAGAGGAATGTCCTCAAATGTGGAGGATAAACTGTTATGGTTGTTCCAGGGTTTTTTTGGTGCAGGTCTTACCTTTTTATTTTAAGGTTCTGATTTTGTTCTCGGAAGCTAAGGTATTAAGATAAGGTTTTAGTCATAGTTTTGCTTACTTTAGCGTACACAGGAAAATTAAGCTAAATGCTAACACTGACATGATAATATTGAAAGGCAAACATGCTGATGTTTAGCATATTAATATATTTTATAACAATAATGTGCACTGTCCTAGCACATTAGCAACCTCCGACTATTAATATATTATAGTACAGATGAAGTTGATGGTTTATCATCAACTCTGATATTAACTTATAGGTATTAGTCATCAAAATTTTGAAATGGTGCCCTCGATGAAAGGTTTAGGATTAGTTATTGTCATTCTGTGGGAACCACGGATGTACCAAATTTTAAAGCAATCCAAATCCCATCCTAAAAAATTGCTAGCCCTATCATTCAGACAGGTTTGTATTTTTATAAATCATTAGTGATATTAAAACTCTTGACCTATTTCTGAAGCTAATGTAGGGTCATTTTATTAAAGTATAAATGAGGTTTTAGTGTATATTTTAGCATAAACAGTGACAAAGTGGTTTAAGCTAAATGCAGATGTCAGCTTGCTAACATACAGTGACATTACTAATTTGCTAATGTTTAGCATGGAATTATGTTCACTGTGTTTACTGCTTAGCATGCTAGCACAGTGAACACAAAACTACTGTTGAAGCTGATGGTATTGTCATTAGTTTTGGAGGTATCGGTCATAAATTTTGACCTGAATGGTGGTGGGCTGGTTTTCACCTGCTAGCTGACAGACCAGCATTGCCATCCCTAGAGTCACGCCACTAGTGTGGATAAACACTGTCTCACACAGTCTTGTTTTTAACTCATCAGTCAAAAAGCATTTTCATTTTTGTATGACTTAGCCCAAACTTCCTGGGAGAGGTGGCCCTGTTTCCTAGTAATTTTAATTTGATTCTATAAAATTGTATTGGCTGTGGCTGATGATAATTACTCATTTGTGGCAATTTCATTTCTTCCTTATAAGGTTGTGTTCATGTTGTTTTTCAGATCTGGAAGTGTGAAGAATCACTGGATAGAGATTTACTCTTTTGTAAAGCAGCTGGCAGAGAAGTTTATCAGGTACACGCAGGATTAGTCATTCAAGAATTTGGATGTTTTCTGTTTTTGGCAGAGTTAATGTAAAACAACTGTGTGTTTGCAGCCCCATGCTGCGCATGTCTTTCATTGTATTCTCAACAAGAGGAAACATCATCATGAAACTGACTGAGAATAGGTAAGACCAACACCTGAAATGTCACTGTTTCTTCTGTCTGGATCTTCCCTCCCTGTGGTACTACACATGTCTTCTCTTGTTTTTTTGAGTTGTCCTAACTTCTGGAAACCAAATATTTAATTAACAGACTTTCTTGCAACTCGAAATTTAATTGCATACAAATTTCACCCAGATAACAACTTTAGTGCAAAGCAGTGCATTCAGTCTTCAGAGGAAAAATGTGGTTGCAGACTAATCTTGGCTTTTACTTGAACCACACACAGATATTACTTACTAATTCAATCCACTTTCAATCTCCCTCTTTGTATCTACTGTATTGTGGATTTCTAAATCTCTTTCCCTAAGAGTAGCTTTTTCAGTATATTTCTCATTTTATGCATTTTATTAGACTGTTTGTCTGTTTACCCAACAGGGAGGCCATCACTGGAGGCTTAACGGCTCTGAGAATGGTCATCCCTGGAGGAGATACATTTATGAACTTAGGCCTGGAGATGGTAAGGATGAGGCAGAGGACCCAACACATTCGTAAAGCCAGTCTAAATCACACTAGCTTAGTCTTCCCTATAACATTTTATTCTGGAAAGTGTTCACTAAGAATTAATTGAGCTTGGCAGCAAGAACCTGATCCAATTAGATTGCTATGAGGAGTGGCTCAGAATGACTTGCTGCTTCCGGAAACTGCTGAGCTTTGTGAACGAGCACTTAAGCGAGGCACTTCACAGTTCAAGATTTAACAGCTTTTCCAGATGACAGCCAAGTTTGGAAATAATCAAAAGGAAAGACCAGTGCTAGCATGTCGTATCATGTCGTAGACTTAGGGAGGTTTCACATTGATGTCCTGGAAAAAGTTAAGCCTTATCAGAACACACTGAGCAAAGTGAGGTTTGTTGGCTGGCTTTGCAGCACTATCAACATGTTTTTACACATTGCAGGCTATTGTAATGTATGAAACTGTACTACTTCTCTTTTCAGTTAACCGAACAGGTCCAGAATCCTTACTAACGCCTTTTTTGTAATTGCAGGCTAATGCACAGATATATCAAGAGAGGCATGGTAAGCTCTAATATCCTCTTACATCATAGTGTATAGTTTCAGAGAATATAAACGTTTTGTGTTCTGCAGGAACAGCCAGCGTTATCATTGCTTTGACTGATGGAGAACTGAATGAGTGGCAGTTTGACACAGCTCAGCGAGAGGTAAGACGTCTTGTCAAGGATTTGAGGGGGGTAGACAAAATAGTGTGAACACTTGATGGAAAAGGAGTTTAGATTGAAGTCATTAGCAAGCATTGCCACAGGGACAGGCCTTGTTATTGTAGGTTGCATGCCAGTTAAATGTATTTGTGGTACTATATGTCCGTTCTATTCCTGTTTGTTAGGTTTAAGTTGCTGTTGCTGTTCTGTTTTATTGCTCTTTGTGATATTCATATTGTTTAGACTGCTACCTTTGACAAATTAAATTAAACAGTTTTGTTTTGATTGATGCACCTACAATTTGGAGGCAAATTACATTTCTTTTTGGTGTTCTATTAATTGTTTCACAATACTTAAAAGATTTAAGATTCAGTACTTTATTACTTTGTTTGCTTTGGTGAGCTCAGGACGTCACATTACCAACACAAGTGGTCAAAGCTCACTATTTCCTGTTGATATTTTAGATCAAGAGTTTTCATTGTTAGAAGCCTTTCAAAGCTGTCAAATTCTGCTAAATGGTATTTAACAAAATATGATCCATCTTTGTGGGGGTGTTTTAATTATGCTACTTCAAAGTTAATGTGCATTGTGTTGTCTAGCTCTCGTCTAAAATTTAAACTGTGTGGACTGAGCCAGTCTGATATGTTTTTTGGCTGATGTATTTGGCTCCATAAGCCCACCAGAGTCTCTTCAAGCTCACTGCACTGCTCACTTTTCGTTTATTTGCTTTTATTTTCTTTTTTTCAGGCACAGAGGGCCAGGTCTATGGGAGCCATTGTTTACTGTGTAGGGGTCAAAGAATTCAACCAGACCCAGGTAGGATCCGCAGAAGGATATAGAAGATGTTGCAAATGCATAAAAAAGCAAATACAATTTGTTTTTTCTTTCTGCGTCTGTATGTTTTTCTAGCTTGCAACTATTGCAGATACTGTGGAACATGTGTTTCCTGTATGGGGAGGCTTCCAAGCCCTCAGGGGAATCATTGACTCGGTATGACACATACACATACATACATGTATACACATAAAGACACTCATCCGCTCACAGAAAGACACACAAAATCATATTATGCTATTAAATTGTCTTGTTTTCTTCTTCTCCTTTTGTCTGATCTCTCAGATCATCAAGAAGTCCTGCATTGAGATTCTATCAGCAGAGCCATCCAGTGTGTGTGCAGGAGGTAGGGAGCAGCAGGCGTAACCCTTCCTTGTTAAGACATTGGGCAGTCACGGTGTGCGATTGTGTAAGATGACAGTCATCTAAAGCCTCTGGAGTGGAACATGAGATTGAGTAATCGCATGGACGCTTATGACCGCGGAGTGACAGAGAGCGTATTGTCATTCACGGCCGGGGGAAATTAGCATAGCCGCTTCAGCACAGCGTGTGTGCAAAAAAGATGAGGGGGGGGAGGGGGGTGTTGGTCAGAGGAATTAGCCGTGAATCTTTAAGCATGGCTGCTTCTCTGGCCTAGTTTGCCACATTGTATATGCTAAATAACCATTCAGGCTTTTTCAACCGTGTCTTCTCCCTCACCTCTTCTTCCATGTCCAGGTCTTCGGCAGTTTCAGGAAGTAAGAAACAGTATAAGGGAGACGATGAGAGAGAGCCTTTATGTGTAGCCAGGAGGATGGATGAGCTTTGACATGACCTTATTAGGACACACTTAAGTGAGTGCATTTGCAGCCGTGCTACCAAGACAACCAATGGAGATTAGCATCCATTCTGGGATATGAAGGACAGGAGAGGATATGGAGAAGGGAGAGGAGAGGAGCGCAATGAAAATGTTGCCTTCAAAGGACAAAATGAGGAAGGAATAATAAAGAACCATAGTTGTCCCCATGTGATAATTAGAGTATCTATGTGTCACTGGACATGCGGCTAAATATCCTCCAACTGCCTCATTTATTATTCGATTGATGAGCAGCCTAATGGTCAGTGAACTAAGAAACCAAGGACCCACTTTAAGCAAGACTTGATTCTGGCCTAATTAATAAAGAGCAACGATTGTGATGTGCTGAACACATGCTTATAATAGTGTATTGCATTTGCCTTTATATGTAGCTCTTGTTTTAGACTTCCAATGCTTATGAATGGCTTTTAATTTCTCTGGCCCTCAATCTTATTCTTTATCTTGTAGTGTAATGTGATAATATGTTAAACACTTGTCACAATTTAGCAAGAGTTTGCTTTTATTTTGAGCAGCAAGAATGTGGAGAAGATTTTCCAGAAGTTTAAATATAACCATCTACCCACGTCCATATATCTGGTTGCTTTTACATATAGACACATACTGACATATTGCATAGGTATTGTGACAGTCTCTCTCTCTGTCTTTCTCTCTGCCTGCATGTAGCTGCATGTAGTCACATATCGTACATGCTTTACACCGACACACATGTTAAGATGTTCTTTAGTCAGTACACACACACACACACACATCTTCAAGCACATGTACACACATGTCCCTCACATTGATGTGAAGTGACCAGACCGAGCTGCCCGCAAACAGGCCATCAGACTGGACAGTGAACGTCGGGCCACACTATCCAACATGACAGCACTGATTTTCCTCACACACACATACACACACACTGAGAGGACAGTGAGAGTTGGGCTTTAGATCTAACATGACAGCAGAGATTGCTGCTTTCATTAACGCCTGACCCTTTCCTCCACGTTGTCCCGTCCTGCTTTGCCCCTCCCTGCCCTTCACTGTCCCGTCACACTAACGTGATTGAAGAGCTGCTATTCAGACAGGCCGTACCCCATTTTCTCCACACACACACGATACGCATGCATGTACATGTGTATAGTCACACGCATTCATATAAATCCAATCCATGTCAAACATTCAGGTGTAGATGTGAATGGACATTCAGCCACAGAAGCACACAGAAAGCAGAGAGTAGTGGGCAGCAGCCCTCTATTGTACATGTCAGCAGGGCACCACCAGTCCCTGCCCAACATGTGTTTGACAGCACTGACCTTTTAGGCCATCATGTGTGTATGTCTCAGGGTGTGTGTAATTGACATTCAGAGACTTTGTAAGATTATATCCATCACTGAGTGATGAAGATTAGATGTGTAAAACATCTGTGGAGACCAAACAGATACATTGTATGTGAAAGCAAAGATGTTGATTTAATTAAATATTCTAGATGACTCAGCATATTTGAATGTATAAGATGCTTCTCTTTTACATATAGTTATAATGCATTGTACTTAATTACAAATGAATCAAGCAATCAGTAAATAAGTCATAAGTCAAAGTCAAAATAATTAAATCAAAAAATTAAGTCAAAATAATTGGTACGTAAATTTTCTTTTTCAGTTTTATTTTTAAAAGAGTGGAACAATGGTCAGTGTCAAAATTAGACAAACAGTTGCCATGTACCATTACCAAGTTATGTGTTTTTGTGTGTACACATGCGTCCAGTCTAAGCGTAGCTCATGCTATTTGATGGTAACATTGTATGAAAGGGGGGTGACTGCTAAAGCAGCTAAGGCACTGAGCATTAGAAATAATTACTGTTTAGACCTCTAATTAGGTTGCACATTGTTGTGGCTGTGAACCAGTACAAACCACATAAACCACCAGTTTATGGGAAAATGAATGAAGTTATCTGATATTACATAATATAGTTTTAATATATTGTATGGATGTTGTGGTTGTGTTTTAGAGTAATATTAGAGCAGGCGTAGGGAGAAGACACGTAGCGTGTAAATGATTAGGCTGTCCATAATGAGGTGTGTGGTTAATTGGGTGGCATTTGTGTGTGTGTGTGTGTGTGTGTGTGTGTGTGTGTGTGTGTGTGCGTGTGTCTGTACCCATGTAAAATTCAAGACTAGCTGAGGAAATGACATAAGCAGTACTGACAAGTCGCAAGTCATTGAACATCTGTAAATAAGCATGAACACACACACACACACGCAGAAAGACAGTTGTATGATGCTGTGTGGACAGTTGCAGGAAATTAGAAATTTGACTTAGAGTAGGTTTTTATGTATTATATAAAACTTAGCCCTGTTCTGTGAGAGCGCAATTTAAATCTGTCTTGTATATTACCACCTTGCTCCAACAGCAAATATGCGCTCTTTTGCATTTTTATACAGGAGTAGGAACAAATATATGTGTGCAGACAAATGTAAAGTGATGTGTGCTTTCTCGACTCAGCTCTGCCTCTGATTGTGTATCTGTATGTATGGCTTTTCGTAGCAGCATGTCTGACCTTTAAGGAAACACTGTCACATATACACCCACACCCTGAGATGCTTTAATCCAGTGATCTTCACGCTGGAGCTTTAAATGTTAAAGGTGTGTCTAATGTTCACTTCTATCAACCAGGATAATGCTAGAGGAAACACACACACACACACACAAACATATGCTTGCACACATTCATGCATGCACATACTGAAGACATGCAGACACTTACACATTCTTCAGAAAAGCACAGAGGCATTTCACACGTACACAAGTATGTACTAATGGTGCCATAGGTAAGGTCAGACCTTCTTTGACAGTGCTGTGCTGTTGTCAGCCCTGCAGGCATGTTTTTAAACAAGTGTTTTTTCCCCGCGCTCTAACATATGCTGGGTAGCAGCCACATAGACACTCCAGCATATGCTGGCAAGGCTCTGTCAGTGCACTTTAACAGTGCCTGGGGGAAACTAAAGGTCAAAGACACACACATACACACACATGCACACACCTTCTGGCAACTGCACAGCACATATTTGTGAATAGCAGCACTTTTAGCATTAGCACCATTGGAGCTTATTATGGCCTTTCCACACATAGATGCACAAGCACACAGATATAAACAAGCAGTAATGAGGCATGCACAAGTTTCTACTGCTTAAGTTGAGCACATCAGAGGAAAGGAATGGCCTTTAGCACTCAACATAATGGTACACCAGACATTTTCTAAAATAGATTATCCTATACATAAAATAGGAGGCCAATTTTGAGGTTTTACATCTCTCACATACAGCTGGAAATATGTGTCTTACTGTTGTGCTGTTGTGCATGCGTGTGATTATTTCTGATGGTGCCTGCACTCTTTTTGTTTTTGCCTCAGAGAGTTTCCAGGTGGTGGTGAGAGGCAATGGGTTTCTCCATGCCAGAAACACTGACCATGTCCTCTGCAGCTTCAAACTGAATGATACACACACTGTGGGTATGTTCTAAAAATGTACACAAGCATGTGTCTATGCACACTCACAGATGTGCACAAAAGCGCAGGACACACTGCCTGGTTTAGTGGGATAAAGAGAATAATACGTTACAGTAAACATCAGAAGCAAAAAGTTGTGACTGTCACTGAGGTGACAAGTTTAGGACTTTTACAAAGGACATCCTGCTTGTATTGGGTCTCTTGACAATGTATTGTTCTGGAAAATACATCCAAACTAAAAATTATCATCAGAGCTGAACATTGAATTCTCATGGATTGATTTCTTTTGTATGCTTCTTATTGCAGCACATTGCCATAAAACATTAATGCTCACACTGCATCATGGAATTCTAGTTTGACCTGTGCAATTAAGAAGAATGTGCGAACCGTGTTTAGGCTGCAGATGTTAAAATTTCTATTACATAAAGTATGATTTGGTTTTTCCCTGTGCAGATGAGAGACCAGCTGGAATAGAAAATACCTACCTGCTCTGTCCTGCTCCTGTCATAGAGGAGGTTGGGAGGTAAGCTGCACTTGTCTTTTGGCTCTCACTGTCTTTTCACCCCCACATTGTTTCTCAGCTCCTACTCCACTTGCCAAACTCCCCATGTTCAGCTGTAACACTCTGAGCCCAGATATTTGCCAGCTGCACACTAAGTTTGGTGTGGACACAGAAGACTGCTGTCCTTGAACAAATTAGG
Source organism: Lepomis macrochirus (assembly GCA_024633595.2). Classification (NCBI taxonomy): domain Eukaryota; kingdom Metazoa; phylum Chordata; class Actinopteri; order Centrarchiformes; family Centrarchidae; genus Lepomis; species Lepomis macrochirus. The sequence goes on along the minus strand of JALXJV020000020.1, from coordinate 19,747,713 downwards.
GCCAAAGTCATTGAGTGTCTGTGATCAATCAGTGTTTGTCACAGCTAACGAAGCCAGACACCAATCACGAGGGGACAACAGGAGTAGAGCCCAGGAACACGACTTAATGAGAGCCTGCTGGAGAGGACCTTCGCAACTGTATATGTGTTTCTGTGATGTATCCCAATCTGTGTCTGACACTTTGGGAGAGTGAAAGTGTGAGTTGAGTCGGCGGGGCAGTGTAAAGTTTCCTCCGAGGGCTTCCAGCTTTGCTCCTGGTTATTCAGAGCAGCTACTTGCGGTGCAGACAGAGCAAAGCTGTGGGCTGAGCTCAGAGAGGACTGAGGCCCAGCAGCTTTCCCGTCCCCGCTGCCTGCAGTCCTGTGCATAATTATACACTCAAGCCTGCGGCCTCAGACACCTCCCAGTCATCATCTGTCTTGTTGCTGTCACTCAGATTTCTAGCGTGATTTGAGCTTGTCTTGTCCGCCAGTGAAAAGTACTGCTTTGATGGGGAAGCACTCTGCAGAGATGGGGAAAAAATACATTTTGTTTTCACACTGTGGCAGCAGGGAGATTTAAGAGTCTGTCACATACAGTATATTTCAAACACACACTATTACAGACGTGGCACATGGAATTTTTATTGTAACTCACAGACAAGTCTTGCGGGATTGTGACAAAAAGACAGAATTAGAATCAATAAAACAACCGCAGTTAATTCCCAGTCAAGCAAATATCCAGCCCCTTGCCTGTCTTTGTGTCTGCAAGTTGTTGCCAGCATGGCTCTGTAGCAGGATGGGCTGTTTTTCCTGAGAGCAGAGCAGGGATCAGGGAACAGGGACATCATTACACACTGCAGTGGTGCCTGAAGGAGGTGGCCTTCCATGTAACAGAAGCCCATTAGAGCAGAGTCAGCAATGCTTAACAGCCTGAGTGCTACTGAAGAGGAAGTCAGCTGTGAATGGCTGAAGGGCCAAGAGAGGAGGCCAACAGCTGGCTGATGAGTTAGAGGGCTGCAGTGCAAAAGCGTGCAGATAGACCTGGAAATATGTAGTAAAGCGAGAGTGCCACTGTGCAGGCAAGACAGGTGTTTGTGATACAAAATAATTTCCTCTGTGTGCTGTTGTATGCCAAAATATTGCTATTTTCAGTTCTCTCAACAAAATCCTTATTCACATTACCCAAGATCATCAGATTCAATACTTATATTTCATTGTTATTATAAAGTCAAGTCCAGTCAATTTTATTCATATAGTCCAGTATCACAAATCATAAATTTGCCTCAAGGGACTTTACAATCTGGATAGCATTTGGTACCCTCGATTAGGATATTAACCCTTTAATGGTATAAAAATGGAAGAAACCTCAGGAAGATTAACAGAAGATGATCCCCCTTCCAGGTCAGACACCCAGTAGAAGTTGTGTGTACATGCTGTAATAGGCCACCATGGTAAAATTACAGTATAAACAATGAGGATGACAAATTGTATATAAATTGTAAAAATACATGCATGAAGACTATAGATGCAGGAGGATTATGAGCAACTACCCACCAAACAAAGAAATTAGAAGATACGATCTTGCATGATGTTAAATTGTATTTGTCATTTTCTTTTGTTTCCAAACTTTTTATCTTATTTTGATTTGCTTTAAAAATAATACAAAACAAAAGCACAGTAGTTACGATTTATTATCAAAAGAACAGGACCACAAAGACTGACCAAAATGTGGACATATTTCTTCAAAATTAAACACCAAGTAAGTTGGTGTCTTTGTCTTAAGAATTTTTTTGTCTAGCTGCTGTTTTCAAGGTCAAGAAGAAGACTTGTAATTCAACTGCTCAAGCCCATTATCACAGCCTCTGTCCAGTAAATAAACAGCAACAAAAATAGTCATGACACAGTATATAAAATAATACATAGAAAGAAATTTGTGGTAAAATAAATTGTAAGATTTGCAGGCATTTTTTCAGTGATATACAATAAGTCATGTAGCTGGAAATGAGGTTGAATCCCCACACGCATCAGGAAGCAGACAGATTATAAAAAGTAGTATAAAGATCAACCCCTAATACAGAAAACGTTTCACTATTTTCTGCCATTTCATTGACCCAACTTAATCAATCATGAAAATAATCGTTAGATGCAGCACTGAAAAACACCCTTACATGCCAGATATCATTATACAGTAGGTGAACTGCTTTCTGTTTTGGGGTTGTAAAGTCTATACATGACGTCTTGGGGACTTCAGCTCCCAGCATCACCCAAACCCCACAGACCCTCACTCACCTCCTGTTCCACCCGAGTCTTATCACATATAATGAAGTCATTGACGTTGCTGTCACACAAATCTATGTTGACTGGGAACCTTCCGGATGCAGTTCCCCTCTTACGCACAGACACACACACACACGCACACAGAGCAAAGACATATATAGTGGGCAGATTGATGATTGATAGGGGCTGAGATCTCTCTGTCAGAGAGGAGCTGATAGCACAGTGTCCCCTGCCTGCCTGAAAGGAGGGCTGACCACATGATGGGGAGGAGGGGGGGAGAAGAAGCAGAAGAAAATATGTGTGCCACCTGCACCGCCAATTTCCTACTCTGAAGACAGTGTCAGCATGAGTTATGAGATGAGCTACAGACGATACAGGAGGGGGCGAGAAGGCGAAAACAGAGCCAGTGATTGAGGAAGTGAAGAGGAGGTCTCAGAAGGGAGGGACAGTGCTGAAGGGATGTAGAACAAGAAAGGCCCTCCTCCTACCCCATCCCCCATGCTCTGTTTCCTCTCTCTCCCGCCCTGCAGTGACCTCCCCCTTGACGCCCCCTCCTCAAATCTAAACCCAGAGCTCAATACCCCCTTGTCTCTGCCCCCTTCCCCAGCACACCCCCATCCACCCCAAACCATAAGAACAGCACAAGAAGCCTTTCTCCATTCTTTCCCAAACCTATAACAACAATCCAGCTGTCTACGTTTCCACCCTCGCCTGCCTTGTTAGCCAACAACATTTCTTAAGAGCTTTATGAATAACCTGTCAACTGTATATCCCACTGTCCTTTTCGCTACCTCATTCTGTACAGTCTTTGCTTCCAGCAACACAGTTTATCATGTCATCTACTCAACCAAAAACTATATGTTTGCTCACATCTCTTGTCTCGGCCCTGCCTATCATTGTGCAGTTATAGCTGCAGATATCATCACTGAATACTGGAGAATAGGAAGTCATTTAGCTGTCTGTGGTTTCCACATTAGAGGTCTGGGTCTGATCCAAACAAGAGATTCCTTCTTCGGGTGGAGAACCCGCTGGGTCTTTAGACTTTGGCTTTGTGTCCATATCAGCATGTTTGAGTGCTTATTAGGCAGCAAGTATAGGCAAAACCAGACTGACACCAGTAGTCCAAAACAGGCCACGAATGTATGCGCACAAGCAGCCGTGCGCTCAAGTGTGGGTATCTCTGTATCAGACATTCAGACCAGTCACAGGTTCATGTTTTGCAGGGTGATCTACCTGCAGGTGAGCATGAACGAGGGTCTCTCCTACATCACCAGCTCTGTTCACATCACTACTACTGAATGTGTGAGTACATACTGTTTTTATAATAGCAACATTACAATGGCGCATGCTGATATTTCCCTCCGGCATGCTGCCTAATTTGAATAAACTTTCTTTCAACCTGCTTATTTTCTCTTGGTTCTGTAGTCCTCTTCTCTCCTTCCTTTCTGAGGTCTCCTCTGTTGTGTCTGTCATCAGAGGGGGCTGTGAGTACTCTCACTTTTCATTTTCACCTATTTCTCGTCTCCTGTCGTTCAGTTTAATATTAATCATGCCATTCTGTGTTTGTGTGTAGTTTGACGGCACCATCGTGCTAATATCGTTGCTGGTGGTGTTCCTGCTGTTGGCTCTGCTGCTGATGTGGTGGTTCTGGCCTCTTTGCTGCACTGTGGTAAGCTTAAACTTCAGACATCAATACTTTGACATATTCATATTTTTGTTTCCCTGATGATGTTTTTTTTTTCAATCTTCAGGTGATCAAAGAACCTCCACCGCCTCCTCCCCCAGAACCAGTAAGACTTGTTTTTTTCTCTCTCATTGACAGTGTTGTTTATAAATATGTTCATATTAATAGCAGTATGTGTGGGAGTACATGAGCTGTGTCTCGTAACTGAGTCTCACTCTAAGGACTCAGATGATGATGATGGGATGCCCAAGAAGAGGTGGCCCACAGTGGATGCATCCTATTACGGAGGAAGAGGAGTGGGTGGCATCAAGCGCATGGAGGTATGCATACATACAAACACACATTTTCAACGCTCAAAAGAATATACATTTTAATGAGGATTTCCTAGGTGCGGTGGGGGGAGAAGGGGTCTACAGAGGAAGGTGCTAAGCTGGACAAACCTAAAAATGCAGTTGTAAAGATGCCAGAGCAGGAATTTGAACCGTATGAGCCCAAGCCTCGAAAGCCGCCCCGCCACGCCCCACAGCAGAGGAAGTGGTACACGCCCATCAAGGTCAGTCTTTTATGTAATTGCCTTCTGTAGTTAAATGTGTATTTAGCTTACGTTTTTATTTGAAAATCTTCCCTTTGAGTATATATTGTTTAGCATATTTTCTTTTCTTTCTGGGTCCAGGGAAAGTTAGATGCTCTGTGGGCTCTGTTCAGGAGAGGTTACGACCAGGTATCTCTAATGAGACCACATCCTGGAGACCAGGTGAGTCCACCTCTCAAGTACCCTCACATTTCACTTTTATCTTCACTAAAATTCGACTAAAAAATGACTAGAAAGTTAGATGTACCAGAAACGGGCATAACAACTGATACAAAACTATAATAATGTAATTATATGTAATTTTGGGCATTGTTCTGTGGGTAAGTTGGATGGTACAGTGTACTTTCCGTTTCTGCATGTGGACAATTGAGCATCTGCATTCTGTTTTTCTGTCTGTCACATTGCGTAAATACAACACGTGTCAGTGAGCAACATGTACAGCTTCAACACAGCAGCTCAGTACTGATTTTCTACATACACGCACGCATACACGCACAGTGAGTCAATGAGCTACTGACACCAGTCTCTTCGTCAAAGCTGCCATTGTTCACGCACAAGGAGCACTGTACTCTTCTATGAGAATTCCCTGTGATGACTGGGTTTTACTATCGCATTCCCAAATAGCATGTTACACACTCACTCTCTACCTTCAAGTGATAATCATGGTAAAAGTAGCTACTGTGTCAGACTGAGATTTATTTGCTTGGTTTCCTGTAAAATGCAGCTGCAAATTTCAATGTGCTTTATTACCACTTATTATACTGCTACATCACTGTTTGACGGCCAAGTGTGTGTGACAGAAGAGAGAGAGGGGCGGCCCCTGTTATCTAACCTTGACCCCTTGTATGGTGTCCCATAACCCCACAGACGTGTTTTCATCATCATACCGGTTGTCATGGTGAAACATCTGCTCCGTTGTAAATGGTTTCATTGTCTCCCCTCGTCGCTGAGGCCATATCGCTGTGAAATGTATTGATTTGTTCTTTGAATGGTGTGATTCATCTTTACTGTGTAACAGTGCAAGTGTGACTGTGTGTACTGTATCAGGAGTCTATAAAAGTGGTCATCACCAATGGTTTATCCCTCTTTTCCATCTTGGACTTATTTTTTTTCCTAGGCTGAACAGTTCATCTTTGTCAGGACAGAAGTTTCTCAATTCTTTGTCAGCCACTATCTGTGTTCACAGAGCCACTCAACAATGACCCCCACAACTCACTTCACGAGCCATTAACTGAGGAAAATAAAACGCTACTTATCACGTGGAAAGAAAAGTGGGGGGGTCAGCTTTTGCAAATAGCCATAGCAGACATGAAAGATGACAATGATTTCTCTTGTTGACCAAAGCCAGCCACAGATTGAAATTCTCAAAGGGAATTCCTCACAGTAGTACTGTCAAACACACTGAATAACAAACAGCAGAGTGGGATTCCACTCAAGCCCAATAAGGTGGCGAAAAGCACAACGATAACAACCGCGGATCAGACTCCTCATTGCAGACTGTTAACCAGCAGCTCAGGAGGAGCTCGCCCTGCTTTCTCCCCACATTACTCCTACTTCACTGCCTCTACAAACGGCCATCAGCAGGCTGCCAGTTTCTGCCACACTCCCTGTTTGTTTCCTCCCTGCTGTGTGTGTGAGTGTGCATGTGTGTGTCAGCTCTCCCGAACAAGCGTCACACAAACAGATGGGCAGTTGAAAGGCCACGAGCCATATTGTGACAGAAGAGATTCCCTTCTTTTGTCCCCTGAGCTGATGGCACTGATGGCCCCGTCGCACAGCACAGACCAGACCAGAGGGTGGCCACCCTATCTGTGGTCCTCACACACACATACATACACAGGCGGCACAAATGAGTGCAGAAGCACCTCCCCTTCTTCACCCTCTTTTCTCTTTCCCTCATTAAAGGATCAGTTCACCCAAGTTTCAAAATATCTTCTCGCTTACCTCTAAACCATGCAGAGAGATTTAGGCTGTGAGGTGTCTCTCTCTCAAATATCTGCCACCACCAGAATACAGTGGCCACAAATGGCATTTGTTAGAGGTGCTCACAGTGTTGACAGTCTAGTTGACAAAACAGTCACAACTTGAGGTCCACTTACACACTTGTTCTGGAGCTTTCAACCCTATCACACAGTTTCCATTAATACATTGAAATTTTTAAATGCAAAAAAGTGTATTATCAGAAACATCTGTTTCAAGTAACAGTTTCACTGGTACTCTGGATAATTCTCAGGAAAGGCTGTCAATAGTTTTCATAAGGACTTTCCATAGAAAATAGTTCCAGTGAAAACTTTTTACAGCAAGATCTTTATTATCCAGACAAGTGATTTCCAACCAGGCATAATTGTCCGCCATGGGGTACTTCTGCAGTTGTCAGGTGACATGCGGAAAGACTGGAGTATCCACATATTTATACTTAGGAGGAAAACTGAGCGTACTAACATGATTACAAATTGTGTGAGGCTGAACTTCATAATATTTATTGTCATAATCACCAGTAAACTACCAGCTGGCTGCACAATGCACACGTCCGACCAGTCAGCTGTGCGCTGCAAATTATAATTTCAAACGAGTATGAAATAGAGAGCTGGTGCCACTCCTAGTGGTAGCTGTTATAGGTGTTAATGAAAGAGTACTTGAGCTGAGCTGTGGGGTTATATCAGACAAAAAATGTTCACTGATCCTGAACAACCAAGCTGCGAAAAATAATGCATTGAGAACCACAAATAGTACTCCATTGTAATGGTCTGCAGAAGAAAATCTCAGAAACTGATTTTAACTAAAATTTTAACTATCTACATAGCTAGATACCACTAAACGGAAGTGATATAAAATATGTTTTTTGGTCATTTGAGTAGACAGACCATCTAATACTCGATCTCTCTATATCAAATCTGTTATCCTGACACTAAGTATTTTGCGTTTCAGAGAAGTATATGTAGTCTATGAGGTGTGTTAACTCTTCATAGATGGAGCATTTGTCTTATGTGAGTGGATCGCTGTAATGTCATGCGAGGTGACAGGCAGAGCTGTCAGCTCAGATGTGTCTCCACTCTCTTGTCTTTCTCCCGTTTTCTTTACTATAATGGTGACAAATGTTCAGGTCCCTGTAAACAGCCACAAAGTATCTGCTTTATGTGTGTGTGTTTGTGAGGGAAGGGCAAAGTCTTGGGGCTCAGAAGGAGAGACAGAGGCTAGACAGAGGAATGGTGTGAAGAGGGATGCTTGAGGTGTTTTGAGGGTTTTGTTTTTCTCCTAAAAGGAGTTGAGGGTTTGAAGTAAACAATCGCCGGGGGGGGGAGCAAAGCAGTGACAGACATTATAGCCAAAGGGGCACAGGGGGAGACTGACCATGACAAGTGACACATTGCTGACCTCTCACACAACTCATCTCTGTACATATCATCTACTTAAAAGTGGAAAAATCCCCTTTTTTCAGCACACTCATGGAGCTGTCCTGCAGCCAGTCCCTTAACCTTTTTCTCTCTCTGTGTTATTCATGAGGCCGAGGTTTCATTCAGGCCATATGTTTTGGTGGAGGCATGCTTACAGTCACACACACACACAAACACACTCATATTCATGAGCTTGTGTTCTCATTGTGTCCATATGCTGTTTCTGGTGTTGTACTGCTGCTCGGCTGCTCACAAACTGGCCTTTTCACAACAGCCCGGCGACAAGACCCAAATAGTCACACACACCCCACTCCCCCAACAGTACTGCCCCCAATCAATTACCCAACCCCTCATCTACACACACACAAAAGCCCCCTCAGTCACAAAGCTACTGCTGCCGGGGTCCTCTTATTGGCCCCTGGATGACTTTAGGGCCTCTCTGGTGTTATAATGAGACCACCAAGGGACTGTGACACAGAGACTCACTCTACATCCTTCAACACACTGACTGAGCAAAACGGGAGTTTGTGTGTGTGCGTGTGTAGAAGCATGCAATGCAGGGAACAGGGAGGAAAACTATCAATGAGAACAATAAGAGAAACGTTCCTTTCTCTGCAACTTGTAAATTATGTTAAATGCTAAGGGGCCTGTTTGTGGGGATATTGAAATCTCCCCTTTACAATCCAACAAGTCAAGCACATAAGAGACATAAACCATTTTCTGTTCTGCATAAAGAGAGGCCGAGTCACAGCAGAGGCTCCGAGGGAAGAGGAGGAGTAATGTGGAAAAGCTGCAGATAACAAAAGCGTGTGTGTCTGTCTGTCTGTGTGATAACTTTGTCAGTGTCTGTCTTTGCTAGCATCACAGCTATTGTAGTGCAGGTGTGGACAGAAGACAGAAGCAGCTCTGTGTGCTCTCCGGGATCTCAAACACACATGCCTCTGTCAGTAGGACTGGGCAAAGAAACACACTGGCCAATTTGGCTTTTGGATCTTAGAAGCTCATTGATTTAGCACAAAGACTCGCTGCATTTTGATCTGTATTCGGCATTGAAATGATGTCTTGTGGTATAACCTTCGTCTGCCTGCTTTGTGTCTTGCAGGGTCGCTGTATCAGTTTTCAACGGGTCAAAGATGGGGATTCCACCCGAAACAACCATGCACCACCTCGCACACATCACTCTCACTCGGCTCCTCCTCCACCTCCACCTCCCCCTGCCGAACTGCGACCTCTGGTCTCCAACTCGGTCCCCCGTACGAAGCCTCCATCGAAAGGGCCCCGCACCATGCCACCCTCCCGCATACCCCCTTCCGTGGTCCAACCCCCTCCGGGTCCACCCCCAACTCGTGCACCCCCGGGGCCCCCACGACCCCCGCCATCTCGACCCCCACCCAGGCTCTGATGATGAAGAGAGGACCTCCAATAAACAACTGGTACATCAGTATATTCTGTAAAAAACCCATGTCCTCCTTTCATCCAAAAGACCTAGACAGCAGAGAGGCGTAAAATCTTAAAAGGCAGGAGCTCTGACTTGAAGCTCTGTGCTTTGTTGCTGGACAGCAAAAATATTTATCTGATATCAAAATCAGCTGAGTTTCATCTAAGATTGCAATTTTATAAAAAATACACAAACATTATAGACAAAACACGCATATAGTTACTTGATTAAGCCTGTATGTACAGTATTAGATGTCCAGTTGGTAAGAGTAAGTGCAATCCTTTCTGGAAATTCAACAAGGATGTGTGTTTTTGAAAGTTAGATTGTGACAGTTCGTGTATGAATGATGACGGTAAATAGGCCTGTTTACTTTGGGTTAGTGGAGAATAGTAATGTTAAGCAATGATGTGGTGAAAACAACAGCATGTAATGAAAGATAATAGCAATGTTGGCTTTGGTTGTGAAATGTACACTATCTTAGATTTCTACAAATCAGACTGGGTCCTGGCTTTGGCTTCTCTAAACTAAAGAAACTTATCCTACATCCTAGTTAAAATTCAGTCTAAAAGGTCAGTGATCTTATTGCAACTGCGGGGCAGTTTCTCCATATTTTATTTATTTGTAATACAAGCCCTGTCTGCATTTGTTTTCTATTTAGTCAGGTGCGTTTTTGGATTTTCAAGTATTTGAGGGGGGTATGGAGGTGGATATAAGGAAGCATTGTGGCATGGCATCTCATGTATTTGCGATCTTGTTAGGACCCTCAAGTTGAAAGATTTCAGTAAAGATTTATATCTTCAGAGTTCCCCCTGTATACAGCATTTCCTGACTGAAATGATCATTTGCATTATTTCTTTTTTAACAACTTTTTTGTGTCTGTCTTCAATAAACAAAATGGTTTTTTTATGTGCTGCCTGGCAGTGATTTCTTTCATAGTTATTAAAAGTGTTTGAAAAAGTATGGTATTATATTTCAGGAGGACGTTCTTGCAGTTAATCAGCTTACAAACACATTGGTGTCAATGCAACAGAGACATAACAGCATATTTATTAGTTAATTGGATATTGCAGGATGCAACATTTAGTGATTTGTGCACCCATTTAATTATACTAATTACACTTATGCTGCTATTAGGACAGTAATAATCCAGCCATGACATTTATATAGGTTGGCTGCAAATTAATTGAATGAAATTCTAAGATTTTTAGATGCTTTTGAGTGTATTCAAAGTCATGTTTCTACAACACCTCACTTGTTTCCCCATTTAAACAACTGATGCAGAGGTCCTGCAGTGCACTTAACGGTGGCTTTAAAATGTATTCAAACCAAATCACTAATAAGATGTTCCACTTTGGCACTAAGGGTTATGTTTAGTGAAAATTAACATTTTATCAATTTTAAATAAAATCTATAGCATAAGTTAGGTAAAAAGATCAAGTGGTCTAAACACTTTCTGCAGTCACTTTATATACATTTAACCTCAGTACTGATGATGCCAGGTCTGAAAATGTCCTGAATCGGTCCAGGATATTTGCTCCCCTCCTCAACACTGACACACTGAGCTCAGACACAAGTGTGTGATTAAGAGGCAAGTCCATCACTTCATGACTCATTTTGCTGCAACGCATGTGGGGAAGTGAATCACATGGCTAACTGTAAGTATGTATGTATCTCACCCATAACAACAACCTACATCTTCTCTCTCGCGGTCTTCTGATCGCTTACAGGCGGTCACACACTACGCGAGCTGACAACGACTCTGTCACCCCACACACTGGTCCCCAAAGCACGTTTTGTCAAGAAAACACATGTGAAATGTGAAATGACATGAACCTACAGACAAAACAGCTGTTGTCTGATACTATAAAGAAAGAAACTGGGTGATCCTTTGCATTAGCACACGCAGGCAGCAGGGATTGTTTGAGCTACAGAGGGCTGGAGGTGAGTAAAAAGTGTTTTGGTGAAAAAGTAGCTGCCTGCTCCGCCAGCAGCCTGCTCTCATTGGCTGAATGTGGATGTCGAGTCGGCCAATTATTCTCCAGATAATTGGCATAGGCATACTAGATATCTGGCAGACTTCGGCGATGGGTCATAAATGTGTCGGGGAGCCGTTTTGACGCGTCATTGAGTAGTTCACACATAACGACTGGCGACCGCTGATCAACCCCTGATTTACTCCCAATCACAGCTCGCCAAGCGGCAAATCGGGCTAAAACCGTGAGCCAGAAGCCTACAACGTGATCAAGTGATCAAATAACATAACAAAAGCAGACATTGCTTGTCCAAAAGCAGTCGTATTGTCTGTCTACATATCTGGACACACACTCTACATGTCCAAGCATACATTTTTTATGTTTATCAAAAGGGAGAGTTTTATCTGATGCACACACAGAAGATTACAGTTGAGTGATCTTGTCAGCCCAAGAATTTCTTATTAGGTCTATCAGTATCGATCACAGCAGGGACAGCACATCCAACACACACATACTCACTACTGACTGAAGCTGTCTGAAGTCAGTCTGAGCATTTCTAGAGCTTTGAAAGGTGGAACAGTTTAAAAACAAACTGGATTCACCTTCAATTATAGTCTGTCAGAAACACACAGACATACACACACATCCCAGGTGTATATTTACATTTTAGTATGTTTATGAACACACCACACACACACACAGAAACACTTTGAAGTCCATTGGGTATTGTGTGTGTGCTCTTCAGGCTTTTCCCTTTTTCTTCTGCATTTTCCTTCCCGACAGCGCCCCCTTCTGGGCTCCTCTCACCATGCCCTTGAATTGGCCCTGCAGTTTGGCACGCTTCCTGTGACCACACAAAAAAAATACAACATGTCAGGGTCTGACATTCTTTCTTAACAGCGATCCCTTGTCTGAGAAGCTGATGGAACTCTACAACAAGAATAATTGCTTCCAGTACCTGCGATTAAGCTGGGCCTTCTTCAGAGGGACGTAAGCATAAGGATCAAGCTTTCCTTTTTTCTTCACATCTCCTTTTCCTTTCTGAGAGGTAGGATTAAAGAATAGACACTCAGGATTATAGATTGTAACCAGCAACCCCTGCAGTGTGCGTTTCTGCATACTAGTGGACTCACCTTTGATTTGTAGTCTCCCCCGATGCCTTCCTTTCCTCCCAGGGGCCTGTGGATGCCTGAGCCCCCAGCTAAGACAAAAGAAAAAAAAAAAACATGCTTCTTAGTTTAAATCACAATTCATAATGCAACTCCAGAGCCAAATGACTTCATTAATCCCAAACTCTTGCCTACAATCCAAGTTTTAAGTATATGCAGATTTACTAACAATTCAGAGTATGTTTAGTAGCAATCCTACCTTTATATTTTAGCTGGGGTTCAATGTCCATGTCCTCAAAGTCGTCATCTTGGAACTTCCTTTTTTGTAACTTTTTCTGAAGGTGACGTAAAAAAAGATGACAAATGAAAAACAACAATGAAAATGTCTCCACAGTAACAAGAAAGCGAAATAATAATGGTGTGACATAGAAGTACTCACACTCTTTACTCCAGCCTCTTCTAGGATATCTTTCATCTCTCCCTCATCTGTGGGAAATGTATGGGTTACTATGACAGCCTGTTCAGATGTAAAGCAATGCACGAGACTGCAGGACTAACTAGAGGAATCATCTTACCTTTGTCTTTTACATCCTCCTCGTCATCCTCTCTGATGATCAGACGCCCGTCTGATGTCACCTTGAAGCCGTGCTCAACTTTTTTGGCACTCTTTTTCTGTGCTGGGTTGGTGGCTGAGAAACAACAAAAAAAAACAAGTTGGCACATACCTCTGTAGAATATAGTCCGCTTCTGATACAGGCTCATAGTAACTATCTGTTACCTAGCACTCTCTGGGAAACCTTGGAATCCAGGAAGTTAAGTGGATCATCTTCCTCTCCTTCTTTGAGCCAGGCCCGCCCTTTCTGCTGTTTGCCTGCTTTCTTCTTAGCATTACCAGCCTTTCCTTCATCCTCTGATAAATCACTGTCCGACTCTGCAAGGATGTCCTCAATACTAGAAGGAGGAGGGCAGAAGGTTTTTTAAAGAAGGAAATGGGTAAAAAAAATGAGCTCAGACACAGGTTTGTGTTTGGAACAGTGATCTAACCTTTTGCTCTTCATTTTAGGTGTCTCCTCTTCGCTCTCCGAGTCATCCTGCTGCTCTGCGGCCTGTTTCCGCCTCTTGGTGCGAGCCTCTGCCTTGCGGATATTTGCAAGCACCTTGTGGTGTTCTGCAGGCAGCATGCTCTTCACCAACTCAAAACTGGAAATGCAGATACACAAAAATACACAGTGCAGGATAATGTAACATATAAAATCAATATAGTTGTGTTACATAAAAAAAAAAAAAATTGAATTACAGCCCTGCAGTAGTATTCCTTCATTATCGTAGATGTATTGACTAAACAGGTACCCATGTACTTGATTAGTGTATAAAGATGGGTTCTTTTAGAGTATAGCTACACAAAATGTGGTGCTTTGTTTTCACCTGGCATTTTTAGATACAAAACCTCTCTGACCTGCTAGGTGAAACTCATTCACAGGATCACAATTAACATAGGCACTCTCCAATACACTGTTGGCAGTGATTCCGATGCAATAATTTTTATTGGTGTATCCCATTAAACATCTGTGTGAAATCTTGTTATAATTACTGCATCAATTCTTATGAGTTATGGCCAATAACGTGTTTTGTGAGGCCCTTTGAACGACCCTTTGACAACCAAAGTCAGTTCATCCTTGAGTCCAAGTGGAGGTTTGTGCCAAATTGAAGACACTGTGTTCACGAGAAAGGGAAAGACGATCAGAAAACGTGTACAATAACATAACAATTGCAATTAAAAAAAGTGGACATGTGGAACCTTCAGCCCAAACCTCTATTTCAAAATGATCAGAGTTTAAGAGGAGTCAGCTGTGTTCATCTCAACAAACAGCTGGTTCCATTATTAAACAATGCATCTCTTGGTTAATGTTAGCATTTGATTAGTATTATTGCCAACATTTTTTAATAATTTCCCTGGACAGTGCTTTAGTCAGTTGTGTTTACAATGAAGCTGTTTTGGTTAACTGGTAGCAGACAAATTGTCATGCATCTGTCAGATGCATCCCCAAATATCAACTCCCAGTTAAGACAAGAAAGCACATAAAATCAATTATCTCCGTTCAGTTCCTTTGAGAACACAGTGAAAGGCCTTTGTTAATCAGGCTCCATATCAAGTGCCGAACAACCAGGAGGAGTAACCAAACTAATCTGAAATAACTCCTCACTTTTTAAAAATTCCTCCTCAAAAAGACAAAAAATATTTTACAAGATCTGTTAATATTTTGAAGAGCATTGTTGCACACATTACTACTTACCCAAACTTTCTGATGAACTTAGTGAAGATGTTCTTCAGCTTGGTTCTGAAGTGCCTTCTCACGTCATCTTTGATGTTCCCAACTCCCTCCATCTTAACACAACACACATGGAAATCTGTATTAACTGAGGGCACATATGTAGTCTTGTAATGGACTAAAGCATCTATAATACCAATGCCTACCATGACAGTGGCGTGCGATGCCAGCGTCTTCGGATCCATAATGAAGAGGAGGACCTTGATGAAGCCTAAGGCGGCTTTGACTATCTCTCTGGTGCGGGACGACAGCAGCAGACAAATGTTGTGGAGCAGCTGCTCCATGGTGGACACCTCTATAGCGTCTGGTAAGGAGAGAGCGCGCCACACTGAGTCTACAACTCCAAGCATTCAAAACACCAATGGGAAATCGCTGACAGTCAGCAGGCCTACCTTTATACTCAAACACAATTCGAGTTAGTGCCAACACTGTACAGGTGATCATGGTGACTGAGCCTGTGAGTCCTGCGTACACCACCACCAAATACTGCTCCATGGCATCTGTATCAGAAATACTCAATTACTCTTTTAAAACCTTTAACAGTCTACTTGTCAAATCTTCAAATTGAGAAATGTGCGTTTACATATACATAACAGAAGTATATTACCTTTTGTGTTCCCACAGAAGCGGACAAACGCGTTTCCTATTTCCACCAGCAGATTGTAAGCATTTTTACGAGCTCCGACAGACACCTCCTTGGTACAGATAATTACCTGCAAGAGAGAACAACCTCATGAAAATGAGAAATATCTGTACTGCGCTGTGTACTGTGTGTGTTTGTTTGCCGGCACTTATCTGTGTCTGTACCTCTGGCAGCAGTGCGGTGATAAAGTCTTTGTGTTCTTCGCTGAGCCTTTTCACAATGTGGATCAGACACTTCAGTCTCGGCTGAGAGAAAGCAATGCAAACGGAAAGATTTCATCAGACAACGTAGTAAATCAAGGTACACGATCCCATCTAATGTCTAGTTTATTTTATATCAATCTACACAGCGGTCTCACCCTCTTTGCTGGTGAAGAGGCATTTTTCAGAGTCTCGAGCAGGACTGCTTTGAGCGTTTCCAGATTAGCGACGACAAAAGACCTACACGCATCACTGTCTCCACCGCACATCTCCTCCAGCACACGGTATGCCTTCTTCTGCATGCCTGGCTCTTTGGTCTGAAGAAGAATGCACCAACAGACACAAACTTAGCAAGAAACATACTTAGGTTCAATAGCTTTGAATTAAAAAACAGATATGCCTTTGAGCACACAGTGTATGTCCCTTACCTCTAAATATGGCTTTATCAGCTCAAAGGTTTTAGTCATGGTGACCTCATCTACAGAGGGAGCCATGGCAACCACAAGGTCCATCATTGACAGCCTGAGATGTAGAGAAAGGCAGAACAAAGGAAGCAAACAGATGGAAGAATAAGTATACAAATATCTTTTCTAAGATATATAAGTAACCGATTAAGGCAGACAATATTCTATAGCAATATATCCATAATCACGTCCTACCGTGTGAACTCAGTGGTGTCCGTGCTGCTCAGTCTGTCTAAGGCTTTTTGCAGGAACGTGCAGACCATCTGAGGATGAGCGTTTTGATTAATGACACACCCGCAAAACAAATGCAGCCTATGACAGCACAGACAGCCTATCAAAAAGTGATCAGTTCTGGATGAAAGAAGACTAGACAGGTTTTTCTGATGCATGTCCTCCTCCCCTGGCAACGTTGTGCAGCAGAAACTTAACTGACCTGTGTTTCGGTGACAGTTAAGTAGACCTTGATGGTGTCAAGTACAGCCATCCTGTAGGTGCCGGACTCCCCAGCTGCAGGCTGCTGGCTGTACACGTTGAAAAAGATGGGCAGGAAGTTCTTAGAGAAGCGACCCACTTCAGCCTTTTCTTCCTCTATGGACATAAAGCAGACAAGACAGGTTTTTGGAATAACTGGATTCAGGAGTAAGTAGCTGTGATAGTTCTTAGGCATCATCTCTCTCTGAACATGTGTGTCTTCCTACCGGTGGAGCAGCTCTTGCTGATGATAGTGCGAAGAGCCTGGCACACTACGAGTCTCAGGTCTGGCCGTTCATTTACAGTCATACCGAGAACACGGGCAATGCCTTTGAAGGATGTCAGCAGGTCCACAGGACATGTACAGAAGCCAGGGAGCATGGTCCAGATCTGAAAGAACATACATGTGCTTCTTAAACAATTCATTCACTGCATGTCTTTACTACAAATGCATCAAAGTCAAGTCAGTGAAGAGTTACCTGTAGCTGTAATGTCTGGTAGACTTTAGCCTGAAGTTTCTGTCCCTCTTGCTCCAACTCTTCAGCTACAACACAACAGTCATCAGTAATTACACAGTTTGAAAAAAAATAAAAGGATCACCAAACCCTCTAGTGGAAGATTACAAAGTTGGTTTACCTCTCTGCTTGAGAGTAGAGGCCAGTGGGAGGAAATAAGAAGCAAAGAAACTGAGGTGAGTGTTCTTCACATGATCGCGTATGACTGGGACCAGCCAGCTGCGTGGGAACTCCAAGTCATCCCTGGTGAAAACAACACACACAGTCAGTTAAACCACAACAACGACAAGAAGACCACTCCACAGTGTTTGTGTGTCCATGGTATTTTGCACTCACTCGTAGCCAGTGATGTTGAGAGGCACGGCACCCAGCACAACTTCAGGCCCCATGCTCTCCACAGCTCCTCCTACAGCCATGTCCAACTCGCCACTGAAGGGGAAATGAGGAGTGGAGCGGAGGCCGGCCAGAGACTGCAGGGACTGTCCGGGACACAACACAAAGACTCAGGCAAACTTCTCTCTTTCTGCATTTCAGACGGTGATCCAAAATGGTGTGTGACTATACCTTGACCATGATGAGGTGAGCTTGTTTCCCTGCAACTCGATAGAAGCAGCCCAGGATCTGCAGCACGAACGGCCAGGAGGCATGGAAGCGATAGGACAGTCCTTCTTCTATGATACTGGAACACACACACAATAATCATGGTCAGTCTCTTCTAAAAGGGGAAAAATGGAAAAGAGTCGCTTCTACAAAGAAAAGGGAAAATACAGAGACTAGCCTGGCAAACAGTTAGGGAACTTACCGAAACATTTTGCAGACATAGGAGGGGTTCCCTGCAGAGGCTGTGGCAGTGATCATGCCCATTTCCTCCATGCGAGGGGCAACACATTCAGTCAACAAAGTCTGAAATAGAGAAACATAAATCAATTAGGATCCAGCATACACTAAAAAAATAAAAAATTTAAACCACCAACTGACTCTTAAATGTCCTTTGCCAGTTCGGAAAATTTACTGATTGTGCAGACTTCCCTGTCTGGGATGCATCTTTAAAAATAAAAATACAAAATGACCCTGAGCCTTGACAAACAAAAACATTTGCTGAAGATAATTTATTTACCTTTAGTGTATTGGTGGCTGCAGAAACCACCTGTGCATGAGGCGACAACAGGCAGGACGTGGCAGCAGAGAAGAGGCGAGGGAGGTGACCCAAACTCAGAGAACTCTGCAAACTAGGCAAAAGCATGCAGATTGGTGGCTAATCTGATTAGAAAACACGCAAATACACAATAACAAGACAGGATTTGTTATGCTGCTGTGAGGAAAGAGTTTATTACTTTGCCAAGTGAACATGTGCTTTCTCCATGACAGCGAGCCAGGCCAGCAGAGGCTGCAGGTCGTTCTCACTGGGCTGGTAGTCATACAGAGCCTGAGGACAAGAAATGGCCCATTAAATTTCACCGCACACTTTACACTGACTTTGGTTTTATTTCTATTTTCTCACCGTGATGATCTGTGCATTGAGTTCTGGGGAGAGGGTTGAAGCATTTGGCTTCCCGCTAAATAGCCTATGAAAGGCCTGCATGGCGCTCGCCGTCACCAGCTAGAACCAGAGACACAGCAGTCATTAAAAACTACAGTTTGGAGTATCAGTGTAGATGAACAAAGGGTATTTGGCTGCAGTTGTGAATTTTTTGTGTTCTGACCACATGGCTGAGTGTCATCACTCGCAGCAGAGTCTCACAACAGGACTTGACAGCTCCCAGAGGAAACGTCCCCATCAACTCCTTTAAGAGACCCAACACATGAAGTGTGGTGGTGTCCTCTTTGCTGCCTGCAGGGGGGAGGGGAATCAACAAACTACAACTTGCTGGCAAAGCACAGACTAAAGTATTATCTCCATCACAGTAAGAACACAAAACAGGTACATGACGGGACATACAGCCGTATGCATCAGTAAATCACAAGCCATGTTGTCTTACCTCCTGCCTGCTCCATTTCTTTAATGCAGAACTTGGCTGTGGTCGCTGCAGCAGGGTGATGGGTTGGGGCATTATCTCTAAACAGGAATTCACTACCTCTAAGAATGGAGCAAACACCTTGCTGTGCTGCTTTACGGACCTGAGAGGAAAACACAAAGTTAAATGGTAAACAAATTGTGCAAATTTAGCATACCATTTAATATTAAATTCAACATGAAGAACTTATGAAGCAGTTACTAGTGGGCTGGTGAGACAGACCTTAGGCTTGCTGTGCACTGTGAAGCTGAGAAGGCCATGGTACGCCTGAAGAGTAGTCGGGTAAGTCCAGACCGATGCATCCTGCTTCCTTAACAAAGTAGCCAGGCATGACAGGATCTATAGATGCGACACTGACAAAAGTCAATCTTTGCTGCAGTTTTCAACAGTGAACAATCAAATGAAAAAACAAGCAAAGAAATAAATCTACTCACCCATCGAAGAGCCGAGGCGGTGTCAGACGTGGCCTGTTTAGACATGACGTCCATCAGAGCCTTGGTGGTGTCCGAGAACTTAGAAATAAGCACTGGAGCAGGAACCCTAGGGAACACATACACAAATCGTGTGAGAAAGATTTCCAGTCATATATAATAAAGTCTTGACATGTATTTTGTTTTGGGGGGAAAAAAGCTGTTAAAAGTCCAACCGTTTCATGACGAGGTTGAGGAGATACGCTACTGCGGCCTGCGACTCTGCTGAATCCACAACCTCCAGTGTGGTCATCTACAAAAAACACCGGCATGCCTCATTTACAGACGCAACACCTAGGTTCATCACCACTGTAACATAACACAATTTATCTGATAATATAGTGAACACAGTAAACAAAATGCAGCACTCACCAAAGCAGCAAAGTACTCTGTTTCAGTCTCCTTCCCTCCCTGACTACGGATCACCTCAGTAACAGCTGCCAACACTGCACAGATCTGAGAGACACATCAGGTGACAATGTTACAGCTACAGGAAATTGATAGATCATGTATTTGTTAGTAGTTCCGGTATTGCAAGCTTTTTATTTACAGGGTGTGAATAAGTAATCTAACTTTAGTGTAATGCTTACCTCTTTGTGTGCAGCTGAGTTGGACTCCCAGTAGCGCTGCACCTTTCTGAAGGTCAGGTTGGAGCAGTCTGACAGGCCGCTGAGGAAGGTGCCCGAGGTCCTTTCTGATAGTGCCTCATCTGGCTCCTCTTCCATACAGGTATCTTTACGGCCACCTGCACTGACCTCCAGCGGACCTGCCTGCAGATCATTGTGCAGCTTAAGAGCATCAACTGTTAGATCACTCTTTCCTGTGGGGGGAAAAAAGAAGATGAGAGGCAAATCATTACATTAAGCTGACCTCCCCATATAACTAATTAAAATTTTGGGAACTCTGACATAAAAAGGGTAGATAAAAGACTGGCATGGGACATGGCGACAAAAGTGGTGTCTTTAAATACCTAAAGAGACCCTGCTGTTTTGGCTCTATACTCCACCACACTAAAGTTAACATGAACTTACAGTAAGGTTTGGTGCTGACTTTTAGCTTCAAGGGTGTTTGAAGATGTTCATGCCCATACAGAGTGAATTTACTTCCCACATTATCCAGAAGACAATCCAGAAGAGCAATGATTGTAAACATGCAGCCAAATTAAGCTAGACGTTTTTTAGTTCTACACCAGGGCAGAACGATTTTGAAAAAATAATAATTGTCATTATTTTGACTGATATTGCAATTGCAACACTGGTGGGAATTTTATTTTACATAACTAATCTCATTTTCTCTTAAAAAAAAAAATTTAAATGATTAAAGTCTGACTTTTTAGGATCTTGACAGTATGATGTGTTGGACATCTCTGCAGCAGAACAATATTTAATTGAAAATTGTAGTTAACACATAATGTCTTTAACAATGCGATTTTGACAAGATTTTGATTAATTGTTCAACCCTACTCTACACATAACCTTCATCCAAACAATGAAGGTTATGTTGTTTTATTTGCTGAGGGTCGGACTGAAGGCATAAGCCCTCGAAACAATGATGATGGTGCAGCACAGGCTTTGCAGAGCATCACAAGGAAGGGTACCAAGAATCTGATGAGGTCTGTGGCTTATGAACTTACAGCAGTCATCAACTGCAATGGATTTCCAACAAAATATTAAATATGGTAACATACTTGTTCGATTACTTTTGGTACCCTGAAATTGGGGGTGTTCACCCAATGTGTGGCTGTAAAAACATTGAAAGTAAAGCTTAAGGTGCAAACTTTAACTTCAGACGAATCATAAATACATTTAAAATCTAATGTGCTGGAGTGCAGAGCCAACACACAGCTGAATATGTGTCTCTCGCCAAATACTTACAAACTGTTTGTACTAGTATAGTCAAGGCTGTCTATCTCAGGGTGTTACATAAAGGACATCAACAATAATGAACAGTTATCTTCATTCAACGACACATGCATAGAGACAGTGTGCCACAAACACACTACCACGTTAGTTGTTAGCATTTTAAATCAAAGTCTGAACTCACTGACGAGTTGCCTCAACTGACCAAAAGGAAAAGACAGAAAGATACGAAGTCCGATTTTCCGCTGACAACTTTATCAGGAATGCTGATAAATATTTAATGGCGCAACACTGAGAGTTAGCTTGGTCAGTTGCAAGTTAAATGGCAGACGCTAGCTAATGTTAGCACTAGCCGGAGACCCACGTGTAATAGGAAGCTTACCGGTGGGTCGGCTGAAGAAGCGGCTTTTAGCAGCCTGTCGAAAACGACTCGTCTGCGGATTTGAGTCGCTACTGTGTCCTTTCTTCCACCGTTTGAGTTTCGACCCTGTCCCAGAGCGAAGTTTCCCCGATTTGACCATTTTCGGGGATGAAAATAATCACGTTAGCCCAACTCCCCGTGCAGCTCCAGATGAGCCTGTCGCTTACCAAATGACGTCACGGGTATACTCAAGTGTGGCACCTGGCGTTGATATTAGTTTGCCAGCAGATGGCGCTGCTCAGCACTGTACAACGTGCACACAAAATCAAACAATACTGGGTAAAATACTGAGCTAACAGGTCCATCTCCACTGAGCATTACCACCTGATGTAGACAGGACTGTGTGATGCGGTTGAACAGATAGTAGATGGTAGAAACAAAACAAAAGATAGTGGATGTTAAATTTGGATTGGAAAAAAAAAACTGTCCCCAAGGTCAAGTAGAAATGGTGCGGGTGGAATCAACAGCGACTGAGCTTGCATGTCAACAGATCAGTTTAGATTAAAAACACTACAGTTTTTCCGCAAAGGACAGAATTTTGAGCAGGTTTTTCCCTCCTGGGAGCAGGGAATGGTCATCTTAAGACAACATAAAACGCCTTGTTTATAAAATAATTAGAGTACTCAGCAATGCCCCTTGAACTAGAGGCATTTACTAAACTCTGAAATAATGTATAATTGTTACATTGTATTGTGAAATGAGCTAAATACCCAATTTTGTAGCATAAACATTTGTTTTATTTGAAAAATAACAAGTGAGCACAGCAAACAGCTCTGTTTTATCCTGACCCAGCCTCTGCCATGCTACTGGGCACTTCCTCTTTCCTTCCACTTCAGGAGAGAGAGTAATGAGAGGATGGCTACATTAGGACCTAATGTAGCCATAATATCATAGGCCTAGCCCAATTCTGGACCTCGATTTAATAGAACTGATATTATGCTAAATACATATTCTGTGTAGGCCTATTCCTTTACTGAATTTGGACATTAAAAATCACCTACTGTCTGTCCAGTAAATTAATTTCACCATTATATGTCTGTTGGTGGAGACAATCAAAAAATCTCCCAGCGGGAAATTTAAAGAAATAAAGTCACAGAGGGTCTGTTATGGGTAGGCAGCAGCATATGACTGGGGAAGACTTTCAAAACCTAAAAGTGTTAGAGAAGAAGAGCTATTAACCATTTGTGTACCAAATACGTTGACTGGACGCTGACAGACAACAGTGGCTATATTTACTTCTGGGAACAATTCAGTAGTCCCTGGATACTAATAAATTCTACGTCCTTGATTTCCATGACAACTAAGCAAACTGATGAAGAGTGTGTGTGATACAGTTGAAAGCTCTGGGAAAAGGCAGTAAGAGGACCTTTATTTGGGTATTCTTTAGTCAGACATCCACATTATTTTACTACTGTTGTACTTTTTATATTTATGATATATATGCTAAAGTATTTACACTATTCCTGTTTATTCACCATACTGTTGTAATTTGATTATAGAGCTTTAAGACAGTGGTTCCCACCTTGTGACCCCCTAAAACAGATCACTATCTACTTGAGACCCTTCAATAAAATTTATGGCCTTAATGTGGTCATGAGCTGTGAGCAGTTCAATCACACTTTTCCTTCCTAGATTGTGTCATTTGAAGGATTGAAGAAATGTCAGAAGCCAGTATTTCACTTTATTATCCTTTCTTATCCCCTAAAACCATCTTCCCCTAAATCCCCTATATTTACTATGTGACTCCTGTGGCCCACTAGTTGGGAACCACTGCTTTAGGATAAGCTCTAATTTTCTACACATTTCTATAAAGATGTGTGGTGCCTACAAATCAGGAAAGCAGAGAAGGACTAATATTTACAATATTTATTCATAAGTTATTCAAGTACAATTAGCATCATATTGTTCATAAGTCTACAGTATCATGGAGTGATGAATAAAAAAATATCTGATTTATATCTGATCATCTCTTATTAGCTTTCAGAAAGGTGCTTTCATTTCATTCCGTGTCTCCTCCTCCTTTGTTATGAATATACAGTTGTGGATTGAAAACGTAGTGTGCACATAGTTATATGACCAAACAACACATATGGAAACTGATATTTACAGTTTTCTTTTTCTCTACAGTTTTCTGCCACCCTTACCCTACGTCTCAAATTGCACGAGATGAATGGATTTTCATTTTTCGGACCCTCAGGTGAACCATATTCAGTTTATCAATAAGCACAAGTACAAACACACATTGACAAGGAGGGGGAGCCCGTGTAAACAATAGAGCTGTGAGTTGTCCACACAAACAGACAGAGACACACTGGGATGTGCGTCTTAGGACTCTACTTTTAATCTAAAATGTTTCAGTGCTTTTCAATGCTTCATTTGGAAAAAGGAAAAATACAAAAAGGAGCAATATAAAAGCAATAATTTCTTATATAAAAATGTACACAAAATCCCACTGCAATACCAGCTCGAAAATTATTTCAAGCCCTACTCCTATTCCTGCACTCGTGTCTGGCACGTCCTTTATATTTTCTTCACTCTGTCTCATCCCTCAATTAGCTATGACTGAAGGGTTCACATTGACAATCACTTGGACGACAAAGTCCTTCTGGATCTTGGCGTCTTGCAGACGAGTCTTGTCAGTCAGGAGCTTCCCGGAGAAGAACCACCTCTGGCGGGTCACTTCAATTTCTTCCTGTTCTTTCAATTGTTTCTTTAGCTCAGCGATGGAGTCAGCCATGCTGGCTGTCAGACGCACATCCTTTCCTAAGAAAACCACAAGGCATAAATAGAGTTGACACAGATTTTGGAACAAGCTCTGAGATACTGAAAAGCTGTGAATTATACATCCTTCTCCAGCATAGATGAGACAAGATGCGATGAAATACTATATATATATATCTATATATCTATATCTATCTATATATATATATCTATATATATATATATATATATATATATATATATATAGATATAGATATATATCTATATATATATATCTATATATATATATAGATATAGATATAGATATATATCTATATATATATATCTATATATATATATATATATCTATATATATATATATATATATATATATATATATATATATATATATATATATATATATATATATATATATATATATGTCACACTGGGCTGGGTTTCTTACCTGTTGACAATCGCACCCGCAGCTGGAACTCTTGTCTGCACGGAGGGGGTTGAGCTTGTTTTAGTGTGGATTCAGAAACTTTGCTATCACTGGATGTTTCGCTGATGAGATTGACAGGCGAGGCTAAAGTGTAGGCCGGGAGTTGGTAGCGGTTGCCCAGTTCATCATAACTCTCTGTGAGAGAACCTGCAGAGGGTGAAATGACTTGCATAAACAACAGGTTTCCATCAGTAAAAGCAACAAACTTTAAATCTGATACATAAACCCCTTTGCTACTCCAAAACATTGTCAATACACCAGGGGAAGTGTTAGGCCATCACATTTACATTATATTTAATTACATCACAACGTATTCAATGTACATCAACAACACCGGTGTCCTTGAACTAGTCAAACTGTTACAAACAAAACACACTCCCGTGTGTGAGTAGGTAAATATGCACAAGTGTTTTTTTCCACTTTACTCTGTCATGGCTGTCGGTGCACCAATCCATTCACAGAGGTCACAAAGCACTGCGGCTATTATGTAACTATTACAGCAGTAATCTCTGCACAACTGAAGCATGGGATTCTGCAAACTGTCCTTTGACATTTTGAGAATTATTACAGTGGGTTATGTATTTGTGCTGATGTTCCAGGACATTTACAGCTTACAATTGATAGGTGGATGAAGCACATTTCCATATCTGAGACTACATGTGTATGTGTGTGTTCATGTGCCTGTGGGTGGTTTCATACCATGTGGCAGAGTGATGCAGGCTCCATCCACTATAGCCTGTGCTAGCTCCAGGTCATTGCACTCTGCAGCCAGGGCTGCTGCTCTGAGTGCGTCCCAGATCTCTTTTCGCCCATCAAAGGCCGGAGCCGTATCCCAAAACTCATCTCTCTTACTCCTCAGCTGGCCCTCCGTCATGGGATACTCGCTCTTCCACTTTGGACGCTCCTTCTTGAGGGGCTCATTGCGTCCTGAAAGAAAAAGAGAAGGCAGTGTTCAACGTGATCTAAGGACTGATCTAAGAACTGAACTGAAGACTGTAATCCAGTATAATCAGGGCTATGCTTTGCTCGACAGTCATGCAAGCAACTTTTAGTTTTGAAAAAAGGTGCCAGAGACTACATTTATCCTAATGACATAATGGCCACAGTTAAGACAGCTAATGTAAAAGGGATTATAGGGCAGTCAAACAAAGTATCAGGTAGTGAAGCTCTGAGAAACCAGCTTACTATGTAGATGGTTGCCAGGTTGGCTCAGGCCACAACTGCTCTAAAAATGGCTGAGCTCTTTACCATTACCTCAGCACGAGTGAGTGGCAAGAATTATTATTGTGTAACTCAAATGTGTGTGTTGCCAACATATTGTACTAAGCAGAGCTATATTTTCAAAATAATTCACAAAAACACTATTTATGGTACCTTTTTGACCTTATAAGAGCATCAACACTAAATATAATATAAAACTCTTGAATGTATCATGTAAATACCATAGAGGTCAGACAAGACTCCTACACTGAAGGATATTCAGTATTTGATTAAAACAACCCCTGAAAAAGCATAATGCACTTGAATCTGTGATATTAAACACCATTTCATTTGCTATATATAGACTAAGGAAAGCTAGTTACTACTGTGCATAAAACTGCCATACTGAGAACTGCCATCTTAAACTGCAGGGGTTTTCACATTGACCTTTATGGTATATCTTCTGAACAAGCATACCAAGAAAGTTCATTTGAGAAGTGATTATTTCAAGTATCATCGATTACGGCAGTGTCTAGTGACACATACATGTGCACTGAAATGTACTCACACACACAAGCGCGCACCAGTGGATTACAGGCAGTAATCAGGTTCCACATAACAGGATTTATCAGCGCGTATCCCGTATGGCATTGGTTGGAGAGATGAGCACGATTGAGATTTGGCCAATGAAAGCCAGCAAAAACACTCAGGGACTAATAGAAGTCTACAACACCAAGCACACGAAAATACCAACACAAAGCTGCTATAAATCAATGATAACGTCATCACTAGGCATCACTGTCACGCAGTCAAATATATATGCTTATATGTGGTGCACATAATGCAATGTGGACAAATTTAAATTATGTTTTTTGTCATTAAAAACACAGATCACCATATATTGATACATGTGACAGCATGACCTTTAGTGAGAAGGCGATGGCTTGAGAGTCAGATCGCCAGTTTGGATTTATCTAAGGTGTATGTTTCACGTGTGCCTGCTTATGTACACAATGTACGCATTTTATCATTTACATTTTATGCATTAGAAATAAAAGGCAATATTGTAATATCAACCTTCACACATTTAATGCCTTAATTAGAATAAAGCAGAATTATGGAGAAAGTAACTGCTTTAAAAAAAAAAGCATAAAATGTATAAATATATTCCTCTGATCCTGTATTTGTGACAATATTATGTTAATGAATATTCTATTCTTTTTAATTCTCTTGCACAAACATGGGTTTTTAGTCTTCATGGCCACTTTTGTTATTGTAGCTGCAAGTGAGTACTTTAATATGCCAGCCACACAACTGCAAATATTATCGTTATTATTACTATTTGTCTGGAATTCTAACGAGCAACCCGAGTGACGGAGGCTTGAAGGTAGACTGAGATAATTGCAAGTTGTGTTGACCTTCTTCGATGCCAAATGAATGCAAGAAGTATGCGCATAACAGCTTGAGAGAAAAACAATTATTAAGCCTGAGTATCCTGAAACACATTCAGAGACAATATGAGGGTCAAATCCCTTCCTAGGTTTCAGTTCAGAGGCTTCATGGGATATTTTTAAGTCAGGAGGTTTGAAAGAACGCACACGAGCCACAGCACGTTACACACTGAACTAAACATGCTTGATCAGAGCTTATCCTGACTGTACATAGTTTAACATAACATTACTGTAGGTACCTTTTCGGTTTAGTTTTGCGCTTACTAGAATGAGGCGGATGTAATCAGTGATGACAACCTACATTATATGAAGAATGCTGTAGTAAGTCAGTGAGCCTGACATAAGTTGTAAGTAAAATCTGTTTAGTATAGCACCTTTCACAGAGCAAGCTCACACATTTGCTTCACAAGAGCTATTAAAACTAGACCATAAAAACAGTAAAAGAAACAATAAAAAATAAGCAACACCATAAAAAAAACAGTAAAAATGAATCAAAACAATAAACTATAGGCAACACAACACAAACAGACACAAACACTAGACAGCACAAGGTGAGACAAAGGCAAGTGTGAAAAGATGAGTCTACAGCTGCTCTTTAAAGGCACCCAACAGAGACAGCAGAAGGTAAATCTATAGGAACAGCGTTTCACTTCAAAGGCTCAATCACCTTTTGTTTTCAGCCGAGCACAAAGGACGACCAGTACTTCCTGTTCAGAAGATCTAAGCGACCTATTGGTGATATAAGGGTGCAGCAGGACAGAGATGTACTCAGGTGCCTGACCATGAAAGGCTCCATATATGTGAAAACAAGAGCCTTACAATGAACCCTGAACCTGCTGTGAAGCCAATGCAAAGATGATAGGATGGGTGTGATGTTGATGTGTTCAGAGAGATAAGCTTTGACAGCATGCCCTCAGCTGTTAAGTCTAGCTACCTGGAAACTAAGCTTAGTTATTCCAAATTAACTCAGTGGATGAAAATCTTTACCTCAAGCTTAAACATTCCCGGTGGATGGAAAACAACGTACTTGATGTCTGTCATGTAAATGAATGTGTTATTTTTATTATTACTGCACCATTTCTATATACTACCTTAATCACTACTACTAGTTTTGATAGTCAGCACAAATGGATTGATGGATTATATACCCTTAATGCTGGAAAATACATCAGCATGTAATACAACGCAGCAACATCAGTATCTCCTAAATATCTGAATTGCAACCTTAACTGAATTAAATCAATCTCACGTTGCAACACCCTGACGTCAGTGTACCTCTCCGTGAACGCATGGATCTCAGTAAGAGGCAGCAATATGATCTTTTTGCTTTCCATGTATTTTTTGACATTTTCCTTCTCTTCTTCTTGGCTTGCATTTGCTGTTTTTAGTTTACAGTATTAACTGTTACAGAAAGGTCATGAGAAAATCTAAAAATCTTAATATAATAACAACACAATGACAACCATAACAAACAATAACATCAACAGCACAGGCAATTTTGAACTCAACATACACAAAACCCTCTGAGACAAATGATGGTACCACAGAGTGAGTCGCAAGTAAAACCACAAAAACATGAAAGAATTTCTTTCCCCTTACACAAAAATCTATACTTACTTTTCAGCAAAATCCTAAAGGGTGTGTTTGGAGCGTGATAGTAGTTGTATTCCCTGGAGTTTGGTACTCCCATAGCTGTTCTTTCTCAGAGGTTAGTTGTGAGTCACTTCAAACTCTGCATTAATGAGATACAGACACTAACCCTGAGGAAGAGGACTGCTATGTCCAACCAGCTTGCTGCAATCGACGAGACAACCACCTGATCTAGTTTTACCGCGACGTGCACACTCGGTCACCTTGTGACACTTCCCCAGTTGTTTACAAGTGAACACCTTCCCTCCACTTACTTCTCTTCTAATAACACCACACAACCCCAAAAATAACACAGGATCAGTTCATGGAAAGTGTTCAATATATGGGAAGAGTACGTTGAGTGTCCTAGCAAGAAGGTAGCTTATTTACACAAGAGACCTAATCCTATCAACTCTATTTAGGGACAGGATAGGAATACCCAAAGGCAACATGTTAAACCTATTAACAGACAATAAACCCCTGGCAGACTATTAGTGCCTGTTTGAAGGAGATGCAACTGTACTTCTGTGAGTAGGTGATTGGTTTTCTTCACAAAGGCTCTGCAATTTATTAAATAAAGACAAATCTGTCTCTTAGATACTGTATTTCCGCAACTATTAGTCAGGCAGCTCATTACAGAGGATTTCTGAGTTTGCAGGTCTAAGTCTGTAAACATGACCAGGTCACATCTGCCTTTCAGGTAAATGATCTCTCTCTGCATGTAAATATATTTTGCAGCAGGTAGGCAAATCGTGCACCAAGTAGGTCAAACTTTTATATGGAAACTCTATGTGCAGACCGCCGGGTTGCTGCTCAATACATAATGCATGACACTCCAGCCTAGTGCTGTGTTGCTTTTTCCTAATACATTGACCAGTGTTTATATAAAACACACAGTCCTCGGCACAGATTGGACACATGACTAAAGCATGCGGCCTGAAAGATTTAACACCTGAGACAATAAGCTGTCAGGCTAATAACGATGTCCACGCAACAAGGGGTGTAGCTCGGAATCTTGCCCCAACCTGCAGTTTATTGTGAACACATGATGTTAAGGCTTCATTGTATCTGGTGCTAGATAGATAGATAGATAGATAGATAGATAGATAGATAGATAGATAGATAGATAGATAGATAGATATGTACAGCCCTTTGCACTGTCCTGTGCAAGGTACTATAGTGAACATTGAACATTGACAGTGTGTCCTGGAATAATTGTGTCCGGCTTCCTAAGCATTTTCCCCTTAGCGATGATAAAATAGTAATCTAATTTAATGTAAAAGTGCTTGGCCTATAAGAATATTTGTAGGCTCTTTCTCAAGCTCAGGCCTCATATTGTCACCACCTTTCATCTCATGCTGGCTGGAAAAATAAATGTATAGAAACTGCCCCAGTTTCTGGTTTAAGGACATTGTCATTAGACTTAAAGCACTTCCATTTATGTAGCAGTGTTTCTAAAGCACTCACAAGAAGAAAAATCTGTGCTTTTTCCAGCAGCTGAGAGTCTGCAATCTACTGTGTTTTCAGCTTCTTACCTCCACGTTTTTTGCTCCTTGTCGAGCTCCGGGCACTCCCTTGTCCATCCATCCTACTCCTGCCCACACAGCCTCCCATCACTGTCCCTATATTCCACACCAAGGAGAAAAATCATCAGTCTACCTACATAGTTGCCATATATTCAAGTGGAAATGCTTTCAAATGTCGGGTAAACAAACAGTTAATAGTGATGTAAAATAAGTGCCTTATGAGAAAAGCATCATCAAGGAATAATGACAGCTCAGCACTCCTTGTTCCTGTGAGGTCAGACAAGCTGCGATGTTTATGTCACGTGTACTGCCAGCTGACGGGGACACGCGCCTGAACCTCATGCCACCATTGCTCTGATTTTCCTTTCATACATAGGTTACACATTTTTTAAAATGTGTTTATGCACTTTACCAATTTATGTTTTCTGTTTGTAATTTAAAATATGCACTTGCTTCATTTGCAGTCGTATTAGTCACGTGCATTTTTGCTACAACCTACCCGTATTTTTATTTTTTTTTTTGAAACAGCTGTGATTCATTTTGCCTACCGGATATCCAGTCTGCTAAATTATGCATTCGTCTGCAATTTGCTTGCCACATCCGAACTCGCTTCCAAGTGAAGTTATCACCGGACCGACGGTCAGCAGAAGATGCGCCTCCGTAGGTGACAGACTCAAAGTGGGAGCAGTGTGTCCGTGCAGGGCTGGCGGACTGGCGACCAGTCTGGCCCAGCAGAGCCTCCGGCAAGTCTCAATACCTTCTCCAAAAAATAAATGCAATCAGAGTCCGTATTCCCCCCGAACCATAATGCATGGAGCTCACACGCACAACCCGCCGATCTCGAATTAAATCAGTAAATCAGTCTAAACGCATGCGCAGCTTAGATCAATTATTCTATCCTGCGTCAGGTTAATCGGAATAAGAGCGGAAACTGAGAAGACAATCTTCCAGAATAATGGTGCCGATTGGAAATAATAACCATTCAGCTAGAAAACAAGCAGAATTTTAAAATAATGAAAACGGTAATAACGATAAACTTGGTGGAAAAACACAACCTCGAAATACATATTCGGGGTTATTGCGCAACACATGTTTGCATTCCTTAACATAGATTTTAATCTGAAATGAAAGGCGGAAGTTGATGGTAATTATAATATTACTATGAGGTAATTAAGGTTTCCCCATAAGTCATTAGCGTTTTATCCTATTTTGTTAAAACGTCTGGCATTTGCAAGTGTTATTTATATAACGTTAAAAATCAAGATATTAACTGCTGTTAGTTTGTGTTTCCTCTTTCAAAATCCCAATCTTTAACCAAAGGTCTCACCTCTATAAGGTTATTGCTTTAGGAAGGTATTTCTTCATTAGCTTTGTGGAAACAGCCTGATACACTGTAAAACTACCAATGTATCCGTTATTTAACAGACTAAATAAAATCAGCTTTCTAGTTTACATCTATAGCCTATTGGATTATGTTGTATCTCGGGCTGGGAACAAGTTAATCCTGTTCAATTTAAGCTTGGCACAAACATAAAAGTTAACTATATAGCCTATCCATTGATAGGTTTATGTGCATTTATAGTATGTGCAAGTGAATGTAAAAACAGAAACACCTCACAATATAAATAGCTTCAGCTGCTTGATGAGGAGGAAGGTTACCTTTGTCTTCCACAAAATTGTTACACAGACACAGTCCTGAAGTGTGTGAAAAATTCACCCTGTATTCTCAATTTAATGTGCTCAAATTTATCCTGGCCTTCATGACAACAACATTTTGTGTGTGTGTATAGCATTGTGTTTATCTTGAAATAAGAACACATATTGAAGGTATGCACATATTTGCACCATACAGATTGTACTTAGCAGCCTAACTTTTGGCCATTATAGCTCTATGCCAAGCATTCACAACAGCATGTCACTCTAACGGCTGCTCATGCAAGCACAACCACATTTAACAGTTGGCAACATAAATTGTAACAATCTAAATAGATGATGCACCAACATACCCAACAGGAGAGGAAATATCTGAATAGTGTGAAGTGTAAATATATTTATTAGGAAGACTTGAATAGTCATCTCCTAATTATTAGAATTTATGATGCCCTCTAATATAAACCGCATTAATATAAAATTATTATGATCAATAATCTTATTCTCCCAACATACTATACAACGTCTGACCAAACTTGACATGTTGGAGACACTGACATCTTCTGGAAGATTTGAGTATTGACAGGTCTGTGCGTGTGTGTGTGGTTCAGACACACAGGAAGGATGTGATGAGCAGTGGCAGGATAAAATCTGTTATCATCCCTTAAGCTCCTCTGCCTTTATCAGACAGTCTCTTCCTTTCACATTCCCCCCTTGAACTGGCAAGATCTGCACCCATTTTCTGACTGTCTGCTTTTTAAAGGCATTAAATGAAAAATCTAATCAAATTTGTCTTGGCAAAATTTGTCTCATGCCAGCAAGATTTTGCTCAAATTGGAGGGGGAACCTTCATATCTCCTCTTGCTCATTTGCTTTTGTCTCGTGCTGTGCATCTCCACTGCTGTAGCTGCTTTTTTCTGATGAAATATATTCATATGAATCTGCGGATCAAATCTGGTATGTATCTAAATTAATCCTCCCCTACTGGCGGCATCTCTCCGGGTCTGTCTGCTTAAGCAACACTGTGACATAACACTGGAGCTGCTGTTTGCCTGCCCAGTGTTGTAAAGTGAGCCTGGGGTAAAACAATTTGAATATCATTACTGACAATTATTCAGGCACACAACCTTACCTTAAAAATCACCAGAGTGAATATTTATACTTGCAAAAAAATCTGTGTATGTCTAATAACAGTGAATGTGCATATTTAATAACTGAATACTCACTGTGTCCAATCGTTTAAGTAAAGCAATTTATAAAGATTGATTAACTTAACAGGTACAAAATACAGATAAATAACACATTATCATGGTACTACAGCTTGCCTTGAAAGTTCGTTTCAAATGATAATATTGGACAGGGGTGAGCACTTGATGGGAGTAACCATTATGTCCGGGGGTTCTTTGTTTTAGTTTTTCTTTGTAAATATCAGCTTGGGTTTTATTTTAAAAGTACTTCAGTCCAAAAATATGTCAGTCAGTAGACATGGCTTACAAAATTATCAAACCCATCACTAGCTCATTTGAGAGTCAAGTAAGACCAGTGTTTAAAACCAGGTGGAGAACAAACCATCCATGACACAGTGCCTTATCACCGGTGAAAAATGTGGACCGTCGAACTGTGAGCAATGCCACAGCATTTGAGGTATTGAAGGTTGATATGACTCCATTTATTCAGCTGTATGATGCCACCATGCAAGGATCCTTTAAGCCAAACGGATCAGTGACCAGAGCAGGTTGGACCCAGCAAAGTCTGCTGAAATTAGGCTACAAGTATGCCAAAGTAGTAGTACCCATCATACAGGTGTTAAGTCCTTTTTAACTGGGAATACATCCCACGTCAAACCATCACCAGGTGGGGCGTGCCCAGAGGGAAGGAGAACACGTGTCACCCAGTGACTAAAGACAAAAGACAAAGCAAAACACGTTACAAGAAGAACAAGGCAGCATGTGTCATATATGATACACGGGCACCTTAACAGATAATCATTATAAACTTCAGAGACACACCTTCTCTTCTCCACGCCAAAGAAGACTTTCCAGTTATTCAGCCTGCCATAATTGAAAGGGTTCCTGTATACCTGGTAGATCAGTAAAAGAAAAAGAAATGGAATAGTTATAACCTATTAAAAATATCCCCACTATTTAAACCAAAACATGTTTGAATTTCAACCATGTTACTTGTGTTAATAGATTTTTGGCTCATCATAAAATATATCTCTTTATTTTAACTGATCACAACCTGAATTCATTTAACATTTGAAATATTTTACATGCTTACCCTTCCTCGTTTTGCCATTCGCTTTGTTTCTTTGCTGTTAATGTGTCTCTCTATGCTGGTCTCTCCTCTGGATATGAGAACTGCATGCCAAAGAGTGAGAGCTCCTAGAGCCACTCCCGCTGTGCTAAAAAAATAAATAAATAAAACATAAAACACACATACATATACAAAAAAAATATATATACACATGTCCTCATTCTATACTGCATAGTGACAGTATGTCATTTATAGTACACCCAGTTTGGAGTTGGCAGGAAACACCTCAATGTACTTTGTTTTGTACTAACAGGAAGTTATAAAGGGTGTGCAATTCAAATTGCAAACTTGGAATACCTCTGCAAGTTATGGAGGAAACAATATAGTTTTCCAAACATTTAATACCCTTGTTTTCTGAGATCTACCTGGAGTTATCTCACCACATTCCAGTTTTGATTTGCAGCTGTGAGTAGTTCCTCCATTTCTCCTCACAGCACACTCAAACATTAAGCAGATTTGTGTTTATACTGATATCTTCAAATGTACTTCCTCTTGTCACTTTTCCAGTGTCAACACATTACATACACAAAACCTGCTATGAATGAGTTTATAATATGGATTTAACAGTAGGTGTTAGGGTCCAATAAAGTGCATTTTTTACCTGGTAAGCACCCACATGTAGATGATGCTCTTATGAATCATCTTATCCTTAAAGGTGTATGGAGGTGCAGGTGTCTGATAGTTGGTCTTTACAAAAATAAAAAGAGCACATATTACATAACTAACAGATCATTTTTTAAAAAAAACACATACGCTTGTTGTACAATGTTATTGTGTGTATACTTCTTAGACTTTACCTGGCCAGGGGGGAGAAGCCCTATAAGAAGTCCCATCCCTGTTACTGGTACCCCTGGCTTGTCCATGTCCAAATGCTTAAAGCGCTAATGGAACAGCCCGCGATAGAAAGAAGGCAGTGTCAGTAAGGAACAGTTAAGCCCCGCAGAGAAAGACACCAGACATGGAGAAAACGTGACAGACAAAACCTAACAAGCCTTACAAGGACAAAATGGCAAGCAGGCCAGCAACAGCAGCCCCAACAGTGCAGTGTGAGTCAGAGCATCTCACCTCAATAGCACTGTATGCATCTAGGAACAGGTTTCTGCCACTGATGCTGCAGTAGGCACAACCCAAGGTCATGAAGAGGCAGAAGGAGAAGAAGTAACGGTGGTTAAAGTGTCCCACACAGTTATTCAACCAGGCTGAGATGCGGACATTAAGGAAAACCAACCGTCTCTTTTTAGTCACATTATGTGATTTCTGATACTACAAAAAGAATATTGATATGAAATAATGTTAGCACAAAGGATACGACAATGATGGTCCATTTTCAGAATGCACCTGCAAAGAAACAATGAAAATATTCCGTCTGATTGAGCAATTATATTAGCAGCTCTGTTGCCGAAAATCACATTTTCACAAACATGTTTCTGTCTTTCTGTCTTTTTAAGATTGTCTTCATCATCAGTACTGGAGAAACAATTTTACAGATTTTTCAACTAAATCAACTAGTTAATTAGTTAAAGAAATCCTACGATAATAGGTCAACTAAGGTATTTAGTCAAGCCCCTTTGCTAACCTTGAGTGCCTTTGTTAAGTTTTGGAAGTTTGAAATGTAACCTAACAGCACCACAGGCTTTCCAACCCACCCTTAGCTTTAGCTTTGTTGGTAAAAACAAACAAACAAACAAACAAACATACATGCTCCCAATTAAGACAGTGAAATACATGATACTCCAAAGACAAACCACTCACCAATTAAGGAAACACAGAAGAGAAAAACAACACTGACCCACCTGTTACAGATACCACAGTGGTGTGTTCTTGCTGGTTTGGGCATGATGCATTTTTTGCAGACTGCCACAAATGGACTGTCATTTTTTTCCTGATTGAAAGAAGACATTTTTGTTGCATTACTAAATGTGAAATTCATCCAAGGCCAGATTAGTAAAGCTATTTGTAGTTGTGCAGAAAAGTTTAGTTTATTTCTTACTGTAGGGGGGTACCCAGGGGAAGTCTTGGTGGCCTTGTAGTAATTGAAAACAATCATGACGAGGTTCCAATGTCCATAACAAACATGCCAGGCAATCCACGCAGGGGAGTATGTGGTGAGGATCAGTGGCAGTAGGATCAAGTAGGCGATCGCCAGGATGGAGCTGGTCAGTATCACCACCAGACAAACAAACACCTGTCAGGAAAAGATAGGAGAAACCCATAGAGTTTTTATTTAGGGAAAAACTTAAAAACTCCCCGTTACTAATTAAAGCACACAGACAAACACACACTCACCGTGCCAAACCAACGGGTGACATAATCCACAGTCCAAAACACTGGCTCAAAAACTGAGTCGAAAACCACATCTGAGTCTGTAAGGGAATTGAAGTACAGTGACTGCAGCACCAGACTCAAGTAAGCCCATATTTCCCTAATCCACAAAGGCAGCTTGTTCTTTCCTCTCCTGGAACACGACCTTAACCGCACACAGCGCAGCTGGTGGAGCACTGAGCTGGGACACCACCGCATTCTGCATCTGTAATATGCACACACCTTCAAGAAAGAAAAAAAAAGATACAGTTACAAGTTGAAGATAATCAGCCTTTTCTATATAAATTGCAACACTAATTATGTTAGCAGTATCTATTGTCACTTGCTAGAACTCTTACTGTACTGATGCTTGTATGTTGTTCCTCAAATGTCAGTCACTTTGGATAAAAGGGTCTGCCAAATGAGTAACAAAAAGGACACAGAAAGTAGTTTCAACTAAAAATCCAGTGTAGGGCTGCAAATATTTTCACTATGGTAAAGAAATATTTTCTTTTATTAATTAATCAGTTAATTGATTAGTCTATAAAATGTAGGAAAATACTGAAAAATGCCCTTTGCAATTTCCCAAAGCCCACAATCAGCTTTAATTCAAAAGCCTAACCCAAGGATACTAAATTTACTATCACTTAAGACACATAAAAGCAGCACATTCTTAAATGGGAAGCTGTAAGCAGACAATGTTTGGCATTTTAGCATAAAAAATTATAAATAGTTAATCGATTATCAGAATCGTTTCAGCTCTTATCCAGTGTTTTATATCAAACTTACCAAACGCTGAATTTGGGAGCCAGTCAACTTGGATCGTTTAGCAGTTAAGCAGTTTATATAACTCACCACATTAGTCTGTGGCAGTCTGACGCTTTAACTTCATCAGGTACGGATTGCTACAAATGTAAAGGCGTAACGTTAGGTGAACAAGCCAGAGCATCCGCTGGTGAATCCAATAGAAACACACTGTGATTGTCTGAAAGGACGCTGACTGCTTGTCACCAAAAGCCGAGAAATACACAACAATCT
The DNA here is from genome assembly GCA_024633595.2 of Lepomis macrochirus. Lineage (NCBI taxonomy): Eukaryota > Metazoa > Chordata > Actinopteri > Centrarchiformes > Centrarchidae > Lepomis > Lepomis macrochirus. Next base: position 19,709,560 of record JALXJV020000020.1, on the reverse strand, counting down.
TGCTTTTCTGCATTCCAGACAGGGTGGAGACTGGGTGGAGGTTTTGCAGTTAGCGTTACCTGAGGTGAGAGGGGCAGTGGTCTGGAGTGGAACTGACTTTTTTTTTCAGCAGCAACATTCAGCTTCACTCCCTCGGACACTGTTGGGCTATTCAAAGACCACTACACGGCAATTAGCTAAGTGATCACACCAAGGAAGCCTTAACAGTTCATCTGTCCATCCTACACTTTGCTGTGTGAACAATGTCACAGAATCCTAACGCTCCCAAATCCCTTTTGTGTTGCTGTCACAGTGTTTTCTATTCACAAATCCGACGCTGTTTGCTGCGTTCTGATATTTACTAATGTTTCATAAGTATTTGAGGGAATACTCACTGTTCTATGAGGGCAAGAGAGGTGCCGAAAACACCCCTCCCGTCGACATTTTCAGGAGGAAGGCAAAACGGGATTATTGCCACATCTTAGCGGAGAAGAGCAGGCTCAGGGACCATCTGTGACAGTTACCAATCTGAATCCTGATCTGGAGTTAGTGCGCATGCGCCATTGGCAGCGAAAGGCATCATGGTAGTGTGAGTCAGGAATTGATGACAACATTTACGACACGGTTGGTTTCTACCATTGAAATGTACGTTTATGTGCCTACATTTCCTATGTTACATGCCCGTACACTTAATCTCGTTTAAGCAGACTTGTAACGGTTGCTTAATTTCATTAATAGGACCGTGGTTATCTGAATTCTGGGACTTGCAGTTCTTACACGCAGCGGCTCTGCTAAGCTAAACTTGCACGCCAGTTTGCTCGCCATGTGGAGCAGCCTGAAGTAAACTTTCTAACCTCAAGCTAGCTGTGTGCGGTTTTGTCAGTCGTCATGTCGTTTTGTTTTAACTTCGATGTTCCAGCACAAACAACAAACCCGAACGATGCGGGTGAAAATGACCTGCAAATGGGAAAGAAAGACAATGCAGCAAAGCCTGTGAGTAACATTGCAAATAATGTTTTACTAAGCTTTGGCTTACCTAAAGCTGTCAGGTAGTGATGCCAGATTGTAGTTTCCTCACAAGTGTCTTAGGCCAATCGACGTGCGGGCCTGAGTGTGATCGTTATTAAAATAAAGGAATTCTATGCAGTGGCTTGTGCAATTTCATGAGGGCTGGGCAGGGCAAGAACAGGACACTCTGTAAGTGAGGCATTAACGTTATAGGCTTAGCTAACTTAGACCGGTCTTTGTTTGAAATAAAATCTTTATTACTGCATAACATGGCATTCACGTCTGTAGCAATACAAAAGATCCTAGTAGAGCAAGTAGGATCAGGACAACAAAGCAAAGACAGTAAACAATAAAAGTGTAAATAAGTAATGCTTAATAATGCTTAAAGTTATTCATTTTTCATTCTTAAAATAATCTTAACTCAAAGTCCACTTAGTTTCACACTTCTTGGTCTTCATTAGTCTACTTATTTATGTAAACCCATTTATGTAAACATAAATCAGCTTAAAGCTCAAGGGCTTAATGGCCCAGTTTATTTAACAGATTCCCTAATCATTTTAATAAAAATGGAGCTGAGATGACAAAACCCATCTGGTGAACTCTTAAAAAGAGAAACTGATACATGACTTTAATATTTCTGGACTGGCTAGTGTGAAGGTGAGAACACCTGTAACGTCCAGTGTGTAGGATTTAGTGGCATCTAGCGGTGAGGTTGCAAATTGCATTTAATATAATTGCAATTACATAAAGAAAGGCAAGCGTCTCCAGCAGTATTTGGTCTCCACCATGGATGTATAACAAAATAACTTACAATGCTTTTTGTGATTATTAGAACTTGAGACCAGTCCCAAAGATGGCGCCTAGTTAAGTCCACTGAAAATTTCTCACCTGACACATTCGCCAAAAAATTTCTACTTAATATTTTTTTATGTGGCTAATAGGGCCAATATCCCATTTGCTAATGGAGGTTAGTAGGTTTATGCCTTATACTACCTGCCACCAGGGGGCAATCGTGATGTTTTGGCGTCACTTTGGGGAGCTTTTATGTGTCCATCTTTATATACATTCTATGGGTACATCCAAGTCTCTTATTTGCATCCACATTTCCCTCACTTGCTTCTTTCCCTTGCAAGACCATGAGAGGAGATAGGAAATAATCCACTCCATTTTATTTATGTAGCACATTTTAAAAAAACAAACGTTAGCAAAGTGCTGGACAAGAAATAAAACATATAAACACATAGAACACATAATACAAGTGACTTTTAAAATGGGATTTAAAAGCTTTAAGTGTCGGGGCTAATTTGACCTGTGGAGGTAGCTCATTCCACAGTTTAGGAGCTGCTGCTGAAAAAGTGCAGTCGCCCCTGTTTTTTAACCTGGTTTTTGGAGCGACCAGCCAAAGTTGATCAGTAGACCTAAGTGACCGTGAGGGGCTGTCAACTGGAAAGAGGTCTGAGATGTAGCGAGGTGCTAATCAATTCAGTGATTTAAAAACAAACAATAAGATCTAAAAATGTATTCTCAAGTGGACCAGGAACCAGTGTAGCAAGGTCAGGAATATGTTATATGTACTTTCTTCTGAAGTGTCACATGAAGTGAAGTCTGTTTCTGATGACGGCTGCAGGTGTTTACAGCTGGATCAGCTGTCAGTCTCCTCTAACAGCTGTAAAGACTTTTGATGGAGTGTGCATGCACACATGTGTACTGTGCTAATACTAATAAATGCACACCCTTATCACTGCCAGAGCACCATGTTTTCTCTCTGTAGCTGGTACCTGTTGAAGAAACACCTACACATGAATAATACCCTGCATTCTGTATAATACTGTGTCCTACTCAGAAGCACAGGATAATTATTTAAAATCGCCAATCATTTATATATTTGTTATCTGCATTTGTATTTATGGATATTGTGGTTGTGAATTCATTATTGAAAAACCTAGAATGTGATCATTGTGTCTTTTGAACATTGGAAATTATTTATTAGGTTTAATGTTTCAGGAGAAATTAAATTTATGTAACTTATCAATCCAACCTGACGCTCAGGAATTATCATCCTCACAAATTGAAATGACAATAAATGAGGATGAAAGTGTTGGAGAGTCTGCTGACAGCAGACCCAGACTCTCTCTCTCACTTTAATTGTATCTGTAATAAAAGTCAATGGGGTTTTTTTTTTCTAATAAATGAAGAAAGTTATTTGTGGTCCTTTTGTTGTTCAGACCAGAATTAAAAGAAATTTTTAACTAGATGGTGAATCAGAAAACATATCAAATACAAAATTTGGGAGGGATACACTTTGGGTTAGGCTTTTGAGTTTAATCTGTTATCTATTATTTGTCTTTACTCCTGTATGAAGCTCCACTGATGACGTGATGTAATCTGATCTGTTCAGTCACCTTCAGTGTCTAATCAAAAACCTATATCCAACAATGGGGGCATGTCGGCCAGTAAAAGCAACACATCCTCATACCTAAACGACTAAATAGGTTGATTGTCATGTGTCCCACAACATATAAAACTGTTTTCTGAAACAACATGTACGAGGGTTGGCAAGTACCAGTTCAGTGATGGAAGTCTTGTTGTAACATGGTAATTGTTGTGAAATGGTACAAGTTGATTAGGTTTAGGCAACCAAACTATTAGGTTTAAAATATTGTGGTTTAGGTTTAAAATATGTACATTACATAAGTCATCTACAAAACGTTATTTTAATTACAAACTGCCAACTTTGACTTTCTTTCACATGAAACTCGAACCTCGGTCTCTTGAGTGAAAGTCCTGAGTGTACTTGACACACCCATACACTCCACCGCCCACCTTACACGACTTTGTCACTCTTTATAGTATGTCAAGTGACTTCTTCTGCCTAAATAATAATTCACCTGTACAGCAGTTATTCTGGTGTGGAAGGTCTGAGTAAAAGCATAGTGTAAAAGACTTCAGTGAAGGCTGCTTTCATAGATCCTTGCTCATGGTTCCTCAGAGACCGCTCCTCACTCCTCAGAGCCCAAATAAAAGATCTGTGACAGCCTTCTAGAGGGCAGACCAGAACAACTGATTTAAATGAGGAACAAGGAAATATCAAAGAGACTTGGGATGTGCCCTGTGACTGCAACCAAATTAATACCCCTTGCCTCTTCCACCCCTTCCAAGTGTGTAGGAGAAACTGCGGTGGCTGCAAAACTTGTGAAAAATGTCAAAAGACATTATCTAGAGCCAGTGTTTGGTTTGTGTGTTCTGGGTTGAAGTGGACTACATGTCTCATAGACTACATGAGACACACCCAGTTTACTAAATGACCCACTTTATTCTAGATACAAACCCTAAGAAAACTTCCTGGATTAACACACTTATATCGACCTAAGCCATAATCTTTTCCTAAACCTAACCAAACTGCCACTGTTTCAAGGCTGTATCACGTAGTCCCGTAGAACCCACAGATAAACCTACTACTTTTTTGGACTACTGTAGAAACCATACACTTTATAAAAGAAGTGTACGTCGTCACTGTGACGTCACCCATTGGTTTGTGGACTACCATTCTGAAGGCTCGACTTTGGCATTTTGGCTGTCACCATATTGTTTTTTTGGCGCCAGACCATATTTGGGTGGGTGGCGTTAGCTAGCTTGGTTAGCAAGGTGCATCTGTAATTCCTGTTAACTGTGATATTAAGCGGGATGCTGATTTTGGGTAGTGAAAAAACAGGCTTAAAACAAATTGCTTGCCGGAAAACAGCCGACTCCAGGTTTTTTTTAATGCCGCTGGTCAAATTTTCACAGTGCAGTGAATACGAGTTGCCTCCATCCTGACTGACAGATCGCCATGGTACAGACTTGTCAGTGTCAAGATAGCCACGCCGTAGAGCATACCCTGCTTCATTGTCGATTTTTCTGTAAAACGGACAATAATAGTGAACATCATTTTGTATTGAAGAAGAATTTGTACTAGCGACTGAGACCATAAGCTCATTAGGAACGTGTTTACTGAGGTAATAAATCAAGTGAGAAGTAGGCTCATTTTGCCATCAACTCCAATTCAATCAGTCTTATTTTTGCAATCAGTGATGTCGCCCCCCTGCTGGCCACTGAAAATAATGCTGCTTACTCAATGGTTTCACTTTTGAGACCCGGAGGTTCACGCTTGTCAACATGGCGGACCCATGGAAGAATTTTTTCCAATAATTTAAAAGTCATAAAGTGAAACTTTGTTTGTGTGTACTGAACAAGACTCCGAGATTAAAGGCTCTTTTCATGACAATATTTCTGTCTTTTACATTCTTTATTCTAATAGTATGTTATATATAATATAATATATTGGAGATATGTATTATTGATAGCTATAAGCTGAAAGCTGTAATTCTGCAGATTAAAACAAAAAAGGCCAGAAATATTTCACTTTATCTGTAATGACTCTAGAATATATGAAAGTTTCACTTTTTGTACACACGGATCATTTACCCTTTTTAAATATCTAATTTTACAGGCTGGAGTGTAGAATAAATCAAACAATGGAATAGTATTTTTTTTTAAATTTTATAATGTATCCAGCTATGAAGATAGACTTGTTTTGTGTTACAGTAAATACGGAGAAAGTAAAACAAAAATGTTGTTGCTTCTTGAATGGAGCACAGGAGGAAAGTGCAAAGGGATATTCCCCTCACTAATACACAAACACACACACACACACTCTACAATAATATGAATATAGCATGTTATTTAATTGAGTCATTTCCACTGCATGAGTGATTCCATTGCAACAACGAAAAGTGGTCTGTTAGTGGGCATCCAGAGCGTGGGTTGATAATGTCCTTGCACAAGAACCTTGACGTCATAGGGCGATCATAGGGGTTGTCAATAAGGAATCTGAGCGGAAATCATACATATTCATACTGATACTAATCTTGATGAGTTATGTATAGATTTTTTGGTGATCAATTTTTTTTAGTATGACTTGTTATGTCAGACACCACAAAGTTCTGAGGCATGCCAAAAAAAACTTGCCAGGCAATTTTATTAAAATTGTTGTGCAATGGTGATTGTGCTTACGTGCACAACTGATCTACACATGACAGTGTTTCAGTCACACACTGAATCACATGGCTGACTTGTAACGATCCCATGTCTAAGTTCACAGCTAGGCAACCAGTCTTTAGTAAAGCACCTTTTATAAGTAAGATAATTAAGAAACTAAAGATAACAAAATAAGGCAGTTAGTCTGTAACCAGACTATAAGCCCGTTAACATTCAATCAAACACAGCTCTGGTATGTATTTGTGTAAGTCCAAGTTCTTACGTGTTAAACAATTTCACATCCTATAAGGATAATAATGGCAGTGTCTGCTTCTTTGACCTCACAACATTCATGTCATCACCAGGAGTCTCAATAGTCATGTTAATTGAAACTTGGAGTTGTGAACCCTTTGAAACATGCACAGGGTTTACCAAAACACACAACACAGCATACTTATGGCATCCAGAATTCAAAGGAAATTCCTATGAAGACACAAAAGCAGCATGATCATTTAAATCTGAAAATTTCCATACTGTGAGTAGTTGCCTGTAGCTACACAGCCTTAATGTATTGCGGATTTTTATGTGTACTGCTGAATGTGCCTCAAGCCATTAAATTGACAACTTGAAACACATGTTGTCTATACTGTATATATATGTCATATATGTCAACAGAGCCGTCAGACGCATACACAGCTGAAGGAGTACATTTTTTCCCCTAACCATACATACTGCTTTGTATTTTTCAGATGGAGGAGAACACCAAACTAGCAGAGCCGGTGAAAGAAGCCAAAGAGCACCTTCTACCATCTGACCCACAGCTCCTTCTCATGGATGCTGTCACTGAGACGGTTACCATAGGAACTCTTCCTCCTCTTCACTTCCTGAACGAGACGGTTTTTGAAAAGACGGCCTCTGAGAGGGAAGATGGGGAGAAAATTCTTTCTCGCACTGTGGAGCAGAGGTCTGATCTCATCTCTGGCGTGTACGAGGGAGGGCTGAAGGTGTGGGAGTGCACGTACGACCTTCTGGAGCTGATTGAGAAAGACGGAGAGACTTTTGGGGGGAAGGCAGTTTTGGATTTGGGCTGTGGAGCGGGCCTGTTGGGGATATTGGCCTTGAGGAGAGGAGCCAGGCAGGTCCACTTTCAAGATTATAACAGTACAGTTATTGAACAGCTCACGGTGCCAAATGTAATACTAAACTGCCAGGAGGAGGATGAAGGAGAGAGTGAAGATGATGATGAAGAAGGGAGGGGCAAAGGTAAAATACGAGATGAGGATGGTTGTAAAAAGAAAGTGAAAGAGAAACAAGGGGTAAAAGACGGCAGCCCACCACCTAAGAAGAGAGCTGTAGACCAATCCGAGCACCCATTGCAAGCCAAGTGTCGTTTTTTCTCTGGTGACTGGAGCACATTTATTGCGTTGGTTACAAAGGAGGTCCCACAACCCAAATATGACATTATATTTACCTCGGAGACCATCTACAACACTGCATACTACTCTTCACTACATGAGACCCTCCACAAACTGCTGGCCCCAGGTGGTCTAGTCTACCTCGCCACCAAATCCCACTACTTTGGTGTAGGTGGTGGACTGCACCTGTTTGAGACGTTTGTGGAGCAGAGAGGTATTTTCTCTTTGGACCACCTGTGGGATGGGGAAGAAGGACTTCAGAGACATGTAGTGGTCCTACGTTTTAAAATGGCAAAGTGACACAAATGACTAAAGCAGTCCTGGATTAAATATTCAGCTTCATTCATTTAATAACTGTCACTCTTCTGTGCTGTTCTAAAAAAAGATTGGTGATTACTACACTGTTTAATACAAATAAAAATATCGGGATTTCCTCTCAGTATTCCCTATGAAGTTGTATTTCCGAGCATCAATGCTAAAACAAGGAAAAGCTGTAATAAAATATGCTGTCTCATCTCCTATTTGCTCTTTAGTTACCTCCACCTTCTTTCACTTCCTATATGGACATTTGAATATGCCTGCCAGTAAGAGAAGTGCAGTTGAAAGGGGCTGTTACAGGTCTTTAGATGCATGGGGAGGAAAGAAAGGAAATGGGCTCAGTGACCTTTGAGAGTGATTTCCCCAGTGTTCAAACAGCAGCATGAAAGCCAGGCTTGTTTCTGAAGTCCGGCGCAAAATGTCAATTGCAACTTATCCCACCAGCCCAAGTATGTAGTTTGAAAGTGGATTCTAGAGTCACCGCACATCAATAGTGGGACTCTATGGGGTCTCTGTACCTCTTATTGTAGGAATGGCTCCTCTCGATTGTGGGACTTTACCTTTTGGTTAAAGTCACTACATTATCTGGGTGTGCTAAGCAAAAACTCATGACTCATAATGACTTATATACATCCAGGAAGTATGTGTAAATGTACATCTGCGTACAATAAGGGAACTTTGCTGTAATCTTTCCAACACCATGTGGAATCCCCTTTTTGTCCATATCAAGGAAATCCACTGAATTAATCTAACAGGGTTTTTTTTCCTGAGGAAGCATGTATGAAGTCCAAACTAGTTTATTGTATAAAAGATGACTAAAGAGGATGAGGAAATCGGAGGGTATTTTACAGGATCACTGAACAATTTAACTGTTTGAATATTAATCTCTGTGGGCACATTTAAAAACTGTGGCCTGACCCTGCTGACACAGTCCTGTTATGCTCATCTGATTGAATACAATCCTTTTCACATCCCTGTCATGTGTGACTATCACCAGGGAGCAAACAGTTATTTTAGGAAGGCTGTGTTATTGAATACACCCCTATCACACTTACCCTGAACAAATGACTCCAGCTACGTAAATATTCACAAGAATCGATCTCATCGTTAACGTGCCCATGACGCAAGTGCTATTCGCTGCCCTGCTGATGTATAATATTTAACAAAGATAAAAACACTATTCTAGGAAACATGGTGTCACCCGCTCAAACATGACTGTGCATGTCAACACCCACAGTGTGTGGACACAATTTCCAGTCACTTATTGTGTAAATATTCTGTAGCATTAAACACAATTTCACTCTTACCCTCATACAAAACACCAAACATGGTTTCTGTTTGCATATGCCCAGCCAGCAAACTTCCAGTGTGTCAGCTTCGTCATCGTCTCTCATCTCGACAGCTGTTCACGGCCTGTGGGGGAATTCCTAGTTCCTCGAGTAGACACAGCCTTTCCCCTGCTTACTTTATGGGAACAGGGGGCAGGGCCAGTCAGATGGTTTTCCTCAGAAACTGTTATGTGTTGATTCACTGTGAGGGGGCGTGCTGTTCACTCCCACTGTTTCCTTCTTACTGGGAAGTGACTGTCAGGCTTACCGAACGGAGGGAGTGTATGAGAAACAGATAGAGTTGAGGGAGGGAGACTGCTGGGTGATGTGAAAGGTGGTGGTATTTAAGGTTCTTAGCTCTGAATGTCAGACAGTGTGCCGTATCCTTCCGTGGGACTTGGAGTACATGGAAGAGTGAGCAGAACATGCAGGTGAACTGGTGAGGGATGGCTCACTATATGTTCATTCAGCTTGGAAAGACTTACTGCTGATTCAACGCTAAAGCTTCTTTTTGTTGAAATGGGACTGCTGAAGTGTGTTGAAAGCCTGTATGCACAGTCCTTGGAGGCCTTCATGAGGAGATTTATTTCTGATCTATCCAAGATCTGGAAAGGTTAAAGTGAATAACTGGGGTAAGTTGTAAGTAAGAAAGTAAGTAAAATTAAAAAAAAAAATACTGGACACATTTATCTCAAATTGTCAGATATGACTATACAGAACTACAAGCTCCAAACTTTCAACATGTTTTCAGTTGTGAAATGTTTTACAAAGAAATGCCAACTTCCACATTTTCTGAGCACCGGCAGACAAATGCTTTTAATGCTGTCACACTATGTTAACCTATCTGATCTTTGAATGAGAGCTGTTTAAATTAGTGCAGGCCTTGAGACTGGGTTGATGCCCTGTTAGGGGATTTCTTGTCTAGTGAAAGGCTGTAGAACCGGTTGTTTCCCAGTCCAACTGCCGGAAAGATAGGAGTTTCCTGAGCGTGTTCAGGTGTGGCCTTCCTCAGAAAGTTCATTGTAATGTCTTGCATGTATCCTAAAAGAATATAGACTCACACTGAACAAACTACAGGGACTGAGATAACATTGAAGAATTATCTTACTGTTCTGTCACTGTCAGTATTGACTCCGGGGCCTTGAATGAGATGTTTTTTCGATGAAGGAAGGGAACCTGTAATACAATGCAGGTTGGTTAATAACAAACTTACTTTGGAGGGTTCAAAGATACATCAACCAACTGTATGTGAGTAATCACGTAGTCCCACCGTTCTTTTCTGGGAGTGTTCAGCCGTAAATGATGAGTCATTTCATGCCTTGACCAGAGCACCATCACTATGGACTGATTCAGTGCTTGCATCCGCCCAATGGACAAACTTTCGTTTCAGTGGCTGTGAAGCATTTACAGTAATACTTAAGTTGAGAAGATGGTTGGATTCCTCAGATGACCGTGAAACTCTCCATAGACTCTGTCTAACCACAGCATTGGATCCAGTCAATCATAACTGCATTTTGGAGGTTTGTTTTCCACTTTGGTTTTATTTCACTTACGTAAAATGCCTCTCAATCTGTTTCCAATTCATGATAAAGTAAATGTTTTAAATTACATATTGCACTATTGTATCATACAAATGCCGGCTATGATTGATCCCTGTTTAAGATCCACTTCAGCTGCCAATGTAATAACCTCTTGCTCAATCTTCCAATGAAAGAAGGAGGGGTGACGTTATCATGTCATCATCACCCTGCTTTTCTTGAGAAATAGGGATGGTCAAGAGAGAGTTAACCACAATGTGCTGCGTTGTACCTCATATTTCTTAAACCCACTATTATTGTTAATTTCAGTTTTTTTCAATGTTGTTTTATTGGTTACAGATGGCTTTATTTTGTTTTTGTTTTATTTCATTAATGCACAGTAAACTGAGATGAAAAAGCATTAACAATGAAGCACGAGTTGTGTCATATGATTCATGATAAAGCAGTTCAAACATCAAGTAGCTCCCAAGGACTATATTTTGATAAGTGCTCTACTATGAGAACTGAATTCCATAGATGGTGGCATCTTCAGGTGTCATCTATGGGCTCAGTTCTTTTGGCATGGTACTAGTTTGTCACCTGTACAGCACCAAAGGGCGGAAATCATGACTTTCATTATGCGTTAATACTTGTGTGGTTGACATACAGTCAATCGTGTCTTAGGTTTACTACGCATTATTTATAGTTTGCATGTTTGTGGACATTGTTTCCTTACTTCAAATGATGAATAAGGAGTTCATTTTAAATATTAATGTGAATGAAATAAATTTAAAATGCAGTGTTTATCAGTGTTGTTGAGCATAATGTTTATTGTTAATAAAGTTAATCAAAGCAAATTATTTTCCTCTGTGATTTATAAATACCCTCATAAGAATTTGTTTTAAAAATTCTGCAACATTAAAGTAATACATTTCACATGAAAGAGGGAGAGCATTCAAGAAATATAAGGGCTATCATGCTACATACCTTTTTTCAGATCTCAGTTCTAGTTCCATAAAATCTGCAGCTATGGTGATGGCAGTAAGCTAGATTAGCTTTAAACAATATGATTGGATACAACAGCCAACAACATCCTCAGTTATTAATATCATGCAATCTAACAACATTTCCAGCTTCAACTATTTAGGTTTAAAATACAAAACTGCATGTGGTCAAAAGGACTTTCATAAGAGGAGGACTGAATCATAGATAGTTATAGTCCAGTACAAGCAGCATTGGTTTAAAGCAGTTCTTTTTAGGTACCTGAAGTGTCTGAAAGTTTTTCTGGGATTTGCCATGCACTGTACAGTACCTTCCTGATAATCTCTATTAGCTCTATGAGGATTATAAACTAGTCTTCCCCCCAAGGACGCTCCCATTTTTTGTCATCACTGCTGAAACCTGTTGACTGATAATACTGTTACTCTCTACTGTTGTTTCAGGAGATGACAATGTCATTGTTATCTTTCATCAGGGAAGTAAGCATTTTTTTTCTGAAATCATTTTCATTCAATAAATTTGATCTCCTTCCTTGTTATCCCTCATTTGGTGTTTAAGAGGCCTCTACCAGGTGTCCCAAAGAAAACAGCAGGCTGTCCAGGCATCAGAAATAGCAGGATAAATCTAAATCCTGATCCTGTTTAATCATCCCCTGTCATGATGACTTCCCTCCAATAACATCTTCAAAGTGAACGTGTATTTTGACAACTGTGACTCTACAAGAAATGTCACTTTATGAAGAGGCTCCAACTGAAGGGCTCTTTGACATTAACTATAATTTCTTTGTTTATGTGTTTACTTGCTATCAACTGTACAAATTAAATTCTTCAAGCTTTTTCGAAGAGTTTATGAATCCATATCAAAGTAAAAAAACAACAACAAAATCTCAACAGTTTGTGGATGGAAAAGCCAAAATGTTATTTAACAACTTTAGTTTCAGTAGTTGAAAGTAAATAAGCACATTTGCTCATGTACAGTTTTAAGGTGTATAAGCTTTATTGGAGAATTTATTTTAAACTACTTTGCAGTTGTACCTCACTGCATTTCTGAATGATGTTTGATTTTTACTTTGCTGACTGTAATTCATTTTGGATCAAGTTATAAAAGATGATGCATGGTTACAGACTAAACAAACCAATAACGTAGTTAAATTAGCTCCTCCTGAATAAATTACAAAATTACAATTATGCTTAGTTATACTTAGTCAGTATTTACAATCCTAGTATTATAGTATACTCTCACAGGGACCATTTTTATGCCTAATAAATAGCTTACTTTAGATATGCCTACATTTTGCTGAAAAAAGAGAACGTATAGAAGTACTTCTACTCAAATAAAACTTTTTTACACCTAAGTGGTGTATTTGTACATGTTCATAAAGAATCTGAGCACTTCTTCAATCATTCCTTATTCGAACTTTTCTTTAAAGACCCATTTGGCCCCTTGGAAAAAGTTCCAGCACCGACCGTGAAATCACACCTTCCTACTATTTGAATGACAGTGTATCAGCCAATTCTAATCATCTACACATCCACACAAGCCTAAAATCCTGGTACTCATTGGCCATGCGTGGCCGTCAGTCATGACGTCACGGCCCCAGCCAACCAATGGTTATGAAATTTGTTTTGTTGGAGATGAGCAACAGGCCGTACCCCTGCTGAGTGTAACAACGATCGTGATTAAATCCGTATTTCGTTGGTTAACAATGTTAGTGTAAATCCTTTAATGTTAGGTGTGTTACGTTTGTTTCCAACTTGAGGTTGACAGCAGAAAATACCTGCATATACGTTGTTTTTTTTATAAAATAACCAGATTTGTTCGAGGCCTTGGCATGGATGAGGTTCGGCCTACCAGTGGTGTTCAAGCCCACGGGATGGTGCCTCTGTTCCCCCCTGGACTGCAGGCTATCTACGGGGAATGCCGGCGACTTTACCCCGAGCAAGCCAACCCGCTTCAAGTTACAGCCATTGTAAAATATTGGTAGGTACCCCGTTTTGCTGTTGTTGGTCTGACTTATCTGTAGGTACTGAGTTTGTGGAAAAAGTTTATAGAGGGTTGGCAATACGTTTAGCTAACAGTTAGCTTAGCTGCTAAGCTAATCTTTAGGCTAACTAGAGCCAGGAGCCATACTGTAGGCTTATATGTTCTGGGAAGCTTGAGCATTCATTATCAAACTATACTAGATTAATTAGGAAATCTTAAATTAAATTTAACTACTTTTATACAACAAGGTGTGGCTCCTAAGCTATCTGCCTTTACACATGTGTACTGAGGAGTAAACACAGTCCACTTATAACGAAAACACTTTCTGACATGGCCGATGGTTTTTATTTTTTTCTCACAGGTTAGGGGGACCAGATCCGTTAGACTACATCAGTATGTATAGGAGTTCGGGCTGTCCAGCTCAGGACATCCAGGAGCATTGGCACTATGTCAGCTTTGGACTGAGTGACCTGTATGGGGATAATAGGGTTCACGAGTAAGTACACCAATGTAACTAGACTTCCAGATGCACAGGGGAGTTTCAATACATGTTTAGTTGGATAGTTGAAGAGCTTTACATTGTGAAAAACCTGGGGAATTTGTAGTCACATCAAACCTATGTATGCCAAATAGTTAAGAGCCATTTGAAGTGTAGACCACCTACTGACTAACATGGTCCCTAATGATCCTCTGTTATTCTACAGCATGCTCTTGATCTTGACAAGCATTGTCGTTTTCACAAGCCTTATGCACATGACAAAGGAATAAAGGACAGCTTCTGATGGTGTTTGTGTGTTAGATTCACAGGGGCAGACGGACCCAGTGGGTTTGGCTTTGAGCTCACCTTTAGACTCAAAAGAGAGGTGGGAGAAACGGCACCACCAACCTGGCCAGCTGAACTCATGCAAGGCTTGGCTCGCTATGTGTTCCAGTCAGGTAAGAGCATGAAACTGTATTTTTGTTTTGCGTGTTTGCATGGAGTAAGCTACACAATAAAACATATTGTAAACAGATTGTAAATGAGTTTGTGGGTGGTTTTGTAGCAATAATAATAATAATAATAATAATAATAATAATAATAATAAGGAGAGTGTACACTTAATAAGTGTACCAGTGATAAGTAAACTTTTTAGATTAATCAATAGAATAACTGACAGATTAAGAGGTAATGAAAGGGATTGTTAGTTGCAACCCTACATGTCCTTCACCTGGAAAACTTTTGTCAGAGAGAAGAGATTTGTGTTTTTCATTGAGTCACAGTTTAATAGTCTAGTAAATTATTTATCTGCACTGGTTTTGATAGAACAACTCCCTTTTGGCTTCAGTTGGCATGCCTTCTTGTCACGTCTTTGTGAATGTGAAGAATGTGTTCTTTGTAAAGGTAGCTTGTAATTCCAGTGATGCATTTAAACATGCAAGAATAGAGGAGTCCCCTGCAGGCAGCAGTCTTAGGTTTAGCACACAGTTGAGTTTATTGGAGCTCTGGGTATTGACAGGAAGTCTAATTTCCCTTTCCATTCTTGACAACAATCCTATTAAAATAGTAAACAAGACCGTTGTTGTAGTGTGTGTGAATGTATATACTCTGTGTGTAATAGGGCTATATACTGTGCTCCTCAGTTCTTTAAATCCTTCAGTCATGTACATAATGTGCCCAAGAAAGTGTGGTCGTGAAGGGAGGGGGGATTTAAAAGCATTACAGAAAGAGAAGAAGGCTATTCTCTCCAGGCTGTCCTCTCCTCACCACCCAACCCTTCTTTGCTATCCAGCTGGGGTCAATTTGAGCGTGGGTGGGCTGGGCTCCTGAGCTAAGTGAATGCTGATTTCTGGCCATCTTCCCCCTTGCTTTTCTCTTGCAGAGAATCTGGACTTGGGTGCGTGTTACCTCCCAAGCAGACACATTCCTCAGATGGAAATGTAGTTTTTATGCTTTTCTTGCTACGTTTGGTTATCGATTTCTCTCTCATTTACTCGCTCTCGTTCTCTTACTGATCTGTGTCCCCTCTTTGCCTGTAATTGCAACTTTCCCTCAGCAATTCTGTACTGTCGGATAATGAAAAGTAGTAAAGTAGGACCGTTTCACACTGGTGGCTGAATCCCAGGATCTACTCTTAAGGAATTGAAGGTTCCCTCAGCCCATTTCCACTGTTGTCTAAAGACCTGCGATGATTAGGCAAATTAACCGGAGCTGACATATGTTATTACTCTGATGTATGCCATACAAAGTGATGGACCAGCATAATTTTTTTTTAACGTCACTATCCATGAGCAAAATGTGTATATACAAACATCAGATTTGATGCAAATAAAATGGAAAACAGTATGTTTGACCACTAAAAATTGCTTTTTTCTGTGGGAGTATAAGGAAGGGACAAAAAAGTTCATAAAAAAATTAATAATAAACTGGATAAAGCCATCCAGTACAGAGAAAGGAACAAAGAAACCCAAACATAAAAACGCAGCAGTTTGGCAAGTCTGGAAACAGAACAGGGCAACTCCTGTACCGACTTCCACCCGACAAGAGCTGCTGATCAGCTTGCAGCACTCACGTCACTCATATCTGCCTGTGCGTCGGAGGAACATGATTTTTAACATGTTTTGTTACCTGTTGTAATCAGCTGGTCTATTTGTTTTTGGTGAGGGGGAGACTGGACCGAGTTTTTAGCTTTACTCCACCAGCCTTTAGCTATAAACACACCGCAGGACTAGCTGCACACCAGCTGCTTTTTCAGAGTTAGACGAAACTTGTGTGTGATATCTGCAGAGTGCTTGTGATTTATTGGTTTGCAAATGTAATTGAGTTAACTGTGAAAAAGAGACTAGCAGTAGTAGCAAAACTCCTGAAATGCAAAGCGAGTAGCCTCTGCTCTGCCATTCAGAAATGCACTGGAAGTCAATGCCCACCCCCCCCAAAGTACTAGCCCCTAAGCAGGGAAATAAAGTCTGTGGAAGTTAATTTAGACCCTGGCTTAACCCGCAGTTTAACTTGTATGCTCTGCTCTTGAGCTACAGAGTGATGCATCTTACTTGTACAAAATCTTTGTTGGGAGTTGCACATACACAGTTCCCAGGTAAGGACTACTAGCCAATCAGAAGCAGAGAAGGGCGGATCGTAAGAAACAAGGTAGTGTGATCCAAATCAAAGCCGCTTCAGACTGCGACCGTGACCTCGCAGATGGTATAAGTTATTACCAGTCCACAACCACACAACATGATTGTTCCACATCGTACCATCAGGACTGAACGTGAACTGTTGGCGGTGTTCCGACGATCTATGCTGCCTTGCCGGAAAATGCTACCACAGCGCAAATCGATAGACTCGACTCTGCTTGGCCCTGCTCCGTTTTCCATTGCAGATAGTACCCAGAGATAGCGACGCCACACACAACGGGCGACATAATGTTCAATGCGACACACACACCAGCGATCCACACAGCTCTTAAAATATATACAGTCTTCAATATTACTCAGAATATAACGACAGATAAGCGGTATGAAAACCTTCCAGCTGTGTTTTCCTCTGCTGTTGTTGCTGTTGTGACGACGGGAGCAGAGGGCTCTGTGAGCGGGCGGCTGGCCGGCCTCGCCAGTTACTCCTGCGGGTTGGCGTAGGCTTCCCCCACAGCCTAGGGCAACAAGAAACATCAGTGAGTCACACGTTCCAATAGTTATGCTCATTTGAAAAAATGGTGGGATCAAACAAAGGGTGCTATGTCCTGAGTTGTTTAACACATCTAGATGTGAATACCAGGAAATGAGAGCTGAAATTCTGAACTCTTGTCTCATACTCATCTTTGGATCTTAAACCCAAATGTCTTCCCTGAAGACCAGTGAACAACGGAGAAAAAAGGAATTTGCCTTACTGTTCCAATACTTTTGGAGGGGACTGTAGTGCTACATTCAGATATTGGACGATGAGACCATGCATAGGGCCTTATGAAATACGTTCAGATTTTTGCCAGATTCTGTGTTTTCCGTTAAAGTTTTTCAGAATTTTGTGTTTTACAATTTAAGGACCTTTTTTCACAAGAAAGAGTTTGTAATGCATAGACTGTGTGACAAAAAACATGTTTTTAAAATTATTAAGGGATTTTCTGACTCCGACCACACAGCAACGAAATCTTCAACAAGCTTGCGTCTTGCATCTGCCGATGTGGTTTCACTTCTTTTAGTTAGATTAAGTTAGCTCTTGCTAGCGTGCCGTCTTCGATAAGACCACGTGTGTCAGTGTGGAGGAGCCGCTAAGGCCCACCTGCACTGAAACACCGATGAGCAGATAGAAGCACCTCCGGTAATCACCAGAAAAACACTGTGTGACTAAAGTCCAAATAAATTGCACTTTTGAGGTGATGAGTTAGAAGCATATTCTCTGTGTTTGTGTGTGAAAATAGCTTGATCTCGCGCCATTTTTTTATTGACGTTGGTCACCCCCCCCTTAAACAATGGTAGGGGAAACACTGCTTTTAATAAAATGAATGTCTTCTTTTGTTCTCCCTCTACAGAAAACACATTTTGTAGTGGTGACCATGTATCGTGGCACAGCCCACTAGACAACAGTGAATCTCGTATCCAGCATATGTTGCTTACAGAGGACCCACAGATGCACCCAATCCACACGCCATTTGGGTCAGTGAGCTTTCTTCAGGTGAGTTTAAATGAGTGTAATTTCATGCCAAGCACTTTTGGGACCTTCACGCCTACTAAATTAGCTGACCTAACTCTAATGGACTTGGAAACAATGGCAGCAGCAATCATAAGAATCAGGCAAATAGTACATTTACATTTATTCATTTAGCTGAGGCTTTTATCCAAAGCGACTTACAATTGCTATACATTTCAGAGGTCGCACACCTCAAGTGTCTTGCTCAGGGACACAGTGGTGGATGGGTCAAAGTGGGATTTGAACCTGGCTCTCTCACTCCAAAGGCATAGTCTTTTCCATTGCGCCATCACCACCACCATAGTAACAAGATTGTGGGACCAATCCCTTCATCCTCTGCACTGTCTCCTGTAGATTGTGGGTGTGTGTACAGAGGAGCTACAGGCGGCCCAACAGTGGAACGGCCAAGGCATCCTGGAGCTGATGCGTGGAATCAGAGTGTGAGTGTGAACTGTGCATCAGCATATGATTCATCTACATAAAGAAGCCCTGTTTTAGATGCTAAATACTTCACATATCGGGCTATATCATTATTTTTAGGTCTTGTTTTGGTGATTGTTTATTGGACAGACCAGGCTAAGTTAGTTTTGATGCATAGCTAAGCATTGCTATGTCAATATAATGATGCTTTCACACCAAACGCGAATCGAGCGTTTGGGGCAGTGAGTTTACATACAAAGTCAATGCAAAGACGCGTAGAGCCGCGATTTCCAGTCGGGCAGCGCGAAGCGACGCGAAGGGGGCGGGGCCGGCGACGCGAAGGCAACGCGATGGAATTCGCGTGAGATGAATATTTTCAACTCAAGCGAAAAAGTTGCGCGACGCTGAGTCGCGATAGCCTATCAGTGTTGAGATTGTCCATACGTCACCGAGGCTTCAGAGCGCTGTGTGCAGAGGGCCGGGCCGGGCAGAGCGAGGGATTGATAATCTGCAGGCCGGGTGACAGCTGCTAAACTTGGGCTAGAGGAGCAGGGAGCAGCGCTCCAACCTTCGGAGAAATAAATACCAACAAGTCGGTCGGATTCGGTTCTGACAACTATGCCGTTTACTCGGAGGAGGAGCTCAGAGTTAAATGTTTTTATTAAATTAGCGTATGACTTTAATTTTGGGGATTTCAACGTTGATTTATCTTGACTGGAGCTTCTCAGCAGCTAGATTCCATGCACATCCGGTTACAGTATTGTTGTGAGCGTCGTTAGCTCTGTCGGACCACGATTTCATATTTATATAAAAACGGGACAAAGCTGGACATTACTTGGAGAAAAGAAAGCGAGGAGGTTGAACTACCTGGTGAGTTCAGAAAACATGTGCCTGTAACTTTATTCCAGCTATCATTGTACTTTACTGTGACCAAGTTAGCATAGCACAGCCCTGATCGATCCAAACTCCGTTCAGAAAACAAACATTTTATAAGTTGTTGTCCTGCTGTCTTGCTGACAGACCTGACAAAGCATGAATTCAAATGTTTAACAAATCTGCATCATGTTGTGGATATTTCGGCATCAGTTTAATCCATTTATTGCTATTTAATCACCGCAAAATGTTTACTTTGGGTTCATACAGTTGTAATGGCGAGTTGTGTTTATTCACCTCATCGCATTAAAATCGCCTTCTCGCGTTGTGTGTGAACACTTGCAGCGAATGTACTCGCGTGAGGAAAGCGCTGCGAGGCGGAAAATCGCGTTTGGTCTGAAACCGGCATAAATGTCAGTCTAAGCAATTCCTGCAGACTGATGATCCTCATGATTTGGATTTGCAGTAAATATAATGATGATATGACACATCCTTAAATGTTATTTTTTTTTGCATTTCAGCACCTTATATGACATAATGCAGATTAGATCTGCAAGTATGGCTTTTCACAAATCATTATCTATTGTAACACAATATTTACAATTACCTCCAAATAGTCAGTCATCTGACTGCACTGAAGTGAAAAACATAAAACACTGTTATATTTATGCCACTCCAGTGTAAGATGTATGTTGTTTAGTAAGAGTGTAATTACTTGTTCATTTATTAACTCTGTGTGTTTAACTTGAGGTTAATGTGGCACTAATGTTGATGATTGTCCTGTGTACAGAGCTGGTGGCCCCTGGCTGATCACAGACATGAGGAGAGGGGAGACCATTTTTGACATTGATCCACACCTACAAGTAAGGCTTTATTAAGTTCTGCACACTCAGCTAAGTTCACTATATTGTATTTATACTGTGCAGGGCTCCAGAGTGCAACCAAAAATGCGTGGAGTGTGACAAAAATATTTTTACCTAACATTTCGCAGGACAAATTTTTTAGCCCTTTGCTAACTTGAATTTGAGTAAAATAATAATTGTGTGCCTCTTCTAGACTTTCCAAATGTTATCGACTAGATGGATCAAATTCCTATAGTCAAACGAGTCATTTTGTGGGGGTTGTGATTCTCAAAAGAAAGGATCCCCCGTTTTACAGCCGCTTATTTGTCCACTAGTAAAACAGGCTTCAAAGAATGGCAGCAATTCCTGGGAGCTTGGAGAAAATGCGATGCTACCAAGCGGACCAATCTCAGTTCTTGCGGAGTGCATGGCCACGATGTGTAGTTACATTTTTCAGGAGGTGCACGTCAGGCACACTTTTCAGTAATTTGAGTTTTTTTGAATTGTCAGTTTGTCAAGCACTTAAACATCAGTACTTTTAACTTTTGTTTGACAATAATGACTTTTTGGCCATTTTTGTGTTTGTGCTGTGATTCAAATAAAGATAAAACATTTACATGTAGGAGTTCCTGTTTACAGTCATTTACATAACTATCGAGTTGTATGGGAAATGACAGAATATTAGAATCCTGTTATGGCCCTAAAGGTGCAGTGAAAAATTTGGGTGCGTCTAAATGAAACATTTAGGCGCACCAGTGTAAGCAGTACAAAAAAGTAGTCTGGAGCGCTGTTGTGTGAGTTAAGTTGCAATCTTATGTTCCATAGCTGTTAGCTGCTTGTGTATTATACATTTTCCGAAAAGCATATCCTTTTTATATTCTGTTGTCAGAAGCACTGATACAGCTTCAAATGTATCGTATAGAAATGGTGCTATATTTTCAGTATCATCACAATGTACTATTATTATATTGTGCAAGGGGTTTATTGGGAAGCCCTGCAATTGTATCAGTGTTTCCCACATCTAGACTTTACTTGGGCGGGCTGCCCAGGTATATAAACGGCCACCCAGGTATGTTTGGCACAGAGAGAGATGTTATCTAGTATTATGTATAATATGTGGACACAGTGGATATTTTACAAGCATGAACCAGGTAAAGCAACAGTGAAAACACCAGTGTCGTTTGGTGCCACGTAGGTTTTGCTAGCCTATGCCATTAACGAGCCTTCTTCACATGCAGCGCAAAAGAACAGAGGTCTAGGCGCGTGTGTGTGTGCATGCGGGGAAAAGATAACTGAAGGGAAAATCAAGGTGAGCCGATTGAAGTAGTGCGTAAACATTAAAAAACCCAGAATTAAGGTGGAGAGTGATGAAATAAGAAATGTACACCCCGCAGCTGCTGCCACAGTCACGCTGTCAATCTGTTGGAAACACTGGATAGATGGTTAGCAAGGGGGGGGAAAAGTAAATTGTAAGGAGTTAAGTTTAAAGTGACAAAAGGGAAACCTTTGTCTATAGATACAGATATAAATAGATAAAAGGAAGCTATTTAAAACTTGCAGTTCTCACTGGAACTGGCCTGGAACTGGTCAGGATTTGTCCTGGATATCAAAATGACCCTCAAATCTACACCTTGTTTTAAAAGGAACTCTTTATAGATAATGTAGTTTTATTTTTCAACAACCTGTACAACATTTTGCTCATTGGCAGTATTTGGGGCCCTCTGTTAGCCCATAAATGTTTATGCAGTGTCTTCTCATTTCAGAAAATATTAACGTTATGTTAGCTTGTGTTAATGAATGCATATATATTTCTTGCTCATCTAAGCAGGAGAGAGTGGATCAGGGTATTGAGACAGAGGGCTCAAACCTTAGTGGGGTCAGCGCCAAGTGCGTGTGGGACGATCTGAGTCGGCCGCCAGAGGATGAGGAGGACAGCCGATCCATCTGCATAGGATCACAACCACGGAGGCTGTCCGACAAAGGTATGCCAAGTCCCAAAGGAGTGAAAAGAGTAGACCTCTAATTAAGACTGAGCAACTCCAGGAATGCTTAACCAAAGCTGTACACAGGAATTCTGGTTTCATGCTGTCGGCAGTGCATGATGGGATAATTCCATGCTGATCTTTGTCTGTGTGTTGACAGACACAGAGCAGATCAGGGAGACTCTGAGAAAAGGACTGGAGTTTAACAGCAAGACAGCACTACCACCGATCAGCAGCCAGAGACAGAGCCACGATAGACCTCAGTGAGTGTTACACACTAACATGGGTTCAGCTCAGTGCAAGGGTTGGACCGGGATAACTCTCTCCCCGTGTGCAATGACTCACAGCGCAACTGACAGCCGAATTGTTATCACCTTTGTTTCTTAGCTACCAGCATAATATGGTGATTTGTCACCAATTTCTTGCAGTTTTCTTTGTGGAAGTTTTTGTCTCTTCTGCATAGTCAGGTAACCACTCCAAAGAGGAGTTGTGAAATCTGTGCCTGTACATTCCCATTTGCAATCACTGAAATCATTGAAACCACTTATATTTCCCTTTTGTTAAATTCCGCTTTTCTCCTCTTCGTGTGTTTCTTAGGAGTCGGAAGGACAGTTTGGAGAGTGAGAGTTCAGCAGCCATTGTTCCTCATGAGTTAGTCCGAACACGACAGTTGGAGAGCGTCCATCTGAAATTCAACCAGGAGTCAGGCACACTGCTGCCCCTCTGCCTGCGGTACTGCATCATTCTCTCTGCTACTCCCACATGCAATATTTACCCTTTGGAATGCCCCTAGGACAGATGGATAATCAAAACACAGGATGACCCCAGTTTCTTAGACGATAAAAAGGGGCTTTCTGCAAGTCAGCCCTAAACTCTGATTATCCTCCTACTTTTACCTGGATGTCACTTCAAAGTGTTAAGAAAATGAAAAGCTAACCAATTTCCAGTGTTCAGTGCTGTTTTAAGTAAACATGTTTAAAGTAAACATGTGACATGAATAAAGTGACCATCATGCAGTTGTTGGTCACTTGTACATTAAAGATAGGACATGGACTGGTTCCTTGTATCCTGCATGTTTTGTGTAATTTAAGTTTGCTGTTTTTACGTCTTTTAACTGACACTTGACAAACTGCAGAACTCAGCAAAAGTTATAACTGTTCATTGATTCCATAATTTAGTCAGCAAAAGCTCATGTACAATGACTCTAGGTCTCCTCACTGAGTGCTTGCCTAACCAACCACGTGTGTGTTAAACAGCAGGAAGTAGTTTTAGAGGGACAGAGGTTATGATTTGCTTAATGAAAACTGCTAGTTTCATAAATTCTATAATAAAGTTGCCATATTATTGTGCACTAGCTAAAACATGATCAATGGATCCTTACAATGCCAACCCTTACTTACATTTAAGTTTTGCAGACATATGATATATCTAAAAACTATGAAAAGAAAAATGACATACACACAAAAAAGTCAAAATTATCGGATGTCTCCAATCAGAAACCTGCAAAAGAGAGAGAGCTGATCAGGAATCGTCACCAACCTGTTGTATATTTGCTTGTGCTATAAAATGTAAAACCATGGTGATTCCGTCTTAACAGCCATGGGTTCATCGCTTTATCTGCAGTTTTATTGTGTTTTTGTTTTTCTTTGCCACACAAGTGCAACTAGCTGACGACGACAGTCTGCCTCCATGTTTATGTTTGGATCCCTGTGTGATCACACGGGTTTCTGTGCGATTGATACCAAGTCCCCGGAATCGGCACTCCGAAATTGTTTTTTGTATAAACGCCATGCGTGTGGTCCTGCGTCGTGACTAAATGGTCTGGTTTGTGGGTAAAATATTAAAAATCTGTATGAACTGTAGGGATATTCTAAATGCTCCTCTGTGCAGGCAAATGACAAGGATGAACCTACTTTATGTAATCTATATATAAGGAATAAGAAAGACCTGAGTTGACAGAGAGACCTTTGTGTGAGAGAGAGAGGGAGGGATGGGCAGGGAGTTAAGAGCGAGAACACAGTGTGAAAGGCACAATTATGTGACACCGGCATGAGGTGTGATTACGTCAAAGGTTGCCTACAAACTATGTGACTTATGATATCCGAAAAGGTTGTGACAATAGGTTGGCATTTTGCACCATGCAACAGCCCCAAGTAGCGATGCCTCTGTCACAATAGAGATAGACAGTATTGAGTTTAACCACGTCTACCAGTGAAGTTTACCTATCACACTTAAATTATCATAATTGCTGCAGATACAAATATCTAATAATAAATAAAACTTTCACTAGTATCTGTTTTGAGATATTACTAAACACTTCAATGTTCACAGATGTCTGCAATCCCTAACACACAAGTGTATATAGTCCACATTAAGTTTCATTCTCATAATAATAATTGGAAACATTTTTATCAATGCATTGTTTTTGTCAACATGTGAATTCTGTAAAGCTTCATACTGTACTCTGTTTAATATTGCAGGGGCCGTTTGCTCCACGGGAGACACTTCACTTACAAAAGTATTAATGGAGACACAGCCATTACATTTGTGTCTACTGGAGTTGAAGGAGCTTTTGCTACTGAAGAGCATCCATATGCAGCCCATGGTCCCTGGCTTCAGGTATTCACCCGTCAAAGTTTCCGTGTGGTGCTTTCATATTTAATGCATTTAGATGACCTTCTTTTCTCCCTGTATAGATATTGCTGACTGAAGAGTTTGTGGAGCAGATGATTGGGGATTTACAGGAACTTAACACTCGTGAGGAGGTAAGTAAAATCCCCATGTATTTTAACTTTTGGTTTTGTTCAACTGCCACCCTGTTTTACCTTGTATGTCCTTTCACTTTCTCTAGACAAAGTTACCAAAGGAGTACAGTTGGCCAGAAAAGAAGCTGAAGATCTCTGTACTACCAGACTCTGTGTTTGATAATCCACTGCAATGAGACAGAGACACCTAATCAGAAGGAAAAACACCTGCAGACACACTTCCAGAGTGGACCATCATGAACAGGAGACCTCCCATGACATGCAGCAACCCTGAGCTGTCAGGGCACACAGATACGTTGTTACCACAGTGGACGGCCAGAGACTGTTACACTCCTGAAGATGATCGGAGGGATGATCTCAACACTTTTGACTGCTACTGCAATTTCAGACTAGCCTGACTGTTTACAACATTTCTCTGAGGCTTGAATGCTTTTGAGTAAGTCAAATCAGTCTGGAACCAGCCTGTCTAGATGGTTAACCTGTAAGAACAATCATTTTAGGTGACACAGTAGCTGCAGGGCAAAACAGGATGTTGTCATTTCTCCAGTAACACATGCCAAGGTCTGAGGTCCAATACAGTTTAGCACGCATCCTGTGATCACCAGACATAGGGTCCACAGTGATAACTGGGTTACTGTTGAGTTCTATTTATTCCATTGGCCTTAGAAAGGATGGGAAAGTCCCGTTGGATCTTTTCATCAGTGTTTTTTTTTTCTCAATTGTGTTCATGTGTATAGTATTTACAAATGCTGGACATTTTTCTCTTATGTGTGGTCATACCAAAGTTTTAACTGTTGGCAGTTTGCTGCTTGTACTGTCTCTGTCTGAAATGATTCTGTAGTAACCACATGACAGGCAGAACTATGACTAACTAATAGTCACCTCCTGTTAGTCTGGGGTTATAAAACAAGCATCTGTTTTTCTTAGTATCTGGCAAATTCTGCAAGTATAACCACACCCTCTCCCCTGTACCAACAACATGACTCCTGTATTGAGTAATCATTTTTTAATGTGTCTTCTTGCAGTTTTGTCACACATGATGATGTGTTTCAAAGTTATGAAATGAAATACATAAAGTCCATTGTAAACGTTCAAGGACTGGGAATGTGTGTTCAGTGTCCCCTCAAGTGGTGGCTCCAGTGGCCACATAAATATTATAATTTTTGTGACAGTATGATGTGCTTGAAAATGAGTTTGAGTAAAATTCCTCAGTGCCTTTAGTTGAAAAGGACCACGTATTCTCTGTTGATTCTAATGCTGCCTACAGCTCCTGGTTTAAGAGCCATCACTTTGAATCAAAGCTGCTGCATTCGCTGTCTTTTTCTGATACTGTCATTGCATTCCATTTTAATACCACAGCAGAGAACAGACTACTTTTACTACAGTGTCTACTTACAAAAATGTATTTTTCTACATGGCACCCTATTTTTTTTGTCTTTGTTTATTCAGAGCAACAATTGTAAGGTTTAGGCATACTGATGATGGTATTTTATGTTATTGACTAAACTGGCTGATTGTAATCCCAAGTGCATTAAAGAGTGTAGGCATTTACACAAATAAAGCTGCAAAACTAATCCAGAATTACAGAGAAACTTACTTCATTTCAAGATTTTGTGTAAATAGCTGCATTTATACAACCTTTTGCCTCTCTTTCACCCATTCTCACACACACTAATGTCACCACCACGAGCTGCCATGCAAGGTACTATTCTTGCTATTGGTGTTTTGCCCAGGGACACTTTGACATGGAGACAGGAGGACGTGTAATCAAACCGTTATAAATGTTGGGTCATCAATTAATAAATATTCATGATTTCTTCACTTAACTACCCATCATGTCTGTTGTTAAATGAAACATAATCATTAATAATGGTCAAGCGTTTCTCACGTTCTAAAGAGCCATACCGTCTGAAGTTTTAAATATTAGTAAATTGTTAATCAATGGTTTTGGTCCAGATGCTCTGCAAACCTTTCAAGGGAGGTAAGTGGCCATTGGAGTAATCTTGGCTGAATTACCAACCAGGCAAACAGGACAGCTGCTTCAAGGTCACATACGCTGAGAGGCCCCAGAACCCCATGTTCACTGCATGTTAGTTGATTTTGCACCACTGGTACAATATCAACTAATATCATTGCCATGTCTTTTAGATGTGCTCTGTCAATTATTATATAATAAATAGTAATACATAATAAATTGTGCTAACATGGTACATATTCCATTAAACACAAAGTATTTTTGCAGCATAGGAGAACTGTTCACACTGGTCTGGTGAAATTAGATACATTGCACAGAGGAAGGGCCCAGCATTAAATGAAGCTCAGTGTAAAGACAAAGCAAATTAGGTTACATGAGGAAAATGAAAGAAAAATCTTTCACAACCTGGCAACCCAAATATTTTTATTGGTGGCTTATAACGGTTGAAACCATTAGTGTAGTGAGTATTTAACCGAACAAAACCAAAACATTGATAAAGCCGTTAGTTACACCTTTAAAATCCCGTTATAAGGCTATATTGCGAGAACGTAGCAAATTTCCTTGTCTACCCAAAAAGGAGGGCGTTCGTACGGTTTCAAGTTAAAACTATTTTTCCATAAGTGATAATATTTCACTGTCTTTTTCCTCATGGGTCCCTGGCGGCCTCTGTCCCAGCCAGCCAGGACTCCACTTTGTAGGAGCCTGGTGCAAAGAGCGACAGGTCACGCAAATGTCTCCTGGTCGTTTACAATCTCTCCGGTAGAGTTTGCTGTGGTCGTTCCCTTGCCTTCCTCCTCTGGGCTCCTCCCCATCTATTTATCAACTCTGTGACGGGTCACGTTATCGGAGGGGGGCATTCAGTGTGGAGGCACTGAGCTCCTTACCGACTAGTCACAGTCTGCCTGCACGTACCATTAAATATTACTCAAAGAGTTTACGGGAAAGCGAAAGCAGGCAAAAACAACAGCCGGGAATCTTCTAAAATCCCAGCGTTGAGCGGTACGTCAGACAGACTGCTGTAATCTAACCGGAGGAGCTCATCGCGGGCTGGATGCGAAGCTCTACGGCATTATAGCGCACCGGAGTCTGCGGACGACATGGAGAATAAATAGTTGGTAACGTTGCTTTTCTTCCATAAGAATACTTCTTATGCGTTTGCTTACACTACTATAAGGTTTTACTGGCAGTAGGCAAGAGTGGCTTCGCGTTAAAATAAAATGTCAGTGTAGCCCAGTGTGACATTTTATTAGACTGAGTCCTATTTCCAGCGTTATTCCGTAGCAAGTTGTCACTTGCTTTCAAACGCCACAGCTTGTGTCGTCCTGTTGTGAATTCCATAATATATTGTGATTTAACAGTTACGTAATGTGAATTGCTTTATCATGTGAGTAGTTTGGGATGTGTTGTCGAAGTTTCACTGTGGTTGCGCTTCGTTTGAGGCTTGAGTTAATCTTAACCTTTTTCTTTCCAGCCAGCCGTCACCGGGTAATGCTCCATTTGCTAATTGTTGTGTCATTGTAATATTCTTCATGTGCCTTTACTTCAAAATATTTTCTGTAGTTGTGGGTTTGCTTCGCCCACATATTTCTTTGTCATTTTGGACAAGCTGTTAGTAAAGTAACCGGGGTATGGTTTATTTATATGTTGTTTTTTTAAAAGCTCACAACAGAAAGTATTAATCCATATTTTGAAAATAATTCTCAGTTTTCCTTGTAGCCACACAAAATCAGTTTGGATCAGAAGTCATGGATGCAAGTTGGAAAAACTGCTTCGAAGAGGAGCTTCTGTGTCCCATCTGCCTGAATGTTTTTGATGAACCCATCCAGCTGCCATGCAAGCACAACTTCTGCAAGGGTTGCATCTCTGAGGCTTGGGCCAAAGACAACGCTGCGGTCCGCTGTCCCGAATGCAACCATGACTATGACCAGAAACCCACACTGGAGAAGAACTTCAAGCTTGCCAACATAGTGAAGCGGTTTAATGCGCTGAACACTGAGAAAGTCCCTGCTGTGCTGCACTGTGTCCTTTGCAGAAGAGGCCCCCCGCTGCCTGTACGGAAGGTCTGTCTGCGCTGTAAGGAGCCCTGCTGCCAAATTCATATCCAGACACACCTACAGCAGCCGTGTGCAGCCCCGGGACACCTGTTAGTTGACGCTGAGGAGCTGAGCGCTTGGACCTGTCCCAGCCATGAGGAGTACAGGCTGCTCCACTGTGAGGAAGAGCAGGTGGCTCTGTGTCCATTCTGCTGCATCTCTCACTGCACTAACCAAAGACACACAGTCTGCGATGTGGATACGCAACGCATACAAATGCAGGTACATAAATCGCACCCCTCTTACTCTCCTACTCACCCATTCACTTGAATCTCTCAGCTGGCGGGCAGGTGACTGACAGATGCACTTTCTTGCATGGGGTTTTCTTTGAATTTCAAAGAATCAAACATTTCTTTCAGTTCATCAGTCTATAAAGGCCTTCTCTCGGTGCCTCTTCCTTTAATCTTATCTGATGTACAACGACTGGACAGGTGAAAGCCACCCCCTCGGGCTAGATGATTGCACACACATGCTCACACATGCAGACATACGTCACACACTGCTTTTAACCTTAGTCAAACCAACCATTCCACACTGCCACGCCTTCACATTAGCTGCCCTGTGCCCTCGGGTAAGTGCTGTGATGCAATCTGCATCCACCGGAAATGATGACCCCTGTGTAGTGGGGGTGGATCCACATGATGTAGTCTGTTTATGTTGGCCACCCTGATCAGTTACAGGGTTTGTTCGTGAGGAAATGCACGCTGGCAAGGCTTTAGAGACTGATAGACGAATGGACCTACTGTTTTAGGGAAGGAAACGTAGTGATTGGTGACAATGTTCACAAGCCAGCGAGCTTATACCTTTTCATTTCAACCATTCCCAGGAGACAAAGGAAGGAGGAAGAGAGGAAAAATAGATGCTAGAATACGTGTGTTAATCTAACTGACAACAAGTGAATAATGATCTCTCTAGGCAGGGTTTACCTCTGGATGCATGGCGGAATGTGTAACGCCAGCATGTCATGGCTGCGTCCACTTTTGTATATCCCTTAGTTCTATACTTTATTTCAGTTCGCTCTCATTTCACAAGTCTAATGTAAGTGCCAAGGTGTAAAAAAAAACAACCACCCACACTGCCTTATACACATTTCTTCCCTGTTCCTCCCTATCCATGAAGGGGCGGGAGTGAGAATCAGATTAGTTTCAGCATCTGCTATGTTGCGGTGTTGTTGATAGGTTTGGTGATCAAATTATTCCAGTTGGGGAAGTTACAGAAGCATTTCTTTCCCGTGTGTAGATCACAAAGTTCTGTTGAAGACCTCGGTGCAAACTGTTGCTCTGGTTCGGAGCTATTATTGGGACAAAAGATGTCTGTTCAGCCCTTTCCACAGCTGCTCCCTACACACAGACGTGCACACACCCACCCATCTTTCTGTTCTTTCCCAACTGTATGTTCAGAGGGTAAATGGAGTTATCTAGGAGTCAGAGTTCCTGGCTCTTCTCAGTTTAACACTCTCCATGCTTGGGCCTTCAGGTAGAGTGCACCCTAATATTGATAAATGTGGCAATAGCTAGAAGTTAGGCTACTTGTAGGCTGGGTCATTTGTCCAAGTAATTTCAGGCCAGAGTGGCTTCTCTTCGGTACTTGCTAAGAGGTTGTTCTTTTTGACAGAGCACTGGTCTATTTTGGTAAAAGGATTTTACATTCCCCTGGCAGAACTCTTGTTGCTTTTGGAATAAACAAAGAGGGAAAAACCAATGTAGCTATGTTCTCTCAAAGGAGACTTTTACAGTAACCTTTTACAGGCGTGCTGGTAATTTCAAGATGAGAAAGAAAGAGTAATTTAATAGTAATGTCGTCCCTGGGACAGGGGCAGGAGGAGCCCTCCCACACAACTTCACCTTGGTTTTCTCAGGCACCTCAGCAGGAAACCATCGCTCATGGAAGCTCTGCTGTTTGCAGTTTCTTGTATCTGGGCTGGAGTGAGTCAGTTCCCTAGAATGCTGAGGGCAGTCCATTGACATCAGACATGGGGAATAGTTGTCAGTTGATTGTGAAAGAGGCTCTCTGTTCATTGAGCCTGAGGCTCCTCATTTAAACATGAGCTTCCTGGCAACCCGCGGGTGTCTGGATGCCTAAATAGGACAGTGGGGAAAGTGATCATTGGCGGGTTTAATCTTGATAAAGGTAGGCTTTCACGCTGGTACAGAGAGATCAGCAACCAGACATTTCCCTCTTGTCCCCTTATGCTATTTCAAGCACACACCAAGACAAGAAGGGAATTGGAGGAAACATGGTAAAATGAGGAAGACACAGTTGTTGAGCAGAAGCATTCAGGCACAGAGAAGCTGTTGCCATTAAGGGAAGCCAAGTCACATAAAGCAGTTCATGCATCGTCTACAATAGCAATAATCCAACAGTGTTCTTTCCTGTTTTCACACAGTTACACAGAACGTATGAGGTACCGCTGAGCTTTTATGCATTGTGTTAAGATAGTTATTGTTAATGCACCAAGTGAGATTGCAGGGCAGAGTCAGTCATTTTGTGTATTTTCAGATTGTTTAAAGAGGATTGTTCAGCTGGAACTGCCTGTATAAGCAAGATGTGTACATGTAGTACAGGTGTGGGATGCGTTAAGAGTGTGTGGCACAGGAATAAGGACCACTGTGTGATTTTCAACATGGAAATCAGTCTTCTATGAGAGACAAATATGTATCCAATATAAACTTAACATGTGCTTTGAACTAAAGTGTTTCTAACCAAATGAAATGCATGTAACATTAGCTGCTAATGGTTGCAAGTTAGCAAAACAAGGACTCCTGCATCTGTGTATTTTTAGCACTTTCTCCACTCATTTTCTGGTCTTGAATTGCAAATAACGCAAGTGCAGCTGTCAATTACGTTCCTCCAATGTAAAGATTTAATAACATACAGTTACCGTAAGTCTAATTAAAGGCATCCTTGTTGCTCCAGCACCTGTATAATTTATCCTTTTATGATGTTGGGCTTGCTTCAACAGCTCAGGCTAGTCCCCATCTCTCGTGCTCACACTGTATATGCCTCAGTATTACAAACTATAAAGTGAAATGCATTCTTGATTTCATTCTTGTTCCCGTTTTAATACTGACAGTCAAAACTGCAACAGAGATGCAGTAATTAATGTATGATCATGCAATGTTTTTGTTCTAAGCACTTACAGCTGCACTGATCAATATTTTTCTATGAACAATAGATCAAATGTCTGTATGTAATGTGAGACACGTCACCCATAGTGACAAACCCACAGAGAATTATCACCCAACTCTGCATTTCCACTCAGCTCTGTGTATCTTTTTATCTGTGTAGTTGAAAAGGATACGTACTGTAGTTGCCTAGCTGTCTAGCTTTTTAGCATCTTTCTGTGTAGCTTTTTAGCGTCTTTCAATCAGTTGGTTTCGTTTAATGGGCTTATTTCAACTTTATTGATTTGGTTCACATTCACCGCTCTCAACAGCAACATTTCCAGCCACAGCAGGCAGCTAGTCAGAAAGCTTTGATAAACTGTACACTACCTGCCCAGCGCCAAATAGCAGGCTGACAAAGTTAGCGACCCTAACATTAAAGTAAGCTAGCACAGTTAGAGGCTCCCTTGTTCACTCATTTAGATAGACTGTTCACTGTGATACAATATAGTGCCGAGCCAGTTGTTGTACATAAGACTCCATGAGTGTTGTAAGCAGCTGAAGAGGCCTGTTGCTGTGATACCACAAAGTAGCTACCCTGAAACTCGCTCACAAGAGACCACAGGAATGTCCTCATTCTCCCTATCTCCCTTTTTCACTTTAAACTTTCTCACTGTGGGTTTCCCTCTCTTCTTTTGTATGTCTTTCCCACTTTCTTTCTGCCCCTTTCTTGGCATGTGCAAGCAGAGCCCCACAGCACTTAGCCTTTCCTCCCCGTTCCCTTTCTTCCCATGTACACTCTGCGGAGGGAGCGAGCAGACCCTGGCGTTGTGCACACAGACATGACAATCTGTCACTGACACAGAGGCCAGTGCAAACAATGGGAGCAATGCATGTGGCAAAATGAGAGAGCAGAGAGGGGTAGTGAGACACCCCCCACTTTTTTGCTCCCTTCTGCTCCCTCACATACGCATTAGCTTCCGCATATAAATACATACACAAGGCTTTGTTGCCATGACAGCGGGTTTTCTCTTATTTGGGCATGGTGCCTTTCCCATGCAGAAACAGTTCATTAAAACGTGTACCTGCCCTCCCCTGTTTTAGCTGTAGCTGTCAGCCAGTGTCTTTAGATTGATTTCCCTTGCAGTAAATGGAGAAGAATTATGTTTACCGTCTAGTTTACTGGCTTTTTGCACTCTGATTCAGCCCACAGAGGAAGTAGGCTGGTCCCAACAATGGAGTTCACTTGATGCAGCGCTGCCCTTGATAAACTTAGAAGCAATTGTGTTTGCCTTAGCCTGTACTCTCCTAATGGTTAAATGCATGTGGTTGTTGCTGGCAGCTGTTGTTTCCTCCCTCTCATCAGGATTGTGGAGGAGGTTGTCTTAGTAGCACCCAGGTTTGTTGAGGTCACATAAGAGGCCTTAAGAGTCTTAAGGAAGTGTGTGTAGTATGTGTATATATATATATATATATATATATATATATATATATATATATATATATATATATATATATATATATATATATATATATATATATATATATATATATATATATATATATATATATATATATATGTATATAATGTATATATGTATATATATATATATATTTTCAATTTTCAGTGTATCTTGTTGTGGTTCATGTGTCTAATCCAGCTCTTATATGTCATGTCTCCACAGGCCATGCTAATGAGGCAGCAAGACAGACTGGAGGGTCGTGTTCAGAACATCGATGAGCAGCTCACCAAGCTGGAGTCAGACAAGACACTGATGAAGGTACAGTGCGACGCACACATTGCGTATACTTCCAGAGACACAATTATGAATATTGTCAGTACTGGTCCCTTAGTTCTTTGTCATTATGTGGGTTTTGTGCTATAATCGACACTGTGCTGTAATGAGATGACGTTCACTGCTGGAATATGAAAAAGAAAATGTAATTCATCTCTAGTTTTAATGGCTAGTGCATTAGGGTGGAAAATGCATTTTACAAATGACTTTCCTCCTTCAGTCCTGACCAAGAAAAGCAAACATTCCACTAAATGAAGCAAAAAAAACAAAAAGCTTTAATATAAAGTAACTGAACAATTAGATCTTTAAATCTCAGGTATCTTCTTGCTTTCTGCTGAATGGTGTTAATGATAATTTTATATAACTTAGTTGCAATTTAATATTGCACTTTGAGGGGACTGGAAAGACACTGATAAAGAATAGTCAAACTTGATGTAATTTTTTTTCAGAACTAACAAAAGTTCCTCCAGAGCCACCAAAGGCATTGTTAAACTATTTTCACAGGCTAAGTTGTACACTTTATTGCTTGTAAAATAATGTTGATATTTTGTTCAACTTCTCTCCCACTTCTCCACAGGATGCAGTGTCTGAACTGAAGGAACGTGTGAGGGCCCAGTATCAGAGGATGCATGCGCTGCTAGAGGCGAACCAGGCTGAAACCGTGCAGATGCTGGAGAGCACTTTCACTATGTACATGAGGAAAAACTCCCAGCAGGTTCTGCAGCTCAACGAGAAGCGTCAGGAAGCGGAAAAACTCCTGAGCTCGGTGCAGACATTCTTCCAAAGATCAGACAGCATTAACTTCATAAAGGTAGAAAACTGAGCTTCTCTCTCCATTTCTCCCACACACATTCATGTCTGTACAGCCACACACAATACACACACCAACTGAAAACGATTTGCAGTATTTGCATTGACAGAATCAAATGTTGGCTTCTCCACACAAACAGCACACAATCTACAGACCACAGCAGGCCTATTGTCTGTGTGTTCTTATGGTCGCCGCATAGTAGCTGTTAGTGAGATGTTTAAAGGCAGATGGTGGGTCTGAATAACTTGTGTGTTTTTGTCTTTTTCAGAATACAAAACCTTACCAGCTGCTAATGGACAGGTAAGAGTTTGCATTTCTGTTCTATTTCACTTTACTGGTACAAGATTGTATTTAGCATTCATCATACGTTAGACAGTCAGGGTGAGAAGGTAGATAGAAATGCAAGACAACTTTATGTGAGCACTTGTTATGTAATAAGCAACTCGTATAGAAAAGCAGCAAGTCAGCAACTAAGCATTTCATTGTATTATTAAATGGTAAGATGCTGTGGTCATAAATATTCATGTGCTCTTTTCTTTCTAAGAAGTTGTACATTTCTTTGAACTAAACCAGTGATTCTTTAATGCTCACTTTTTGGGTGCACTATCCCCAATTATGCTGTCATTGAGGAGAGAACATTGGATGATCAAATATTCACTTTACATGTCACTGTTGCATGTAAGTTATGCTCCCAGTCTTCCAGTCAAATAAAACGCAAGTCTCAAGGTGCTGAGTGTGTCTCAACACAGGGTGCAAATGGCTTACTGCATCTGGTCCACAGTGTCTTATGTGTGGGTTTTTTTTAGGTCAAACTCGCACCTGACTAGTGCCATCCCTCCACTCAGAGTGGGCCAGCTCAACTCTCATCATTTGCTGTCTGAACTCTCAATGAGAGAAAAGAACGTGCGAAAAATGATGGAGGGTAAGAATAAATTGCAATGAGTAAATAAAGATGGGGGGGGGAATGTATTTTCAATTTCAAACAGTTTTGGGGATATAATATGATCAGAATGAACTATTATATCTTTCTGTCCCACCACATTCTCAGAACCATTCATTGAGGCTCCCATTCTTGAGATAGTCCAGTCTCAAAACAGCTCTGCTGGCTCCCACATGGGGACAAGTTCAGGTCCACAGAAGAGGAAATATGGCTTGGCTTTCCTGGAGAGTAACACAGCAAACTCCACCTCCCAGGATCACCCACCATTGCTCTACAGCAGCAAAAAGTCCTTTCTGGGTGACCAGAGCCGCTGTGCTTCATCCATGTATCCCTCTGAAGGTCTCTCCCAGAATCATCATGCTGGCCCCGGCCATAGCCGACTCCTTGACACGTCAGCCCATCACATGGTGGGTCTAGGGTCCGGCTCTAGCCACCACTCAGGGACCATATTCCCCCCCTTCCCCTTCCCCAGTGGAGGCGCCTCACAACAAGCCATGTACGAAGGGAGGAAAGTACTGATGTGCACTCTGAATAACTGCTGCTGCTCCAGGGCCCCCGCTGCTCGTGCCCGGCCTCCGTACCCGACATCAGACTCCTTTTCCTCCATGACCTCTCAGGAGTTTCCCCCACATGCCCCGCTATCTGCAAGCCAGCCACTGCAGCATTTTCCCATGAGGGGACTGATGGAAGCCTCACAGACAGCCAGGCACTCTGATTTCTACGGGCTGTACGGCCAGCCTTCAACCAAGCATTATGGGACCAAGTAATAAATTAGAATCAGCATTTGTTCCGTTTTATTAAATCAGAATAGGCATCAGAATACCCATGTTTGCTTTTTGTTTCTTTCCATTTTGGCTCAGAGATATGTTATCAGTTTGTGTCTCCAACATGCCTTCATTCGTTATTTTGACATTTACTTTGGAAACAGTTCCCTTTTAACTTTGGTAGCCCTCTTTACTTCCTGAATCACAGTGACAGTAGTAATGCTCTCATTTGAAACGTTTGTATTTTTATTTATTTCCTGTTTCAATTTGACTGGAAGTGCTAATGTGAATAATGTAGTCTTAAATCCATTCAAGCAGTGAACTAAAGAAACAACATATCCTTCATCATGAGTCCTGACGTGGGACTCCAGAGACTTCAGTGCCTAAAAAGACTGTTAACGCTCTTATTGTACTTGCAAGTTCCTAGCTCTTGATTGATTTCCTGTTTGCGGCTGAAAGCATGCAGGGAGCCTCTCCATGCACTCCAAAGTCCACGTGGCTTTAGAAACACACTGGACTACATGCTTGTCAGGTTTTTCATGAATTTTTATATATAAGATTATGAATAAACCAAAATCAGTGGAAAATATTGAATAAAAAGCATATTATGTACATTGTGTTGTATTTTAAGCATTGGTTTACAGATTTTAATGTAATCTTGTGGTCTTTTATCCATGGTTGTAGTGTATACTTTAAACCGAGTAACACATTAGTTACTTTAAACATTATGTTTGATTACAGTTTAAGGTCTGTTTGTACTGAGAAGCACAATGTGTGATTTGTTCAAAGGTTTTACAGTTTGACTCACCGGGTTACAGTTGAAATGTCAGAGCTTCCTGTACAGAAAAGAAAAGCTAGCATTGCATTGCATCCCACCTTGAAACTCACCACACAATCTATTCATAGGTTAAGGCTTGTAAATGGAAAAAATACACTTGATGACCACATGTTTGAGACCTACTGTGTTCAGGGGAATCTCAGAACACAGTAGAGGAGGTTTGAACAATGATTTGTTACAGACCGGGCCACAGCAGGCCCATTATCAGCCAATTTAGGACAGTTCACTTCCTTGTCAACATCCTGGTCTCGGGTAAAATCTCTTGTCTCATCCCTCTTTGTCTCATTATTGGAGCTTGTTGTCAAGTTAGGTCACAGAACAGGAATAACTGATGAGCTGCACCTCCCTCCCCTCGCCTCTGTCTCTTTCTCTCCCGGGGTATCATTTGCCGGGGCTCGATGCGGAGGAGGAGGAGGAGGGTGAGAGCAGCGGATGATATAAGTGCAGAGTTTTAATGAGGGCTGGGACAGCATAGTCATCTACTTATCTGTCACTCATACTCCTTTCATGAAATAGAGAGGAGCGAGCTGAGGGGCGGAGTGGACGGCAAGTGAAGCACATCACTTATTTATGGGTTGTAAAATGTTCTGCCCTCCTGTTTCGTTCTCCCTTTTCTCTGGTCCAGTCTGGTTTTCATGTTTTTATTTCTTCACTCAAATTCAAGAGAGTGAATACTTAAAATTTCTCATATTCTTTCTACAGAACTCGGCCCCTTTAGTAGTGAATACATGAGGCAGAGGAGTAGGAGGAGTGGAGGTTTAGTTACAGTGTGGCATGCATGAATCTGACATTTATTGTGTGTGTGTGTGTGTGTGTTTGAAAGCCTATTAGCATTCCCCTTGAGCAGTTCCTTCTGTGTGTGTTATTAATAAAACATACAGTAGATCTCCTAAAGGAAGCCATAACATTAATTTAATCCATATAATTAATTTCATTTACAGTTGCATGTTTATATCAACCTTTTTTAATTTTACATTTTAAACTGTAAAAAACCCCATCAAAATAGGGATTTAAATGTTAAAGAAGACTGAATTCTGTCTTATTTTATTTTAAATTATTGAAAAGTATTTGGAGTCAGTATTTCCTTATTCAATATTTTGAATGCCCACTGCAAATTATTAGACAGTCTAATAGAAATTGCCATTTATCAATTTTAGTATTGTCACATGAGCTTTAAATAAACAAGGTGTAGCTTTGTGTGTGTTTGGTTTATGCTGCTGCTTCATGTGCAGGTTTGGTTCGAGTTGAATCCTGTTATGAGTGAATGTGTGCTCAGGCGTCAGCGCATCAGCCGGTTACTGTGTGTTTCCTCATATATGTGCAGAAGTAGGCTCTGTGTGTGTGTGTGCGCTCAGTGAGGTTACATATAGGGTAAAGGGTGATGCACTTGACAGCGGTGCTCTGTTGTGGCAGGTGTGTTTGAATTGTATATGTACTAGTACAACACGCCCCTGCCTGCAACAGGACGTGAGTCTGTAGTGTGTGTGTGTGTGTTTTCAATGCATGGGGAACTGTCAGCTGTTGTGCAGCTGTTGTTTGTGTGCTTTATCCAGTGTCTAGAGATACTATTGGAGTTAAAATGAGCACTATCTCTTTCTGTTTCTTTCACATGCACATTTTGTTGCTCAGCATGTATTATATTTCTCAGGGTGTATTTACATTTGATGAAATGCTGATACTGTAACAGATGTTGTAATAGCTCTGCAACATTCACATTGCAGCCACAGATCCACTATTGCTCAAGCCAAAAAAGATGTTTTATGGAAAAGAGGATTTAAAAAAAAAAAAAAGTATATGCCAGTGTCAGTCCCTTAGAATGAAAGAAAGACTTTGTCGAGTCGCCATTTTCACCAAGATTGAATAATCAAACCGGCTACAAGAGAGTGGGCAGAACGTAATTATTTAAAATAAAGAAAATCTCCACCACATTAAGAGAAATGAATGTATGAAGCCACTTCATCACAGAATAACTCCTGGAATGTACTGAACAGTGC
Organism: Lepomis macrochirus; assembly: GCA_024633595.2. Taxonomy (NCBI): domain Eukaryota; kingdom Metazoa; phylum Chordata; class Actinopteri; order Centrarchiformes; family Centrarchidae; genus Lepomis; species Lepomis macrochirus. The sequence goes on along the minus strand of JALXJV020000020.1, from coordinate 19,670,140 downwards.
AGACTGGTGATATATAGCAGCTGAAGAGTATCTGAGGGTGGAGTTTTCCTCTATAACTCAGGCCTTTGATGAATATTATTGACATAGCCCCAATACATTTCTACGGCTTGCGTAACTGTCCTGTCAGTTCAGGAGCAGATGTGAGAGGTGGCCCTACATGGCAGCATTAAGTATTATAGTAAGTGGAATAAATGAGTGGCTAATACTACTATTAGTCTGAACACACAGTGACAGGAACACAGACACATACAGCATAATGCATACACAGTGGCTATTCATCAACCACACAGAATGCTAACCTTTATCTGATAAGGCCTTTGAAATCTGTGCCAAAACTCCAATCCAGGACAGCAGTGCGCGCACACACACAGTGCAAAAACATCAAAGACAACGAGCCGTGGCCTATGTTTATTGATCTCCAGGTCTATTTTTGCTCGTGGAAATCATTGTAACATAAAGCAGCTCTCCGTCAAGTTTCAGTTAAAGAGAAACAGGCAACATTAAAACAATGTATATAAGGGGAAAAACACAACGGCTGGAAAGGTGTGTGTGCTGCAACAGTGCAAATGTGTTTGTGTATATGAATATGACAGAGACAGCTCGGATCACAATTAAAGGGCATTTCAGAGTCCCTCTGTGGAGAACAGCTGTATCAGTTTCTGAGTGAGAAGTGCTTCAGCTGTTGCTATAGTAACTTTGGACTACAATGGATTGACACATGTCAGAGGTGGAAACTCATAAAACATATTTTCTCTAGTCATTTTGAGTTCATGGTGGTCCACTTTATTATTTCCATTTTTCACAGCTTTATGCTTTGATTCCACAGCATTTTAAAAGAACATATCGACTCTACTACTATTCTCTAAAGGCGGTAGTAGAAATTATCGTTTTTATAGCTATTGTACCTAGAATTACTCCTAAATACAGTGTATGTATGAACATTTCTGTTGTGCAATTGAGGGATTTATTTGTGAGTTTTGTGTGTCTGTGTGTTAAGATTCTGCTCATGATGGCCTCACGAGTCAGCAAACAGTAAGTTGTTTCAGCCGAGTATTCATGAAACAATGTTCATATCACGTCTTACATTAGCTTCAAGGTACAGTGTTTGAAGAGACTCTCAGATACAGTATGTGCGTGGGGCTTTTGCATTGTGTTTGGCCAGAAAACAGCAACTAAACAGAAAATCTGAACGTAATCAGAGATGCAGTGTATAGCGGCAGAAAACAGAAACAGTCAAAATCCCCAGTCAACTGTCTCTCCAGAGTTATGTTTTATTTATTTTCTTCCACAGTCACCCGAAAATCCCCAAACATTGCGTCTCTCCATTTCAATGCAACAACATCTTTCTCTTTCTGTTTCATTGTAATGTTTGAAATAACTGTGGCCAAATTTCTAAAATCCCTCATAACTGGAACACTATTGACTGGAGAGATCCCAACACCTTTGAATAACTTGGGTAATAGACAGAATATGTTAAAAATGCTTATTGCTGAAAGTATTTTTTCAATTAACACATCAAAATGTGTACTAGTATGTTTGTGTTCAGATTTACTGTTGGCTTTTTTTTTAATGTAAATTGAATTTTAGTTTGACAGCCAAGTTATGAAAGCACTGGAATGTTTACCTGATTTTGTCCATTATTTGCAGTATATACTACATTTTTTTCATGCACGACATTCTGTTATTGCCTTTATTAGCTAAAAAGGTCACTTAAAAATAGCTTTGACCAGGTGTTTTTCATGTGGCATGGTGGTCAAGCAAAGCTTAAAGTCTGGGCTGAACGCAGTCAGACTAACTCAATCAACTTTGCATACATTAAGCATACAGGTGATAAATGGTATACCAGAGAAAACAGACAACAGCTCATTGAGCCAGAGATGTCCTTTTATGTATGCCAATATCTTTACTGATTGTTTTCGGCCACAATAGGATATGTTAGTTAGAGATACACTATTAATCTGTCAAATGTTTTCTTCTCCTTGTTCTCCCTGCAGTGGTCTTAACAGTGAACCGGAGTTATTTTGGCATTGGCACTCTTCTGCAAAATCAGAGAATTCTCACAACCTGATTGAAACACCTCTACAGTATCACTTACTGTGAAACTGTACTAAACTACTAACTGCCTAATCCCACAGTGGACCCAGTTTAGAGAACTGATGGACAGTAGGTATGAAGAGGAAATGTGATGTTATTTGTGTGTGTGTGTGTGTGTGTGTGTGTGTGTGTGTGTGTGTGTGTGTGTGTGTGTGTGTGTGTGTGTGTGTGTGTGTGTGTGTGTGTGTGTGTGTTTTAGAGTGGGCAGTGTTCCACTCAGCACCACAAAAGAGCAGATGTTCTAGACTGAGAAACCACACGCCTCTTCCTTCCCCACCGAACAGTAGTGAACTATGAACCTCCTTGGACGCACACCATTTCAGGTGAGCCCAGAACCTCCAAGCTCAGTAGGGTCTAGAATTACTTTAGTGGAGTTCTGGCTGTGGGTGAACCAGCCTTGGTCAGCTATACCGACCACAATGCTACATCACCTTATTTCTCATCATTTTACAACAGCTTTTCTGTTATTTAATAAGCTAAATATGAGGAACTCAGCAACCTCAAAGATAAAGTTGGATTCTTTTGCAGTTACTTGATTACTCTCACTGTACTTCATGGTACTTCCCAATTTGTGTTAAAGTTAAAAACGAGTCAACCATGTACTGTACGCTCATCTCTAATACTTCCACAGATCAGCACTTCTAAGCCCTTAATGTATTGAAATTAATGAGGCCCTCTTTTTTCCCAGACAAAAAAAAAGAATGAGTCTGCACCCAAAAGTGTTTTACACTTTCGATTAAACCATATAGTCGAACGGATAGGCATGTATTTTGTTGCCATGTCCTCGCATGGCAGAAAAATAGGGAGTTTAACTGTAGAATGATATTCAGAATTTTCCTTCATGGAACTTAAAAAAAAAACTGCGGTTTTATGGTGCATATGTATAAAAAATGACTCAAATTTATAACAATATTATGTGCAATTCTTCCTATAAGACAATATTTTATTTGGCATTAGCTTTTCTTGTGACATGCTTCTCTGTGTGAAGCGGCGGATTGATGTTACTCATGCTACAGACAAAAGCCCTGCCCTGGACGCCTCTGTACCCTCTACATGGCGGTGAGGACTTAACAGATGCCGGACCATAAAACCCTTATATCCAATAAAAGTGGTGTAAAGGTCCAGAAAACTCCCACTCAGCCTACTGGATGCGGTTTATGAGTCAGAAAATAAGAAGCTGCAGCACCTGCTCAGAGTCAAGGTGACATTAACTAGTTGGTGGATTGTTACACATTGATTTGCTATCTGCAGAATGACCCCTTGAGTGTTTTTCTCACTCCGGTGGTGTGTAATTCAATCAGTCTACCTTTTGAGCTCAGATACTCTCATGATCTGTGAAAGCACCATCAAAATCTAGAGGTCATGTGATGTTGTTACTAGTCTTGTTTCTTACCTTCTCGTCATCACCTTCTCCTCCCAGAGAGAGAGAGAAGGATGGCAATCATTTCTTCATAAAGTGCCCCCCACACACACACACACACACAAAATCCTGTCTCCTTGTTAACAGGAAACCGCCATCAAGGGCATCACACAGGTGGTCATTTCTCATGTTACCATGGCAGCACCTGGCATGACTTAGTTGTTAGGACAAGAATTTGTCGTAGTGTTACCCTCTTATGGACATCTGGTGCTCAGCAGTGTCGCTTGTTTTGCACTCTCTCCCTCGATGTTCCCCATCTCTTGTCCCACTGTGCCACAGTCATTCCACCCATCATTATGCAGAGAGACAGGGAAGATATGATTTCATGCAGGTGAGCAGTGAGCATTTGTAACTGAACACGTTTACCAGGATATTCACGTATTTTGTGTTGTTTGCATGGACAGAGCCTCTGCGGTTAATCAAGCACACAGGCTGTGGTCATTTATCAGCGGAGAGAGGTTGTGTTGGGTTTAACAATGCTTCTCCTTTTTCTAAATTTCTCCCATCTCTTTCCCTGCATCTCATCCAGTCTTATCTGCATGGTGGCTGCAGCCTGCTTGATTCTTCTCACAGAAATTATATGATAACAGCAGCTGACAGGCGGGCAAAACTTTCAGACTGGACTGTGGTTTATTGGTTATTTGCAGTTGGCAGTTATCTTCTGGATAAATCCTTTATTATACAGCAAAGTACAGCTAAGAAACACTTTCAAATGTGCAGTGTATGTGATGGGGAAGGTCTCTCTGTAATTTTTCTTGTTCCATGGCATTGCATCTCAGTATGAAATGCAGTAGACCTACTGTATGTCTACAGTAGGTCTAATGAGACGGACTGGGATGGTTCTGACAATCTGCAGAAGCAGTTATACCGTTGATGACAGTTGTGTGCTGTTTACAGCTGCCTCGCAAAAATCATGTTTACATGTGAGGGTGTTTGTACAGTGCAGATGGAACTGTAATGTGTATGTATTTGTACATCTGCCTTCATGAAGCTACCTCTGATATCACACTATTGAGTTGTCCATTCTTAGTGGTTTACTGTCAGCTTGGCCATTCGTTTTACAGAGTAATAGTTAACTTTGGGTAATAGTACTTTCCATGGTAGCTTTTCTTTTGCTTATTATTCTTTGTTTGGCTTTTTCGCAGCCAGCAGACCCTTTCAACTTAAATCAGCTGTGCAACCTTAAAGGCTCAGAGAACCTGTTTTGTGTAATGTGAGGCTAGTCAATCAAATTTGATGAAACCAGACACCCAAAGAGATTGGCTGGGTTTTTAAGTGTTAAACTCTTTTTCTGTTTTCTGAAATTTAATTTATTTTATTTAATCATTGATAGTTAATGTTAAAGTGTTATACATTGGAATTGAAAACAAGTTTTTCAGGGGCTTATATATTACACAATGCTGGCTTTCTGCTACATGTGTCTACATTACAAACTACTTGCTTATTTCAAAAAAATGTAAATATTTGAATGTAATAGGCTTAGATTTAACTGAATTTGAAAGCATGACAAATGAAAACACAAACAAATGTTTCCTTGATGCATTCACTTGAGGTACAAAATGTTCACATTTATGATTGACATCTTACATAGAAAAAAACAGCATTTTGGAACTGTGAACAACTGGAAATGGAGATAGTTGTGTGCACCAAGTACATTTAATAAACTGTGTGTATGTCAATCATCTCATTGCAGCATTCAGCTATCCACACGCGCACACACACACACTCACAATGTTTTAAACTTTTACAAGAACAGTATCTTCAAACACTAGCACAATCCACTGGTGGTAAAAGACTTTCCACCACTGGTGCAATAAATCCATGTCAATGGTGACTGTATCATACACAGTATAAAACACTGGGTAGCATTTAATGGCAAAAAACAGTTCTATAAGTGAATGTCCTTTATGCGGTTAAGTACACCGCTGAAACCATTTAGAAACTGATGAGTGGAGAGGCAAGAACGTCAGAGCCTCTCATGATGTTCCTTCCTCCAACAGCAAGTTCAGCTGCCACCACACTAAGCGTTCACTTGGCTGTGTGGAAGAATCACTAATTTTGTAAAATGTGTCCATCTGGTACAAAAAAACGTGTTATTTCTTAAAACATTTCAGCGAGTGAGCGAGGCCATTACTAATTTCCCATCAGTGACCTCTTTGCCTATTGCTTCTGCTTCTTCTTTGCTGGTTTAATGGGGGTGATCTCTTCCTCCTCGTCATCATCAGCATCTTCGTCGTCCTCCTCATCAGACAGGTCCGACTCATCAACCTGTGAGGCTGCGCAGGAATGGAAGACAATATTAAATCATTGCCTTAGACAGAATCCTGGTATTATGTTTAATAAAAGGGTCGAAAGGTGGCTTTATTTCATCTGCCCTCTCTATTGACCTCATGCACAGTTAGTAATTTGCAGCTGCACACGCTCATTCCAACCAGTGGTGACAGCGGGAGGCGAATTAATTTACATTTCACAGATTTAAAAAAAAAAAAGTTACAATCTACTTTTAAAACTTAGAAATGAAATACATATAAAATTGTCACAGGTTTGGGTTTTTATTTAGAAAGAATTTGGGACATTTTCTTGCCCAGAGATACATTTAACTTTTAATGCAGTTGGGACAAATTCAAGAGAAACTGACTGAGTGTTTTAGAACATCAAGAATCCCAATTTTCTGTTTGTTTCCCAGCTATACTAATATTATGTATCAATAAACCTGCCGATTACTTCCTTGATTCATTCATTAATCAGCAAAATGCCAGAAATTAGAGAAAAATACTAATCTAGTATTACTACTTTCAAAATGCCCAAGTTGACGTATTCAAATAGCAGTCAAAAACTGGTTGGGGAAAAAAAGATAGTTGAATAAGACAGAAGAAAACTATTCACATTTTAAAGAGCTGGAACCAGAGAACTATTGATATTTTACTTAAAACCTGACTAAAATGATGAACTCATTAAGTAGCTGTGAAATATTTTTTCTCTATTGATCAACCAATGAAATAACTGGTTGTTTGAGCTCTAAAGCAGTATACCCACTATTTTTATGGTTCACATTTGTCATTAGTTAATGGACTGGTGAAAATGTTGAATATCTCAGAGCAGGGTTAGAGTTAAGAGACTGTAGGCCTCCTCTCAAACTAAGCTTGGAAAAAGGGGCCCCCTCACTCTCCCCTTACTCATTTTACTTGGTTAGTTTTGCTCAAGTCCTAGATGCCTAAGGGATCATGATTATGTTATATAATGTTGTAATACTGTCTGACATAAATTCTGACTAAACCAAATACAAAGTCTGTCCTAAAGCATTTCAGACTCTGTGAAAGTGGGAAAGACATTAAAATTCCCCCCAAACTATGTTAGCTTTGAACTTTCTTTAACCAAATCACACACATTTAAGATATTCTATGTCAGGGGTATTCAATTAAAATTTAAAGAGATCCAGTTAGAGAAATTTTCCCAAAGCAAAGATCCAGAACTCATTACGACTAATTTGTGTTATCCTTCAGTACCATAAGGTATAGTTGTATGAACATGTACTTTTAGTCAACAGTTGACTGACAAATCAAATATTTAGGATACAATATTTAGGATCCTGTCAGTTTTCACGTAAAACTGGAGGGATGATAATAATATAATACCATAATAATAATGCTTAATTTCAGGAAAAAAAAAGTGTAGCTTGAAAGATTGAAGTGTAGTCTCAACCAATTTTATAATAAACACTCAACACATCTTAACAAATGACCAGCTTTAACTCTCTCTAAACAGAACGCTCATGAGTAATTTCAATAATAAACCAGCTATTGAATCGAGAGCGGTTGTCCGATCGACCGTGGTCCAGCAATTAGTGACCTCTGTTCTATGTGATTTCCTTTTGATAACTAATGTAATATTTTTCACAGAGTCTTCCCTGGAACAGTCCGTCTTAGGGCATTTAACTGGACTATTATGTTATGCTTTTTATTAGCCTATTTATTGACTATATTGGATGCTTCAATCTTTACATGCACAGACAAAATTTCTCAGTGGGACAGTCGTTGTTTAACAAAAGCACTGGGAAGGTTAAAAAGAGTTTTGTTTAGTGAAGAACTGAAGTGTTACCTATGAGGTGTAACCCACTGACGGTAACTGGTCCTGTCCCAGCCTTCAGCCGGATGGTCACTGGTGCTTTCAGCTCAAACTCTCCCAAACTCACCTGAGGAAAAGAAGGTGAATGTTGAGATACATCTCTGTCACATGTGGTACATTAATCTACATGTAGAAGAAAAAAAAATCACTACACTGTACCATGGGCAGACAGCTGATGTGAAGGTTAGCGATAGGCACTGAAATAGTCTTTCCTTGGTGGTTCATGGCCGTTACCTCCACAACATTACTCTCCTCCTTGGCACCCTCTCCCAGACAAACCTGTAAGAATCACAATAATGTATTCACGTGACATGTTTCCACACTCTTTGCAGCCAGAGCAATGGCGGATTCGAGTTGTAACTATATGAAAAATGTGAAAATAAAAGCATGATTTAACAGCACTGCATACAAGATTGAGACACAGACTTTCCTGTAAGCCCTGCATTAAAGTGATGGGGAGAAGAATTTTCTGTTCCGCGAATTTGATAACTCAAACTCTGTTGCAACTGTACATACTGTTCTGAGTTCAAGGAAGTGCTCCAGATCCTCCTCTTCATCTCCTTGGAAAGTGTAGAAAGGTACTTTGGAGGACAGCTCGCAGCCTGGAAGACACAACCCACGGTCATTTTACTTACAGCGTTTGGATTTCATGTAGCTCACTGGAACAAACATGCAAGAAATATCAAAGCAGGTTCTGCACTCGGAGCATCACAGGAGAGACCCACGTGTGCGCCAAAAGAGGCGAAATGATAAAACACTGTAAACGGTGACTTACTGAACAAGAAGCTCTCCAACTTTGATTGACCCGCTGGTCCCAGATCAGAAGACTCGTCGTCGTGGAAAGACATTTTGCCGAAGCACTAAATTTGGGTTTGCTGTTAAGACTTTACAGCTAAGTGAACCCTCAGCGAAATATTACAAGCGAGTCGCAAACTATGAGCATGCTTGACGCGTCATCACTGCGCGCCTGCCGCACGGTGAAATTTTTTTTCCTCCTCCAGGTCATAGACTGTATGCTCCAGATGCTCCAGATCAATCGTGGATGTATTCGACCAACTCTCCTATAAAACAAAGTAACTTAAAAAACACAAATGAAGTCATTAAAGCTAAATAAATAGTAAATTAATGTTAAAAGTTTTTCTAATTATATGTGCCTGCCGAGGGAAGCAGAAGTTTAAAACTGAAATTCAATTGTATCTTTGCATTCATAAATATGCGAAGGACCTTATACAACCAGAAAATAAAAGTTTGGTTTAAGAAGCCGGTGATTATTCCAGATGACATGAGGACATTTATTTTTAAATACGATTTTCCACAAGTCAAGAGGCTTGTGTAAGGAACAATGAAAGGACAATTTGCACCACCACAAAATTTAAGCTTGTAAAAGTTTATGACCACAAAACTCAGGGACAATAAATCAAGGATCACTCTTCTGCCAACAGTGCAGAACCAGGTGTATTTAGTGATGGAGACCAGCTTCTTTCAGGGCAGAAACATTCACCCCTTCAGTCCAGACAGTGCAACATAAAGGACACAAAGCACAGTTACTTATTATAGTTTTATTAGTTTTTAATATTATGTATCTTACATACAAGTTTTACATGGTAAACTTTTCACTTTTTATGAGCCCCCCCCAATGGACAAACTGCAAAATGAACCATTTAAAACAAGCGTGAAATTTCTGCTGTCATTTCAGGAGACATCTGTTGGTGAAAACATCTTGTGGAAAACAGAACAGGGCGTTGTTTCTGGACAACAGAATGCAAGCCACGGTTTTTATAGAGATATACAAAATAATAACACTTTGACAGCGTTAGCACTGTCTACAAACTACAGTATTGTGCTCATAGAGGTGAGTGGCATGCTTCTTGCTCTATGTAGCACAAGATGAGGTTATTCTACTGACCGCCACACCATTTTCAGTACACCTCATGCACATTATGAATGTACACAGTATCAAAACATCACATTGGCAGCAGCTACTGGAGAGCAACTGAGGATTCACATGAAACCAGCAGAACACTCCTATCTATAGTCCAATTGTTTTTATTTTAAATAAACTACATACATTTACAAAAACAAATGGGAAATGCATCAGAATATAAAACATTCAACATGTACAGATAGGAAAAGGCCTCAGAATTTCTGCTCCAAGCCCTGCCACACCTAAACAGTTCAACAATGTGGGAGTCAGTGTCACTTTGATGACTGGATTTAACAACCTCTGTGATACCAAGTTTTCTCAGCAGGGTTCAACCTAGAAGATATTCATTTGAGAGAATGCTGAAACAATGGGGAGGGGGGCTGATACCATTACCAATGAAAAGCAAAAGATAACTTTCCAGCACAGCACATCACTAGAACATAGATCACCTGCTGCTTTACAAGTCAGGTTTGGAATTAGTGGTTAAGAAGAAACTGAGCAGCTTTATGATCACAGGAGGGTTGCTGCTTCTGCTGAGATGGTCTGAGCTTTCTCTGACAGTAACATCCTGGGTCTGGCAGGGCAAAACTAAGACATGCACCTGTCACTGTCTCTGGAATTTGAGCAACAAGGCAGATGTCCAAAACAAAAAAAAACATCCTTCTTGCTCTGTCTGAGTGACACATGTTAGAAAGCCTTTACAAAGAAGACACTGGGGCCTGCAATATAATCCTAAAATACAAAAGCAATGAACCAAAAGGCAATAGCACAAAAAACAGCAGAATTATAAAAAAGAATAAATGGCCACAAGCAAAGCACTGAACAGAAACTGAGAACCATGTTTGTAAACCTGGAAGCTTTCCTTATGCTTTCCAAAGGTCTACTATTACTTCAATTGAAATTCTGAGGACCTCCTGGTTGATTTTTTTTTTTTTTTACAGTCTCAACAAATACTTTTCCCTTTGCTGGTCTGTCACAATCTTTGATGAAGATTTTTGCACAAAACACTATAAAATTTCCACCCTTCATGTGTTCATACTCATCACGTTTTGTTCAAGACAAGCCACATAAAAGGCGTCTTTCTCCCAAGTCTGTTGTGGGAATACCACGATGTGATGATGGAAGGCAAACCCTCACGTAGCACCTCACATCCTGTATGAAAATGTCCTACTTCTGTCAGCAGCTGTGTTATTTCTCTATGTTAAAGCTGGGGAAGCAGGACGCAGGGGTAGCGAGACACTACATGAGACACAGGCCGCCCTCATTTCACAGCTCTGCTTCCATTTCAGATACAGACACTTTGTGTTAGGGCATGCGGGCGATATCCATGTAATGGCTACTGGATTAAATCAGAAAAAGGCTTATGGAGTTATCACTTCCTGCCTCCTGGAGGTATACGAGTAGTGGGACCCCAGAAATCAATGCTAGAGTGCCACACTTCCATGCTGGCTCAAATCAGCTGACTACAGATCACTCCTCTGCCTTATAGCTTCGGATCTGCTGACTCCAACAGAGCCATAATATCTAAGGGCAGCGCAGGGAATCTGTGTGTGCGACTGCTGTGCTTCTGTACACAAATCCTAAAAAGAGGTTTTCTTGGGGCTAGCCCTGATGGTAATGTAGTATAAAATCATCATGGAAGTTTTTCTCATCAAGGTAGCAAACATATTCAAGCCACGATGACTTGCTCTCTCTTTCTCTGTTATTGCAGCAGGACGGTTCTTCATAGGCTGCGTCCCATAATGATGACGTCTTTGGGGAAGCCCTCCATTTTGGCCACTTCAAAGCATCCCAGCTTACTATAGAAGTCCAACATTCTCTTATCAGTCTGACGAACCTTACAGAACGCACCATGTGACCCTGGACGGGAGAGACAAAAACAGAGCGAGTGAGTAAGAAAAAAAAAATCCAAAAATGGTCTTCCCAACAATCAGTATGGCCAAATATGGTTTAACTGGTTCAAGACCTCTGTCACAGGAAGAGAAGATTATTTCAGGCAGCACTTTGAAAGTTTCTTTTCCTAAAGCTGAAAGCCCTTTTTTCTGTCATTCTGCCTCAGATCACTAGTCAACAGTCATTTTTGTAGTTTGGTTTGGATGACATATATTTGTAATCCTTGATTCACACTTTACTTGCTTAATGCATGCTAAATAAGACAAAAGAACATAAGGTACACGTAAGGTCCTAACCTCAAGAGGATGCCATTTAAAATTACACGTAGATAAGATAAGTGACCAACTTGGCTAATAACACTACAATATGGTCTTATAATATGCACAATACAATATGGTCTTTCCGCAGTTAGCATAAGTAGCAGCACTAGATGTTGCCACCTACCGTTGGCCTTGAGAGAAGATAGAAGACATCCCATCATGCTTTTGGCCACACTGGGGTCAGTGACTTTGGCGTGAATGTCAACCTTTATGAGAGAGGGGAAGTTGGAGTGGAAAGAGTCTGGAAGACCCTCCTCCTCTTCATGGAAACTCAGCATCATCTTCTACAGGGTCGACAGACAAAGTAAAATTCAACCATAGGAGACAATATTATATCTAATATTATGATATTAAGAGAGATGAATTAAGATCCTACCTCAGCCTCTGTCAGGTCTTTCTGACAGTCGGGTTTGTGGTATTTCTCTTGCATGAAGGGGATCCAGCTCAACTTGCATTTCTTGATGAAGGGTTCGACATCCACTGTACCAAGAGCATAACCGCAGATGCCTTCATCGTCCTCTAGCACAAACCCATACTCTGAACTTAGCGTCAGGAGACCTCCTACTAACCTGTGAACAAACAGTAAGGATTTTGGCAGCCATGTTGATTTGCACCGCAGAGGGGGGAAAAACTGCAGTCCAGGCTTTCGTCAGGATGTAAACAATTACATGTTTTACCTGTCTCCTATGAGGTCAGGATCCTCATCAGAGAAAGGTACATCTTCCATTCCTTCACAGTACATTTCTTTGCAGATTTTATAAACTGCAGCCTGCAAAATGAAAGAGATACAGCTGTTATTGTTGTGGATGAGATGAACACAACAATTATAACACTGAATGTAAAAGCCAATATTAAGCCTACAAAATGCAACGAATTTCAATGTAAATACAATCTGAAGCTGCCTTTACACTCAGCAGGTATACCTGCTGGTGTACAGAGATGTTGAGCATAGCAATGTGGCACATTAAACACAGAGCATTCAAAGCTTAACTAGGCCAGTTCTGCTGGGAATACAAGCAACTGGACAACATCATTTCAGCAACCATACATTAATAACCTTTTGATTATAGTATTATTCATGCTTAGTAACTCTTGGTACTTAAGGAAGGGATGCTCAATATCTTCTGAAAAAAATAAGACTTACAAGGGCATGACAAACAAACCCCTTACCTCATCTTTGGGAAAGTACGGCCTTATGGAATAGAGTTTGGAGGTTGGCATTGAAGGTGGAGGTTGGTAGAAAAGATCGTTTGCCGCTTCGATTGGCAACAATCTCTGTGGGTATCAAAAGAAACAGGTTCAGTTTCACTGAGACCAGGTGGGGTGCTGCTTTGGCTGACTGCCTCGCTGTGCATTTGCACCAGTTGAGCCACTATCAAACCAGAAGGAACTATAGACAAGAGCAAAGCGCTTTGGAATGACAAATATTGTAAAATACAATCATAGAAAGTGATATTCCTTATTGATCTGACAGTGGACAACAAGAGCAAACACGACATCTTTCTCATTTTAGGAAAACTAAAAAAGGAACATAGCACAACACGCACATACAAAGTTTCTTTTCAAATATGATAAAAACAAGGGTGTGTTTTTGGTCTGACTAAGGTTTTACTGGCTTAAGGAGATGCTCCTTTCCCTTTTGTAAGACATCGCAATATTTCGCTGCGCAGGACCCTCCTGTTGAGAAAAATAATGATGCTGGCGCAGAGAGACGGCGAGAACTCCAGGAAAAAAAACCAAAGAGGCAAATTAAATGTGAGCAAACTGAGTCATTCAATAGCATATCAGTTGCCATCATAAGTCTTGCTACTCTCCTAGGATGGAGATAATACTTTTGGGCTGGACAGGTGTGTTTGATCATGGAGTTTTCCCGTTGCAAACATGCTTGCGTTCTCGCGTGCGCTGCGATGCTTGCGCGTGCTCTTGCAAAGGGGTTGGCGTGGTAATTTGTGCGCTGTGCTTTCCTGCAAAGAAATGAGATGTCATGAAAATAAAACTCTAGCCATGCTCGCTTGCGCTGCGTGCGCTAGGGAAAAGCAGCATCTCCTTGTGCAGTTGCTGAAAGAAATTCAAATTAATCAATAGGAAAATGCCATGCCAAACACTGGCTGTAACCTCTTGTCAGGATGGGTTTCAGGGCACCCACTCCCCTCCCACAGACTGATAATATCCCAAAGTAATGCAAGGACATGAACTTCCTTGCAGAACAAGTGATGGGGATGGAACCCATATGTTATGAAGCCCGACCCATTACAATCAGCTCACCTTCGACAGACCAAAGCCCTTCATACCTATGCACATATTACCAATCTCTGCTTTGCGACTCAACACAACAGTGTTTTTTTCCATTTGTTGCTGTAAATTCGGTGCATTAGATACCTGGAACTCTCCTGCTAGACCTCCCCTAAAGGCCCAGGGCTCTTGGTCTCCTCTAAGGAATTGTGCTGAGGACTGACTACGACACCCTGTTAGGAGCAGAGCCAAGCGGACATGTTACCACAGGATGGGGCTCTCTGACACAGATGAAGCGAGTGGGGAGATGGGGAGGAAGGGGGTCATATGTATCTAATAGCATAATCCGTATAAATAAATATATGATTTTTTAATCATTAAAACATAAAAAAGGACCTAATTTTGGAATAGATAAATTATATTCAGAGGAAAGATTTTATGGGGCTCAAGCAACTAAAGCTTACATGTTTGCAAGAAGAAATCAGGTCCAAGATATAAATTATTCTTTAAAAAATCTTTTATGAGCTCTGAACCCTAAAATTCTCTGTGTCATTGAATGAATGTCAAACTGCTCCACATAGTACGGTACGCAGGTCTTAAGAAATATGTTCTTTCATGCAGTGGAACGCACGCTCTCCAAAAACTGAAGAGAGAACAGAATTAAGTGCAGTTCAGCCCCCCTTGGTGTTTCAGTTAGAGTAATGCTCATCTGAAAAGCTGACGGACACTGACTATCAGAACTAAAACCCATACTGTCTATGGACTACAAAAGTAAGCTTCAGCTGCTATCACCCCACTGATCTTAGCACCCCGTGTGAAGTCACATTCTCATCGTATCTGCCTCGTCACATGACTGGGGAGAATGAGTCATCAAACCAGGAAGACAGAACGAGAGGTATGAATACTCCCTGAGTTAAAAGGGCCTCTCAGCTTACTATTAAATGCCATAGCCAGACAGATCAAACATGAAATATGCTGCAGGGACATTGCATATAAAGAGGAGTGGCCTATATATCTTAAGCACACAGGGCTCGTAAGCGTCTGTATACAGTGGCGTTGCTGCTAACAAAGTCTAGCCCTGGTTGACGAGAAGCCCTGTCATGTGACCAGAGAAATGCAGCGCGCGGGAAGGACACCTAACACTGCTTTAAATATGTACCTCGCCCTGATACCTAAAACATTTCCTCTGACGAACTGACACAACACAGCACTCAGATGCACCCACGGGAGGAACTCTGAACTTGTTGCTTACCCAAACTAAAAACCACAAAAGGGACAAAAGAATGATCTCTTCTTGGATTACTTCCACCTGAATGATCTATTCAGACTGCATTGTCTTAACACAATCAGTTATGCTGGTCCAGGTGTATGTGTGTCTGTGTTTGTGTGAGAGCACACTTATCGTAACTACACAGTCAGAATTATCCCTGAGTAAGATGAAGACACATGTTCTGTGGTTAAAATTTCAAAGCCAAGTGTAAATTCCCTTGAGTAGGTGCATCAGGCTGGTCTGAGCCATTTCTATAGGCCTACTGACAGAAACAAACAAAAAAAACAAGTTAGAGATGCTGCCAAAGAGAGAAATTTGGGAGTTAAAACTTCAGATTAAACGCTAAAATCGCTGAGCAAAATGTGACTTCATCCGGAGGGCTGCTTCCTCTCCACCAAATCAATCTTTTACATTTATGAATCTAGTTTATTAAAAAAATTACATAAATCCCTTTCAAAATGTGAACAAAAAGAAAGAGACAACGCAAGCACTGTGCATACATCGGCCACTGTCGATCCAATAGCAGTAGAAACTTGTACTGTGGATTCTTCCATCTGTACATAGTGAAGGGAGAAAACAGTAGAAAATAGTTATTAGTAAGTGTTCTCAGTACAATAACCAGGGAGGTTGTGACTAAGTGCCGGCTGCACTGCTTCTATTAAGGGGTAACATGGGGACTGAATTAAAAACCTGCTAATAGCACCAGCCAAAGTCAATAGTTAGGCACTCAATGACACTGCAGGAATATTCAAAGATAATTATATTTATGGAGCACCTGATTTTCTCAATGTTGCTAAAGTGGTTAGAATTGTTTACTGATGCATTACACCAGTAGTGTGGATTTTTGATGTGGTTTTGCCAGTGTGGGTATGCTGCCTGCTGTGTACTGAGGGGTAGAGTCCTCAGCTTTACCATATAGCCGGACAGGACAGAAACCTGCGAATGAAACTGGGTTACAGGGGGTAACCTACAGGCCATGCTGGTGCTTCAGACTATTCAAAAAGGAACACTCCAAAACAAAGATGGAGATGTTATCTCAAGGCTGAATGTCACTCAAACTGCATCACAGTGCACCATCTGAAAGAATGAAAGCAAGTGGGGCAGGGGTGAAGGGAGAGGGAGAAAGTAGGAGAGAAAGAGAGAAAGCATATCCTCTCTTATACAAGCTGATAGATCCCACCCTGATACAGATTGAGCAATCAATACAGAGGGTTCAAGTCCACCAGCAGCCTAATTTTAGAGACTGCCGAGTGAGGCAACGGCACAAACCTTCCTTTAATGGTTTGTGTTAAAACTAGTGGGGGAAACAGAGACCAATTCAGATATTTCTGAACCGAGTTTATGCACCAGAATGGCCTTCCACAGTCAGTCAGTCAACTTTCTCTCCAAGCTCGCGTGCGCGCTAGGGCATGGAGGAGGGGGAGGGAGAGGATGGGGACTTCCCCTCTGGCTCCCATCCCCACAGACAGAGAGATGGAAGCAAGTGTGTCTGTGTAGGAATGCAGCAGTGATGTTACTGGATACACAGCAAGCAGCAGTAACCCTGCTGGGTTGTTTGCCACAGAGACCCGGTTTAGATGTCACCAAGATGGAGTAGAGCTAGTTATGGAATAAATAAGGAGGAGGCTAGCGGTGTGCAAGCGGCATTCAGTCAGATGAAAACAAAAAAGAAAAAAGAAAACAATCAACATGTGTGAAACAAGAGCAATTAATAGAATCCTAACTATTAAGAGGTGACAGATCTGGCCTAAGCTGAGCTAAGATGATCTTTAATAAAATCAATTAAAACTATTAGCCACTACTGAAGTTCTCACCCTGTGACTGGTGGTGGCCAAGAGCTCTAGGAGCCATAGTCTTTCATCAGTAATACTACCATCTGTTAAGCAGATTGAGCATGATGTCTGAAATAAATATGAATTTGCCTACAACTACATAGCACTGGTCTACAGCAAAAGTCATGCAGCTAAATAATCAATCATTTCAGTGACTTTGCTCAGGGGATGATTGCATAATGTGTGTGTAAATGTGTCTCAGATCAAGGCTGGCAGTCCTGACTTTTGTTATTCTCAGACTATTGCTATGCTACTGCTCTCTAAGAGTAAGCACCTTATGGTTCCGATCACACATACCTAGCCACTGGACAAAAGACTTGACCATAGAAATGATGCTCTTGATATCCCAGATGTAAGAGTAGAGGTCGTATAAGATGGTGCGGTTGGCTGAATTGGACAGCCGTGTGAACATCTGGATGACTGAGCAGCACATCTCCTCAAACTTCTCTGCCCTCATTTGCCATTCTGCCACCTGCAGGCAACACGGTGATTGGAAATAAGATCAAATAATTAAAAGAAGAATTTTTAAAAAAAAAGGACAGGACTTAACCATTTTGGTTTGTAATAGGCATTTTAACACAGCAGACATTTTGATTTGCAATAGTTGGAAAAGCGCAGGTTTTTATTATTAATTAAACATTATGGTTCTCTTTTATTCAAGTGTCTCAGTAAACTATCACAATATTGACATGACATCATTCATTTTATTATTTACACCTGTGCTTTTCTGTGACCTGTCAGAGAAAACGACAAATGGTTTAATAAGGGAAGCTGTAGTTTACACAAGTCTTGGGAATGCAATGGTCTGTGGTGCTAGCGCACTCCATCTTCTATCATAACCACACCACCTAATGGGCAGTATGGGTAGTACACATCCACCATTTTGTTTTTTCCACCCAACAATTTCACAAGCAAGTTTGGTTAATAATGAACCACTTTCTCAGATATACCTCCATCTCTCAACGCTGGAATCTTTATTTCAATGAGTCAAGCTACCTTTTCAGTCTCCTTTCTCTTGCAGTTGACACTGACGACGCTGCTGTTAGCTCTTAGCCAGTTGAACTCCTTTAACATCTGCATGGCCTTATTGCCATGTTCATAAGGCAGGTAGAAGAGCTCTGCCAGCAAGCTCAGGTCCTCAATTGTGAGGGGCTCTGCTTTGAACAGGGGCTTCTCATCGGGCCCAGGCACAAACACTTCCTGAGGACACAAACCAGAAATAATGTGACTTTGTAGGGAAACCTACATTTATTTTTTTACCTTCAATATAAAAAGTTGCAAAAAGAAACTCACGAATGTTTGTGGCACCTGTTTGAGCTGATCATCTGTCTGCATAGGGGCGATATCACTCCCAGAGTCCTCCTGGATAGTCTCTTCAGGGGACTTTGACTCTGCCAGACTCTCCTTATCTGTATCCATGGGCTTCAGGTCCTCAGCCATCTTGTCGGCTAAGATAGGACCAACGTGCTTCTCCTCTGGGACGCCTTCTACTTCAGTCTCTGGTTCATCTACCATCTTCTCAACCACCATCTCCATGGGCTCCTCATCTGAATCCTTCTTCTCCACCTCCACCTGCACATGTGCAGTATGAAAATACTTGTAGACCCAGATACAGAATAAACGTAAAATGTTAAAGAAAGAGGGGATTTTTTCTGTGCTGTACCAAACTACAACTAACTAAAAATGTAAAAAAAACAACTACTTGATCACAAATAAGGAAAAGAACTGAAGGGTGTGCATGAATACTTGCAGTCATGTAATCATTACTTGGTTGTTTAGTTTATCAAGGGCCCAATAAGTAACTGCTTTAACTGAATAAATGACCGGTTTTTCAAGTGCTATTATTTTCTGTCATGGTAACAACAATCTTCACCTCCTCAACCTCCTGAGCTCTTTTTGCCATGGGGTGTGAAAGTGGATCCAGACAGAGAGGCGGCATGGCTGGAGACATGATGGGCTGCTGGAACACAGTCGTGACTGTTGTGGAAGAGCACAGAGAGGGAGCAGCCATGGACGACACGTCGATAGCTGTGCTTTTGGCACCACTCTGAGGCACCTGTCGGCCTGAAAGACAGAGTTGAGCCTCACTGCATCACGTTCTTCAGTAAGAAAATTATAATGTCAGGCTGTCCGTGCCAACAGTGTGAGTGCGTTCCAAATATTACTGCTGGAAAAGCCATTAGCATAGCGATGTGATATAATAATGGCTTACTGTTGTATTGATGAGGAACACAAAATTCCCCCAGCCATTCTGTGAGAGCCAGTTTTAGAGCAAGCTGTGGGCTGTAGAGCATATCTGTCTCCAGTTCTTCATCACTGCCCTCATTCTCTAACTTTATCTGGATGGATACGGTGCTTTCCTCGCCATCCGCTGGTAAAGAACAAGATGGAGAAACAAATTATGACTGATGAATGCCCTGCATCTTATAGAGTGAGGTCACAGTGTTTCCGCATCAAAACTTTGCAATCATACTTACTCATGACAACATCCTTGCGCACCCCATTCATATTAGACTTATACCAGGTGGCCAGAGTGTGGATAGCTACAAAGTTGGACTCAAACTCGCAATTAGGGTTGGTGAGGACTCCCTTCAGCCTGGGAATGAGTTCTGTGGAGCGGCCTTTGTATGGACCCAAGAAAAGCCTCTTTTGGTCATAATCATTGGCGTGAATGTTGTCCCAGATAACAGGGGCTCTTCTTAGGATTTTTGACACCTCCTCAATAGACTCCACTGGGATATCTTTGGACACCACCTTGGGGCCTGCAAAAAAAATTGATATCTCAAAAATCATTTCTGCTATCTCTATCTACTACTCTGACATATATGACTATTTGCTTAATAGTAGAAATGATGTTGGTCAGTTGACAGGTGTTCAGCTCACCTGTCCATAGCACATCAATGTCAGGCAGTAGCTTTTCGCCTACTGTGTGGAGGTAGGGGGACTGTGAGACATTTGGGTAGCAGAATGTTCCACAGTACTCTGTATTTCAAGGCAAGAAAACAAATAATTAATAAACAAATAGATAAAACAAGTGTGTAAAATGTGCAAAAGGATTCAGACATTGAACTGAGGTACCTGTAGGACAGAAGAGGAAGGTTTCAGGCTCTCCCAGGTACTGGTAGATTTCGTTGGTAATGGAAACCTGAGCATGCGCGAATGAACTGAACACCTCTTTGTCAGCAGGGCACATGTTGTGGTCAATGTCATCAAAAAGTAAGGCAAATGACTTGCAGCCAAAGTGGGTAACCTGAGGGGGGCAAGAAAAGGGTTGGACATGAAATCCAACAAAAATGGTTATGGAATGATAAAGCGTAAGAGGATGTGCATCCAGAGTTTTAACTCAAAGTTCATATTATTGTCATACAAAATGTTACAATACCTGATCAAGTTTCCTCTTGAGTGCAGAAACCTCTTTCTGATTGGAGAAGGTGATGTCCAGTCCAGGAGAAATGGCATAGATGAACTCTATCCCATGTTCCTTAGCAGCACCAATTAAAGTCATAAGTTGCTCTAGGAGATAGTTTGGGGAGGAGAGGGGGGTCACTCACTGAATACATTATTGTGCTTTTATAAAAATTTATCTGAAAACCTTTTTCCACTTCACCCATAATATCATTAATTTTCCCTTGCCCCGAGACAGCTGATCCCAAGATCTCTTCTAAATTGTCACCTGCTTCTTCCACTGAGTACAGCTCTCTCCAGAACATTCTGTGTTTGTAGTCATCTTTGGGTGCATACAGGTATGTATTCAGTCCCCACTTCTGTTGCCTGTCAAATTCAATGTTCAAATTCAAAGTCAGTATAACACAACCCAATTCATCTAGCTATAATGTTATTTGACTAACATGCCTGCTTAATTTATTTCATATAGTTCATCATACCTTCTGAACAACTCTTTCCTCTGTTCCATTGTCCATGGTCGACCATAAAAGCCTGCATCCGCAAACAATACATTTAGTGTTCATGCAGTCTGCAGTGCTGATAATCAACTACATTTCCTGTGCATAATGAGCTGCTTGACTGCTTTTGGTTTTGCAATGTGCCCACAGGTATGGGCTTCACTGGAAGTGTTAATTAACTAGGGCCAATACTGTGTCTTAATTTTTCTTATTTAGTCTGAATAGAAGCCACACCACACAAAATATTACATTTATAATATGATACAAACAAAAGCAAATAATTATTCATCTTAGTGAAGGTCTAACCTGACAATGTTTGGTATATTTCTTGACAGATGGGTACCAAAATGAACACTGGAATCACTGTTGATCACCTGTTAATTCATGTTCACCTTCAATATAAAATCTACGTGTGCCAATGTTTATTTATAATCTGCAAAACATTACATGATGGTTTGATTAGCTTGTGACTTGTATTTTACTATAATCAGCTCCTCTATGAAGCAGGATGGTTGCATCATATTGATGCAATTTCTGACTGCATACAGATTCCAACGGGATCAAATGTCAAATTGGGTTGTTTCGCTCTTCATTCAATATTACCTTCCACGACTCCACTTATGAATTTTCTGTGGCCCGTCTGTTCGACTGCAATGCCGGACTCTCCCACCGGGCCGGGGGCCTCGGCACAAGCCTCTCCGGAGACTGGGCTGGGGCTCGGCTCGCCGTCCACTGGAGGCGTCTCCAGCGTCTGATCTTTTTGAACCATTATTAGAGATTTCCCTCAGTGGAAAAACCACACAATTCAGACGACTTCAGAGTCACCGGCTAAAATGAGGTCTAGCAGACAAATTCGTACGAGCAAAACCTAGAGGAAATATCGCGTCACTGTGTGTCTAACGTTAGCTTTCTTACGGCATCAAAATTTTCGAAAAGTTTGCACCTACTTCTACAAGATGTAATCGAAATTAATATCAGGTGGTAGAGTACAAAAGTTATGCTGGTAAATTTATCCGGAAAAACAAGACGCCTGTTCGTTTTTGTCCGAGCATTTTCTTCCAGATTTGCCCTGGTTTTAGTCAGTTCTTCCTGTTTACACCAAATGCGCATGCTCACGGGACTAGATTAAACCAGTCAAAACCAGATCTGCGTGACAAAACACCGCAAAGATCTCACCATGAGAAAGAGATAGATGACATTACTACTCAGGAACAATACAAAAAATCAATCTATAGAACACTACAAAAGGTAGAATTATCAGTTTTTGTGGCCATACAATTGCCGCTAAAAGACCTTTGATTTATGAAGTGAAATGACTACATTTGCATTTCTACAAGATGTCTAAATGTCGATACATAGGTCTAACACAAATAGCGAATAGTACTCAATCAGTTTGCTTCACGGTTATTGAAAGCAATGCTAATCTTGCTGTGTTATGAAGGATACATAATTCTTCGCACTTTTCCTAAACTTGCAGCACACGTTCAGGTTACGCTAAATAAAGTGAATGTGTTTAATATCTTAACAGCTTTCCAATATCTTGGGATTCCGCTCCATATTAGGAATGCAGCTGAGCTCCAACACCACATCCAGAGGGGAGGTGCTGTTCATCTGTTATGACCTGTGTATCCTGTGTCAGCAAAATATACATGCTTTGTTCAGAATCACCAGGATATATCCAATTATATTTTGCATAATTACCCAGAACTTCTAATACAGCCAGTAATCCCCCAAAGGAAGCACAGTGAGCATTAATTAATGAAAGCTGGTGATGTTTGAGAGAGCTCTGTTCTCCTTTGTGATAGGATTTTTTTTAATACAGAGCAGACATTTTCATTAGCCACAGCAGGAAAAGACAGTTATTAGAAAGATAGCTCTGTTCTATTACAGCATCCCAATAAGCCCTGATGGTGTGAACACTGACCCAATTTTACCTTTTTTCTCTGACATTTTGGCATGTCATCATAGGGAAAGCACAGATGTAAATAATGAGTGCATTCCATTTAGGTGAGCTAGTTCCGGGGCCATGATCCATGGTTGACATGGACTCTCAGCAATCATTAACAAAATGAGTTTCACCTGTTTTCCCTCCTATGACAAGTCAAAAAAATCTGCCATGACAAACGTCTATACAAATACACTGAAACAGCAATATTTAGTCAAGCCATTACTTATATTTACACATGTTCTTGTCTTATGTGAAGAAGGCTTATTACCTCTGATAAATTACTTCCCTTTATTTTTAAAGATGTAACTAAACATTGAAAAAAAGCCATGCACACAGCTGAGATGGAATGAAAAACAAAACAATGCAGTTAAGGTTCCTTTTTTATTTAGGTTTGTAGTACATTCAAATGTATTTCAGCCTCTCCCAGTAATTAGGGAGTTTTATTTCACTTACCTTCCCCCCATTTTAAAAATTATTCTCTCCATACAATTTGAATTCGACTTTTTTTTGTATTTAAATAAACTTTAAAAAAATTTAATTTCACATATTCCATTTTTTTTCCTTTTCCTACTTTCATTACAAATCTTCACTTCAATAGAAGGTGTTAGGCTTGCAGAAACAAAATAAAACAAACAAAATAAATGCAAAACTAATGCAACAACTTAAATGTATGACAGTGTTGCAGGTGAGGAGCCAACCGTTGGCTCTGAGGTAAGTGTCAGCTGCTTCTGGCTTCAGGCCTCGCGTTACCTCTTCAGATTCTGCTGGGCCTGCTTCAATAAAGTGTCGAAGTCTAGTGCATGAAACTTGCCTTTTGCAGGCAATGGATCGTACTCTCTACTCGAATCTGAAAAGAGAAGACAGACAAAGTCAACAGTGCGTTAAAATAAAAAGGGACAAGGACAACAGAACACTGCAATTTGTTGGACAATTTCAAAAGAGTAATGTGACTCTTGAAAGCACAGCTGGAGCCAGGATTTTTTAAATGGTTAGTCTCGAATCCAAATAACCTCTGCAAAACCCAACCCAATTTTTTTGTACATTTTACCCCCCCAAATATGATTATCTAAATTCTGCAAGAAATGCAATACTGGTCTACAAGTTTTTCATACAAAAAGTCAACTTTGCCAGAAAAGTCCTAAAAAAGTCAAATTTGAATTCTGTAAAAAAAACGAACAAAAAACATTTAATAGCCTTTCGTGTGTAATGTAACGTGTCATTAAAATGGGTCAGGTCAATAAAACTTCCACATTCATAAAATCAATTCAGAGGACATGACCGGGTAGTTACAGCCCTGTTAGCAAGCTGTGAAAGACATGGTAGTGACTATGTGAAATCAAAACAAGTAGCTGAAGTGTTAAACAGCCTACATCTTAATGTATACTTGTGATAATTGCATGTTGAAAAAGACAATCTATAAACAGCACATTAAAGGCCGGTACACTATCCATTCAGAAAGTTTGATTGCCTTCAGCTGCATTTAGCTGGTGGTGAGCACGTTATCAGGAGGAATTGCAGCCAATATTGCCAATTTTCTGCAAACCACATCAATACCATTTGGATAAATCACAACAGCAAGAGCTACAGGAACGTTTGTTGTGTCTGTCGATTTATGCATACCCAGGTCAGAATAGCTGGACTTGCAGAACTGTCTTCTTCCACCAAAACAGAGATCGAATGGCAGCTCATCAGGCTTGCGCAGCTTGCCTCCATTCTCTATGGCTGTAAAAGCATCCTTGTTGTTGTAATAAGTCACAAACCCATAGTTGTCCCTGTGACAGATAACCACAACATTAGCCCGTATTCATTTTCAGTCTAGTGAAGGTCATAACAAGTCTTGTACATAGTTTTGAGCTGTGACTTGTTTTTAAAAGAGCCACCTTGGGGGTGTTGCTAGGAGGCCCCAGTTATGAACAAGTCTGAATTTGCTTTAGCACTGTAGCTTGGCCTAAGAGGTCACAGGCAAGACCAACAAGGTTCAAAGACAGTGCTGTTTGCTCATATTACAGCCTTATTAAAATTTCAACAGGAAAGTAATCCCTTAACACAAAAGCAAACAAAGAGAAACATATGCATGTCTAATACTTGCTGTTTATGTAATTACCCATGGTCTCTAAAGTGCAGGGTGCAGTCTTCAATTTCACCAAACACAGAGAAGCGCTCTTTAAGTTCTTTTTGGGTCATTGTTGCTCGAATTCGACCAATGTAAACAACCCGGCGCTCCTCCTGAGAGAACAAAGTAGTCGATCAGATGATTCATAGATACAATATTTTACCTACTTTGCTTTGAGACTTGTGTATTCCGTAAAGTTAACTCACAATGGCTTTCTCCTTGCATCTCTTGACTTCTTCCACATTTGCCTTTGTCCCGTGAAGATAGCCAGGTCTACCTGAAGGGCTGAAGATGCCAAGATGAAGCATTTAGTCTATTTTTAACTGCTTGTCAAATTATTTGTTATGCACAAGTGTAGCTATAACATCCATGTAATGACTAGCGTCTAAATGAGCATGATTCATATACTGTACCTGTAAAGTCTACTGCTTCTACTCCACTGTTCTCGTCTTTGAGGGGATCGAGACCGTGACCTGGAGCGACTCCAAGAGCCAGAACGAGAGGAGGAATAAGAGTACTTCCTCCTCCTAGGAGGAGAGTGGGATACAGAGGTAGAGGACCGAGAGGAGGAACGGGATGAGGAGCTGGAACTACTCCCAGAGTGACAGGGACGATACCTAGTGAGGAAGAAATACCAGTGATGAAGAACAAATGAAAACCCCAAGAAATGGTCATGAAAATGCTGCATGAATGGAAGATCTCAACTGAGGGCCTAACCTTTTTTTAGATGGAGAGCGTGATCTAAACAGATACCTAGAGGAATGAGAGTCTGACTCTGAACCGCTGGACATAGGGCTGGGAGAACGATAGGATCTTCTTTTTCTTGACCTGCCTCCAGTCCTTTCTTTGGGACTAGATCTGGGGCTGGGTGTGCGAGAAGTGGCATGGCGACGGTAGGACCTCTTGAAAGGCCCTCTCCTGGGGCTTCCTTCTTTGACAGTGGCATCAGTATCCTGCCGAGCAGGCGAGGCATCAGGAGTCTCCAGAACAGAGCTTTCCCGCATCCCATCAGTCCTGTAATCCAGGGGCTCTGTCAGTGGAAACTCTTTTGTCTTAGTTTTAACTGCAGCGCTTGTCGTTGACTGGGCAGGCGATACCAGGGCCGATGGGGGTATGTGTGTAGTGGTTGCACCAGGTTGCTTAATGGGTTTAATAGTGATAAAAGACTGCTGTTTGACATTCCAGCGTTTGCCTTGCTCTCCAGTAGAAGTTTCTTTGTTGGGGAGGCAGTAGTCATGGTCCATGCATGCCACGTCGGGGGCTACAGTGGCAGCAGCAGCGGGTTTGCTGCGGGACCTGATTGAGGGGAGAGGCCGGGCTTCTATCTGGATAACCTTGGAGGGACTCGATTTGGAGGTCTCAGCAGCCTTGCTCTTCCCCAGCAGGGCCACAGCGGCCAGGGGTTTCCACATCTGGTGGGGAGGAGTGGCTGGCGGAGTCAGAGCTGGTCAGAGAGAAACAATATGCATCACATTACAGTTAACATTCAAGAGCAGTCGGCCATCTGTGTTGCAAGGTAGCTAATCTCTGATCATGATGTGCTGTTTTAATGCTCTAACCACTGAGAGAAGCCATACAAGGATAGAATATAATGGAAAACTTCTTTGCACATTTTTAAAGGAAAAAACTAACCTTTCTTTGTTATTTAAAATTATTTAACTTAATGGACTGATCTTGAACCCAAAGTCAAAATGCTGAATTACCTGCAGTACTTGCTAGGTCATTAGCTCTCACACGCTCCACAACTGTTATCTCTGGAGCCAACCCAACACTGTAAAGGGAACACAAGAGCCAGTTATTATAATCGGTGGTAGATAGTGTAGCTGCCATCACAGTTTGTCTTTGGATTAGAGCTCAGCCAAGTCCAGACAGAAAAAAACAAAACCATTAAACCAGGTTGCTCAAATTCAGATCTGAGATGGCCATCGCTGTGGCCAGACAAAGCAGGGTTTGCGGTAGGTCTTGGCAAAAGGTTTGTCTCACATCCACACACAAACAGGTTTCACTCTCCCGGGAATCTTCAGAGAAACCATGACTCCATCACTCACACAGAGCAGCTTCAGGGCTGTAGGGTAACTCACCTAGAGTTTCCTACAGCTGCTGCTCTACCAGAGACCTCCGGCACACATTGCTCCTCTTTGGCTGAAGAGAGAAGGAACAAGGAAATAAGTGCATCAGCACAGGGAAGAACAAAATTAACAGAACGACACAGCCCCCAAAACAAATTTCAAATTATGTTAATGTAGAAATTCTGCTTGACCAACAGGATGAACTTCACAGCCTGAAGCATGTCAGGTGTACAAACTGCATTTTTCATGGGAATTATCCAAATGGTCACTAGCTACATTAGCCATAGTACTTAGTATGATGGTTCAATAGCAAATCCACTGATGTGAGTAATGGCACATACAGAGTCCAGCCACTTGTCAGGGTTAGGGCTTGTACATCCGCCCAAACAAAGACAGCAGGGCGAGAGTTAAATGGATTTGCGGACAGGGCAGAATTCCAGCAGCTGAGCAGACAGGAGCACAAAGCAGCTTCTCTGCCCCCACAGCACCCATCTCTTAAAGGGGAATGTTTTAGTAGAAAAAAAAAGAAGCCCTGCCATTTTGATCAGGAGGCTCAGATACACTTTAAGTTCATATGAACTGCCATCTTTGTTCCACTGGTCACGTTTGTGATGTATTCATGGTGTCAAAAATATAAAGGAAGGGTCATCTAAATCCACTTCAGACCAACCTCAAAGCATGTGCACAACAGCAGTGTTTTTGGTGGTTTGTGATAAATAAAGCTCGTAGGCACTTCAAATCTTTTAGTTAAGGTCCTTTTACCCACTAAACCACTACTGATAACCAAGATAGTGCTGCAGTGTTGAATTCCACTTCCTACCATTACGAAAACCAGGAAAACTGATCCTCTGACTACATTTAGCTTGGTACTAAACTATGTGACCCACAGAGCTACTGGCCAGTACAACCACCCTTTTGCCAGAAATTAAGAGTTCACACACACACGGAACGGCTAACATTGTCAAACATGGAATGGACAGAGCACAGAGACAGAATAGGTAACAGTAAAAATCTGCCATTATTTATTACCTTGGGTTTCCTCAAACTGCTCCAGCAAGCTGGTCAGATCAGCAGCTTCAATCCCTACAAAAAAAGATCATATGTATTAGATTATTACACAAAACACATAGAATTGTTTTTAAATAACCTATTTATACACAATATGATGGCTGAGCATACATGCTCTTATACACAAATTAGCTGAGTTACATTGAAATAAAGCAAGAACAGTCAAACAAGACAAAAGAGAAACAGGATGCAGGCTCAATTAATGTCGTGAGACAGGTGTAAGATGATCATACATTATGTTTTAGAGAGGGGCGTAAGTGTTTCGATTTTTACAGTGACACTGCATATTATTTTACTGCACGAACAGCAGTCTTTCCTAAATAATTTCTGATACAGGGTTCCTGCACATCAGCAAAGCGCTGGAGCAGGGCACACTGAAGTTCCAGAGCAGCAGAGATGAGACACTGAAAAGGCCATTTTCTGACAAGGGGTTCAAGATAAATACCAGATGCTTGTATGTTACTTAATCAATTGCTTAAATGTGTATTTGTTCCCAAGAAAACATGCCTTCAATCAAAAAAAAGGAATGGTACAGGAATAAAATAGTCAATACTGTCAGCCTTTCACAAACAAATCTAACATTTTACCAATAATAACAAATTTAAGCTCACCTATCTCACTGGTGAAGGCCTCAATCAGCTCCTGCGTGGGGCTCCTTGCCCTTTGGGGTTTCACTGCTGTAGTGGGTTTCTCTTTAGTTTCAAGCACAACAGGTTCTACCTTTATACTCTGGGAGCCTGAAGGATGGGTACCCGGAGAAGAACTCAGCTGGGCACCATTGGCTGTGGGTCTGGAGGACATGCCACTAGATGTGATGGTGTTATTTAACGAGGTAGGAGCAGTGACCTGAGGCACCTTCTGGGAAACAACAGTGATCTTCTCGAGGGCACTGGGAGCAGACACAGTAGCAGTGGTAGGTTTGATCGCCTCTGTAGTGGTTTTAGGACAGGTTCTAGTGAGTTCTACACACTTAGGAGATACAGGCTTAGATTGGAGCCTTTCTTCGACTCCACCCTTTACTACTGAAAGTGCAGAAGAACAATTCCCAGCTGTCGGTGACATGAACTGAGTGGCAGGTTTTAAAGAAGTTGGAGACCCAGAGCTCTGAGGCACACAAGGCACTGCAGGTTGAACAGTGGTGTGTTGGTGTGTGGGTAAACTCTTCTCTACCCCAGAAGGCTTTTGGGGTAGAGAAGGTTTGGAAGGTTCAGGTGTTTGCTTGCTTTGGGGTTTAGGAACAGGAGTAGCAGCTGAAACCTTATTGGATGAGGCAACCATGTAGGCCGGTGGCACCAAAAGTGCCTCAGGGGTGGGTGGTGCACATGGTCCCCTTGGCTGCCAGGCAGATTTGACCTCTTCTTCCTTCTTAGCTGCTTGGGGGTCGGGGCGTCGAGGATCCCTTGGGGAGGGATCGGGCAGGCAGGGAATAGGGGGAAGCTCTTTAGGAAGCTCTGGTAGGCTAGGCCACTTAGTACTGTTGTCATCTTGATTTTCCACCGGAGTTGGCTTTTTCTGCTGTCGGAGACGCCGGTACTCTGCTAGACTGAGTGATTTGGGCTTTGGCTCTGAGACTGCAGGGGCCTCAGGAAGGAGGGTCTCACCAACAGGTGGTGTTATCTGGGGTAGTACAGAGCTAGGAGCAGCTGCGGGGCTCTCAGAAGACACAGGAGGCAGGACAGCAGAGGGAGCTGCTGATGAGTCTTCCAGCTGCTCAGGGGCCTGCTGTTTAGGCGTTTCATCAGGCTGTTGGGAGATCACTGCTGTGGGTGAACAGCTAGGCTGACTCATCTCAGGGCTAGCATTTAATGGGGCCATTTTCTGTCTAGGTGAGACACATGTGGCAACTTGTGCGTTCGTTTCAGGCAATAGTGTTGTAGTGGTGATCTGAGTTTGGCATGGATTCAATTTCTTAGGTTTTATAGAGGATGAAGGTGGAATTGAGGAAAGAGGAACCTTTGGGACTTTGTGTTTTTTCTCTCCTTTGACAGACCTTTTATCAGGCTTTTTGGGAGATTGCTGTGCTGTAGTTCCTACCGTGCCACTACGAAGGACCCTTCCCTCCACAGGTTTGGGTTGGCACTGTTTCTTGCTTTTCTTTTTCTTTTTCCTCCGGGAGGGGCTTTTCTCTTTAATTTCTTCTTTCTGTCTCTTAATGACCATCTCATCTTTCACATCTGAACATAGGTCTGGTGTCACAGGGGCAACTTTCACTGGAGCCTCGCTGGCTGTTAGATCATCATCATCAACGATGACTATATGCTCCGAACTGTCGGAGGCCACTTCTTGTGAAACGTCCTTCCCATTTTCTGAAGACTGCTCTGTAAGTGGTACAGAGACTGGGAAATCCATGTCTGGGATGGCCAGGATGGGTTCTCCATTTTCCCCCTGGTCCACAACCTCAAATAAGATGCCTCCTTCGGGCAACATCTGTTCCTCCTCGTCATTCTCCATACAAATGGCCATACAGTAGGGGTGCATATGCCGGACCAGATCTCCCAGGCTAACTGAAACACCGTCTTCACCCTCCTGCTCAAATGTGACAGGAAGCGGGAGGGTTAGACCTTCCCAGTCTAGCAGGTCGTTGTCCGGGGATGAATCGTGCCTCACTGGGCTCAGAGTGAGGGAGCCATCTTCCTCTTCCTCCCCATCACTCCTCTGGAGAGAGTCTGTCAGCATCCTGGGGAGACTCTGGGTACAGACAGAGACACAAATATCCAGATAAATCATGAGCTCTGTCTGCTGTACCAGTTTATATACATTGCTTATGAATGGAAAAAGCTACCTTTCCAGTTGATATGGGTCTTGCACTACAGAGTGTGTCTTTCTCTGGAGGGGAACGGGACAAACACAGCAATCTCCTGAGCTAGATAGTGAAAGATAAACAAAAACATAATGACATCACTTTCTTAAATTTGTAGACTTTCACATAATGGGTAAGGAGTAGGTTTAAAACCACAGAGGTCAGCAGGCTTTCCCTCCACCACATTTTATTCTCTCTGCCCAAAGCTCAAAGAATGGGGGATGCTGAGAGCAGGAATCTGCAAGCCACTTTGAGAGTTATGTATGACAGTTGGGCACTAACCGGAGAGTTTTCTCTGCCCTTCTGACCTGACAGCAGGTCAGAGTCGGGCAATGTGTCAAACGGGGACAGGTTATCATCATCCACATTGTCAAGGATCTCCGTCAGGGCCGTTAGCAGCGTGGCTTCGCTCTCTTCATCTAGTCCTTTAGTCTAAATAAAACGCATGGAAATGAGGTCAAAGCATGTACAGTATAAAGAAACAACTGTACAATGTTTGCATATTGTAGAGCTCTAACACGTATAGTTCAGCCATGTGAAATTAGTCTTGCCTCTATCGTTGGCGTGTCCTCAAAGATAGAAAGGATGGACGGGTCCAAGCAGCTTTGAAGGGTCTCCATAGTTTCTCCAGAGCTCAGCACAGCAGCCTAGAGAGGGAAAAACACACTTCAGATTTCTTTGGCAAAACACAACTCACAAAACTGGAAACATGATTCAGGCATCTGCAAGCAGCCCTGTACACGTACATAATTGAGGCTACAAACATTCAATTACCTCAGTATAAAGTGCATAAAGACAAACATCTGTTACTGAAAACACATGTTTACATCCCCAATACACTTACAAGAAAATAACTATCCACTTCCGTCTGTTTTTTTTTTAACCCCACAATTCTTTATTTAGCAATATTTAGACGTTTGACATATGTCATGGGAGCATCCTTATGATATTAAAAGTGTAAGGTCTCTATGCTTTTAGATGTGAAGGTATATCAGGATCTGGGACTTCAGCCAAAAACATACAATCTTGTAGTATCATGTATGGACCACTGGGGTGCATTCCATTACTGGACTTAAACTGCTTTTGAGTTATTTCCTTTCTTTAAAAACAAGTCCAACTGCCTTTGACTTAGTGCTTCTAGTTGTTCTACCACTTGTTACAAAAATCACTGTTGTACAATGTGTCAGTCTATTTAGGCAGAGTGGACATGTTTTAAACCAACCAAATAATGCAATCTGAAAACGTTACTTAAATAAATTAAGTCTTGTCTGTGTAAGGATTGAACAGTGAAATAGGTCAACCTAGCTTGTTTATTTGGTGGTGGGTGTTGGGAGAGAGCCTAAGCTCAAGTCAGGCATTTGAAAATGAGAGTCAGAAAAGGAAACCCCAGAGGGCAAGGGAGGGCACATGTTTTTAGTTTCAGCTTGATGAAGGGGAAAACAAAATAACAGAGGCATTTTCGTATAATCTGAAATATACAACATTGGAGCAAGTACATATTGTGTCCAATTTACACAAAATCAATACAAGTTATAACTAAACATAACTTGATCAATTAAATACCTTAAACAAATAATCTGTCCGTAGACAACATCCAACAAACATTGGTATGTCTGAAATTCTTACATTTTAAACACAAGTTTAGTAAATGAATTTAAAATTCCATAATGAGTTCAAATGTGTAAGATACCATTTGATGTAGGCTCACTTGCTGTATAACTCAGATTTCAATGATATGCATAACTACACTAAGTCCAGCTTACAGCTCACCTTTCAAGAGGAAACATAACTGATAACACTATGCACTTTCATCTGGAAAGGCAGCAAAGTGGTATCTTACAGCAAACCACGTGTTTCCTACTACACATGCACACACAGTGAGCAGACATGTTTGATCCCAGCCTCACCCAGTCCAGAGTGGCTACCTAGCCCACGTGTTGCACTACAACAAACCCGAGCAGGGCACTCAGCACGTCCGATATTTTAATTATTACCTACTGACAGGCAACATTTAAATACCTTGCACAAAGCATAAAAAGGACCCACAGGTAGTTGTGTGTTTATCCTATGGCAAGCTGTGTGTGTGTGAGTTCAAATTGAGTGTGCCTGCTGCGCATGTGTGAGGGAGCCCAACATGTGATTCACCACACCACGACTAAACCACATGTGGATATATACACACACACGGCTTGTGAATGAAAATATGATATGTTGCTGCAGTGTCAGAGTGAATCAATCACACACACGTATGCAACTGTAACGTTACCGACTGAAATCACGGTCTTAATATAAATGAGCTTAATCATTGTGTGCATCACTGCTGATGACACATTACTGCAATGTGCTGGCATGGAGCCTACAGACTACACCATGGCGAAGTTACCAACCGGCGAAATGAACGTATGGCACCTTAAACGCTGTTTAGCTAAAATTAAGTATACATCCACACTGCAATGATAATAAAGCTAGCAGACTACCATCTTGCAGTGTTTGTCACCACGTGTGTATGGATCAGTTGATGAACAGCACGCAGAGTACTTTGGCACATAAACCTACTGATGGGAGCTTAAAGGCGTGTTACGGATATTAATTATACAATGTATGCACATGCCAGGCCAACTACCTATAAAACACACCGCTGTCACTTCACTTGTTTAAACGGCTCTTTATATAAAGGGAAGAACGTCGTTCACTAACCGGCCTGACTGACTCACCAGCTAGCATTACCATACAGCTAAAATACCATCACATACAATTAAGTATTGTGTATTATTTAATAAGTATACGTCTTAAGAGTTATCTAGCCGTAATCCACATAAAGAAATGAAGACTGTGTGAATAAGTTTCACCCGTGTGATACTAAGGCTGCATCCACGTGTCACTTTTCCATGCATAGTATGAGGCTCTGCCCTGCTTCCAGAAACACTCACAAAACCACTAACAGTGGACGTACATGCTAGAGAAAGAAGTATAAAACATGTTCTTTACCTCGTCTAGTGTATCCATAGGGAAAAACTCCATATTGCACGCAGTTAAAGTCTCCTCGCCTGCTCCCCACCGCGCCGCCATCTTGCTAAAATACTCCCTGCCCCGGCCCCGACTTGTTTCAGAATGAAAAGTAATGAATCGCGCATTGGAGGAACAAGCTCGCCGGCACGACACACGTGGTCTGACATTCCCGGCAAAATGACGCAAAGTGACGCTAGGGGTCAGGGGTTGCGTGGCCACGTTTGTCTGTAGTCCTGCCTACTTGTGAGGTGGCTGGCTGTTTGAAGTTAAGAGGACAAAAACACCAGGAACAATACCCAATACATTACTTTTGGAATTGTTTGTTAACATAGATCATGTACTAATGTTTTACTAACTTAGCCATAATTGTAACAATGGCAGAAACAACGGGAGACCAACTATCAAGTGAACACATGCAGGTAGGTCAGTTACACAAATACACTGTTTAAAAGAAAGGTTATAAACATGACTAAATGGATAAAACATGGGAAGAAGTATCGACTATATGCTTCTGTTCATCAAATCATTCCAGTTTAATAAGTCAATAATAATAAGTCGATTAACACTAAATAAAATAAAAATCAATAGCTTAATTGATTATGAAAATACTTGTCACTTGCAGCCCTTGTGAATTCCTGTCATGCAAACTACACCATATAATGCTGAAGGTATTGGTAGACAAGTCATTAGGCTACAATGTGTGCAAACGTTCTTAAACATCCCTTTAGAAGATAATACTTTGCATGAAATTAATCTTAAATTCATCATGAGATTGTTATAGTTGGTTTATGAGAACAGTCTGTTTGTCGTGATGCATTGGACCAGACAAATAGAAACAACTAATGCAAAGTCCTTACTTCAAAAGTTCACTTTTTGTTGTATGCTGCCATTGGAATAGACTCCAAATGAGTGAAATCTGTTTCTACTGTTTTGTCTCCTGTCACATATGGTGCAGTAGAAACATCATCAGAGTCATCTTACAATGCAGTGCAATCCAATACAACAACACAACACAGCTCACAGATCTTCCAGGAATCTGGTAACACTAGAAGGAATACAAGGAACTGTAGTAGTGTGTATGTGTAAAACATGCAGCACACTCTACTTTAGCAACACCACCACACACAAACATGCAACGATCATTTCAGAGTCTCTACCATATAATGCAGACCTTCAGTTACTTGTCACATGATTTAGATGGATCAATAAAGTACTTCTGATTCTGATTCTGAAAAACACACCAAAACAAACACTGTAACAAAAAGGACTCTCAGAATTAAGATAAAGATAAAAGGTTCAAAGCAAAAATTAAAAAAAAATCCAGTGTGTTGTAATTTTGTTAGAGCAGGTTAATTGGCACTGCGTGTACTGCAGTTTCCTGGTTCTTTTTCATCTGTCTGGCATTTCCTGCTCCCACAGTTTGAGTCTAATTGCTTGTACTTTCAATGGCCGTGGAAACAAGGAAGTAAGGAGGGCTCTTCAGGACCTGGAGGACTCTTGCATTCTTTGGATGAGAAAAATGTTATCCTCTGAGGTGTATTTTGTGACACAGTTAAAGGACACATCTCTTCTGACAAGACATTTGTTAACATTTTATATTCTTGCTCCCACTTTTTTAAAGAAATCTTTAATGATGAAATGTATGACAGGAAAAACAGTCAAAAAATGCAATCAAACTGTTGCCACACAAACGATTAAAAAATGGCTGGAGCATCTTCTGTGCTAATTTCATCCGCACACTCCATCATGCTGATATCGTGAGACAGCTTTTCACTCCGATGAGATCTCGTCACACCCCTATTAGTAAGCTATGAAATCACACAATTAGATGTTAATTGTTTTTCATGTGTACCAAAGTCCCAGGTTATATTAACAAAAGACTGTAACCTTTGAAGAAATTACAAATTTATTCTCCTGAAGATAAAGCTGAATTAAAGATAAGTTAAAGGAACCTTTATGCAAGATAACACACTAGGGGGTTTTTGTGCCACAGCCTTATATGGTATGACAAATAGCGTATGGTGGCCAATGTTAGCAAACTTTAGGTAGATCCTGACTTGCTAGGCAGTTTGCTGTCTTAAGACTGATGACTTTTTTAGCATTTATTATTGTCCTGTAATTGCCACTTGTTGCCCCAGTGGCCACTGCTTAGCAACATTTAACGTTCTACCACTTATATTTTAAAATCACTGATTTAAAAATCACTATTCTTAGTGAACATCTTCCCCCGAAAATGAATATGACATTTTCTGTTTTCCAGGAGTCAGTGGACGGCAGGAGAATGATCAAGGAGGCCTTTCACATCCATTACAAAGGAGGTGACCAAACATCATGAAATTTACACAAGAGTGTACCACTGTGAACACATTATCACTCACTGAGGACTAACCAGACATCACACTGAGAAGAAAAATTGTTTTCTCTCAGGGCTGGGAAGGTAAATTAAATAAAGGACACTGATGGATGTCTTTTTGTTACAGGGTGTATTACATGTGAAAGGTATGATGAGTGAACATGAAGACAGGCTGTGAAACACAGAGGTGGGAATTTAATTGGGTCAAATACAAAAGTGGGGGTGATGTGTTCCTCAGTAGGATTGGTACCACATGGCACAGAAAAGCCATAGGCAATTCCCTGTGTCCCACAGGCAGAAATGGATTAGAGGTGTGCCCAGCCACAACGACACACAAACACACTGTGGTCTTCCACTGTGGGTTACCACTTTGCCTGTGTCGTTTATTCTCGGCTGTGGTTAGAATAAAACTGCTATGTTCACCCACTACCATTTGTAAAGTTTTAAAATCTTGACACATTCTCCAAGAGCGTTCTGACCACGGCAGAGCTCTTCAGTAAACTCATGCATCATGGTGAATATGAAAAAGCATCCTTGTTGCCGAGCAGTCTCAAAACAAAGGACACGCCAGGTTAGACTCCCACTGCGGTGTTGGTTTGTGTCTGTGTGCTGTATATTTTCTGGCCTCAATCCAGGATTCCCTTAGGCAGCAATTATAATTCTCGCAGATCACTTTTTTCCCTTGCTGCATTTCGTTTGAAGAACATGAATTCCTGAAGAACAAGACTATTTTAGTAATGTAGCACGGCATATAACATTTCTACAAAGTTTTTAGTAACATTTATATAAACTTGTACTTTTCTGTATTCTGTCTCAAATCACTGTGTTTGCAGTGTTTTCACTGCATTATCCCTGCCCTGTACCTTTATGTGGTGAAGAATTGATATTTAACAAAGAGGTAACTTATTCCACTGCTTGCTGGCAGTTCTTTTCAACATTTACAGCAGAATGAGTTTGCGCCTCCTCGCTGCCTGTTTGCCAACTGTCTGAGAAACAACTGCTTCTCATTACCTGTCATGTCCGAATGAATCCAGTGCAGCTTGTTCCCTCCAGTATATCAGAGGCTGTATACTGTATGTCTGTGGTTGCTGAAGAACTTGAGAGCTTGTTTGTGTGTGAGAGAGGCAGAGAAAGAGAGGAACGCCACTGTGCCCCAACACACTTCCTAACTGCTACCTACCGCTGCTCTGCCGTTGCCATGGCTACAGTGCCCTCTCTCCCCCCGTCTCTCGGTGGGTATGGAGGGATGGGGCTGGAGAGGAGTGAGGAGAGGAGAGGAGAAGTGGCTCTGGCTGCTGCCTCTGCGTCATATTCATACCAGTGCAGCTGAGCGCCCCCCCCCACACCTTTCCCCCTCATCCCCCTACTCCTCCTCTTTCTCCTTCCTTCCTTCCTTCCTTCCTTCCCTCCTTCCTTCCTTCTCATCATCCAATTTGCACACTGCTAGATCCCCCCCTCCATTTGTGTCTCTCCTATCTGCATCTGCTCATCACAGTCTCTCCCTCTCTCTGCCTTTCTCCCTCTCTCTCTCTGCTGGCGCAGCTTGCTTTCCTCTGCGTGGATGACCCTGGCGGACTTTGTTCGAGAGAGCGTGGGTGCAGAAGAAAGACAAAGGTAAGCATTGAGATGGAGGATGTTTAAGACTGTTTGTCTGTGTAAGAGAGAGAGTGTGGAGAAAAGAAAAGAAGGGGGGCACTATACAGCTGCAAGACAACAAAAGACTTAGAGGTAAGCATTGATGGCGTGAACTCACCTGAGATAAAAAGTATGCCGACCTTTTAAACATTTTGTTGGTAATTTAGGAAGAAATATGGTTGTCGGTGCATGTGAGCAAGTGTTTGTCTGCTGTCAGAGGACAACATACTAAGAGTGTACAAGAGTATATATGTACTGAGGAAGTCAGGCAGTCAGTGTGTCTGTGTCAGGCACTTTGCTGTCTGTCACACAGTGTTATGGAACTGCTGCAGCGTGTTCCCATAGTGGAGAGAAGGAGGCGAACTAAGGGGGAACTTCATTATTCTCGGAGAGCTTTTTGAGCGATGTGGGGATGTGTTGACAGAGCGGGAATCTCTGTATCTGCAAGAGTAGGAGCGTGAGAGGAAGAGATGAGAGAGAGCATGCCTGACAGTGCAGTCAGTGGTGAAGTGCTCAGCTTCAAAGCCTAATCGCTCCTGGAAACAGAAGCCATTTCCCAAATCACATTCACGCACCCTCCTCCGTTTCTTCTCTCGCGCTCTCATCTCTTCTCTTTCTCTCTCCTGCGGTGTTGAGGATGCCTCTCTCTATCTCTCACATCTGCCTTTGTTCAGAGTTCACCATTTTACAGTAGCAGAGTCTTCTGTAAATGTCAAACCCGCAGATCGCGACCTACAAGGCGCACAAAGGACTAAATGGTGACAGAATAGCAGTGTGAGATGAGAGGACTTGGAGAGAGATAGACCTTGTTGAAACAGAAAGAGACAAAAAGTGTGCGGGGGGAAAGAAGACAAGTAAGAGGAAAAGAAGAGGAGGCCCGCAGGGTTATTCATTGTGTCTCGGTCCTGAGAACAGTGTCTGACACCGTGTGTGACATTTAGCTGTGATGCCTATGCCAGTGCGCTGGTGTGTGGGGAATGTGCCTGTCAGCTTTCGTTTTAGTGGAGACAGTTGTTTGTCTTTTGTTAGTATATTGGTTGTGAGTGACAAAACAGAGATCTGAGGGTGGTTAAACAGAGCTTCGGCTCACTCGGGAGGCTTCTTTAGTGCAGGAGACAAAAAGATATGCCAGACCAGTGGTTTGATGTACCCCCACAGCCCTGTCAGGTGAACCAAAGTACCCCTTCAGCGACACAATCCATCATATATTTAGAACATCTGTCATGTCAAGTGGATGGTATTTAACACCAGTAATTATATGAAAGTGAATATTGTTAACAATTTTTCATATAGTTTTACATTTGTCAAGTTTGCATTTGTACGACTACCAATTGGACTGACAGAAGCTGGACATAATTTAACCTAACTACTTCAACTGTTTGCTGATTACTTTAGTTGTTCGCCATGTATCCATCACATTCAGCAATCTATTTTAATGTATTCCTTATTTTAGGTAACAATTTCAATAATTTCTCTATTACTTTTGACAAAAATTCTCGGCTCGCTTGCTATAGCTTTCACACACTCACAACATGTAGTGTTCAGGTGTTACAGCTGACTCAATATGTAGATATATTTTTACCGAAATGTCAAATTAGTTGAGTTAGTCAAAGTAGTCTTTCCAAGTATACCCTGGCAGCTGCAGACCCTCAGGTACAAGAATCTTTTTTTGGGAATCACTGTGTATGTTTGTATTTTGCTGTCAATTAAGACTGAGAACTATTCACTTTTTCTTTTTCTTTGCATTCAGTCACAATGACTCAGTGGTACAGCTCAGTCTGTTACCCATCTGACAAGATCAGGTACAGGAGCAACAAATGCATCCAGCTCATGGCAGTTAGCTACTGTATGTGCTCGTGTGTTTGTGTAGTGAAGTGTGAGATTATGAGATTATTAGCTCAGAGAACAAGCACGCTTGAGCCAAGAGAAGCTGTGGGATGAACGGGAAGGGAAACCAGAGACACAGAAGAGGAAAAGGAAATGAAACAAACTTACATCAAGCCACACCAAGCAGAACACGGTCAAGGTAATATCAACAGGGTGAGGAGATTAAATTGACAGAGTGAAGTAAGATTAAAAACCAAGAAGATAGTAGAAAGGGGAGAGAAGAGGCAGAGGCTGCTGGGCACACATGTCTGCAGTCGAGTCAGACTGTTTACATGTGTCTGCTGTTGGCTGTGAGTGTGTGCGCATTAGTACATGCGCGCTTCCTGCCTCCCGTGGGTCTCCGGTGTCCCTGCGCTCCAGGTGGGCTTTGCATTTTTAATCGATACTGTCTGTAGTGATTAACACCACTCTTCTCTCAGCGGCAGAAAAACAGAAGGAAGGGGCGAGAGAGGGAGACAGAAAGAGAGATGGAAATCTGTCATACGTGAGGCAGGGTGTGTGTGTGTGCGCATGTGTGTTTGTTTGGCAGTAATGACCCTCTGCCTCTGGGCTCCTACTGAGTATGTTTATCTCCCACAGCAGCAACGGGCAAAAATGGACGATGCATCACTGCCACACTCACACCCACACCTTGTGCATTTTCTATTTTTCCTCTCCTTTGCTCTAATTGCCTCCCTCCTGTATTCTCCCTTTCACGAACACACACACAGTTTGCTCGCCCCATTCCACATTACTTACTCCTGTCTCACATAGCGTTAAAGGCTCTTTCTTCTTATTTCACTCCTCTCTCATTTTCCCTCCCACTTGTGTTGCAATATGCCTATTAATGATGCAGCTAGAGCACCACTGCCAACTTCCTGCCTCTGACAGAGAGAGAGAGAGAGAGAGGAGTGTAGTTGTGGTGTACATGCCCTGCTTTGTACCACTCCCTCTAATCTCTCCACCCCTCTCTGTCCCTGTTGTTTTCCTCAGAGTTAGCCCATGCGAGCAGCGTGTGGACTGAGTGCAGCTGTTTCGTTCCGAGCAGAGCCCAACATGTGAGAAGATGTCTGTTGGAGGTTGTGCTTGTCCCGGTGAGTGCCTACTCTTGCTACTTCTCTCTTCTGGCTCTCTTCTGCCTCTTTCCTTCTCTAGTCTCTCTGCTCAGTGGCGCTGTCAGAGAGATGACTTATGTAAAAGTGCTGCAAAGCCGCCTAGGGCCAGTGCCAAGCCGTGTGAGTGTGAGTTTGTGTGTGCATGCATGCGTGTTTTGGTGGAGCCATGCTACGCTCTCGACACATGTCCTCAAACAAGGTTATAGACTGAGGCTACCGCGCTTTAGGATTGAGTTGTTCAGCAGACCCTCTCAGTCACGCTAGCTCACTGTGCAGCAGATCAATGGCTCTTTGAGTTCTGCCACATACAGAGACACTGAGATATCAATAAGCACTTCCCTTGCTGACTCTTTTCACTCTTTTTCTCAGCTTTATCTGGCCGCTATAGGTCTGCTTCTTGATTATTTTGTGCTCTTATTTGTCCAGAAGAGTTGAGGAAACCACTGCTAACTTTTCACATTTATCCCATGAGTCAGAACCAAGTGAGGAAAAAGTACTTTAATTTACTCACTTCAAAAATGGTGTAAAGCTGGTCTCTGTCGGCCAGTTTAAACTGTTAATGAGGGTGCTTAAGAAGATTTAACTAAGAGTTGAATTTGCTTGGAGTTAAGCTGCTGTTTGGATATCAGACAGCTCTTTGTCACTGTGACTGGGAATTTCCGTTTTTTCTGCAGTTGTTGTTCTTGATCTCTTGAGCTTTTAACAAAGATTACATAAAACATGCTGCCATTGTCATGGTGTCTTACTGGTGCTTAGTATCCACACTCTGCTCTTGCGGTACTATAATCGAGCAAGAGAACGGGAAACCGTTTGAGTTTGTCTGCACATGTCAGTCTTTGGCAAGCAAAAATGTTTTGGAACTTTTTATCAAGTAGA
Source organism: Lepomis macrochirus (assembly GCA_024633595.2). Lineage (NCBI taxonomy): Eukaryota > Metazoa > Chordata > Actinopteri > Centrarchiformes > Centrarchidae > Lepomis > Lepomis macrochirus. Next base: position 19,628,276 of record JALXJV020000020.1, on the reverse strand, counting down.
TCTTATAATCTGTTCTCTCCCATAGAGCGTTTGATCCGTTCTGACTTTGGAGCCATTTCTCTTTAACGATACCCTGGTGAGAGCAGGCAGGCTACAGAGACGGTTGCCTTGTGCACAGTGAAAGCCTTGCGGTGCCAGGGGACGGTCTCTGAGCAGCACAAGGGAGCAAGTAACAGATAGAAATTGAATCGTAGCATCTGCTCAGGGGGATCTCAGAGAGGGCAGATTGAATTAGGGTGTCAGTCTCATTTTAATGGGGGTGCTCTGATTCATTGGTAATCGGCTATCAGATGGAATAAAATTAGAGAGGTCTCTGCTTGATGTTCTCCTCTCAGATCTTTCCCCTTCTCTGTTGTGTGGCTTCCTCACGCTCTCCTATAGTTTTCCAGTATCTCTGTCTCCTTCGCTCCCTCCGTTGACAGACATTACTGTGGAGCAGAGACTTTTAATGACATCCACATGTTTTTGAAGGATGTGCCAAGAAAGAGGTCGCACTAGAGAGGTCTGCGCTTGTTGTGCGCCAACACACAGGTTTACACATGCAGACATGAGAGAAGCATGCATGTATAGTCGCACACTCATACAGTTTCTTCAGGAGCCATTGCTAGAACAAGTTTAGGCTGGTGGATCACTCAGATAACCCCGGTTTGCAGTTTCCCTCTTGCTCTCTGTGTGCGTGCGCTGTAAATCATTATATTTGAAGGCTGGTCTGTTTACATTCCTGTACGATGGTGGATGGAAGATCCTCCCCATTCTTTGTGTGTGAATCTGCATTGAGAAAACAAATCATCTCTTATTCTAACATCACTTTCTCTTTTCATCTGGCCCCGGTCGTCGTTATTGGGTCAGAGCATTATAGAATAGAGGGATCTGAATTGTGCGTATTTGCATGAGGCAGACTTTTCCGGTCTGTCTAGTTCATTGACAACACTGTGACATCCTGCTGTTGTTGTGACTTTGCCGTGAATCAGCCTTTTTAAGGCTTTGTTCCCCGCATGAAGGAGATCCGTCCTAACACTGTGGAGCCAATCACATCCTTTGTTCTGGCTAAATGGTAAAAATAGATTGCCTGTGAGCTGAAGATACCCCCCTCCACTCTCACATGCACCCACTCAAGCATGCGCTCCCCTCCGCTCACCACTCTCTACATCTCTCACCCATCTCACTCCACCCCCCTCACTCCCATTTCTGCCTTCCTCATCCCACTTTCTCCCCCCTCCTCTTCCTCTTTCACCCTCTCTCCCTCTTCCTCTGTCACTCCCTCATCCCTCGCTCACTGCCTTTTGCAGCAACAGTGGTGTTACCTCATGCAGAAAGTCACATGGCTCCTGATTGGAGAAAAGTGACTTAAAGCGGAGCCAAGATGGCAGCCAAACAACCAGGGCTTTTTTGATTACTGTTACACAACAACACAACTGGCTCAGCTTTATCTCAAATGCACTGAAAGCCTGCGCCTCTCTTTCTTTTCCTCCTCAATTCTTCAGTTCTCATGCCCTCCTCACTCTAACATAGTGAGTCTCTCAGATCTTGTTTGCTTGATCAAAATGGCTGTGTGTGCAGAGGCAAAGAGAAAGAAGGAATGCGTGGGAGACTGAGATGCTGGGGAGTCAGAGAGATTGGGGAGGACTGTAGTGATGTCACATCTGCTGCAGGCCGACACAGGATGGCAGAGGGAGGGGAGGATGGGGAGAAAACCAAATGTGTGGGAAGGAAAAAATTATTTTTCATCAAAGCGCACCTTTATTTGTGAGACATTTATTTTGGTACTTGGTACTTGAAGGCTTCTTGAATTAACCAGCCTGTTTGAGCTACTGGTTGGTGTTATACAAGAACTATACAAACAGACTATGAATGGCATTCTGTAGATTTGATAAAGTGTATGCAAATCAAGGCAAATGTTGACATTTTGAGGCCATTAAAAAGATTATAACAGAAATGATATTGTGCTTTGGGCAGTAAACTGAAAATTACAACATCAAGACTTGAATTGATGACATCAGCGAGGAGGGGGTGGAGAATTAGCGACTGACTCATCGGGGTTATAGAATTTGTATTCAGGATGTGACATTAAAATAAGTGTTATTTGAATGCAAGGCCTCATGTTTTGAATTAGATAGTCCATATTCCAGTCAAATCAATTGCTGTGTCATAGTTGTTTCATTATTCACTATCCGTGGCGTGGCACCAAGATTAGTCTCTAAATAGCATCATCACCGCAGTCTGTCTCTCTGTTGTTCACTTTAAGAACAGACATTAACAATGACTTGTTCAGTATTGTAAGAATACAAGTGTTAATTCTATTTTGTGGTGGATTTTTCTACAGGTACATTATTAGAGTTTGGGTGAGACATTTTTTTCAGGACACGTCATTTCATTCCCTGGATGTTAGCACAACAAGGGAAGCTGTGAAAATGATCAGACCTACAGTTTGAACTGCAGCAGACCAATCCTCTATTATGTACCTAATGGCTAAATCTGCCTGGATTCAGATCAGTGAACTCTGTCACTGCAAGCGTCCACAACACCAACCGTCACATTTTGTTATCTCTCAATTTATCTCGAACACATGCTGTTCAACTTCCTCCTGTCAAGTTACTGTAGCATCCTCTGGTTGCAGTCTGCGTTAGTTCTCTCTGCTGCCTTGTTGCTATCACTATCAGTCAGGTGTCACAACAGTTTCCCCGACAGTTTGGTGCTGTGGCGTCTAGAAAAGCAGCGCCAGGAATCTGAACATGCCATTCACCAGCGCTCTCTTCAGATTCCCTCACTTCTGCTTCACTTTCTCTGTTATGAGTTTGCGCTAATGAATTTGAAGGTTTCGGAAAATATTTTCAAGGCATGTTTACACGTACACAGTGTGTGAAGTCTGTTTAAGCTTTTACTGACATTTGAGTAATTTTTATTCTCTATGACAACGCATGGAATGCATTTCAATGTGAATGCTCTCCAGTCTGCATAAAATAGTACATGTGAAGCGGTTTTAGGAGCAAGGGATCTATAAATACAGGAGGGTACATGAGATCTTGTGTAGTACAAGACCAGTTTTCCGGTGACTAAAACAGGACTTTATATTACTGCCATATTCTGATTCAGCCTTTTTTATTATCACTGCCTACCAGCCCTGCTTGCCAGGTGTACTAAATGTGACTTTTACTGAATACAGATGACGCTCCCACTGTAATTATGCAGTATCCCATATTTTGTCCGATGTAATTCACACTTCTATTTGGTCCATCTCTATTCATTTAATATAATAGTGCTGCTACTACTACTACCAATAATAATAATAATAATAATAATAATAATAATAATAATAAGGCATATAAAACATACCTCTTTCAGGATAAACTGCTGGATAAAGTTAATTCTATTGTATTCTACAGGTGTTGGTCATATAATTAGATCATCAAAAAGTTGATTTATTTCAGTAATTCCATTCAAAAAGTGAAATTTGTATAATGTATACATTCATTCCCCACACACACTGATATATTTCAAGTGTTCATTCCTTTTAATTTTGCTGATTATAACTGACAACTAATGAAAACCCCAAAATCAGTATCTCAGAAAATTAGAATATTGTGAAAAGGTTCAATATTGAAGACGCCTGGTGCCACACTCTAATCAGCTAATTAACTCAAAACACCTGCAAAGGCCTTTAAATGGTCTCCCGGTTTAGTTCTGTAGGCTACACAATCGTAGGGAAGACTGCTGACTTGACAGCTGTCCAAAAGACGACCATTGAGACCTTGCACAAGGAGGGCAAGACACAAAAGGTCATTGCTGAAGAGGCTGGCTGTTCACAGAGCTCTGTGTCCAAGCACATTAATAGAGAGGTGAAGGGAAGGAAAAGATGTGGTAGCAAAAAAGTGTACAAGCAATAGGGATAACCGCACCCTGGAGAGGATTGTGAAACAAAACCCATTCAAAAATGTGGGGAAGATTCACAAAGAGTGGACTGCAGCTGGAGTCAGTGCTTCAAGAACCACCACGTACAGACGCATGCAAGACCTGGGTTTCAGCTGTCGCATTCCTTGTGTCAAACCACTATTGAACAAGACACAGTGTCAGAAATGTCTCGCCTGGGCTAAAGACAAAAAGGACTGGACTGCTGAGTGGTCCAAAGTTATGTTCTCTGATGAAAGTAAATTTTGCATTTGAATATAATATCCAAGTTACACTTTTTGAATGGAATTACTGAAATATTCTAATTATATGACCAGCACCTGTACTCTATTTTGTTCTGAAGCATGAGGAAGATGTTTGCAGCATTTGCCAGCAGAGGGAGTTGCTGTTCTATCACATCTTTACGTGTGTCAGTCCATCAACACTGAACAGACAGTAGAGTAGGGAAGCATTGTTTTCAACAGGAGACCCTAGATCAGAGTCTATGTTATAATATAAGGCTTTAGTCTGTCTTTTATTCTCCCTACTGCAGCTGTTTCATAATTTATTTTCTGTCATAACTACAAAGGCAAATCTCTAGATTGGAACACAGTTACTTTAGCTAGAAAGAGATTTTGAGTTGCACCCCCCCCCCAAAAAAAAATTGTGATGCAGGATATTCATAATTGCCGAAAAACATCCTGTTAATGAAAATAGTCTATGGCTGTGGAAGGAGCACACATGCTGCAGCAGATACTGTATGTCTCTTCTCTATGTCAAGTGACTGGTGTGGGTCAGATGTGTTTTCTCTCTCAATGAAAAACATTGCGTCACTTCTCTCATCCGCACTCCCTGGCTTATATAATTCTACCAAACTGACTGGCGGCTCAAGTGAAAGCCTCAACAAATTGAGCTTTAAATGCACTTTGAGACCACAAAAGGTTCCCTGGCCTTCAAATATATTGCTTGTAAACATTAGAGTGGTTATTGATTAAAAGTGAGGCAGCAGATTATACCCTTACATAATCTGAGGCTATGAAAGGCTCAGAATGTGGTCTAAAGGATTTGAGTCATCAACCAAGTCGATCACTTTTCATAAGCCTTCACAAAGTTGGCTTGAGTTAAACAGCCTATTTAGGTAACTTGTTATTGTCACAGATGTTCAATGTAAACAGAACCCCTGAATCACACTCCCTGTATAGGGAAGGGTATGTGCATCAAGGCATGTTTTTTGTTTGGGGGGGGGGTTAAAGTTAGGACGGACTGTACAACAGGATAAACAGTGTTACTCACATAGTTCCAGCAGAAAAAGAATTTCCCTATCACTTTATTCCTTGTGACTGATGACTGAATTAGGTTTGGATCTTGGTCCCCACCATACAAAGGTTTTACAAATTCACTGAGTCAGAAAAACATTCTCTGCAGAGTTTAACATAGGATATAATATTGCCAATATTTGGTCCATGGTTGAATGCAAGAGTTTTGAAACTGAAAAACACAACTAATTGCTCTGACATCTGTTATTTATATTTGCAATAAAATCTTTATTTATTCCTCATGAAATGGACCTTCCTCAATTTTTCTGAGATTACAAAAGCAAGCAAGAAGAAATGTGCAAACAAAAGGACAAAATGCTACCTGACACTTAGTGAAGCATCTACAATAAAAATCTACAAGATGAGAAAAGATAAGATAAAACTTGATTCATCCTGAAGGACGTTTTGTATGTAGAGATTTAACATAAGTTATGTCCAATTTCAGTCTGGTTGATGACTGAAGATTGTTTCATATCCAAGGGGCGTAACATCTAATAAAAGACTTTCCAAAATTTAAGCTAACTTGAAGAATCGGCGGAACAAGCCAGTCATGTGGGCCAATTGGTTTTGACTGTTTGAGTTGGAGATGAGGAGAGCTGATTGCTATGATGTTGTCACACTCAAATAATATTATTTTGTTCATCTGTAATAACTGTTTAAAGGGTCGAAATAGGCTGACAACTGTTTCTTTAAAGTTACCCACCTTGTACCACTCTGGGTACCGGTGTCCTGGAGAAGAGAAATCGGGGGGCCCCGTGAGGGACGTAGGCCAGTTTGTCCCGGTCTGTGAGTTGGGATGGGCGGAGGAGCCTGGAGGAGGCGGGGCCTTTGTTTGTTCGCGTCTCGGCTGGCAGGAACAAAGGGTCCTGCAATAGTAGTAGATGGTAGATATCACCGGCCCCCAAACAAATGCCATTTAAAACACATAGTTGGGGATTGCAAATTGGCAGTAACAAAGGGAACTAGCAGGAGTGTTTTACTTTCCGTCGCTTGTCTTCTTGTTTGGGATCGTCGGACTGCATTATCAGCGGTAGGCGCTGGAGCCTGCTATCCAGCCGCTCCGGCTAGCAGCAGTGAGGCTAGGCGGCTAGAAACACCGAGCGGAGGTGTTGAGCAACACCGCGTTTCGGTGGACCTTTCTCTGCAGGTAACTCAAACTTAGATCCACGCTGCTGTAGCAGAACCACTGTCTCACAATAAACCGCTGAAGCTGGTCGTAAACAGGCACGGGGGATTTATAAGTGGATGGCGGTGTTAACGGGAGTTTAGCAATTAGCTAGGGTAAGAGTTTAGCAATGGCAACCGTCTTCTGCAAAGGGTGAATGAATGCGGCCCTGCGGTTCAGTGTATGCTTGCTCCTGTGTGTTAAAGTGAAAACTGATTTATTTTATATGTCGACCGTGCATGTACACAGACAGAGCAATATGTGGACACCAGTATGCATTGCAAATCTATGCCGTCGCACATCTCTTTGGATGTTGTGTTGGCAGAGGGCCAGCCTCTGGATGCAGCTCTATTGTTTGCAGTAAGCCGGTTGGGCGGACTAAACCGCACAAAAGTCTCACTATTTAAAGTTAATATTTGTTACAATACTTATGCATCAGGACATCTCATCAGGTCTTAATCAGGTGCTTCTATTAAAGCATGCTTACAGGATGGAGTCATTCATCTCCATTTGTCCTGTGTGTACCCCAACTCGGGATGCTCCCCTGATATTGTCTATCATCAAGAGGTTTGTTTGTCCCGTGAAATTGTATGCATGCTTCTGTCAGACTGGGTGCTGTAATCTGCAGATGGCTTATAGAAAGGTTTATTGCGTGTGACTGGGCCTCTTTTTATGACGTGTGTTGATGTTTATTCAAGATAAGAATGATCTGTGTCAGCATTTTTCACGATGTGGAGGCATTATATGTATATTAGAGAGAATTACATACCTACTCTAATTTGTTGCAGTGGAATTTGTGTTTTGCACAATGTGCATTCACATCAGCATCAAATTGAACAAAGACATCCTATGGGATTGAATGCTGTCTGGGGCTTATGGCTGGTGGTGTTGGGGAGGGTGGGCCTATAGGTCAGAGGTAATGCATAGAGAACCATTGTTGGGTGCTCCTGAGCAGGTTCGCCCCCATAGTAATGGGGTGGAGAAAATGACCTTCCATGACTCTTTTGCGTAAACTTGAAGCGCGTAAGGAAAGGGTGAGACTAAATGAAGGAGGAGTTGTAGTTGTTCAAGGAACCTAGACTGGGCTGTGAAGGAGGACCAACTGATCAGAGTTCACACAGGCATACTTAACCTCCAACTCATGTCTCTTATTGTATTTGTCTTGGCTTAAACCACCACCATTCGTGAAGAAATCTGCATGTGGCATATCCATTAGCTCACCAAAGGTGTTGTGAAAAGACTGAAAAATACAGCTCAGTTAAGTTTGATCCTGCATCAAGTGGCCCGTGTTTCACTCCCTGCCGGTTTTAATTTTGTACAATCACCATTTTATATGCCAAGCTGACAGTGATCAACTGTTGTGTTTAATTGTGGCTAAGTCGAAGTAACAAATTAAAATTATGCTGCCTCCAGGTACAAGCAGGCTGCACATTAAAAACATTACCAGGGGGGCAAATTCAGGAACAGTTAGGATTTTTACCCTATAATGAATGTATCACCACCGCATAAATTCCACTAGTTCATGTCTTCTTTTTTTTCTGTATCTGTGCTAAATAGTAGGGTAACTGCAGGGTGGTTGTGGTGTCTGGGTCAAATTACCAAAGGTTGTTTTTCTCAAACATCCCAGTCTGCTGCTGCCAGCTTGGGTATAAAATATCTTTGGTCAGACCTAATTAAATGCAGCCGCTGTCTGTGTGAGGTCTCCTCGAGTTAGAGATGCAGAATAGATGTTTTCTCAGAGCCCGGAATTGTTTAAGCGTGAATGGCTTATCTGGGCAGACAAGGGTTAACAACAGCCAGGGTAGTGAGTGGGGGGATGGGTAGAGGAGGCAACTAGAGGGGGATACACACACACACACACACACACACACACACACACACACACACACACACACACACACACACACACACACACACACACAGTGCAGAGCACAGTTAGGATCACATGGGGCTGTATGCAGAGAAGACGGTTCCCTATAATATGTATGATACAAGAACACAAAGAACATACCAGACCATGTCCTCTGCTCTTCTCTCCCCATTTCACTGATTGTTTTCTAAGATTGCTACAGGCTAATAAATATTTCTGCCCCCCCTCCCCCTCACGATGATTTGTTTTCTTGTCCATTCACCAGATTGAAGATGCATTAGATAATGAAAGCAGCAGGAAATTGTTTTGGCAGCATGCTTTTATTTGAGTAAATCTCAACAAAATCATCCAACATTAGATTACTTAGATGATGCTGTGATTTGAATGAGCTAAATCTAAAGTAATCTAAATCTCCTCCTAAATCTCTGCTCTTTTTCCCCCTCCTCCTTTGCTGTGTGCTTGTGTGCAGGCTGTTCGTCAAAGTCATTCAAGCTGTACTCTCCTAAGGAGCCCCCCAACGGCGGCAGCTTTCCCCCCTTCCACCCAGGCGCCATGCTGGACAGAGATGTGGGGTAGGTCTGGGTTATACTGTCATGACACAAGATGTTTAGTTAAAAGATGTCTAAAGTTCTTTTCGTATTCATATTAATTTACATTTTTGATGTCTACTTTTTGTTGTAAGTTGTGTTTTTTTTATTATGTGTTTACTGAAGATTAAAACATGTCTATTTTAGTTGCTGGTTGTTCTTAAAAATAACAATCTGTATTCATGTTTTATGGATTATAGTTTAAAATTGTACTGTTTTATCACCCCATCTTTGAGAGTGATACTGGAAAAAAATCAAATGGGACCACACAGAAGCAGATGGGTTTTAAATGTGGACTTAAAGGGTAAAATTAGAGAACAAGCAACATTCAGATTAATTAAAAGTTACAGTGAGATGTCGCACTAAACACGTAGTATTGTCATTTCTTTTTTTCAGTTCTGAGATCATGGTTTAGAGGTCATGTGCATGTAATACAGGCTCCCTATGCAGTATGGAAAAGTATGTAATTTGATTTTAGTAATACTAAAACTGTCTAACACAGTGAATAAACGAGGTTGCACCAAAATTAAAATGATTTCCCCTACTTCTATAAAATTTCAGTTTGCATAATAAGAGACCAAATAAATATGAGGGGAGCAATAATATAATCAGTATGTTAAAGGAAAATCTGAGTATAGGTAGCACTAATTAGTTACTTCCTCTTTGGGCAGAGATGTTCGATAGTGGAACGCCACCCAAATGTCTTTGTAGGAGTGTGGACTGAACGGCCACAAAACTGATATCTATGAGCTTCAGCAGATAGCTACAGTTTTGGTAGTTATTTGGCAACATAATAGCATACATAGTCAGAATGTAACATACATGTGGTGGATTTATAAAACCATGTATTTAACAAACATCTAGCTACTCAGGTGTTAAATATGGGTTGAAAACTCCAGAGAAATCTTGAAAAAGTTTGAGATGTTTTGAAATGTGTACGAACCCCAGTAATACATTTTCAATATAGTACTTAAAGCACACATGCTAAATTATTTTTGTGTTTTTTGTTCTTCCTAGGCCTACACCCATGTACCCCCCATCATACATGGAGCCTGGAATGGGGTGAGTACACTGATGCTGAACATAGAGTTATGTTTACACTGGGTGACCTACATCCATGTTAAAAAATGTAGGCATTATTAACATAAGTCTGAGATTACTCTTGGCTTATAACATTTGTTTGTACTGTTGGTCAGGAAAAGTGTTGAATTTCCCTGTGTTCGGTTTCAGGAGACCCTCACCGTACGGGAACCAGACAGATTACCGGATATATGAGCTGAACAAAAGGCTACAGAATTGGACAGAGGTGAGAGCCGCTTCATCATTCACACAGAGAGTAATAAGAACTCAACACCAAACTGTTGCTGTACAAAAAAACACAGGATCATTGTTTCATTTTCAAGTTGGTTCTGGTTACAGTCTGTTGTGCTACATTCAGCAGTGAACTACTTACTGTTTCAGTGTTTTCAGATTTTCCCTCCCAGCTGCTGTTTATGTGTAGGAAATTAAGCCAGAGAACTCACTGGCTTAATTTACATTCAGACTCTAATAGGATTATCTGATCGACCTGACTAAAACGTAATTGGAGTGCCAACTGTTCATATGCCTGAGCGCACAACTGAATTGATGTTATGAGCCATGCATTTTCATGTGACTGTAAGTGTGTGCACACTACAACAGATTCATGCACAGTCACTTTCTAGTACAATAAAATGTTAGGTTCAACAAAACACCTGATCCCTGAATCACAGCATGCCTTATTTAGACAACTTATGCCATCAAATTTCCTGTGGTTTACACAGACTAGGATTCTTCTTCTCTTTGAGTGGTTTCTCTACATATAAACACATTTATTGTAAGGTTTGATTAACAGAGTAATTGTTCTTCCTCTGCTTTCAGGACTGTGACAATCTCTGGTGGGATGCCTTCACCACAGAATTCTTTGAGGATGACGCCATGCTCACCATCACTTTCTGTCTGGAAGATGGACCCAAACGATACAGTAAGAATTTTAGGTTCTGATTGTAAATCTTAAGACTGTAAACCTGTTAAATTTTAGTACTGTATATGAGATATATATTTCATCTATAAGTTTGAATCTTTTTATGTCTTTGTCAGATCTATATGATACTGTTCAAACCCACTCTCCTTATGTGGATGTTTGGAATTTTATTGATCATTTATATGTATTCATTCATTTTTCTATCTGCAGCCATCGGTAGGACGTTGATTCCGCGATACTTTCGAAGTATTTTTGAGGGTGGCGCCACTGAGCTGTTTTATGTTTTGAAGCATCCAAAGGAGTCCTTCCACAGTAACTTTGTGTCTCTCGACTGTGACCAGTGCACCATGGTGACCCAGAATGGCAAACCTATGTTCACACAGGTACAGTTTATGTCGCTCTGTATGAAAAGTGTACAGCCTTCCCTCTACTGTCTGTTGCTGGTTCTCTTAACTTTTATTTCTGTCCTTTGGTTAAGGTTTGTGTGGAGGGCCGTCTGTACCTAGAGTTCATGTTTGATGACATGATGAGGATCAAGACGTGGCACTTCAGCATCAGACAACACAGAGAGGTCCTACCCAGGAGCATTTTGGCCATGCATGTAAGTTCTGGACTCAAGAAACCACACACTCGCACTCAAAGGCACATATTGTACAAGCGCTTATTTATCTCAGCTTTTTAACTCAATTGTGCAGGATCCCCAGATGCTCGATCAGCTGGCTAAAAATATCACCAGATGTGGGCTGTCCAATTCCACGCTCAACTACCTCCGTGTAAGCAAATTTCCTTATGATCACGTTTTTTCATCAGACACTGAATTCACTACACATGCAGCAACTTGCGAACGCTCCTTCATGTCTCTTTAATTTCTCTCGTTATGTTCCCTAAAGCTATGTGTGATTTTGGAGCCCATGCAAGAGTTGATGTCCAGGCATAAGACCTACAGCTTGAGCCCCAGAGACTGCCTGAAGACCTGCCTCTTCCAAAAGTGGCAAAGAATGGTAGCACCTCCAGGTAACCCACACTTTTTGAAATTGCCAGAGGCATTTATGGCACTGTTGCCCTAACATTCATTAAGCAACAAATTGAGTTGCAATTGCATGGCAGTTTATCTGCATCAGGCCTAGAAAAAACTGTTTTTATAGATTTTTAATTATAGCGCTGGGCGGTTAATCTAAACGTAATTCAAACCAAAATTAAGATACTCTAACTGACGTTTTTTAACAGCCATCCATCGTCAAACGCTTATCCTGCATACAGGGTCGCGGGGGGGCTAGAGCCAATCCCAGCTGACATTGGATGAAAGGCAGGGTCCACCCTGGACAGGTCGCCAGTCCATCGCAGGACGTTATTTACTATTTCGGATATTTAAACCTGTTTCTATTTTCACCACTGTGTGTTTATGTTCTTTCCCCTTAAAAGTCCTGCTCAGTTAGCTTCCAGACCCTAGTCTGAAGCACAGGGAGATCTTAGCCAGTGCTAACAGTTGGGAAAACAACAGATGAACTTTTATTAACAGACACACCATGACCTACACTGTACATTTACTGCCGGAATGACAACTCTCTCGCTTTCACAGTCACGTTCTGCTGCTCGCTCTCTCACTCACTCGTCAAGTCAATCGCTACGCACACACATGCACACACGCGCACACATGCGCACACACTGTGCTGTCCTTAAAGGCTCAGTGTGTAAGATTTAGTGGCATCTAGTGGTGATGGTTGTGACTTGCAGCCATCTGTCCAGTCTACCACTGCCACCCTACCCTTTCAAAGGGCGTAGGACAGCTACAGTGGCTGACACAGCACAAAAGGTGTCTCTTCTGAGACAGCAGAGAGTAACCAGTCAAGAAATGAGGTTTCTTTTGTTATATTTATTAAAAAATTATATTTACTTAATGGTCACTGACGTATAACATGGAAAATGTAAGCCAACAGTGTGAAACATTGTCAATATAAACCACACATTAGATGAAGTTTATACAAACACTGACAAGGGAAACGAATTCATTCTCTCTGTGATTATGTATCCTCGCCAAAACTGCATGTCAGCAATAACATCTGCCCTGCGGTCAGATTATGGTGCTTTGATAGCTGCAAAAAATATAAATAAATAATTACTTTGACAGTGTGCTGAAATAGATCGCAGTCATGTCAGCAACAGTTACTCACATAATCACTTGTGGTGGTTTTGCCAACAAATTAAAAGTGCGAGAAGCTTATTAACTCCAGTGCTATATTTAGATTTGAACTGAGCTTTTACTTTGAAAAATTCTGAACATTAAAAGAGTCTGTAGCCTGCTTGACACACCTCTGAAAGAGCTGTCAGAAAACGTGATTCCCCTAAATGTCCTCTGCCTGGAGATAGTGGGGAAATGCAAAAGCGTCCGTAGGGTGATGGATGTGGAATAAACACTGAAACACAAACACTGCAGCACATGCTGTGATCTAAGAAACATTTGCTGCAGAATCCATTTGTTGAAGAGATAGGAAAAAAAAACGTTGTCTGGAGGTAAGATCAAATATTCCACGCTTGGTTCGCGAGTCTTGTGCCTTACCAACTGAGCGAACCAAGCAAGATAATGACACAGGTTAATATTATGGCTTATATTCCCATCCACCATCTAATGGTTGAAAATATTGCTCCCATGCAAAACTTATTTGCTGACCCATGCTGTATATTATTACTACTTTTTTAAAATATGTATTCAACATAGTGATAAGTGTTTACACTGCCTGAATTCTACCAGAAGTAAAACAAGAAGAATGTAGTGAGGAAACGCGCTCTGTAGAGCTGTTTGTCCGTTTTCACCTGCTGTACAAAACATGAAGATGCGACGGGGGGCCTGCAGTTATGTAGATATAAATGGCTCGTTCTAAGGTAATAAAAACATAACAGTTTATCATGTAAGGTCTTTACACACCACTGAAAACATAGTTGTGGATCTTTATATTGCCTTTCTGTCGATAGATCCTCAGAAATATTACACACTGAACCTTTAAAATAACTTTCTGCCCTTGTAACAGCACCTGTTACTTAGAAGTCCTTTCGATGAATGAGGAGAGGAAGCTAGCCCAGCACTGAGTGTTGTTGTTCTCACACTGTGTGCAAGTGAAAAGCATTAGTAGCCTACCGCATTGATATTGTGATCATTTGAAATTTTAGTAGCAGTGCTCATTCATTCAGCCGCGCAGTGTGCTGAATATAGGGGGAACATGTCTCTGTTATATGTGGGTCGCCATTACCATACCAGTTTATATTTAGATAATTGATTTTTGACATTTGTGAATAAAAAAAAATACCCCACCTTTTTTAAGTTGAGCATGTTTACAATACAGACCTTGTCAGTGAACTATGAGGGCAAAAAACACAAAAAAGAATTTGATTTTAGGTCAAATCGTCCAGCCCTATTTAAATACTTGATTATGAAACATATCTTCTCCCTTTGTCTACTTGTAGCTGAGCCAGCCAGACAAGCTCCAAACAAGCGGCGGAAACGGAAGGTGTCCGGTGGAAGCACCGTGAGCTCCGGCGGCGGCGGCAGCAATAACAACAGCAACAGCAAAAAGAAGAGTCCAGCCAACAGCTTTTCACTCTCCAGCCAGGTACCTGTAAGCATTACATCTACTTGACCTCTGTCTGCACCTTCAGTTTCAGCTGAGCAAGGCATGGGGAGGATAGGACAGAGGGGGGGCGGGGTGGCCAGAAAGAATGGCAGTGAGGTTAGAAAGGTATTTGTGGGTGTAGGGGGGTGGTAGCTGGGGTTGTTAGTGTGTTTAGGAGTAGGTGTAGCAGTAGGTCAGGCTACAGATAGCTTTGGGAGGCTTCTGGAGGTGGGGTTTGGATTCAGGTGGGGTGGGGGGGATAGGGGTTGATTTCTGTAACTCTGAGTAGGTTTAGTTAGACCCGCTGATGTGAACCAGTGATGGGCAGTCCCTGGTCATCTGCAGCCACAGGTTTATGGGATAATATATAGAGGAGGTACAAGTGACCGCCATCTCTAAGTAATGCTTAATATGTAATGGGGCCATGGGGTAGGGTACTTTGCTCTGATCTCAAGTGGGACAGTTAGGTTTTCTCTCTAAATCCGCTGTATCAACTTCATTTTAGAGTTACCACTAAGTCTATCAGAGCACATGATTCACAGCACTGCTGTCTTTGCTTACTTTGTTGCTTGATTGAGCGAACGAGACCCGAGGTGGAATGAAACCCTCCCCCCGCCCCCCTCCGATGCAGCACTCATAGATCAGGGATGCCCACTGCTGGCCAGAAGGGAGGGCAAACTTGACCCTGGTTCTTGGAACAGGGGCAGGGAGTCAGGGCCACGTGGACTACTGAACTGTCAGGGTAAATCCCCTGAGAACACATTGTCCTGTTGTGATTGGGTTCAGAATGAGAGGACACTAATGCCTCGGGATTTTAATACACGGGGGGGGTCCCTTGGTCCCTAAAACTTAGCTTGAAGTATCAACTTTAATGCATTTAAATAGTTCACAGTCATTTGTAACGCTGGAATTGAAGCAAGTTAAATCGCACCTAGACCTTAGGCAAAAACAACCAAAACACTACAGTTAACCCTCGGCCGTGCAGCCAGTTATTCCGCGCACCCCCCTGTATTATGGGGATAATATGTACCGGCCCTTGCTGTCCCCTTTAGGACGTGATGATGGTGGGAGAGCCCACTCTGATGGGAGGGGAGTTTGGTGACGAGGACGAGCGTCTGATCACGCGGCTGGAGAACACGCAGTTCGATGGGGCGAATGGCCTGGAGGATGAGGACAGTTTCAACAGCTCGCCTGCACTGGGGGCACACTCCCCCTGGAACAACAAGGCTCCCTCCAGTCAGGAGAGCAAGAATGACAACTCCCAGTCATCCCAGTAGAGTGATGAGGTCTCAGCCAGTCCCTTTTTTCAGTGCTTAAGACCTACTGGGATCCACCTGAGCCAACACACTAGCGAGAGGAGTCAGGGAGGAAAGTGTCGAGCACTTGTGTTCAATTCATTTTTGTTTGTTTTGTTCCGTTATGTTATTTTGAAGATTAAAGGAGAGCAGTTAGGGAAAGGGATAATAGCTGATGGACTGATAAAGCTCTTTGCTGTCACATGAAGGGACATTGTCAGCAGAATCCCACTCGCTCCCTCACATTGTTGCACATGATCAGTGGTGCTCAGCCTTGGCCCTTGTCTGCTCGGCTCCAGTCAGTCCTCTTAGAGGTGTGGTGAGACTGGCGGGGTGGCGATGTGCGTGCATGTGTGTTTACCCCCCTCACCACGGTGTTTGAGCCAAAGTTGGCGTGTCCTTGTTGTCCGAGTGCTCGCCATGTCAGTGGGTTCTTGTTCCAACCTCGGGTCTCTCAGGCGTGCGTTTTCCTTGACGTCGCACCTCGTTGTTTCTGTTGTGCTCATATCACGGGGAAGAAATGCTTAGCTTTTATTTAACTCATTTTTTTGCAGGCTGCAGAGAACTGTGTGCACTCTTTAGCATCAAAACTCAACGTTTCGGTTTTTAAAAACTCAATCATTTGTTTTTGTAGGACCTGGTTGGAACAAAAACCTGTACAGTGCCGGAGCTTGAGGACCGGAGTTGAGAACCACTACGCTAAATCTTAAACACACACACACACACACACACACACACACATACACACATATATATATACATACACAAACCACACATATACACTGACACACACATGCACACACTAACACGCACACACTCCCATACACCAACAGCATAAAACATTGAGGTACTGGAGAGAGGTGGTACGCAGCATGTCTGGACCAGAGCGCCAGACGCAACAGAAGTGTGTTTTCATTTTCTATGTTTTAGACTTGTTTTGAATTTTTTTTTTATTTTTGTAAACAATTTCTAAAAAATGGCAAGCAAACAAAAACACCCCAGAATATTCTTTGCACTGTTTTCCACTATTAACTCCAATCTATTTTTCTTATGAATTGACGGTGTATTTTTTTCTTTTCTATTATTGCTAATGTAAGAACTGTAAAACATCTGAAACCTGCAGTATATTAATGTATAAGTATTGCTGTTAGATCATTCTTATTGTGATGGTAATAACTTTCATGTAAGTATGTGCTTGATATAACATCATCCATCTGTGTCAGACATCACACTGTCACCAGGTCCATTGGCTTCAGTGCTAGAAAACAGGTTGGGGAGAACAAGGCAAGTGTTTTAATAATGTACTGCATCTCGATTGATGGGAGTCTAAAGCAGTACACTGGAAACTGCTTTAGACTTTCCCCGGTAAATTTCTATCAAGCGCCTTGTTTGGATCTGTTGACTTGTCATTGCAGAACTGTTTGCTTTGTCTTGAAATTTCTATCTGGGGGTCCTCTCTTCAGAGATCATAGTAAAAGATAACTTCTCAAATTTGCTACTCTAAAATATTTTAAAAACAAGTTTTGACAGGATTGTAAGATAAGAAAAAAAGACTTTTGTATTAACTTAAGTTTCCCAGAAATGTTTTTAATCACAATTAAGAAAGCTGCAGACCAAGGAGCTACATGTAAAGATTCTTTAGATATTGATTACACTGTGCTGTTTTATGTTTTATGAAGAATCATTTTGTTGGCTTTGATCCCCATGTTTGTGTCTGTGCTTGTATATTTTTAGGTAGTAATTTCTGTAAAAGTTATTCTATGTAATCCTCCTTAGAACTATGAGAAACTCAATCTAATGTAAAGAGATGAAAAGCCTCCTAAAAGTTTTTTTAAACGTGATTTTTAATGGTACAATCACTGATAAAAGAATTTTGCCCTCATTTTAGCAAACTGTATTTATTTTTCTATGTACTGACATTCTGTTTAAGTCCCACCCACCTGTACAATACTCATGATAATATATGCGGGAGTTTGTGGGGATGCTGAGTCAGTGGAATGACAGAGGTCATTCCATTGTGTTTTTTGACAGGATACTCTGACCTCTTTATTACAATGGTTCAGTATGTTCACATTAAAGAGATATTTAATAGTCATTTTCCGCTGTTGTAGGTTCCTGGTCTGGCTGAAAACGTATCATATTCACTGAAAACCAATGAATAACCCCATTTAGAGAAAATGTTAGTCATCCTTTTCTCTGACGTTTTTTCTATTTTATTAAATTAATTCAATGTGCCACAATGGTGTAACCTTGAGTGGAATTTAATAACATACCTAAATGTTCAATCATGATTTTTCTGTTTTAGTTTTGTAATGTAATTGATATATTTCAGATACATTTCAAATCTACAACAGATGAGTGAAGAATTCTGTATTTCATTGATGGCGAATTATGCTGACCATTGATATGACATCTTATACTGAGGAAAAAAGACTCTCTGGGCTTGACCTTTAAGCTGCTGTGTCTGGGTTTTCTGTTTGTGTGCGTATGATGGAAAATAATGCTTGACTCATGGGTTTCAGCATCACACAGATCCCAGCTGACAGCTATTGGATAGTAATTTGCAAATTCTCCCAGCAGGGGTCTCTCTCAGCACCAGGGCAGACTGTCAGAAATTACTCCATCAGAGTATCTGGCAGATATGAGCCACACTGAGCTTCAGGCTGTTTGTGTTTAAATCCTTATTCATTGTCTCTTGCCCCCCTAGTCTACTTTTGTGGTGTATTAACTCAACAGAATTGAATCTTGGGGGCAACTTTTCAACACCCAGTGTTTCCTAAGTTGACCTAATTTAGGGAATGAGGGATATGTGAGACAGAGCTGAAATGGCAATGCACCCATAGCTGGCTCCTGTAGCACCTCACCATAGGGGTGATTTTATATCTATTTTTTGCCAGGTTTCTGTCTGGTAATTCATGTATGGTATCAATAAAGATGAATTTTCACTGAAAAACACTTGTGTTTATTGGACTCTGCTTAATATAATAATGTAAAAAAAACCAAAAAATACCTAAAAAATTTGATACAGACTACTCACAGTTTCTCCAATAATGATGGGAAAACTATTTCTCAAGTATGCTTTGCTGAATCTGACCTCAGTTCTTAAAATCACCAGCTCTTGCAAAGGAAACATGGGCCAAAAAATCAACATAAGTTTGTCATGGCCTGCAAAGTGGAAGTCAGAGCTTTGTCCTATACAGTTTAATTAATTTTATTAAAACAAAGTTTGAAGTTGAATGTAAGCACAGCACTGCAGCCTTTGTTTAGTTACTAAACACCAAATTGCATTTCGAGTAATTCATTATATCTTGGCAGGTTATAACTAATGTAGAAGGTGGCAGCCATGTTGATTGGCAAGAAAAGAATAACAACTAATGACAGCAACTGTGACAATAGCAAAAAAGTAAGAGATATCCATAGTTGGAGATAGCTGATAAGATGAACAAAGCTAGGTGTCTGTTTTCCCTCCCAAGCTTGTGAGTCAAACAAGTATCATGTGTACGTATTGTGCAACAAAAGGCAAAATTGAGACAAAAAAACAGTGTGACCCTTATGATACTGTAACTAAGTCTGACAAATACATATTTTCAGAGCTGTTCCAAAGCAGGCACATGACGGGCTTCAGATCTGTACTGGACGAAAGGTACAAAGTAGCTCCTGGTGTTTGACCATGGAAGCTGATTCTTGATGCTGGGATCAGTATGTGGGATGACATTATCTTACTAGCTTTTTTCAGAACTTTTAACCACATCTCATGGTCATCATGAAGATTACACGACTTCAGCCTGAACTCACTGTTAAAAAACGATGAGCCAGCCAGACACTCGACCCCAATGGCTGGCTACGGTGCTTCTATAAATCACAAATATGTTAACAGGTGGGAAGCCAGTGAGGGATCATGTCCTTATTGCAGCACTAACAGACCAACCTGTAGGAGTTGCTTGGTAAGTCATCTCCTGATAGCAAATTAAAGGATCAGACTGCAATTGATGACTTTGGACTGAGGTGAGTCAGGGATGAGTGATTAGCAAGTGACTGTGCTACTGGAACTAAAGGGAACGTGAAGAGGACAGACACTACTACTTCCTCTTTATTTGCGTCAGTAGAGTTTAGAAAGAGAAACTGGAGTTGTGCTTATTATACAATTATGTTCCATTTATATGAAATACATTTTCTCTCATCCCTGTAACAGAGAAGTTACACAGAGCAGACAGGATCGTAATGCTATGCAGATTGTGGACCAAGTTCACAAACTAGACTTCATAGACAGTGATAAAAAGATGAGGATAGCTCACAGTTTCTTTCCTTCTTTGTCGAAGAGGCACCTCTGCATATCATAGATAAGTAAGAGCACTATATCTTGTCCTATAGTGTGGTTCTTCTTCTCCTGAAAGTAGTTAAATATTAGGTGCAGTCTGTAGAACAAAGATTCAATTCTTGTTGCAGCTGCAGAGTAATACTGTAAATCTTACTTTATGACAGCGGTGAAAACATGGGGAAAATAAAATTTCTTAGCTGCTGCCAATAATGTCTGTTGAAATACTTGTGAGTATTCCTTGGCAGCATTTACATGTTGTTCATCAAAATTCCCTTCCCCAAGTGTATCCATCCCAGCTATCTTGTCCTGCATATTTGGGCTGTGTTGTTACTTGTTTGGACACCTAGCACTGCGTTGGGATTACTGATTTGAACTGAATTCATGTTGCTGTTCCCTGTTTTCCCCACTCCATGAAATAAAACCCTGCCACATTAGAACAGCTTTTTGCATAAATGTTACTGGCACGTAAGGCATAACAACCTCTCTTTTCTGAGAAAACCTCCAGGATCCAGGTGGGAAAGTCCCATAAAGGTAACTCTGCAAATTATCTCATCCTTCCCACCCATATCACTCTTTCCCACGTCACGCCATCGCTCTCTCTGTTTTTCTCTGTAAGACCCTCCCTTTCTCCCTCCTCCAGTCCTTTCTCTCCCTCCCTCTCTTAGAGCCAGTGTTCTTCAGGCTAGCACACAGTCCGCTTCAACTTTACAGCAGGAGCAGAGCATATCAGGTTTCAACAGGACTGTGTGAGTCCCACACCCCTTACTGAATTACTGGGCTTCAGAGGAGTGCGACTGTCCTTCAAAGTCCGGCCGAGAAAGGTGAGTTGATTGAAATAAAACAGCTAAATACTCATTCTTCTCTTCTGTGTCTACATTTTGCAAATTCCTCTACATTTCTGTTCCTTCCTTACCTGTCCTCTTGTCCCTCTGAACTTACATTTTATCCTCTTGTTCACAACCTGACCTCGACAATTGCCTAGAAACTGTTCAGTTTGTTTCCATAGCTTCGGAACGTAAAATAAACATCCCCAGGTTGCTGTATGTTAGGTGATCCTTTTATGTAATTATTGTCTCAGGTCTTCCACACTTTGCTTTAACTCTTAGAGGAAGTATATGTTCAGTTATGTTATGGCCTTACCCATGTACATTTGTTTGCTTAAGAGAGCTACACCTACAAAATATATTGATATAAATATATATAGTTTTTAAATGTGCTTTGAGGAATAACTGATATTTCAACAGTTATAGAGTTGAGGAGTTTCATGCAGGCAGAAGATCTCTCGGTTTCTGAAAAATGTTTACTGTCTACTATTCTGGGAGACAGGTCTGTCTAGGATAAACAGAGGTGGTGCAGGTATTAGATGCGGATGCAACATTTCTGTATTTACACTATGAACACAGCTCTGACAACACAGCCAGACTTGGTGAAAGGATCCGTCGTGAGACATGTCCTGTAACTTTTAAATGTTAAGCCCACAGTTTTTCTCATAAATTGAATGACCATTGGCTAACATTTATATTTCCCATTTACAAAATGCCATTGTTTCTTCTACAGAACAGTAGCAGTTTATTTCCATTGCCATTTTGTAACAATGGGTTGCAACCTCTCTGTGTGACTCAGTTCTTCTCCAATCTCTAGTTCTCCTGCCATTTATGCATGTTTCATTGTATTCAGTCTTTTTGTCTTGTTTCCAGACGCATCAAGACAGAGCATGTGCGACGAGATGATCACTCTATAATACCCTTTCACCGTCCAAGCCTTTCCACACCTGTAAACATGAAGTTATGTGAGATTATGAGGGGTTGGAGGTGGCAGGGCAGCGCTGGAACGTTCAGGGCGGGAGTAGGAGTGTTGATGCTGGGGATCAGCCTGGCCCAGTCTGTCCCTCCCCAGAATGTCTGTCCAGCAGCTGCGGCCCCACATAGCCTCACCCAGCCCCAGTACCAGGACACAACAGATAATGACACCAGCGCGGGCTTCATGGCAGCTCTGGTCCAGTCCTTCCTCCACACAGTCCAGCCTACATCCAT
This sequence comes from Lepomis macrochirus, assembly GCA_024633595.2. Classification (NCBI taxonomy): domain Eukaryota; kingdom Metazoa; phylum Chordata; class Actinopteri; order Centrarchiformes; family Centrarchidae; genus Lepomis; species Lepomis macrochirus. Next base: position 19,606,200 of record JALXJV020000020.1, on the reverse strand, counting down.
TCCTGAAAGTCAGTGTCATAAGTATTACTCACATCATGAATCTTTGCGGTCACGTTCTGGTGTATAGGACCCAGTCTTCTTATTCAGAGCTTCTGTTTTTCCAGGCTGCAGCTCACAGAGTAACAAGGTGCAATTTAAATTACATGAGATGGCTTTTTTGTTCTATGCTGGGCAATATTTACCCACAGGAGCTAAGGTGACACATCACTTTTAATCTTTACATCTGATCTAAAGCCAACAATCCCCATGCAAAAAGATGACAGGATTGGTTAATCAGTAAGTTAATGGACATTTTGCACAGCCAATCTTTAACCTTTATGTTGTACTCTGATGTTTTTAGGCTAGTTTTTCCTGTAACTCAGGCTTGTGTCACACCTGTGGTCTGTTCCTGTGACGTGTTTCCCCCCCCAAAAAAACCTTCTCTATTTCATACATTAGTTCCTGCTAGATACTGATATAAAAAAGGGAAACAAATGGACACTAAAACATGCCAAACAACCTTTGCCCAGCCATTATAGTCATCATGTTGGATTTGTTGGGTTGAATGTTGATATTGTGAGTGGATTTCAACCAATACTTACTTAATGACACACAAAGACACTTGTGTTTCACTTCAAAACCTTCCAATGTTTAACAGTTGTTTAAACACCCTGTCTGCAATGGCTCTATGATATGGGAAATGGCTTTATGGCTTCTTGTTAGCTGTGGGTTTCTGCTTCACAGTACGTCACTAAGCCTGAGGCTTTAAATGTTAGTAAGTATATAAATGTTTTTGCTCTGTGGCCTTCTTCCAGAATGCAGGGTGTCAAACATGAGAGCTCCTTTATAAGACAAAACAGGCAGCAGTGGTAGAGGATAGACATCAATGAAACAGATCGTTCTCTCAAATGTAGATTAATAACCAGGCAACCCAAAATATATTTTTGTTTACTCATTACTGATTTGTGAAAAAATTGAACACTAATTAAAACTTTTTTTAGCCGAATGCTAATATAATGGAAACGTTACAATTGGCGAATTGGTAAACACTCAAGCATCTTAAATTTCCACCTCACTGTAATTCATAGAAACTCCAGTTATATGAGATAATTAAAAGTAAAGCATTTAAAAGTAAAAGACAATGGGTTTAAATAAAAGGAAATGCAAAGCAATCAGATAAAATGCAAATTTTTGGCAGACTGTAATCCGATGCGACACAGACAGACAGAGACAACCACACAAATAGTTTGTGTTAATAACACCTGAAAAACATGTCCTCTCAGTCAAGTCTCATGCAACTGTGCTTTTTGAATAATATCCAAATTAGCAGCATAAATGGAAGGCTTTGTATTTTTTGTGTGTTTAATATAAAAATCTAATCTCTCCTGGTGTCCTTGGATTGCTGTGCTAGTAAACAAAAGATTGAGGTGTCAGATTTCCACTTTTACAATGAGAGAGATTCAAATGTTTTTTTGAGCACAGGACACATTGTCCCCAGGCTGGGCTTTTGTACATGGACAAGTAGGGCAGAGTTAGCCAGCCCAGATTAGTAATTAGCTTCTAATAACTGTGTTTCTGTGAACATATCAAAAAACACAGAGCCACAAAAAACTTTTTTTCTCCTCTATTTCTTTTTAGGTCTGGTCCTGAAAATAACCCAGGAGGTTCATCAATCAATGTTCAGTCAAGACTTGATCAAAGAAGTACGTGAATGTTCATGCTTCACATATTCTAGGATGCTGCTATGAACGTTTACATGTGGGAAAAAAACAGACCCATCCTCCTCAGAGCCCCCCTAGCTGGCAATGTGAGAATGTTTAATGGAAAAGCAGCTCTTGTCTGTGTGTATCTCAGTTGACTGAAGTTACTGAAACTCCTTCATCCACTCTGACTGTCACCCCAGTAAAGTAAAATGACAGTTTGGTGACGCCTTGCTGTGTTAGACGTCACGACAGACCACATTGTTCTGACATCTTGGCCTTGAAATTGATATTAGTGCCATTTTAGTTGTAACCCGTGCTACGTCTGTGTCTGTGTGTTTTGTGTCCAGATCCTGTTGTATAAAGTGGGTTTCCTGGTGTGTGTAGCCATTGGTGTCCTGTACATCGTTCTGATGCCCATAGTTGGTTTCTTCTTGGCGTGCTGTCGCTGCTGTGGCAACTGTGGGGGCAAGATGTACCAGAAGCAGACGTCATCCATTCACTGTCGCAGAAGAACTCTCTACTGGAGTGCATTCGTCACCACCATCATTATACTGTGAGTGTCTGTGTGGTCTTTCTGTCTGTTTTTGAACAGCATAATGACATGTAACCTGAAATAGCTGGAAAAAAACACAGCTTGAGTGGGCATGCCTCACTGCCTGTGTGCGTCTCCCTTGGATCGACATTATGTTCACGACACACTTTTAATCGTGTCTGTGTGTGTGTGTGTGTGTGTGTGTGTGTGTGTGTGTGCATGTGTCTGTGTGTGTGTGCGTGTGCATGTGTATGTGTGTGTGTGTGCAGTGCTGGGAACATCTGCATGTTCAAAAGTAACGATGCTCTCACAATAAGTGTGAAACACAGCCCAATGGAGCTCAACAAATCTATAAACAACATCCACACCTTCCTGACTGCTGTGCCTCAGGTGAGAGAAAATATCTTGCTAAATGGTTGTCTAATTACTCTTGATCTTTCAGTGCGATGTTAGCACCATAAATAGTCTTGTTAGAGTCTGTTCAGTGTTAGTCACATGAAGTCCTGCACCCCTGCCACCAATATGCTGTGAGTTGACAGCTTTTGTGTGAGATGCAAACAGACCCGCTATTCACTGGTCAGTCCACTGATTAATGGCCAGCTCTGCACTCTGCAGTGTCAATACACTTATCTCAAGACACAAGAGAGTGGGAAAAGGTTGGTGGGAAAGACAGGTTCGGGATCTGTTTGTTCTTCTCATTTGCAAAAGCCACTATGTACGATCAGCTCATGTAATCAGTCCTTGTATGTTGTTCTTCAAGCCGTATCTTATGTGCACACTTTGAAGTAGAGTGTTTTTCCTCTGCCTATCTCTAGCAAGTCGACCATGTAGTGAATGAGAGCTACACAACCATACAGGAGGTTACCGGAAACCTTAATAGTAAGAACAAGTAACTGGTAATGTAAAAATAGAGGGACAATTTTTGTTTACTCTAACTGCTTTGATACAGTGTCTGTTTTTTATCATATGACCAACCATCTCACACCTGTTTGTCCGTGCAAATTAGACATTGGACCTCTGTTGGGAGCACAGGTCCTGAAGGTGTTTGGAGGAACCCTGGACCCAGCACTGAACTCAATTAGACTTCTGGACCAGGGTATGATGTACCTGCATGCTCTGTCCTGTTTCTATCTGCGCATGTAAAGGCTTGTGTGCATATTTGACAGTAGATCCGCAATCACTTAGGCAGGGGCGTGCTCATAAGTGCACTGTGCAGCTTCACTTCCTACCATGACTCTGAAAAAGTCTGATGAAGTCTTGAATCAAATCCTTAATATTCTGACATGTTTCTTTTTTTTGACCAGCTTTTTAGTAGTTATTGTGTAACAAAGCAAAGAAAAGGAATGACATGTGTAGAAAGATACAATTTCAGAAATAATTATGCCAGTGACCAAGCCCAGGGGCCCAAGCGGTCAGGTGGCTTCAAACCAGAGCCTCTGATTGGACTGACAATGTCTTGTTGGAAAGTCAAAGAACTCTGTCAGTCATGCAGAGAATTCCTGATCACACGTTTTTGCACCTAATCCCAATATGAGTTCTAAAAATATTGAATATCTGCAATACTTTGGTATTTTAACCTGTATGACAGGCTTCCTTAAATATGTTCCAGGACGCTTTGCTGTAGACAGCCTATGGTCATCTACAGCATGACCAAAATACCAAGTTCAGGAAGAAAGACAAAGATGCAAAATGATTATGAGTGACAAGTCTGTGTCTTTGACATGGGGTGTGGGAGTTTGACATGCTGCAGCTCTTTTACATTTCTGTGCCCGGGGACTCATTGTCTCAGAATCTGTCCACTATCTAAAAACCCATCTAATGATTGGAATCTGGGAGACATTGTATACAATAAAAATACAATAAAATAATGAAGCTCATGATAGATTTTTCTTCAATCTTAGTAGAATAAACTGCAAACAGGATAAAATAGTCTTTTAGTTTTAGAATCGTGCACTTCTGGATAGAGAGCTGTTTTTGAATGTCTTCAAGAAAAGTGTTGTGTATTGTAATGGGTGTGGAGGTTTCTAGTGTAATGTTATCTCTCTTTTTTGGCTGCAGCAATTCTCCCTTTTCCAAGATGACAAATTAAGTCCTCACACATCATTTACCGACACATTTCTTAACACTGCACGCACACTCCTAGAGTAACACAGAGCAGGTTTAATAGAGCAATGTGGAAAATATTTTAATGCTTTACTAAAAGCAGCTGCATGATATAGCCCTTAATCAATTTACTTTTGTTCATTCTGCTCTAAAGCTCACTTTTTGTTAGAACTTCCATTCACTTCATCTTTTTAAATAGCTTTTAAATTTAAATTCCAGCTAGCATCAAAAAGGTTATAGATGGATGTCTTGAAATGAACGTGTGCATGCATGCACTGACTAATATTGGTGTGTTTGTCATTTGTGTGTGCAGAGACTGTAAACACCAGCGTTATTCTGAACAAGCTGAACTCATCTCTGGCCCAGCTGCAGTCTAGCATGGACAGCCTCAACACCAATTTCACTGCTGTAAAAAATCGCATCAATCAGACTTTATCCAACCCAAACTGCACTGGCTGTGCCAATGTGATGTCTCAGCTCCAGAAACTAACACTGGATATCTCCATCACTGTAAGAATTAATTTTGTGTGACCTAGTATATGAAGGCATATTCCTGTTTTTTGGATTAAATCTCTAAATGGCTGGACCATAAAGGCAAATGAGCCCAAATGTTTTATGCAAAAGAGGAGCTAGGTTTGAAAGCTCTGATAGCAAACTTAAGCTCAAGCATAGCATTTGACAAAACATTATCATGAAGCAACAGGAAGAATTATTTATGCAATCAAACTACCTCTGGCGCAGGCTAAGAGGGAGACAGTGTGACACATGATAATAGCTCTTCATCTTTAGCGTTGCTGGAACAGCTGATTTGTCCTCCTCCCATCTGTTCTTCTCTATTCCTCCAACACTCATCTCTGACACATACACTCTCCTCTCCTTGTCTCTCCTCTCCACCCCCTTTCTCTTCACTTGTCTTTTCTCCTTCCCTCTCCTATTCATTCCTCTGTTCTCCTCTCCTTCGTCTTGTCTCCACTCCTCTCCTCTACTCATCACTATTTAAGGTAATATACTGTATATGATATAATTGTTGTCAGGAATAACATATCGATATAAAGTGTAGATACCGTTCATTATTCTATCTATCAACTCTTAAATTTGGCCCTGTGGCTCTTTGGTAACATCAATGAAAATGTTTTGCTGAAGTCTGCTGCCCCCTCCTGTTAGCTTAAAGAATCACATGTGATTACATGTGATTGCTGGTCACAATGGTTGCACGTGGGTGTCTCCACAGATTCCCCACTTGCAGGAGTTCCAGGTTGCAGTGGATGAAGTCAACAACACTAATCTTCAATCCAAAATCACGGAGGTCAGTGACGTCTGACAAACAAAAGTATCATCTTGATAATAAAAGGCCTGCTATGTTTATAGGTCAGAATAAGTGCACCAATAGAGGGAAGAGCGTGAACATCTAAAGACAATGTAATGAGAAGCAAAGTCTGGAATTTGTTCTCAGTTTGGGCTGTGTTGTTTAGCTACACACTCTGAGGTGAAGTTAATCTGTGTAATCAGAAATAAATTACTGCCTGACTGCAACAAGGCTACATTTTCGATAGACACAATTTTAAAACTATTTATATGATGGAATGACCTGCTTGTCTCCATTTCAGGTAGAAACCTATTTTAACAGCATCCCTAAGAGGGTGACCAATGACACCAAGGATGTAGTTGAAAGTGAGTGAAAAACATTTACTGTCACAAACTTTAGGCCTGCTCTTCTCTTTTTACATTTTAATTTCTTGATTAACAATTTTTTAAAAAGCTACTTGTACTTGTGTGTCTCTCTATTTTTAGGCAGCAAGAAGGTGTTGGGTGACATAAAAACACAAATCTCCCAGGCTATCAGTGACATCCCTTTATCTAGTTTGACCAACCTGTCAGGGACTCTGAACCAGGTGCAGAGAGAAATCGACATGGTCGCACCACAGGTTGAGAGTGGCGAGTATATTAGGTAAAACATCAGGATGTGCTGACACACATTATCAATGCAAGAAAATGCAGAAAATCTATAATTACAGGTGTTTACTTCTTCAGATGGGCAGTGTGTGTGGCCCTGTGCTGTGTGGTCCTCCTGGTGGTGGTGTGTAACCTCATAGGTCTGGTCCTGGGTCCTATGGGTCTGTCACCCAAAGCAGACACCACAAAGCGCTCCTGCACGGCGGACTGTGGAGGCACCTTCCTCATGATGTGAGTGCTGGGTTGTTATTTCAGTTTAATTTTTAGTCACCGAGCTGATGCTGTCATCCAGCAAGGAAACATGAAACTGTTCAAACTGTTTCAACTTTTGAGCTTTTGTTTGACCTATGACCCTGGCTATGGTCACAGGGGTGCAGGTTTCAGCTTCCTATTCTCCTGGCTGTTGATGTTAGTGGTGCTGGTGCTGTTCCTGCTGGGCGGGAACGTTTACACACTGATCTGTCAGCCCTGGAAAAACGGACAACTGCTAAAGGTAGTAACACAAAAACAAACACCTGCACACATCTATACATTCGCCTGCATCAGAAATAGAAAGACACACTACAGACGCCGTGTTAAATATCTTTTTGTTAATATTATTGCCTCTTCTCTCCACAGTTCATTGACACTCCAGGTTTAATTCCAGGGTTGGAGATTGGTCCATATTTGGGACTGAAAACCAATATCAATATCTCTGATATCTATAGGTATGAGAGGCCATTTCACCTCTCACACAGGAGCAAATGCATACAGACTTGTCTCCATGTAGTTTAGTTTCATTTGCTCTCTTACAACATCCATCACACACCCGTCCATCACAGAAAATAAATTCAGTGTTTTTTTCCCTTTTTTCTTTGTGGGTGTAAATTTAGTTGGATCTATGAAGCATTTTAATCTGTGATTGTGATTGGAGCTTGTTAAAATAGTTTGATTTGACTTGATGTTAACGTTTACAGAGACTGTAAGGACAACCAGCCTCTGTGGACAACTCTCCACTTGTATGAGCTTATAAACCTTGACAACCTGCTCAATGTATCTAAGGTAAGTTTCCTTTTCAGTTTCTCAAACCTACAATAACTTCTATGTGCCTTAAACATAATGTTGAAATTCTCACAATTTATAATGTTTTTTCCTTTTTTTTGGTCACACACAGTACACTGTGCAGATCCGGCAGAACTTTGAGAATACAAACATGACTCTGCCCACCATTGTTCTCCTGAGCCCCGAAGTTAAAAAGCAACTCAACAACTTCTCCACCGCGGCTAAAAATGCTTCCTCCACCTCAATCACACAGCAGGTATGCATTTTTCATATGCTTGAATGCACCTTTGTGTACTGTCATTACATGTATCCATGTGTAATATGTACTTGCAATACAGTGTTCCTTGCTTGTGTCTCCCAGATGAACATTTCTGGAATCAATCTGAACAACACAGCAGACACACTTGATAAGCTTGCTGATAATCACGTGAGTCAATGTTAACACATAATCCCCTGTTAATGTTTTCCTCTCTGCTTTTCTGCAATTTGAACCTGTCACATGATTACTACCTGAATATGGTGGTTTCTGATGACCATTGTATCTACTAAACCAGCCATTTTCTTGTTTCTAGACAAACGGTATTAATAAAGAGCTCAAAGATGAGGCCATGGAGCTGAGGAAGATCCAGAGCAACATAGAAACAATCATCATCCCACAACTGGTGAGTAGCCTCTGACTCTTCTTTCTCCCACGGTGGCCATCCAGCTGAATTTTAACATAGACATAAACTGCTTTTGCCCTCAGGAAAACCTCAACTTGACCATCGAGAGCCTTCGATCCATTGCAGCAAAAATCCATGTGAGTACACTGACTAACACCTGGAACACCTGGAACTGCCACGAATAAAGATCATCCTCCTCCCTTCCTTTTCAATGGCTCACTCTCTCCTCCCTTCCAGGGCACAGTGGGGGAAGTGCTGATCAACGTGGGAGTAGCACAAGACTTCCTCAACACAAACGCGACACAGATCTTCAAGACCGTGAGTGGAGCCACGAGTCACATGAGTTAGATGAAAAAGTGCTCCATGTGGTCTGTTTATGCCTGTGGTCGGTCAGATATTTAGCTAGAGGGGGCGAGGGGGAGGTGCTATGGCTTAGATAGTACGGGTTTCCTGGTTGTAGTTAAAACAATGTGCTTGTAGGTTCCACATCCACAGGGCATGAATTACAATTAGTGTCCAATCGTATTGGTCTTCAGTTGGTAATGCATTCATCGAAGTACTGAGAGGTCCAGGATGACACTCAAGGTCCATTTTCTGTCATGTAAACGTTGCTGCACAGATAATACTTATCTGTTGGATTAAGTAATGTTGGTTTTGGTCTTTTTATTAGATTTGTTAACAATATGAGAAATATAGAAATTCACCAGTCTCATTCTTGAATGTTTTAATGCACTTTCCTCTGCGATTTCCTCTGTGCATTAAATGTGCTATGTTATTAAACATTTCTAATCACATTGTCTTAACATAACGCTATTGCAGTTATCTAGAGGTCACTTAAGAGGATTTACCCAGAATTCCACTTGAGATGGCTAGGGCTTCCACTGATTCCTCCAGACCTCCCCGCTGTAAAGCAAGGAGGAAATGTGTGGAATTTACTCTCGCTCTTTCTCCATCCCAGGAAAGCAGAAAGTTTTTGGACTGTCAGCTGGGCTACTTTGTTGCTTACGCTGACTACGCCAACCTCACGGTAAAATCTGTTCAGATTTTTACGCTTTTAACATACTTTGCATGCACTCAAAGCAGGTAAAGTATGAGTCCAATGTCTGTGGATTCTCCCTCAGATCACACAGCAGGTTGGCCGTTGTGGGCCGGTGGCGGGAGCTGTGGGCACCGTTGAGATAATCCTCTGCTCACACATTGTGGAGTCTCTGGTGAGGATCAGATGTTGTTTGCTGCAACTGTGGCTGCACATCGTCATCACTAATTGATTTCTTATTAGCAAATACACAGATGTTTGGAGAGTGGCTAGTTAGAAAAATGGCATTTTTTATGTTTGTCAAACTGCAATAAATCCCTTTCTGTATCAGCTCTGCGTAGTATTCACCCATGCTGTCTCTCTCTTTCTCTTTTTAGAATGCGTTCTGGTTCAGTCTGGGCTGGTGCATGATCTTCTTCATCCCCAGCATCATCTTTTCTGTCAAATTAGCCAAGTACTACAGGAAAATGAAGACTTCTGATGTCTATGAGTAAGTAACACAAACAAACTACAAGATGCATCTTGCTGGATTTCTTTACACACATGTGTACACATGTCCATGTGTGCACATGTTGTGCAACAAGCACACGACTGCTTCATCTGACTGTACTGGCCTGTCTGTAAATATCGCTCTATTTCCAGCAACCTCATAATCATGAACCACATCCCACGGGCCCAGATGAAATCCACCTGAGGGGAAGGCATAAGTGTGATACAGCTTTAAAAGACTGCAGGCACAACTATGGTATGGCATGACAAAATGAAAACAGAATTCTGCACAGATGTGGCACACTGTCACTCTGGTGAGAAATCTCAAGTTGAAAAAAAAAGATTCAGGTTACTAATTTTTTAAATTCCGATTTTTACCATATGGTGGAGAAGCAAAGCCACTTACTCAGTGACTGCTGTGGTCATACAACACATTTCATAGACCACACACAGCATCTTTGAGTTGAACTCAGGGGGCCACAGGGCATAAGGGAATCTGCAGGGATTTTTTTCATCATTTTAAATAAAAAGATTTATTTCATTTATATTGTAGCAATAGAGAAATGTTTTGTATGTATTTAATGTATGAACTGAGCTGCTGTTGGATTCTGAGAATATAGTCTTCATATTTCAAAATGTGAAGGTGATTTTTTGTCACGTTGATGACATTTATGATTTATAAATAGTCATGTTGGTGTGCAGTACTCTCAGAGAACGCAGCAGTGTGTTACCGTGCCAACAGGCATTTGTTATGGGCCACCTTCTATCTCTTCATTGCTGTCGTTCTCTGACTCCAATGCAAAACACTTCATTCTCTTCATTCTTAGTTGAAGTTGCACTAATACTGGAAATCAAATCACAATGTTTTTGTACGAATCATGGAAATGAATACACTATTTTTTGTGGGACAGATTGTCTGTGTAACTGGTCATATCACATATAATGCTGTTTGCAAACTACACACCTGTAACTTAAAAGTTTTTTGTTACCATTTTGCAAATATGTTTTTGTAAATATTGATTTGACTGATAATGATGATTTTGTACCTGTTGATGTTTTATCTTTCTGTTACACAGCACTTTATCTGACCGCCCAATGTGATTAAAAAGGTTGTGAGCAAGTTGTGAAAACTGTTAAGTAAAAATGTTCACCCTTGACACGTCTGCTGCACTTTCTTTAACCTTTTACCCGTAACATAAGTGGGATCTCACAGATCGGTCAGTGTCTTTTTTCCCCCACACAAACCATAAGTGCTTTTCCCAATGTACATTTGCATGAACGGTTTGCAAACTGATACACACTACTGTATCCATAAACGGCATATTTACACAGATTGCAAACATGCAGCTCACCTATTATGATTTGCTATAGCAGACATAGATGTCGTGTCTCTGTGATCGTGATTACTGTCAAGCATGCCAACAGATCAAGAACGTAACTCATGTGACACTGTAGATTAATTGACATATGAGGAAAATTGTGTGAGCAGCTGGTTTCAAAGGTGTAAATATTTAACTTATAATTGAAGATTTCACAATAATATTACCTTACTTCCCTTTTCCAGATAGATACTGCTCAAATAATAACAGACATCCCTTGTGGTAAAGGACTTTTTTTAAGCCCCGGAAGTTTTATAGCACCTGTGTGACGGCACTGAGGTAAAACAAAGCAACAGCAGACACGTTCTTCTAAATCAATTGAAGACAAAGCAACCAGACTGGTTGGTTGCATAAATGATGCATTCAACTCTTCAGCCAGTCAGCATAGGAATGAAATTACAGCCTTTGGGGGAAAATAAGAAATTTAATATAAGGCTGATGATCCATAGACTCACTTATAATCCAATCATGGGAGTCAAAACAGGAGCAGTATGGTTATTGAAACTATAACTCCAGTGTTGCTGTCCTGTAAGTAATTCCGACTTGTGAAAGATAAATTACCTCTAGCCTGAGAGCCCCATTAATATAAGTGATGAAAATGTCCTTTGATGCTGTTATCCTTCTATTGATGCATTAATTCGTGCAGCTCCCTCACATATAGTCAGCTGTTCAGAGACAAAGCAGAGGACAGAGTTAGAGGCAGGACCGTCTGCTCAGATTTATTACTGCTTGCAGGAAGTCATCTATAATTAGAACAAGTGAATCGATGGCATTACAGCAACAGCATGACTCAAAACCTTGTAACATGAGAGGCTGGATACAGGGAAACACAATCTGAAGGGGGAAAAATGTGTGACACAAAGTAAAAGGGTAAAAAAGAGGGAGGAGGGAGGAAATCAGCAGAATATTGTTCTGCAGCTGTCTGGTTCTCAGGACTCAACACTCTCCACTTTCCACCTCTACACTTATTCCACCCCTGTGATCATTCCCTCACATCCCCATGTGGAACCTGTCTATTTGCCGTGAGAAGCAGCGGCCACACGCATGCACTCAGTGTCCGACCTCTGCTTTTTATGTTGTCAGAGTTAAGAGGCGGCCTCTGATTCAGAAGCTTAATGGGTAACGACTGAACATTCCTCTTATGGGCCCTGACCATGGAAAAATTTGAGTGCATTTACACACTTAAATCCATCCACTAAATCACACACACACACACACACACACACACATTGGACTGCAGTTATAAGTGGATTTGTCCATGGAAGGGACATGGTGAAACTCTGGGACAGTGAATCATTTGAATGGATAACTGTGTGTACAAGACCTCAAAGGTTATTTTTCAGGTCAAATAACTGAATGAATAAACCTGAAAGAGTATAATGGCCCAGACATTGGTAGTTGTTTCAAATTGAATAGCATGTGGTCTGTCAGCTAGACCTGTTGTTGTGCAGTTGAATGAATGTGTGAGTGGAATATGCTGAAATAGCTGAGCAAACCAGAACTACAGCTATCTGTGGGAGCAGAGACTTTGCAGGTAGGTGACAATGACACATGTTTAGAAGTATAAAAAGAGGCTTGCTGGCATATAAATGTATTGCTAATTGAATACAACTGTATCTGGAAAACAATGTAATGCAATCTAAAAGCAGCACCACAAGTTAAAGCGATTAAAGCTACCAGAGTGCAATCAAAGCCTCGATGACAATGAACATTACAAGCTTCACATTTGTTGCAGGGCTGTAATACTTGATTGCATTACACTGTACAAACAGTGCTGAAGAATTATTGTGAGGCAGGTTCAGGTGTGAAGAAGTTTTTGGGACCGATGAAGACTTAACATAGCATGGTTTATTGAGTCCAGCCGAGGGGATACAGTACCAGCATAAAACATGTGAACACATCAAATGCCAACACCAAAGATGAAGTATAACAAATTTTGGCCCCTTTTATGTTTCTCTCTTTCCCCTAAGTTTTTCACTCTGTAAGTTTTCCCTCTTAGGTCATCTCAACTGGCCTTAACCTAGAACAACAAATCTATCTGATGTTTACACTCCAATGCTACGTCATATTGGAATCTATTACTATCCACGAGTTGTACTCTAATCTGTGGAGCCAGTCAGTTCTTGTAAACATTCTTGTAAGACTCAGCCTTGGGAGATTCCCAGAGGACACCAATATCTATTAATCTGACGCCTGAGTTACTATCTACCTACCTTATCAGTCTAACTATCATCTCCCTAACAAGGACAGTTACATGTGAAAAATAACTAGAGCTGGAAGGTCAGTGAACACTTGCAGGGTCACCTAAAACCTTTCCCTGTTAAATCAATTAAGCCCCCTAAGAATATCCTTTAACACACAGAACAAGTGACTTAATACGTAAAACTTGGGACAGCAAACAGAGGTTTTATCTTCAGTTTAATAGCATACAGCATCCATTCATAAATACTTGTATACATGTTCTTTTTTTTTCAAATACCGCTTACAGGATCACCAAAAGTAATCAAAGCAGCCATCTAGATGTGAAACTTTGCTGAGCAAATCCAAGAGGAATTCCTACTTGTTCAGAGAAACCAGAAACAAAGTTTAAGGTAAATTTAGATTTAACATCTGAACAGTGATAACATCGGGCTGAGTGGCCTGTGTGGGGAAGTCAGGGAGTTCCCAGTGACTCTGAGATGGGCTGACACATGTCTGTACACAGCGAAACTGGCGGCACTGAACTGAAATAGTTTGCACACATTCTGTCATGCTTGTCTAAGTGTACAGACCTTGGAATGACAGTATTAATACACCAAGCAGGCCAGAGTAAGAAATTAGTGGGTTTCATATTGAAATTAAAATGTGATAATAAAAAAAAACAGCCTTTGACCGTAGAGGCCAAGAGCTGTTCCCCACATCAAAAACAAAACAAAATACTTTACTCCACAATACAGATAACAGGTCCTCTGATCTACCTCCATGTCTTCCTCAGTGGAGCTGAGGTGACGCAGCAGGAATGTGACACTACCCTGTAAATGAAGAGCAGCGCTGTGAAATGCACTCTGATTGTTCTGCAGCATTTTGGAGACTGATTGTCACTCAACATGTCATGAAAGTTTCTCTGTCAGGACCTCACCCATGCAGGGCCTAGGGTTATCCTTGTAGTAGTCTTTCAAATATTGCTACAACATTAATAACATTTTGTTTTGGAGGGCTCCAGTTACATACAAAAAATACCTTCCTTTGTTTAAAACAAGCTATATAGACTGCTTCAAGAGAAGGCATTAACAAAGCAATCAATGACAGGCACTTAAATATACTTATGTTTACAGCACTTAATCAGAAAACATTCATTTCAACAGATGCATCAAAAACATGGTACAAACAATACTGACGGGGGGGTATAAAAGTGCAATCAGTTTTCAGAGCATGGAGAAAACTATCAGGCGCAAGAAGACAGAGGGCCTAACATCTCTAACAACATTATCCTCACAGGGTCCATGAACATGACCTTATGCAAGCAGCAGCATAATCCTAACAGAATTACCTCCAAAATTGAATTTAAAGTCGAACTGTGAGTCACTTTTATTGGGTATTCTGTCTGGAATGTCCTGCGAGTTGCGCTGCGAGGTAGCAGAGTGGACAAGATGGAGTCTAAAGAGATAAATGACAATGTGGAAAGGAAAAATGGAAGACAGGCAGACTGTTTTGGGATTTGGTTTACGGAGGTTGCAAGGTCCGGTTGATCTCACTGAAACCAGGTTAATGTTTAAGCACTTGTAATATGTGAAGTACACAACTAGAAGTCAGTAAAGGAACCTTGGACTCCCCTGTAGCCGCCTCCTCCTCTTCTAAACCAGACCACACTTAAAACAAATATTCAAACACAAAGGCAAGCTTGTCTGGATTAAAACTTAACAGTAAATTACCCAGTGCGTGAACCCACTTTGACATCAACGCATATTAAAGGCAGCTATACTTAGCAACAATTAGCAGACATCAGCTGGCCAAGACAAAGGATACTCTGAGCACAGATAGGATACAACCCCAAATGGGTGTTAGTGGCTTTGTTTTTGACTGAGCGGATCACCACTGCACTGTGTTAATACAACATATTATCATTAATTGATGGTAGTTTGATAAAGGCTATGCAAATTCAATGCCGGAATAACATTCTCATCCTCGTGCAGTTTAGGTTTAAGAGATAAATAACAATCCAGATACAGAATATACATATTAAGACTTAAAATTACCTGCAGTATTTACACTAGTAAGATCTTCAGTAGTCATTTCATAGTTTCTAGTCGTCACACTTCATCTGACATTACCAATCTATTTTAAAAACACCATCAAATATCACAATTAACTGCATTACACTGATGATAGCTGTAACATACTGATATTACTCTGTTTTAATTTGATTGTCAACACACAGTGCATCACAGTTTAGTCAGATTATGTGGGGAATGTTTTATGAAACAGGTTTGGTTCTCCATTTTGAGTCCTTTTTTATGTAAATCAGAATGGGTTAGCAGGTAGTGCCACCCTGGCTCTTTGGACAGTTGTGTGTGTGGATGACTGCCGCTCAGGTGCTTCTGCAAGAAGAGCCGGGGTGATGTTGCTGCCCAGAAAGGAGTCTGTGCTGGAATCTGTGACAGCCCTGGGCTGCTCTGTGGGCTGGCGAGGAGGTGCGGGAGGGGGGTATGATGGTGACTGGAGGATGTCAGCGTAGCGCTGGCTAGGCTTGGTCTCCCTCTGAAGGACTTTTCTCAGCAGAGGTTTCAACAGTCCGATAGTCAACTGGCTCTTCTGCGAGTCCACAAAGGGAGCAGGGGATGATGGGGTTGTATTGGACATGATGGAGAAGGAGAAGGAGGAGGAGGAGGAGGTGGAGGAAGAGGGGGAGGAAGGGGGGGTGTTAGGGGACGGGAGGTTTTTCAGCAACAAGTTGAGAATAGTGGTGACAGTGAGGTCCTCTGGGCACAGCACCCACAGCAGGTCCAGGTAGGGGTCCAGGTCTCTGTGCTGGGCCACCTCGCACAGCAGAGTAGTGAAAATCTCCTTGTTGAGCAGCGGACTCTGCTTGCAGAACTTCTGAGCCACCTGGGTGACCCGCTCCCACTGCTGCTTGGCCATGAGGATCCTGAGAGCCTGGAGAATGGCGTTGGGCCGCCCACAAACCAGCAGCAGCTCCACCTCTAAGTCCTGGTGCTGGTCTCTGTCTAGGCTCAGGCTGGACAAGACGCACAAGGCTCGTTTGTAGAGTGGCACGTTGTTCTCCCCACCCTCCCCTCCTTGCCCAGCGGAGAAGCTCCACGAGGAAGAGGCCAGGCTCAGCCCCAGGCCAGCTGAGCAGCCCTGCTGCTGCTGGGCGAGCTCAAGGAACCTTGGCAACCAGCTGGGCTGGAAGTAGAAAACTGATTTGCAGAGGAGCTCAAACACAGGCAGGGTAGCTGGGGGAGTGGAGCTTGCAGGCTTGGCTTTACAGTTGGCAATGTGATCACTTTTGAGGCTATGATTGTGTTTTGGTCTGCCGTTTGTGTATGGCAAGGAGGCTGGAGCGCTGGGTGTCAGACCAGGACTGAGAACAGTTTTCCACACGTCTGGGGGAGCCCTGCTGGAGAGAGAGCCCTCCCCATTGTAGTGTAGCTGAAGGGCTGCCTGCGTTGCCCTCCACACCTGGGCGGGGAAGATGTTGAAGATGGAGTTGAGGTAAAGCAGTGCCTCTTTATCCAGCTCTGAGGATGACAGCAGCCTGGCTACTTCTTTCTCAACTAGATTCTCACACACTGCCTCCACCTCTTTAACACTTCCCCTCACTAAACTGCCCTTCACCTCTTCCAGAGAGACCAGAGCCTTGAGCTCAGCCTCCAGAGAGCCCATTAGCTTATCTTGTGCTGCTGTACATCCATCTCCTCCATTCTGGGACACCTCTGCTCCTTTCTGCCTCGACCCTGCACTGAGGTAGTTTCTGAGGATTGAGGCTAAAGAAGTGGGAGCCTGGAATCTACCTCCTTTCTTCAGTGCATCCACAGTGAGCTGGGTGCTGCTGAGGCTCCTCTGCTGGTAGTATTTACAGGCCTCCTCAAAGACAGCCTCTACCAGGAGGGCCCCAGGATGAATACTCTCCACTGTAATGACACCAGAAGGCTTTATCTTAGAGTTGCAGTCTCTGGAGTCTTTCTCCTTGTTCACTACCACAAAAAGCCCAGCTTCTGAGATGAGGTGAGGCGTCCATTTTTCAGCCCGGTTTACAAACAATAACCCCTCTCTCTTCAGGATGATTTTTTCCAGCTCTCTGCCACAGTTCACATCTATCAGATGCAGGTTTTGGCCTATCAGCAGCGCCAGGGTGTCCTGGTACATACAGAGGCTAGTGTGAGCGTCACTTGTTACCACGCAGTTGTCTGCCAGTTTGTACACCTGCCGCAGCATCCCATCTTTCTGCAGAAGACACACCCAGCCTGTGCTGAGCAGCAGCAGCAGGCCTCCACTGCCTGTTGGAGAGAAGTTGTAGATCTCAGGTGGCTCAAGAGTTGATAGATATCCTAAACAGTCTGTCACCAGCGTCTTGAAGTCAGACTCTTTAGCCGCTTTCAGGGGAGTGTTTTTACATGTGGTGTTGACTGTGTAGGAGTCACGGCGAGGGGACCAGGAGAGGAAAAATTTGGAGATGCTCAACAGTGGCTTCACTTTCAAGTCCGGAAGAAGATGCACACATTCACCTGAGCTAACCACAGTGAATTTGGGATTGTTGTGGAGGGCGATTTTCACCCCTCCCAGGATGACAGCCCCCTCCTCCACCTCGAAGTCACGTCTGCAGACACAGTATCTCAGCTTATTCCTTGTGGAGCTGAGGGCAGGGGAGCTTCCTGAGGGTGGCCTCTCCTCACACCACACGATGAGATTGGAACAGGCACAGGCTGACACCACTCTTGCCCGGGGGCTGTTGCACAAATCTGACGTTTGAAGGAGATGCCAGCCAGCTTTGCACTCCAGGAACTTCCAGAACTCGGCTTTTCCATCCTCATAAACCACCGCCACAGCTGCTGCGGCTCTGCTGCTGCTGTTACTATTACTGTAGTCCAAATACAAAATATCCACAATAGGCACTGTTCGTGTCAACCTCAAATCCAGCTTCTTCTTGTTCTGGGCCAGCTGGAGTCTTTCATACTTGTCAAAAGTCACAAGACCGACCTTAGGCTTGCGGAGGATAACATGGATGTGGCGTCCATCTGGGCTCAGGCGAACATTTGACTGCTCTTTATGGGTCAGTTTAAAGATCTCAGTCAGTTCTGTAGCGCTAGTATAGTCCCCGAAATCTGACAGTTGCTCCAACACCAACCTCGCCATAACTCCCGGTGTCCAGCGGAATGCTGCTTGTAGTTAATTTGCCCACAGCGTAACTTGTAAACTAGCCTACTAGCTTGTGTGGCACATAAATCTCACCTCGGGCTCCGGAGATGCTAACTCAACGGCATCCCGTTAAGTCCCATGAGAGGCTTCATTCCGTTGTTAACGGACGGGAACAACCTCCGAGAGCCTTCGACCCGGATAACCCCATGTCGGTAGACGACAGCGGAGCTAAACTGACAGTAACCGCTGAAAAACTCTTAAGCCCAAACCGAGAAAGCCACTTTAGTCATTCCGATGCTATGCTAGCACTCCCCCTGACATCACGGGATTTTTAATTTCCGGATACCGAGCATGTTTTGCATAAGAGGAGGAGCTGGACGACGAAGGCACGAGGGCTTGACAAAGATTGTGTACAGGCAAAGAGAGCAGCAACTACCGCTGCAAAAATGGTCTTCAGTCAGCAATCCAGACCAGCTGGTGAGGCTAGTTTCTGTTCAACCAGAGTTAATCATCTCGTAATCTTCACGTTGAAAATTAAAATAGTAATATCTTGAGAAGGAAACTTGCCATAATAATCTCTCTCTCGATATATAAAATATGTCTGAGGGAGGAGGTCAATATACCCTGTTACTCCAAAACGATCAAAAATCTTCTGATAAAAATAGATCTATGGTATTAAATCTCACTCTTGAAATTGGGGCTACAAATGACAAATTATTGTCCAGAGCAGGCCTGTCTCATGTCATGAATTTGATCAGTCCTTTAAGGTGCATGCTTTTGTATTGATTTCTAAATACTTTTACTATCTACACTACAGAGAAAAGTACAATTCACTACTGGGTCACAGTTTTTGCAGTGTTTACTAAAGTGCATTTTAAGCAAGATTCTGAACTGCTTTCAGATCCAGCTTCAGTAGCTGACCTCAGCCTCTGACCTTTCAACAGACAGTACAAGCAAAAAACAGCATGTCGCTTTGGATTTAAAAAATTGGATATTTTGTTTTATTCCTAAGTTTTTGGAGGATACTTCAAAAAAAGTAAAGCAAAGAATATGTGCTGAAATGCTGATGCCATTTAGCTAAAAGCTCCTTGAAAGTTGTGTAGATCATGACAGCTCATCAGTAATATACATGAGAGATGTTTACCATCTGAAAACAATATGTAGATAAGTGCAAATGAGGAACTGTGGTAATTTCCTTGTCTGCTTTGACAGACAAAGTGTTTTTTTCACACAGAGTGTAAATATGGGAACCAGTTTTACTTACATAGATGTGGGGGCAAGAATCCAGCATGGAAACTGAGAAATAGCTTCTTGTTCATTTTGGCAAGGCTGTGAAAAGAGTGGCTAGATAACCAAGTCAGCTGGGTTGATACCAACCTGAGAAAGTGACTCACTTAAATCAGCTTCAGAAATAAAAGCCAACCTGCTTCGAACCTTCTCCTTCAGGAGGATTTAAAAAGTGATGTTTGGTCAGGCATAGATGAGTCTGCAGGAACAGCATGGTAGGTGTCTAAGGGGCCAACTAACATAGCAGGTAACGGTAAAACACTGTTTTGTCTTTGAAGGAAAATAACATTTATTACAACGGGAGTGAAAGGCTCAGTGGTGACTCACAGTTTAAATGAATGTCTGCTCGCTGTGAAGGCCCTGTTTTTTTACTTTAACAAACTTTCATGGAAAATTTCAAGTCAGCCCACACTGTGAAGCAGTGCTTGTGAATTACACTGTACTGACATTTAGATCCTTAGATACAGACAAAGGAATCTGTCATTTGGCTGGCAGACTCACACCAGTGAGCAATATCTATATGGTAGATATTTTATCTGATAAGGTATTTTCACTCTTGGCAGTAGGCAGAGTCTAACAAATCTTAGAAGGTGCCCATCAGATGTCCTTTCCTTTTAGAGAGACTAAAACCAGCACTAAATGTTGTGTGTTTCACTTGTGTGAACTCTTTTAAGCTCACATTGTGATCGAATGAGGGCACAGATGATAAGCTCAAGGATGAGTTTGCTTGTGTTTAATAATATTAAATAAATTAGCCGACAAGCTTGTGATACCAATAACATAATCAAATCATGGTGAAAGTGGTGCTGTCTGTGTCTGACGGCCTCATAGTTATCTATGGCAAAAGCCCTTTAGTCGAACCATCTTGTTTGCATGTTTTTCTTTTACATTTTGAATGTTTTCTAAGTTTTATACCTTCTTGAAAATTCTCCTCTAAAGGTTGATAACTACTTAATTTTTTTTTACTGATGTGTCTGTCATGTTCACTTCATATCCAGGGGGAGGCAGTATTGATCTTCACTCACTGCATGTGGGCAATTTGAAAGTCAAGATACAAACAAAAATGCTTACCAGGGTAGGGTTTAATAGATGGATCATAATGATGTTACCCTGAGTGCACAATGAATATCACATGGCTGCACAGAGCCAGCATCACAAGCCTGATGTTTTCTCTCACAGAAACTTTCAGTTAACTGAACTTCCGTTAAATCTCATGACGTTTATTGTGTCTCTTTCACCTAACTGCTACTCGACAGTCCAGTGAAATCCACAGTCCTCCTGTGTTGGCGAAAGCTGAAGTGCCTTGAGTAGTTTTTGAGGGATGTGAAAATCTTTCATTAACTTTTCCACTTACATTTTTCCAGTCTAAGGATCCAAAGTCAAATGATTTTCTGGTCATATAAGCTGCAACTTAAGCCCCTTTTTTCAGATTCACATGCTTTTTATCTGTTTTTCTCTAACTGGCTGAAAGTAGGTTGTCATATTGCCTTAGAAAGTGTGAAATTTGGTTTTACATGCCAGTTCTTTCTCTGACCCATAGCTTCACAAGAACTTGAATCAGTTTCCATGAGTTTGCTTTTAAAAAGGTGGTGTTGTTCCTGCTTTAAGCTCTGTATACTGTATGTATGTGGGCTGCCTGTATTACTGAACCACAATGCACTTTAAGTGAGACAGGCTACCCATTCATATTGGTGTGCTTGTGTCCATGTATTTATGCCCTATTATGTCTCTGTATCATTGCTGATAAAGTATATGGATTCAAACCGTAGAGTCAAGCCCTACTGCCTCCAGACAGGCTTGCCTTGGACAGAAAACACCTTCTATTAGAGAGTGTGTTTAGTCTGCTGTGCCTGTAGACAGGAAGATAAACTGCTTGTTTGGAGACTAGAGGGGGTTGGAGGCAGAGGAGATTTCCTTTTTGAGTTATATGGTGTGGAAAAGAAAACCAATGGCTGCAACATTTTGCTGCTCAGGGTAAGGAAGATGGGTAGGCTGTCAGCTTTGAATCCTCTCAGGAGAGAATTATTTTAATTTGAGCACAATTTGGAAGAAAGAAATGTCTGTGTGCGTAATTGTGTGAGATATTTCTCAGTCTGATAGGGGTTCAAGAGAGATGCTATTTCCCTGTATCCATGTGTCAAACGAAAGTTGCAGCTGCCTGTCAGCCACCTGTCTCCAGTGAGAACAGGCAGATATTACTGTCACTTTGAGCTCAACGTTGGAAAGCTGTGATGTGTGCAACGTCTCTCACAATATCTGCCTTTTCTTGTGTAAAACATGTCACTGGACCATTTTGTCTTGAGCTTCAAGGATCTTTCATTGACTCTCCTCTGTGTTGACGTACAGTGTAGCCTCATGGGAGGTGAAGTCATCCATCATCAAACATAGCTTTTATTCTCATATCAGAGAAAAAAAGTGGAGGTATTGAGGAAAGATGAATATTATTGAATATTATGAATATTACCTCATTTTAAAATTTTCATTATATTCCATAGATTTTTAATATTCAATTTTAATCTCTTTGAGTGGCATCATTTTAAAACTAGATGCAGTTAAATTGTCAGATTTTCAGTGTGTTTGTGCAAGACAGAACAGACAGAGGAGTATTATATCTAAAATAACTCCAATGAAATTAGGTAAACAATCAGAATGGAAAAACCATGCTGCTCATGTTAGGTGCTGTTTTGCGAGGATCCATATGTGGACTCAAGGCAGATTAGTTCTCAATATGACAGTTTATTGACAGGTTAGGGAATTTGCAAAGGTGAGTGTCATGGTTCTGAGGCGGAGAGTAAGGCAGGCTGGGGAAACCAAACTCCAAGAACCCTGGGCAGGGCTGGGAAGCTGCGTCCTCACGAACTGAGCAGAGATCTGGGAGGAAAGGGAGAAAACACAGGCGAAAACACTGGTAGGTAAACAGACAATCTGGTGCTGA
This sequence comes from Lepomis macrochirus, assembly GCA_024633595.2. Taxonomy (NCBI): domain Eukaryota; kingdom Metazoa; phylum Chordata; class Actinopteri; order Centrarchiformes; family Centrarchidae; genus Lepomis; species Lepomis macrochirus. The sequence continues at coordinate 19,583,763 of JALXJV020000020.1, read as the reverse complement.
CTGGAGGTTGAGCCGGGTCTTTATAGCAGGAGTTGTTTATGGTGACGAGCCTCAGGTGTGGAGCTCCACGGGAGACCAGCTGGAACACCCCCCCATACGAAACATGCACACACACACACACACACGAGACAAAGACTGACAGGAACAATAAGGGAAGAAACAGAGGAAAACATGAGGGCAGAAGAGGTGGCACAGCCAGATCATGACAGCTCATCAGTAATCTACATGAGAGATGTTTACCATCTGAATTTTTGATGGCTGAGAGGACTCCAATAGTTTGAATGTTCCATTTATTTCTCTCCAGAACTTCCTTCACACTGACGGAGTCCTTTAAGTGGTAAATAATTTTCAGCAAGATTATATTTTAACATCCAAGTGCACATCTCTGGAGCGACTCTACAATATTGACTGCCAGTACCACATGTAGTGGCAATTCATCATAGACCATTGGTCCCAGAGTACAGAGAGGTGAAATGATGTGGAGAAACGGAAGGCAAACACACTCATAGATAAATGAACTATGACTGACCGTATCCTCAGCTGAGACGAGGATGACCAAGTCATGACCAATGTCATGCTGGACGGCAAGTTAACAGTCATTTTAGAAATGATATTGGCCATTAGTTTGGTATAATGAAGAAAGTTGATGTTTGACATAGAGAAAAAAAGTTGTAATGAGAATATCACAGACTTACTGATAATCCTTGAAATGAAACTTGTGATGTTCCTCAAGTGAACCCCAGTGAGAGGTCACAGCAGTGCTGAAATGTCTGTAGCACTGTCACTCATAACAGATACCTCGCCTCATGAGCTGATTAGATAACAGGCCATTTGCAATTGGCTGTCCCTCTGCATTTAGCACCAGGCTCTTATCTCAATGATCCATACCCCGACTCTGAGCATAAATAGCATTAGCGCTCACATCACACTATTAATCGGATTCATGGCCCTTGGCTCATTGCGGGATGTGCTGATGTTTTGGGAGCCCTTTGCCTCTCTTGCTTGTCTCCTATCCCCACATCTCTTATCCTGTTCTGTCCTCATAAAAGGCACACATTAGCTACTGAAGTGCAGTACTGTTTGGGACCACAGATTGGCAGTATCTGTATTGGCTTTGATGGTAACTGAGGTTGGTCATGTGAGGATAAAAGAAGGTTGTGCCACCACTGTTCTTACACAGAGCTTGCTGATTGAACTGTTTGACCATATCCAGAGGGTTTAGAGTAGAGGATATGTAGTCTGCCATCAAATCCTCCCTCTGCCTGTGATTTTGACAAGGGAACTTACCAGCCAATAACACAAATCCATCTCCTCTGTGTTTCATAGCTACGGAAACAGGTGTGAGTCACTGTGCTTGCTGCAGCTTTCAGTGTACAATGTCTTGGTGGAGCAAAAGATCAAAGAACAGGATTCAGCCATAGCTTCCCCTCTGATTTCCTGTTCATTTCACCTCACTGCCTCTTCATTAATCAGCCTGGAATTGTATCAAGGTTCCCCTCCACCTCTGGTATTTATGCTCTCCCTTTCTCTTTCAGCCTCAGCTTTGGCTTGTCACTCCTTCTGCTTCCATCGCTCTGTCTAATAATTGCTTTTGAGATAAACCCTCCGATGCAGTTTCTTTTCTTTTTTTTTGCCACTGAAAGCATCCTCCTCACCTCAGCAACATGGAACAGTCAAACCGGTATCAGTGTAGCCTTTGATCATGCAGAGCATCCTTTCCCCAGCCTTGGCCTAATTTAACTGGTTCTGCATTCACAAAACCTTGATGCTGTCACTTAAAAGTCCTTGAACCTTGACTGCATTTTGAGGTGAATTTGACAGCACCATACTCAGCATGATCAGACGCTCTAAATACAAGTGGCGTGTGTGCATGTGTACTTAGGCGTGTGTTTATTTGTGTGTGAAAGGTGTGTACGTGCTGAGCACGTTGCCGGTGGTTTCCTCTCACATTTGTCCCACCTGCATGAAAAGAGAAGCGTTGAAACCTGCCATGAACTTGAGCATGATGAGTAGGCGCTAAGGCGATGAGCTGTGAAGTTATAATGTCTTGCCATGTCACTACAACTTGGTGGCATTTAAAGAATTCTCTGGGTGGGCTTTCAGAAATTGCCTTTATGTGCCTGTAATCTTCTATTGGCAACAACATCTGTTTCCCTTGCTCTTGGACACACAGACAAGCACATACAGACATGCACTGTCACCTCTCTCTTTCCCTCCTTCTCTTGCTGCTGCTTTTGTTAACTGAACGTTATATTCTGCTCTAAGACTCCTGCATATGGTGCAGATCCAGCAAGCAAACATTATACTGGAGACAGCTTATTATAAATACCAGCAGTCAGCTGCCATCAGATCAGACTGAACATATAAATGAAGCAGACACTAAAGCAGGTGGTAAACCCTCCAAGAATCCTGTTTCCTGTACACCTTGAGAAGGATCAGCTAAAGGACATAGTGTCATAGTTCCATCCTTCCTATCAGTAATTATAACTTTACTTTATTCCTAAGAACTGGGAATGTGATAACATTGCTAAAAATATGATTACTAGACCAGAAACACTAGCTTTTATGTTATAAACATCCATCACATTACATGACCGGCTGTTTCTGCCACTGGTTTGGGTTTGTGGGGTGTGTTTTGCATTTGTTTTCTGTGTTCATTCCCTGCCCTTGTGTTTGCTCTTCTCTGTAGTATGTGCATGTGTTACTTTGGTCATTTGCTTATTTGTCAGGTTTTCTTTTTATGAGTTCATTAGTGTTTCTAGTCGTGTTTTACTGTCTCTGTGTTTATTTATGATGTCTGTGTTATGTTTCATTTTGTAACATTGTTCCTCGTGTGTTTCAGTCAGATTTACTTCCTGTTTTAGTTTGTAGTTAGTATGCGCTAGTGTCTCTTGTCATATTTTACTTCCTGTGCTTGTCCTTGATTGTCTTAGTGGTCTCACCTGTGTGTAATTAGTTTCTTCCTCACCTGTGTATTTAAGTAGTGGTCAACTGTTGCCAGTTCATTATGGATTTTGTTGGGTAGATTTTGTATGTGTTTCTTGTGTGGGTTTATACCACTGGATATATCAGCTCTTTGAGTTTTGGATTGTTTTGTGCTTTGTTTTTTTTATTTTTACGTATGTTTTTTTTTACTCCTCACCGCCTGTAATAAACCACAAAACTCACCACTACCATCTCAGACTGCGTTTGGGTTCACAACCTCTATCTCCAGTGTTCAGCCTTGCCGGCTGAACGTAACAGTTTCTCTGCAATGAGAGCCACTCCCTGGATTCCCGCAGTTTTGCGAAGGTTCAGTTAATGTTAAAGTTTCACTGCTCATGTTTCTTGCCCCGCCCTGCTTTGTTGTAGTGATGTTCCCAGATCTCAGCAGTTACTTTCATGAGTTATAAGTGATGATTGGAAAAACTACCACAATGACACCCATGCTGTAATAAACCAGAAGGAGAAGGGACAGGCTTGAACCTCCTGCATTGGCCCAGCTGAAGTTTGAGCACTACCAACTTTGAGGGTGCTGCACTGTGACTTCCTCTGGAGATTAAAAGTCAAATTTCTCTTTTGAGCATTTATCACAAAACACTCCTCATTCACTTTGCTTACTGTGCATGAAAGCATCCTAACAAGGTAATCACACTTCATTCCGCGCCGTGAGTGGCCGCGCCTCCCCAATTTTTCCTTTGACCAGCTATGAAAATGTAGTGCAGGGGGAGTGATTGTGGTCCAGTAGCTCGATATCACGCTAGAAGGATTGTTGTTGTCATTCTGGCCACTTTGTCTGACCGCTCCAACATCTGGTGTCTGGTTCGTTTTAGATTTTGGCTCTAAGAGTCACATGGGCAACGTGGGCTCAGGGAATAGCTGCAGTCAGGAGCGTAGGTTTAGACAGTGCAGACAGTGCAGCTGCACTGGGGCCCGCACTGTACAGGGGGCCTGTGACAGGAGTAGCTCTGTCAGTTTATGAGCAGGACTTTCTGAGTTTGGACACGTGGTAAAAATGCAAGTGGGAAGCTTAAGGTCTGAGACGTGAATCCAATGCTGAAGCACTCCAGCTACCCTTGGCACTGTGTAAATTTAACCAGCACCGCTGAAAAAGCTTATTAGGAGTATATTTAGTTTTAAGCCTGGTGTTCGCTAGACAAAATGGTCAGCCCTGTTAAAATGACAGTTAAGGTTACTTACAGATGCAGCTAGCTAAGCAAGCTAGCTAGCTCCACCATCTTGACCAAATATGATCATGTCAGTGCCGCTTGTTACAAAAACTCAACGTGGAAGAGCCCTATCGGCCTAACTCGAGGTTTAAAAATAACAATCCATAGGACAACAAGTGATGTTATAAATCAGTACTGTGCACAAGTTAAATATGTAACTCAACACAATATAATCATAAGGTTTGGATCAGGTGGTACATATAGAGTCAAATAAGCGCTTCACCTTTGCCGTGGTGTCTGACACCACAGACCTTTGTGGGTAGGCTACCCTCAAAAGTCTGTAGCAGGCAATAGGCTATAGGGTATATGGTGAAGTATCAAAACAATTATTCCACAGATTCCACCGAATGAATTTAGTTGTGGTTTCTTTGGTATTCGTGTCACACATAGACTGTATATAAGAAGGTGTCACATAGCCCAAGCATGCAGTGATGATTGCTGGGTAATATGTGTTTGGCTGCCCAATCTTAAGTTTCTATTTGATCATGTGACAAGACTCCAGAAACCGGGTGAAACGCAAAATCTGACAAGTAGACTAGCTAGCTGCTTCAAACTTAAAAGTTGTTTCTATAAGAGACAGGAGAGAAAAGAAGCGGAGGGGAGGGTCGCAAAGCTTCCAGATAAGATTGTTTTGGATTACTAAGGATATTGTCCAAGATTTCCATTAATGCAGGCTCATCTGATACCTTTCAAATAGATGAGTAACTTTTCAAGTTGTTTTCAGTGGATTTGGTGTGGGCTGCCACGCCGCTGTTTAAAAGGTTGTTATCATTTTGGGACAGGTCGCCGCCGAGCACCTGTTAGATATTGTGGATGTGCTTGTGGATGTTAAACTGTGTGTGCGCCATAGCTGGCCTGTTTTCAGGACATGGTGTTGTTTACGAGTAGGCCACCTTTCTTTCTTATTCACCTTGTCTGTCGAAAAAGAATGTGGTTGCCGTGATTCGGAAGGTTATTGTAACGTTACTGAAAATGCCGAAAAAGTCTGCATCACTTCACCTCGTGCACTCAGCTGTTTGTAGTGACGTTTCAGGTTTTTGACAATGACAGCACTGGCCATGCTCCTTATAGCTTAACTTTCTCTTTGACTTCTGTAGCCTACTTTGAAAATACAAAAATCTAGGTGACACAGTTCGACTCTAAAATCCATCACATGATGGTAGGACTACCCCATCCGCACGCAACACAGCCAGAAATCCAGAAATGGATTAAAGGAGCTTTAAATTAAGTAGGTTAGACATTTACTGTATCTAATATTATCAGTTGTTAAACCCTGCACAATGAGGAAACAAGGCACACAAATTTGCCAATCGAGGATTCCCGTCTAGACATGGACGCAGTGTTTGTGCGTGTGCTTCTGTTGTGGAGCCCAAGGGCCCATCATAACAGCCTGCACTGGGGCCCGTTGTTAGCCTAATACCTACACTACTGACTGTGGTAGAGCCGGTGCTGTGCATATCCATCCCCCCTATAGGAGGAAAGAAAAGAGAGAAAAATGTAATTTGACGTTATTTGTGAAACTATAAAAATCTCTTATTGTGGGTTTGTGTGTAGGCTACTGTCTGTGAGGTAGAGGTGGGTCTAATTTATGCCTGGCATTACAACACTTCTGTTGTCTGTTGGTCTACTCAGGTTTGAAAATGAACCGGAATGCAGATGAAATACAGTTACTGGTTGTGCTGGTTGCACATTGATGCATGTACCAAACTTATCTTGCTCAAATTTAATCTCTTGTATTGTGTTTTAATAGAGTTCTCTGCTGCAAGTTGAAGATTTTATTGGACTTTAATATTTGTAGAAAACAAATCCATTTTCAATAGGCCTAGTACACTTGTACAGAAAGGTTTAGACAGAGTTGAGTCCAGTGGTCCAGCAGAAGCAGAAGTTGTTGTCTTTTTCAGATGACCCTGGGTACTGCAGTGGATATTAGGTGTGTTCGAGATGACGGCGGCTGACTTTCGCCAACTTGATAGTGAGCTGCAGGTGACTGCAGGAGCGGGGTATAAAAATGGCGCCGTCAAGTCAGACACATTCTACCTGCGTGAGCTTACTGTGAGCTGAGATCAATGACTGATCTTGCGGCAATTGCAAAGAAAAATGTCACGAGACTAGGCAAAAGTGTGGTTCCGACTTTGTGCAGTCTGAGAAAAGCATCTGCGCCGCCGCTTTTTATACCCTGCCCCTGCAGTCACCTGCAACTCATGTTAGACTATGAAGTCGAATGTGACTATGAAGTCAGCCACCGTCCTCTCGAATGCGCCTACAACTCATGGGAGGAAATGTTGCTACCGTCAGGTGGCAGATGTAGCTAATAAACTGCTCTCACATTTACAGATCTGTGTTTTACAGATCTCTGAGGTAGCCTACAGATTGGACAAAATTCCACAAATGCGTATAATAGAAGGTACAAATGTAATGTGACAGGAAATGATCGGCAAGTGTACAAAAACTGTTCTGTCTAAAAAAAAGATCCACAAATGTGTAAATAAAACTTTGTATGTGAAATTAAAATATGTGTACAGAGTAAATTGTACATATTTGCAAATTGCACTGTATTTTTTTGGATATGATTTTACACAACACAAATGTAAAAATTCATCTTTTGGCTTATGGGATATTTGTGTGCATATTTTTTTACAGTACACATTTGTGGATTGTTTTCTGCGGGGTACAAAAAGTCCAATAAAATCTTACATAGGTCTATCCTTCAAGGCTTCTAGATTTTAAAAGCTGAAAGCTGCACATTTATGATCCCCATTATTGCCCTTTTCTCCTAAAATAGAAGTGAAAATAAAAATTGCTGTCATACAGTCTGAGGAAAAGCCTGTTTCAAGGCTGATTTGGACACACCATTCACTTACATTTACCGTCAGTACTGAGATTACTCCAATACAAAAGCATGAAATATGCATACCATATTAAATGAAGATAAATCTGTATTTTCCAGGGACAGGAGACCTGCCATCTCGTATTATCCTCCCTGCAGGCCTGAACATGCCTGTCCCATTTATCTGACCTTAGCTCTTCCACACATGGATGGTGGAGGGAATATGAATACGTACAGCTATACCTAGCACATTACAGGCTTATTGATTAATTCGCTGTGTGGCTACATCTCACGAGGAAATGGCTTTGACACTGTTGGCCTTTGCTTGATAAATTAGGTCCCTGGGTAGGCATCCAATGTTACACTGCTCATTCATTATGAGCTAACCACAGGCCATATGACAGGGAAAGTTCTGTAGCACCACACATTAGGATGAGAAACATTGTGAGCCACACTTCCCTCCAGCGTTTGAAAAAAGTTTTACACCAGTCAACAAATATTATATATATATTCACATCACATGTTTAAATGTTTTATCTATGAGTATATAAGCTGTATAGTAATTTGCTTTTGTCCTTAAACACTGCAAAATCTAGGGACCTTGGCAGTAAAGAGGGATGAGTTCAGAGATGCAGTGGCTAACAATTAGCCAGCGCACTTCCTAATTGGAGGGAGGTGGAACTCAGGGGACAGAAGAGATTGGTGGAGAGTTTTACAACGGATGTAATGATTTCCTGTGGGTAGCAGAGAAGCCAGGAGTAGCCCTGATCAAGTAGGGGTCGAGTCGGGGGATCAGTGGATGAGGAAAGCAGCTATCTTGAGACTCATTTGTGTAGCAGCTCTACTCTGAGAGAAAGGGACGCCACGGACTCTTGGATCTGGATCAATGTCCGACTTCTTCACCCTCCTGCCTCTTTCTGTCAGTATGTTTGTATTCCTCTTTTGTTACTCTTATGAACTTTTCGCCTGAGGAGCTTTAGGCGAGAACAGACCATCTGATCCTCTGTCTTTCCAGGAGTCTTTCTTGCATTCTTGATGTTTTGGTTTGTGACTTTATTCTTCCTCATTCTTCCTCATATCCAGAGTGTGTCATTCAAACTAGGGCTGGATGTTTTACCTAAAATCAAAATCACGATTAAATGAACATTTCACCTCTATTACGATTATTGAATGATTATTTTGTTTTTAAACGTTGTTTTTTGCCCTCATATTTCACTGGTTTATACTGTAAATATGCTCAACTATTAAAGCTTGGGTTTATTTACTCACAGATTTCACCAATCCATTAGGCTATCTAAATGTTAATTAATAAGGTAATGTTGATGTGCACATTACAGAGACATGGTACCCCTATATTCGGAGCATTGCCGCTGCTGATTCTGACCGGAGATACTAAAATTTCTCTCAATTATTAATATCAACCCGCACACTGTGTGAGCTTGATAAAACACGCTTTTGTAGCTTCCTCTTCTCATTCATCAAAGGACAAATGTGTTTACGTAGTGAGTTAGTGGACGAGCAACGGGAACGTGCAGCAGGAAGTGATGCTGAAAGCGAGCAAGTAATAAGTTGTCGGTCTGGAAGTACATGTACAGTGTAGGTCACAGTGTTAGCGCTAACTAACATTTCCCTGAGCTTTAGACTCCGGTCTGAAGGTTGAGCTGGACTGGACGGGGCAGAATAATGTGACTACACACTAAGTAGGATGTTTCAAGGGCAAAGTAAATGAACACACACATAAAAACAGGATTAAATAACTGAAATAACTGACATGGGGAAATTTGGCTCTGAATTTCAGTTTTGATTACTTTTCAATTAATTGTCTAGTTCTAATTCAAACTCTACCTCCCTAATAGGGAGGGCTGGGTATCACACCTCAATACTACTGACTGAAAGAAGGTTCATTCATTATTGACCAAGTTAAATTTAAATCTTTCTGAAACCTTTTTAATAAGACATAGAATCTAATAAACCTTTTTGATAGTGGACATTTTGATTTTTTTCACTGCAGGAAAAGCACAGGTATAACTGATAACATTATGCTGGCTCACTGGGACACTTGATGGAACTGAGCTATCTTTAATGAAATTTGTTTTGCAAAACCTTTTCCTGCTATGACAAGTCAAATTTTCTGCTGGAGTCATGTTTCATGGTTCACAATGTTTCATACTGACCAAAGTATAAAAAGTATGGAGAAAAAACAGCAGAATGACAATGCCTAGAATAACATTAATTTATTGAATAACATTTGTGAATTTCCAGCTATATATAACAATAATACAGATTTAATTTAATTTAATGAACAAATTTATACATACTCTCTACAAAATGAAAGTGAAATTTAAGATTTTTCACAGCATGCATGTAGTTGTCATGGTTTTGAGTTTTAGTTAAGATATTACCCATTTATTATATAGGCAATATCTAATATTGTTTTGCAGGGGTGGGAGAAATAATCGATTCTTAGATGCATCGTGATGCGGATGTGGAAGATTATTAATCGATTAAGAAATGTCTAAAAATCGATTATTTAAATGTTAATTGATAACGTAATGTTGATGGAACGCAAAAGGTGGAACTTGGGGAAGTGCAGTGCCGGACCGTCTGTGGAGCGCACACAACAGAGAGACCAGTGTCCCCCTGTATTCGGCACCACTGTGGAATGAATAACCACCCCAAAGTGTCTGTCAATCATTAATAGCGTAGGTCACTGTGTGACCGTTAATAAAAGTCTGTAGTTTCACCAACGGCTGGAAAAGTGAAGGCTGTTAGCGCTTGCTAACATCTCCCTGTACAAGTGCTTGCTCTGTCCACCACCCCAGACTCTGGACTTTTGGGGACAGAGCCTTCAGCGTCACACAGACCTCACACTCTGGAACTTCATCCCACAGAGATCCGAAATGCTCCCTGTCAGGACATTTTCAAAAATCTACTAAAACTCAGCTTTACCACAGGCATGTTGTTCTGTCACTGTAACTGTGTGTAAAGCGTCCTTGGGTCCCGTGAAAGGTGCTAAAAAGATTTATTTATTTATGTAACGTTAGCTAAATTTGTAATGAAGTAATATTAATTATCAGCTGTATGTCATTACTAACTAACCTACTAGTCAAGGGTTGAGAACATCAGGCACAAGCTTAGACTAAACTGGTGTACAGCTCTGTCCTATACACATACTGAACATCCTAATAATTTTATTTCAGTTTTCAGAGGAGTCTGACAACTGGTTGTTAATGAAATGAGGGACCATAGAGTTGAGGTTAATAAAGTAAATCAGGTATGCAAACTAGTCCTTTTAAGCTAATTAGGAGAGGTTTCTTTTGGACATTAATGGGCAAAATTAAATACTTATATAATTATCTAGGGATCCTGTATAGAAAAAATATGATGCATCAAGATGCATCGATAATTGTTTTATAATCGAATCGCAGCCCTCTGAATCGTAATCGAATCATGAGGTGCCCAGAGATTCCCACCCCTATTGTTTTCTTTTGTAATACTCATATCCCAGTCACTTTACTTCTTATCTTTGTGTGTTGCCCACCAGTTTTGATTGTCTGTCCAGCTGTGTTTAGTTTCACCTGTGTTTAGTTATCCTCTTCTCACTAATTTAGTGAGGAGAGGTTCCTTTGTCAAAGTGCCTGTCTGTGTCCTTGTGTCTAGTGTTTTAGCCATTTCCCCGGTTGTTTGTTTTGGGTTGTTTACTTGGACTACGGCTGTTCTTTTGGATTTTGCCTGCTGCCTTTCAGCTTTGTTTGCCTGCCTTATCTGGTTTTGACATGTGCCCGCCTGACCATCCTTGGATGCCTTATGTTCTTTCACTTTCACTGCCATTACATCTGTGACTGGTACCAGATCTGAATTTGGGTCCTATTCCTTGTGTTACTGGTTACCCTGCTTGCACAGCTGTGACAGTAGCAAGTAGTGTTTTCCTCTTTAACCTCATGCTATGTCATTTATACTATAAACTGATGCAGACACAAGGATTAAAAAGGTTGTTAGTAAGTGAGATGAGGAGGCATGCCACCCCTTCTCCATCCTCTGGTAGCAGAAGGCTTGTTCAGTTGAATATGCTAGCCTAGCCTGGACTGATCCTTTATCTGATTGAGATTTACACAATAGAATCTATGGCCGTGACAATAGCTCTGAAACAGGAGAAGCCTAACTGTGCTGTTATTGCAAAATCCATGGAGCTGAAGTATCAGAATTGTTCTTGACTTTTTTCATTTTAGACTATTTAACCAGGCAAGTTATTGTACAGTTTTCTTCTGTTAAAGGGACCGTGTCTAGTTTTCAGTGGCCTATAGCAGGGAGGTTTAAGATCGCAACCGCTACATTCCAAGTGTGTGCTTGTGCTCAAATAAAGGCTCGTGCACAACTTTAAGCATCGGCCGATGGCCGTGCTATTCACACTACACAATTTGCTGTCTTGTGAGTGGAGTCTGAAGTCATTGTGGCGTTCACTCTATGTGACAGATCATTGACAGTGGGTCACACACTACGCGAGCCAACAAGGACTCTGTCACCCGACGTTGGTCTCCAAACCACGTTTTGTCAAGAAAACACACTGAAATGTGAAACGGGAAATGACGCAAATGACAAAAATATGGGTGAAAGAATGGATTAGCTCACGCAGGTAGCAGGGATCGTCTGAGCTACAGAGAGAGCCGTGGTGAGTAAAAAGTGTTTTGCATTGAAAAAGTAGCTGCCTGCTCTCATTGGCAAGTAAGGCATTCAGTTATATTTTTACTTTTATAATTTAACATTACTTGTACTGAAACTCATCTTTTGCATCAAAAAAAATTAAATGAGGGGTGTCCCGGTGGCCTGGGGGTTTGGGGTACTGACAGTGTTACAGCATACATGATTTGAGTCGTCCTTCCTGTCTCCCCTCATTTTCTGCCATAAAACGATAATAAAGACAAAACAAAAAGACATATTGTAAAAAATACAGACCTTCTCTGTCTTTGACCGTTGTGTTCAGTCTGGTGTTGCAGAGGCATCAACTAATGTATCTGTCATTCTCATTTACCCCTTCTTTATCCCCTCTCCCTCTTATTTTCTCCTCCTCTTACCTGTCTCCACACGCTGCTTTTGTCATGCCCATTAGTCCTCGTCATACAATTGAAACCTGGGGCCTGCAACTCTGCCACCATAAAAGCGATGAAGAAAACAAGAAAGGGCGGGAGAAAATTAAAGTGTAAGACACAGAGAAGACTTGTGATGGTGTCTTTAGATGTAGCTGTTGTTTATGAAGCCCTCTTTTTCTTAACTGATAGTCACTACCATTATTGATCAGATTTAAGCGTCAAGATAAGATAAGAGGGTGCACTAAATGCCTGTCAGTTGTGGATTACAGGTTAACTTCCTTTTCCACCTCTAACACCCCTCTCCTGTCTGTATTTCAATGGCTTAGTGCATCATGTCAAAACTTTTGCTTTTAAAAACAGGAACAAATTGTCCAGTGGGACTTAGCAACAGTGCAGTGTTGTGGATTTATTGTTGTGGTTCCTGTTTTATGACAACAATGGGTTTGAGAGGGAGGAGAGTCTAAATTAGACCGTAGATCAGGGAAACCGCCAAACACTGATCCTGGAGGGTTGATGGATGAATAATGGTGTCTCTGTTCCTAAGAGCCCTTGGCATATGGCAATTAAAGCAGCATGTACACGTGGAGGGCCTGCAGACAGACAGGTGCTCGCACATGCACACTCATACATACACACACACAAACACGCACGATTTCTGTTGCGGACCAAAAAGCGAGGTGAATACAAAACATGGGGTTGGATTTAAAAAAGTTTCATTTGGGGTAACCTGGAAAATGACAGTTTCTTAAATAAATCATTTAAAGCCATTTTATTCATGTTTTGTGCCATTGTAGAGAAGTTATATACTTTGTAATTCCAAAATCAAGCATTCAGGATGAGATGGCAGGATGCTTATCTGGCTAGCTGGTTTGTAGTCATGCAAAATGAAAATAAAGTGAACATGGTGCACTAATTTCAATTATTTTACATATTTTAATATGTGCTTATATAAACAACTAAATGACAAAATTACTTGTATCATTATTTTTTTTTACTTGTAGTGTTGTGTATTGTGGCTCATTGTGGGACCCACAGTAATGTTTGCTTTGTCAATGGACTCTGTTATATTGGCATATTGATAAACACATAACAGTGGGCACCCCCATTCTCCCCATGAAACATAGGTAAGGATGCCAATGCGTGTATGTCATAAAACATAGCTGTAAAGGCACCATTGCTGGTAGTTACATCTAAATAAAATCCAATTTTTTTAAGGTAACATTGGAACTTACAGAATCAGTATCTACACACTGTCTGATTTCACTTGTTAATGCTACAAATATATTGATATTGTGTGAATGCAGCACAAGTTTCCAATCTCATTTTTTGTGCCCATTCAAAGACTGAACCCAGTTAAAAGAGTATCGTCAGGACACCTTCAATGAGTTCAAAATATATGTATAACATCAGCTGGTTATGGGGTCTGATAGTAGGTTGATTTATTTGACATTTACCGGGAGGGTCATGTTTGATCATTGCAGAGCGCCAAACCTGTGCAGGGGATATTTAACACAGTCAACAAACAAACAAATCATTTAAGTAATACAGTGCTTAGAATGAGATAACATTGACTACTGTTAATGGAATTTCCAATATTTTCCCCTGCACAGGAAAAGTAAAAGTCTCAGACACCATGTTGCTCTCTACTCTCTGAAAAGATAAAGGAAAGAGTCCTCCTCCTCAAAGTAGATAGGAGTTATGGTGACAAAGGAAAGAGGGTGTGAGAGAGTAGATGAGAGTGGGTGTTGGACAGATTTGAGATTACTGTTTTTACCTCCTCTACACTTAATATCCATCACTTTCTAAATCTCCGTCGAGCTGTAACTATGACTCAGCCAGCGTCTTAGATAACTGGAAGATGGCTGGAGAGACAACGAGCAGCAGTGCGTGACTTCTAAAAACAGCCACTTTATTACATCAATGTGGGACTTTAATCTGTAATCTAACAGACACATTCATCATATTGACGGAAATCACACACACCTTCTGATAAAGGTCTTCACTTAATTGAAATTAGTTGGATTATTATTTTTAGTGCAATATATTAAAAAGCTTTTCATGGCACGCTGCATTTAATTTTGTTGGACGATGATAAAGCCTTTTCAGTAATCCAACAAATAAGGCCGTAACAAATAATGTCACTTCCTCTGGTGATTGATGATGTTTATATCCACGAGCGATGACAGCAACAGATGCTGTGATTAAGCAGACATTGACACACACACACACACACACTACCTACACTACACACACCTACACACACACACTGACACACACACACACACACACACACACACACACACACACACACTAATATACATGCACAGAAAGATTAAAAACTTTTAACAATGATGATGTGTTGTTTTTTTCCAAGTATATGATATTGTTTAAATAATTATCTTAATTGCAACAATCACTCGAAGCTTAGAGGTGTTAACATTCACTCTATTTTTTAAATTCTATTGTTCTTTTACTCAGGCATCTGTGTTAGAACCGAATATCGAGCTAGGAAATTTCTCTTGAGTGACAAAAATACTTTTTTCTTGATCTAAATTATTAACGTGATAAGTAGCAACCCTCTGAACAAGTGAAGTGTGCAAGATCGCATGAGTTCACAAAACAGAAATGCTAATCAAACTTTCAGACAAAGTAGAACTTGCTAACTTGTAAAGGAGCTAATTAACTCATTCTCTCAGTGATAGTACAGCCAATAATGTGTACCTTGTACATGTATACCCACTGCATATTCAAACGCTTGAGCTCATTAAGGTAAGAGGTTTCAAGGTGATTGACAGCCCTTCTTAGTTCAATACATGGCTCATGTTGCACTGTGGTCTACTGATATGGCTAAGAAGCAGACACTACATCGTGTGGTCCTGCCCATAATTCTTTTTAAGCATGTCATGATTCAGCAATTTATAGCTGTGCTGTGGAGATAATGTGGTGGCTTTGAAGGGATTTACACAAGTAGGTGTTGTTGTTTCTCCTGACGCTGTGGCAGGGTCCTTACTGTTGTGTGCTGGGAAGTGTTTGACTGCGAGCTGTCAATGACGCCATTGGCAGAGTGGGGTAAACATGGGCTGCAGTCTAATACCTTGGCATTAGCTGTTGAAACTGGGACCGAAAGATTTGGCAGCCCTCTAAGCTAATATCTGGGGAGATAACAAGTTATTGGCCAGACTGATTTCAAATGCTGTGTGACTAATTGAAGAGGGGTTTTCCAAAGCTCACTCACTCAATGTTTGGTCCCCTGTCATCACCAGCCAAGTGAATCTTATTACTTGAGTTTGAAATGAAGAGAAAATGTCCATTTTGTTGGAATTTCTTTAGTCAGAGTCTGAAAAATCTGTCTAGTGAGTAGAGTATGAGTAATATGAGTGTAAAGGCACATTATTCTTCAAGGTGGTTGTAGATCTGAAACCCGCCTCCCCGAAAAACCTATTCTATTGTAAGTTATCAGGTATCATCAGCTACAAGGGTCAGTTGCATCCAATCAGGCCTAAGATTAATTTTAATAGACTGTTATTACGGTTTTGAATGTTTCCCTATTTGACATTAATATGACATTTGTTACATTAGACTCAAATTTGTTATTATCTGCCGAGTTTACCTAAAGTCATGTTGGGTGTCATTCAAGCCACATGTAACACTTTCTAGAGCCAATCAGTCTGTCTACCAAATAAATCTGTTTCTTCACAATCCATACATCACATACATATATCAAAACAAATGTTGTATGGCTGACCCCGAATAGTCGAAGATTCGATGCTTCGATGGATGGAACCTGATTCAACTATCAATCTCACGGTCGAAACTTCATGCTGTTTTGGGCGATATGGCGATACTGGTTTTCTCCCAGTAAGTTAATACACTGCTTATTACATTATACTTTTCTACATATAATGCTGTAAATAAAAAATGAGAAAAGAAAAAAGCTTTTAATAAATGTTTTTAAAGTGTGTGAATAAATCCAGAATTGTAACCCTAACCATCAAAGTAGGGGGCATCAGTGCGCATGTGTAAGCGTAGCATGTACACAGGATGTGTTTGAGTGTGTAGCAGAAGAGGAACGGAGCCTTAACTTCAACGTTGTTGTGCAGAGTTGTCCACACCTCACGGGACATTCGGATCATTCATCACCATTGATGAACCACTCAAAGAATATTACATCGTTTTTAAATAGTACTTCAAATAGACCCGCGAGGAACTGTGATGTGCATACAGCTGTCGGCCGCACGGCAGGCAGAAAACAGTCAATAAAAAGACTCAGTTTAGCTGGAAATGTTAAGTGTAATTTACACTGACCCCGCTCACAATTACTGCACACACTCAGTAAATGATTCGACTATCAGTCGACTATAGGCAAGACTTGATAATTCTGATTTGACTAAGGATTTGATGTAAATCCTTAGTCCGGGACAGCCTTAAAATGTTGACAAGCAGTGTTTCTGTAGGATTTATATTTAATGGCGAGTGCTTACTTTCTGAGAGCTTTAATGTAAAAACAATCTGGTGGGACGTCATTAGGATAAGTTTGTGTGGGTGTTTTGAAGTAGCAGAAAAGTTTGAGATGAGAAAAATAAGTCAAATTAAGTCTTGTTAATTTATAAAGCACTTTTAACATTTCAGGTTCACACAAAGTGCTTTACAGAGATCAAACACATACACAAGATGTGAGGCAAGATTATCAAAGTGCGTGTGTATCACTGACAGGGTACATAAAATAAAAAATAAGCGGGCCTACTGAAGCTTTGCATCATAAACATGGCTTCAAATGGACAAAGGTTAAGCCCTTAAAGTTATGAACCTTGCTATTTCAGTGCAGTTCAGAATAACATGTTTATTTACCACTGGGTACCGAAAGAGGAGCAACTGATAGCTGTTTACAGCACACAAAGAAATTGTGGGCTGACAGGATTCTTTTGGTCTAGTTTTATTTAAGAAGACTGAAAACGACACTCTGTAAACATAATCAAATGATTTTGATACATAGATTGATCGATCGATAGATACTATACTGTACTGAATTCCCTCCTTATTTGTCAGCAGCATTGGCTGGCATGTGTGGCCATCCTTGGACCAAAATCGTTATATTTCACATTGGTCCTCATGTATGACCTTTTATACTTTACTGGAAATTTCACAATCCACCGAGGTTTTCATTCCTAAGGACTGAGAGTATGAGCTAATTAGGGAAGTTTTAGGCAATGTTTTGAGTGTTTTGGCCAATTAACAAACTTTGCTTTATGATTATTCTGTCCTCACAAGTTTTGCTGTAGTTATAATTATATTTAAAGACACTTAACCTTAATACACTGGGTCTCTCCCTCTCCCACTTCCTGCCTGTATCTCACTGCCTCTGTCTGTCTCTCTTTCTCCAGGCTTTGAAGAGCGATATGTACAGGGCCTCGACATGCTCAGCCAAGCATTAACACTTCACTTTATGTCACACATCCACCCATCCACCCAACAAACACACATGCATGCGCGCATACAAAATACTGACATTCCATCCAACTGACAAGCTGTCTGCTGCACTTCATCCCTAAAAACACTTGTCAAGTCCACCCCAACTCACTCCCTCTCTCTCTGGCACGCACGCACGCACGCACGCCACACAGCAAGCATACCGGTTCACTAAATGTAGCTGCATAGACACAGCTCCATGCTTTAATGATGGCAGAATGCTAGGATTCTGTGAGCTAAGGGAAATCTCCCCCAATTATCCCTGCGGATACAAAGATATGTCCGTGTGTGTGACTGTGACTGTGACCTGTGCATGCTTATGGATGACTTTCTGCCTCTCACTCGGAGATCATTAGAGAACCACTCAGTTGTAACAGATCCCTGTGGAGAGAAGCAGGGAAGAGGGAGAGGAAAGCAAGTGGTAAAAGAGGGAATGAGCTTTTCTTATGTAAAGAAAGAAGTCATGTTTTGTCTGAATTAGTTGAAAAAAAGACCAGCTGCGGAGTTACTGCTGGTTTGGGTAACAACCTGCCATCTAGTTGTGAGATCAACAACAGCTCTCGTCTATCATCCTTACATAGACAGTTTGTCCACCTTTTGTAAAAATAAATAAATGAAATTCAGATGTTCTATAGTATCTATCAATCTGCAGTCTTCCCCCACACAGCTGAAGAGTAATGAGTGGAGCAGTACCTGTTTTGTATCTGCCTGTCACAGTGCTGTGATAACAGGCTGATACTAGGAAAAAAGCCTGGGGAGATGCTACATTAATACTGCCTCTGATTAGCAATGCAGTGAGGGAGGGCTTCTCTGTTGTGTTTGTATGTGTGGTGGCGGCAGATGCTGCCAAAAGAAGATGGTTGACAGATGATATCTACATTCTACTATACCGGTATATAAAACTAAATATTGTCGCTTGGCTGCTTACAGCCAGGCAGATATCTGCATCCAAATCATCCAAAAAGGAGGTCCTACAATTACTTAAAGAACAAATCCAGTGTAGAAAGTGCGTTGCTGTGCAATACGTGCAAACTACACTGTCACATGTGTGAAGATGCTACTATATACTGTATTACGTACCAGCTTTAAGGCCAAACAGTGCATGTTCCTCCTGAGAAGCATACATCGTTTTAATGGCAGACAGGACATTTTTCACAGCTGTATACTGGTCACACTTCGAATCAGTTCTCATATTCAACATTGCATCCTGGTACAACTTCCTCACATAGAAAAGCAAGAACAAACTCACAAGAATCATCAAGCTTGCTCAAATCCAACTGTCAGACCTTTACAGTCACGCAGTCATCTCTGGAACTGGCATATGAAAATCAGCTATTATCAGTGTTACTGGTAACACATGTGCTAATTATTATAGGACATAGCAACATGGCTGCCATGAAAAGACCACAGTAATCCTCTCCAGATATACTAATGTCTGTCACAACTCATTCTCTCACGCTGTATATGAAGTCCCTACAACCCACAACCACTCTGGTGTAACTGAATTACTTAAATGAATTAATCCTGGATCCCATTTATCTCTTCCAGTGCCTGTTTCATGCCCACACTCGCTCCTCTCATAGGGCATGTCACCCATACTGACCCCTCTTAGTAGGATATATCATGCAGCAGCTTTACGACAGTATACCACAAGTTTTAATCAGAACATAAATTATGCTTGTGACACTGGCCTATATGGACATCTAATACTCCCACTACTACATAAAATTACTGGTGAAATTCATTCATTCTTATCTGTAATAACACAAAATATAACACCAAATGAATTGCTGAGCTGTGAACATAACATCTCTAAAAAAAGGTCAAACAGCAAAAGGAATCTGAGCAGTCAGCTGATCATTCAAAGTTGGTAAAATTATTACAAATTAATTATTATTGTTATTACTTAAACTGTCCATAATAGCCTTTACAGTTTACAGACTGACTTTGTGGTTCAACTTTGACTTACTGTATTTGATGTTGTACACAGTTGTAATAAACCAGAACAATATTTTAATTCCAGTACAATAGTATTAAAAGGGTAATATTCTCTGGATAATGAAGGTGATTTATAAGTTAACAACCCTTAGTCACACAGTACTTTTAAGAAGCAGATATCATAAAGTACTTTGCGGTTGAAAGTCTTGTCTGACAATGTTAAGGCATCGCTCTGTGTGTGTGTGTGTCTTTGTGTGCCTGTAAACATGAGTGTGCAAGTGTGCCTTTCGTTTTAACATTTCAACATGGGCTTATGTAAAACATGCATTTACGTGCATGTGTGGGTGGCAAATGACTCTCTAAAAGCTGAAAATAAGTGGACTGATGGATTCATACAGCCCGTATGTCTTGTTCTAGGAACACCACGCACCTCCACTGCTGAGAGGCATGAGGTGAAAGCACTGCTGGTCGTCTCTACTCCAGAGCTCTCTCTGTACCTCCATGAGGCTGTGTTTGCTTTGCATTTAGACCCATTCTCACTGGCCTCAGTGGAGCTGTTTGAGCAACAGTGTGGGAGAAAATGATCATTATTGCCTCAGTGATAGCACAGCCTAATGTCCTGCTGTACATAGATTGTGTCCCCATGCATCACACTGTGCAATGATGTACAACAGTTGTGACCACAAATACAACAACATGAAGGACCTCTTTCTTTTTCTCATTATGTCACATTCTTCTCTCATGCACGCAGAGACAAGACTCTCCATGGCTCAGTTAAGACTTATTAAGGTTTATTTTTCTTCCTTTCTTTACACCAGTGACTTGGATCAGACCCCATACGGCAGGGAACCTCTTTTGGTATAATTAGGAACCAGGGCATGGCTCACTGACACATCTGTTCCCACATGACATTGGCTGTGTTGTGGTTCAGGCTCATTTTATTAATACTCAAGGGGCAAAGGTGCTTTGATGCAAATGGAGAACATACTTAACCAACTGGGGACAATATTTGGAGTGACGGGTACAGTGTTTCTTAATGTTCGGACATTATGGAGCTGTCTTTGTGCACCCTACCCGGTAAAAATTACATTAGTGTCATCGTTTCACCTTGAAAGCTTGTTTACTGTCCAAGTGCTTCTGCAGAAGGAGCTATTAGAGCAGCCATTAATTAGTGTCACTCTGAGTTAACGTAGGAGGTTCTCAGGCAGTCCTTGGCTTGTCTCCCAAAACAAGAGAGCGCACACACACTCACACTCACACTCACACACACACACACACACACACACACACACACACACACACACACACACACACACACACACACACACAAGCTTATTGCTGGCATACTTAATGAAATAACAACCAAATCAAAATGTCTCCTTACAGCCCAACATTTCTTTTTAACACATTTGTGTCAAAAAATGTCCCTCATTTCTCTCCCTTCCTGGATAAATGAATTGCCAGGCAGCATCCACCTTGCTTCCAAAGCCAAAGAGAAACAAGGTAAACTAGCAAACATTTGTTACAGAACACTAATGAGCTTCTTCTTCATAGTTTGGCAGGTGAGTTGTACCTCCTGGCCTCTGTTGACTTCTAAAGTAAGGCTGCCCTGTCATGCACACAAGGTACTTTTATTTGCGAAACAGCCCTCTTCCTAGCCCAAAATGTATGGAAGTGGTAAAATATGTTCTAGTTGTGAAATGTGTTAAAAATATTACTACTTTGGGTATTCGGAAGGTCTTTTTGGGTGGTACTGTAGACGGGCTTGTACACTCAAGTGAGAGTTTACATTGGACTCAAGTTGACATTTGAACACTGTGAAGTACGCCACTGGATCTCTAGGATGAGGGGTCAATAGGCTTTTTTCATTGCAGCCTTGTCATAGAAAGAACAACAGGTGTTAATGACATTAAAGATGGCTCATCTATTCAAGTGTCCCATTAAGCTGTGACAGTAATCAGCATGCACAATAGGACATGGTAATTGAAGCTGCTAAATGGAAATAAGCCATGTTGTTGCTGTTGTTGTTATTATTATTTTATTATGTGTTTGTGTGTGTGTGTGGACCCATCAGCCTAATATCTACGTTCAAGGACCTCGTGGTGATTTGTGGGGATTTGCAATTTTTGAAAAGCCGATTTTATTGACTGAGTCTATTGTAAAGCTTAGACTTGGATCTTTTTGTTTAATCAATAGAAATGTTTGGTCTCGTCTTGAGCCAGACCTGATATGTTATGATCCACAACAGACACAATATGTATGATGATGTACAAAGAGAACTGGATACAGCGTCTGAGGCGAGGCCCCGTTTAAAGTCGCTCAGTGGTTCATGAAGTCAAAAAAGTTGAACTTCTGTTGTAGAAAATTAACTTGATCTTCTGCATTGTTTCCATATTGTGCGGCCCATGGAGGGAAGGCCCGTAGGAAGGGAGCGGAGAGACTTATGTTACAACAAAATTTATAAAATGAACAACAATGTCTTGATTGCGTCCTGTTTATTGTTTTCTTATTAAGAACATATTAATAACCTAAGCTTAAGTTATTAAATATTGTAAATTCATGGTTTGTGATGTTGAAATGTGTACAGATGTTAAAAAAACGGTAATACATTCTGCAGGAGTTCATAAGAATGACCTAAAACCATAAAAGTGGGTATTGTAGTCAAAGTATGTCATCTGAAGGGTTAAAACGCTAAAAAGTGGTTTATCTTACATTGTTTATTTTGTTCCTGATTGTGTCATTTGCGATTAAAAAGTGTTAATTTATGATCTAAGAGGTAATCTTGAACTAGAATCTAGAGACGGACACCTTCTGTCTCCGCCCACATGCCTGAGGATGTCGTGGTCTTTCCTCATAAAGGTGCGTTCACACCGAAAGCAAATTTAATATTCTCCTCGCTTTACTCGTGCGAGTTTGACCGCTGGACATTTTGAGTGTTCACACACAACGTGTTTTAAGCGAATAAACACAGTCCGCGGATACTAGTTATATGAACCCAAAGTAAACCCTCTGCTGTGATTTAATTGCAGTAAACGGATCAAACTGATGCTGAAATAACTACAAAATGATGCCGTTATGTTAGACATATGAATTCATGCTTTGTCAGGTCTGTCAGCAAGTCAGCAGAATGACAACTTTTAAAATACTTGTTTTCTGAATGGGTAAACGGCGTAGTTGTCAGAGCAGAATCCAGACCGACTACAGGTGTTTTTTTGTTGGAAAGCTGCAGCTCTGCTCCCCGTCCACTTCCCCGTTCTTTAGCAGCTCCCTGTCGGCCTGCAGATTGTCATTACACCGCTTGCCTGGTCCTCTCCAAACAACGCTCCGAAGCCACCGTTAACGAAAATCTCACCTCTGATAGTCAGTTGCCATTTTGTGTCAACTGTGAATACCCATGCATGCTCATTGTGGTATATTTTGCACTATTGTTGAGATGTTTCATGCACTTTGGTGACTTGTGTAAGAGCTTACAGAGCTATTTTGTGGTAACAGAAACATTATAAAGTGTGTTAACAGAAGTATAAAGTAGTTTGCTAATGTGTGAGGAAACAGTTGCCTGTTTATACACTTAGCTATTTACTTGCTATTCAATGGCTGATTACTTTATATGCTTAATTACTGTGTCTACTAATATACAAATTTTGTTGCAATATGTTAATCTCATAGGACTTCAGTCTTTATTGTTACTATAGATTTATTCTGTCTGAGTAAGGAGTATATCTCGGGTAAATACTGTGTTGGTGAAAGTGTGTGAATTCTTTACACCTAAGCATTTTGCTGTATAATTTGTATACACTGTTTATTTTTGCAAACGAATTAGAGTAAAATTTCTCGCTGAGGAAAAATCTCTTTTCACTCTTAATTTTTCCTCCCCATTTTCAGGGGAGTAACATTTGCATACAT
Source organism: Lepomis macrochirus (assembly GCA_024633595.2). Lineage (NCBI taxonomy): Eukaryota > Metazoa > Chordata > Actinopteri > Centrarchiformes > Centrarchidae > Lepomis > Lepomis macrochirus. The sequence continues at coordinate 19,560,334 of JALXJV020000020.1, read as the reverse complement.
CTAAATAAAAAGATTTAAGTGAAAAAGGCCTATGATCACATCTTTATTCGGTGGGAATTCAGCAATTTTGCAGAATGACAATAAATAATATGAAAAAATATTTTAACATATTAACTGTGAATATATCAAAAAAGTATAAAGATATACTTCAAGCTGACTTTGCTGGTTCAGGTTTTATTGACATACAGGTATGAAAAGTTCTATAGTGAAAATGCTTCTACACCAACGTGGGCAAAATGGATATATTTTTTGTTATTCAGTAGGACTGTACAGGCTATTGAAAAGTCTACATCCTGGGGAAACAAGAGAAAGAAAACATGTATATTAAATACCACCAAATTTTAGGGGTGTTTATGCAAAGCCTGAATATTCCAGACAACTGTAAATCAAGATTTGTCTTTCATTAGAAGACTTTGAATTATTTAACTAATGCCTCCCTCCTCCTGATGACTTATCTATGTGCTGCTCTGGGTTTACTACTCTGGGGCTGGGCTGGCTTCACTCTGGCGCTGTGATTAAAAAGAGAGTGAGCACCAGTAGTAACCTTGGAAAATAATTGGGTTATTTTTCACTCTGTGCCAAAGAAAGTGAATTGTAATAATCTACTTCAAATCACAATTTCCCTCCATTATTTTCACTCACTTCACAGATTAATCAAAATACAACACACACTCAAACTGACACACATACAGGGGAAAAAGGACTAAATCTTTCAGTAGAAATATTAGCAAATAGAAATAATGGAGAATCTCAAGGACTGAAAGAAGTTATATAACCATAAATGCAGAATAACTTTCCAAATTAATCCATCCATTCAGCTTGAGGTGATAAAATGAAACTGGTTCTTCAGTTGGCTTTGGGCATGTCCTGGAGGTTGTTTATCATGCTGCTCTAAGCTTGCTTGCTGCTCTAAAAACATGTTGTGTTTGTCTCTCAGGATGTCGCCTGTGCCCTTCAGTAGGCTACAGTGGACTGGGTGGAGTGAATCTGCCACCATGGAGAGCTGGGCGAGCTCCTGGCTGCTATTAGAGTTCAGTGTTCCAGCGCACAGGCACAGAGAACGGACACAGAATAATGTATGAAGGGCTTCTCAGCCGCAGGTTAAAGTGCTGCAGAATGTGGCAGAGTGAGAGCATTTGGGAATGTATGTGTAGGTTTGAGTGGGCATAATAAATGCACACAGACTGGATTTGAAATGGCTTTTTTTTTTAAGGAGAGTGGGTGGTCCATCGTGGACATTTTCAGGGAGCCTTGTCGATAGTGCTGTTCAGAATTTAAGACTTTGAAATTGAAAGAAACTGTACTTCTATTTCTCACTGTGCATTTGTACTTGATTGATGATTTAAGTAGTTTAAATACTATTTCATTCATATTTTATTCCAATCTGATCAATGCTTTTTCTTTATGTATTTCTGTCTTTTTATAAACAAAATTTATACTATTTTATAAACAAAGAACTCCAGTGAAAGTTGTACCACTTGGTTTGGCATCCTTTGAGGAATGCATTAGTAGACATCTGCATGGCTGGCTGTTTTCATCTTTGCATCCTGGTTTATATCATCTTACTCTCAGCTTGTGATCAAAAACATTCCCCAGTGCTCCATTATTAAGATGTCTGGGGTAATTATGAATGTAATTTGCTGTAATCAAATCCCTGTGGATGTTTCATGTTCCACTACAAACACCATTTTGGGAGGAAACTGTGATATTGTAGTTTTATTCATAGAGAATTAGATTAGAAGAATGCATGCGCACACACAAATGTACATACACACACACAGGAGTCCAATATACAGTATAAAGAACAATTGGAGAACAGTTGGAGAACCTCTGCTGAGATGCAGCATGAGACGCTGTGTTAATGAGTTTGATGAAGCAATAAAATTCAATTACTAGAAAATGATATGCAAATAAACACTTTCAGAATTCAGTCCACGAGTCCCAGTATTTCCATGGGAGAAAATTATGGAAATAGCTGCTGTCTTCAGTGCTGATGGCCGTCATTTGACCAACCTAAAAGGAATTATTGCCTTCTAAAAATGTTTCTGACAGTCTTGAGTCAACCTACGTTGTTTCTATAAATTCCCCCAACCTGTACCTTGGACCAGACCCAGTGCCATTTTTATTTATTTATATATATATATATATATATATATATATATATATATATATGTGTATATAGTTTATTTCACGCACAGTCAAAGGCTTCACCAGGTTTGTCGTGTCGCCGCTCTTAGCAGCAATTATCTTACGTTGCAAATATTGCATCGCGCGCTGTTGCATCAAGCCACACTTTTGATTTTCTCCGCGTCTTTTACATCCACTTCTCTGTACGTCACCGCCGCGAGCTAGTGTTTACATCACTACGGCCAATTACAATCACTTTTAGATGTGAGCACATCAAGAATGCTGCATGCTTATTGGGTCATTGGCGTTAACAAGAACCTTTAGGTATCGAACTTTGGTACCGAAAGACAAGGCATTTTTTGATACTCGGTGGTATTGAAGCAATTCGGTCGGTGCCTAAAAAGTATTGAACTCGATACCCAGCCCTATCATCAAGAACTCAATGAGGCTGTGGAAAACAAGTCTGGAAGCCAACTCAAAGCCAATTGCACAAGTCACCATTAAGTGCGGCATATACCAAGGCAACGCACTATCCCCGCTGCTGTTCTGCATAGGCCTGAACCCCCTCAGCCAGATCATCACAAAGACTGGCTACGGATACCGATTCCGGAGCGGAACAATCATCAGTCACCTCCTCTACATGGATGACATCAAGCTGTATGCCAGAAATGAGCGAGACATCGACTCACTGATCCACACTACCAGGATCTACAGCAACGACATTGGAATGTCGTTCGGACTGGACAAGTGTGGTCGCATGGTATCTAAAAGAGGGAAGATGATCAGAACCGAGGGGGTTGAACTACCAGAAGGCCACATCGCAGATGTTCAGGACAGCTACAAATACCTTGGGGTGCCACAGGCTAATGGTAACCATGAGGAGGCAGCAAGGAAGACCGCCATAGCCAAATACCTAAGAGTGAGGCAGGTCCTGAAAAGCCAGCTGAATGGGGAAAAACAAGATCCGAGCCATCAACACATACGCCCTGCCAGTCATCAGATACCCCGCTGGTATAATAAACTGGTCAAAGGAGGAGATAGAGGCTACTGACATCAAGACAAGAAAGCTCCTCACAATGCATGGAGGGTTTCACCCCAAATCCAGCACCCTGAGACTGTACACCAAGCGTAGTGAGGGAGGCCGAGGACTAGTGAGTGTCAAGACCACTGTCCAGGGTGAAACAACGAAGATCCAGGAGTACATCAGGAAGATGGCCCCCAAAGATGAAGGGCTTAGTGAATACCTCAGGCAGCAGAAACCTGAAGGTGAGGACAAGGAAGATGAAGAACCGTCATGGAGGGACAAGCCGCTACACTGCGTGTACCACAGACAAATAGAAGAAGTGGCTGATATCAAGAAATCCTACCAGTGGCTGGAAAAGGCTGGACTGAAGGACAGCACAGAAGCACTAATCATGGCAGCACAAGAACAGGCACTCAGTACAAGATCAATAGAGGCTGGGGTCTACCACACCAGGCAGGACTCCAGGTGCAGACTGTGCAAGGATGCCCCTGAGACAGTACAGCACATAACAGCAGGGTGTAAGATGCAGGCAGGAAGTGCGTACATGGAACGCCATAACCAGGTAGCTGTCATAGTGTACAGGAACATCTGCCACGAGTACGGGCTGGAAGTCCCAAGGTCAAAATGGAAGACACCTCCTAAGGTAGTTGAGGTAGCACTGTGTTATTAGGGTATGTATGTTTGCATTAACCTGCTGCCTACAAAATAAAAGTGCATAAGGTGTCTATCAGAGCTAAATGAAGCGTATTAGTGTATTTGATATAATATTTTTTATCCAAGTAATATTTATGTTGTTTGAAATAAATAAACTGTTTTCATAGTAGTTTCAGTTTTATGCAAAAGGAAATAAAGGCCTGTACCACATGGACGCCTGTCCCAAATACAGACAGGGTCAATTCAGTGATTTTTAGCAAATAAAAGCCTGGGTTATTAATCAAAGTTTTACAGTATACATACACAGTAAAAAATCAGGGAGAAACGTTTGAGTTAAACATAATGGAAACACATACTGTATATGCAAGAAAATGATCGTCTAATATATTGCAGTTATGCAGGTCACCACTTTCATAAATGTGTTTTATATGAAAATGTATATGCACATATAGATACAGATATATTCACTACTGTATATAAACACACACTTTGCCTTTTTAAGGAAATTTTCTACACAAACAAAGAAGAAAGAACCCCCCAAAGCATCATATAGCAACATTTTTTCCAGTGGCTTATTAACAACTGACTTAGTGTTTCTTTAACATGATCCTAACCCTTGTAAAGCACCTCCCTGTGACATTAAGCCTGTTTGCAGGATCCACAGCTAAACAACAACCTTCTAATGTGCTTGAGGTCTTCAATCACACATATCTTACCGCTGAAAATACTACTTCTTCAAAACAGCAGCAGAAAAGTTCTTTGGAGTCAGGAGGAGTTTCCTCTAAGAAACTATTCGAAGGGCTGCTTTTACAGGGAAGTATTTTTAGGGAGAGCAGATGCAGCTCAAACCTCTTTTGAACAGGCTGGCGAAGAAGCTATTATTGCATTAATTACCACTGCCAGTCAATCTTTAAATGAGATACACCTTTAACAACACTGCAGGAAGAATGGTCAATTTTACCATCAGCGTTTATTTGGATTGATAAAATGATTTTAAAAGCGATCTCGTACGTGCTGGACGGTTATAGGCGTGGTGGATTAAGACATTTATGCCTAGCAAGTGGGGGTTAAATTTTCTATGTCATAGTAAAGAATTGTTTTATCCTCGCCAAACCTCCCTCCGCCTCTTCTGGGAAATATTTTTTCTGCTTCAGTGATTGGAGAATTGCTTTTAGAGAGGCTTTTAAAATCATGCTCACAAGCACATTACTTTTAGAATTTACTCCTTAAATTGGCCAATTAGGACCACCTTTTTAGCTTGAGATGGCTTTGTGAGTATGGCCCCTGTTCATAATTATTTCATGTACTCTTATTTGGATTCATGAGTTATGCAAGAGATCTCGCAAGTCTGAGAGTTTGGCACCGTGAGCGACCTGTGTGTGTGTGTGTGTGAGAGGGAGAGAGAGAGAGAGAGGGTTCATGTGAGTTTGAATACCATGTGTCCCCACCCGCTGAAAGGAGTGAGAGATAAGTGAAGGGACAGATTTGAAGCCGTCTGCATGGAAGTGAATATTCTTATAGATTTAAGACAGGAAGGAGGGAAGCCAGTATTTAAACCGCAGGGCTCTAAGCCTCATGGGCAAGTTTATAAGACGCAAACACAAACAAGTGCACAAAAGGCCATGCACGTGTCAGTGGAGGCAATAGATGTGTGTGCGTTTAATAATGCAACAGCTCACCCCTCTTTCCTCTTTTGTGTTTCAGAGATTAGGCAAAGTTCCAGAGAGTGCATTTTACGGGCCCGCACTCTATTCTGTGGTACACACGCATGAAGGGAGACATCATTACACACACACACACACACACACACACACACACACACACACACACACACACACACACACACACACATACCTATCTCACTGTATGAATGCATATTTAATATCTGCACTGGCTTTACTTGCTTGCATAACTTTTAAACAGATATATACCAATGATGTATGGAAGGGGAGTTAAACCATCATTTTAGAAAAAAATGGATGTGCTGTATTATTAAAAAAAAACACAAAAAAACACACATAAATTTGAGTATGAGTAAATTAAAGTATAATGAGTCTCATCAAACTAATAGTTACACAACAATTGGGAAAAAAAGAAAAAAATTTATGCAGTGTTACTGGCGCGTATATTAGTGTTTGTTTTTCCTGTGATAATCATTAACTATATGGCATAATGTGTTGAGCATTCAGTCACCCACAGTGGTAGGATATTTACTGTAATAGAGAGCCAAAGTCCAGATCACATGTTTGAGCCAGGCATTCATTGTTCCACAAACTTCTAACTCAATCCATGGAGGTTTTTCTCCACGGTTGTCAAGGGCTTGTGGGAAATTGTGTTCATTAAAAGATGCTAAAGTAAAGTAAAGTTCCAAGGCTGTATTTCTAGTCATATGTGTTGTTTCTCTGGATTCAAACAGGGGAATTCCTTTTCAGAATCAGAATCAGCTTTTATTGTCAGGTATGTGTACACATGCAAGGAATTCGACTCTGGAATGTACATTGCTCACGATCTACTTATGGAATAATAAAATCAGACACAATATACAGTATAGAGAACACATATATACACATACTATAAACAAAAACAATATACACAGATTGAGATAATAGTGCAATGAGCAGAGTGTAAAGGATGCAGAACTAAATTATTATTATTATTATTATTATTATTATTATTATTATTATTATTATTATTATTATTATTATTATTATTATTATGTCGGAGATGGATGAGATATACAGGTGCACATACACATACATGCATACATGTACACATGTACACAGTGCATGCTGGAATAAATAAGTATTATTTGCAGGTATTATCTACATGAGGTAGGTGGATTTGGTATACAGTGTATATACAATATACAATATGAACAGTAAGAACCGCTCTGAAATAGAGGCCAAGAGAATGATTAATAAATAAATAATCTTCATTTTAATTCTTGACCAATATAGTACCCTTATATGGCTTAATCAATGTCTGGACACCCATACCTCTATATAGGTGAACCCCATCCATCCTTTTGTCTGTCTGACTGTCTGTCGGCAAAACATGTAAGAGTTATGGGCGGAAAGCCTGTAGGCTTATATTGACTCATCACTCTCCAGGAATATCTGCATTTGTCTGTATGTGTGTGTCTGTTTGCACTCACATGTTTGAGAGCCTGAATCGAATCCTACGTGACATCCATATTAATACCAATGTTTCCTGGGGGTAGCAAAGCATATTGTGGCATACACATACATTTAGGGGTCCTGCCAGGGCAGTTTATTTGCTTGTAATGTGTTGCATTCAGTCTTCTTGGCAGACCCAAGGCTATAGAGAGACTGGCTGTATTCATTTCTCCCTGTTGTCTGTCCAAGCACATCAGGTTCACATTATTACAGCACAGAACAACAACAGTCAGAGCGCTCCATCTTGTTTATTGCTGCTTGTGTATGAATTTCTAGTAACTATGTTTTGGTGATTTCATAATTTCACTTGAATTGAAGGTTTAAATGTTCCTTTATTGAGTTTAGAAACTTTCAAGGGCCCCAAAACCGATTTATACTCCATTCACCAATGTGAATGTTTTTTTCTTAAATGCTGAGACCCATTCAAGATTTGATGATGGCGTCGTTGTGTACATAGTAAGCTGCAGATGTTGTGACAGGGAATACGGGAGGAACAATATAAATGTGTCTATTTATCTTTCTCCGTTTAGGCTGTTGTGGTTGTCTCATCTACCAAGAATTATCCTCATGTCTGAGGGTATACAAGTTACTCTGGTTTAGACTATAAACCATCATTGATGACTAAATCATAAAAAAATATATTTTCCATTGATTGTGACCCTTTAATCAGTTTAGTATACTATGGATGTGACCATAATGTGTGAGTGGAATTGAAGACTGTGCTCCTGACCATCTTCCAATGAAAGACAATTTCATGGAAGCCTCTCTAGTCTGGTCTCCTTTTGGGACAGTGAGCAACATAAGGTAACCAACTTGAATACCAAGATATGGAGGCGAGGAAGCTGGTGTTTGGTGCTTTGGGATGGACCTCAGTAATTAAATTCTGCTGTAGGAAAATTAATTGGCACAGTGCCTACATTACCCAATGAGGAGGTCTGAAAAAACCCCTCACAAGAATTGTTGCAGTGGTTCAAATCGCTCTTTGTTCATCAACTCGACCAACACTGTTTTTTTTGTTGTTGGGTTAGTTTAAGATATCACATGAAGCCTGAACCCAAAGGTCAGTCTTTGCAATGAGCACATCATTGTTACAATATTCATCATCAAAGTACTGTAATTTAGTGACAGTGAGAAAGTATTTTCTCTTTCTGTCTTATCTTTTGTTTGGTTGCTTTAGTATTTGCTATATTGGTTTTATTTTTGAGCTATACACTTGACCAAACAAACTGAAACTTTTAATTTCCTGATTTATAAGCCAACACAGCCATCAATGCTGTCAGTTTTTCCAAAATCAAATCACCATGTCGCATCTAGATTCACCCTCAGCTGACAACAAACAGTGCTACAGAGAGCATTTCGCCACTACGTTCTTCGTATTCGACTTCTGGTAGAATTCAGGCAACGTAAACACTTATCACTATGTAGCGCATAGACTTTAGTATTTTTTCGGCACCTTTGTTAAGGATCATCTTCATCTTCCTCCTCCTCTTCGTCCAGATGCTTATTGATTGTTCAGATCCTCTTACACCAGAGCACAGGACTCGCACGCACGCATGCACGCACGCATGAACGCACGTTAACAGTTTGATTAATGGGATTGTATTGATCTGTCTGTGGATGAATGTGATCATATCTCACAGTAGAAGGTGGTCAGTTATTCTTTCTAACCAATGCTTATTCTTTCCCAGAGATGCTGAGTTCTTATATTGGTCAAACTGTATGAGGTGACATTGACAGAGAGCCAAGACAGCCGCCTTTTCATTGCCTTGGTTGTTTAATTGGACTGTTCACTACACAGCCTTTTAGTATTTTTAACTCTTCACCTCTTTGTTTCATCAATGTGAACAATAAAACAAACTACTGATACAATTTTCTACACTCTTGCAGCATTCCCAGGGTTAAATTTTATATCTAAGTGGCTAAATCCCACAGTTGTTGTGAACCTGCATTACTTTAGCTGTGGTAGCCCCACCAAAACAAGCACAGTTTTGTGCTAAAGTAGGGGATTTGTGGAGGAGAGAAAAAGCAATCAGTGACCAGATGCCGAGTCGGGGGTTGGGGTGGGGGGTGAGGAGGAAAAAAGACCTCAAGGAATCTGAGATAAAGGGAAGTGATACAGATAGAAAGAAGATGTTTAATTTGGCACGGTGTTCCACTGCGACACTTAATCTCCTTCAATCCTTGTGGAAGGTGAAAGCAGTGGCAGAGGGTGTGAAGGGTTTGCTTGGACAGGTGAAGGGAGAAACAACAAATCTCCCACAAATGGCCAATGACTGACTGACTGACTGACTGTACGGCATGCAGTTTTGCAAGAGGAGCATTAAAAATCGATCATAAAACTTGAACAAACTCAATGAAATATGCTTTGACAAATAGCTTATGTTCTGAGACAGTGGTGGGAGAGAGAAACACTGTCCTAGTTTGGCTTTGGTGTCTGTATAGCCAGATAAAAGTTTTAAACCATCTGTAAAATAGATACCAGAAAACACGCAATCTATTCTGTTAAAAATGTTCTGGGGCGAGGACTCCACACCCAGATTTTAAATGCTTCCTACACCTATGCTGTACATTCTCTTATCTGATACTCTGCGCTGTGAATGCCACTCACACATCATTAATACCATATAATATCAGCAATTTACTTGCTTTTTACAAACATTCAATAATAAATGTCAGTGACCCGAGATGAAACACCACACACACAAATTCCACAGTATATCCCACACAAAGATTGATTATACAACAGCAAAGTGAAGGGATGTAGAGGAAGATCTATTGAGCTGTCGTCATAGCCCATCAGTCAAGACATTTATAGTGGCAGCGATTTTAATGACAATTAACAGTCAATTAACAGCAAATAGCGCTGCCAAATGTCCACGGTCATTTGGAAGGCAACTTAACAGTGATGAATAAGGTCACGTTTTTCCTCATAATGGCTGGATTATCACTGGTTACTCCAAACCTGTGTGGTAGAGAACAGAGATACAGTACAAGGAAGAGTGGAGGGGGGAAGGGAACAAGAACTACTCGCCAAATTCTTGTTTCTTCTCTTTTTAGATGAGTCACTGAACTCATGGAGATTTCATTATGTAGTGTTAGAAGCATAAGGTACATGCAGTTTCTTAGCCACAAAGAAAGCACAATACATGTGACTGAGGTTAGGAGACTAGTATGATTATGTTGGTTGGAAGGAGATACTGTGAGAGAGAATGCTAAGTAAAAAGACACAAAAAGCAAGACAATTTTTAAAAAATGTGGGATGCAAAGTATCTTGTGTGGACGTATCTTGAGGCACACATCTAGAACAAGCTAAAGGCTTGTTCAGACTACACGACTTTCAGTGTGGGCTGATGGCCGTGCAGTTCACACTACACAATTTGCTGTCTTGTGAGAGGAGTTTGAGGCACCTCCCATCCAGACTAAAACAACGAAAACGAAGACCTAAAACGGAGAACTTTGGAAATACTGCCGACCCCGTTTCGCGTTTCTGAACTTCAGAGGGCGTTTTAGTGAAGTGGGGCAAAAAACGGAGGACTTTAGAAAAGATGACGCAGATGCTCGGCTCTCTAATTGGGTCTTAGAAGTCATGCAAAGCAACGAATCTCAGTTTGTTTTCCACTGCCACAATACTGTGTTACATTCAGTAACATAAAGCTTGTTATTGGTGCATGCAAAAAAACCTGGCCTGGCTCTTCGTCTGCATGTCTTTATACTTTTGCCAAATCTTCTGTTGTCTAACTACGGAATAGACCATCTGCTTCATGTTTACACCGGCATACGCATGCCCAGTGTACCTGATCAGCCAACAGATGTGCTTTTTCAGTCATTTTAATGGAGACGGAGATCAACTCTGATATGCAGCTAAAACGCTGGTGTAGACGGAGATTGTATTCGTTTTAATTCTCCGTCTGTAAACTAAAACGTAGTAGTGTGGAAGGGGCCTGAAGTCGTTGTGGCATTCACACTACGTGACTGATCAGTGACAGGTGATCACACACTGCACGAGCTGATAAGGACTCTGTCACCCAACGCTGGTCTCCAAACCACATTTTGTCAAGAAAAAAACATGTGAAATGGAAAATGGGAAATGACGCAAACCTTCACATGAAACAGCTGTTTTTTGTTATTATAAAGATACCAAAGAATAGATTAGCACACTTAGGTAGCAGGGATTGTCTGAGCCACAGAGAGAGCTTGAGGTGAGTAAAGTGTTTTGCATTTAAAAAGTAGCCGCCTGCTCTGCCAGCGGCCTGCTGTCATTGGCTGGATGTGGATGTTGAGTCAGCTGACTCTTCCAGATATTTGGCATGCTAGATATCTGGTTGACAATGTGTCAGAAATGTTTCAGGGAACCGTTTTGATGCGTCGTTGTGTAGTTCACACATAACGAATGGCAACCGCCGATGGACCGCTGATTTACTCCGAGCGGCAAATCAGGCTCAAAATCGTGTAGTGTGAACTGGCCTTAAGTGACCCATAAAATAATCTTGCTCTTGGCTCCATGAACCTCCTCTCAGTTTGACACCATACCCCTTAAGTGGACAGAAGTCAAGCTCAAGGTCAGTGTTAGCCCAGGTCCAAATACCATTCAAAAATTGCCTTGCAGTGCTGAAACTGTTGTGGAAAATGATGTGTCTCCAAGAAGAACCAAGTGATTCTATCTGAGTGGCACATAGCTATGACCGCTTTCATCCCAAAGGAAGATTCCCACAATATAGGCCAGTTTGGAAGCATTGCCCTCCTAAATGTGGAAGGGCATGTCTTCTTCTCAGTGGTGGCAAAACGAGTCACCAAATACCTGCTGGACAAGATTTATATTGATACTATCTGTCAGAAGGCAAGCTTACCTGGATTCCCAGGCCGTGTGGAACACTGAACCATAATCTGGGAACAGATCTAGACGGCCAAACATGAGAAGTCTAACCTTCACATGGTTTGGCAGGATCTGGCTAACACTTATGCTTCTGTTCCCCACAAACTGATGACCTTTGCCCTAGATTTTTTCTACATCCCATCCAGAATCTGATATCCACCTACTTCAGCAGCTTTCCAGTCTTCTATACAACAGCAGAGGTCACATCTTGCTGGCATCAGCTTGGAAAAGGCATTGCAATGGATTAATAAATCCCGCCCATCCTTTTTACTGCTACCTTTTAAGTAATCCTGATTGAAGACTGACAGATGGTCCAAGGAGTTCGATTATCAAGGCTTGATGATGTCAGCCTTGAGAAGCTACATGGATGGATGTCCAAAGCCTTCCGACAGCAGCCTGTACTACCCGGCTACTCAAAAGGGTCGAAGAACTCCCTGCATGGGCCTGAATGGAAATCAAGCCAGCAGGGTCTCATGGTCTTTCTATCTGGAAAGGAATCAGGAATGATTACATCTCCTTTACCAATTGAACAACCCGTCCAGAGTTTGTACTCTGGATGGGTTGTTGAGACTGTACACAGCTGAGCTTTCTGACAAACACATGGTTGCCATTGTCAGAAACGACTAACCAAAGCCACCTCTCAGGGATATTCAAAGTCTTGTGCTGTTAGTCCATTAATATAAACACTTGATGTGGCCCCTGAAGAGTTGTGAAATCACCTTAACAGCTGACAGAGATCGTTGGCAGGACACAGGTAGTGAGATCGGGTCAGGGGTGGGGAACTGCCCCCCAACATGTAGATGTCAGTCACTAGGAAGGCGAGGAGAGGCCTGGATATCTCTGAAGTGGTCAGGATAGTGTAGCACCAATATAAAATCAGGGCAATGTTGGGCAATGGCGGCAAGAGAGCTGGACAGCCTGCTGGACAACCAGATCGTAAGTTGGGCGGACATGTGGAAAATACCGCAATCTAGGCTGTACTTCCTCATTAGGGAAAGTAGGTTATTAGCTCATAATGACAAAGTTCATCACGGCTAAATCATACAGTACAGACCACCACAGACTTTTAGTCCCTATAGTTTGGCTCAAGCACCAAAAATGCTTGTTCCCAGATTTTCCCAGATAATGCAACTTGGTAGTGTCTTTTCTTAGGCCTTCCCTTACTGGCAGATGGCAGTCAAACACTACATCCCTTGTTTGTAACTGCAGGCTTTCTGCCAGACTTTAGAAAGCACCCTTCATAGACCAAAACTGGTCACCCCAAACCTGTGTGGTAAACTGACCTTCATGTGTACAGTATGTGCAGTGCTCTTTTTACACACAGAGAGGCTTCATTTACAGGATGGCGATGATGACAAACACTGAGATTATTGTGACTCACAACCAATGTAAAAGTCGTCACTGGAAGTAATGTCAGTGCACTATCTCCATCTTTGTAACATAGCCACACGTTGACAAAATGTTCTGCCCACTAATACATTTAAATACTTACTAGGTAAAAGTCATTTGGCCCAAAAATATTTGCTTTACTTAGCAGCCAGGTTGTGGATGAACACCTGGCAGGCCATGTTCTGAAGCCAGCATACTTGATGTTTTCTTAAATTTACTTGAGGAAAGAGCAGATTTCAGTTAGTTCATAGTCAGCTGCTGTCTTAGTTCTTCAAGGAAGCATCTGTTCACTGGCCATAGAGACTAGCAGCATCTAGTTCAAGATCAACTCAGTAGGAGGTAAAAGGGAGGAGAGATCAAGAAAACGCTCAGAGCATCCTTCGACCGTTTATGAGACTAATGACAAAAACAGTGTAATTAAGATATAATGTATAAATTATGCTTATTCATGTTTGCAAAAACAAAGGTAGTGCAAAAAGTAAATTTTACCTGCTTATGTAAAGGCTTTTGTAGTTAGTCATTGTTTTGTACTTGGGGGCTTCCAAATTCCAAATGTGATCAGCAGGTGTGAAATGAAACTACTGTCTAATCTACTGCTGTCTCCTCCACAGCCTATATTGATATATAGACCAGTTGCCACTGAAATAGGCATTGGTATATATATACCCTATGTGTATGTGATGTGTGTGTGTGTGTGTGTGTTTGTTTGTGTTCCTTGCCTAATTAACTATCCAACATGTGTACACAGGTCTTCAGATCCCCTTTTCAATAAGGCGAAGGAGATGAACTCATTTACTCAGGGGTACTCTCATATGCACACTCAAAGAGTCACACTTTGATCAGAGGTACAGTGGCATCTGTCCCATATGGTTGTTAGCCACAGCAAGCTTTATTTCCAATGGAGCATATGTGTCCACTTAGCATGGTCCAATGCTACAGCCCCCCCCCCTTCTTTGATGTTACATAACACTTCAGTGTTTTTTATTTTCACCCAAACTGTGAACTATTATGCAAATGTCATTGTTTTGCATGACACATTTAAATGTGTCTGGACTGCCACATTATGTCCCTTAAGTCAGATAAAGGGATGCATATCCCATGCATATTTTGGAACTTATAATAATGTAATTATAATAATTATGTCTTCATTATCTGTGGGGAAAGTTGTATTTTTCTAGCACAGCATCTGTGGAGCTAGTAGGGATTCAATTCCTTCCTAAAGGGCATTGCAGCAGGGTGGATGATTGCTGAATTGGGGCTTGATTCTGGGTGTCTCTTACCCCTATAGGCCACCTTGCCGGTCCACATGGAGTGATCACCAGAGCTGGAAGTCACGCTGCACCTGCTGTGTGTCTCCTCTCTGCCAGGGGGTATCATTGGGGTTTATCCAGTTTGATGGAGGTGCAGATGGCTAACAGAACAACATGCCTAATGTGCCTCTGTTTGCAAAACCACTGAGTCACAGAATGTGATTCACAAATGACTGACTTCAACTTATTTTGTGCCAAAGAAAGATCTACAAGAAAAAAAATCAAGCATCTGTTCATCTCATGGTCCGACAGTAAGTCCTTCATGGTGACCTTTCAAATACCAAACATTTTATATCCGCCCATCTAATCTGTGAGTGGCTTTCAGCCAGCAATCGCTGATTTCATCCGACTCAAAAAAAAAAAAATGTTGGAGGTGTATCCCTTTACCAGCACTATGTGGTTCTGAGTATAACCATATATCAGCTTTCTAAGGTTAATAGTTTATTCTGTGCTAATTATCTATTCATTTTTAGACATGAAATATATACAGCATGTGCTAATTCAAGCCACTTTTAAAGATGCACTAATCAGTTTTTTATATTAACAATAAATCAAATTACTACATTGCATGTGACTAGTGTAGCTCATATTGATGAACCCATGGAGAATTATGACCCAAATTAAGTGTCCTTCAGGTCATTGTTTTGGTTTTACAGTTGCAGCTTTACTGCTACTTTAGTTCACTCACTGCTCTCATTAACCTCCTTTCCAGCTTAAGCAGGCAGCTGTTTTTGGATAAAAAGCTCCAATAATCCCACTGTATGCTACTTGCCCTGCACCAAACAGTAGACTGACTAGCTGTTAGCTAATAAACATGGAGTGTTTAGCCGCTAAAGATCCAGATAGTTCCCTCGGGAGGTGGTAGGGACCAAAACAGAGCCAAAATGAAGTTTGAATTTTTGACTTATATTTGTCAGATGGCTCCAAATGAATGCAAATGCTATGTCTGCTAAATGTGTAAATACACAACTGTTTGATAACAACTTGGACTTTGTAAGGTGATAAAATGTCAGTGTCATGATGGCATCTGGTTCCGCTGTTCACAATACATATTGCAAGGCCATGTGGTCAGTCAGTACAGTATTTGTTCAGTGACCAGCACGGCAACCCCCATCACTGTGCTAACTTTACACATGGGAGGGTAGCTATAGGATTTGTATCCTTTGCTGATAATTACACCAAGTCTCATGATTTTATGTAAATGATTTGGAGGCTTTATGCTTCTTGTGAGATGTTCTCCTCTTCCCTTTGAACAATGTCTGGCTTTGAATATATTGACATGAATTATAAATGTGCAAAATGATGTGCTTAAACCACCTCATCCATGCAGTAAGCAATATACAAACAATCAGAAGGCCACCATGAACGACACTGTGAGTATGGATTTTGATCACTTATGTTGACTTTATGACTGTATTCTTTTGTGGATGATGACTTCTCTTAACTGTATAGCTGCAGAAAAATCATGAACTCTTTGACTTGAAGAAAAGCTCATATGACACTACATTGATTGCAACTAAAAAGCAAATCAAGTCTTCAGTGTTGCAGGCAGATGGAGGATTTGGTTCAATTAAAGCCTTCATTAATTTCTGTCAGCATAGCTCCACATTCCAGGTGGGCTATCAATTGCAGACACTCTTTGTATTGCTCTGAATGTGGCACTTAATGAACCCACCTACACACACCTACACTCACACATAAGCTGTTGCACTCAAAGACATTCTCTAAAGGACATAAGGCCAAAGAACAACAAGGCTAAATAATCAAATTTGTCGACAACAACAACAACAACAACAGTACATCTGTGACATCATTTAGCAGAGTTTGATTGAGGTTATTTGATGCATAGGCTACTGTTTTTGCCCATTCATTCTGTAAGTGCAGACCATGCTGAGTTACAGCTGAGTTTCAAAACAAAAGAGACAGATTGAATCTAAATATACCAATAAAAATGTTGAGTCATATAACACTGCAATAACACTTTCATAACAAAATAGGGAGAGAATTGTCGGCGCCGCTGCGGCGCCAGATAAACAAAAAAGTATCCTCTCTCAGCAAAGTGTTACGTTGCTATGACTACACACCTACAGCTTTTATTTATGAAAGTAATTTAATTTGCAAATGAAACCAACACAACCAAAGCTAATCTTGAGAGGGCTCTGGCTATGCCAGCGGTTTATGTCATGCATATTGTTAAACTGTAAACCGGTGAAGTAAGAAGAATTACTTACTCTCATGCACTCTTTAAAGTGGTTGTTGAAGCAGGAATCATGTCAGAGAGTGCATGGGTGGACCAGCATGTGGGTGAGGGCTTGCCAGGTACAGAAAGAGATTGCAGTGTGTAGGCAGAGGTTAAATTCTGTGTTAAATGCATGAAGAGTCAGTAAGAGGGACAGAGAACAAGAAAGGGAATAAAACTGAAGGTGAAAGCTGTTCAGCCATGCCAGAGGATCAGCATGTGGGCCATTAGCATACTTGATCCAGCATGACTCCATTTGGACAAAAGTGATTTTTTTTTTCCTGCCTTCATGGCTTGTTTGTCTGTACAGAATGTATGAACACTATGCAGTGATTTGTGGCTCTGTGATCAGTGAAACTGACATATGACATGGAAACTGAAATAAACACATATTTTCCCCTTAAGCTAGCAACCTCTGGTTAAGGATTAATTTACCACACCTTTTCTTCACAACAATACAGGAAACAATCAAAAACAAACACTAGAGGAGAACTGAGAGAACAGATTAGGAAGGCAGATGGGAGAAGTAAAGCATCAATGAGGAAAGACATGGGTGAGATGAGAAGGAAAAAATGGACAGCAGGAGGCCTGAGGATAGAGAGTGTGGAAGGAGGTGTAAATCTGGCGTAATGGGCAGAAAGAGGTCCTCAGGTGTCCATAACACCACACAGACGCACATACCATGCCCACAACTCAGGAAGTTGTTAGACCAGTTTGTGTGTGTGCTCACAGTATGTGGCTGTTAAAGCGCATGAAGCTGAAGGAGGAATCTGTGGGAGGTGTGATTTATGCAAAAAAGACAAGGTGTATTTTATAGGATGGCAGATTAATGAGTCTTAATGGGAGATGTGTGATCAAAGATAGCTGGTTGATGCATTACTTCTGAGGAGTGAACAAGAGATGTGTGTCTCCTTTTATATCACCTTGCTTGCAGCTGCAGTAAATGTGTTCTCTCTGTTCTCTCACCCTTAAATATATAGGGGGGAAGGAAACTTTCCACCACACGTTTACAATATTATATATAATCTTCGTGTTTAATATGTCGGGACGGCCTTCTATTTGAGACTCAAGTTTACTGTAAGCTGCAGCAAACTAATGTGTATGTGTGTGTGTGTGTGTGTGTGTGTGTGTGTGTGTGTGTGGTGTGTTGGAGCTGTTTATATGTAATCCATTATGATGATGTGGCCTTTGTTCAGAGTAATCTTTTTGAATCAAAATCCTATGGAAAATGAGGACAGAATTTCAATAAGAGCCCACTAGCTAATCGAAGAAGAATGCTGAGAATATTAATTATATTATGTTTATTGATTGTATGTTGGAAATGGATCTGAGCAAATGCAGATCAATGCAGCAGTTAGGGCAGGAGGTGGGCTATGAGAGTGCAGAATCGCAGAGATGCTCACAAATCAATTCTCAAGTCTTTGGTCACAAGTTCAAGTCTATTAGTCTATTATGGTAGCAATAAGAGTTCCATCTGCTCAGTGCCATCCAGTCTGCTTAGAACACTGTATATCTATAAAGCAGGTACTTTATTATCATGACTCCTTTATCTATTTGTCTACAGTATCAGCATCGATTAGTGGTTATGTTTATGATCACTTTAAACAAACTATTGCAATGCTATATGGAAAAAACAGACAGATTTCCTTTAAAGTTAGTAACTGTACATTCAGCTGCAATATAGAATATGTAGACAGTATTGGCAAAAATGTATGTAGACTAACATTAGGTTAACAGGAAAATACTGCTAATTCTTTTTTTGGGCCTGGTGCCAAGTGGCACATCAGCTGCAGGTGTGCTGGCCATAGTGTTGTTGCTGCATCTTTACAGTCATCTGTGGCTGCGCACACCAGATGGTTATGCATTATAATAAGGGCGGGAATGACATTCAGCTTGTCAGACATTTCCTTAATGTTAATGAGCCAAACAAAATAAACAACGTTCATGAGTCCCAAATCTCAAGTCAAGTTCTCAAATCACTGCGTGTGCGACTTAAGTGCAACACAAGTCCATGTCGCAATTTTGAGTCCCCGTCTCTGCAGCACGGCACTGAAAACTGCAAGCAAACCAGACTTAACAGCAGCAACTTAGAGACAGCTGACAAAAGTGGATGACAGCACATAATTATATGCAAAATAAACTGGAAATATATCTGGACATAAGTCAACTAAAATTTAGCTAAACTGGATTTCAACCATAATACTTTTTACAGTTCAGCCTTGGAGCGGTTATAAGAGGTGGATGTGGTGTGTCAAAGTAAGCCCATTTCTCCAGTGGCCACCTTTGGTACTGCAACTAAAAAACTAAGTAAAAGCATTTTCCCCTCAGACCACATAATTGTTGATTAGAAAAAAACTTTTTTTGCTTGATTTTGAGGGGCTGACCCTTGTTTATTGAAGCTGTTTAACATCACATCAAGTTTTATTAACAATGATTTTCCTTATCATTTGACTCACCTCCCACTGAAAGATGGATGCTTATGTTAGGTATAGGGGTGGGAAGTGAAATGATACATCTTTACAATGTCACCTGTGCTTTTGTGTCACATCCTGTCATGCTGTGACATTTATTCTCCATCATTCTTTTCCTTAATTTCTGACCTTTTTTCTCCCCTAAACGTAAGCACAGCTCTTTTCTCTATCTCCTCTTCTTTTGTTTGAGTTTGAGATCTGCCAAAAAATGGCTGAGTCACATTTGGCGTTCAGCTCTGGAAGTCTATTGTCATCTAGACTTTCTGCCTTCTTGTTTCCTCATTCTCTCTTTAATCTCTGTTTCACCCTTCCTTCCATAACACTGTAGCACTGATGTGTTTGTCTTTTATTCCCTTTTATTTCTTTTTATTATGTGAAAAAGTGTGTTGGATCGATGTCAGAGGATCTCTTTAGGGTCATGCATATTGCACGTGCAAGCAAACGCAGATACAGAAAAATAATATTTATAATATAATGTCATGTAATTGTTAACGTGACAAAATGATGATACATGTGTTGCACTGCAGAATAGAACAAATCATAATGAACAACTTGTACTTCATGGTTTGTTTTATTCTACTTTAATCTATTTTGTCACTCTTGCACACAGTCTCTGTTTTATGTGCTCTCTTACATACAAAAAATCTGAATCATGCAAGGAGCCCTTCCTCTTGGTTGAGAAATTGCTGTCATGAGCAATCAAAAAAGATGAAGAAAGAAAACATGACCTATTTCAAGTCTTGATTTGAAGGCCTTTTTTTCTTTCATGGATATTTCATAAGGGAAAAGAAAAGGTGCTTTGTGTGCATGCATGCATGTGTTGCGGGAGGAATCGAGATCAGAGTGCATTCATGAGTTATAAACCAGTTTGCAGGATACTGAAGTAGATAGTCGCTTTTGTTCAAAACAATATCCTGGAAATGTTTCAAAAATAGTGCTCAAGAACGTGCATGTAAAATGTGAAGTAAAGCTCTATAGGTGTTGAGTTTTGGTCTGTGCCTGTAGGGTGCCCGGACTTTCTCATTTATATTTACATTCATTCATTCATTCATTTAGCTGACGCGTTTATCCAAAGCGACTTACAATTGCTATTTATGTCAGAGGTCGCACATCTCTGGAGCAATGAGGGGTTAAGTGTCTTGCTCAGGGACACAATGATGGATGGGTCACAGTGGGGGATTGAACCCGGTCATTTACGCTCTTTGTAATTTAACTGTAACAGTGAAAAGGAAAAATGTGCTCCCTCAGATGTTGTTTTTTTAGTAAAAAGTACACCACTCGTATGTCCTACATGAAATGTGCTGATGGGTGGTGTTGTATTTGGTGAGAGAAATACACAGTGCAGGCAGCTTCCTTTGGATCTGCTGCACCATTAGACGTGATGGATAACAAGCAAAAGTTGAACTTTTTCAGAGTGAAATGAGACAGCCCTGGTGACACAGCTGCAACATACACTGCTGTCTCTGCATTTTATGGTTAAGAAAAATAGACAGTATATTCACAAATATACAGTCTATACAGCAATGTGGGAGTACATATTATGTGTATGTAGAAATGTATAATTTAAGCAATAAATAATGTAATTTGGCAGTGCAATCTGATCACCATGTTTTTTTTCATGTGTGATAGCTAGCTTGACAGTACATTGTATATAAACTTCATAAATGAGATTTTTGTAACGTTGTTTTAACTTTGTTCAGAAGCTCCACTGTCACGGCATGAACAAATCGCTCATATGTGCAGTTATTGTAATTTCCATGAAATGATGTATTTTTATACAGTACTGCTGTAAAATATATAATGTAGCCCCATTTTTTATATCTGCACTAACATAAAATGTGTGTAAAGGTAGTTGAATTCCAACAAGTTAGTTTATTTTTTCATGTCAACTAAATCCATGGACATACATACTAAACATCATATGTAAAGGTTGACAGCGTCACACAGACAGTCCTATACAATTTGGTTTCCAACTCTTTCTTGCTGTACAAAGCCGGAATAATTATTTGATTAATTGATTAGTCGACAGAACCTGCAGTGCTGAACTTTTGTCTCCCGCTTCTGACAGTAATTACATAACATTGTTGAAATGCTTACGACAAATAGGCTCTGCCATACTGAGGTGCTGCTGTTGCTCTCCTCTTTAGATCTGGCAAACCAGTCATTGTTCACCAGCACGGGAATGTCACCACAGATACCAAATTTAAAAACTCTGCTCTACTTCGCAACACAGAGGGATTGACTTGGCAGTGAGAGAGTTAATCAGCATTGTGTGAACTCATTAAGCGAGGGCTTCAATATAAGGGACGTTCATTTATATGTAACAGTTCCACACTCATCGGTGCAAAACAGTTAACTGATGCAAGCATAAATATTTGGTGGCGATGATAACAAACTGAATGTCTTAGGGTTTTGGACCCTAAGATGTCACCTTGTGCTCTGGGAAATTGTGAATCTGCAGATTAATCAGTAATTAACCTAATCTATTGTAGCAGCCCTACTTTATTTATCTTTATTTTTTTAAAAGGGGACACAGCACATTAATGAACACCTCCATGTAAATATGCCAGATGGCTTATTTTCATCTGGAGTCCCCAGCATGTTATTACAGAGGTCACAGTGATAAAACAACAGAAGAAAAATACAGTACATGTTGAGAATACAAGACAGTCATTATGCTTCAGTATAAATATCATGAGCTAGTCACTAAAGTAAATCTTTTGTAAAGTGCAAATTATTAAATTATGTAGTTTAAAGTGCTATAATGGAATAAAGTGCAATTAAGTGGAATTCAAATTACTACTACTATAAATGTAGGAGTTAAGCAGAAACATTAAAAACAGATCATTTGGATTGAATTTAATTTCAACCTTATACACATTAGAAAGCTCATTAAGGGCAAAAACCAGCACACTGACAACTGAGGGCAATCACTGTAAGTCACGCTGAAGCAGCTACCACCACACACACACACACACACACACACACACACAAAACAAATTGTCATGCATATAAAGGCTCCTAGACACTTCAGGCAGATAAGCGCAGAAGCAGTTGAGATGTGATCTTTGTGTTTATGGGTTCCATTCGAAGCAGCAGTCCTCATCTCCGCCCATCCATATTTCCTTGGCCCTCTGGAAAGCACTGTGCGCGGATAGATTGTATTTGAGTGACATTTCTAGGCCATTAACGCCCATTGCCATTCCTGTTAAAGAAAGCCAGTGATGAATTTTACTGAAGTCAATCTAGAAACCTGACATTTAAGCTTTCTGTTTAATGCAAACCCCTGCAGCTCTGTCCTCAGTGAAACAGGCTCATGTAAGAAACAATGGTACATGAAGGAGAGTCTGATAATGTTACGTTTTTGTTAAGCGATGAAGAGGGCGAACTGCTCCTAGTCTTGTCGGGTCCTTTTACCATTGTTAAGACTTCCTTTTTTTCAAGCTTTTATATGTTGGAGTGCGTTTTGCAGCCAACATGCCACGGCCTCATTACTGTAATGAGTAGAACTGTGTTATGGAAGACCCTGTCAATGAGAAATTCAATTAGATGATTTGATGTGAAGTCTGAGAAGTAAACTTTTGGGTACATACATTTCTTCTGCCATACAGAAATCAAGTCACGCTGAAGAGCATTATATAAAACAGCCAATGAAGGAACTGTTGCAATTCAACTGTTACAGTGATACATTCTGATATACTGTTAGTTCAACACATTTCCATTGCATGCATTGACCCATATTTATTTGTTTTCTAGGTAAGACCGTTGTGTATCATTTCTGATGTACAATTTATTGGACAAGTGACAAAACTGTCACTGAAATAAGTTAAACACAATATTTAAGAAAAATATTGATTCTATGGTACAATACATATTAATGTAGTACAAAATGTTTTACATAATCAATGCATGTAAACAATCCAAACGAAACCGGTGATGCAAAAGGCAAACTCCAACTAACCATAGGACGGGCAGGGCAGGGCAGGGCAGGGCAGGGCAGGGCAGGGCAGGGCAGGGCAGGGCAGGGCAGGGCAGGGCAGGGCAGGGCAGGGCAGGGCAGGGCAGGAGACAAGACAGAGCAACACACTGAAATGACCGGACAAAGACTAAACATAAACACCAGGTATATATACACAATAGGAATAGGACTAACGAGCAGGGCGGGAGCAACACAGGTGACAGGGATCAAGGTAGACGAAGCAGGCAGAGAAACAGGCAGAGGCAACAGGGGGCAACAGAGAGGCAGGCAGGCAGAGACAGCAAAGGGGGGGAACAAAGAGGCAGGCAAGCAAAGTGATAACTGGGGGAACAGACGGAACACTTGACAGGCAGACATGGGGCAAACTTAATAACCAACACAGACAGAGCACATGTAACAAAATAGCAGACAAGAATCTAACTTCAGACAATAACAGAAACCCATGCAAACAGACAAACACCGACCAACTATAACACAGTGATCATAACAGACAAAACCTAAACGAGAACACAGAACTAGAACACAGAGTACTGAGCAGACTAAACCAAAATGATGCAGAGAAAGAACTAGAAGCCAATACTACGACCTGAACTCAGGCACAGGAGTAGGAACAAAGACATGGAACAAAAACCCAGACTGCCCAACAAGACACACAGATAGACAGGACTGAAACCCAGACTCAGAGGAACCAAAATCAAAACACAGAGAAGGCATGACCAAAATAATATAATTCAGACAAGCTCAGGACAGGATCGTTACACCTACAAACATGTTTGAACACGTATTTTTATGTGGACACTGAGAATACTGTAAACAGATCGGAGTGAGTTTCCGTTTTTGGGTTTATCCTGCCCTAAGTATAAAAACATGCTTCAGGTTGTGGTTAAGCTTGTGAAATGTCCAAACTGAACTTTCACTCACAGAGCTTTGTAATCCATGGATCACGCTTACCTACCTACCTACACACACACGCACACACACTGATGGCGGCGAAGCTACCATACAATGGACTGACCCAACAATCAGGAGTAACTGGGGTTCAGTGTCTTGCTCACTTCGACTTGTGGACAGGAGGAGTTGCTAATTGAACACAAACTCTAACACCAACCCTGAAATTAATGGATGAAGAAGTTCCTTGTGGACCTTATTATAAAGTGTTACCAATTCAGCATCCAAACCTCCACACACATACACAATGATCAAATATACACAAGGCAGCCACTGTGAAGTTCATTTTGTTCTTTATTTTTTTTTCTTATTTTCATTTGTTTAACACAGTGAACCGTCATGCCTATACAGCACAGCGTGTGTGTGTGTAGGGTTGGGGGGGTAGAAGTGAAAGGGGAGTGATGGGGTTTCCCTCTCTGTAGTCTGGCTGCAGACCTTCCTGAATAGCCCAGGGTTCAGAGCCTCGTTTATCATGTGGACAGCTCCTCCACTGGCTCTTATATAGTGCGAGTGTGTGTGTGTGTGTGGAGGAACGACTCCTGAAGAGAGAGCGTTTGCAAATCCTGGCACCCAGTGGCAATCTCCAGTGCTCTCTCAATCAGAGGGTTTTTTTGAATTTTATTTGAATAATGCGAGTTATGAAAGATGGGATTCATTCATGGCCAAAAATAGCAAAAGCAGAATGAGCGCCCTCAGGTGTGACTGCGTGTGTGTGCTCAGTTTGTGATGTTTGTGAAAACCTATTACAGCTGATGGGCCAGAGTGATAGCCTTCTCACGGCTTTAGTGGCTGATGAAAGTGTGTGCATTATGCATGGATCACAATCTACAGCGATAGCCTTGGGTAATTAGAAAAATGCTGTCACACTATTTGCCTACAATTTGTCAATGTTTCTCCTGTGATCAAAGTGCAAATCTCTTTGCATATAAATGTACAACATTAACATTAATAGGTCTGAATGTATTCTGTCGAGCTCTGCACCAACATACAGTACTTGTTTGTGTGTACAAGTACTCTACTACCAAGGGCCCACTCTGTAATGTTCAGTTTCACTATCTCAGCGGGGCTAATCTGTATGTTTGTGTGTTTGTGCAGACACATTTCTGTTTTGGTGTGTGATACTCATCAAGTGTAGCAACAGTTTCCTCAGAGTACAGTGTCAACAAAGACGATCTGGGGACCAGTCAGCAACCCAGTGAAAGATGCACCTGGGTGGTTTTTTTCCCAGTCACAGCATGAAGGGCTTGATGTATTTGTCTGGTATGACTGTGTGTGTCTCTTACTGTTGCCCTCAAAAGAAATAGATTTCAAATTCACTGTTGCTTACCAGCGTTTGCACCCTCTCCCTTGCGACGGATGATTCTCCCACACAAGGGACACTATGGTAGATTTGTCACAGTGGTGAATCAAACCCGGGTCTTTCACACCAAAGGCATGTGTCTTATCCACTGCGCAATCACCACCCGTATCACACCCATCACTGCATGTGTGTGTGTGTGCTCATATGAGAGGGAGAGTGTGCACTGTATATACTGTCTGATACATATATCTCTGTTTTATGTTTTCTTTTGTGCACTCCAGGGATTATCAATCAAACTTGTGTTGGCTTATTAATTTTAAGAATGGCGTTTTTGCAAATGAACTCTTCATATATGTGTGAGAATGGAGGAGAGAGTATAAGAGCATGAAAAACAAGACGGGGTGGAGAAGGAGCTGAAATCATTCACATACCTCATAAGACGATAAGACAAGTGCTGAGATAATGTAAGATTTTCACATTGTCTTATTCCTTATTTCCCTGCCTGTCTCAGTCTAGTTCTATTTATAGGCTCCCTCTCCTGTACTGTGGTTATTATAGTAGTTCAGAACAACAGCATGAACACCTGTAAAAGCCTTTCAACACAACAATGACCCATGAGTTCCAATGACCGGTTTAATTTTGGATTCAGCTCTGGGTGGTACCCAGTTTTGCTATGGTCTGATGCTTTATCAATCTTTAATTTCTCCTCTCTGGTTTTATTGGCAAACAGCAATGAACCAAACATTTAGCTATCTGGCCACTAATTGTTAACCAGCACGGACCGCCACTTTCAAAATAACAAATGTTGCTGCCGGCAGATTATATTAGTGGTTGCCAATTAATGTTAAAAGAGTACGCCGATACAGCAGCATCATATTGCTCTTAGATAAAGTTGATGACATGATTGGAGTAATTTATCAGTGGTATTTGGCTAAAAAATGTACTCTCTACAACTCAGTTTCAGTACTTGATTGTATTGTAAGAGGAACCCCCCCCCCCCCCCACCACCACCACCACCACTGTCAAGGCTCTGCGATTGCAACTGGAGTGAATGAGTGAATTAAGTGAACACACACATCAAGTACATTTCAGGAGCCAAATTGTACAGTTAAACCTTTATGCATATCATATGAATATTTTAACTATATCAACATGTTTTGAGTAAGTAGCTTTGGAAAGATAAGTATAAATGATTAGGCTACACCTGTTATTCAATAGAGCAGATAATCAACATTTCACAAGAATTCAGATTTGCTAAGCAATTTATTGAGTATTCAGTATTGGAAGTATTTTTTTTGTAATCTTTCTTAAACACCTGATATTGACATGTAAATGTGTTTTGAGTATAGCCAGTTTTAATTCAGGACAAATAGACCCCCTGCATAGTTACTGCTTGCAGTTCATGAGGCCTCTAGTAGCCTCTGCATGACATCCTGCAGCTGCTACATCTGTACAAGTAACACAAATGACCTCACAGTAGAATTTACAGTTGACTGATGCTTCAAAATACAACATTTGGACAGGTACAGATCACTCCAGGCAATTTTTGACAAGTGAATGATCCTTCACTCCACAATCAGCAACCTGCTGTCTTGACAAGTAACATGCAGTCTACGGAACACTGTGGTTTTGCCTGCAACCTGGCATCCTACATCGTGAATGGCGTGATCTTGGTCATCATTTGTCATGCACTTTTTTTCTTCCTCTCATTATATTCTGTAAGTTTCCCTCTTTTCCTGTTGATGTTTTACCCACATCCTCCTCTTCCTGCTCAATGCCGTCTTGGGTCTGTGGTTCAGTACTTTGACGTTTCGCTCCTGCTGAGAGATTAATTAGCTATCTACCTCTGAGATTGGTGTAGGTGCCTTGTGGCATCCTTCAGTTTGTCTTGTCATCTCTCTCTCTCTCTTCATTTTTCATTTCTTTCTTTTTTCTTTGTACTTTATTTGTCTCATTTTTGTCCTTTCATTCTGAAGTTCATTGCTCTTTCGGGTATGAGATACTATAGCAATGACAGCACTCTCAACTCCCTATTTCAGCCTAAATCTGATTGATTGTGTTTTTGGGTGTGTTGAGAAAACAAAATCTGATAGATGTCTACTTGATGCACTTGAGGTGGGCTGTGTTATTGAACACATCATCTGTATTCAAACCATGAGCTTGCCTGCAAGGCTTACATGCTGTATGTACAAGGGATGTAAAACACAGGTCACTAAAGGCAAAAGCTTTATCCTTTGTTGATTAAAGAATCAATGTTTCTGCTAGAGAACAAGATCAAGAGAGTTGTGTTATTTGACTCATCAGAGAGGCTAGAGCTCAGATGGGTGCCACATGAGCAAAGTAAAATAGCAAAGTTAGAGAAATTGATGTTTTTTCCCTTAAATGAAAAGTCTTTGTCAATCCCCTAGGTTGAAAGCAGTTAGCACGCAAAAATCCAGCTTTAAATAATTTTATGCTCTTGGAAAAACTAAGCTGCAGCAGTTCCCTGCTCTTTCTCCATAACTAACAGCACTCTATTTTAAACTTTCATGTGCTTCCAGAGTAAGTCCAGAGCACAGTAAATGCTGTGGGAGGAGGTCTTGTCAGGCTACGTTAACTAGGAGCTGTGGTAAGAGAGAAGACAGCAACACAGTCCGTCAGTTCAGCTGATGAGTTGCATATTTTACACTATATTTGGTTAACATCTCTTGTAGATGTTTTTAGAATGTGGTCCAGCCTTACAGGATAACCAATTATATTCAGCACAAATTCCTATGAGATGAACCAGCATTTAGACACAACCACATTGTAAGAAATGCGGCTGGATGGAGAGAAAAGACTGCAGAGGTTGTTCTACTTGAGTCTATTTATACAATAGGCTTTGGCGTGTTGCCTCCTTCTCATGCTATGGATACAACCATGCTAGAAAACTGCAGCAGGGGAAAAACATTATATGTTCATGCATTTTTTTGAAACGCCCGAGTCATTTACTTTCCATGAGCTGCAGGAGGAAGGTTGAAATATTGATGTTTCCCTTACATTTACAGTTTTTTCACACATTACAGTCAGGAGGTGTAACACCTTGCCAGCTCTCTTATGACATGAAAGTTTAAGGACAGGAACTTGAAAGCCTGCCCTAAACACTGCAGTAAAAATCAATCCAAATCTTCTGTAATGTATTTACTGATACAACAAATTAAAAAGTAATACAGTCACCTACAGTACAGTGGGCAGCCCGGTGGCCTAGTCGATAGCACTGTGGCCTCACAGTAAAAAGGTCCCTGGTTTATACCCTGGCCTCTCTGTGTGGTTCTCCAGCCAGTGCTGTTTACCAGACACTGCATTTCAATCTGGAGTTGGGTGCTGTACATTTGCGGCCCACAGCTGGGTTAAATGCAAAAGATGAATCTCGTGTACCTGTTCCTCCATTAAACCAAACTCAAAACTTTATTCACGTTTACCTGTTGTTTTGAAAAATTGAATATAATGTCCATTACCAGTGCAGCAAGAGTCATGTCAGGCGTTCTCCTTTGGTAATTTCTTAAAAACAATTTCTGTATCATTAGCCTAAATTTAACCAACCAGGATCTGCTTCC
This sequence comes from Lepomis macrochirus, assembly GCA_024633595.2. Lineage (NCBI taxonomy): Eukaryota > Metazoa > Chordata > Actinopteri > Centrarchiformes > Centrarchidae > Lepomis > Lepomis macrochirus. The sequence goes on along the minus strand of JALXJV020000020.1, from coordinate 19,531,269 downwards.
ACACATTTACTACACTGTGGCTGTGCAAGACATGAACAGGGTGTCTTTTTAGGGAACCTAAAACCCAAATTAATGCAGTTAGATTTGCTTGTTGGCCTTGGACATGTATTAACACATGTGAAGGGATTTTAAGGGTACTATGACACAGATTTCTCCAGGTTATGATAGGGTCAATAGCTGAGCTAAAATAAGCCAAAGACAACCTGTGACTCAGTAGGTCAGACTCAGACAGACTCTCCTCTTTGTCTGCCCAGTCGACTGACTGACATAGCTGTCTCGATAAAGATGCACGGTTACCCATTTGTTAGGTAACAAAACGTTGAGATTATCTTTATTTTGTTTCATAACAGTCAGTCTGGCTCAATATAGTGTCACAGCCTGGCTCTTAGGCTGCGACAAAGATGGGAGACAAGACGAGCTTGCATAGAAAAAGTAACTATTTTACAAAATGAGATTTAACAAAGATAATAACGTGTGAATCAGTATCAGTCATGTTGGTGTGTGAAACGTCAGTAGGAACACAAAAGCAATCAACAGCTGCACCCACGATGAGAGAGAGAGCAAAGACAGAAAGGTGGTGAGCTTTATAGCTCCCAGCCACTCAGGCCCAGGTGTAACTCATGCCGCTGATGACGTTCTCCCAGAACCACATCCTGCAAGACAAACACAAAGGGACAGGACACAGACACAGGACACCTAGTGGCTGGGAGGGGTCGTCACAGTAGATTTTCTTGCATGTGGCTTGAATGACACACAACATGACTTAAGTAAATGTAGGTAAGCATAGTGTCTTGTTTTGAACCAATATCCAATAGAATCTTCACGTATAGAGGGGTGAACAGTAACCTTATTTAGCCATTTATGTCCTGTATAATGTTCTCCCTGGCTGGGCTCAATAAACATGCTGTGTAAGTCATCAGGAGTCACTTCATCACACCTGACACCTGGCTCACAACACAGACTACAACCTACATGACTAAGCTTCATTGACTTCCATGATGACAACAAACTTTCAGTCTCAATTTCACTGTGGCTAAGAAAGCTTTATCGTAGTACCCATGGCACAGCACAGAGGCTCTCCCAGGAAGAGAACATGTGGAGTCACTTCTAATCTAATGATTGTTTCTGTGGTGCATGTAATCTAACTCTGTGTGTGTGTGTAAGGGTTGGGCATGTCTTTATTTAAAATTTATGATTATGTTCCTGGTTATTAAAACCTGCTGGTTTAATGTGAAAAATGTAGATTTTTTTTTGCCGGGAGGCGGGTTTTACAACCACGATGCCTGCTCTCCCATCGCCCATCTGTCAGCCATCGCCCATGGACGATGGCATCGTCTATCAGCCAGACCCTTGTGTGTGTGTGTGTGTGTGTGTGTGTGTGTCAGTGTATGTGCGGCAGTACTGGCACATTAAATAATGCTGTCCACCATAAATATTGTCAGTACAGTACAGTGTTTTTACACCAAAATAACAGGAAGATCTCTGGAACATGTTTCAACATTTGATTATCCATAACACTAATCATGTAGAATATCATGGACACCACAATAAGGATTTTGACAGATCAAGTAAAAACATAAAGACATACCTGTTACTCACTGGCAATACAAGGGGCATAAGGGACAATATGTTAATTTCCTTGTTTCTTATATGTGTATGTACACAAACGAGCACTTGTTGCAATAAAAAAGTTTGCAAACTCCTGTGTATGCGATTGTCTGTATTGATGTTCACCTTTTTGTGATAAATCCAAATAATAACTTTCCATTTTCAATCAAGCTGATCCCATTAGTGCAGAGTGCGATAAGTGTAGTTAAGCACTAGTGTGATAGTAGGGATTTGAGCTTTGACAAAAATAATTAGAGATGATTACTGTGTAGTCACACAGGCGACATCCTCTCATCCTTAACTTTGAGTCAGGAGACCACGGCTTGCTTCCTTTGTTGAATCCTCTCTCTAACACAATAAGACAAAGCTTCACTGAGGTTACTTTCATGTTCAATTTTCCTTCCTCAAAGATCACTGGCTTAAAATATGTTTGTTGTTGCTCTCTTTGTTTTTGAGCTGTATTTGCACCAAGATGGGACAAAAATATTTTATTCCATCCTCCTAATGTGATTCTTTTGTCTTCTTTATACAGCTTTACTCAGCCACTGCCATATTCTTCATTTATTCCCTCCTCATTTTCATTCTCTAATCTCATCAGAATACCATTTTCTTTGTTCTTTTGCTCATTTTCTGTAGCCCGCGCAGGAAGGTTTGGGGAATCCACAATGCCCTCTTGTCTTTCTTTTCTTTCAGTTCAGACATCAAATTTCAAAGGAATATACTAACACATCCCAGCTCCTTCTGTGTTTTTTTCATCCTGCTAAAGGCAAAGAAAACAAACAAGACAAAAGTCATAAATCCGTCACTGAAAGGTACTATGAACTGTTTGTTGGATGGTATATACATGGCTTATAGATGGCTTAAGGGAAGAGAAGTTGAAATTGATTGTAAATGGTTAATATCCTGTTAATATTCTGTCTGTGAAGTAATTATAGATCGGGCCATGGCCATTTTTTGACTAGGAATGTCCTTTCATGTAAATTTTTAATTTTTAATTTACAATGTTTACTCTTCACTCCAAACAAACATGACATTGCAAACACAGGATTTGAACGTACACACAGAAGTTGTCGGAGATCACATTGACAGTGTGCACGAAGAAAATCCTAAACCTGTGACAGACCCTTGTGAGAGCAATCAATACACTCTCAGCCGAGTCTTAACACACTTTCGTAGGGCACAGCAGGGCAGACAGAAAGCACTGAATAAAGAGTGGGAATGAGAGAGAGAGTGGAGTGATCTGAGTGGCCTTTACACAACTACATCCTATGAAACGGCAATATAGAATTCTGATAAATTAGTCCCTTTTTGCCAGGAAAAAGGCCACAGAGAGTAAGTTGAGTGTGCATTATCCAAAGGCCAGTGAGCACATTTAGTGAGTAAATGCCATGTGTAAAATGGCTCTATCATGCATGCCCTGTACTGCTATCATGCCATTTTAGTTCTGAAGTGGGAGAGGGAGAGGAAACGAACCCTTATTTCCCTTCAAGCCATTGGGAGCTGGCAGATTGGTCAGGTGACTGCTTGATTGACAATTTAGCGGGTATACCCTGCAGATTGCCAGACTGCCAGAAAGCCCTGAGGAATAGGAGGTATTATTTCGAATAGCTCATGTGGACAAACAGTTTTTGACTAGAATTTTTGCTGCTGACATTTACTTGTACTTGGATGCCTGTAAACAGTGCCAGACAGACAAATTAGATTTTAAAAATATTGTTTTTTGATGCAGACTTACAATTAAATAAGATGTACTAATACTGACTGCTGAGGTTGCTAAGTAGTTTCATGTAAGATTACCTTACTAACCTTACCAGGTTTTGACAAGGAGGAAGGCTGTGTGCAATTTTAGTGGCGTGGCTGTATAGATGGCATTGTTGGTCTGTTGGATGTTTGTTTGTTCCACCACTTCGGTCTAGACTGAAATATCACAGGAACTACTGAGGTCGATTGCCATGAAACTTTGGTACAGGTATTCACGTTCCACACAACAGCACGTTAGCATTGTCACTGTGAGCATGTGCTGACGTTAGCTCAAAGCACTGTTATGCCTACAGACAGTGTCATAGAGACACTAGTGTAGCTGTAGACTCTCGTTAAACTGTCTGTTGTAAGTCTGACAATGTTGAAGAAGTGCAATGCTAATCGTTGGAGTACTCCTTTTAAGGTTAGAGGGAGAATGCCCTTCAACATTGCCATAGATGGTGATGGCACTGCTATACTTAGGAAAATGTTGAGCTGGTTGTTAGATCATGTGGTCAACAATGCGAATAGAATAGATATTAAATTCAAAGCATCTTGGTACAGAGGATCAGAAGTGTGAGATGCATTGGGTACTTTGCCATCTTTGCTGTACTTCAAGGACACAAACATGTAAAAAGATTGGGCTAAATCAAGCAGCCCGACAGCAGGAAACATATAAACACAGAACATGTTGGGAAACACTGATACTTGCCTCAAGATGACTCTTCTGGTCACACAATTAGTTTACAAAGAAAGTTAGAGTATAAGACAACCTCTTAAGTTAAAGAAAGTATGAGCCAAGAAGATTCTCTTTATCCATACAGATCTGGACTGGCTGAGCTCCAGCTTCAACAAACCACAGCCATTCATCTCTATGTATTTCATTGGTCAGTGACCGGCCACCACTTTCAACTGTAAAAGCAGCTGTTCCCTCATTCCACTCTTCTTCATCCGCGACCCCATTCTCTCCATGTATAATAGGCTCCTTTCCTCCACACAACGTGTAGCTTCCCTCTCCTATAACTCATTTATCAAGGGGAGGGGGAATCCTCCACTCTGCAAGCTTCCTGGGGGAGGAGTGGGGCTGAGAGAGGAGGAAAAGGGAACTGTTGATGGCTAAAGGTGGACTTCCAGGTCATGGCTATGGTTTAGTAGAAAAAGGAAAACAGAGATTGATGGGGAGTTTGTGTATCTTAGTAAGTGTGGACCATTTTTTGTGAAAAGAGTACAAACTCAGAATTATGGGTCACCAAAGATACACATAAACATCTCACTGGGTCTATGTAGATGAAGATATTTTGGGAAACTGTAGTTTGCAGAGGCTTGCAGAGGAGCTGAAATTCATTTCTACAAAATCTCAATAACCCTGAGTCTCAAGCATGCTGATTGGTTAATCCAACTCCTGTCAGGAAGTGGGTTTGAAATAGAAAAAAGTGTAGCCTGGTAGACATTTAGTTGAGTTCTCTTGTGTGTCTGTATTTATTTGTTCTTGGGTTAATTTTTGATGCTGAAATGGAAAAGGCGTGTGCAGCATGCTTTACATTGGGAAACTGTGGGAAACTGAGAATAAAGTAGGTTTATGAGTAATAAAAACACATGATTAAAAAAAGAAAGAAACATGGCTGGTGTAATAAAACAGCAAGAAAAAATGTGGCAGACAATAGCGGACCGACTGAAATTACTAATATTACTGCTTTTAACTGACTGTCATAATTATAACAATACGCCCCACGCTAGAAATACGTGTCATATCATAAAAAAAATCCCCCTCTCACCCCTTGCGGGGTGGTATGTGTCATCCTCAAGCTCGGGTCCTCTACCAGAGGCCTGGGAGTTTGAGGGTTCTGCGCAGTATCTTAGCTGTTCCTAGGACTGCACTCTTCTGGACAGAGACCTCTGATGTTTTACCTGGTATCTGCTGTAGCCACTCTCCCAGTTTGGGGGTCACAGCCCCCAGTGCTCCGATTACCACTGGCACCACTGTTGCTTTTACTTTCCACATCTTTTCTAGCTCCTCTTTCAGCCCTTGGTATTTCTCAAGCTTCTCGTGTTCCTTCTTCTTGATGTTGCTGTCGCTTGGGATTGTCATCATATTTCATATCATATATATATATATATGTATGTATGTATGTATATATTTTTTGTGGCTTTTTTTTGTAGCTTTTTTAAAGGTTTATTCAATGGACTATTCAAGGTCTAGGATGTGGCGAGTGATGGGGCGGCACCCTAGCGCTCTTTATTGACCAACCGCCACTGCCTCTCGCCCCTACTTCTTTCGTGTTCATCCTTTTTCTTTTGTCTGTCATTCATTTACAAGCTCAAGTTTTGCCTCTCAATGCCTCCTGACACGCTCCTTTCCCTTCAGCTCTTGCTTTCCAATTTCCCTCTCCAACCTCCTGGTCCCTGCATTGTATCACTATTCTCTCACTATGCTCATTCCTATTCTCCCTTTCTCTCCTGTCTGTTCTGCTGTCTATCAGCGTCAGACCCAGGGTCAGCACCAAAGGGAATGCTGTCCGGCTTTAGATGGATCTAACTCAATTACGAGGTCTAGCCTTTCCTTGTCTGTAGTGCTGCATTATTTGTATTATTCTTTAATGTCCTCTTGTGTCTTTCTTGTTTAATTTGTTTAGTCTTATTGTTAATGCATTGTGGCACAGGGAATTTGTCCCCTTTTGGAAATTAATTGTTGAGTTGTTTAGCGATAAAGGAATTTGGAGTGTTTCTAGAGAATAAATAAAGCTGCTCCACAGCGGAAATTTAAGTTAAACCTCCACAGACACTGTTAATTAGCAGAAATGGCTGGTACAGATAACACTCAAGTTTATTTGAAAGCCACACATCATCCTCTGATCTGGCTAGTCACCTCAACAAAAAATAGATTTTGTTTTTATTTACTGAAATATTTTTTAGGTAGCAGCCAGACTACTTAGGAGGCAGCTGCTTGACTGGGTACTAAATATAAATTGCACTAAAGTACTACTGCAGCATCAAACACTACTCATTGTTTACTTTTCAATAGATTTATACCTCTTATTATAAAACCACACACCTTTCTGACAGCAGACTTAGGGGGCTGTTTGTGAAACTTTCCAAACCAGTAATCCTACAGTCACACCCACTTCAGGCAGTGTTTGGCCAGGAATGCAGAGGTGAGAAAGTATGCAGGATTAAAATGTATCTCTCAAGCTCTCTTTTTTCATTTTTAACCACTTCTGTGTATTTGCTGCATACAATAAATGCAACCCTATGGTTGTCTTTGAGGAGATAATGTCTGAAAGTGTGTGCTGTACATTTAAAATATTATCCAGACTCTCTCTGTGACTGCAGGCTTCTCTCCTTTCCCTTCTGAACACTTTAGATTGCTTTAGACATAGTAGGATGCCCCGTTGTACAACTACAAACAGGCAATAAGGTCATGGTTTTCTTCACTTCTGGACTTGGGCATGCACATCACTTTGGGGAAGTGGTTTCTGTGTTGGGAAAGAAAAAAATTAGATACAGACACAGTAATAATACTTTCTTACTTACCGTAGTTCCCCAAACCCCATCATCCTACACATTTCCATTCATCGGCAGCACTGCACCTGTTAATACATACTGTATCACAACAGACACATATTAAATAACAATATGTAAGCATAGACTAAGACTATACATACTGTCCACGCCAAATGTATAAACTAAGCAACTAAGTAAACTAAATCTATCAAAAAAGATTTTGAAGGTGTTTGCGACTACTAAACAACATAGTCTATAGGTACTGTGGTCAAACAAAAGCAAATTAAGTCATGCTCTTGAGTGCACTACTTTTCCAGGTTACGCTCTATCCCTGACTTAATCTTGTATCTGAGCAACCAGCTCATTCTGGTCATTGCTCTGTTCCATTGCTGCGTGCTGTTTGAGTTTGACCTTCAGTTCACTGCAAGCAGGGAAGTAGCTGTATACCGCCCTCAGACAGAGAGAGAGGAATTTTTTACACACCTTCATGACTGATTTCACACTAGATTAGAGAATTGTATGCCCTGCATCCTTTCCTCCCCTCATCCCTCGTTTCCTTGCTGCTGAGTTGGAGGGTGAGAAACTCTAAACAGCTTGGGATTAGAAGGGCAATCTACATTATGTAATGCTTGCACCTGCGTGTGTGTGAGTGCATGTATGTGGATGCCAAAACTACATGTGTGTGTCTGTCTTACGTACGGCCTTTGGACATTAAGTGTGTGCGTAAGCTAAGTACTGTACTGTATGTGTCTGTATATGTAAGTGCGCAGGTGTGCCCTAGCAAATCTAATCCTCCGGAGAAAACTCTATGATGGTCTGATTTATTTGTGGAGTAGATTCATCTTCTGGATGGCACATCTGCTTCTCTGCCAAGGGCACTGTGCACGCTCTGGATTTGTTGGCCCAGTGCTGTGCAAACGCAATGAGTATGCATGTTCAGTGACTGTGTGTAAGGAGTTAAAAGCCTTGCTTAACTGTAGTGTATATTGATACACAGCGGCTCAGCCCAGCTTGCCTCAAACCTTTCGTGGGTGAGATTGAACCTGACTCATCAATGCTTACTAAATATAGAGCCATCAAGCCATAATCCAGCAAATACTGTACATAAACCAGAGCTTTAAACCTTCAGGATCTTCTGAGTATTAACAAATCATTTCTGAGGGGAAAGCTGCTGTTTCCTCATTCCTGATATTTCAGTTACACAACAAGAGCCATGTCTGTAATTTACAATCAATAATGATTGCCTTGCGTGAGGGTGTATGGGAATGCCTGCGTGTATGTGTCACTTGCTGTGCTGTTGCTTGTTTGCGTGGGGGATCTTTTCTTGACATGTTTCTTGTGCTGTCAAATCATATTGTGTGTGAGTGATTACCTGTCATCGCAAGCCTTGAGCTCTGCTTACTCCCCAATCACGGCACTGCTGTGTTGTTTTCCATGGCTCTCCCACTCTTTCACTTTTTTTCTAACCCCTGCAGCCCTCTTTCTCTTCTTTTGTCTTTCTTCTCTCTCTGTTTCTCCTTCTCTTTGAGTCTGTGTACGCTGCCAGAAAGGTGACAGCAGGGTCTTGAGGATGGTGGTTTCTTTGATCTGTTTATTTCATTTATTTTTTCCATTTTATTTTTTCCTGAAGGCATTCTTCCATGGAACAAACAACGTAGGTCTTCTTGAAATTCCTGCGTGGTCTGGATGCAGCTTCCATTTGTAAGACATGTAACAGGTCCAAAGGTTGTGCTGATGATGACAGTTCTACTGGCAGTCTCCCTCGGCGTGGGCCGTGCATATTACCGCCTGAAAAACAGCCTGGTGCTTTTATGTTTGTTTGGGAATATTTGCAGGATGGTGATATGGGGTGTATACAGTTTGACTCATGTTTCCAAACAGTTTTTAATAAAGTGTCTTTTTAATTAACCTCCATTCTACTTCTCTTTATATCTTTGCTTGAAACATTGCTGTGCTGGGGTGTTGTTGCATCTGCATTATGAAAACAAATGGCCTCGGCATTGTTTCTCCAATCAGACATAAATATCTGCAGCTAATGGGAGTCAGCGCAGAGGCATCGGCATATTGATTGTAAGGACCTCCCCACACCACAAGTGTTCTCACAAATCCCTGTGTAATGGCTGCTTTGACAAATGATGAGGTCTCATTACTGAGTGTGTGTCTACCTGTACATTCTAAAGTACAGTATTATTAGTCTGACCTTCAAAATGGTAAAGTGAATTTAGCTTTGGCAAAAGAAAAACAGAGTGAAATTGTGTGTGTGCTTGTGAATGATTTTGAGGGTTGACCATGCGATCTGTGTCAGGTTGTGTGGTTGTGCCAGGACATAAGCTGTCTTTAACAATTGACAGTGACTGACGCTGCCTCTAATGCTTTGTGACATCATCGTATTGTCTGCCGGGATAAAACTGTCACTATCTTCGTTAGAAAGGTTCACATTAGTCATTTGCTGAATGCAAAGTTAAGGGAGCGTTAAAGTATGTGCTGATGATGGGAGAGCCCGAGCCTCATTGAGGATCTAGCCCTGGGCAATTTCATGCAACTAGAACAGACTTGTGGTTCTGGGCCAGCAGTTTTTAGTTGACCTATAGGCCTTTTCACTGAAGATATTTTGACATGTAACAGTTGGGAAAGTAGGTGGTGTAAATAATAAAATTACTGATAGCTGAATTTCCAATTCAGCTGTCAATTTAGGTTCTTTGCTTTTAGCGTTGCAGCCAAAAAACAATGACAGAACAGTTCCCATTTGTGGCTGAAGCCTACTAAATGTGAATGAGCAAGTTTTAGTCATGCTTACTTATTAACTTAGCTACAGACATTTAGTTGACAGCCGTGGTATTCTTCCTTCTGTTACTGGTCCTTAGTTGTTAAACAAGCCGCACTGTCAGTAGTAGAAGTTATGTCAATGTTGAAAGCATCGCCCACTTACATGTAGCCAGCACACCATTCGATATCTGTATAAGGATTATTTATTCACCTGCCTCTTTTATATGTTTTATACAAAGCTGAACTCTTTCTATGCTTTATTTACTGTATTGTTAATGGGTACATTTGTATTTTTCTCCTGTAATATACTTCTTTTGAATAATATCTACCTTGTCTTCCTGTGCTTTGATTGACACTACACGGTGGGGGCCACCACATACATCTGGACCAAACCCTTCCTATCCCGCTCTTCAATCTGTGTGGCCATGTGGAACTAAGCTTGTGGTTAGGCGACAGAGGGGGTGAGCTCCAGTGAAGCATCCCTGTTTGATGATAACAGCAGGGTGCCTGAGACAGCTTGGCTCTGGCACTGCTCTCCTCTCAATAGGTACAGGCAAGGGTTGATGAGTAGAATGCTGATTATCTGGTGGGATTCTGTGTGATGTTGGAAACGACAAAAAGCAAATATCTGGCATAAACGAAATCCTTGAAGAATTTTATTTTATTTTACTTATATGGCCCAATATGACTAATCACCAATTTTCCCCAAGTGGCTTTACAATCTGTACAGCATATCCCACATTCTTTGTCCTTAAACCCTCTATTCAGATAAGGAAAAGATTCTCAGAATACCGTTTTAATGGGGAAAAATGGAAGAAGCCTCAGGAATAGCAACAGATGATGATCCCCCTCTCAGGACCCACAGACAAGCAATTGACGTTGTGTGTACAGAATAGACCAACATAAGAAAATGACAGTATGAACATTCAGGGTGAGACAATTAGCGATAGATTGTATACAATACATATATGAAAAATGTAGATCCGGGAGGACGTCAAGCGACTTGATCGCCAAACAGATAGGGCCTGAGCCACATGACCGCTTCTGCACCACGAAGACCTGGATGAGGACACAGACTCAAGCACACCACTCACAATGATAGGAGAAAGGAAACAAACACACACAGAGGGAGAGAGAGGAGAGCCTTAATCTCCTGGAAGATGACAATAGAGATCCCAACATCTGGAATGAAGAACCCGACAGCCAGGAGAGAGAGGGAGAAGTCCCAGGACAGCCATTGGTCCAGCCCAGAGAAGCCTGAGGGAAAACAGAAGAGAAGTTGGACGTGAAAACTGTCTCCTCTACTTGGCTAATTGTATTCCACACACCCATGTGCATCCATTATTGCTAGGTCATTATGAGTCAGAACACACACACTGCCAGCCGGCGTTTAAGGACAGATTGAAGCCTTGGGGCAGAAGTTTGCTTGCATTCAGACAATAGATGGGGAATCTATTTTCATTCACTTGTGTTGATCAGGAACATGACTCGCATATTAAAGCGATGACACTTCACTAGTTTAATAGTATCGACTACACAGAGTAAATGCAAGTCTTAAGTGGGATGACACACAAAGATGGAAGATGGAAGGCTTTATGGATGGCAAAGCACACTTTGAATCAATAACTATATACACATACATACACACACACACACACACACACACACACACACACACACATCTATATATATATATTTACAGGAGCAAATATATATATATTTGCTCCTAGATAGCTCAGTGGTTAATGCCACTAACTTCGGTACAGGTGATCGTGGGTTCGATTATATGCAGAGACTATGGGATATATGGATGCTTCGAAACCCATCATCAACACTGACAAAGAAACAACTTCTAGCTCAGTGTTCTAACATCCGCAAACGGCAGCTCCTTTCACAACTAGAGATCGATGAGGTACAACAAATATGCTACGGCAAGGGGGAGCCAGGACGACAGGTCAGCGGGGAGATTTCATCATCATCCCCACACTCAGAGATTGGGTACCAAGCCCCAATAAGCCCTACGACACAGAACTCAACATAAGGCGGCTGACCTACTGAATGAAGATCATAGCCAAGCTGGACCCCTAGTACAACGACCAAGACTGCCAAGGCTAAGTGACAAAGTACCCTCTGAAAGTCTGCTAGAAGGCGTGAATGCAGCACTACATACTATCCCTACTAAAGCCATAACCGAGACCAATGAGCTGATGTGCACCACAGCAACAGTGATCCTAGAGATGCTTGGCTATAAGATGAACACCACAAGCCACAAAGAGCATTACCCCCATGGAGGAGAAGGTTAGAGGCCAAGATCAAGGCAACACGAAGAGAGGTTAGTCAGCTCTCAGAGCTACAGAAAGGTGTAAGGAAGGGGTTACCTAAGAAATACAACAAGCTGTCGATACCTGAGGCTCTAGAGACTGCCAAACAAAGACTCACCGCCCTGGCCACCCGCCTAAAGAGATACAAGGGAGAAGCAGAAGCAAGGAGAATAAACCGGATGTTCTCCACCGAACCATCTAAAGTGTACTCTCAGTGGCAGGGTAATAACACAAGATCAGATCCACCCAGGGCTGAGACTGAACAGTACTGGAAGAACATATGGGAGAAAGAGGCATCCCACAACACCAATGCCCAGTGGCTAGAGGATCTAAGAACAGATCACAGCAATCTCCCAGAACAAGAACCAGTAACCATTACAACGGCAGACGTCCAAGAAAGAGTGACAGGTATGAAGAGCTGGACAGCACCAGGCCCCGACATGATCCACACCTACTGGCTGAAGAAACTAACTGCACTCCATGAACGCCTGGCAGTACAAATGAACCAACTGCTGATGGATGGGACCCACCCAGAATGGTTAACCCAAGGACGGACAATCCTGATCATGAAGGATCCCCAGAAGGGAACAATCCCATCCAACTACCGGCCAATAACCTGCCTCTGCACAACATGGAAGCTCCTGTCAGGCATCATAGCGGCTAAGATGAGTAGGCACATGGCTCAATACATGCACAGGGCCCAGAAGGGAATAGGCAGTAACACCAGAGGAGCCAAGCACCAGCTACTGGTGGATAGAGCAGTCACTCGAGACTGCAAGACCAGACAGACCAATCTGTGCACTGCCTGGATCGACTACAAGAAAGCCTACGACTCAATGCCACACACATGGATACTGGAATGCTTGGAGATGTACAAGATCAACAGGACACTAACAGCCTTCATCAAGAACTCAATGAAGCTGTGGAAAACAAGTCTGGAAGCCAACTCAAAGCCAATTGCACAAGTAACCATCAAGTGCGGCATATACCAAGGCGACGCACTATCCCCGCTGCTGTTCTGCATAGGCCTGAACCCCCTCAGCCAGATCATCACAAAGACTGGCTACGGATACCGATTCCAAAGTGGAACAATCATCAGTCACCTCCTCTACATGGATGACATCAAGCTGTATGCCAGAAATGAGCGAGACATCGACTCACTGATCCACACTACCAGGATCTACAGCAACGACATTGGAATGTCGTTCGGACTGGACAAGTGTGGTCGCATGGTATCAAAAAGAGGGAAGATGATCAGAACCGAGGGGGTTGAACTACCAGAAGGCCACATCGCAGATGTTCAGGACAGCTACAAATACCTTGGGGTGCCACAGGCTAATGGTAACCATGAGGAGGCAGCAAGGAAGACCGCCATAGCCAAATACCTACAAAGAGTGAGGCAGGTCCTGAAAAGCCAGCTGAATGGGAAAAACAAGATCCGAGCCATCAACACATATGCCCTGCCAGTCATCAGATACCCGCTGGTGTAATAAACTGGCCAAAGGAGGAGATAGAGGCTACTGACATCAAGACAAGAAAGCTCCTCACAATGCATGGAGGGTTTCACCCCAAATCCAGCACCCTGAGACTGTACACCAAGCGTGGCGAGGAGGCCGAGGGCTAGTGAGTGTCAAGACCACTGTCCAGGATGAAACAACGAAGATCCAGGAGTACATCAGGAAGATGGCCCCAAGGATGAAGGGCTTAGTGAACACCTCAGGCAGCAGAAACCTGAAAGTGAGGACAAGGAAGATGAAGAACCGTCATGGAGGGACAAGCCGCTACGGAGTGTACCACAGACAAATAGAAGAAGTGGCTGATATCAAGAAATCCTACCAGTGGCTGGAAAAGGCTGGACTGAAGGACAGCACAGAAGCACTAATCATGGCGGCACAAGAACAGGCACTCAGTACAAGATCAATAGAGGCTGGGGTCTACCACACCAGGCAGGACCCCAGGTGCAGACTGTGCAAGGATGCCCCTGAGACAGTACAGCACATAACAGCAGGGTGTAAGATGCAGGCAGGAAGTGCGTACATGGAGCATGCATAACCAGGTAGCTGTCATAGTGTACAGGAACATCTGCCACGAGTACGGGCTGGAAGTCCCAAGGTCAAAATGGAAGACACCTCCTAAGGTAGTTGAGAATGACCGAGCTAAGATCCTGTGGGACTTCAAGATCCAGACTGACAAACTGGTGATGGCTAACCAACCAGACATCGTGTTGATCAACAAACAGCAGAAGAAGGCAGTAGTGATAGATGTGGCAATCCCAAGCGACAGCAACATCAGGAAGAAGGAACACGAGAAGCTTGAGAAATACCAAGGGCTGAAAGAGGAGCTAGAAAAGATGTGGAAAGTCAGAGCAACAGTGGTGCCAGTGGTAATCGGAGCACTGGGGGCTATGACCCCCAAACTGGGAGAGTGGCTACAGCAGATTCCAGGTAAAACATCAGAGGTCTCTGTCCAGAAGAGTGCAGTCCTAGGAACAGCTAAGATACTGCGCCAGAACCCTCAAACTCCCAGGCCTCTGGTAGAGGACCCGAGCTTGAGGATGACACATACCACCCACTAAGGGGTGAGAGGAGATTTTTATATATATATATATATATATATATATATATATATATATATATATATATATATATATATATATATATATATATATATATATACATACATATATATATATATATATATATATATATATATATATATATATATATATATATATATATATATATATATATATATATATATATATATATATATATATATATACACACATATATATATATATATATATATATATATATGTGATGTATATATATATATATATATATGTTAACAACCTCACTCGACCAGCTGTTTTTTTACAACTAGCCAGGTTAGTTATTGATACATGGGTTGATTAAAAAAGCATTGTCAGCGGTATTTACTCACACTAACTGTAGCAACACGTCCACAGACAGCTGTTGGACAGCACTTTGTGTACGAACATTTCTGAAGCCGCCGGGTTTGCTTCTGGGAAAATTTACTTTTAAGAAGCTTCCCAATGGAAAATCCGACAAGACTAAGGTTGTTTGCACCTTGTGCAATACAGAATTAGTTTACTGTAGGAGTTCTTCCACTCTCTAGTACCACCTAAATGCAAAGCACATCACACGCTACACACAAGTACATCTTATTGAACATGATTTATTTTCATCACCAATTATCATATTAGAACTGCTTTCTCAAGCAATTTGTGATGCATTTTGGAAACAGGAGATGAGCCTCTGGTCTAATGCGCCACTTGGCTTGAAACCTGGCTTAAAACCCGTTCGCACACACATTTTAAATTCAAATTCAAATTCAAAGAATTCAAATGAGCCATTTTAATTTAGATTAATCTAGATTAATATCAAGATTAATCTAGATTAAAAAAATAATCTATGCCCACCTCTAATATATATATATAATAAACAAATTTATTTATTTGCAGGATAAAACCCCTTGAGATGTACCATCTCGTTTTCGAGGGGGTCCTGACTAAAAACACACAATATAAAATACACAACATATGCATCAGACACGCAATAGTAAACATTTCAAAAATACAATAAAAAACAACAACAACAACAAAAACAAAACAAAACAACAAAAAAAAAACAAAAAAAAAAAACAAAAAAAAAAAAACAAAACAAACACAACGCACACACACAAAGAGACAGCCAAACACATTCACTCATATACCTTGCACGTGCCACAAACTCTAGACATCAACACTAAAAATAAAATAGTAAAGTATAACAATAAGTGACAATAATTATAAATAACAGGAGCAGTCTGTTGTAAGGTGAATAATAAGAGCTTTCTTAAATGAACCGAGATATTTCAAAGATGTCAAGAAAATTGGTAGATTGTTCCAGTCTCTAGGAGCCTTAACCCTAAATGCTTTTTTTCCTATTTCTAATGTAGTTTTGGAACATGAAAAAAAGAGTGTTATTGCTTCTAAGATAATAAATTTCATTAGAGTTATGCAAAATGAAAAATCTTGTAAATAAACAGGATATTTAAAATTAATACATTTAAAAAGAAACTGGTACCAGTGTAACTGTCTTCTATTATCAGGAGGAAGCCACTGTAGTTGATTATACATTACACAATGGTGGGTTTGAAAGTCACAATTCAGAATAAATCTGCACAAACTATTGAATTTAACATTAACTTTCATAAGATCAGCTTTTGAAGCATTTTGATACACAATGTCACCATAATCTATAACAGGCAATAACAACTGAGATACCAGCCTCTTTTTACATTCATGGTGAAACAGTTTTTGACCTGTAAAAACCCCAATTGAACATCCAATCTTTTTACATATATAATCAATATGCTTTTATAAGATAATTCAGAGTCAATCCATAGCCCCAAATATTTGACACAATCAACCTTAGTAAGTATGGCACCAATAGATGTGGAAATTGAGAGTGTATTAGTAACAGATTTAAGCCTTTGTTTTGTTCCAAACAACATGATATAAGACTTTAAATGGTTAAGAACTAATTTATTTATAGCTAACCAGTGTTGTATTAAATCAAAATCTGACTGTAAGGAAGCAGATATCTGTAATATATTTGCACTAGAAAAATAGATTACTGTATCATCGGCATATAAATGAATATTAGAAGTTTTACATAATAATGGGAGTTCATTAATAAAAATAGAAAAGAGAAGGGGACCCAGTATAGAACCTTGTGGAACCCCTTTCTTGATATTAAGAAGATCAGACTGATGCCCTTCAATAAACACACACTGCTTCCTATCATCAAGATACATACGAAACCAAGCCAGTGCATTCTGATTAAGACCAATAGTTTGTAATTTTTGGAGCAATATATGATGATCCACCAAGTCAAAAGCCTTCGATAAGTCAATAAAAATTGCACCTGTTAATTTGCCTTGGTCAGCGGAAGAGGATATATCATTAGTAATTTTCAATAGGGCTGTCATAGTGGAATGATTAGGTCTAAAACCAGATTGAAAAGATGATAGTATATCATGTTCTATAAGATAATTGAATAATTGAGTATATATTAGCTTTTCAAAACTTTTGCAACTGTACAAATGATAGATATTGGTCTATAATTATTAAGGTCAAGAGAGTTGCCACTTTATGTAAGGGAATCACTTTTGCAATTTTCCAAACATATGGTATTTCACTAGTAGACAAGGAAAGGTTAAATAGGTCTGCTAGAGGGTACATCAATATATGAGCAGCCCATTTGATAAATTTTGCCTCCAGTCCATCCAAACCAGGACCTTTGTTAGACTTTAAATCGGTGATAACAGATAATACTTCAGCTGGTTCAATTTTCCTGAAACTAAATTTATTCATTCTCTGGTGTTGAATATAATCAGATAAATCATAATAATCAGATTCACAAAAGCTAGTGTTGAGCCAACAGAAGTGAAATGTTGGTTAAAACCTCAGCAATATCTAAAGGATTTTGAATGATGCGATCTTTGAACTTTATCTGATGAATTGACTGATTTGTAGATTTATTAAGAAGGTCATTTGCCTTTCTCCAAAACTGTTTAGGATTTTTATAATGTTTGGAAAGACTGTCTGCATAATAAGCTGACTTAGCATTCTTAGTTTTAGTTTTGCTTTGATTTCTCAGCTGTCTATAAACCTCCCAATCTAATTGGTCTCTACTTTTTCTAAATTTAGACCAGGCTAAATCACGCTGTCTGAACAGGGCTATCAAATCAGAATTAACCCAGGGTAGATGTCTACCTTTAACTTTTATTATTTTCCAGGGAGCATGTTTGTTACAGATATTTGTAAATTCAGATAAGAGATATTCCCAAGCATCCTGCACAGTAGGTATTATTTGAAATCTGTACCAATTCAAACTAATTACATCCTCAATAAAAGAATCCATATTAATATTTTTGCACTGCCTAATTTTCATAAATTTAGGAGGTAATTTTAGCATTTTAATTTTCCATATACAGTAAATTATACAGTGATCACTAAAAGAGTCGGATAATATGCCAGTTTTCAGTATCCTCTCAGGATGTGTAGTTAGGATCCAATCTAATAATCTATGATTGAGAGTTTTATGATTGAGTCTTGTAGGTTCCTTCAATAGCTGAGAAAAATTCAGATTTTCAAGTGCACATCTGTCTTTTCGATGAGGAATTATCCAACCAGTTTTGTTAAAATCACCAAGAATTATCCATTCATTTGACCATCCAATAGAATATATAGTGTCTATGATACAATTAATAGAATTTGCAGGTGCATTTGGAGGTCTATAAATATCTCCAATCATGATTGATTTATTTTTATTGAGAATAATCTTAACAAATAATGCCTCAAAATGCAATGGCTCAATCCTAGGCAAAATATGTTCAGACAGCAAGGTATCAGCAACATAAATAGCAACTCCGCCACCTCTGGTACCTCTATCTTTTCTAAAAAGAACATAATTTCGTAATGATATTTCCTGATTAGAAACTGATATGGTTAACCATGTTTCAGACAGCGTAATTATGCTGGGCTTCTGATCCTCTACCCAAGCTCTGAATATGTCTATTTTTGGAAGCAGGCTCCTAATGTTGACATGCACAATCTTTAGACCTTTACAGTTATCCATATTTTTAAGGCATCAAGATCAAGCTCATAAATCATCAAACCCAAATCTGAGCAGACACTCACCACAACATGAATTATACAGGGGACAAAACAAATAAAAGACAAAACACACAAGTTTTCCCACCAATCATTGTTCACCCTACTAATAAAAATATTCCCACCTGTATTATAAGAAATTTTAAAAATCAAGATAAAGTAGGAGATAGAGAGAAAGGGACAGGAAGAGAGACATAACGAAAAAAAGGAGAAAAAGAGGGGGGAGAGAGAGCGCGAGCGGGAAAAGGACCGCAAGCCATCCATAAAAACACAACAGAGCAGAAACAGTGCACCTGAGCATTAAGGCTTATTAATTTCAATTATCACTCAACGAGGCGTACATGCCAGTAGAGAAAGTGGCAGCTGGTCAACAAACCACAGAGTAGCAAATTACGAATTCATTGTATACGTTAGGCCTCCATTAGAATTATTATTACTATAGTAACGTAATAGTTCAAAATAGCCAGGGAGTGATCTTGCTATCACGAAACATCTGACCATCGATATATAACCTATCAACAGTCAACACAACATGTCGGCCCTTTAATCTGTTCTCCTTCAGGAGCGGATACAGTTTTTTACGTCTATCCACAATTTCCTTAGGGAACTGATCGTTCATGCCGAAGTTGGTTCCCTTCAACTCCCTTCCCTTGCTTTTTACTAACTCCTTTTGCTTAGAATGTTCAAATCTAGCGATTATTGGCCTTGGGCCCGTATTGCATTTCTTCCCCATGCGATGTACACGGTGAAAAGATATGCTGTTAACTGTGTCAGCAGGTAGTTTTAGTGAAGTCAGGAAAAAGTTTTTCAACACATGTTCGGGGTTATCGGGAGTGTTTTCCTTTACTCCAGTAATGATCAGATTTTCACGCATACTGCGCGTTTGTATGTCAAGGATGGTTTCTTTCAAGATCTTATTTTCCCCGGATATTTTACTCACTGTATTCTCTAACTCAGCAACAGTACCTTTCAATGCGATGTTGTCCAGCAGTAGCTCGTCAATTTGGCTCTGGCTATAAGCCAGACTTGTCTTTATTTCCAGGAGATCTTGTCGCAGCAGATCCAGGGTATGTAGTTTTTCATTTATCGATTTGAGGAGCTTCACATCCACCGTGGCAGTAGTTGCAGAGAACGATAAAAGGTCGTCGGTGTCTGTTGAAGAACATCTAGATTTCCTCTTTTTGTCCACTGGTTCTTGAGAATTAAGATCGGACATTCTGACTAATACGTTATACCGATTGTCAATAAACTGTTCAAGTTTACTCAGGCTGTAATGATGTTCACTTGCAGTAGCCAGTTTAAAGTCAAGTTTCTTGCAAACAAAAGAGTATCTTATAAAACCGGCATCTAACTACAGGGTGCCGCCATGTTGAGAATCATCAAGATTGATTGACACGCTCAGTGCAGCCATGTACCGTCACTCAGCAAACCATGACATGCCTCCGTTGTGCCTCCATTTCGCACTCCACATTAACGGTGATTGATCTCTCTGCAGCCAACAAAAATATATATATATATATATATATGGCAATGTAAACAGAAAAAATAATCGGACAGCTGACAATCGGTGGCCACACTTGAAGATTTAACAGCCTGAAGGGCTTTTTGTGTGTACATGACTGTGCTTGCCTTTACTGTATGTAGACAGTGCAGAAGCAGTGGTTCAGTCTACATCGCAGGTATATGCCGGATACCCACTAGGAATGGTCAAGGATTTCCTCACTTAAGAAAGTGCAAGGATATGTAACAACATTGTTTTGTGACAGAACCTTCTCACTTTCATTCATAAATTCACCCCATCTGTGTTGCGAAGCACAGACTTTTGGGCCAATGGGGCTTCCATGTCCAACAGATCCCTAAGTTTGACAATGGTTTTGAAGTGTGCTTGAGAAGATGTGGACCACTTTTTGTGTCCTCACTGTTAAGTTTATAATATATAATGAATGAGTAGTGGTTATAGAACTGCACAAATGTTAATTGTTAAAATTGCTACTGATAATCCTCAGCTTTCCATTATTGTTAATATTAGTTGCAACTTGCACTCTTAAATGTAAATTGAAAAATGGTAGCTGATAAAACCTGTGCTCCAGGGGCCATATTCATACAACATCTGAGGCTAAATGTAGCTCTTAACTGGCTGAGTTAGATGGTGTTTAACACTAAAGAGTAGAAAATCTGTCCAGGCTTTTCAGTTGTAAATATCATTGGCTGTAAAAATCTTATGTTGGTTATAATAAAATTACATGTTGATAATGCATAAGCAGTCTTTCAGAATGCTCTCAGTTACATATAGATGCTTACTGTAGGAATTAGTGCGTGTAGTGGTGCTTACGGGGTGTCGCTCTGGGATGGGTGAGTATGAGACAAGGAAAAGGAAAAATCTCAGCATACTCAGCACCGTGCAGAAGGGTATCACAGCGCTACATATGTACTACATTAGGAGACCGATGGTAAGGTGTATGCTTCAGTGACTATAGTCTGTAGTTTATTCATATCTCAGGAGGTAAATCTTGGGAGATCTCATAAAATAGGTTGTGAAACACACCGTGCATCCTCTTGTAGACAGTATAGAAAAAGCTGGTGTTTCCAGTGAGGGTTGTTGATGGTAAAAAGAAATCAACCTTGTACATTTGGTTCCTGTTAAAAGTTGACTTGGTTAGTACAACGAATGGGAGTCAAGTAGAGCTGGATGGCATGTCTGTTTATTAGGCCAACAATCAAGGATGCAGCAGATGTGTTAAAGCCTCCAGAAAAGGTTTTATTTTCATTACCAATAAACCGAAGTATACTCTCAATCTGTGTCTTCCCCTTTGTTCTCTACTTTCTCTCCTCTGGTTTTCTCCTTTCTGCAGATTCTGACCCAGTGTGTTGCCCTGTGTCTGTCCAGTATCCATTCTCTTGTGTTGCTAATTTGTATCTTGGTGCCTTCAACACACTCAACCAATTCCCATTGTGTCTTTCACATTTAGTCTGTCTACAGTTAGTCTCATGATCTAGTTTGTTAGCTCTCCTCACGCCTGTGTGATTCCACCTGTCGTTTGAACATCACTTTCAACTGGGATTCCTGCCTCTTATTCCTGCAGTGATTCAATCTCTTCTTATTCTGTCTTGACCCTTTGTGTTCTTTCTATCCAAGAGCTTAAAACATTTTATTATTATAGAAGCTCAGAGTATCCAAGACTACATCTGTAACTGTTTTGTCTGACCAACTGTCTCAACCCCAATATATTTAATATGAAATATTGTGAAATACACAAAAGCAGCAAAGCATCATATTTGAGAAGTGAAAAACTGCAAATATTCAGCATTTTTGCTTGATTAAACAACTAAAATGATTAATTTATTATCAAAACAGTTGCAGATTAAGTTGCTGTTGACTGACTAATTGATTCATTGTTAATATAGACAACTCATCCTCAACCGCAACATAGCACACACATGTGCACACACAGACGGACAAGCTTAGCCAATCTCTCTTGTATTCTGACTCGTCTCTTACCCCATGTGGTGCTGTATTTAAATAGATTTCTGTTTATCTCTACCATTAAATGGTGCTCTGACTTATGTCTGACCTCTTCATCTGCTATTCTTTTCCCATCTTGGAGCGCTGTGTGTGTGTGTGTGTGTTTGAGTCTCATGAGTGCTTATCCACTAGCACATCTCAGCTTGAACCAAAGAGTGTGTGTGTGTCCCATTCACTTCTTTTGCCTGATTGTTGCACTGTTTTGGTTCAAGTTTGAGCCACATCTCTCTACAGTAAATCACAACAACATCAACACTCAGATGCAGAATTATTGTGTGGCGGCTCGACCCCACTGACGAGGAACGCTGTTGCCAAGATTAGCAGTAAGAGCGCTTCCTGACAACGATGTGTGGTGAATAAAGCAGAGGCTAATCCTCCCTCCATTGCTGCTGGCTAGATGGCCATTTATGGGTGGTTTGGCTGTTGTGTTCTGTTTCCATCTCCGCTGTTAATCCGCAGGCAGCTCAAGTGGTTGATGAGACGCCTCAGCACTTCTCAGTATATACACAAACAAAAAAACCAGCACATTCACTGGCTCAGCCTGAGCATAATGCACTCTGCATTGAATTGCTTTTGTATGTTTTTGTTTGTGTGTGTGCCTGTGTTTGTATATGGGTGTACTATATGTACACATGTAGTGTTTGTGTATATACTTTGTGTACAAAGAACTAATATCCTCCCGTATGAGTCACAGGGTGGAAATTAAAGCCCCGGATGATCCCTTCCTCAATGAGCAAACACTTCATTTTGACAGATCATTAACTAGACATTATCTTTCATTAGGCGCCTCTGCATTTCATATTCACGTGCACATTCACAAATGCAGGCACACACACAGATAACCTCCTCTAGACACACACATACAGAGCCAAACCATGGACTGATTTGATACAACACATTTGAAACCCTGTACTCAGAGCATTATCTGTGTTGCTGGATTTGACACTTACAGACAAAATATTCTAAACGTTGGTAAGTCTTCATGCAGCATGCTGTGGTTAGACTTATCTAATATATTATACGCTCAAATCTAATTCCTGCAGCGCACATTCATCTCATTCATTCCCCACTGGTAACATAGCACACTGATCACACAACCACTTTACAGATGGTCAGAATAATTAGATTGACAATGAGTTTTACGAGAGAAGAGCAGGCAGAGTTGTAAAGAGCATCCTGATAAAAAGAGGGGCGCTCTTAAGAGCACCATGAGAGAGGAAATCATCATGTAGTGGTAATTCAGATGCCTGATGCTCTCTCACAGTGGAGACAAGTGGAGAGGGGCTGAGCTAAAATGCTAGTAATGCGAGCCCTCCCCCTCCTCCACAATAGTATCAGCGAGACAACTTTTGTTGCAACCCTCTGGCGACATTAATGGGACACACATTTCAGGGTAGAGGCTGGGGCAGTTTCCGGCCCGCCAGACTCCATCCATCTGTCTGCCTTAGCACATCGGCACTTTTCCTGTTTGCTCTCTCCATCATATCCTGCATCTACCCACCAGACTCTGCTCCCCATCCATCTCCTTAGCAGCTTCCCCCCTCCCCACTCGCGTCTATAAAACCCATGCGCCTGCCTCGGCCAAGCACACTCCTGCGATCTATCAGAATGTTATTTTATGGGCTTTTCCCCCTGCTGATGGCTATTTAGCGATCCCCGCCCAACCCAGGATGATTTGTTATTCTAAGCGTTTGTCCAACGTGTTAAGGCCGTTTGCTTTGACGGCAACACTGATGAAAATTGAGGATGGTTTATGGAAAGTTATGACAATACATTGTGCCGACAGATCAATGACACATCAAGGAAATTGAAAGTGATATTTAGATTGTTGTGAAAGGATACTGAACAGACAACAGATCGAGATGAAGGATACAATTTGATGCCGAGCTAAATGGGATTCACCAGCATGTCTCTAGATTCACCTTCAAATCAATGATCTTGAGAAAATGTCCCCAGACTTTAATCCCACCTCTTCCTCTTTCTGTTTTTCTGTGTATGACCATAATGGATTTCATGGGTATGTGGAGGACTTCAACTGGATTCTGTGCGCTTGGTTGCCGTCACTGCTTCAATACACACACACACACACACACACACACACACACACACACACACACACACACACACACAGGTTGCATTGCCCTAATGGAAGGACACATACACACACCAACACTGCTAGAAGAACACAAGAGGCTGTGTTACCTCTCAGCTGATGGCCATTAAACGTCAATGAAAAATCACTTTGAAAATCGACTGTTATGCCTCCTCCTGGGGATTTGTCGGTGATTACAAAGCGAGTGTTTTTCCAATCATGTATATTAACTTTGAATTTCAATGGTGTTCTCATCTGTGATGCCTGAATTGAGAACAATACAATCAGGTATAAGCAAATCAATTTGAGGTTTGTGGTTTGTAGTGTACACAAACAGCCTCTTGGTCCACTAAACAGCACTTTTTGTTACTCTGAGGGAGCACAGGAGTTGCATGTAAATGTGTAAATGTGCACATATATACATGTGTTTTCATGCAATGTGACTACTGAATAACACATCATGGCATTATGATGCACTCTTTCTCTAAATAATTATTAGCATTAGCAAATACCTTTCTTTTTTGGGCATTTTTTGTGCATAATTTGCCTTTATTAGACAAGCAAGGTAGAGTGATGGTAGGAAACAAGGGACGAGAGATGTGGAGTGACACATAAAACAGGTGCATGGTCAGCACCCTAATCCCTAGATTAGACTAGACTAGATTGAGAGACAGCATATTTGTTCATGGCAACTAAAGCATTGTTTCATGTTCATTTCATTGTACAACCTTGTGTTGTATAATGATAAATAAATGACCTTTATACCTTGATTGTTAATGCTTTTATTGTTATATTTAGGCTTAGACTTCTAGCACTTGGTTGAGTTTAGGGAAAGATAATTCATCTTGTTTAATATTTTAAAAAGTTAACAGACAGAACACATTGGTAAGGTTAAGGTTGGGTAAGGAATGGATTTTGTCACAAAAACCGTTTTATAAGCTAAACCTAACCATACAGTAGCATACAAAGCCAGTGTCCTGAGCTTTGTAAAAGAATGTGACTCTTCCTGAACAGGAAAGACACTAGGGCGGCTCCCTGATAGTTGGCTAAACCGTTGATGAGAAGAGTGTTAGTTAACAACTCAATTCGGTAGCTGTGCATTGTCACCGAGATAAAAGTGACTTACCGGCGTGCACTGCCCTGCTGCTAACTGTGATTAGCTAGTTAGGATTTGGACTACCAAGAGGGGGATGCCGGAGATCATCCATTGTGCTGACAAGTCTTAGAGTATCTGCTCTTTTTAAGTTATTCATTCCCGTGTTTTGAACCAAAAGTCTTGTTGTTATACTGTGTTGAATTCAATTCAATTAAATTAATGATCAAGGTGGAACAGTGGTGTAGTGGTTAGCACTGTCGCCTCACAGGAACAAAGTCGTGGGTTCAAACCTTGTTCGTCCCATGTGGACTTTGCATGTTCTCCCCATGTCTGTGTGGGCTCTCTCCAGGTGCTATGGCTTCTTTCAATTGTCCAAAGGCATGCAGGCCAGGTTAATTAGTGAATCTAAATTGTACTTGGCTGTGATTGACTCTAGCCCCCCATAACTCTGTACACAGGATAAGTGGTTGACAGTGGATAGATGGATGGAAATTAATGTTCAGTCTCCTTACTGGGTGTGCCAACATCATGATTCAGAATCATTGCCTGTGGCTGCTTCCTCCATTTTGTAGAATATATATTACAGTTTTGTATTTGTAGTGTTAATACTGTTACTAATAACATTCTTTCTCAGCCCTGGAACTCAACTCATTTTCTGATGCCCTAAAATATTCTTAAATAATTAAATTCATATCATAAATGTGCAACAACAAGTCGACTAATTACTAACGACTGCAAGTGAAATTTTTTATTCGGGGGCAGCTCTAAAAATCCCACTTGGCAGTGGGTTTATGACAGTTTATGAATGAAATTTGTTGGAGACACAATTGTAATGCATGATGTAGAAGCAATAACACAACTCAGTCAGTGTGAGTCAGTTTTATGTTATATTCTATAAACTTACTGCCGGGAAGTAAAGAGGCTTTTAAACTGACAGCCCACTAAACCAACTAGAGTTTAGTTTCTAACTGTATAGAAATGAATGAAATGAATGTAGCACGTAGCTAATAGATGATTTGTGTCTGTTGATCATAGAGGGCACCTCCAGATAGTATGCCCCAATCTGAACGTGTGCGAGTCTGTTTGTCTATACCTTTCCACAGAAACAACTCCACTGTCTGGACGGAGAGGACATGTCTAGGACTGACTCCACAAGGACACAAGGGAAGAATAAAGAAAAAGGGAGGGTTGGGGGGAATGAAAATGAAGAGTGAAGCGAGTGAATCAGAGAGAGAGAGAAGTCATGCACTTTACACTCATGAGTAATTCATACGGGTTTCCATTCCTCCTGGTTTTCTTTCCTCCAGGCCAGTGAACACAAAGAGATGCAACATTATTCAGCTGCTTTCTATAGTGTACTAGCTAAAACAATGCTGTATACATTATAGTGAGGCAGAAAGAGAAATGGGAGGTTATAATTCTTAGACATCCACACTGTCATAAATCCCCTACCCAGATGATAGACAAGTTATGGCATGGCTGCGTGTGAGAGTATGTGTGTGAGTGTGTGTGTGTGTGCGCGCCATACTGTCTCAGAGGGTGTCATCCCTCAGGCAGAAAGGTGACGTCGGTAGCAGCAGCCCAGCTGACATCTGTCAAAAGCTATCACAGGTTTTAAATGTTCGCTGAGACAGCAAACGTACCTGGGGGTCGGAAGTTCGGGCTCCTGAGACAGCACCACCAAACAAAATAAAAGCAATTACGGTCAAGTGTGATTATGAGGTGCGGGGGAGGGATCCGACACACGTGGAGAGAGAATCTGTTTGTGTTTTCTGAAGGTCACACACTTGTCCTGTCCTGGATTGCATCATCACATATCTCTCTGGCTTAGAGGAGGGGATAGAGGCTTTCAGAAATACAGAGATACAGAGAGAAAAGAGAGTCAGAGTACGACAGTTACAGGTGGAGAGTGACAGTGGACAGTCAGTTTGGATTAGGGTTACAGTGAGTGTGATGAAAAAAGAATGAACTGATAGAAGTAAACTGAGATGGGAATAAACCGCAAGAGGGAGGGAGGATGGGGAGACAAAGGAACTATGATTCTTTTAAAGTGCAGATTATAGTAAGTGGTTATATACAGCTTTTGTTATTAAAACTGTATAAGAAAGTGACGTTTATGTGTCTGAAAGACATAGTATGGAAAACTGCCTGCAGATATTCAGTAGTTCTGTATCAAGTATCTTTTCAGCACTTTTCTATCTGCCCATGAGGAAGAAGGTCTCAGTTGTTCCAACTGAGATAAAATTGGTTCATGTTGGCATTGTTATTGTCAGAATATGCTTTGAAATAGAAAATGAAATGTGTTTTGTTTTATAATGTCCATTTATATGATTACTTGAGACAGACCTTGAAACAATGACAAAACTCAGTGAGACATATTTTTGCTTTGTCAGATAAGTAATCATGTGCTATGCAGCAATCATTTGTCCTTCTTTTAAACGTGACTATAAACTGTCTTTTAATGGTATTGTTTTGTTCAATATAATCCCAGGAGGGTCTGATTATTTTGATAGTATGATACTATAATAACAATTTTATATAGGTGGTATAATGGTTATGAAAACAAATATAATACCACCATAAAATATTTAGGACAACATGAAGCCACTAAAGGATGAACAGTCACATTTTGCATGGATTATTGGTTTGTTTTTGTTTGTGATCATATTTGCTCATGTTTTATTAATGCACAATTGTGTGTGTGACTGCTTGCATGCGTGTGCGTGTGTGTGCAAGTCTCACTGGACATCATCAATCAGTCACACAGCCAGTAGGTCTACTGGCTGTGTGACTGAGGCCAAGCTGACATCTCTGTGCTGGAGGTCGCAGGCTGCAGTGAATAATGAAAGGAAGTGTCATTTAGATGTTTGAAATTTTTAATATAATTTAAGAAGGGTTGTCTTTGGGAAGCTTGAAGCTTCGAAATACCATCAGTGACAGTTTTTTTTATCCTTCTTATTCAATTTTTTCCGCTGAGGTTCTGAATTGTGCTGGCAATTAATCTTTACCTGTCTCTCCCATGATGATCCCACTAAAACTGCAGATATTGAACTTTGTGTGTCTGAGAAAAAACATGAAGTGCCACATAGAAGAATTCTGCATTGTTTTGCTGTTACAGTGCCATGTGTGACATTGATTTGATGCTGGTTGGCATCGCTGTAGCTGTGACCTGGGCAAACACACACACACACACACACACACACACACACACACACACACACACACACAACACACACACACACACACCTTGGTTTGGGAATCCCAGAGTTTGGTGCTATTAATATTCACAGTGCAGTTTGGCTCATGAGAGAGTTGTCAAGGACAGGGGACTAACCTTGGGTTTGCAGTGAGAGCCAGAGGGTGCATCTCAGTAGTTTGATGAGTTCCTACCTCTCCTTTCCTCTTCACTTTCTCCTCTCATTTCTCCAACTCATGCATGCTGAGTTGTTATCAATTACTTGCAGACATCAACATTCATTGAGCTTTTGAATGTATGTGAGTAATCTGGTTACAAAGTGCTGGAGGTGCATGGGTAGACTCCGATTAAACAGCTAGATTTGAATTTTCTAATTTGCAAGCTACACACACCTGCACACTGACAAGTAGTTTTTGTACGGTGAGTTATGAAACAACAACATTGTTGAATAGGATCATAGGCTAACACTTTCAAACAATGAGAAAACAAAGTTGTTTTGTGAGTTCAGAAACCTGTCTCAAAATCTAACAATCAATAATAATCTCTTTATTGTAGAAGGAGTAGGTTGTTTTAAAAGACCCTTCTCCTATCCTAAATATTTGCCGGTGTTGTAAATATGGATACTAACAACACCTCGCTAACATAACAACAGCAGACCTCTCTACCCAGCTGGCATCGTGCCCGGTATCTGCTATTCCGTTCTGGGATACAAGGTTGTCTCTGGGTCACTGCACAGCTATGATGTGTGTACGTCCACATATAGGATTGTCTAGAAGTCCCCACCCCACCCATAGTCACAGACTTCAACAACGACCCGCCAATTCCCTTTGTTTTGGCTCTGACTCACTAAATCCCCTCTAACTCACCATGAATCGATCTCCCCACTTCCCCTATCCTTCATTCTTGCAGACACCTCCTCGCCTCCGCTTAGAATTCACCTCTCCTTGTCTCCTTTCATTTACCACACTCAGAAATCCAATCACTATCCAATCGTCCGTATCTGTGAAATATTTTGTTGGTATTAGATGACAGAAAAAGCAGGCCTTGTGGTTATTGTGGGCCTCCGTCTGTTTATTGGCAGCATACAGGGTTCAAATGAGGCTTAGCAGGGGGAACATCCAACTCCTCACGACCTTAACCCACCTCTTTTCCAGGGTGTTTTGATGCCTTTCTGTCATACTTCACACTCAATATGTAAATGATCACAGATAAACCAACCATGTAGGCATCTGGTAATGAGACCAGCAGCCAGGGCACTATATATCAGGATGTGGCCATCCACCTGCTGCTCCTAAAATTTCATCAAATAAGCAAAGCCAAGACACGCAACATTAGGCCTTCTTGTTGTTTTGTGATGAGTAAAAAGTGGCAACAATCAGAGATCTGACCAAACAGTTGGGCTAATGTACCGAGGCCAAAGTAATTTCTGTATGCTCCCCAGTGTGTCATTAATGTGTGCAAACACAGCAATTTTCACCTAAGAGGAATCTTAGTGAGTCAAAATCACAAGGCTTTCAATCTGCCGGCATGAAAGGCAAACGCACAACAACAAGATAGTTCTAAATGTCCTGTATAATAACACAATGGTGTAACAAATCGTACAAATGGGGATAGGAGCGCACACTTTTCGACAATGATGGTGTATCTCTCGACAGCTCACACAAAGGAGTTACAGATGATGTTTTGGTAGGAGTGAAAAAAGAGAGCATGAAAGGCAGGTTCAGATCCCACAAGCACCTCATCCGAAGCGAAATGAGGCCCTTAAAGCCTATTGTAACCAGCATGACTTCCATGGCTGACGTCTGTTCTCTGTTAAAGATGAAACTACCAATTACCAACTTTCAACGGCAGCCTTTCAAGGCATGTTTGTTATCTATTACAGACAACATCATCACAACACCACTATCCTCCTGAACTTATATAACTTTCACACTGTACTGTATGATCACATGATAGCAGGCAGGTTAAGGGCTACATGGCATGTAGATTTGCATGAAGGCACAATGGGACTGCTACATGAGACAAATGCATGTTTGGATGGTGATTTCAGTGACTGGTATCAGGCGGCTCTGTCTGAAACCGTGGTCTCTTTGACAACTTTTAGAGACACGTGTTTGATTCAGATGCCAATTGATTCCTGAGAGATCGTGATGGATGACTGAGCAGAGAGGTGGGATTCAAGCACCCAGCACACTTCAGTTTACGCCTTTTTACCAGCAGGCAGCAAAGGGCATAACATCTCGATAAAAGGATACATTCGCCACACAGTAACAGACGGACAAACATTACAACTATACATGCCCCAGATAAATGAATGAACGGTTGGATAGCAGGATGGAGAGCATTATTGATGCTATAATGTAGGAAAATATGGCCTCAAAGACAGATTGCTTAGCAGAAGTGACCAAGAGTCATACTGTAGTATGTGAGCAGGAGTCAGGCAAAGGGAGGCGAAGACACTGAGAGGAAGTGAAGAGAGGAGCAAAAGGGATAGACACAAGGCTTCCCAGAGCCACTGAGTATTTATAGATCAGATATAGTCGGAACCTTTGCCTGGCAGCAGTGGTGTACTCCTTGTTGCTCCTGCTGATGTCTCTGTACATATTCGACATGACTCTGACTCAGTGGAGAACATTAGGAGAGGATGTGATGGTGAGATTAATGGCAGAGAGACAGTCTGATGACCAACTCGCTGAGTGTGATTCTGCATGAATGGAACGGGATATGTGGCTGATAATACTTTACAGTATGGTACGCAAAAATGTGAGTAGTTACTAAGGAGCAGTGAGGAACAAATCAGGGAGGACCTAAAAATTGACAAATCTTTGAGTAATAACTCCAGGACTATAGTAGATAATGATGAGTTACTAGAGAACAGACGGCAGACACAGTAATAATGAATCATTAAGAAATGATTAGTTCATAAACATCTGTGAGTAAGGACTATATTTTGTAGTGTTACCATATTGTTTAATTCCACTCACCATTGTTATATCTATATTTTGACCATGCAAACGTTTGTTATGATCTGTAAGAAGTATCCAAACCAAAGCATTTAAAGGACTTTGATTGTTTCTATGTCATTCTATTTGTTAACGTTTTTCTTCTCTTCTCTCTGTCTTGTGTGTGTGTGTGTGTGTGTGTGTACTTAAGTGTGTGCGTGCGCGCCTACAAGCCTATGTGAGAGTGCCGACCAGAAGCGCGCTAGGTTCACTCGGCTCCTGGATGCCGAGAGCGCACACGGGAAATAACTTACATGGCTGTCTTTTTTTTTTAATCAAGCATGACTTGTTAACGGCAGTATACTTGTAGACATCCTCCGCGAAGGCGAACAACACAACCACTATTATTGTTCACAGACAGAATCGCCAACATATTTTCCAACAGTCCCACATTCCGACGCACACGGCGAAAATGAAGGCGAAAAACCGCGACCAAAGCTTGTCTGACTCCAGAGAGCTGGACGGATCCTATGACCAGCTAACGGGTGAGTGAACCGGCGTCTGAAACACCGGTGGGTGTTGTATGATTGCCTGCGAAAAAAAAAGATTCAATATGTAAAGCTGCTAAGCTGATAATGGTCCATCTAACTTCAGGTGGCGTTGAAATATCAGAATCTGCCCGCAATTCATCGCATCACCAAACGAAAAAGAACTGGGCCTTAATATTCTTAATGTTTCTCACGGACATGTCTATCAGTTTTGTGCTCCACGCAAGTTTATATGCAAGTTTATTTCATATTTGTCGTACTTTTCAGCTTCCATGGTAACAGCATTTTTCTGCTGTATTCCCGTAGTTGCCGCGTTACCACTTAAGTCATTAAAACATTTAGAGTTTTTTTGCTATACGATAAAAAAATCGTGGGGGACCACGAGTTCAAAAACTGTATTTTATTGGGGGAAAACACACATATTGAATCTTTTAATGTCAGTGTTGCACGTCAATGTGGTTGCATAATGTGGTGCGTAATGGTGGTGAATGGTGTTTGGTTTCTGTCAACACTTTTAAGACAACAGTGTGATTTTTCTGCTGGCCTGGCGCAGCTATAGGAGACTAATAACACGGTTATTGTCGCTGTCTTGACTGCTGTGAAAAACGCTGCGAGGTAGATAACACCTGTCTGGCCGATCTGATGCCCAAACTGTGGAGCTCGACCGGATCCCTGTGCTTTGGCGTGTTATCACTTTAAACAGAAATCGGTCATATCGCCTTGAGCTTTATCAGCCGAAGTCTGCCTCTGTAGCCGAGTAAAGGCGCTGGTATTCTGTGCAAGCACGGCAGATATCTGAGCGACACTTAATGCCATGTGGATTTTCAAACGGTACGGCTGTGCGTATTTTGGCTGAGTGTCTGATCTGTGGCTTGAATAAGAAACGTTTATTTTTCACCGCGTGTGTGTAAATGGGATAAGCGTTGTGCTTCTGCTTTATCAGTAGCTACAGATGAGACTGACATCAGTTTATAGCGATATAACCAACCAGTTCACTAAGTGGCAGCGAGCATACCTGTGCTCTGAATGGTCTCCCTTGTAAGCTGGGCACTTTGTTGAGGTGTTCCTTCCATTGTCATATTATAGCTCACGGCTCTTCTCGCTCATGTGAGCCAGTTTAGTGCCAGCTGCCTAAATGAAATGCTTGCTTTT
Organism: Lepomis macrochirus; assembly: GCA_024633595.2. Classification (NCBI taxonomy): domain Eukaryota; kingdom Metazoa; phylum Chordata; class Actinopteri; order Centrarchiformes; family Centrarchidae; genus Lepomis; species Lepomis macrochirus. Next base: position 19,498,102 of record JALXJV020000020.1, on the reverse strand, counting down.
TATGCTTGAACACATCTCCGGCTTGCACAGGGAAACTGTGCCTGTCCAGACAGCTGTGTGCCACTGCTCAACAGGGACACTGTAATCTCATTTGCACTAGTCCACCATTGACAGTTAAGCAGTGTTTTGTCACAAATTGAAGGCATCCTAAATAAAGATTGCAAGGTGATGAGTGAAACAGTGTGAGCTGATGTTTGTGTGCATGCAACAGGCTTGTAGGGTATGGATCTCTTCTGTTGGTTCTGTCTGTGCAAATTCTTATGTGTATCAAAGTGTGTGTGTGTGTGTGTACTTTCTGCAGTCCATTGTTGAAAATAAAAAAAAATGATTTTTTTCTGCTGAATTCAAATGCATCCATCAGGCTTTACAACTCAACAGGGGTATTGTAAACTATGTCAGCCAACCCACACAGTATGCTGAATGTCGTGCTTGGACCAACACTGAGCCCTGCAGAGACTACACAATACACTTCAGCAGCTGGACTGTCTTTTCTCCTGGTGGCTCTACTCTGAGTGCCTTTGCTTTGCAACTTTACCTGTGGCTCTGTAATTAGTTGCAAATTAGTATGCATCACACAAATACTAATGAGATGGATTATGGATGATTAGTAGCCTAAATGTGACAGTGGAGGAGATGAAACTTTCCGTAATGTGAATCTAAACTCTTCAGAAGAATCAGCATTTTCTCTACTCCATCTCCCCTCTTTTCTGTCCAGCTTGTTGCAGTGGTCCCCTGTGTCTGACTGTCCACATGAAGTCATATTGCTTTTTAAATAGTTGAGCAAGGGGAGAGAGTGAGGGACCGATTCATCCAGTGTGGCAGAGCAATTTACTCATGGCATAGTTTTTAATGACTTTTTCAAAGCTCTGAATTGCGTGGTTAATTCTTCTTTCTAAGACGCTGTCAACTTTAAAACATACTTAGCCCTGATAGTTTGCATGGTTATTAAGGCTGGCATTTGCTAATAAGAACCAGTGTAATGGTGCAGCTAAAGCTGTGGACAAATACTGCTGGTCTTTTTTTATGGTGTTTTTCATATTAAAGAATCAGCCGATTGCAAAGTGGCCTGGTGTATACTGTGTGTGCAAGCGTGTGTGTGATAGAGGGAGAGCAGGTGACAGGTGATTTTCTGCATAATCCTGACTAAAATGAAAAAGTATATAGTGTGATATGAGGGCATGACTTGTGAGAATGGATTCTTAAGTGGGTTTTTTTTTTGAGTAGGAAGACTCCAAGTGAGTCATTCTTCTTTCTAACAAGCAACAAGCAAACACATGTGTGTGCAAGTGAGCGAGATAGAGAGAGAGACTGTGTGTGTTCCTTAAAGCTGACCTGTGTTGCTGAAAGTTAGTGTGGGTGGCTCCAATCACTATGTGAGTGAAATGTAACCCTCTAGAAATATCTCCCTCTCAGCTTCCTACAATGTACTGAAATGCGCTCCACCATGTGTGCGTGTTGGAGTGTGTGCTAGCCTGCATGGCATTCCCTGTTGTGTTTAAGAGCACCGACTGAGAGATGAGAGGTAATTATAGAAGCGTGGTGCATTAATCTCCTCTTCCACCTCACGAGCCACACTCAATAGGAATCATATCAACTACACACATGCACACACACACACACACAATGGCTTCCACATATTCATTTGCAGCTACTATCTCAACCTTCTCATGCTTCCTTTTCCTTGCTCCAAGTCCAGAATATTATCTAAAGGCTAAATCAGTAGTGGTTGGCAGCCAGCAGCGGCGTCGTTAGCCCTGGGCGTTCGGGGCTATAGCCCCGGATGTTTTTTGAAAAGCCCCGGATCTCTGAAGGATTTTGAAAAAACAGACAACAAAAGACTGAAAATTGAACTTCATTCGCTTAACTACCGTTATGTGCGCGAGAGCGAGTGAGAGAGAGATTATTGTTACTTATTCTCCTGCACATCAGCAGAGAATAAGATGATCCAGCTGTAGCTCTTTGTCTGTTCTCTCTGCTCCACCTGAAGCTGTGAGCTGAACTTTATCAGAGGTGCTGAAATTAAAACAGCTCAGGCGATTCTGGAGCTGGCTCATATAGGAGGCGGTCAGTCACTCACAGTCCACATGTTGAGGGAGGGAAAAAAGTCGCTCTAAAAAGTTGCCGGTGCAGCAAAGTGCCTCAGTATTACAGACTTTTCTTTTGTGCTGCTGTTACTTCCAGCTGAACGGTGGGTACATATAATGTACTTTTAATTTCGCTACATTTTCCATTCATACCTTTTGTAATTGAACCAGTCTGTAATCTGCATTTTGCTTCATTAACCGAAATGAGCTCATCCATGCTGTGCGCGCGCAGTTACGCAGTAAAGCACTGGTCGGGCGCTTGTCACAGAGCAGGGCACATGCAAATATTTAGAAAATCAGGCAAATATCTTTTCAGTTTAAGGCTTTAATGTTCTACTAATACAACTGAAACCCAGTGAGCCACACCATGAACCTGGTGGCCTGTTGGAAAGCAGCCTGTGTCGCTCTTTAACAAGTCGGCAAGTGAAACACTTTCACTTTCCATTAATGCCGCATTTAAAGCGTCTTTAGTCTCTGCACAGCAAATGAAGACTACACACTATAAGATCTATGTCAGATGATCACTGCATTGATTGAGATATATTAAAAGTGTCGTGTTGTTGAACAGAGCATCGCTTTGGACATCAGCCTGTTTCTTTTCTTTAATACACATCGGTTACTATTTTTTTATAGCGATGTCTGACGGTGAGTCCATAAACAGAATGTCGCTGGTGAAACTGATCTTTCACTCAGCAGAAAGACAGAGAAAGAGAGAGAGAGAGAGAGGGAGAGAGAGAGCATATTGATGGATAAAATAGTCCTGTTGGGTTTTACGCATGACGCACAGCTTCCTCTGTCTGCAGGTTTACCTGCTTCAACAACGAGCTGCTCTCGTGTTACTGCCACAATAATTCTTTGCGTTGTGAAGATTATTTAGATCAGATTGTATTGGCAGCCTGTGCTGCTGCAAAGCAAGTGGTTTGGTTGGCTGCATCTCCATAATAAAAGGCACAGGTACCAAAAGTGGGCTGGGCAGCAAAAGTGATATTTTAAAGTGATCTTATCAACACCTTCATGGAGATTTAAAAAGGAAAATAATTGTAGAAATAGCTCAATTACAGATAATCAGCTTCTTCACTGCATTTGCAGGAATATTTTAATGGTCTACTTAAAAAAATAAACTCATCAAGATGCCTAGTCTGATGTAATAGACAGTTCATTTTTACTCTGATATCCTATCTTGACCTTTCCTCATGTGGACACATCAGGGCTGTGATCCTGCACAACAAAACATCCCCACACTACCATGGATAGTAGTGGTGCAAAAGGCTGCAGAACCCGTGGTATGGATCCCGTCCACACGATGCAGCACGCAGGTGGACCGCAGATCGATTGCAAGGTTTTATTTGTCCTGTTTGACCTCTCAAGATACTCCTTTATTCTGGAAATGTCAGAGAATCCAGTTAGATTCTGAATGTGCAGAACTTTGAATATGAACAGAAAACCTACTGAAACACAGGAGCTATTAAAGTCCAGGAGTTTATAACTGAATTAAAATGATTTAATTTATTATTGATAAAGTGAAAAGGTGCCACATGCACATTTAAAGAGGTTACCTCAGTCAGTCACGCCTGCCTGTGTGTTGATTCTGCAGTGATGATATTAAAAGTTGAGGAGAAACATATCTGAAAGCTGAGAGCTGCTCCACACTATGTTCTGTTACAATTTTAGATTTTGAATTGTTATATTAAACCTTTATTAAACCAGAAAAAATATTTTTCCAAGAGTGTCCTGGCCAAGGCAGGCAGGAGTACAAATGCACATTGAAGATGGGAATAAATGATCGGTTACAAGGTCATAAAATATCAAAATGTTTCTAAATATTCACGATAATTCAGCCACAAGGACGATCAAAAGAGTAATCAGTCGTAACATCTGAAGGCAGAATTGCCAGCCTTCAAGTCATTTAAAAGCAACAGTGAAACAAAGATACAGCCCCATACAAGCTACCTGAGTATTTACATAAATAATTTCCACAATAAATGAATGCAGAAAATAGTGCAAAAAACACCAGAATGCAGGAAACTAAGTGTGTAACATTCAAAATTTTCTGGGGGAGGACCCCCAGACCCCCGGTTCATACTGTCGCAGTTTTATTGTTAAATGAGGCTAATTGATTTAGACCCAACTTTACAACTTAGCAGACATTAGACAGTTAATAGTGTTGCTTTGTTGTGCCAAACAAGTAAAGCATGTTTACTATTGCTTTAATGCTTGGTGGAGGGTCAATTATTATGTCAAGATATGAAGTTTTATGGGCTGGGCTAAGCCCCCAATGTTTCAAGATCCTAACAACGCCCCTGGCAGCCAGTCTACCAATCATCCCTTTGCTCTGTCTGATACTAATAGTGTGCATCTATGGTGTGTTCTTTATTACTTTCATGCTCATATTATCTGTCAAATCCTTTTATTTTGTCGTTGTTATCACTGATCAATGGTTTAATCATACATATCATAATGGAGCATAAAGGGACCAACACTTTAGTGAGAAAAGCAAAAAATCCAGCTTCTCAAATAAGATTATTTGGTGGTTTATATAGTCTTCTGTCCCAGTAATGGACTATATTTGGGGTTTGGACTGTGGGGTGGATAAAACAACATTTGTAGGGGTCACCTCTATGACAGCGTATTAGGGCCTTTGTATTTAGAAAATATATATATTAAGGAAAAGGGGGTGATATTGTGAGAAACAACTCAGAAGATTAAAGTCGGAAATTTAGAAAAAAAAAACTTGCATATGATATATATTAGTAAAACAGTGATAAATGTGCGAGAAAAAACTGAAATTCTCTGAGATTAAATTTGAGTTCAATATACAGGAAATAAAAACAGAAAATACAAATTTTCAGGTGTGCTTGTGCTAATAAAGCCTCCGTAAAGAAGAGTATGCAGAAGTTAATTACAAAAGCTGTCACATCTAAGCTATGTTAACCAACCAGTTTTATGAGGCACTTACATTTATAAATGAGTGTGACACATGCTTTCACGTGGCCCGCATATCTGTCTGCTCCAACTCTCTCTTATGTCTACACGGACTGACTGAAAATAACTTGGAAAACCCTATTTTCCCAAGTTTGTTTTCTCAAAGTTTGGTTTGGAGTTTTTGTCTGATCAATTTACAACTTTTTTGCTGACTATTACCCCCCTCCCACTGTAATATATTTATATTTTTTTTTAGGGCTGAGCATGTTAACGCATTATTATCGTGTTAATGCATTAATTAATAAACTCCAACAATTATTTTATCGCACCTAACGCAGTTTTCATTATTATTATTATTATTATTATTATTATTATTATTATTGTTTTGCGAATTCCCTCCTGTTTATGTCCTATTTAGTAAACAGTAATAGATTCTGGAAACTTACAAAGAGCGACGTCAGTCTGTCTTCCAATGATTTGTGCTGCGTGTCATTCACAAAAAGTTCAAGACAAATAACTTCAGCAGCGGTCGGGCGTGTGTGTGAGGCAAGCACTTCACCTCACTTTAACGGGGACACTTCTTAATAAAATAAAAATGTTTAAGCTGATTCCTGTTAAGAAAAACAGAAGAAAACATTTATATATGTTAACCTGTTGCTCAGAAGGTGCCTGTTATGATGTTATGCCTCTGGATTTTCTGTTTTAACAAGCTACAGGTATGAGAACTCACATTCTTGAAGTAACAGGTAATGCCCTGGCAGTGGCAAAATAGCTTTGGTTTTATATTTGATTTGATTACTTTAATGTTTAAGTTGTGATTTACAAGAAATATTTTATTGCTACTGTTTAAAGGCAATACTGCTGGTAAACAGCACCTTATTTGTTTAAAGTGTTTGCAAACCACATGTTATTTCACTTTTGTGTATATAGCAGTACATTTAAAATTAAAAGTACACTTTTAAATTAAAAGTGCGCAACACACTACTTTAAAATTGATTATTCAATTTTGCATATAACAATGCAATTAATTGCGATTATTCGCAATAAAAAATTTTAATCGTTGCCCAGCACTAATATTCCAATCTACGATGGCCCTAATCCGCAATCATACTGAGGACTCCGAGGAACTATGATAGGAATTTTCCACAATTCTCTAACATTTTAGGCTCAAATGAATTTTTATCAAGGAATTTGTATGAAGACACTGTGAGATAGAAAATTAAGCTGTGTACAAAGACTTGTCTGTGTGTGTGTGTGTGTGTGTGTGTGTGTTTAGAGGATTTACAGTGTGTGGAGGTTAGGTTAGGCAATGATGTCCATCTCAGATTAACTGGATATCTGTTTTTGGCAAAGTAAGCTGTTTGCCCACTCCTCAACAGTCAGCACAATCCTCTGGATGCACTGCACGTACGCATGCACGGACGCGCGTACACACACACACACACACACACACACACACAAACACTCATAGGTAAATGCAGACATTCAAGCTATTATTACTGTTTTGGAGGTGAAATCTGTTTTCTTAACCTAACCTAACAAATATGTAGAACTTCCTCTAGAGTTGTCTCACACACAATAGCTCTGGTCTTACTTTTAAGAGATGTTTTGCCTTTGATAGATCAGGACAGTTTATTACTCTCACACACACACAGCTCTTAATGAGTGATGTTAAAAGCACTGGCATTCTGAGTTGTGCAAGGCTTGAAGTCAGGATAAACAGGGCCCAAAAAGATAGCCAATAGAGAGGGTACAGCTGTTTAGGTGAAGAGTATTAGCTGGTCTGGGAGCCACATGACACCCCAACCTACTGACTGATCCAGAGTCCCCATGGTAGAAATAATACTGCTAGACCAAACCGATTCCGGTGCTGAGATTGCCTTCATAATTGAGCCTGTCAGAGGGAGTTTAGCCTAGAGTCACCTTCATGGCATGACAGTTTTTGCTGTAGCTAGAACTGTAATGGCCACTGTCACTAATTAAAAACCTTAATTTAATGTGTCATCTGATTTGCCGAGACATGTGTGACACACGTTGCCTCATCAGGGATCATCTCTGGGTTCTGGTTCGTCCCGGAAGCGCCAGAATTTCTGATGCGAAATGACTGAATTCCTGCACGGAGAAATGCTTGGAGTGGTTAGGCTTATCTGTCGCATTGGTTACATCATTGAGGGAAGGAAAGAAGGAAAGAATAATGAAAGACAGGGAGGAGAGAAAGGCGCAAAGGAAGGACAGAAAAGCAAAGTGCAAGAAGATGAATGAGGTTGCAGGCAGCATGCATTTGCCAGGCAAATCCCACCGATGCTCTTTGGTAGTCTGTAGGTGCTGTTTGCCCTATTATAAAATCTCCTCCTGCCAATCAAATCCTGCCAATGCACAACTCCTATCCATCAGTATAGTCCTGTAATGATGATATGGGAGCTACCCACCTGTGACCTGAGTTTTTTCCTTAGCTTTTTGACATTGAAATTTGTATCCCTGAAGTGAAAGTGGACTGGATGTTTGCATGTAGAAATGAAGACGTTTCTGTAATTGCCCATCCATTCTTCCCTGTCCTCTTCCTAATGAGCCCTCTATATTTCTAAATAATCTGACTGGCAGTCCCCACTTAAGATGCACTCTCATTCTCGCTTTTTCTCTAACTCTATTGCACTCCTCCCCCTCACTGTCTCCACTCTCACAAATCAGATTATATAATAATATCATATATATTTCGGTCTCTAACAGAGTGTCTTCAGTGTCCTGATTCATCCCACTCTTCCTTCCATGCTCTCCCCTTTGCCTTTGTGTCTGCTACCCACACAATTGCCGTCACTTCTTAGTAGGGCTGGGTTTCGATTCAAATTTCAAGAATCGATTCGATTCCGATTCTCAAGATCTTGAATCGATTATCATTATTCGATTCGATTCGATCTGATCCGATCTTCGAGATTTAGATGTGTTTTTGAAAAAAGCATTTTTTCCAGCTGTTACCTGAATTACAGGACTGTAGTTATGCAACATATTGATACTATTATTATAGACATTCAACTGCAAATTAATGGAGTATTGATGGTTGTAAAGAAGAACAATCCCCCTTCCAGAGTGTTGATTGATACAACTGCTTTCACAAACTTGAACTGGTGTAGACGACAGAGGACGCAGAGGTATATCAGCAGCAGTAGACCGATTATTTAGACGCGAACCTGATGTATTATTAAAAATGACATTAAGAATTTTCCACAAAGCTCCTACAGTTCAGATGCAAATGCACCTTTATTTTTTATTTTAATGATCAACATTTAGAATACATTTGTTCTAAGCCAGTGCAAATGTAAACAGATTGTTGGTTACTGGCTTCACAGTAAACAGACAACATTACACAGAATGTAAATAAAATTTGAACTTACAAAACCTTTAGAAAACACAAGTGTGTCACAGTTTTGTGTAAAACCTTCAAGTACTCCAGGTATAAGACATTAAATTGCACTGTTCCAACGAGTCACCACATCAATTTTGAGCTTGTGTGCATTCAGCTGCAGTAGCTTCTGCTTTTCTTTGAGGATACGGGTGGCAGTTGTACTGCTATGAAAGAACTTTGCGATGTGCCTTACCCTCCCAAGAAGGCGTGCAACATTCGGCAGTTTGAGACCGGCTTGCGAGGCCAGGTTGATTATGTGCGCGAAGCAGCCGACGTGGGTTAGCCCCGTAATTTCAACCGCTACGGACCATATTAGCCGCGTTGTCAGTGACTATGGCTGGGTCTTTACTCATCAGCCCCACTCCTCCATAGCTTTGGTTAACATTTCAGCTAGACTGACAGAAGCGATGGTTCGTTTGAACTTCGGTTGTCTGCAGCACGTAAGACACGAGGTTCCAGAGCTCGTCTGTGTAGTGTACTGTCACACTCATGTAAGATTCCGTAGCTACTGATGTCCAGGTGTCACTCGTAATGCCCACCCTCTCTGCGGTCTTAAGCTTACACATTACACCATCTTTTACTGTCTGGTACATGTTGGGGATCACTTCTTCAGACAGACGTTTGCGAGACACAATGACGTAATTTGGTTCCATTACCTTCCAATCCCGCAAATGAAGCCCGCAATCGCCTCCGTTATTTTGACAGAGCGTGCAGAATTAGTTGGCAGTTGTAGAGTTTGTTTCAGTGTGTTATGACCTGGAGTCATATTGGTTTATTTTTGCCTGCTGTTATCCTCCCTACCCTGGGGAGGAGCTGTTTTGTTTGTTTGTGTTACAGGAGGAGGAGGTGGACAGCAGATTGGCCTGGAGGATGTGCAGTATAAAGGGACCTGTGTGGAGGCCGAGCGTTCTCTCCTCCCTTTTCCCCTACCTCCCCAGCCAGACGGGGTGTTCTGGGGAAGACCTCATGATGTACTGTAGCCTATTTAACCTATGTGCTGGAAGTTAATGGTGTGATATTGGGAAAACAGTAGGGGAGAGCTGCCGTTTATTTTGAATGTTGTTTTCTCCTGTTTACTGGCCAGGGAGTCAGGTGAAGTATTTGTATTTTCCTTTTGTATTTTACTTTGTGTAGGATTAATTATTGGGATGGGAAATGGTGGTTTTGTTTGTTATTTTGGCCTAGCTCTCCCTGATGTCTTGGTTTTCTACACCATCTATGAATAAATGACATTAACTAACAGAAAATCCCGTAGCTTTTGATGATTTATGGGGGATAGTGGGGAAAAGAGAGGAGACACATGTTGCGTTCTGGTTTTCCCCTAGGCCGGACGTAACACAGTGTCATCTGTTGCGGCCCGGTGGCGGGCTTGGATATGATGTCTTGATGATGTCGCATCATGTGGTTCCTGAGATTAGTAGTATTTCCACAATACTTCACCTCCATTTGGCAGGCTTTGCAAATTGCTTTGCTTTTGTCAAGCTCGTCGTTGTCTGCTTTGCTTGTTCTGAACCCGAAATGGTGCCAGATCGCAGCTTTGAGTGTTTCTGGAGTTTTTAAATCAACCGCTTGCTTTACGTTACTGACCGCCATGTTCGTTGTTTCAATGTCCTTCCACCTCGTGCGCATGCGTGAATTCAATGACGCGGCAAGTTCAAGTTCACGGGGAAAATGTAGGCCTATTGTTAAATCGATCCTCTGAGTTACGGATTGATCTTTAGAAATTAATATGAAAATCGATTCAGAATCGGTGAATCGATTTTTTCAACACAGCCCTACTTCTTAGCTTTCCCATTGTCCAACTTTGGACAAAATTCCCTCCCTGATTCCTCCCCTGCCTCCTTACTCTTCAACTCTTTCAGGCCATGCTGCTTAATGGGCCAGGATGCCAGAGTCAATCCTAACGAGTTTTAATCGTTGACTGAATCTACAGAGGGCTGGGCAATCGTTAATTAAAATAAGCCCTGCTCACCTCTCCCTTGCCCCCCAACTCCTTCTCCCCTTCTCTGTAAACACATTCATTTATAAATGCCTCTGGGAAGAAGAGGAGAGGAGAGGATGGAGAACAAAGAAATAGGAAATGGGAAAATTGATCAGATTGAAGAGGAAGGAATTATGGGGCATAAGCTGAAGTTTTTCTTTCCCTCATCATGATCAGTCTGACGCTGTTTCCTTGTCAGTGATGTTTATCAACAAGCGACTGATTGATTGACCCACGGAAAGCGTCTCTGAATCGGACGGAGCCCCGTGTCAAGTCATTCATTGTGCGTCTCCTGCTTGCTTTGCTGAATTGTCACTCACAACATCTGATCTGCATTAGAGGATGATTTTCTGTCCATTAGCGTAACCAGTCGTCCATTAGACTGATAGTATCTCATCAGTATGGGGAGGAGGAGAGACCAACAGATAGCCATACATTGTTACTGTGTGTTACTATGTAGGTTGCAACCCTTTTTTTTCTGCCTTTTGTCTCATTCTGTATGTGTGTCTGTCACTAGAGGTTATCAGTTTACACATCTCTGATTGAAGATAGGGGATCACTGTGGGTTTTGTGTGTGTGTGGCTGTAAACATATGTGTAGAGGATGTCTGAAGGGCACGCGTTACTGCCATCGACAGAGCATCTCAGGGAAAAGGATGTCTGGAGCTGCTTGTCATTTCTCTTTTACCACAGTACAATTTCGTGACTCAATCAAGTGGTGCATGTTTATGCAACAATCATAAACCAGCAGACAATAAGTGACTGTAATTTAGTTGTGAACAGGACTGCTAAGGACATTTACTATATTCACTGAAGGTTCTTCAATAACTACTTCAGTGTGACTGACAGCACAGAAGAGAGTGATAAGGAGAGAGGTGGAGGTGATTAGAGAGAGCCTGGGGTTTGCTGTCAACAGCAAAATTACTCATGCAGGCATACACACACAGGCCAAGATTTTGGCCTGAGGGATGACAGTACAAGAGAACCCTGCTGTTGGTCTTATAATCTATCAGTTAGTTCTGACTGAACTTAGGAGAAGAACTTTAGTCAATAATACACAGGCGTGCACACACACATTTACAAACACAGACACGTACATACACACATGCACTGTGAAACAGTCGGAGATGAAAGCACAGTGTCTGGTCATTATCTGTCAGTTAGCCTACCAGTCAGAATACACTCAATGTCTAGCAATGCATACAATTTCTTAGTGATACCCTTGTCAAGCTAAGTATAATGGAGAATGTCGTTTCTTAAAAGTGATACTGTTTCCCTGTCATATGTTCTTAAACAGTCAGGTGAGTTTAACCTGAATTGTAGATACTGAAGCAATGTCTTGAAAGGGTTACTGAGGGTAAAATGTTTTACATTATACCATTTTGATTTGAGGGAAAGATTGAGGTTTCATCATAAACCAACTTAAATCAGCTTTTGCTTTTGACTTCAAGAATGTGAGTTCTCATGTGCTCCTGTCATAACATAAACAGACATCTATCAAACACAAGCAGTGTTTCCATCAGGACTTTTAAATGAACAATTTTGAAGTATAGCATTAGAAAAGGTTAATTGAAACGATAAAATAAAATTAAAAAATCCATAATTTTGCTAAAAAGATTTTATGCTTGAGGTGGTTTTTACCTTTGTCAAAAAAGAGTAAATGCGCTAAATGGAAGATGGAAAGACAATAAGCTCTGTCAGAACAATAAGTTCTGACAGAGCGAACTTGTAACTCACAACTGATCAGCTGACTATAAATGTTGATAAAATATATGCTTGAAATCATTTATTACAATTGACAAACCCCACAAAGGATTTTAAGGCGTTTAAAAGCTTTATTTGGAGGTGCATGCAATTCTCGGCAGGCATGCAAAACTGGACACAACAACAGATATTCCCATAACGTGCGGAGACATGGCTGGCAACTTGTCTGTTTGAAACACATCTATGAGGGCCTCTGTTCATTTTTCTAAGTTCAGTGGCCATCAGGTCCATGCCACTGGTTTTGTTTCTGGATTGGAACCCATACGTCTAGTTTATTACAGCCACGTGCAACGTCAACTACTGATGTAATTACACTTACCGTAGCCTGGTTTATTCGCTCGAAACCAGCTGATGGAAATGAACATATGTCGCAATTTCTTTTTTGCGACAATTCAAAAGAACGCTTAAAATTCACATGTCAATTAGATGGAAACATGGCTTTAGTTTGCCTCACTAATTTCTGCTGCAGTTTGTAGTGGAACATGATATTGTCCAGCATCATTAGCTCGCCAGAGCTGCCCTTGCTCTGGCCCTAAAATGGCTGCCTTCATCACTGCTCCTCTGTCAGCCTGGGGCCAGGTTGTCAGAGGGGACACTTGCTGACAGCTTGGTCTTTATCTCTCCCAGGAGAGATGCTGAAGTCAGCCAAATCCTCTACCAGCTAAATATGCACAGTGTGACAAGGTAGAAGGAAACAGGACCAATTGCATTTTGGAGGCTACGACATGGTTCAAGGTATTACAGGTGTGGGAGAGAAGGTTATTGAGAAATGTTAAAATGCTGAGCTGGGAATTTTGCATTCAGCTTCACAGAGCTGTGTCACTGTGTCCTGACTCGACTGTTGAATGAGCCTATACTTCCTCGCCAAATTGCACACTTATAAATTCTAAAGACGCAGACTTAAGAAGTCCCACAACATGTTGCGTACTGAAAATCCATTTCTTTTAATCATCTTCTTTGCACACTGCTCGCTCTGGGTGTTTACTTGTTGGCTGTGGGGCTTGAAAATCCTATTTCCCCCCTCCTATCTCCCTCTGGCACTGGTAAACCGATTACTCACACAACAACCTGACGTTCCATAAGTGCTTCTCCCCAGGTACCAATGCCTGGTACCAGAATTTCATAAGAGTTAATGGAGTCTACTAATCAACACACACGTATATGCACTGACAGACAGAGACACACACAAACTCACACACAGGCAGGTATGACTGATTGGTGGCGTGACAGTCATGACAGCAATGGGATCGTTACTGGCCTGGAACAGTGCAACAGCTGCTGACATTACCATCTAAGGTGGACCCAAACCTAATGTCGCACACAGAGTTGAGAAGAGGGGAAGCGTTGAGAAAGAGAGAGGGAGGGTATGAGCCGAATAGTAAAGAAAGTCTCAAATCTATGCTGAGTTGTAATTACATCTATTATGGCAGATCCAGGGTCAGTTTTGTGTAACAGGCTTTTATTAATAACAAGCTGTTAATTAATATAGTTGAGGTGTGATGGAAATGCGGCTTCCAAACCAGCTCCTTAATATTTCATAAACATTAATTAATTCACATTGTGTAAACCAACTAACAAACAAAATCAAAATTATTGGACATTTGTTTTGATCAAATTGCTGCTTACACATCGTCATAAAAAAGCACTTAATTACCGACCAAATACAAAATGATTGTATATCAGTGTAACATGTAGCTCATACAGATGTGTCTAGAAAGTATGATACCTCATGTTAGCCATTGTCTTTCATTCAAGGTGATACTAATTTACTGCTATTTTGACATGCACATCCCATCCCAAGGTGACAGGAATTATTACAAGTACGACAATGTGTCGCTGTAAATGTAAAAAAACCCATACCCCTCATATGTTAGTATTCATACAGTACATTTACTGACATATCTTTTTCTTGCATTTCAGGTCATTTTAAGAAGCTTAAGGTGGACAGGTAGAGAAAACATACAATGGGATAAACTCAGAGGGAATGAGTTAGTTTTGTACACTGAATACACAATAAAAGGAAAATGTGCAGTTTTTCCATCACACAGCACAAGGCCACAGATGTCAGAAGTTTAGAGGGAGCGTGCAATTGGCATGTTAACTGCAGGAATGTCCACTACAGCTGTTACCCGTGAACTGAATCTTCATTTCTCTACCATAAGCCGTCTCCAAAGACGTTTCAGAGAATTTGGCAGTTAATCCAACCGACCTCACAGCTGCAGACCATGTTTAACCACACCAGCCCAGGACCTCCAAGATTGCCTGAGACCAGCTGCTCGGACAATTGCTGCAACAATTGGTTGCATAACTAAAGAATTTCTGCACAAACTGTCAGGAACTGTCTCAGGGAAGCTCCTCATGCTCGTTGTCCTAATCGGAGTCTCGACCTGACTGCAACTTCACACAGCCATTGAAGAGGAGTGGACCAACATTCCACAGGCCGCAATCAACAACCTGATCAACTCTATGCGAAGTGTTGCATCGCATGAGGCAAATGGTGGTCACAAGAGATACTGATTGGTTTCTGGATCCCCCCAGTACAGTGAAACTGCACATTTTCAAGTGGCCTTTTATTGTAGCCAGCTTAAGGCACACCTGTGCAATACCCAGGCTGATCAGCATCTTGATGTGCCACACCTGTGAGGTGGATGGATTTTTAATTCAGTTTAATAATTTTATTCAGTATATTTATGAAACACATAAAAGATAAAAAGCTTACTGAAAATGCTTTCATTGTATTTGTAAAATCAAGGTTTCCATGCATGACCAAGCGTGATAAAGAACTGTGACACTTACATCCACAGCTTACTCAGCGGTAATACCCACTTTTAAACTGATATTGTAATTATAAAAGCCATAATAAAAAGTGTACTTGAACAAAGTCATAGAGTATCATCTGTCTGAAGGTTGCTTTTTGGCTTGCCGCCTCTTTTTTCACAACCACAAGATGTTTATTTCTAATGAGGGTGATTTAAGAGACTCGGCCTGCATGTTTTGATGCACACTCAGGGAAAGTCGTTAAGAGGGGTAACAATTATTAATGAGGCCAGTATAAAATTCATGCGCTGAAATATGGGCCTGTTGTTTCCTTCCTGCGTGTTCATAGCTGAGAGAGGCTCTGGTGGGTTTTGGCATCAAAGGAGACTTACTGATGGTGTGTAATGGCACTCCTATTGATTCACCGAGCAGGATGAGCACCATTTGGGGATTGAACCAGTTAATTAAAGTTTCATTTTTATTTGCTTTAATATGCCTGGAAAGTTCTCACGCTGCTTACATGCCAATCATCTTCCTGTTTACTGTAACGTGCACCTGTGTGCATGTGATATGTCTGTGTAGGAAGTCTGTGGTTCTCAAACCCTTCCTCCTCTCCTTGGGTTCTTACTCCTCACCTGCCTGTCTAATTACTTTTTTCATCCCTGTTTTTAATCCCATGGCTTCATGGTGGAATATTTATGGATTTAACTGTCAAGGCTGTGATAGTGAAATCCTAGACATTCCTTTTGATGTAGTGGTATAGTAGCTAAGACAGCAACCTGTAATATCAGTAGGATTGGGTACCAACAGGCAGGTCTGTTTTGAATCCATTTCCAGGTTGATAAAATCCCCTGATTCAGCAAGTTCAGAGGCTAAAATGTATTAGTGAATCTTTCATCTCTCCTCTGTTTTTTTTAAAATAGGATGACGTTTAGAGAAAGAAACACCCGTCTGTAGCATGACTATAATCAATGGACAGTTAAGCAAGACCATTTTGCTAATTGTGGTACTTTATTTTCACTAGCTGGAATCTTTTTTATGCATACCATATTTAATAAATTAAGCTTGCTAACATAATAGTTGTAAATTGTGACCTCCGGTATTTGGAGCGAGTAGCCTCTGAAAGTAAGTAAGTAGGCTACATGAACAGTTTAATGAACATTTCATATCTTCTGCTGCTCGTGTCACTTTCAGGTTGTAGCTACAGTTTATCAGCGTCAATTAGGCTACCGCTCAAAACTGAAATATATTCTCAGCCAACGACAGGTCATTACGGATTTCAAATCTTACAAATGTTGAAAAGTGAAACTAAGTGAAATTAATAAAGGATTCAAAAGGATTCACATTCAATAGGGAATGTCTGAATCAATGTGATACTGGATTAAGATTTAATAAATTTAATCAAACACCAATCCATCAACATCCTGCATGTCATTGTACTTTACTGTATTTAAGTTTAGAGGTCAAGCAATCTGTGAGCAGTACAGGGAAACTGCTAGATTGTTGTGTGTTTGTGGGAGTGTCTGTGCATACAGTACTATCTCATTTATATTCCTGAGTAGATCGTGACATTATGGAGTCATTAGAGTTTGACGTGAGAGAGGCAGAGTTCTATTGCAGATTCTTCTCACCTCGTCCTTCACTTTCACTTTTCACCCTCCATCTCTCCTTCTAAGTTTTTCTCCACTATATGCCATGCTTTCATCAACAAGAGGCAGTATCAGTGATGTTGTTCCTCTCCTCTCCTCCTCAGTGGTGGATAATGTGATTAAAGTGGATGTAAAATTAATAGTTTCAGCTACAGCTCGCAAGCCTGGGTGGGCACAAGTCGTGAGCACACTGGGCACTGTAATGGAAAATAATGTGTGTGTATTTGTGTAGGTGTTGTTTGTCACTAAGGGAGATTTATTCATATTAGCCCTTTGGTTCAGTGAGGGCGGCAGGGCGAACTCAGATTAAGGTCGTACAGTTAAAGAAGCGAAACACAGACATCCTTCTGCCTGTCAGATGTTATCTGCAAGAGAGGAGTTGGTCTTAAAGTACATAACAACTTAAGAAAAAATGTTACCCTTTATGCATTGTGCTTTGAAGTGACATATGTATATATACAGTATATGGTATCTGGGCACTTTTTAACATTTCAGTCTGTTAATAGTGGAGAGCCAACAAGAAAAATCTGTGAAAATAATCACAGTAATTTGAGTTTACATACACATATGTTCACTCTTAATTATGGTTGGGCAATCGTCTCTATTTTAATATTGCCTGATCATGGCTGATCATGGAGATCACCAATTGGGGATCTGATTGCCAGTGGGCAGTGTTACGTTGCAGCAACTCAGTGAAATGCCAGCATGGAAGAAACAGGCTTATTAGATTTAAGACAAACCACCAGAAACAACTGTAAACGCATAGTAGGTTGTTTCCTGCACAATTACTGTGTAACTGTGGCACGCACGCTCAGCGGGGAGAAGGAGGGTGTGATTGATATCACCTATGTACAGTGTGTCAACCTTAACAACCCAGTTGTATTCTAATGTTAACATATCTGTCTCCGACATTGACTGCGTTGTGTTAAGAAAAGATTAGATAGATAGACTAACTTCTCATGACTTCAGTGGCTTAGTTTTTCTATAAACACACGGCTGCGTAATGGAGCCTTCGTTACGATGTGTTTGTGTGAGTGAGGCAGAGAGAGGGAGCGAGCAAGCGGAGGTGCTGAGTGAATCAATGCACTGCGCGCAGCTCCACAAGGAATTATGATTTTACTCATTAAATATGTGGCGGTCACAGTTGATGTTGTGGTGCATTGGGTCGCCACAAATAAATCAATGACTGGTAAACACTGCAGTGTGCAGATTCTACAGACTGTTTTTATGTCATCCTAGTTCTGATAGTGAGTTAGTTAAAATTGCCATAACATCGGCGCATGAAAAGCCATGAAACTGATCATCCCTTCATTCGTCGATAAGGAATCCAATCACCAATCGGTACAACCCTACTCTTAATCAGGTTTTCTGTTATTAATTTTGTTTAAATTTATATTAATTTGTTCATGCCTAGCATCTAGCATTGCTTCTTTGTACTCATGTATACTTCAGTAATTGTTGTAGCTGTTTGCATCATTAAGTTGTTTGTGAATCCAACCTGCTTCAAGTATTGCTTTGTAAGACCAGACACCAGTAATTACCGGACTGCTGTTTTCTGTTAAGAGGAAAAAAGTTACAAATGTCATACTTTGTCCTTGTTTGCTTTCAGCTTTTAAACTTTGGTAATTTTGAGTTGACACGGAAACAGCAGGTGTTCTCAGGCCTGAGAAATTAAGCTTTTAACGACCACCCACGGAAGAAACTGCATCATTAACATGCACTCTCACACACATGCTGTTTTATCATGAACACAAACACAAAACTACACCTCAAATTTCCAAAACCCTAAGCTATTTCTTCGCCTTTCACTCAGTTTTTATTTGCATAAAACCCTACACACAATTCTCTACCTAAGACTCAAAAATCTAACAGGAAGTGACTTGCCCTCCTCTTCCAAACACAACCAATCAAAATGTTACACTTCTTCACCAGGTCACACACCCACTCCTCACATGTGCAAACACTGCTTCAGTATAGGCCTGTAAATAAGTTAAAGTCAGATTACCTGTTTTAAACAATGGATCCCAACAATTGATAGAGAGCAAGGTGAGTAGGAGGGAGAGGCAGGGGAGAGTCCTGCCCAACTACAGTTGCTTTACAGTGGGGTCCATAATTTAAACCTTAAGAAATTAGAACAGGTATACAATCAATGGTTATTTCAGCAGTACAGTATTATAAAAGAAGTATTATTGGTTGACACTAAAAGTAAAAATTATACTTTTGGTTTATATATGTTCATGGTTTCCTTTTCTTGTATGCTGATGCAAAAACACTATTCTACTGTTTCAACAGTAATGTTTTCCAAATAAATATTTTCTGTTTCAACATTGCATTGGTGTGTACAGTGTTCTTTTCAGCACCTCTCAGCAGATTACTTTCACTCTAGAACATTGTATAGAAATGTACACATAAGCCTATGAAAGACAAAAGAGCTTTAGATTTAGAACAACAGTGTGTAAATGGTATATCCTAAAATTTACTATTTTGCAAAAAGTGTTTGCCATCTGATTCAAGTGCTTCATTTTGGGATGTGTTTATGGCATTTTGAATGCAGCGTTTCATCATGATGAGGCAATTTGTGTGAGCAGTTTTTGGAATTGTGTGTAGAGTTTTGAAAAAAGGAGACACTGTTTTGAAAATGTATGTAAGCATTGAAAAAAAAAAAGTAAAAATAGTACTTAGCACTGTGTAGCATCTTACCCTAGCTGTCTCTGCTGTCTACCAGCAATTGCTAACCTAGCAAGTATGAGTCCTTGAAACGTGTTATATTGAGATCCTTACTCTACCAACAGCGATCTTTTGCTTTGTCTTCTTCTTCAGACAAATGTGCATATTGGAAGTTGCTTTGGACAAAAGTTTCTACTAAAATGCCCTAAATGTAAATAAGCATGTGGTTATTATGTAGGTTTTCTGTAGTGGGCTTATTTTATGGTCCCTTTTGAATGTGTGATTAATTTGTAATTCCTGGGCATATGCTAAAAATTTTATAGTTTTATAGTGTGTGTGTGTGTGTGTGTGCGTGTGTGTGTTTGTGTGAGGATGATATAAGTGGGACAACTGGATGCCCTCTCAGTTGTCCCTCTCTGTGATACTGATTGTGGCATAAAAAATGAAAACAGACTATTTGCCTGACTTCAGATCCTTTTTTCCTCTTAACTTGTCCCATGTATATCAAAGACTTCCAGAAAAAATAATCTAACATGCACTTAAATGTGATAAGGGCAAGCAGGCAAAAAGATACACTGCCACACAAAAACACACAGACCATGGGCAACAGCAGTTTAAGAAGCTCAGATTCAACCCTGTAGGTCAATTCTTTGACGAAAATTAAATAACTTCAGACTTGGCAGGCACCGATATCATCTGTTCTTGTATCACCTGCATTTTAAATGATTTAACAGGCTTTCCGAGCAGTGAACCCAAATCAAAGTTTTATGGATTAATGCAGCATCCATTTAGTAGATGTTCAAGCTGTCAGTCAAGTGAGACACAGCAGACACGCACAGACACTGGAGGTGAGACTAATGCCCGCTGATCTGTTGATTCAGAACTATAATACCACAGCTGCTCTCTGTCAGCACCTCTAAGCAGCTAGAAAAAACCTCTGTCACCAGTTGCCTGCCTCTTAGCCTGGCTTTATGTCAGCGTAATGCTTATGGGAAATATTTTTAGCACCTCAATCATTTTGTCCTTGATTGAGATACAGTATTACCAAGGCTGGAGGAGGGAGATGGGGTTGATTATCGCATGAAAAAGTACCGCTTGTGATAATACACAAAATGCAAAAAAAGTAGAATTTCATACTCTGATGTCATCGTGTGCAACACACCAATAGCATCACATATGCTTGTTGACTTTGACTGGTTTGCTTAACAAACAGATGATGCAATCCTGCCTAGTCTGCCGCTAAATGACTCAATGAAGGAGGGTTCACTTCCCATAGAACTATGCACCTGAAAGCTAATGATAACATGTCATGTTGCTGAAATATGGGAACACTGGGAATATTACATTTTACTGAAAGTGGCATCAGTTGTTTTCTCTTAACTGTTCTTCCTTCTCCCAGCTTGCTCCCATCACAGTAACATATTTAGCCTCCTGACTTTGGGCTGCAAAAGAGTAGATATGGGAGTTAACAGGCTCAAATAAAGGTGGTTTTAACTTTATCTGACTAACATCATTTGCTTGTGGTTTGTAAGATCCTCTGCCTGTGCTTGTGCCTCTGAGTCAGTGACAGAAACCGTGTTACACCTGTAGGGAAACTGTGCACCTTTCTGTTACTCTACTATCTACTGCTCTCCTTTGTGTTTTAAGGGAGACAGTGACAGAAGCAAACACACTCTAGAAGAAAAGCCTGCGACAGATTGTGTATATATGTGTGCGTGGCATGCCTTCAACAGAGACACAGAGAGAAAAACAGACAGGTGTGTGTTCCTCTTTCCCAAGTCTGATTCTTCTACTTTGTGCCTTTTAGAGCAGCAGAGATGAATTGATACCTCTATGTCTCTGTTTCTTACCAGCTCCTTAAACAATCCTCTGCACTGCTCTCACTTTGCTTAGTTTTGAGTTAGACAGGCAGTCTAAAGATAGAAAGGAACAATGAGGACTATGCTACTGCTCTGCTCTACTAAGCAATGATTGGTACTTTGTGGCTTTTTAATGGCTCAAACTTTGAAATAGGAAGAGCTGTAACCAAGCCTGTTGATAGGCACTGCTCCCACTGCTGATTATTGATCATGCTATTGATTATGATACTGTTCTCTGTGCCCTCTCTACAGTGCAAATCATGGCTTATTATCATGAGTAATCGTGTGTGTGTGTGTGTTTGCTCAGTTGGTACTAAGGGGCCCTGAGTGCCAAGAAAATATCCCCCACACCATTACACCACCACCAGCCTGAACCGTTGATACAATTTACACCAAATTCTGACCCTACCATCTGAATGTTGCAGCTGAAATTAAGACTCATCAGATCAGGCAATGTTTTTTCAATCTTCTGTTGTCCAAATTTGGTCAGCCTGTGCCTCTGCTTCAAATTTCGACATGTTGTGCATTCAGCAATGGTATTCTGCATTCCTTGGTTGTAACGAGTGGTTATTGGTGTGAATGCTGTAAAGCATTCACAACATATGTTCTTCTATGATTTCGGAATTCTTTATATTTATTATTATTCCGCCTGTTTTTTTGGACCCTAACTAGTTCCACAGTTTTCAACGTAGAAACGTCATTCAAAGCTTAAAATATTCCTCTCAATTAGGAATCATGCGCTATTATACAGAATTTTCATAACCTTCATACTTTTCAAGATATTCCAGGTTTTCCAGGAAATTTTCCCCATTCAAATGAATGGACGGAATGTTCAAAATGTCCCCATTTTCACACTTTTTCAAGGTTTTTCAACTGTTAACTTCTCATTCATACTTTCAGCTAGAAACTTCATTCAAAATGGAAAAGATTCCACATCTTTCCTTCTTTCTTCGTATTATTCCACTTTCAAATCCCATTCAAACTCTTCAATCTATTCCACTTTCCTTGAAACTTTGTTACAATGAAAGTCAATGAGAAAATCATTCATATTCACTGATCTTCAACCTCTTCGCACTCATTCATACATTCACGTAGAAACGCCATTCCACCTTTAAAATGTTCAGAAATCTTTCGACTCTTTCCAGTGAATTCAACTTTTTCACATCTCTTATACTTTTTACACAGTCTCGATTCAAGTACCATGTCGTTTTCAGCCTGAATTTCGAGTTTATAATGGGTTTCTATGGGACGGAATGTTGGCAGCTTGAGTGAGAGGACCAACCGACAGAGTGGGAATTAACTTCAAAATAATCTGAAAACTTTGTCTTCAACTCGCTGTATCTCCCACAATGTTTACCCTACATACGTAATTTTTTCACAGGTTGTCGGAAAACTTGTTGTGCCGCCCATGTCCAACTTTGAAAGCAAACAGACTTTCACAGCTGGTACAGTGGGCTTGAGAATGAGAGGTGTCCCAGTCAACTGCCGCATAGACTCCCATATTAAAAAAGTGATGCAGGTTCAAGCAAGAGGCAGACAGGTGGACATTTCTACACTGCTGCTGTGAAGCCATTTTTGACAGTAGACACGCAAATCTCGGACATCATCTTCCTGAGGATCTTATCTCTCTAACAATATGTTTACTTTGGCACTGAGAGTTACGGTCTGTTCGTTAGAGCAGGAGAAGCAGAGCTGTGCTCCAGGTTAAAACTCAATGAGATCAGCTGTCTAAGCCTGTCTAAGTCAGACAGCTTTTAGCGTCGCCATGGAAACCTGGGAATGCTGGTTCAGCACACAGCTGATTGAGATGATGTAATGCAGACAACTCATTAAACAAGGCCCTTCACTACATCCTCCAGCACCTGGACTCTCCAGGAAAGTCCACCAGGATCCTGTTAGTGGACTCTGCCTTCAGGGCCGTGTTCTTTCTCCTCTGATCTCTGCCCTTAACACCAACAGCTGCACCTCCAGTCACCAAACCACCAAGCTCCTGCAGTGTGCAGAGGACACCAGCCTCACTGGGCTCATCTCTTGTGGGGATCAGTCTGCCCACAGGTTGGAGATTGACCATCTGGGGTCCTGCAGAGATGCTCACAAGTCTATGACCACAAGTCAACACATCCCCCACTCTCAAACCATTGTAACATTATAACTAAATCAAACTGTAAGGTAGGACCACACAATCAGTGTCCCCAGAGGTGGGAGATTGACCATCTGGGGTCCAGGAGCAGCCAGATCAATCTGGACCTCAATGATATGAAGACAGTTGAGATGGGCAGGTATTCCAGAAAGAGGCCAGTTGCACCCATCTCCATCAGTCTGTGCAACTCCACACTGTGGAGTCATTCTGCTCACCCAGGACCTCCAGTTGGAGTTGATATGCTTATGTCACCTTTCATACCCCTTTCTAAATATTTCAGGTCATATCTTCACAACACTTGGGGGAGTTTCTCACATTTCTTCAACTTCTTCATGGCTTTCAGCTAAAGACTACATTCAAACCATAAAATGTTCTACATTTATCAGGGCAGTTTGAAGTGACTTTAAAATCTTATTCATATTTTTTAGAACATTTCCCATGTTTCCAAGATTTCATAGTCCTTCAGCTACTTTCTGCACATTAAAGCCAGCAATTAAGTGTAGCGTCGGCTTTTCAACAGTTCTTTAAACCTTCCACATCTTTCATACATTTGTACTATTCAGATTTGTTCAAGACAGCAGTGCAGTGTAGTGTCAGCTTTTCAACAAAACTTTCCACATCTTTCATACATTTCTACTATTCAGATTTGTTCAAGACAGCAGTTCAGTGTAGCGTCAGCTTTTCAACAGTTCTTTAAACCTTCCACATCTTTCATACATTTCTACTATTCAGATTTGTTCAAGACAGCAGTTCAGTGTAGCGTCAGCTTTTCAACAGTTCTTTAAACCTTCCACATCTTTCATACATTTGTACTATTCAGATTTGTTCAAGACAGCAGCTCAGTGTAGCGTCAGCTTTTCAACAAAAGCTTCCAGATCTTTCATACATTTCTACTGTTCAACTTTTTTCAAGCTAGCATTTCAGTGTAGCACAAGCCATTCAGCAGACAGCATTCACACCGCAATTTCTTCAGAAATTGCTTTTCTAGTTTGATTTACTGTTGCCATTCTGTCATCTTAAACCAGTCTGCCTATTTTCCTCTGACCTCTGACATCAACAAGGCGTTTTCTTCCACACAACTGCTGCTCACTGGATATTTTCTCTTTTTGGGACCAGTCTCTGGAAACCCTAGAGATGGTCGTGTGTGAAAATCCCAGTAGATCAGCTGTTTCTGAAATACTCAGACCATCCATGCCATGTTCAAAGTCACTTAAATCCCCTTTCTTCCCCATTCTGATGCTCAGTTTGAACTTCAGCAAGTGGCCTTGACCAAGTCTACATGCCTAAATGCATTGAGTTGCTGCCATGTGATTGGCTGATTAGCTCTTTGTATTTGAACACAATATGTCAATTACTAGCCTACAGCCTTTTATATGAATAAAATGTCCATTTTCCTGTCTCTGCTAGTGCACACAGAATGAATATCTTTAATATGTCTTGCAGCATCAATATTCATTTTCTGTAATAAATACAAGTGAAAAATTGGGTAGTTATCCTGAGCAGTGATAGTCACCATGGTTGACCAGATAAAAAGAAGGTTATTATTGTGAAGCAGTCTTGCAGAATGCAGAAACACCTTAGCAATGAAAGGAAAGATCTCATAAATTGCCACTTTAAGTGTGTGGGTGTGTGCGTGTACAGAAGGAAGGTGATGAAAGGTTTTGGCAGCTGCTCTTTCTGAGAGAAAGAAAGATTGAGAAGGTAGAGAAGGACACAGCGGAATAGAGAAATTCTGGTCAGTGCTCCCC
Organism: Lepomis macrochirus; assembly: GCA_024633595.2. NCBI lineage: Eukaryota > Metazoa > Chordata > Actinopteri > Centrarchiformes > Centrarchidae > Lepomis > Lepomis macrochirus. The sequence goes on along the minus strand of JALXJV020000020.1, from coordinate 19,473,132 downwards.
CTTGGCACAAAAATAAAATGATGTGTCTTGATGAGGATTTGTGTGGCTTCCGTAATGCTGATGACACCTTTTGTCCCTCATTTGTTAGTCAAAGGCCGTGCAGGCCGTCTTGGCCCAGTCGGTAATCCTCTTCCTCTCACCCTCCCTTCTCCACCAACATCCCTCTCATCTTTGCTGAATTTGCGACCTGCATTGTGGCAGTGATGACAGGAAAGCTGTGATGATAATCCCCTCGCCTCTGTTCTCCCCTTCACCTCCTTTATCAGCCCCTCGCCCTCAGCCGGCACAACAAAGACTGTTTTCTGTCACAAGAAGACAGCTGCTGTGTCAGAGTGTCAAAAGTATAGGTTTCCTCTCAGCTCACTCAAGAGGGAGCACTTCTGCACATTGTATTATGGATGGAAGTGATGCACTCTAGTGCGCCCAAAGCACATTTTTGGTGGTCACTGTAGAAAGATTTCTTAATACATGCATCACCCCATCCCCTTTACTCAACCAGAGGTCACCTCAGTCATCCTGAAAGCACCCACACAACCACCACGCATACTTGAAATCACTTTTAAGATGGTTGTTTGACAGCGATAATTCATACACATCCTTCACAGCTTTAATAACCACTTGCATAAAGATATTATGGGAAACAAATGAAGTGAGCAGAGTTTTCACTTTGGTGGAAATGTCTGTCAGACTGCCAAGCTGAACTTCAAATGAACTTTAAGCATTGTACTTTCTCCCTGCCTTTTGCAGCCAAAGCTGTTTTTCTTAGGCTGCGCTGTTCAGTACATAATAGGCCAGTTCCCGTTATCGACTCCCTCTAGGTGTGAGTCATACTTGAATTACAAATGGGGGAATTTTTTTTGCCAGAGTTCTTTTTTTTGTGTCTGTGTCTTTCTGACCTTGATGAAGTTTGGCATTTTGAAAAAGTTATTGACAGATGACAAAGAAGACAGCTTAATGGCCCAATATGAAAGTACGAGTTCAAACATACACCCGCATGCACACATACACTCAGACACATGTGCGGACACATGCACACGCAGACACCGTCTCCATGTAGGTCTCATAAAACTGACATTTCACTGCCGTTCACCTCCCCCTCCCCCCCACCCTCTCCTCTCTGCTCATCTTCGCCTCCTCTGCTCCTATTCAGCTGCGTCCTGATGGGGGAGCCTGTGTGTCTTATCGCCTTCTGCCAGCTGGGGTTCGGATTTGGGATCTAGGGTCTCTCCTTCCCTCCGCTCTCCCCACACTGAAAGAGAGGGGGACAACGATTTGGCCTGCTTCACACACCATCATAAACAATTACAGCACACATGCGGACACACAATGACACACAGACACATGCGCACATTCGTGGAGCTCATCCAAATTTCATGGCTGCAAGTTGTTTGGACCTTAGAGGCAAAATAATAATATTGAAGAGGAAATATTGTCTGACTCCTTTCAGCTGGCACTTTCCCCTTTACACTGTCATTAGATGCTCTGTTTGCTAGAATTTGTAATGCCACCTGCCTGTGGCTTTTAATGACTATAGCCACTCTCTATTCCCCCATTCTCCTCGCTCACTTAAGCACCTTAATGAACCACCTGTACAGTGTGTGTTTGTATCTTTGTCTGTGTATGTGTATAGTCATATGTGTGTGTTTGAGGTACCTAAACTGCCGCAGGGTTGCCCCCTGTGTATATGAGCCAATTATCTTTACTTACTTCTCTCCTAACGACTACTTTGAATTGAGCAGAGGAGGTGGAATAGAGATAACTCTGGAAGCCACAAGGAGCATGTGCGAGGGGCCAGAGGTTTGAACCAGTCATTGAGATAAAAAGAATTTGGATTGAATTTGGATAGTTTAGTTTCGCTCACAGTTTCATGAAGAAAACATTTCAGATAAATCCCAGTTTTTGCCATTTATTGCCCTGGTTCACTAGCACCTGACGTGGACCTTGTTAACCGCAAATACAAGAGCCGGTGTGGCTCTTGTATTTGTGGTTTCACTCATGCCTGAGGTAGGCTGGTAGCATTAAGGACCTTGCCTAAGGGTCCACCTGGATACCCCAGCCTGACCGGGAATCGAACTCATGATTAACAAAGTCAGTGTGTCACGATTAACAAAGTCAGTAACAAAGTCAGAGGCATTAACCAATGAGCTATCCAGGAGCAGTGGATAGAAAAAGTCTACACACCCCTGTTAAAATGCCAGGTTCTTATGATGTAAAATAATGAGACAAAGATAAATCATGTCAGAACTTTTTAATTCTAAAAGGTATGTTTGGCACAAAAACAACACTGCACATCACCCAAGGAACACTGTACGCACAGGGAAGCATGGTGGTGGCAGCTTCATGCTTTGGGGCTGTTTTTCTTCAGCTGGAACCGGGGCCTTAGTCAGGGTGGAGGGAATTATGAACAGTTCCAAATACCAGGCAGTTTTGGCACAAAACCTTCAGGCATCAGTTGGAAAGATGAAGATGAAGAGGAAGTTCACCTTTCAGCACGACAATGACCCAAAGTACACATCCAAATCCTCAAAAGCATGGCTTCACCAGAACAAGATTAATGTTTTGGAATGGCCCAGCCAGAGCCCAGACCTGAATCCAATCAAACATCTTTGGGGTGATCTGAAGAGGGCTGTGCACAGGCTATGTCCTCGCAATCTGACAGATTTGGAGCGCTTTTGCAAAGAAGAGTGGGCAAATATTGCCACGTCAAGATGTGCCATGCTAATAGACTCCTATCCAAAAAGACTGACTGCTGTAATAAAATGAAAAGGTGCTTTAACAAAGTATTAATCTAAGTGTGTGGACAATTGTGTAACCAGGTTATTTGAGGGTTTTTATTTTTCATTTTTCCCCCTCTAAGATTTCAGTTTGTTTTTCAATTGAATTGTTCACATTATAGGTCACATTAAAGGTGGAAAAAGTTCTTACATGATTTATCTTTGTGTCATTATTTTACATCATAAGAACCTGGCATTTTATATATATACACACACATTCTCCAGCAGCAAAGTTGCAGGCATCAGCAGATGCAGATTGGTACATGATGTCATGTCACATTGAAGTCCTTCCGCCGGCTACACATGCAAGTCCGTGTGTGGCGGACACACATGGCGTTTGCTTGGTGGTGATGTTTTTATAGCATTTTTGCTGAAAACATCTGCCTGCTGCGTCTGGGAGTCTGGAAAGTTGTAGTCCACAAAATAATTAACATTGAGACACAATAGCACTTCAAACACAGCTATTAGGCCTGTGAATACTGGACTTTTGACTTTATTTGCAAGAAACAAAAATTTAGTGTGATGAGAATGTTGCAGCTGCTGGATGTGTTGTCTCAGGGCTTTAGTCAACTTTTTGGGGGGGTTATACTGCTACCTAGAAGCCAAAAATTGCTTAAAGTAACTTTTATTTCAGCTGCAATGTGTTCAGCAGGATGGAACAGATTGGCTTAAAGAAAACTACATAATTTTTTGCCTCTACTGAAGTTAGTAATTGGACTGTCTCTCAAGATTTTTTTCAGACATGCTTTGCCAGACCTGCCTAATTAAGCTCACACCAACCTCTGACAGTTTCTCATCACGTTTGCTGTACTTTGTCCTTTTCTAATAATGCAGAGGTCTTAACAGGTAGCGCTGGTGGTGTTGCTGGCAATAATGCCTTTGTTTATGCTGCTCTCCACGTCACTTTCAAATTACCCGAAAACCAGAGGCAGTGGTTCCAATCCACTGGAAACTTAATAAACAGAATGAATTCCCTCTGTCTCTCAGCATTGCCAATGGTGGGGACTGTGGTCTGCTGTGTTGTTGAACATACGGTCAAATGGTTAAGTGTCCCAGCTTGTTATATTCCTCATTTTTTTCTTTGTTTTTTTATTTTACATTTGGATATCAGTGGCAATTTTTTCTTTCTTTTTTTATTCAGTTTATTTCATTGACATGCAAATGTGTTGGGCACCATGTTGTTAATGCATTCTTCAATAATGGCTTTCTGCATCCTTATATAAAGACAGCAAAACAACAACACACAGAAGCCCAACAGCTGGAAAAAAATGCAGCTGTGTTTAATACTTTGACTGGCTGACACATCACACAATCTAATTCCACCTCTTGGATTGTTTCATGGGTCTATAACAGAACTCTGAGATTAGGACGGTTTCATTTCTCTAAACAAACACACACATACTCTGTGTGTGTTTATGCTCTCCATACTGAAGGTGTTGCCAGGCTTGTAATGTCTCTGAGATGTTTACTTAGATAAAGGTCATCTCAACAATTAACCTTGTGTGACGAGCGAGGGAGCAATATAAACAGGACAGCAGCCCCTCAGCAACAGGCAGACAATCTGTGCCTAAACAAACACGGACATATGTGCCTATACTCTTGGCACACAGTGCCCAGGGCTTTGGTTTCAGCTGGCCGTTAGCTTCAAGTGGTAAGGTGTGTGACCCAGTTCATCATTTCATTAATGCCCATCTGAACAGCGGACTCAATCCGACAGAAAACTAACACAATAGTAGAGCTTTACCCCCTTTAAGTCTTAAGAAAGGACAATATAGCTGCAGCCAACAGCTCTGAGGCAAGTAAACTTTGTTATTGAACAACTGCTGGGCTGTTACAGAGCTCTGGCGTCCAGTTCTCTGGGGTATCTGAGAGCTGAAATCTGTCTGGGGTTAGTAAATGGAAAAATGGGATGTGAAAATGAAAACAGCTGGAGGCAATTTTGTTGAAATGAATAACAAAAAGTTTTGTAGACAGAGGTTGAACTGGCTACAGGTTTACCAGCTGTTTTAGTCATAATAATAGTAATGATGAGTAATAAAATGCTATACCCAATAATACCCAAGCTCTCATTTCCTCATATCTCATGATAAGATCATATGCATTACTGGTAAGTTTGCTGAAGTTAAATGGAGACCCCCAAGGTGAGGTAACAATAGTGTTCCCATTCATAAAACAGCCGTCGCTCTTTGTGGTGCCCGTTTGTGAGGTACTCAGCACTAACCACCCCATGACTTCCCACTGGGACAAAGGCTGAAACTCCCTCCTGCAGTGCGCTTTGCCAGGATCTGATCTACAATCAGTCCAAGCTTGCTGTGGAGTTTGCATGAAAAATTCACATGACAATAATCATTTTAAATCTCATTCATGCATAGCAAAGTCTCTTCCCATTTAATTTCCATGGGAAATTTAATCTAATACAGGAAAGTTAAACCCATTTATAAGGGCTACTGTGAGTGAAAAATATGATGTGGTCAAGCTCGCTAACTCTTTGTATTTCACATATTACCTGGTTCTAAAAGTAGCTTTGAGACTACTGTAAAGGGAATAGACTCAGCTGGTGTGTTTTGTCACATGTAGAAGCTCCGTTTCCTTCTACACTACAGTATGCTTTGCTGTACAGTCAGTGTGCAGGAAGCTGCTCCACGGGGAGTTGGATCTCCAAACTAATGAGACTACGAAGTCTGAGAAATGCTGTCCCACACAAATTACCGTTGGTGGCAGAATGGCCTTTGTGCTCAAATGTCACGCTCCTGCTCTTTTTAAAATTAAAATCTTTGTGACAGCCAAATAAAGAGTTGCACACCGACATGCTGCACACAAAGAGCTTTTGTGATATCACTTCTTTGCACTTGTCATGTATCACAGTGTTTCTTTTATTATAGTGTGACTATATTTCACATGGGCTTAGCATTTATAACTTTACCATGTTAATCGACCTCTGTAGACTCATACACTTTACATCCTCAAGCTCAAGGCAGTCATAGGAAAACCTTAGGTAAACCTGTAGAAAGTGCTGGCTGGCTGGCTGGCTGGCTGGCTGGCTGGCTGGCTGGCTGGCTGTGTGTGTGTGTGTGTATGTGCGTGCGTGCGTGCGTGTGTGTGTGTGTGTGTGCATCATACAGAAGAGAGTTATTCCCAAGAACATTATTTCTTTACAGTCAGTAATGCTTGCTGTCAGAAGCATGACACTTACTCCCTCTGTACTGGATCCTCGCCTCACTCCCTCCTAATTTCTCCTCATTCGCCCACTCATTTTTACCTCTTGTGTGTGTGTGTGTGTGTGTGTGTGTGTGTGTGTGTGTGTGTGTGTGTTTACATACAGTGTTGTGTGTTGTACACATGTGCGTGTTTGTTTAAGATTTGAGTGCCTGCTTGGATAGAATTAATCTCTCCCGAGAGATATAGGAAATAATAGAAACTTCATTCAGGATTTATGAGTAATGCACAAACACAAGTTTGCACATGCGCACAGACACACACACACACACACACACACACACACACACACACACACACACACACACACACACAAATGGGCTGATCCTGTTGGCTGGTCAGTGTCTGAGTTGTGTTCCATTACTCTGGTCTGCAAAAGCTGTCTATTTTTGTCTTTAGAAAGAAATGTTGTACTTACACTGTATCCAATCCAATCCACTTTATTTATATAGCACAATTTAAACAAATACAAGGTTTCCAAAGTGCCGTACATCACAACAATAAGATACACAATACGATAAAAGTAATAAAATAAGATAAACACAATAAAATAAAATAATAAAATCAGCTAATAAAAACATAAATAAAATCAATTCAAATCAATAATTAAATAACGAGAATAAAATGCTCTGCAACACAACACAATTGCATCACATCAGTCACGATTACCTGGTGTTAAAAGCCAGAGTAAAAAGATGGGTTTTAAGCAGAGATTTTAAATGAAACAGTGAGGAGGCTTGTCTGATGTATAGTGGTACATTCCAAAGTTTTGGAGCTGCAACAGCAAAAGCTCATTCTCCTCTAAGTTTTAGCCTATTTCTAGGCACTGTCAGGAGCAGCTGGTCAGCTGACCTGAGAGAGCGGCTGGGAATGTAGGGGTGCAGTAACTCGGCGAGGTATGGTGGGGCAAGGCTGTTCAAAGCTTTAAAAGCAAATAAAAGAAGTTTAAAATGAATCCTAAAATGAACAGGCAGCCAGTGGAGTGAAGCTAAAATAGGTGAAATGTACTCATACTTTCTTGTGCCGGTTAAGAGACGAGACGAGCAGCAGCATTTTGGACCAGTTGCAGACGGGCAAGTACTTAGTTACTCAGTTGTACTTTTTAAAGTTTTTTGTCTTTTTTGTTTTATTTGATTGTAAAAGGAATATCTTTGGGTTGTAGACTATTAGTCTGTGTTGGACGAATATATCAACTTGAGCTTTGGGAAATTGTGATGGGCAATTTTGATCATTTTGGACTAAATTACTAATTGATACAATTATCTGCAGGTTAACTGATAATGAAAACAAGTCTACAGCCATCCTAGCGGCTCTGTGAGTCTGTAAATGTTGGTTAAAATACCAATCTAGAGCCAATAATGGCGCCAGATTGAAAGTTAAGGGATCACCAAAGTCAATATAATTTCACCTAAGGAGAATATGAATATTAACAGTTGTTGAGATATGGTGCCAGAGTAAAAGTCAGGGAACCACCAATGTAAGTAGGCTTCCTCCTCTTGGAATCATGAATGTTCATATAAAAATTCATGGCTATCTGTCCAATAATTATTAAGATATTTCAGTCTGGATCAAAGTATAGGACCAACTGACTGACAGTCCCTAGAGCCACCGCACTATAAATCATTAGGTGCAGCCCTATAAATTTCAAATGAAAGCATTCCAGAAACACATCATTACAATGCTGTTTACCTGTTAATGTATTCGTTCTCATTGTGTAGTCTTAAGTCGTTGCTTCACTACTAAGTCTTCATGGCCTCTTTCAAATTTGCTCATCACTATCATTTTGAGCCTCATCACCATTTCCACCAATCCTTGTTCGGAGACTGTCAGAATATTATTCTCCATGACGCAACCTGCCAATACGTAAACAGGAACAGTAACTGTGCTAGTCTATGCTAATACAGAGGATGGTTAAATCAAGCCTGTCATAACTCTGTGTGTGTGTGTGTGTGTGTGCGTGCATGCGTCTTTTTCTCACCACTTCCTGGACCTCATTCTTTGTTCATGAATCTGAAGGGCTTTTTATTTATTCATCTGGTTGAATATGAGTATGTTTCATTGTGACTACTTTTTCTGCAGAGAAACAGATAAAGTATTTGTATGTGCTGAAGAATTTAAGAATGAAAGTGGCAGAGAGAGAGCACCAGACTGCTCAAATTGTGCATATAATTCACTGCATCATTCATCTTTGCAGTTCTTTGTTAAAGCTCACCTGCTTTATTGAGTGCTTACTCTCAATTAGACACTCTTCTGTCTCTCTCTCTAACTGCTTTTCTGTGTTTTTTCGCCCCCACTGTTGCCTTTTGTCTTCCTCTTCTCTTGTCCTTGTCCATCCTTCCAAAGTGTGCATTAAGATTTAAGAAGCAGAAAGAAGAAGGATGGAATAGAAAAGATTGAGTAAACGATAGTAGGTGTAATAGACAAAATTGGTTGCCAGTGATGGGTCGATAAGAGGGGGATGGATAAATGAACATAAGAGAAAAAAAAACCTGAGAGCATCCTTTTAAAGCTGCGGGGCCCAGCCTTTTCACAGAGAAAAGTATATTTTGAAGAGTTTTAGAATAGAAATGGTTCAGCGGAGGAGTGCTTCACAGTGAAGCCAGGAGACTTAGTGAATCAGCCACACTATATATTATAGATAAAGGAAAGTTGTGAAGCCTTGAGAGTTTCTTTTTCTCCACCGCTGCCCTGCATGCCTCATTTCGTCCTGCTTCCTCTTCTCTGTCACCCATGCAGAATAACAGAGGAGGCTGAGCAGCAGGAGAGAGGAGCACGCGGTATATATTTCAAAAGACTACAGTGGAAGAGAAGTGCAGAAAAGAGGTATGAGGCAGTGCTGACAGAAAAGCAGAACGCAACAGAAAGACAATCAGTGCTTGAAATGGGAAAAAATAAGTGTCAGTACTCCCCTTATTCCCATGTTGGCGGGTGTATCGGCCAGTGCCTGTGCTGCTTACAATATATGCCTATGTGCCTATAGTAATTACTGTCAATTGGATGAATACAGTGATGTCAAACTCAGAATGTTTAAATTGTTGAATTGTTAAGCACAAAATTGCTAATGAGATTGTAAATCACAATTAGCACCATGTGTGGTATATTAATTTGGAAACAAATGAGCAGTATGTGTCATCTCTAAAAGAGGAAGCTTAAGGGAACGCTAAAGTGCAAACTGGACAAAATGCAACTGCCTGAACTGTTGTCATAGTTCTCACAGTTTCTCTTTTGCACTTGACATCATTTGCAGTGTCTGTGCAATTACATGAAACCTGCATTGCTAGTGGCAGCAGTGGCCACAGAAAGACACAGGGGGTATTTTGTTCTGTTTCCTTTATTTTGTCCACCCTGTATAGCAGAGGATGGAAGGAAAAGAAAAAGAGATGAGAACAATAGTGGGAATCACTGTGGTGTCAATAAAACATGTAGACACAGACACACACGTATGAACATACGGGCACACAGTTTTTTCATTACCTCCTGCACGGTTTCACGAGACCTTTTTATAGAGTTGTTTAATGTTTGTTTGCCTCTTTGTCTCTGTGACAGGCCTGTGTATGTGACGCTTCACAGAGACTGATGAAAGGAGAACAAGCTGTGCTTCTTTTCTTTGTGTTATTGGAATCGAGCAGCTCTTTATGTTTTCTTACAGCTCATGGTATCACCAGTGAGTTAAAGCATTCATACGTTTAAGCATCGCTTGGCAGATATCCTGGCAGATCATTTGGTCTGTGTCTCTGACCTTGGTCAACAAAAAAAGCCTGGTTAAATGTATTGTTAGAGTTTTAGTGATGAGGTGTAGTTTTAAAACTTTGTGATCACTGTTATCCCAATACCTGGAGCAGTATTTCCACCCACAGCAAGTGCTTAGAGAGACGTGTTACTGTTGAACACGCACCTCTCAAACGAAGCTAAGCACTCAGAACAGGTTCGGTTATTTTGAAGAGAAGAAGAGAAAGAATCCCTGGGAGAGACACGAGAGACACAGAGAGAACGAGAGCGTTGAAGTGTGTTAGAGAGTGAACCCAATCCAACCTACTTGCCGCCCTCCTCCTCCTGTCACCGATCCATACCTGTCCGCCCACTGATTTCCCATGAGCCTTTGGGTGAATTCAGCCAAGTCGGGCCACTTTCCACAGAGTCACTTACGTGAACACACCTGCAAGTACACACTCATGCGAGAACACGTACTGTACACAAACGCTCACATTAGGATGCACTCCCACACGCACGCACATACTCGCTGTCCTCTGTGTCTTACATAACAGTTGTGTTTACACTGATGGGGGATAGATGAGCCGCTTGTTAGGAGAAAACTTACAGGCAACAAGTTTAGCGTCCTCTAGGAATCAATGCAAGATGTTTGTTTGTATAGTGTGCATTTGTGTTTACATCATCGGGTCTGTCTAAATGCTGCAGTCTGCTAAGTGTCTCAATCTTTCATCACTGGGATGTAGTTCACCCTGGTTCACCTCTGGCTCCCTGCCCACATGGTGAGAGAAACAGAGAGGAGAGACTATTTTCCATGGCTTCATTCCCCAGGATCTCTGTTGTAGATGCTGTGACCACCCCACACTCCATCATGCCAGTGTCATTAGACAGAGGTATCTCCTGAGCCTGCGCGTACATAAAAACATGTACTCAGCAGAAATAGTCAAGAGTGGAGGCACTTAAGAAGACCAGTAAGGGAGACTGAGTTCTGAGAATTGAGTTGAGAGTGAGGTGGAAAGTTCAGCGGCAGCCCTGTTGCATAGACAGATGGAGAGAGCTCCTTAAGAAAGCTGTAGATGGTGTCAAGAGAAGTGAGGGATTACATTAGGAGAGTTAGTGATTATACTAGTGTAGTGTAAGTGCCGCACTTGTCATGATCAAAGCTTCTATTAGTGCTCTTAGTGAGGATCAAATGAAAAATCAAACATGTAACATGAGTCCAAATGGAGAAGCTTTCAAGTTGGAGAGAAAAGGCAGGGAAAACAATTAGAGAAGTATTTGACTTTTTTGTTGTTGTTTGTTTGTGAGTGTGGGGGGGTCTTGCTCAAGGAGATTCTGGCAGGATAAATAGCTGGATTGGGATTAATGTGGGCTCTGTCTGTCTTGGGGCAGTCACTCTAAACACCCTGCTTAGAGGGTTCAAGTTCAGCATGCTCTTATGCCTGTATGACCTTTGCACTGACACTTTTTGATGGATTATCCCCTCCGGGTGCGAGGCGAAAACACCTTCCCATCAATAATTCCCATCCATTTCCTGAGCAGAGTTTGTGGCAGCCACAAAATTTCTGCGCTGTAGGACAGAACATCAGCAAAAAGTTGTTGTAAGCTTGTTGGAAGACAAACGACACTTTTAACACTTTATGCATAGCTAATAGTCCCCAAACACGCTTCGTCCCAACCACATATAGACAGTCGCACAGCTTCAGGTGAGTCTCTCTGAGGATTCCCAATCAGGTGGGCTGTGCCCATAATGAAGGTGACCTCTTGTTCTCTGATGGTTGACAGCAGTGGGACTGATCTGTCCCCGTTCTATTAGGACTGATTATATCATTTAGATACAGATGGGGTCGTTTAACCCAGCAGCAGCTGTCCTCATCAGACACACCAGACTGAGCCCCCTGGTTAATGGCTCACCAGAAGTGATGTGGAGAACAGAAGCTGGCAATGATGAGGAAACACAAAAATGATATACATGGACACTAGGGTGGTGGAGTTGATGGAGTAGCCAACCGGTTACAAAAAGGGCTCAAGCTCATTCCCTGCCAAAACCACGGCTGTGCGGTCCACGTGAACTTTAGCAGTGTCCTGAACTCTTTTGTGCTCACTCCAGCAGCCAGCAACTCTTACAACAAAGTTAAGCTTGTCCTGACCAGCAGGGTGCATAGCAGCTCTAATTTTAAACATGAATTAATTCTCTACAACTAATTTTAGAAACAGGCCAGATTACCCCAGTTTAAAGTCTGCCGTTGAGTTTAAAGGGGGGAGGTAACAATGCCTGATTTATTGCCCAAAACGATCAATGATCTGGTTGTTGGACAAATTGGACAAAACTTAAAATTGCAGTAATGTCCTTTTCATGTTAAAGTCTCTCTGAACCCTTGCAGGACACGAATTGCATATTGCAATAGAGCTGTCTGCCTCTGAAACTATGAAAAACCGTCACCGACATGTTTGTTTGGCTCTCGCTGCCATCTGCATGGCTCAATCCAGGCGCAGCAATATGATGTCATTAGTGAGACAACAGCAGCTACGCACATTAAAGCATTGTTTGATAATTGGCGAAATTATCGGGCAAAATTAAATTTTCCTAAATGATTGTGATAATGAAAACATGCCAAGTATCGGCCAATAATTGATCGGATTGACAATTATCCTGCATCCCTAATTATTGGCGTAGTATTGTACATGTTTTGGCTGCTGTAGACTGTGCTGGACTAAAACTGAACTTAGAATTATGCAGAGTAGATGGACCATAACTGTCTGCATGTGCAGCTACATAGTTTCCTTGTTTTTTCTTGTATTCAGTTCATAGGAGAATTGAAGAAAAGAAAAACTAATTTTGCCAAAGTACAAAACTGATCAGGGTTTTGTGTTTATGTTCAGTGTAAGTACCCAATTTGTGACTATTTTTGGCCCTGCAGAATTTGCAGATTAAAACATGTGGTGTTAAAACAATGTATAAGATAAAATCATACATACATAAGGCAGCTTGTGGGATGGAATGATTTAGGAGCAGTTTGAATTCAATGACAGAAGTAGATATTTTCAGATGAAGTCAGTTAAGTGCAGTTAAAAATACATACATTATATGAATTAGACATACATATAGACTTAGTTGACAGTAACATGTATGCGTGGGTAGACAAAGGCATTGAACTGGAAAGGAAAATGGTCCATCATCCCTTCCAATCATGCAATATTTTAGAGCAGTTGGACACAGTGGTGATTGGTGGGCAAACAACTGGACTACTTTGGAGTCTGATTTAGGGCTGCATTCAACAGTTAATTTCCTTTTTGATGATGTATAATTTCTGCAATCAAGCAATAACTAATTTTGTCTAAAACTATATTTTTAAAAATATAAAAAAAATAGCCATCATGATTTTGGGCATTAAGGGACCTCTTCAAATTTGTCAATTAGGTACTTTACTACAACTGGCACACATTTAATATTTTCACATGAATATGACTTAAAATAACATAAAATGGTCATTAATAAAGTTAATGCAGTACTTTTATTTACATGATGGTGCACATGGTTTGTATCAACCACAAGCTGCGTGTGTCAGATAATTTCCACAAACAGCAAAAACAGCAGAAGCAAGTCAGAGTAGGCGAGGAAAGATGTTTTCAGGGGGAGAATCATGTCATACAGAAATAACTGTTGTTCCATACAGTCATCCACCCACAAGTTGGAAGCTATGCTGTTTCCATGGATGTTTTCTATTTAGAATACATAATCAAGGTAAGATAGGTGTTCCTCTTTAAATGTATGTACCTCTTGCAGACCTTAGAGAAAAGAAGAGCAGGTGAGAGAGAAAGAGGGACAGTGAATAAGAACTGGTCTACACATGATCAGATTATGGCATTAAGAAGACAGAAATCATCACTACATGGGGAAAAATGAAGTATAACGCACACAAACTACTCTCTCACTACATGAAAGAGAGAGAGAGTTAAGGCAGAGTCTGAGTCAGCATCACTAAAACTATAGTTTTAGGTCAGAGAGTAGGGTGCTGTGGAATTGGGTTACCTGAAAAAGGTTTTTTTCAGTCAGTGCAAAGTTTTACTATATTTTAGCATTACATCTGCATATTTCATCCAAAGAAAACAGTTTCAATGTCTCTTTCTTTATCTCACGCTCCCTCTCTCTTCTCCTCCTCATTTGTCATGTTAGTATGTGCACCCACACTGCCTTTCTCCCTAGTGACACATCAACTCAGCAGCAAGAATCTCACATGCTTCTTAGTAAAAAGGCTCCTCACTCTGTGTGTTGGAGACATACACAAGCATGTAACATGGAGAAGACACATGCACTGGTGTGACTGTGGTCCGGGGGTGGGATGAGCACTCTCTCCTGTTGCAAGACAGAAGACAGACTCTGAAAATGGAAGCATACATTTTCTCTCCTCCTCCTACACAGGCAGCCTAGCTCAGAGGGGCTCCGTCTCTTCGAGGCTCTCTGATCTTCGAGTCACAAAACACCTGCTGTCTGCCTACAGACAGACGGGGGTGGGGTGGGGGGAGTGAAGTCAAGCAGCCAAGAGGTTGGGTGTGACAGCGAAAGGAAAAGAGACATTGGCTTCAGAGGAAATACAGAGAGACTGTGTTAGATAATAACATGTAAAACAGGAGTAGAGCAAGATTTACAGTAGCAAAGGCAAGGAGGTAGCAAGTGTACTTAAGGTATATCAGAGACCTTTTCTTCACTCGCAGAGTGTTTGATGCCTTCAAGGAGGTGCAGGGAACAGCATGTGATTTGGTGCTCCTCTTTAGGTTAGGCTTGGCTGACTTTGCTGCTGGTTAGCACCTGGCAATAAAAACAATGGGAAAGCCACAGAATCTCCCCCTGTGGGTTATTTGTAGACCTCATGACCCCGTGATCCATTCCTCTGCTCATCTCTGTTTTATTTGTCAGTCTTGTCTCCCCAGGCTCTGTCTCCTTTTTTCCTCATCTTTCCATACAGTGGTATTTTGTTATCTGGCTTCATCCAATCAAATTTAGGAGCTCCCGCAGGGTATAAAAGCTGAGAACAGCAGAAGAGAGTGTGTGTTTGTGTTTCTTTCATGTATAGTGGAATACACTCATGGCTTGAGTCTAATATTTATCGTTTCATTTCTGATAGCTGTACCGCATTGAAGCCAATGATCAATTTTGACACATGCAACAAGTTTTTATTCTTATCAGTTCAGTTTTGTATCTAGTTATTCCTCTTCTTGTATTCCTGTTTATGCTATGAAAGAATCCCTGACCACACCATGTCCTCTCATGACCTTTCAGTTTTTTTCTCACTATCACAATGCTGAACTGAAACAGATTGACAGACCTCTCTGATGCCTAGAGCAATGAACAAAGCAGAAACCTGATCCTTAAATCTGAAGTAGCTCAGCTTTAGGCCGATACAGGCTAGTAAATATCTCTGCGTTTACCCTCTGACTCCATCTTCTAATGGTTTAGTTACACTGCAGGCTTAACAATTAACTGTATATAAACGCAAGCAGCGGTAAACTTGCACTAGACATAAATCTAAGTATATAACTAATTGTTTTGTCTATACCATGATATAGAATAAAATGGTTTAATCCATATACTTAAATATTTGGAGTGGGTGCCAATGTTTCCACAACCTAACTTATTCAGACTTGAGTTAATACATTGATGAAATAATTAATGTATAATATTGGAATGTATCATTTCACGTGAATTTTGCTGTTTTCTTATGAATGTAGTTTTCCTGCTATTATAGGTTCCAAAAAATTAAATGTAGACAGAAAAAAAAAGAAAATTTCTTCCTATGACAATTATGAGTTTGTATACTTTTTAGACCTACAGTAGAGGTGGTTTTACTGGTCTGAATCTGCCCTCTACTGGTCTACTCTGTTTGATACAGACAACTATTTTAAAGTCACGAGACACAGCCGTGAACGCTGCACAGTGTATTTTATTATGGAGTACCAAATTCCATTTACTATATGGCATTTTCCCCTCTCTGTCATCCCTTTGTCAAGTATGTGTATAAATATTGTGTAAGAGACGTACCTCTATCACTGAACCAGCAGACATCAGTGTTGTTTCAGATTTGTGTTGCATAATATTTATGTTTATTCATGTTTATTCATGATCTATTAGCTCAGGTCAGCAGATGGATAGTTTTGCTTGCTGTTTCAGTGCTACATTTGACATTTGACATGAAACGTTATGATAATCCATCCATCCATCCATCGTCAACCGCTTATCCTGCGTACAGGGTTGCGGGGGGGCTGGAGCCTAACCCAGCTGACATTGGGCAAAAGGTGGGGTACACCCTGGACAGGTCGCCAGTCCATCGCAGGGCCACACAGAGACAGACAACCACTCACACCGAAGGACAATTTAGGAAACACCAATTAACCTAGCCTGCATGTCTTTGGATGGTGGGAGGAAGCCGGAGCACCCGGAGAGAACCCACACGGACACGGGGAGAACATGCAAACTCCACACAAAAAGGCCGGGGCAACCGGGGTTTGAACCCACAACCTTCTTGCTGTGAGGCAACAGTGCTAACCACTGCACCACTGTGCCACCCACATTATGATAATATATTTTAATTTATTTTCACCTGTTTATTAAGACATTTTCTATCCTGAAAATGACACAGTGCCTTTCCTTCAGTCGCCTAGTCTTTATTCTAAGTCTGGAGCCTTTCATATGCAACAGGAGATATCCATTAGTGGTCATACTAGGGATGTGCCTACCTGAACTTTGGATCCTTACAGACAATCATGTACATATTTGCTCCCACACACATACACAAATAATTATTTTGTAGTCCATATTCTCATGTCTTAAAAACAGATTTTAATGAATATTCATTAGTATTCAAATTAAAGTACGCTATAGCCGTATTTCTCTCCCAGCTGGAAGAGTCGTGCGTCATTAGTACTTCATTAATATCCCCTCTTCCTCCCTGGTCTTCATAAAAGTTGGAAATTAATGTGTGTATGTCTGTGTTTGTAAAGGTTTGAGTTTCTTTTCCCATGTTTCCCCTTCCTTCAGTCCATCTGTTTGCCCTCAGGGCAGATTACTTCTCCTGGAGTTGTGGATGTGCAGGTTTTTGCCTGCAGATGGCAGCAGTGTTATGGAGCTTATGTTCTGGTCTTTGGTATATGCACCATTGGACAGCCAATGGGTACAGTGCTGTGTTTATTGAAGAGTTCAGTTTGTTGCTGCTAAATATCAACAAGGCACAGACATGAATGGGTGCTGTCTTTTTTTTAGTTGCTTAAATCTTGCTGATTTATCTCTGGGTTGTGTTTATGAAATATTTATGGGTGAGAACTTTTTCTAACCACAGAGTCTTTTGTATCTAGGAACTGACCTATGATGCTGGCAACTATTCCAAATCCCATCTTTAGGTGGAATATGCTAAATCGTAAGATTCCAATATTGTATATAATCGTAATATAATATTGTTAAATTGTATTTATTAGAAATCACTCTGTTTGTGTAAAGATAGAAAGGCTGTCATGTCCATTGAGAAACTTTGCGCGTTGGGTTTGACATTAAAATATGTAGCACATGTGTTACACTTGCTGAGCCAAAAGATCACTCTTACTGAACAAGTCAGATTAGCTTGAGTATTGGCCCTTTTCCGAAAGATCCCTATAACTTGTACTTCACTATGGTAATAAGTCATACTTGCAGCTGTGGAGAGCCCTCAGCAAATTAAAGACGAGGGTATGAATAAACAGGTAAATTGTGGGAAGCACTCGTCACTCAATAAGGAGAAAACATCCATCACCATGGATACACACGATTACCTTGCTCATTCAGCTGTTGACGTACCTTATATTATGTACTATTCAGCTGTAAATGCTGTAACACCCCCAAAACAATCTGCATATCATGTTCATTTTAATTAAATGACCTGTGCATATTGCAATGCAAATACTTTATTAGTTTTTTGCTATTTGCAAGTTTTAGAATGTATCATGATCTGAAAACCCACAGGCTACAAAGTGATTAACGTGATTAACAGTAGCAGCAAATGTTTTTAGTTTGGTGTCAATATGTTTATGATTTATTATTGGATATCTGTGTTCAGAGACGTTCACAGCTGTGGTCAAAGTTCAACAGTTTTAAACTCTCATATACATACATGTTCTATGAGAATGCCAATATGGCGCAGACTTGCTGTTTTACAGTTTTATAGTCCACTTATAATCCACACTACACGGCCTTTAAGAAAGCAAAACCCTCCAAGCAAAGAGCCAAAGGGGCTAAAGTGGAGAGAGAGAGGTTGTTGGGGCCAGAATCCCCGTCTGTCTCAGCTTTGTGAAAACTTTCCTCAATTTGGTCTGTATTTAAGGCTTAACTGCACATCCCTGAAGACGAGTGTTTCCACCTGTGCCCCTTTCTTGCTCCGCCCTCTCTTTCCACTCTCTCCTCCCTTTCTCCTCTCCTTCCCTCCACAGTCACGTGTTCTCAGTGAATAGAGGGATGAGTGGGTTTCACCAGCTGGTGCCTTTGCCTGCCTCATAAGTAGTGTTACAAACAAGTGTGTGTGTGTGTCAGATACTTGAGTTGAGTGTCAGTGTCACATCTGCCCTCTAACATTCCTGTGCGCCTTTGTGCTCATATTGCAGCCTACGCACCCTGCTGCAACGATTCCAAATCTGTGGAAAATAATTATGTTGTTAAAAACAGGCAAAGAAAAGAAGGAAGCAGGTAAGGTGAATCAGACGGTCGGATATATTTATCCTCCTGTTGACCTGTCAAAAAAGCCCATTTCCAGGCTGTTTGATGATGTTTCTGACTGTCACTTTATGGTCGGGGCAGGTCTTAGGCCTTCAGGGTCTCCATCTAATGATGGATCTCATCACTCAGACAGCCTGCAGATCTGGAGCTTCACCGTCGGGTCTATGGTGCAGCTAGTGTGCCTGCTACTTAACTCGTCTTTCTCCTTGTCTGCTTGACCTCTCTCTGTCTGCCAGCATGTCCCCTCTTCCTTCCGGCATCTCAGTCTGTCCATTTTTATGTTTTATCACTTCACTGTCATTTTAAGCCAGACACTATTGCATATGCTGGCATATGATTGAAGTCTCAATTAATACATCAGTAGGCTACTATATACAAAAGGTTATTGTCAGCTGACAATTGGTGCTAAAAGGGCCTGCCGTGTGAGGCGTTGTGTTCTTTGTTTGTGTTGTGTTTCTCGGTAATAGTTGCTAATGGACTGCAGCCTTGATTTGGCTCTGCTTCACCCTGGACATCTTGGTCGTGGTGACTCACCTCCTGGACACAAATATTTGAAAAGCACAAACATACACACATCACATACACCTACATACATACATACTCTGAGAGGCAGCTGAGTCTTGGCGCTGATCCCGGACATGTGTCACAGTGTTTCAAACAACAACAACACATGCAGATCTCTCATTCTGGAGCTGCCACACCCCTCTTTCCACTTCTTCTAATCACCTTCTTCATACTCCCTGTAGAAAGGCTTTGTTTTCCTGCTTGATAACAGTCGTCTAATCCTGACATTGTGTAATTTTACCACTGCTACTTGCTTTTTCTGTTTGTCTGTCTGGTTGGCTCAGCTGATGGCGCCTCAGTGTAGCAGACAAGCTTCTCTACATCCTCCGTAAACCTGTCATATATCTGCAGAGAGGCTGACATGCTCTGGCTCACCGGCAGTGTCAGAGCTGGAGGTAAAGCAGTTTGGTGTTGAATATATAAAACTTTTCCGGGAGGAAGACGGATCACGGAGTGACAGCTAAAATTCGGAGAAATTACTTCTGACTTCAAGTCCGAGTCAGACTTGCCTTCCTTTAACTTCCAAGCATATAAGTGTTGATTAGTTCTCGTTTTCTTCCACTCTTTCATCTCATGAGAACAAAGCTGGCTTCATTAAACTTTTACCTTTCTTCATCAGATCATACACCCTGATCTCTTGTGTATGTGTGTGTATGCTACACTGATCACTCAATCTATCGCTTCAGTTCTTCTTCAGCTTTTACCCCTCAGTATGTGTACGAACGAATGTGTGAGCGTGTGTGTATCTGTGTGCTCTCTTTCTTATTAAGCCACAATGAGACTCCAGCAGACTCTATTATTCATAGGCTTAGAGAAACGAGCAGTGCGTTGCTTCACTCACATCCCCTTACAAAAACCTGCCTGCCGAGTTAAAGCTGAAACAAAGGGATGATTACTCAATTAAGTTCAACTCAAAGGGGCTTGTTTGGCATGGGAAACAGGCGTTCACGTTGCCAAAGTGTTAAATAAAAACAACAACAACAACAAATGTAGTGTGCTGATCATCATCTGCCTCAGATCATCTCTAAACGTTCTAAAAATGATTTTGCTCATTTTTGTTCATTTTACAACTTAATTTACACAAATTACTCTGGTAATAAATGTCCTCAGGTCTTTTTCTTCACTAGGGTGCATTTCTAAATCTGCGACTGGAATTGAGCGATGCAGCATGAGTTACTTAAAGTTATATAACATGATGTCAATGTGCTGTATACTGGCATGATGTACTGGATACATGCTGGATGATGAAGACAGGGGCTGCAGGGAGCAGACAAGTTCGGCTGACTGCTGTCTGCTCCAGATGCCCACCAATGTCAACACAAATATACGTGTAGTTTCTGTGCTGCAGTGAGCTTCGCTGTAGGCTGTTTGGTTCACCACTGTGTGGCAATGGGGGGCCTCCCTAAAACTTTCTTCAAAGATCAACAATAGAAACAACCAGTGCCTTCATATGTGAGAGGGCACTAAACTTAAATGTTAAGTTAACTTAATTTCTAAACTTAGTTCATTAAGTCGTTTGGATGTCCAAATTAATGTTGCAAAGCAAGTTGTAATGATGTTATGTTGTTATGCATGTTTGAAGAGTTTTGTCTGATGTAATGTATAACAGCAGAACCAGTGGTGGAATGCAAGTACACTTACTCAAGCATTTTCATAGAACAGTTTGGAGGTACTTGTACTTTACTTGTAGTGGATTAAGTAAAATGAACATAAAATGGGAATACACATTTATATTATGTGACTATGTGGAATATTGTGACTACCCAATAGTATAAAGGTAAAATTAACCTACAACATTAAAATGCTGCTTAAGAAAAATGCACCAGTCATAACAATCCAATGATATTATCTGAAAATATAATGCTTACAGGGCAATTCTGCCTATAGAGTACTTTTTTACTTTTGCTAAAGGATCTTCTGTGGTGCTGAACATCAATTTGATTATTTTTATTTTGCGTTGATCATTTTATATAATCATATAGATACATTAAGTTTTTATGTTGATTTCAACCATATCACTAACAATGTAAAATGATAGTTTATCGTTTCAATTGATTATTTTCTGATTTTACTATTAACATTGTTGTGTAGAAATTATGCTGTTACTGTCTTCTGTTTGGGGCTTGGCAGGTAACGTACAGTTGGTTTTTAGAAATTTATTTTCTCAAAACAGCTGCTAGCTGCGGCTGAAAACGACGCTGAGCAGAGTTGCAAGCTGCAAGCTGCAAGTTGCGTGACAGAAAACGAAAGCAATGGGTTGAAAAAAGCTCCATAGAGCTGATAACAACTGTCAGCCCACCACTATGCGCAAGCCCACTCATAAGTCATGTGGTCCATCTTTAATATAGAAATATTGATTATGGCTGCCTTGAGCTAAAGTGTTTAACAAGTTACCAATGAATACCTCACACATGCACTGCATAGTGGTACATGTAGTAGGCACCATAGGCTCTCTGCAGTGATGTACAAAACCCTTCATTCATACTTGTGAGTGAGTTAATCCTAACCTGAATCATTACAGATCCCTGAACCAAGAAGCCAGGAGTCAAAGTTAATAATTAGTTAGTAATCCCTATACTGTCTTTAATACTGTGTCAGGAAAAAACTATGCCATCTTCTCTCTTCTCTGTTCTTTAGTTCCTTTGCTCAGAATCCAGCTATCAAGTCTATTTGCATTATGCTAAGGCTCTTTTCTGTCTGACAGTGTTGCATTGACTCTTAAGCCGAGTCCAGAACAGCTCACGTCAAACACTCACGTGCACTTTGACCCCTCACTGTGACTTCTAAATGAGAAGCCTGTAGAAGAAGAACAAAAGCGATTAGAGGAAGCATCTGCCTGACGTTTCATTGATTTTCTCGCTGACCTAAAGAACAGACAGACCTGTGCTCACGTGTATGTGAGTGTATGTGTGCGTCTGCCACTCAAAATGGCACAAAAATCCATTGAGTCTGGGGTTGCTGTGGTAACAGTAATCACTTCATCATCAGGGAGAAAGAGAGAGGGTAAGGGTGGAGCAGCAGCAGTTTAGTAGGGTAATGTGGGAGTTGTAGAGGTAAAAACAATCCAACGTGTCAACAGGGACAACAGCGTGTTTAGTGACTGTGCAAGCGTTCACACTGAGTGAGACAGAGAGTGGAGGCAGAGAGGCTTTACATAAATACCTTTCTCTCAGTGCCACAGGATTTAAAAGCTCCTCCTCTCTCTTCCCCTTTTCCCTCTTCTCCTTCCTCTCTGCTGCCAGATAATAATCCGTTCATAAACTGCTGCTGAGGGCTGGTATTTGTCCAACAACCTTTTTCTCCTGTCAAGTTTTTTCTGTCTTTTTTACCACACCAGAGAAAGGAGGGAAATGTATGAATGCAATCCCCTTTTTGCCCCATCTCCACCTCCTTATCTGTCTCTTCATGTATGTTCACTTTTCCTTTTTGCTCCTTCTCTCCACCTCCTCCTATCCTCTCTGTGTTATGAATACCATTAATAAGCAAGCAAGAGACAGACAGATAGTTATAGAAGGACGGTGTATGTGATGCTAATTAATGGGTTTGCTTTCTTTACTCAACCTCCTGCTGGTTCACACACGCACAGATAGACACACGCTCAGAGGCTGTCTTCTTTATGAGCCATGAGTGGAGGAAAAA
This sequence comes from Lepomis macrochirus, assembly GCA_024633595.2. Classification (NCBI taxonomy): domain Eukaryota; kingdom Metazoa; phylum Chordata; class Actinopteri; order Centrarchiformes; family Centrarchidae; genus Lepomis; species Lepomis macrochirus. The sequence goes on along the minus strand of JALXJV020000020.1, from coordinate 19,450,494 downwards.
TAGAAATAAAAAAAAAAACATCAACAGATCAGAAAAACCTCAGATGGTGTGGACTGTACAGCTAGAGAAAAACCACCACCTGCCACTCAAGCCAGCCTCCTTGTAGTATACCGCTCACACACAAGCGCACACACTCTTACATGTGCGCCGGTCCGTAATTTTCCGCCACACTCCGCTTCCAGCCAATGAGAGGCCAGAACAGTGCTTCTCAGAACGTGAGGGGGAGGGGACAGAGCGCCGCTGGCTGATTGACAGCCAGCACCCTACAGGTGGAGAGAAGAGCGGAGAGACAGAGGGAGGGGGTAGGACCACAGAGAGAGGAAAAAGAAGGGGTGAGTGAGGAGGTGAAGAAAGGCAGTGGAAATCAGACTTCCATATACATAACTCACACACACACACGTACACACACACTCACAGTGCTTGGTTCCTCCCCTCCTACCTTGAGAGCTTGCTTCCCCCGGCAGACTAGCCGACTAGCACCACTATCATCACCTCCACCTCCACCACAGCTGCATCAAGATGAGCCAGTGCAGGAAAAGGTGCAAGAGGCAGCTCACCAAGGTGGCTCGCTATTTCTACCACTTCCTCATGGGGACTCTCACCCAAGGTAGGTACCCAAAACTTCCGCTTCCACACCCAGAGGTTTGCTGGTGGGTCCGCTTCTTTCGTGAGCACAGAAGCCAAGCAGACATAGTCTTCAGAGGAGTTTGTTGTGTATTCAGCCGAGGCGCTCAGCTTCAAAGACCTGTCGTGGTTTCTGATCTTTGCTGATGGTTCTGTTTTTGGTCCAGTAGTTTATTGTCTTGTGTCTGTGGCTCAGTTCTACATGGTTCTACATGAGTGATAGCAGAGCAGATGCACTCCCGTTTTGCATAGATCCAAAACAAACATATTTTTTTTCCGAAGAGAGTGAGTGGACTCGTTTGTGTGTGTGTGTGTCCATTGTGTGCGTCAGTGTGTATGCATACAGTAGTCTTGAGTTGTTTGTTTTATCTTCAGACCGAAAGCCCATACAAAGTGTTGACATCAAACAGCTTGAATATTCTATTCATTATTTTCTGCATAATGTACTGTATGCTCATATGTATTGTGTATATATATATATATATATATATATATATATATATATATGTATATATATATATATATGTATATATGTATGTATGTATGTATGCTTGTGGGCATGTGTCTTTTCCACTTTTCCTTTGCATAATAGTAGAATCAATATTCAGTATGCACTGTGAGCTTTAATAGCTGTTGGGATTGAATGAACTCACTCTTTCGGTCTTTGTATCTGCCTTTTGACTCCCTCCCTCCCTCCCTCCTCCTCCTCCTCCCTTCACAGTTCTATCCTTCTCCCTCCTCCTGCTGTCTCTGTAGCAGTCCAACAGATTGCCCTCCGGACGCATGTGGCATTCCACCTCCATTGACAATCTCTCAGTGGGAGAAAGATACAAACAGCCTTTTATCCAGTCCTTTAGCCAGCTTACAGTATCAACGCACCCATCTTTCTCGCTTGCTCTCGCAGTACAGTTACACACAACTTTATAATGCTAATATGGGCACTGAGATTAGAATAAAGTTGTATGAGCTCAGTCAAAATCTTTTCTTGATACTTAGAAGGTCTTATTTCTTTCATATTCCCTCTTTGTCCTACTGAGCTTAGTGTTGGCAGAATAAAGTGTCCTTTGCCAGAAACACCCTCTATAACGTTGGCTATTGACAGCCTGCTGCTAAGCTTTACACCCATTTCCCTTTTTTCCCCTTGTGAGTGTGAGCAGCTCACATTGCCTTGGGGATAACACAACAAAGTAGGGTGGTTCTATTGAATCCCAGCAGTTGATCCTAGGAGGTGGAGATAAAGCAGTGTTTAGATGACCTTGTCAATATAGAGCAGTGTGTGAATTCTATTTTTTCCCTTGTTATGTCTTCAGACTTTCACATCAGCCAAGCTTCTTGTTTATGCACTAAAAGCAGCAATTGGGCACACTTGCATGTGTGGAGAGTCGCACACGCGCACACACACTAACATACCCATGTTATAACATGTGTCTTGACCAAAATAATAATATTGTGTATGATACCCTATTCAGTCATTTAGAAAAGAAACTATACATGTGATGATTCAGAGGTGGTGATTGCACAATGGATAAGACATGCCTTTGGTGTGAGAGACTTGGGTTAAAAGCCCCACTGTGACACATCCACCAATGCGTCTCTGAGCAAGACACTTGAGAGTGTGTGACCTCTGACATATATAGGAATTGTAAGTTGCTTTGGATAAAAGCATCAGCTAAATGAATGAATGTAATGTAATAAATGTAATTTAGGCATTAACATTTTGCTCTTGTGAAGCAATTGTGTGACCAATTGCCCCATTAAAACAGTAAAACATCAGTATTAACTTTGGATTCAACAGTGAAACAATGAAATCATTTCTTTGATTTTGAAATAATTTGGTTGATTAATTTACTTTTATATGAGAATGAGGCTGGTGATAGGCGATTTTATGCTTTTCTTAGTGTCAGCAAATCCCATGAAAAGGCCCAGACCAACAATGAATTGATCATGTGTTGTCTGCGAGGTCAAAACTTGATAAAGCTTATTTCTCAGAGCTGGTGATGGAGCAGTGGATAAGACACATCTCTTTGGTGTGAGAGACCCGGGTTCGAATCCACTGTGAGAGTCTCTGAGTAAGATACTTAACCCCTAGTTGCTCCAGAGGCATGCAACCTCTGACATATATAGCAATTGTAAGTCACTTTGGATTAAAGCGTCAACTAAATGAATAAATGTAAATGACATAAGAGCTCCAATGTTGTCCAAAAACTACTGAAAGTATAACAACAAGCTTCACTGTTACACTCGGTGACTTCATTGCCATGAACATGGGCACTGTAGTTTATTTTGAGTCAATCCCACATATACCGTCGTACTGTTGTAAATTATCTAAATGCCACTCCTGAAAATATTTCCTGACAAATGCAATATTTACTTATGTTTGATTAACATTTGTGTGCCCAACTTTTAAAAGAAATTACAGAGCCTTCTTAAAAATGACACTTTATATTCAAGGTTTTGGCCTTGGTGCAAAAATCATGTTGGGAAATTGGAAAGCACTGACAAGTGTTGTTGGCTTTAATGTTTACATGGGATTTGTTGACAACAAAAAAACAAAAACAACCAGCCTAATATTTTTAGACAACTTCATAATAATAATAATAATAATAATAATAAAAATGCACCTCACAAACAATATACAGATAACTGCATAAAACAATACACGTGACAAACAAGCCACATACAGACAAAACGCATTAAAAACTCAGTACAACAGCTTGTATAAAAAGATGTGTCTTAAGACGCGTTTTAAAAGTCAAAAAGCAGTCGCTATTGCGAACATCAAGGGGAAGAGAGTTCCATAGGCGGGGGGCAACATAACTAAAAGATCTGGCACCCATGGTATTTAGTCAAATCCAAGGTACCACAAGAGAAATTGAAGATGAAGAGCTCAGAGCACGTGAAGGGGTGTAAACATGGAGAAGTTGTGTAAGGTATTGGGGTGCAAGATTATGAAGTGCCTTAAAAGTAAGTAGCAGGATCTTAAATTCAACTCTATACTTTACTGGAAGCCAGTGCAATAGCTGAAGAACTGGGGAAATGTGCTCAGTATAAGGAGTTCTAGAAAGAACACGAGCTTCACGAGTACTTCAGTACTAAAGCACTTAAAACACTACTATACAGTCATATTATCAAAATTTGGTTTGTATTGTTTCATTCTGCAATTAACCATACAAATTCATATTCACTTTTAAAGATATCAATAATTGGTTAATGAATTTGTTTTATTGTGCTAATGTGCTGCTTTTTGCCCATTAAAATCTATGAAAGGGTTGGAATAATCCTAATAATAGATGTTCCGAACATGTGTGCCTTGTACATACACACACACATAAATAATCTGATGAGGAAATAGAAACATTAGTAAATTAAGGCGATTGACAGCGTGCTTGCAAACAAAATACTAACTCTTCAGACAGCTAACTAGCTACCAGCTCCCATCCATGAAGTATTTATTAATAACAGTGTGTGTGTGTGTGTGAGCACATACACATCCTTAAGTTTACCCAGAATGGAGTTACCATGACTACTGGCTCCTGTGTGTCTGATCCAATGGGAGAGCAAGAGAGAGAAAGAAAGAGATGTCTGCTTCAGTGCGACGGGAGCCAGCGAGAGCTGAACTGTATAATGGCTGTGCTACATTGGGATTTCATCAAGGCCATTCAGAGTTTGGTATTTGGGTATTGTGGCATTTTTGGCCATGCCAAGGCGCTGAGGGACGTGCCATTTAAGTCAGGCATGGAGAGACAGAATTTACTCTGTGGTCAGACTGTGTATGAAACTAACAGGGATTTAAACTACGCAAAAAAGGACACATGACATTAAGAAACCCCAGGTTAATTGGTGTTTTTACTCCACCTCATTGGCTAAAGTCAAAAGGCCATGTTGAAAAAATTCTTGCATTTTTTTCATGATTTTATACCCCTACTGAGTCTTGATACTGCACAGATCTCTTGTGTCTATTATGAGTTCTCTCAGTTATAACTATGATCAAAACCCCCTGCCTGTCCCACCACAGACCTACACAATGTTCAGGAGGCTGACTGTGTCTGGTGATGGTTCGTTGGTATTTGTGTGTGTGCACATTACTAATGACAGTCATTTGTACTCACCCTCCTTCTTGCCCCTACTTTGCCCACTAATTAGTTTGTTTCATTAGCCTCTGTAAGGGAAACAAGGCCATGCTGGTGTGTGTGTGTGTGTGTGTGTGTGTGTGTGTGTGTGTGTTCTCATCTCCCTAAATGCCCTAGAGCTTTGTTTTAGCTCTGTTTAATGCAATTAAGATATATTAAATATTGTTCAACTTGTTTGCCCGCCCACACATGCACAAATGCATGCATTGTTCACATTCACAAACTGTACACACACTGTCTTATGTTTCCACTTCACTCTGTTGCATGACACTATCTTAGTCTGTAGATGTGGTGACTTTGGCTGTATGGAATCTCTGTGAGCCCTATTGATCTGTCCTTTAGCCGTGTTCTTATCTGACATAAACAGTCCAAGCTGACAGCACAGGCCTCCTTCTTTCAGTGCCCTCTCCTCTCCTCCTACAGCACCTCCTGTCCCCATTAGTGTCACGTACCGTGCCTCTGCTTTGTGTCATAATGGTGTCTCCTACAGTATGTAAAGGAGACTAGATAGCAGCAGTCATTGGAACTTGGTCTTCGCCAATTTTGTTTAGTAAAACAATTAAAAAATCTTGCAAAAACGAGACAATTGTTTCATTAAGTGAAGAAAGTAAAAGGAATAACTGTAATGCTGTAGTGCAACATGGAAGTAAAGAGGTTGGATTTGCGAATTTTTTTGGGATTATGTTTCTGTGATGCTGCCTGTGCTTCAAGGCCATGCGACCTCTGCAGATTAGACCTGAATTAAGTTGAATTGGGTGGAGCTGCTGGAAATTCCATGATGTACCAATATATCAAAATAAGCATGACAAAGATGTACATTCCACAATAACAAGTTCAACAAAGCTAACAGGAACATAAGACCAATGTCAATAGAATAGGCTTTTATCAACATAAGTGAAAAAACCTTTTTGGTTGTACCATAGGTGAATACTTCCACATAATTTAATCTTCATCCAATTCATAATCTACAATTTAATCTTCATCCAATTTATATGTTGTCACATGTCATACTTTGTCTTATAGTTTGCACTAATACCAAGGGCGTCTACTACTGGCGCTTTGAGAAAACCTGACAAAGTGTCGGTATTTGATGCACAAGTTACCCTTCAGCGTCCTGGGTTTTCAAGTAACTCCACTCTAACCCATCCACTGCCACATAATGTGCTTATTTCAACACAAAACATGATTTTTTCCTAAACCTAAACCTAACCATGTATTTTTGGTGCCTAAACCTAACCAAAACCGTGATCTTTTACTAAACCTAACCAAGTTTGATACCTAAACTTAACCAAACTACATAAACGCAACATATTAAAAAGGTGTTTCATACAGATGCTGAAGGATATCTTGTGCGTCACATACCAACGCTTTGACAGGGTTTCTCAGAATGCTATTATTTGACGCCCTAGGATGAGAACGTGTTGTAATACCACATGGTGGAGAAATAAAAAAATTGTATCTGAGAAAAATGCTTTTGGCCGCATATAAAGTAGTTACACCTGTGTCGTATAGGTCAAAAATTGTGCCAATAATTACAATATCCAACAACCCAGTGTGTCCTAGTTGTCTGTGTCTTTTAAAAATGTTTACAGGTGTGCATAGCAGTGACAACTGACTGCATTCTGATGTTATTTTTGAAAAATAATATAAATAACAAATAACCATTTCACTATAAATTCACTTTAGAAAAGTACAGTTATAATTTGACACCTTTTGACACACTTGCTGTCAATGCTAGCTGTACAAAACATGTTCCTTTGGCTTGTAAATTGCTTTAGCGTGTAATAGAAAGTCTTAAATCAATATTTCATGTCCTAAGATTAATGGCTTTGGTAGCTGTGAAATGAGCAGCAATACATGCCGGTCATTAATGCATATTAATTCTCTTCAGCTGATCCAGATCACGTGTTTGTTCTTGCAGAGAAAGTTTCCTGTGACTTTTTCATTTAATAAAGTGCACTCTGCAACAAAGCCCTTACAGTTTGTATGCTGCTTCAGGAAACTTTTCATGGTAAACATATGACCAGCAAGAAATGGTCACATTAATTTCCTTCTTCCAGAGTAAGAATCATTTGTTATGGGTTTTGAGCTCTTTCTAAATGACACAGGGTCTTAGTCATCCTCCAAGTTCTGTTAGAACTTCATATGTTCTAATTAATAACCTCTGATTACCTTCCCCACACACTGCTTCACCCTTCTGTTGCATGGGCACTTCCACACCAGTGAAGGTATAAACTCAAAAATTACACACATAGGCTAGGATTGAAAGAAACGCAAACACACACACATTTCAACTGTTTTTCAGTTTTAGTACCTTGAAGCTGATTCTCTTTGCAGCACACTTGTGGCTATGACCAAAGAGATTTTGTTATCAACCTTTCATCTATGAATAAAATATGTTGTGTCCGAGTCTCGGCCTCAGCCTAGAGATGCTCAGCTTTAAGTGTGTATGAGATGGACCTGCTACAGTTTGTATTTTAGTTTGAAAACTTTCAAACTCTGTTATTTGGTGAGGAGTTTGCGTATTTAAAGTTGTACTGACTGGCTTGATTAGGATTGATGGTCAACATTACAGTGATGCATTATGTTAATGAAGTAAGAAGTATGTACAGTATCTCACAAAAGTGAGTACACCCTCACTTTTTTGTAAATATTTGATTATATCTTGTAGTGTTAATACTAATAAGTGTCATGTGACCTGTTAGTGATAGTGTGAACACTAATGAGTCACATGACACCGGGAAGGGAAAATGGCGAATTGGGCCCAATTTGGACATTTTCACTTAGGGGTGTACTCACTTTTGTTGCCAGCGGTTTAGACATTACTGGCTGTGTGATGTGTTATTTTGAGGGTAACATCAATTTTACACTGTTATACAAGCTGTACACTCACTATTTTACATTGTAACAAAGTGTTATTTCTTCAGTGTCGTCACATGAAAAGTATAATCAAATATTTACAAAAATGTGGGGGTGTACTCAATTTTGTGAGATACTGTATATGTATCTTTACTCTGAACTGATCTCCTTCAAGCACCTGTAGAGTTTATTAAGTTTAACAGTGTCTCCTATGTACCCTCCTTCTTGCCTCTGATGTCATTACTCACCCGTCCATCACTTTCCTCTCCTTTTGACAAAAATTGACATTAAACGTCAATTTTAGGCTAAATGAATAAAACATGGTGGTGGAAAATTCTGAGTGCTTGGATAACTCACTCCAAGCTAAAGCCCTCTGCTTGTGTGCATTACCATGGGGTGAAGAGGAGACACTCTCTTGTCTCATGTCAATGCGCAATAGGCAATATGAAAACCCAGCAGGGAGCAGCGCCGTTTGAGTAGGCATGACTTGCAGTGCAGAAAAGAGAAATATATCTGGACTAATTTACAATATTTTGTTCCACTTCATTTAAGATTATTATTTTCCTGCCCGCAGTGCCAAGCTGTGACAGCTGTTTTGTCATTTGATAATCTGTCGTGTGACATGATAAAAAATTGTCTTATAGTGAGGGAAAGGAAATATATAAAGTGACAAAGACAGAAGACAGGGAGAGACTAGATAGAGAACGAAAAATGCCACATTACTTCTGAATGCTCACATCCATTTTAAGAACACAGTCGTTTTGTCACCAGCCATGTGAAGATTCTCACTTAAATTATCTCGCTTGCGCTGATTATATTCGCCTCTGTTTCTTTCTGTTGTTGACACCTTGTGGCTCGTACATTCACAGTCAAGATAAAAAAAGGTGGCCTAAAAATAAACTTCTTGTGGAAGTCCAAGGTCAAAGCCTGTGCATAAAAAGTTCCTTTTTTAAAGATCTATATTTAAAAATTCTGTTTTGCATGTGCAGCCAATTTTATGCACATGCAGTGGCATTCCAGATCAAGTTATTAAAGGAAAAGCGACAGTTGGTTTGTAGTTATTTGTGCACTCAGTGTATGCTGAATAATCCCTCTGTGTATCTGTTGCTTGCTTTCTTATCCTTTGTTTTCTCTGGCATCTATCCCACTGTTTTAGCCCTAATCTGCTCCATGCTGTTCACATTTCACTCCGTCCCAAGTTGATTGAGTCAGTGCTCTAGCTTCCTCTGCCTGTCAGGTGCTGTACTGTCTATATCAGTTTGGTATATGCAGTTTCTACTTCTTACATCCACTTCCAACATGATTTAAAGCAGGTTTACTTCTTTAAAGCAGGCTTCTCACTTCCAATCAGCTCTCTGGCTTCCTCTCAATAGATACTGAGGGCAAGACAAGAAGCTAGAAATGATATGTGATTACATTTCAGTTTTAGCCCACAGCTAAGGCTGATGTGAGCTGTATTCTGATTGGATGACACGGTACATCAGGCTGTTCCTGTTATCCCTCATCCCTCTGAAGAAGCGTGCTATCATCTGTTGCAGCGCGGCCTGTTGATCTTCAGCTGCCTGTAGGTCAGTTTGCCGTGCCAGCGTGGATCTCAGGTGGAAGCCTTGTATCGCTGTGAGCCCGACGCCCCTTCTGCTCCACACTTCCTGTACAGTAACAGCTCTCCCAGCATGTGTGCTCACTATCAAGCCTGCTTCTTGGCCCCCCTTCAACCTCTGCTCCATCCATCCATCCATCCCTCCCTCTCTCATCTTTCTCTCCTTTATTCATCCATCATGTGTATACACGCGCCTCATATGTGCTAAAAATAAACCTCTATTAGTGGGGGGGAGGGGCTCTAGGTGTGAGTTGTGGAGAGAGAAGAGAGAAATTCGATGAAATGTGTGGAGAAGAAGAGGACAAACTAAAAGAAAAGGTTTTATAGTTTTGATTATCTTTCACTCACTAGAGCCTTGTGTGTACGGCTTTGTCAGTTGGCATGGTAAATAGGGCCTACAGAACATAGACATGACCTCACTTAGGCAATAGGCTTCTAAAGGATGTTGTAAAGCCTGAATTTTGTCTTGATATTTAGCAGCCACCGGGACAGGTACTGGAGTTAGAAAACACCATTTCCAGCAAAGAAGTAGGAGTAGGGATAGGTGAGAAATTGGCAACTACCACGGCTCAGTGTGACAGACTCACAGGTCTGTCTTCCGAGCAATCATTCATCCAAACACAACTCTCTTAAAGAATGTATCTCTTCTCTATCTTTTCAATTTTTTCATCATTACCTTCTGTTTAAAACGAAGGTAATGATGTGTGGTAATTATAAAGAAAACACAGAAATATTATTAAGTATTGATGGTGTTGTATTAGAAATAGTGCCAGAAATTAAATTCTTGGGAATAACTATTGATAGGAAATTAAGCTGGAAACCACACATCAGATACATACAAGGCAAAGTATCCAAAAGTATTTCTATAATTAATAAAGTTAAATATGTCTTGGAATATAATGCACTATATATATTGTATTGTTCACTGGTTCTGCCCTATTTAACTTATTGTATAGAAATTTGGGGCAATAATTATAAAAGTACACTACATACCCTCTTCTTACTCCAAAAACGAGCAGTTAGAATCATTCACAAGGTGGGATATTTTGATCATACAAACGTATTATTTTTGCAATCTAAAATTTTAAAACTTTTTGACCTAGTTGATTTTTATACTGCTCAATTCTTGTATAAAGCCAACAAAAATGATCTGCCAGGTAATATTCAAAAGTTCTTTTTAGGAAGAGAAGGGGGCTATAACCTGAGGGGATGTGAAACAAGTCCATGCGGTGAGAACCACTAGGAAAAGCTTGTGCGTGTCTGTGTGTGGTGTCAGACTTTGGAATGGTTTGGAGATAAAGCTCAAGCAATGCCCAAATATTCACCAATTTAAATTAAAATTTAAAGAAATGGTGTTGAAAAAATATGAGGCTGAGTGAGGGATCTGGGTGCTCTTGTGTTTGTGATTGGGAGGGGTACTGGTTATTGTAAAATAAATGGGAATATTTAGGATTATAAAAGGTTCCTATTTATTTATCTTGATATTGTCAATGGTGACACAATTACAATAGAGTGGGATATGTATACATAGCTGAGTACATAATGATAATTTTTTATTAATAATTATTATTGTTATTACTGTTATTGTAAAACTATGTTTAAATAATATGCTAGGCCATGGTTATATTTGATGTGATTATTATAGATGTCAGTACATATTTGAATGTTTACGATAATGAGGATTATCATATAGCATTATAGTGATTATTGAGATAGCATAATGTAATTGTAAGAAACTATAATATCAAATAAATCATCAAAACAAATAAATTATTATTTATTTAACTGTTAATGGCAGCGGCTATATGGGGTAATACATGGGAAGGAATTGGGGGTGGGAGCAAATAAGTTATACTTCTTTCCACTCCCTTTCGAGCAGCTATTATTATAAGTGTAAATAATATGTGTGTATATGTGTATATATGTATATCCATGTATATGGGAGATAAGTTGTGCTATGTTATTTTTTGGGGGTTTTTTTTCTTTTTTTTCTCTTTATTTTTGTTTTTCTTATTTGTGTGTGTTAAGATATATGTATATATTATTTTATTTTATTTTGCTCGAAATAAACTTCAATCAAATCAAATCAAACTGCATTTTACTGCACAATTTTAATTAAAATTAAATTTTTGTGCTTATAGCAAGGGTGTAGAATTAGGTAGTACCAGTACAAGTACACAAACTGGTAACAGTCAGCCTTAGAGAGAGAACAGCATAAACCAAAAAGAAGGGCCACTGTTAGAAAAAAAATACTAATCAGTGATTTAGAAAATTAAGTCATAGTATTATAAGTAAAAAAGTTGGAATATACAAGAATAAAGTAGAATACGTTGCTTCAAGCCACATGTGCATGTGTTAGTATGTGCTGTCTGGACTGCAGTGTAGCTCTGTCACTGCTGTCTCTGCACCCCCTTCACTCAGGGGCACCTTTGCTCTGTTTGGGACTGTCTCACTATTCCAGCATGCTTCCCAGTGAAGCGGTGTGCAGCTGTGAACAGTGCTTAATCGGAGGTGGTGAAATAAACATTTGTGTGAATTTGTGGTGAGATTTATGCCTGATCAAAAGTGTTCATTTTGGTTTTCCATCTCTGATGAAGATCATCACAGTTGTCCCATTCAGTGTAGTCCCACACAGCTCTGTGTCTGTCAGACGGTCTGAAGGTGATACTGCCATTTTCAGCAAAGCAGTAACGTGGTTACTTCCCTTTAGAAGCAAAAGACACAAAAGAGGAGGGAAGACTACATTACACTTAATGTTGACTCCATAGGTATGATATTAAGAGTAAAATAAAGTTGATCTACAGGAGAAAACTATTTGAAAGCAAAACAGGATGGCCGAGAGCTTTACTGCATTATACTTCAAAATTTGAATTGTCACCTGCCACCTGAATATTGTGTTCCCCAGAATTCAAATGTTTAAAGCCCAAAATTTTGGGGGAGACGCCTGCTTCAAATTTTCCCATATCTGTAAATATTGAAACGAAATCTATGCCCTTGGCTAAAAGAATATTTGACAACAATTTTAGCATAGTTTCAAGGTTTTTTTTTAAACCATTCCTAACAGTTTAAAAAAAACAACTTAATATTCAGGAGACTATGCTACAGTTGCAGTGAAATATTGTTTAAGGACATTAAAACCCCAGCATTAGAAGGAATATTGCTTTGTTACTAGAATTCACTATTAAGGAAAAAATATATTGACTTTGTAGTTAAAGAGAGGATGTGGCTGATTTCATAGTATGGCAAGAATCTTGTTCCCTCAAACTGCTTTTTAACACATTTTAGCTGACTTTTACACCTGTGGTAGTTGCTACTTGATAATATACAGGTAAGCAAATTAACTTTTTGGCTCAGCCAGTACTGAAATATATTCAGAATTCCTTTTCGGTTTTCTTTGAAAAAAAATTGATCTTAGCGCAGCAATAGGCAGCTTGGGGTGTCACTGTAATGTTTGCCACTGTGTCAGTATCTGACATAGTGAAGCTACCCAGTTTTACATTAAGGCAGTATGCCCTCTGTTTGCAGACACACATAACTGTGTTACAAAGTTGAGACCTGTTTTTGTCTGCTCTCTTTCTTCTGGTGTGTGTCTTGTTATGATTATTTTTTTTGGTGTTGAAAAGCAGACAATACATTTAAGAGAAAGTTTTTGTTGCTTGTTATAAAAGCAATGGTAAAAGTCAATTTGTGTACATTAAATATATATATGTGTATATATATATATATATATATATATATATATATATATATATATATATATATATATATATATATATATATATACACATGTATATGTATATATGTGTATATATGTATATATAATATTTTTTTCATTTTGTTTTCAAGGAGAGCTCTTTTGTTTATTAATTTGTGTGTGTGCACACGAATACAAAGAAACTTGACATTACCCTATACGTATATCAGTCTTACTTGGTCATCAAAAGATTGTTTCTGTGTCTCTGTGTCCTTGGTGCTGAAATACAGCTTCACTCACAAGGTACTCGTTGTCCACCATCTGTTCTTTTAACCTTCAATTTATCATGCAGCGTTTTGCCCCACCCCCCATCCCCATTCCCATTCACAATTTCCTGAGTATATAGTTTTTGTAGTTAATAGGCTGTAACATCCATTACTTTATCAAATTATCCATTAAAATATATATCAAGCTCACAGAAACAAGAATGCATTAACATATCGGTTTTGCTAATTATGCATAATAAAAGTAAAATACATAAAGTTAATGGGCTGTACAATATGTAGATGTGGCTAAAAATACTATAGTGCTCTGACTGCACATGTTGTGCTCACTTGGCATATTTGTACACACAGAAAAACACTCATGCTCACCTTGATCTCTGGTAGCGGTGAAATGGCACTTCCTCCAGGTTGCTCTCCTTGACCTCTGCTTGGTCAACTGGAACACCCTCTTCTTCCCTTTTCTGCACTCAGAGAGAAGGATTAAACATGCTGACACCTCTATCCACCAGGTTTTCCTCAACATCATAGATTGTATATAAGAAATGGATGTAGTCATCGTGACGTCACCTGTTGGTTTGTTGACTGCCGTTTTGAAGCCTCGAGTTTGGCCGATAGGGCACCACCATGTTGAGTTTTTGCAACCAGGACGTGCCCGGAAGTGACGATACGGTGGAGCTAACGGCTGTGTCCGGAACTAACTAGCTTGCTTAGCTAGGTGCAACTGTAACTCACGTTAACTGTCATTTCAAAAGGGCTGATAACTTTGTCTAGTGAACAACAGTCCTAAATTTAAATGTACTCACCAAAGAAAGTGAACAGCCAACTCCTAATAAGCTTTTTCAACGGTGCTGGTTAAATTTACAGAGTGCCGAGGGTACAAGTCGACTCTAGCCTGATTGACAGGTTGCCATGGTAACGACTTGTCAATCATAGAATCTCACCCTAACACATTCTCTGCTTTGTGGTCTATTTTAAAATAAATGGGACCATAATTTACTAAATCAACAACATTTTGTATTGAAGAAGACTTGAAAGTAGCGACTGAGACCATAAACTTATCAGGAAAGTGTTTACTGGGGTAATTATTCAGCTGAGAAGTAGGGTCATTTTCCCATTTTTTCTAATGGAGCCGGACGTCTTTTTGCAACCAGAGTCGCCCCCTGCTGGATTTTCAGTCAAATGCAGGTTTCAGGGACTTCCGCATCGGCTTCATATGGTAGACGCTTCCAGCTTGCTCAATATGCTGACAATATTATATGTTAAAAATACTTCTCTTTGCTACTTACTACTTCAGCAACTTCTTTGATCTTCTATGTGATCTCAATTAGTTCCTTGTCTTTCTTTTACTATACATCTTTTACCTCCTCTATCTCATTCCTCCATATTCACCTATCCTCCATTCCTATTAGTTTGTGATGACTGCTTCCTTTTTCCAAGAGAACAGTGGTGTCCATCGCTTTCAAGGATATTACATTGACTCACATTCATTCCCTGAATACTTACCCTAACTATAAACACAACTTGTCTAAACCTAACCCTAACCATAAACCAAGTCTTGACACTAAAATGTTATCATTTATGTTATGCGTGCTTGCATTTTGTCCCCATAAGGAAGGCCAGTCTCCACAATGTGACTGTGTAAACAGATTTATGTATGCACAGCATTAGTAATACCTCCTACACACACACACACACACACACACACACACATACATAAAGACTTACAGACCTGATTTGAAATTCAGAACATTCAATTTACACCTTAATGACTTGTTCTCAATTTTTCAGATTTTAGGGGAAATTTTTAGTAGTATTTTGATAAATAATTAATTTTCTAATCAGCTCCTTCCAGCCAGCCAGCCAGCCAGCCGCTCAGTCATTAAAGGCTAACTAACTCAATAGAAGTGTATTTTCCATCCCTGGTTGACAAGTTCCCTTGTCAGGTGGATAAATTTACTGCTAACTATAGCTATCAGAGCAGTGAATAAATCTAACCTAACTATAGCTATTAAATGCCTCAGGGATCTCTCAGTTACACTCCCACTGCTGTATGGATGTGAGCACAATGTGTACACATGACTCTTTACTGTCAATGGGAAGTTCATTCAGTAAATTGCTTTTGCAGCCTTACAGTAGATACGTAGAAGAGCGCAGCATAGGTGGTGTTGTGATAACAAACAGATTATTATAGAATTGTATACCTGTAATAGCTGTGTCATTCTTTCCTTTATGAACATAGTACATGCACATGCATAATGTAATAAAAGTATGTAATTAGTTAAGGGCAAGGTTTATTTTTGTATCTCTTGGTCTAAATGTATGTTTACATTTCCATTCAACTAAATTTCCCCTATTTCATGCCCCCAAATGGCATGGTGTCATAGCTCTATTGTGAGTAATAAATAAATATTGGTTAATGCTGTGACAAACTATGAACAGTGTATGAAAGTGACTGTACAGTTTGTAGTCTGGTGATAATGTACTAAAAATGGTGATGAAACAAGCTGGAATTATAACTTCTCAATTTCTAAACCCAGTGCAGCAGTGTTTCTGTTGGATGGCCAAGAACAACCCCTCAGCCAATGCTGAAACAAGGTGAACTCTGACCTGTGAATCCACTGGTGCAAGCTGGGAAACGACACAGCAGGCTTGAATGTGTCCATCTTCAGTAGAAGTGAAACAGAGTGAATATTCATATCCCGGAAATATAATATCACCCTACCTTTAGCCCATGTTGGACTGAAAGGAGCCCAAAGAGGGGCCTGGATTGGGATACTTTTTTAATTTAGTTAAAAATGATAAATCAAGTAATTATTTGGTCTATATAAATGTCAGAAAATAGTGAAAACTATCCTTCACAAGATACCAGAGCTAAAAGATATAGCATCTTAAAATCCACAGACGTCTTCTAATTTGTCTGAACAACATGTTAAAGCCACAAAGAGTCAATTTACTATCATATAAGACAAACCGTAGGAAATCTACATGCTTGAAAAATAAAACAATAATAATAACAGTGTAGATTTTTCTATTAGAACACTCCATTAAGTCCTATATTTATGATTTATTTTGTAACTAAGTTTTTAGATGATGATAACCAAACTATATGTGGGAACAATTGGGTACTGACACGCTCACAAAGAAATAGGTGAACATGAACATCAGGAAAGACTGTAACTTCAACTCATCCATCAAAGAGGTGCCACAAAAAAAGACAGCAGCCATCTGACACCCCAGAAAGATTGGAAAATGGTTGCTGTGGTCCATATAATAATTTGGACCACAGCTATTTTGTCATGGTTAATCCATGATGTTTTGAACTGCACTTCAATCCACCTGGAAGTTGACAGAGACCCACATTCCAGGCATTCTCTTGTGTGACTGTTTGGTGAGTTTGAAAGATATCTTTCTCAACTGCCCAAACAAACCAAAATAAAGGAGTAAGGTTCAAGGTTTGCAATAATCAAAGAAAGCAATTGCAGTGAAAATCCTTACCCTTATGTCATATTTGTTGCCTAAGGTAAAAATACAGAATATTTGATTATTAGAGAAAAATGACTGTTAGCATTTCACATTTATTTAATTCGATTTATTCCATCCCTCTTTCAACCACTTCCTTATTTCTTCCTCTTGTCTTTCTCTCTCACACCCTTCGTAATGGACAGCAGTGTATGGGTTCAAAGAAAGGCTGCACATCAGGCCTATCCACCAGGGAGGCCCAGTGGTCAGAGGCACTAAAAGTCTGATGGTCCCCAACTGGGGCAGAGCTGTCTGTTCCACTCAGCCATCCAGGCATGAGGACACCAGACAGGGACGACCTTGAGAGCCTGTGTCTCTGACCTCTAGTAAATATGACATAGATGGAGCCAGAGAGATTGAGAAGAGTAGTAAGTGAGTAAGTTTAGCAGTTTATTCACATAGCACCTTTCACAGATAGCCTGTGATAAAAGCCTGAATAATAGAGTCTTCAGTTGTTTTTTAAAAGAAGTAAGGAGATAGAAGGAAGAGTTAGATGGAGGTGAGGCAGGAGGGAAATGAATTGTTGCGATAAGAGTTGTTATGGTGAAGTGATACATAAAGAGAGGAAAAGGAAGTCAGGTTAAGCAGGACGAAACCCAAACCAGAGAAAAGGAGGAAGCTGAAGTAAGTGACAAAGCTAAAAAGAGATGTTGAATGTGTCCTGAGAGTTTGTAGATAATATTTTATTTTCTGATTTTTATACACAAATATTTCAAACTTAAACACCAGCATACCTATCTCTTTTCTCACACCTCTGCACTGCTGCCCTGGTATTTCTTTATTCTGGCCCTAATTCTGCTTCCATCCTCAGGCTTAGTCATTCACTTATTTCAGTGTCAGCATGTTGCCTTCCATGGAATGTCAGAGCACGTTTACATTTAGTGTAAAGCATGTTTAATTTAACAGGTGTGTTTCGCAGACTTTCAAATTCAGATAAAAGGGAAATCAAATGGCAGCCCTCATGGATAAAGGGTGGATTTAGTCAATTGTATCAGTGGTGTAATAATGATGTTACAAAATTTTACAAAAGTAAAATTCATTAAAACAAGACTAAGCACCCTTGACTTTTCATGGATACCCAGGGAAAAATAAAAATAAAAACTATAAATAATTAACATATTAAATAAATAACTAAAAAGATGCATAAAAATATCTTGCCCCACTGAGAGGCTTTATCACCACTACTCTAGACTGACAGCACTGCTCAGCGGCTCTCTTCTCTCTATTACTGTAAATGTGTCACTTTCTTGTCAATTTCTCAAGTGGCACTTGTCTGTCATCTTTTCACTAAGCGTCATCTTGATGTCTGTCAGTCAGTTGTGCGCTGTAGTAACATTTTCCCGTGTGTGTGTGTGTAACCATGCCTCTGGGTGGCTGTCTTGTGAGTCACAGCTGTGAGTGATATGTCTTATAGTTTGGAAAGTTCAAAAAACAAAGCAGACATGATGAGGAGAAATTGAAATACTTATCAAACTTTTTTCCTCATCACATACATTACACGCTCTAAAAGTAACTACAGGAACCAGACATTTCGACCTTATTAGATGTTTTGTATCCAAAGGAAAGCAACACTTTTAACAAAAAAATGATTTTAATCGCAAAACATCTTTGTGGATTCTAAACATTCATATTTCTGTTTTGTCTTCAAAGGTTTCTACAAATGTTTTTTTTTTTTTTTAAACTGTTAACTCTCAATGTGCTTGTGTTTCATGTACTGTAAGATCCGCTTAAGTGCGGATAAAAGTTAATTATTTGCTTTGTAGATATGAAACAACAAAAGGGCATGCAGAGGGCAACATGAAGCATTGATCGGCTTCTTCACTACGCTCTGCACTCTTAATCAAGCAGTAAAATATCATACTAACAATTAGTATGTATGAGTAGCTGTTTTTTATTCCACTTTACAGTGAAACAGGGACCGCATCTTTTGTCTACCAGTTATTTGATTGCCTTCATTTCATACATCTTTATGTCCTTGGTGAAAGTCAAAGATATATGGGGAGGTGGGGGTACAGTGGATAACACAAATGCCTTTGGTATAAGAGACATTGGTTCAATTCCCCATTGTCACACATCCACCAATGTGTCCCTGAGCAAGACACTTAACCCCTAGTTGTTCTAGAGACGTGAAACCTCTGGCATACTTAGCAATTGTGAGTCGCTTTGGATAAAACTTTTGAATAAAATATAAATATAAATATTTAAATCAAATTCATATGGGAAAAATATGCACCATTACATGGGTTATACTGGAGATGGGCCATATCACGAAAAAGTGTTTCAGTTTCCAGTGTGGTGTCCGTGAAAGACTGCATGTTCAGAGCACGCATAATTACTAGACATACTGTATTTCAACACTTCACATGCCAACAGTGTCGTGCTATAGAAGTGTGCCCTTATGTCTTTGGTTTCTTTTTATTCCCTTGTCGTCATTCATATCACAACTAATAATTGAACCAGTTCCACCATCTTGTCATCATCCTCCTCACCATCACCACCGCAGTTTGCTCCTCCCCAGTTTCTCCACCATACCCCGATGCCACTTCACACCTTCGTCGCAGTCGTAGTGGTGTGTTCAGTCTGTTCCCACTCTCTGTTCTGCTGCCTTCCTGCTGTTCTGTCAGCTTATCTGTCTCTGAGTCTGCATGATGTCAGTCTGACTCCATTTCCTCATATTCCTTTTGTGTGTCTGCATGTGTGTATATACACACACACACACACACACACGGTTATGTGTGATCTCATCAGATCCCACCTCCGGTTCTCCAAATCTGATTCCTCTCAGGGCTATTTTTAGCTGTGGAGGCCCACTCCACACTGTGTGACACCTTATGACCTGTGTTCATGCCTGCCTTTGTGAAAAAGGGGTCCATGATGCTTTAAGGCAATTTTATCAGGTGTGTGTTTGTGTGTGTGTTCTCTGTGTAGCAGTTTTCCAGGAATTTAGCACATGTTTACTCGCTTTGTGCTTCAAGGGTTTTAGTTAAAGGGTAATTTCGGTATTTGTAAACCTGGGCCCTATATTCACATATTTTTGGGTCAAAATGATGGGTAGATACAAAAGGTTTCCATGCAGGAATCCATGCAATAGACGGCTTCAGCATGCAGCTGTGTTTAAAAAATACTGAAATCACTCATTCTGTGTCATGCAGCCATATGAATACAACCCTGATAAAAACGCACACATGCAAGCACAGTCAGGTGTGCATCGCTAAGAGACTCAACTGATAAGTGAGGTGGTTGCAGGGTCAGACAAATGTTTGAAAAACATATTTTCTCTCTCACCTCTAGTGGTGCAGACTCTTGCATGTAGGGTTGCAGCTGTTCAGTGACCAAAACACACCTCATGTTGCATGAGCGAGGGAGTGATTTTGGACCCGGCTTTGGTTTTTACTTGCCCGAATTTTGAGTTTTCTGTCTGTGTGCTCACAGCATCGAAAAATGCTTTAAAAATTCAACAACATCTCACAGAATTAGTGTCCTTGTAAATCTGAATAATCCACAGAGCTTGTTCTCAACATATTTTTTTATTGTAGCAGAATTTCTGCAGCAGAAAATAGCTCCAATGAAAACTGTTTACAGCCAGGTCTGTGGATTCAGTGAGAGTAATGGAGACATTGTTAAGTCATGCTGCTGTGAAAAATGTTTCAATGTCATTTTCCAATGCTTTGAGCACCACAAGCAAAATCCCACTCTTCTGCAGTGTAGTGGGCTGGTGGTCCTGAAGTAATATCTGCATAGCTAAATATACAGGAAAATAAGTTTAACATTATTTGAATGAACCAAATCCTTGGAGACACTAGCATAAACCTTTCCATTTGTATTGGCAGAGATGGGCACTGTAAAGGACAGAGAGGACAGCTGAGTGGACTAACAATGATTGGGGTCCATAGTGAGCATTATGTATAATGACAAAACTAGAAAACAATTGCTGATCATGATTATGACTGATTGTATTCCTGCTGGCAAGGATTGATTGATCCAGGCCAGAAATAGAAATCTCTTCAGACAGATGTAGTACAGTATATTTACTTCAAAGATGGGAGATAGGCAGAAAAAGGATTACAAGCAATTATCCTGTGGGCTGCAGACTCATGCAACTCTTATTTGAAATAACACCACTCCGCGTGTGTGCATATATTTGTATGTGTGTGTTTGTGTGCCTGCTATGCAGAATACTAATGGGCGCCATAGCCTGCATGGCCATGATAATAAGGTTTGTCATGTCCACGAGTCTGGTAATATCAGAGAGACAGCAGCGCAGAAATGTAACTGTGTGTGGTAAAGCACACACTGCACTCTGTGTGTGTTTGAATGTTCATTACAGTGTGTATTATATGTATGCTGGATCAATACGTTCACCCGAACGATATAGGTGAAATGGGAGTGCCTGTGTCGTTTTTACCAATACATGGAACTGAGTGAAAATAGATTGGCTAGGTGTGTGTATGTGTTGCTTTGTGTGTATCCAAACCTGGGGAATTGATGCTATGTGTCGTGTCCATGACGACAGCCTCTCTCTCTTTTTCTCTCTCGCTCACTCTCTTCGGTGACAGTTGACAGGTTTAACACAATGGAGCGTTTGAGTGGGCCGGGCTGTCAAAGACAATCACGGCTTTCCCTCCTTTCCTGCCTCCTCCCCTCTCCTCTCCCATTTAGTCCCCTTATAATTAAAATTTAATTAGACATTTGATAGCATCTCCAGTCTTTCTATACATCCACGTTATCTACGTTATATCTCATTTCCCATGTAAACAAAATGGTTGCACATATTGACTCATAAACAAATTGTCCCTATGCATGTAGGTATAGATTCCTCATATTCACCTTGTTTGTGTGCGATTGTGTGCTTAAACACGTTTGTGTGCTTGCTGAATTGTGTGCTATCTGCCCTCTGTGACTTTGCAGGGTTTTGTGTATGCAGTACAGGCAGATTTGTCCTTTGGTATAGGTTGGATCATTTTGTGCCTTTTGATTAGCTGCTGAATCAGCATAGTGGCAGCTCACCGTGCTTGTTGTCATTGTCCTGATGTCCACTGAGACATTAATTTAGATACCAACAGATGCGCTATTAGCCTAGCAACAGTATTTGCCCTTAACTAGACTGCTATGAGTCAGTCAAAATGATGAATTAACTTGGCATTTGGTTTCCTCAACAGAGAACGTGACAGGGAAGATGTTGCACATGCTTTAATTAGGAGTTTGACATCAGTACACATAGAATAGAAAACAAAGTGTCAAGTCAGATGTTTTTCTGCACTGCTTGAACAAGTCAGCCATGTCATATCAGTGTATGGTCTTTTTACAGGTCTTTACCTGTGATGTAAACTGAACCTGTGACTCTTCAGTTATTACCTCACCTTGCCAACCAACAGAGCACCCGGCTGCATGCCAGGCTATATATGCTGTCCTCTTAAAGGTTCAGCTAAAGACTTACTGCTGATGAGATGATGTATGTACTTGGCACCAATTCTGAACTGCTGCAGTTGAGTGGATATGTAAAGAACATTTGAAAGTCACATGAAACAAAGCTTTTTTTGGACCACCTACCAGAATAGTCTCTGCACATTCAACTGTATATGTGTGTAAGCAACTGTGTGTGAAAGAGAGGCAGGGCATGTGTGTATGTGTTTGAAATACTTTCAAATATATGTACTAATACTTTAATCTACACTGACCTCTAGTGGAGGTTGATTGAAGTTGCATTTGATTTATAGAATGTCCAGTGAGTCTGTTCATGAGAAAGATAACTTTCTCAGTACTTTTCTATTTTATGATTCCTCTTTGCATCTGGAGTTTTCCTAATGCACCCTCATCTTTCATATATTTTCTGCAATTCAGACACACTCCTGTATTATTTTGTAATTCTCTTTCCTCTCACAGTGTGTTGGTCTGTCTTTCTTCCCTCACAACCTTCTTTCCCATTCTCTTTCTTCTCTCCCAGGAGGTTTCTAGCCATCCAGCACCTGCCCGCTGGCACTGTGAAATTCAAAGTTCACTCATTCTGCATTCGATTCGTGATATAAATAATACATTGTTTATTTTAAACCTTGCATACAAAACTGTTTTCCTACATTTGTGTGTGCTTGCTGAGTATAATATTGGACATTTCCTACATTCTTATCCCTGTATCTCCAAACAGCTGTATTGCCAGTTGTGTAGCTGCACATGTTGTTTGTGTGTTATGCTGGCCCACGCATGTTGCTGTTCCACACACATTGTGTCTTGCCATGGGGCATAACAGCAACTAATACAACAACGCAAGTTTATAAGACATACTGTCAGGACACAAACTATACTTAGATGAATGACATAAAGGGCCTCAATCAGGCCGGCTGAATAGTGAATTGATAGTAGGCGGCTTTTTTGTAAACCTTAACAATAGCAGCTAGATCATGAGGGAAAAACAACACTTGCCTTATCAAAACAGGTGGTGCATGACGACATGTGTTTGTTGGCGTGTATGGGTGTGGAAGTCTGATCCTTTACTTAAGTAAAAGTATCAGTACCATAGTGTAGAAATAATTAGTTACAAGTAAAAGTTCAAAATGTTGCTTAATTAGAAATACAAAATCAAATTAGCATCTAACATATTTAAAGTACAAAACTCATTATGCAGAATGGACCATTTCATTATTACTGACTTATAATTATTGATTAATTAATATGTAAATTATTTTAATGTTGCATCTGGTAAAGGTAGGGCTTATTTCTTTTTTATATATACTGTCTGCAAAGTAACTAGTGACTAGCGGATTAAAAAGTATAAAGTATCAGAACATGGAAATAAATAAAAGTAATAAAGTAAGTACTTCAATATTGTACTTAAGTACAAACTGCTATGTGTATGATTACGCCCACAGAAGGAGGGGAAACCCGGCTGTGCCAATGATTATCTCTATATAAGGTGTCCTCATAACACACACATGCTGAGCTGCGATTGTGATCCCTCACCTGTGTTGGGTATGTCTGTTTTTAAGCCTCTGGTCTTCCTGAGCGACCCTGTGGAGGGCATTAAAGGTTTTCATGCACTCATCTTCATGTCAATCTTCCCACTGTCTTACTGGCTGTTAAAAAGGAAAGGTAAGTCGCACTTTCTCAAAGCAGGAGTTGTTTGTGTTTTTTGACCCTGTACTGCATTTTTTTGACTTGTCAGTGGACCAGCTGTTAATGTTTATATGCCTATGACAATTTTAGTGCAAATATATAACATTAATATTGCAGAAACCTGAGAAGAAAACTAACTGACTCAAATAAAGGAGTGTATATTTAAGTGGAAAATAGGTTATAGGAGAGAGACCGAAGCATTAGTGCATTAACGGAAGGTATTGAGGAGTTAGATAACCTCTTATAATATGTATGACTGCGTGTGAGCATGAATGCAGAATGAATGTAGCAGTGTTTTCCCCAATTTAAATTGTTTAAATCATTATACAGTGCCTGATTTGGTGCTACAGTGTCTGATCTTTGCCATTTGTGTCCACTAGATGTCCCAGTCTAGCTGACCCAGGATTTACAAAAGCCCCCTCCATTAGTTTTCCAGTCAAATTGTTCTCCTATCTTAATATATCTGTATTGATCATGTGCATGGCTCAGCTTACAGTGTGACATGGGGATTAAAGACAACATGTTTGGCCAGACATCTACCTTGTTATTGATTACAAACATATTCTGTATGTTCATTTGAGCCCTCACATGATGCTCGGAGCCAGGAGAAAGTTACTACATGTGACAGCTCGAGAATGAATACGATCGCAGTAATCCCAGCAATTTTCTTGAGCTGTGTGCCTGTGATTGTGTGTGTGTCTGTGTGTGTATGTGTAAGTACCTCTTTCTAAAGCATGGTCAGTCAAGCCTTTAGTCAAGTTCTCCAATTAGCACATTCTATGGATTAGAGATTGTAACATGCAAGGGTCGATACAGCAAGACACACATATAGCAGCTTAACTGTCATGTAGTTTTGACCTTCATCAATGTGGAAAATTTCTTTTTATGTACTACAAGATAAAAACACTGCAGGCCTGACATCTGTCATAAATCCGTCTCTGCTGCTTCAAGTCACAATCTGTCTACCTGAGATGATCTGATATAGCTCAAATATCAGATCACTGATTCATAACATTCCTCCGAGGTCCTTAGGTTTGACACACACAAACAGTACATAAATACTGAGATATGAGTCAATAAAGCCGTTCACTTTTATTATAAAACCCATGAACCCATCAACAAAAATGTGAGCAACACTCTCCACAGTTTAGCAGCTTATCTTCATTTGACTAGCTTATCTTCACTGTTGATGTCTCAAAGAATCTCTTACATTATATTTAGCAGCAGAAGAAATATGAAAAATCAATACAGAAGAGGGTAAAGAGAGAGGAAGTTGGGAATTTGTGTTTCTTATTTAGAGCTGATTGACTCTGCCTGTCTTATATTATAGGTCATATTAGACAAGTTTGTGTGTCGAAAGATGTTTTGAAGGATTTCATTAGTCTGAGATCTGTCAGCTGGACACATAGTCATCAAAGTAAACTCCAGAGATTTACATTTATTCATTTAGCCAAAGCGACTTACAATTGCTATACATGTCAGAGGTCACACTCCTCTGGAGCCCTCACAGTGGGGGATTGAACCCGGGTCTCTCGCACCAAAGGCAGGCTTCTTATCCATTGCGCCATCACCACCCCAGAGATGGTAGTTATCCAGCTCCTCCCGCTAGAAAGCCAATCGTCTGCTTTTAACAGCCGAGGCAGGAAACATATTTCCGCCAATCGTGTTGTTCCACTGATGTCTACTATGCAACCGGTGAGGAACAGTGCATTTAAACCTTTAACTTTAAACCATGTATTTGATTTTACTGGTGATTCTCTACATGAAGTTTTTATATTTTATAAAAGTGCAGTTATGGCTCTCTCCCATTCATTCAGATAGGTGGCCTGGTCTTGTTAGTCCGAAATAACTGTCCAGAGGCATTACCAAGATGGCTGCCGGATGGCAGGACTTGCCTATGAGGACTTTGACGTGCATCATATTGTGGTTTCACTTCCCTGTGTTTCTGCTTTCTGTTGATGATGAAGAAGAAAATGAAAGTTTAATGAAAAAAATATCCTCTTCTTTCTAGAGATAACATTCACTCATTGATCACTAATAGTCCTGTTGGATACTAGTTTTGTTGTGATGAGGCAAAGTAAAGCTGTGATACAGAAACAGGATTGTTTCCTCAGCATATGGCACAATGCCCCTATATGAACCATGGCACATACGAAGGTCATATTTTTAAGGTAGGGCTTTTTCTTTTGCTTTATTTCCAAGGAAAGGCTGAAAATTAATCTGGGTAAAGAAAGACCCCCAATCTACCTTTAGCCAAAATATAAACCACAAACCCTCCATCTTTTCTCCTTCTCTTAAAATAATTTTTATACACTCTCTAAGAGCTACAAAATGTACTGAAAGTATTTCCAGCACAAACTGCAATCTACAATAGTTAAGTAACTATCTTTTCCATTTAAAAAAATGTAAAAAAAAGCCTTATTGAGATTTGAGAGACCTGGACAAAAAACAGCAGTTTATTACATTTCGTTATGACAACTCAACAGGCTGCAACGCACATGAAGGTATTTGACTTTTTAAAGACCATCCATATAAATTAGAAGTAATCAATTGACCAAATGTGCTTTTTGTATATACAGTATTAGAGCAACATCTTGCTAATCACTTGCTGAAGATTGAAATGCACTATTGTCTTGAAGGCATTTCTAGCCAATAATGTCTTGTGACACTGTAGAGGGAAAGTGTTGAAGTGACAACTGTGCCTGCTCATTAGTTGTACCTACAAAGAGAATTTTGCTCTCAATTGTTGGTGGAGAGTTTTCAGTCAAATGGTAAACAGACCTGTTGCACTGAGTGTTGGAACTTAATTGAACTGTCAGATTCAGACAATTGTCCTTTCTTGTGAAATTAAAGTCAAGTAAAGTTGACAGAGTTTGACCCTAAAAGAAGTGTAAATATGTGTGTCTTGTTTGTGTAGATTTGATGAGGAATAGAGGAGAAAGTAGTGGAGGAGAATTGCAAAGGAGTAGAGGACACATCTGCAGGTCCAATTTTCTATCTTGACAGCCAGAATGAGGTGAAAAATCCACAAGGATAGGAGACATGCTGGAGGGTAATAAAGAATAGATGCCTCTTCCCTCTGTGCTTTGCAGATCGCTACACAGAGGGATCTGACCTTAGTCGCTCAGGCTCTTCAGTTTGTCCTTCCTTTGTTCCTTCACGTTCTGTTTCTGTCTGTCTTTTCTTACTTCTCATTATTCTCCTATTCCACCATGTCTCATACAACGACTTGCCTCTCTTCTTCTTTCCTTCCTTCTCTCTCCCCTCAAATGACAACTCTTCAATAAATAAGTGGGCAGAAAAATATTTTTTAACCAACAAGTCAGGCTCAGATTTCTCTTTCTCTTCCCCTCTTGCTGTCTCTTTTGTGAGTGTATGGTTCAATATTTTTCTGTTACATTTACCGTGTCCGCAATCAGAGCTCAGCTTTAAAACAGCAAGTGTACATTACTGTCACAGAGTAACAAGGAATGGGTCTGCTGTGGGGTAGTGTTTGTTTGCTTCACACCATATATGAGCAGAGTGACGTCACATAAAATAAGTTTCCTGTCACCTTGTCTGACTTGTGTGTGTGTGTGAGTAGACATTAGGGTGACCACATGGTTCTCGGTGATCCTGTTCATGTGACAGACGTCACCTTAATGAGGCATGCTGCAGTATAGACCAGTTGAAAATGCAGTAACAGGAATGTCAGCAAAGAGAAACAACAGCAGAAGTGGAAGCAGACAGAGCACATTTGTCAAACCCTGCTGTCTTGCCTCTCTCAACCCTTCCTCTCTCCAAAGAAAGAGGCAGAAAAGGATACACATTGAAAGAATAAGACAAAGGGGGAACATCACACCTTTTCCCGATCCTGTTATTTTTGTAGCATAAGGCGAAGTGATACCCTCATTGGGAGTCGTGCTGGGAGGGGCAGATCATCGGATGGTGGCGAAGAGTAGCAGCCTGCATTGATTCTTGTCTATGCTTTAAGTATCCCAACCTCACCTGATGACTGACAGACGGAATTGGGCTGTTTGACTAAGGAAACACTCAGTGCCTCCTTGGATGTGAAGGTGAACGTTGTTCTGCTGGTGTTAACAGTTATTATTCATATTAGAACAAAAGGTGAGAAAAACGTCAAACCTGGGAAACCGAGTATAAAAGCCTCTGGTTCACTGACTTACAACAGCTGACTAGCTATTAGGGAGAGCTGTAAGGAGGAAATGCAAGTATATGTAAGCATAAAAAAGTTACTAATTAGAAAGTATACTTATATTTCTGTAACAGATCTTCTTGTACTTTGCACTCTTTTAAAACTAGCAATTCTACAGTCAGTTAGGGACCGTCCAGAAATTAAATGTTTTTTTCTCAAACCAAATTTTTCCATTTTATTTCTTCCTTCACTTCTTCCTTGTTTTTAAAATTAAACTATTTGCTAATGGTAACAGTATGTCCTTTTTGAGAAACACAATGAATGTGGATCTTATTAGTGATTGAATTTTCTCTCTAACAACAACAGTGATGTAAATGTAGTCAGGATTTCGCAGACCTTTTTTGTGATTGTTGACACCAGAAATGCTTGATTTTGCTGCGTTTTTTCTAAAAAACTGCAGACCTAACCTTAACCCTAACCATGCATACTTAAAACAACTTACCTTGATTCTTCAGCGCGCTTGCTATTGACCAGGATGCAACAGCCTGTGTCACAGTGATTTATCTCGTCTGACGTCCTCCACGTGTTTCTGCCACTCTCCATGTATGTTTTGCGTTGGCAAAGTGTTTGTCAGTAGACTATTTCCTTTAATGTTCGACCGGATACTGTTTTTCACTGTCTTTTAATGTTATTTTTGTAGGAAAAGGTTAGACATTGGTATCAAAAATGTCTTCTGCGTCTTGTAAACTAGGAAGTAAGTTTGCTGACGAATGACAATGTTTTGCAAGAAACTGCAAGGATAGGTTAAATTTATGGAATAGCTGCTGTGATTGCTCAAAATTGCAGGTTGCACTGAATTCACAGGGATTTGTTAGATTTGCGTTAATAGTTGGGATCGCTACATTGCAAGAGGAGGTCTGATTACACGATAATGACTTTCAGCGTTGTACCAGTTCCATATTGTTATATTATTCTGATATATCAAGGGGAAGGGTGTTGCAGTTTTTCAGTCAATGGAGCGTCCAACTAAATATTATGTAATAATATGTAATATTGGAGTTTCTTACAGCCCCTTACTTAAGCAGATATTATGATATCACTAATTGTGAAAAGGCAAAAATGCAAGGTGTTGTTTTCCTTCTTAGTCATTACTGTGTAAAATCATCCATTTACTACTCCCTATTTAGGGTTTTCTTACATGTCTGATTCAAAAAGAATATTTTGAACATGACATAACATGTCTGTATATTGCATGGCAGTGGTTAGCTCTTGGTTAGTGACCAACAATTGTACACCACTTCTAACATTGCAGTGTGGAAATATTTGTGTCCACTATGTGGTTAAAACAAATGTCAATATACATTTACAGTAGATAACACTACTAAGTCAAACATGATATGTAGTGGACATCGAACAATTTTAGACACAGCCTAAAAAAGATGCCTACTACTCTTCACAGCATCAATACATTCAAGGTGTATTGGTTCATTCAGAACTACTGTAGTAAAACACAGGATGCCATAATATTAGACGCTCATAGCAACTGCTCGGGCAGTCCGTTCATTGCAAGTGCATCCCAGTTCGTCAAATACCGATGCTGCTTTGTTTACACCCCATGGTGTCTCATACAGACTCACATAGTAGTCTCCTGCTTAACATTTGTTTGAAACATGTTTAATGTTAGGGTTAGGTAACAAAGCAACTTTTGAGAAGGAAATATAATGGCTTGGGTTTAAAAAAGTATGTTATGTAAGTAAGTCATGTCACTTAGGTATGGTAAAAATATTTTCTTGAGTCTTGGGCTCACAATGGGACACAACCATCCACCGCACCATAGGCAGAAATCACGGTGGGGATATATACGTAGAATAATATATACGTAGAATAATTGTGTAAACAGTAAAACAATACAAAGGCAAACGGGGCAATTAAAGTGCGTTTTAAGTTTAGAAACATTTTGAGTCACCCCTCTCTTGCCTCACAGTGGTTTGGTCCACTGCCTGCCTTCCCTCTCACAGGAGTCCGGTGGCAGAAAACAAGTTAAAATCCACCAGTAGTAGGCTGGTAGGGCTGTTTTATGCGCTTTAAACATTGGATGAACTGATTTTTTTGTTTTTAATACAGATTATGCTAAGTCATTAAAAAATTCAACATGACAAAAAGTTATAAACAATTATTTTCTACTACCTAGCTTATTTAGTAGCTTGTTTAACAGTTTATTGGACTGTAACTCATGTTCTACAGCTAGAAATGCCTAGATTGATCAGCTGGGGACATCCTCTATCCCAGAACAAACCTAAATTACTATATAGCCCAGAGGACGCAAGTTATTTAGGATAATATGACCGCATGGTGATCCTATGAACTTAAGCCATATTTAAACAACTATTGCTTTGTGTTGTTGGCCAGAAAAATAGTACTAAGACTTCTCTCTATGTACACCTATCCTATACAAGTTCAATTATGGCTGTATTATTTGTGTCACCTTCAAAAATTGCTCTTGAGAAATTTTATGTTTATTGTCCCCCCCTACTGTTAGATGAGATTTACACCCATGACCCCAACCACCAACGTTCTTGCACCTAATACTACTTCAGCTGAATTCTTAAAGGCTTCAAGCAGCCCAGTCATATAGCCCATCTCATACAGACACTAAAGGGTACCTACCTTGTGCATCTATATGAGACGCAGAGGGGCCTGACAAAACATATTTGACGGCCTGGGAATGAGACTGGCAGGCATACAGGCAACAGATGCAGCAAAATCCGTACAGAGAAAACACATGTTTGAGATGGGACTTGAATTCAGATTAACATAAATATGTTTTCTTTCCATTAGTTAAATCTGGTTTTAAACACTCTCCTCCAGTTACCAAGGAAACCACATTAGGCAAATCAATGAAGGTAATATAATTGGAGAGAGAGAGGGCATACCTCAACTCTCTCACCCCCTCCTCCCCCAAACAATCTCTGTCTCACTATGTGTATGAGTGTGTATGTGTTTGTGTTTGTGTGTGTGTGTGTGTCTGCCCCCCCCCCTCTCTCGGTTACGCTTTCTCCCTCTGTCTCATTTTCTATGCGATCTCCCACTCATCCTCTCCCCCTCTCTTTATCTGCCGCCTCTCCCTCACTCACTCCCTCTTTCCCCCTCACAACGCTCGCTTCCTGACAACCACTGCCAAAGGACTAGCAGGCGCAGCACATCCCAAGTTTCCATCACTCGACGGGGGCCTGGAAGAAGAAAGAGGAGAGGAGAGGAGAGGAAAAGAAGATCTTTTCACTTAGCACAGGTGCTGACAATCTGGAGTTCTGCGTTGCAGCCTGTAGCTCCAGCAGTATGGCCTTCATCACGGGTTAAAGAGGGGTTGACTGAGGCCAGGCTTTGGGTAACAGGAGAGACATTTTCTGTTTCCATTATAGTTGACAGAATTTTTAAATCATCAGTTTCAAGTTAGAATAGTAGATCAAAGAGGATCAAAGTGAGGAAGTAGGCGGAGGACAACTACACTGGGCTAAAGTTGGACAAACTGCTCAGGTTGGGTGCAGTTGGACAGGTCTTGTGTTGCAAGCCGGACTCGGCCTGGCTTGACCCAATCTGGCTCGGTGGTGCAGTGCTGGGCGATGACAGACAGCGGTCTCCCAAGATGTTGAGTCTGGATGGCTTGGAGATGATTGCTGTGCTGGTGGTCATGGGTCTCTTCATTAAAGTCCTGGAGCAGTTTGGGATGTTCGAGCCTGTCGGAGGGGAAGGTAATCAATTTTCTCTGAGATTTGTTGGTTTAATAACGGGACAAATATGGTACAGTACAAACTGAGTTCAGAGATTTTAAAGGTAGTGTGGGTGTACGAGTGTGCGTATGAGCTGATGCTTTCATCTGCAGTGCCCATTCCCTCTGGTCCTGAGTGGGTTGCAGTCCTGTCTGAGGGTTTGGGTTACCAGTGCAACTGTGGGACATGGTAAACTCACTCCCTCTCCTCTCTCTCTCTCTCAGTCTCTCACACACACACACACAAGGTAACTTTAGCCATGTGTGAGGCCTCCCTCTGCCCCTGGGGTGTGTGCTTTTACCCTTTAATCGATAACACTATGGACAGAGTGGGTCTAAGTGCTGTGTAGAGGCACTTGTCTTACTGAGAGAATGGCAGCCTTACTCTCACGCTGTTTAGCCTATAGCCTTTGTATGTATCAAAAGAGAAAATATGGCTCGTTTTATTTGCTGCAGGTCACAGGTCGACTCGTTTTGTGGTTGAGTTGACCCAATGTGTCTTGTCAAATATAATTCAGATCGAATTTAGCCACATCAGTACTATAACAGATAGAACAGTATAGCAGCCCTCATTCATTTGTGGTAAATCAGTAGTCGGACATATATGGTTACTCAGTTAGAAGGTCAATTTCCAGATGTCATGTTAAATTATAGTTTAACAAAATGAATACTGAATGATACTTTTACAACACGGCAAATAGTACCTCCCTGTAAATGAAGGGTTGACTGAAAAGGTCCTTGTCCTGCTCTGGCTCACCCCCAGGTGCTGTCAACATGCACCAAGGCCTCGTTTGGCCTACCCTATCTGGGTGAACTGTGTTTTGTCCAATCTAAGTCCAATCTACTTTACCTTGTTCACACTTGCTTATCTGCACTCATAGTGACAACAGAAAAAATGAGATTCTTATCTCCATTGTCCTCTGCTCATTGCCCAAAGTGCCCTGAACACTTTGTGCATTTGGTAACAGCGGCACTCTGACATGTCTTAAGTTTTCTTCTCATGACAAGAAACTGCTCCTCTGGTCACTGGTTAGCTGTGTTTGATTCTGGCCTGCAGCCCTTTGCTGTATGTTGTCCCCTTTCAATTCAATTCAAATTAGCTTTATTGGCATGAATGTGTAACAACAATATTGCCAAAGCATCATACAAACTACAAACAATCCACCCCATACATTTCATTAAACAAGTAATTAAAGCATAAAGTAATTAAACCGTGTGTGTTTGTGTTAGAAACACAAACTCCTGCATTGTCTGTGCTCCTGCATTTCCTGTCTCTCTCTTCAGCTGTTCTATCTAATAAAGGTAAAAAGTCCAAAAATATAATATAAAAAAACATTTTGAGTCACTATGTAAAGAGCAGACATGCAGTTTAGTCCGTTAAAGATAAAAAAAAACAGTATGTAGTTTAAGAGTTTGCTGGGTAGATTCTTCTGGATGCTACAGTATAAGAGACAGTCTCTATCCCTGATGCATGCTGGACTGCACCCAGTAGTCAAGGTGTGCCAACAGCGTTGTCATCTTAAAAAAGCTCCCCTTGGAAACCTATGGTATATGCTACAGCACTCTGCATACATGTATGCATTCACAAACAAACACATACACACACGCACACACTGGAGGCTCCATTTATACTCTCATCATACTCTGAGCGTCATTCTTCAGCATATTTTGACCATTCTTAATAGCAAATGGCAGACCCGAGAGTGTATGTGTGTGTGCCAACTCCCCTGTGAGTACTTAAGCTAATGAATTTTCTCTTTAATGGTGGAACTTGGTCCAGATGGCAGAACAACTGTGTTACTCAGACTATCTGCAGAATCATGTGTTCACTGGAGGGCTTGGAACCAATGCACACTCCATATGAGGGCATGTGATATACACTTGATACTTAAATGCCTCCTTGAATATGTGTGCTATGTTCATGGGAAAAGCAACTTCAATTGATCTGTTTTGGCCATGTGTTCCTGTGTAAAACTAACACATCTTCATTCATACTAATTTGTAGTCTGTCCCCCTCCATATTAATCCCTTGCCAAGCCAGCGTTACGCCTCTGTTAGACATGGATTCTTTCATTTTTCTGGGCCTTTCTGCTATGATAGCGGAGACTTGTGTTTGGCTGCTTGTGTGGCGGTGTGTCTTTCAGTTACTTCTCTCTCAGGATATTGATCTGCTGACATGAGTTGACTTGACAACAGTTAGTAGTTAGTGACTGTGTGTGTATACTTTTACAGAACCCTTTTTTACTTTGGCATGACAAAAATAACAGAGAGATAAAAATATTTGTAATTGTAACTGAAATGTTTGTCTGAAATGTTTGAAAAGCTGAACTTCCACCAATGAGAGGCCTGTTTTGGAAGAGAAAAAAAAAACAGTTGAATTATTAGTTGGGGATGAAATGCCCTCCCTTCTCTCTCTTGCCAGAGCCATTTTCTGGTGAGACAGAGCGAGACAAGTAAAATAAAGAGACTGTAAGACTCCCATTACTTTAATGAGATGTGTTGCTGACCTTCCGATGATTTAACACACACACACAGCATGCCTATACTTTTGTGTTCTTTGTAGTAAGTATAATAAGTTGGAAAAGAGAAAGATCTGGCTGTGTGTGAAGAGGATGTATGCAGTATGTGTGAGATGCACTCTGGTCTGAAAGTTCACAAGGATCTGATTGATTTAAAGCTAATGGCCAAATGGCTGGAGTGTGTTCTTTAGAAGTTTATGAGGTGGAAATTGAAGAGTTGTATGATGGGATGTTCTGGCCTGAGCTGGCTGGCAGCGTGCCTGACAAAAGAATTTCTGACAACACAGCGGTTTCCTCCAAATTTATCTTGTTCTTAAAGTATTCCCTGGATGGAGTTTGTTGGTTTTATTCAAGATACAAAAGAAATCTCCATCTGTGTGTAATACATCTCATCTGTATATTTTCTGTTTTTAAATTTATTTTTCTATTTTCTACCACTGGCCTGACTGAGATTTACTTCCTGCTTTCTCTCTGTGTATATATTTGACTCACTGGGAAATACCGAGAAGCTTAGGATCTACTGTATGTTTTGCAGTGGCCTCTTTTGATTTTAGGATAAATTGAACTGACACTGGGCTTGATGAGGTCCTGGGTGTCAGGTACATGTTTCAGGTACATGTTTCAATGCTGCTTCTATCACTTCTGAAAGGCCTTTCATACAGTAATGTCTTTCCATTATCTCTCAACCCACCATGCAGAATATAAACCTTTCCCATTTTACTTTGGTCCTTTTGTTTGATTTACATCAGCTCACTGGAAATTTAATGTGAGCCTATAATTAGTGTCATTGAGGTGACATACAGTTAGGAACAATAGGAAGATCATTTGGTTTAGAGTCCTGTGAAAGACCAAAGGAGAAATCCAGGGATCGTTACTCGAGGATATTGCTACAGGGCATTGATTTATAGAGAATATTAAAGATATAGACTCTGTAATTATGTTATTTTACTTTTTTTATGTGTCAGCTGCCTCTGTTTAAAAATGTGTCTGCCTAGAGCTTCTTTATTGCAGATTAAATAAACATAAAAATAATTTACCTAGACTGAAATCTTCTGTGCACCTGTTTGATCATAAAGACATTGCAAGTATTACCCCACCTGTAAGCTATGTAAAGCATACACTGTTATTAAAGTCCTTGTATGGGCAAGTCCTGCCTCTCGACAGCCATCTTTGTAACGCCTCCGGGCAGTTCAAACGTGCTATCAGGCGTCTAGCTAAATTAATGGTGAGAGCCATAACCGCACTTTTACTGGTCAATGGGACATAAAAACTGCAAAACCGTGGAAAAAGGTTTGATGACATTGAAACTGAAGTGCATCTGATCTGGTCACACACCTGCTCCTCGCTGCCACCACAGCATTTCACTTTTGCAAACCTCAAATGTGCACTTACATCAGTGGAACTACACGTTTGGCTTAATTTGTTTCCCAACTCGGCTCATGATTGGCTTTCTTGCAGGAGGGGTGGGATATGTGCATACAACCATCCATTTTTGGCGTTACGGGCTTTCCCCACAGAATTCTATTCAGGATTATTTAAGTGGCGTGTCTCTTCCTAAAATCGTCTCTGCTGTTAGGATAAATCCAGGGTTTGCCACAGAAATTTGTGAAGGAAGAGCTAGAAGTATCATACGATACATACAGTCTATGTATGATACAAAATATAGAGTTTTAGCTGCATTATGGAGCATCAGCAAAATATTTTCCTGCTTAAGAGGTTGTTTGGATATGATCAACACTGTGTGTGTGTGTGAGAGGGAGGGAGGGAGAGGGATAAGTGCAGGTAAATTGCTTAGCGGTCAGCAGAGGACCCATTTGTGTCCAAGCACACTCACATTCATTGTAAGTGCCCTTCAATGGATAGGTACACTAATGTAGAAGCAGCATGTACGTGTGTTTGCAGCCCATTTACAGTGAGCTCCATTGCTTCACACATTCTGTAGGGGTCTTAGGACATTATAGCTGTCCAATCTGATGACATTCTGTGCCAATCACCTGTACTAGTGCCTCAACCTCAAAACAAATTTAAAAAATACGTAATCAAAAGCTTAAGACTGATTTTTACAAAAATGTTTAAACCTGCAGTGTAGAATCTTTGTCTCCCCTACTGGCAGTGAGAGTAATAACAGAAACATGTTGAGATTGTGTGCATATGATGTATGCCTACAGGTCAGAGATGCTCACAAGTCTTTCAGCTAGAGTCCAAGTCAAGTCTCAAGTCTCTGAGCAAGAGTCCAAGTCAAGTCTTAAGTCTCTGAGCAAGAGTCCAAGTCAAGTCTTAAGTCTGTCGTGGCTGCGTTCAATCCAGGTTGCTTATAAAACTGCATAGCTAAGGAATTCTGTAACCTGTTTTTCATTTACAGAGCACAACCATTTAATGCACAATGCAATTAAACTACTGTAGTACCAGTGTAACGTTATAACTAAATAAAACTATCAAATTACATGATCAACAATAAACCTGTAACCTCTTTCTAGTCAACGGTAATAATTAATGTGATGGCAGCCAGCGGGATGTAAATGATTACATTAATCAACCACCACAAGTTTGGCAAGTAAACACACGCTCATTCATTTTTTCATAACGAACGACAGTCGGAGTAAACCTTTCATAAGTCGTAGCTGAAGCAAGAAGCAAGCTAACGTTAGATGGCCAATGCTGAGCTGGTGGTGTTTACTCATCACATGTTACTCACCTATTTGCGTTCAGCGCTTCTTTGTTTGGGTCTTGTTGTATGAAGTTTTAAAGCCAAAGTTTATGATAAATGGCTCAGCAGCTGCCGGTGTTTGTTGTACTCTCTCACGTGCGGCCGCGAGCAGCAGTTACTACATGTTACGTAGGCAGGTTATAGGTAACGTAGGGAGGGAATAACGGCAAGCTCATCAGATGTTTCCTAATAAATAAACATTGTTCACGAATCCTGCACCTCGAGTCCGAGTCAAGTCTGAAGTCTTTTGAGGACAAGTCTCAAGTCGAGTCTCAAGTCACTGTGTGCGTGACCTAAGTTGCACTTGAGTCTGAGTCTGTAACTGAAGTCCTCATCTCTGCTACAGGTGAGCTCAGTTCCATGACAATAATCCCTTATTTATGTATAGTAAATGTGATAGCTACATAGCCAATGCCAAATATTTTACAAATACCAACCTTGAACTTTCAATTCAACTCAGTTGTATTGGCATAACTGCATATAAAACAACATTGCCAAAGCATAGTAACAAACTATAGAGTAAATGAAATAAACAATAAACAATTTTCAGTATGGAAATTCTCTACAATGGACCATTTATTTTACAGCGATGGCAGATCGTGGAGCTCTCTGCATGTGTTGCTGCTACTGACAAACCAATCGTTGCTGATTGATATAAAACCTATCATTACCCATGTGAATGAAGCCACAGATACCAGATTCAAAAACGTTAAACGTATTCTGCAGATCTAAAGAGATTTACCTGCCAATGGCTTAATCAGCATTGTGTGAACTTGTTTGGCGAGGGCTTGAATGTAACGGACATTGATATCTATGTAAAAAATTCCTGCAGTCCAGCTTTAAGGTTTCCAATTATTAGCCAAGTAGTTATAGGGCTGGACAATTAAACAATAATAATTATAGTGATATAATTTTTTTCAATAACAATATAACAAATGATCAACAGACATTCAATAAATGTTTGATTTCATTCACTTGAATCAAACACAAATTAAGACGTAATTGTTTTATTAAGATGTTTATTTTGTTGAGGAAAAGAACTGAAAGAAGCTTTTACTTAATTTTACTCGTACGTAATTCGTTTTTATAAGATTTGTGAAGTGATCCACTGTTTGGCATCAAGTGTTTGACATAAAGAAAAGTTTAAACCACAATTAACCATCAGGTTACTTCAACTTTCACTCAGGAGCAGCCTTTAAACCTGAAAGAAATAATGATTTGATACTTATCGTGATAATTATCGACATTGAAAGACATGAAACATATTATCGTGATAACATTTTTGGCCATATCATCCAGCCCTAAGTAGTTATGATTCTACTCTACTGGAGAAAGTTGAAACAAGGGCAGGTACATAGATACTGTAGCCCCTATCAGTGGTTTGGACAACAAGTATCCTGGTTGTGGCAAACTTTCTAAACAGTAATGAAACTGCAGTGAGTGTGGCAGAGACTGTCCTTGTTGTCCTTGTCTGAGGCTCTTTCTCTCTTTGTCCCTCTGATGGCTTGCCAGCTAGAAGATGAGAGCCTGAGACACAGGAGGATCAGTCTTGGGGATATTTAATACACAACTCTCTCTATCCTCCACCATCTCTCTCTCCCTCCCTGCAACTCTGTCTGTCTGTCTCTACCCCGGATTTGATAATAGCAATCGTGTGTATGTGTGTGTGTATGTGTGTGTGTGAGAGAGAAAGACACGATTTGTATGGTAGTTGCTCTGTGGATAAAAGAACAGAAGTTGTAGATGTTCAGCTGCTCTTCTTCTGAGAACCATCTGCAGGAGGATGATAACTTTGGAAATAAACATATAAATTCACACACAAACATGCAAACCCGTCCTTGAAAATATCCTAAGCTAACTTACGGGTTTGAAAGATTTGCATTAACACAGCTTATCCTTGTATCTGAAGACCTTTTCCCATATGCAGCTTAACCCTTAAATGTTAAGGCAGTTTATTATGTCACTCTTGATTTTCTGTGTATGCTTCAACAATTCAAAGATCAAGTAATATTACATGAAATATACTGCCATAGCTATAGTGGTATCAAAGTAGCAACAATTCCAAGCAAAGCACACAATAAGTACATTTACTCAAGTGCGATTTTGAGGTACTTTACTTTTGAGTATCTCTAATACGTTATCCTTCTACTTCACTATATTACATTTATTTGACAGCTTTAATCACTAGTGCTTGCACATTAATACATCAATTATTGTAATGCAATTATATAATATATATTATTTTGACAGTGGTCATTCTGCATAATATGTAATTTTACATTTGGTACTTTAAGAATATTTTGATTTTAATATTAATATGTTAATTATAATATAGAACAATTTGAATGCAGGGCTTTTACTTGAATTTTACTATAGGAATGAAATGCTATGGATATACAGTACATACTGTAAGTTGTACTGTATGCTTCTAAAGGAACAGTCCAAGCTTGTCACAATTAAGTACCATTGATACAGTCAAGAAATGTTTGCATACGTTTACGTATCAGCCTAAATGAAATGAACTAGTAAGAGGTTCTTATTGTCACTCTATATTTACTTACTTTATATTATAT
Organism: Lepomis macrochirus; assembly: GCA_024633595.2. Classification (NCBI taxonomy): domain Eukaryota; kingdom Metazoa; phylum Chordata; class Actinopteri; order Centrarchiformes; family Centrarchidae; genus Lepomis; species Lepomis macrochirus. The sequence continues at coordinate 19,410,977 of JALXJV020000020.1, read as the reverse complement.
TTATATAACTATGACAAAAATAAACTTGAATATTGCTGTCAAGATCAAGTCACCATTAAACAATGGAGCTGTATGTGTACAAAAAAAATATAAACATGATCTCACCAGAAACCACAAAAGTTATAATTAGCTTATGTAATGTTATCCTTACTTTTTTTCTTATATTACAGTTGCTGGTCATGCAGCCTCGTTCCCTTTTCTTCCATGTCATTTTTTCCCTTTTGCGTCATCTGCAGTGTTTGCAGTTGTGAGGATGGGGGATGAGTTTATCGTTGTTTATTAATTGCTTCACCGTGCTTTGGGAGAATTTACTTCTTAGGGAGCTCACGATTGCAATACTGTTCATTTACTGCTGCTACATTAACTAGCTCTGCTGTTCACACAAGGCATTTGTCCTATAGATCCGAGACACTCCAAAGTTTTTTAAAGATACCATATGTAAGAATGTGAAGCAATTTACATGTATTCATAGCTTTATACTGCCGATGTGTGAATGGTTTGTAATGTAACTTTAAAAAAGTTTGTCTTAGGTGAATAAGGTTAGCTAATTCATCCAGACTCCTGGGGCTGATCTCATTGGTGCATATGCAGGCTTGCCATTTGCAGGTTGCTTTGAAGGGTGGCTGGATTGCTGCTGACTGGATAACTAGCTTGCTTGTTCACAAAATACTGTCTTAGTGCATAATTAAGGTGGGCCAACGATGCATCCATCCAATGCATTTGCTCTCTCTCTTTCCTCCTGAAGCAATCATAACATGTGCCGTTTGTGAAGATGCTGTGGGCAGTGATTGTCTCAAGGTCTGCTGTCCCTACTCCACTCCGTTGATGACTGGATTTCTGTGTAAGGCTAATAAAACAATTGCTTTACTAGCCAGGAGTGATGCAAGGCAGGGCAGGCAACAAGCTAACTGTAACCTAAGCTAAGCAGGAGTTGGCTTGCTGGCCGTGAGTCTGGCGTTGGTTCTTTGTAGCGTTGGTTGATGATATGATTTGCAGATGGAAAACTAGTCAGTATCATCAAAGTCATTATACGCAAATCATGCCACTCAGCAGCCATCGTGGCAACGCCTCCAGGCAGCTATTTCGGACCAGGCTCCTATCTGAATGAATGGGGAGAGAGCCAGAACTGCACTTTTATTGGTCACCGGGATATAAAAACTACATGACTAGAAACAAAATAAATAACAACAATAAATCACATAACAATAAAATCTGTAAAAATTGCTAAAAAGCTTTGACAACTTTTCCTCAAAATGAGGTTTAAAAAGCATTTTTCCCCGAACAGTTATATTTAGACTACGCATGCGTAGTAGTAGTGACCCATGCGTAAAAGACCCCTTATGTCAGTGGAACCACACGATTGGGCGGAATATGTCTACTGGCTTGGCTGTTAAACAAAGATGATTGGCTTTCTAGCGGGAGGCCCTCTTTGGCATTACGGGTTATCCCTATAGTGCTGTATTGAGGATTCTTAAAGTGGCATGTCTCCTATGTAATGCCGCTGGTATCATGGAGTCAATGGTTCAAATAAAATGTAGGATCATTGCAGATAGTAACGCTATTCTATGATGGAATTCATTTTACAGATTTCAGTGTTTATTTACATGTGTACTTTAGATTATGTCACGTCACTGTTTACCCGATGCCCAGGATGACAGTCGCTCAAGCCTACGCTCAAGAGTGACACGAGCAGCTGTTTGCTGACTGCAGTTCAGTTAACGACAACAGTGTCATTAATAAACAAGGGCTTTTTTAGTTACACATAAAACCTTTAAGCGTTAGTGGTCAAAAGGTAACATGCTCAAAGTGTAGTGTAGACCCAAAGAGATGTAAGAAGTAGGTACAAGCAAACCACAGACATTGTGGGTTTTGTAATGTATTTACTGTATATATGTTGTATGCTGTATGTTTTGAGAAGGTTTTCTAAATTGCCATGGTCCCAGTCATTCACTCAAGAAGGTGAAAGAAAGCACGAAGAATCTACAGTCTGATTTTCACTCGCAATCCATTTATTTCCTGTTTTCTTTTTCTTTCTCTCACTGCATAGTACAGTAAGGGCACAAAAGCCTTGCGGCTGGATTCACGGGGATAAAACATTTATGTTGGGTAGACAGTGGCTATTATTCACCCTGTTTCACAACAACAAAGGAAAGCTACAGGCTGCTGTCATTCTGCCATTGATTTAACTGCCAATTTGATCTTTATTCATGGCTGGCTCCCAATGAACATTTAGGATAACCTTCCTTTACGCTGCTGGCAGCTGGTTGAGTTTTACTGCAGTTGAATGTTTCACTCTCTTTTGTTCCAACCTCTTAATGTTTTGTTTGGCTGGAAAATTGTGTCGGACTGCTCTGTAATACAGTTGCAGAGTCAGTAATTTCCATTTAAGATTTGTTGTAGTGGTCTTTTTAAAAACAAATCTTTCAACAGCTGAAACCAAACCTTCAGAGAGCTAACATTCAAACCCTGTTACCTGCAAGAAAGTTATTTTTCTTTGTATCGACCTGTTCAGGATGTTTACCTTATTTGGCTTCTGGCAGGAAACAGCAGAGCAGAGTGTTTATGATTTGATGGAAATAAGTTTAGACGATTGTTGTCCGTGATGCAAACCCAATTTAGATTGACTGCTTTACACACTCAAAAACAAGGATGCATTTTAAAAAGCTTAAATGCATTTTAGTGCCAGAAAATGAGGTTCAAAGTATAACAGCTTTAATGCTGTTCAGTCTGCTGTAGTTTTATCTAAAGCATTGTCATAAACTCAATGCTATCTCTTTCAATATTGTTTAAATGTGTGAGTTAGTGTGTTGGAAATTGTTAATGGCTTGTCATCTTTCATTACCCTCCCACTGTTGGTCTGTGCCTGGAGCCGAATTTAAATGAAGGACAATAACAAAGAGAAAGGGAAAAATAGCTTAAGGTTAACAAAACAGTTGAATTCAGGGTTGCTAACCAAATGTCTTACCTTGCACTGCCCTCTTCAGGTTTAAAAGTTAATTACTTGAATATGTGTTGAGAAGGTCAGAGGTTTTTAGCCTTGTGCTTGAATGCGACACAAAATACGTTTTTAGTGTTGAGAACCACTTGTAGGCTATGATAGTTAGATTTCATACTATTTTATAAATGTATGTCATCCAATTACTGAGAAAAAATGAAACAACTACTAATATTAATATTGTTTTATTGAAAGAAAAAACGAAAGATGAATTTATATCTTTATCATTAAGATTATTATAAGATCATCTTCCTTGGCTTACTTTCTATAACAAAAATATAAAAGAACAATTGGGTTGTAAATTTTTGATTGTGGTTGTACCTTGATTTAGTAGAAATGCTCCACACATTCACCCCTCCTTCAAATATTCACATTTACCACCTAAACTTGTTTTAAAGTGTCACATAAATTTGTATCTGAACAAGACACGTGGCAACATCAGAGAAAACCTCTCTGATCCCTCCGCCTCACCTGATTGTGTGCACTTTCTAAAGAAAACTGTTCATTAGCAGCTCTCTGTAGTTTATACTGAAACGATTCGGCCTCAGAAGAATGAATCTGTTTTCGTCCTACATCGCAGTATTAAAAATATCCTCAAAAGCTAATGATCTATGCAAATGGATCTCTGCTTTCACTTATCTAATTGGAAACACACTAGCCAATTTTGAGCACCATTTATCAATGACCTCCTCTGTGTCTCTTTCGCTGCACGCATTCACACACACATACACACACACTCCCCCTTCTCTCGCTCTTAGACATTTTAATCAGTTTTGAGAGAAATAATTGCCCAGGTAGACGTCTAAATATGGAGGTATTTCAATTACTCTGTGTGTCTGGCTTCAGGCAAAATATGTCTCACAGAGACTAATCAACTAAGACTGATTAATGTAACATTTTATTACAATCTAAGTGTGTGTGTGTGTGTGTGTGTGTGTGTGTGTGTGTGAGGATGTCAAACTCTTCCGTAGATTAGCATTCAGGTAAGTGAATGTCCATCATTATATATCTCTTGGGATGAATTACAGGCGTCACTTCCTCATGTACCCTGGCCGTAAACAGTTTAGCCTAAAATAAGCTCCTGTGATTTCTCACCCTGAAGGAACCCCACTGCCCTTACAAGACCTTTGGAAGTGATCAGTAGAGGTTGAAGAAGAAACATCTGAGGAACTTTTCTAGAAGCTGTTTTGTATGTTCACCACTGGCCTTCTAATTATATCACTCACACTCTTAATTTCCAAGTAAATGGAGCAACACTTTCGCTCTGTTGGACACAGACTACACAGAGCTCATATCTGATTAGCTTTGAAGTAACAGCTGTCATGTTGATGTGTGTGCATATTTCCAGTTATGGATGTGTTTCCGGTGTTTACCTAACTTTCACATTAAGAGAAGTGTCACAGATACGGTGATAAGAGTTAAAAGCTGTGTAGACAATAACTTTGGTTGATATTCGGTCATCATTAGCTACTGGATGGCTTGCCATGAAATGTATAGATATTCCTTCTCCCAGAGAATTCATTTTAATGACTTTATTAAACCCCTGACTTTTCCTCTAGTGCCACCATGAGGTTGATGTGTAAAGTATTGAGTGAACAGCCCCACAATTATTGGATGGATTGCCATAAAATTTTACGTTCATTTCATTTGTCCAAGTCTTTAGTTTATGACCAAATAGCTGCAAAAATAATGACATTCAGCGTCATTATTGCTAATTAGGATATGTTAGCATGCTAAACTAAGATGCTGAGCACGGTAATTGTGAGCACATTGGTATGCAGCGCTGTGCCTAAATCCCAGTCTCGGAACCTACTGGCAATCGTCTGAAGATGATTTAGCCTCTGGGGACAATGGCCTATGTGTCACACTTCTTGTGTAGCCAGCAGATATGTGAATAATCGATAATGGTCATCTGGGATGATCCTTTCTCATGCCAGTCATTGTTTACACTCTGATTAGCAAACTTGGAACCCATCGGCTATCTTCTGCCAACGATTTGAATGCAGATACATTTTGTAAAAGGCTAATAAATAGCTAATCTCTTTGGTGGTTCTGAGATGGATAAAAAGTTAATCATTGTCAGACGATAGGCCGTGAGTTCTAAGATTGTATTTTGGCCAATGCATTCTGTCCCTTTTGCTCTCCACACAGACTGTTTACCTGCATGTAACCAAAGCCCGCCCAAATATGATTATTCAATAGAGTGCATTCACTTTCACTTCTGCCCCATGGGACCATATTTTGGAAAAACTATGGACGGAAGTCAAAGACAAGAGACAGCTTATTTTTTTATCCCATTTGAACTGTACCCTGAATTACACATATGATGTTTGTCAATTTAAAAGATACATTTGTAAGTCAAGACAGTCACAGTTTGTTGTAAAACAGTAGCAATTTGTTTTATGTGAAACTGGTCAATGAACTAAATCTCTCGTTTCGCACAAAATCACTAACATGTTAGCACTTTAATGCTAGCTAACATTCATCACTTGGTTGCTACAGGCTAACTTACCTATGTTCCACACACAAATGTATCTTACCTGATGTGTTTAATCCAATGACTCCTGGTCCTTTCATCACATCATCTACAGATGTAAAAATCTTTAACGTTACCTTCAGTAACATTAGCTTCAGGAGTCAGTCATTGAGAGAAAAAGTTGTCACGCCCCATACGCAACATTTTGGGTTTGTGGTCTTTGTAATTAACTGTAGCTGTCACAGTCTTATATTTCAACAGTTTATGACAAACATGTAAAAGTATCTATCAAATTGACAAACATCAGCATATGCAGATATCTGTTCATATAGATTACATTCTCACAGAGCTGCTAGCATGGCTGTAGACTAGTGTTTAGATATCCAGATTTCGTTACTGTTGGTTCAAAAGCATGACCTGAGTATGAAGCAGCTCCTAAATACATGCTGACATAAATCATTGAGATGCTGTTGAAACAAAGGTTACTTATAGTCTGGACATCTAAAAAAACCCTCACTTCTCAACCAAATTTAGCCTACAGTAACTGAGATGTCTAGACATCTTTTGACCTACAAGTCACCAAATCAATGCATACAGGGTTACAATCAGTGCAACAGTGAAGTAAGCTAAAAATTTATGTTACTGTTATTAGAAGTTCAAAGGTCAGTGCCTTACAATATTCCTGGAATCACAGAGCCGTCATAAGTTAGAGTTAAAGTTAAAGGGGTGATTTTTTTTTTGTTTACTTGCAATATATTGATCTTACATTTCTGTCTCGGTATATGACAGATATCCTAATGTTTTATGTAAGCGATAATGACAGATAGGCACGACCAACCTTAATCTCTCACACTTTCATCCTTGATTTTACTCTCCGACTTCAGACTGTGTTTGAGAATATACTGGCCTGAATATGTCACTTATTTAGAAATTTATGTTCCCTGTTTAATTAGTCATGCCCATAAATGCAAAAAAACAGGCTGTAGATATTAGACATTTCTATAGAAGACCAGCTGGAAAGTAATTCATTTAAAGTATTAATTTAATGACCATTATTCTCAATTATGTTATCTTTCATCTCAATTTATATGACAAGAACCTTTTGTCTGATCCTTCGGTGCCATCAGTAAGTCTCCCTTATTGTGTTTAGAGCAGCCGGCTGCCACAGATGAGTCTCTCACACATTAAATCTCAGTGATTGATCCCTGCATTCTCTGAAGGTCCACAGGCCCAGTTTGTTACTGAGCACATTAACTCAGTCTGGGGCCACAAAATCATTCCTTTTTGCCATTTTGTTTTCCAAAGAGCATGCATCTGCCTTTGATTAAGTGTAGGTTGTTCAGTCTCACAAGTCTGCTCTAAGATGTGTGCTCCCCGAGGCTCAGCAGCGACACGGTAGCTCTAGGCCTCATTTTGCCTCTGAGAATCATTAATCACACTACAGACAAAACAAGCTCTCCATAAACTAGACAGATACATGCAGGTATACAATATATATAAAATTTACAATCTGAAAGACAAAATTATGCTTTCAAAGTGCTAGGGACTAAATATTCCACCGTCTCACAGTCAGTTCTTTTGTAGTTTTTTGGACTCCTGTTTGTTGGGTGAAATGGAGGAAGTTGTATGACGTTTTCGTAGAGCTAAGTCTGCAGAGGAGGTCAGCGTGTTGGATGGCTTGACAAGATGTTGGACTGTGACTCGAAACGTTTCTTTTAACCATGACCATGAGCCAAGGTTATTATAGTTTTGGATTTTTCATTAGTTTTTATATTTATTTTGACTTTTTGTTTTCAATTTCAGTTCACTTTAAATTAGGTTTTAACGTGGGTTTTCTAGTTTAGTTTTTATTTTTTTTGAAAATGGTTAGTTTTAGTCAAGTTATTAGTTTCAGTGTTAGTTCTAGTCTTTGTCCCTGCATGATATGCCAGGCTCAGTCCAGTTTAGTTTTTTCACAAAACATTTTTTAAAAAGTACAATCATGGGGGGCGCTGTTGGACACCGAACATGTAGGACGTGTGTCCCTTTCACTCCACGAGTTTGTGTTTATTTAAAATTTTTTAAAACAGTTTCTTTTCACTAATTTGGCCGGTGTACATTCGTGACAAGTACTTGATCAGTTTTGGTGTGTTTTGGGGGAAGTTCGATCGACTATGCCAGCTGCACGTGGCCCGATTCTCCGCCAAAAGTGTTCACGGACCTCGAGTGTGCGCCCAATTTGGATCACCTCCGGGCTATGTTAGACCAGCTGAGAGAGGACATTTGCGGAAAAATAGACTCGCTTTCTTGCGAGCTTCGAGCGGACATTTCTTCGGTAAGAGAGGAGCTTAGACACGCAATTGAACCGATGCAACAAAAACTTAGCTCTCACGATCAAGCTATCACAGAGTTGCAGCGCGCGTGCACCGACCATAGTGACCTGCTAACTTCACTGGATTCAACAGTTTCCACGCTGAAAACCAAGGTTAAACTGCTGGCCGACAAATGTGAGGACTTGGAGGGTAGAGCGAGGAGGAACAACATACGGCTGGTAGGTGTGCCGGAGGGGGCCGAAGGTGTGCGCCCAACCGAATTTATTGCCCAGCTGCTGATGGACTCCCTCGGTCTGGGGGAGTTGCCCCTACTCGATCGTGCGCATCGCACTCTCCGATTCAAGCCCAGTGATGGTAAACCACCCCGACCCTTTGTGATTCGTGTGCACTTTTTCCACGTGAGGAATGACATTTTACGCCGGGCTAGCGAGACCCCTCTTCTCCATCAAGGCAAGAAACTTTTTATCTTTCCTGACTACACTTCGTCAGTTGCGAAGAAACGCGCTGCATTCACGGACGTTAAACGTCTGTTACATTCGTGTCCTGGAGTGAAGTTTGGATTGAGATTCCCCGCGATTTTAAAGATCACTCTTCCTGGCGGGGTTACACACACCTTTGAGGACCCAGCCACTGCAATGGACTTTGTCAAGATGAACTTAAAGTCTGGTGTTTCTTCTGGAGCTACAGTTTGAAAGCGGCGGGCAGTTTGTTTGGTATAACGGGTAAATAATTTAAGCTGCCCTGTTTTAAATTCGTGTCATCTGGACTCGAGTCACTTTTCATATTTTGCTACTGTATTTGTTTATATAGTTATTTTATGCTTTATTACAAACTCGAATGAGCACTACTGGTTTGTGCTGTTAACGGAGAGTGTTTGGATGTTTTTGGTAGTTTGTGGGATTCGCACGCGTCTTATTTGGGAAGACGCTTCAGCTTGTGTGGGTGGGTGTTTGAGGAGTTCTTACTTTTTCTCTCGTTGTGTCTTTTGTGTTTTGTTTAGTCAGGTCCACCATGTTTTAATTTTTTCTGTGACTGTTATACTTTCCATGCTGCGGTGTACACTAATACTTGACTGGCATGCAGCAGTCTAGGATGCCTCGACAATCAGGGACAGGACTCAAATTTGTTAGCTGGAATTGTAAGGGTCTAAATCAGCCTATTAAACGTAGCAAAGTTCTTCACCATCTTCAACAATTAGGAGCCCATATTGTTTTCCTTCAAGAAACTCACTTAAAATCTTCTAGTCATATCAGATTAAAGGGGAGGTGGGTCAGTCAAGTTTTTCATTCCAGTTTCAATTGTAAATCTAGGGGTGTTGCAATTTTGATTCACAAATCGGTTACTTTTGTGTGCTCTAATGTAATAGCTGACCCCAATGGAAGGTTTGTGTTTGTAACGGGTCAGCTATATAGTAATCCTGTGATTCTGGCTTAATGTGTATGGTCCAAACTGGGATGATGACAATTTTTTTCATCAATTGTTCGCCAAATTACCTGACATGTCCACACATCTACTTATTATGGGGGGTGACTTCAACTGTTGGCTTAATCCGGTATTAGATCGTTCTTCTACTAGACCAGGAGTGCCCTCAAAGTCTTCTAAGACCATGCTATCCTTTATGGATGAGTTTTCGGTCTCTGATCCATGGCGCTTTCTTAATCCGTCTGGTAAAATGTATTCCTTTTTCTCTCATGTACATCACTCCTTTTCTCGTATTGATTATTTTCTCCTGGACAACCACTTTCTCCATTCTGTTCAGTCTTGCTGTTATGATACTATTCTAATATCAGATCATGCCCCGACCATACTGGTGTTATTCATACAGGAGCGTGAACGTACGTGCCCCCCCCTGGCGTCTCAATACGCGCCTGCTATCTAATGAGGATTTTGTTAAGTTTGTTTCTGATCAAATTGACTTTTTTCTAACTACCAACAGTACTCCGGGAATCTCAGCCTCCCATTTTGCGTCGGGTTCACGCAAAATGGGTCGGGTTCACTCCTCATCAATTTGTGCTAGACATGGTCTGACCCAGTGCAAAATTCTACATCGTACCCATCTCACTCGAGTTAGGCTTTCCAAAATCTATAATGATGTCGATCCCATGTGCATTAGACGTCGTCAGGCTCCAGCTACCCATGCCCATATGTTCTGGTCTTGCCCTTCGCTACATAATTTTTGGACGCAGATATTTAATTCTATTTCGGTTTGTACTGGGGTTCAATTTGATCCAACAGCATGTATCGCTTTGTTTGGGGTTTTACCTCCTACTTTGCAGCTCCCTAGAGGGATTGTTTTTTACGACCATTCCAGAGTAGCCACCCTGATTGTCTTGTAATTGTGAGTTTTTTCTGGTGAGAATTTGTATCATGCTGGGATGTTTTTATTTATCTCTGTGTAAGCGAACATATTGGGCTATTATTTTGCAGTGGGTGACATTTTGTTTTGTTCTGTTTATTTGTTTTTTGGGGTTAATTTTTGTTTTTGTTATATATATATATATATATATATATTTTATTTTTTTTCTTCGTGTTAGTTGTACTTGACACTGTTTTGACTCCCGAATTGTTACCTCTTGATTTTTTTATGTCACTGAAAAAATCAATAAACAAATGTTTAAAAAAAAAAGTAGAATCATTAGAAATAATGTAGATTTGTGAAAAGGGAAGCCATTTTTAAGCTATCTGAAGCTTGTACAAAGGGGCCCCAACACTAAGCAAATATTTGAAGTACTAAGACATTGTTTAAATAAATACTACAAATAAATGAAGCACATGCAATCTACAGTATAATTTCTTACGTACATACAAAAAACCCTAAGAGCTAGACTACCCTAATCCTACTACCTAGAGCTCCCAGGAAATTCATTACATCAGTCTCTAGCTCTATCATTCTTGGTTAAATAGGTGAAATACAATAAATGGAGGTGAAATACAATTGGTGGACAGCTAAGAAATTGGAAGATAGTGTAGGCTCCCTTTGGAGACCCCCCTTGGAGCCACAAACATCAGGTCCCTAGCACCCTGAAGGCAAGTATGACTGGAAAGCAGTTATGTTAAAATCTAAACCTTTATTAATTAAAAAATAGGTATTAAAACAAGGTGAAGCACAAAGAGGCAGGTTGGCCGAGATATCAGTGAGCCCTGACATGCAGTAAATATAATGACCAGCAGACACAGTTAACCCTGAGCTAGGAGAGCTCACAGTCAATGTACTATGGGCAAGTTCATCAGACATGCAGGATGAGCACTAAGCCAGACCATCAGAACAGAACAAAACAAAACAGGAAAAAAAAAACCCCACCAAGATAGTGACTCACTATGCAACCCAAACTAAACACAACTCTATACAGTTGTTGCATTCATATTATTTTGTACTCATAGAAAACATGTTCAAATCCCACCAACTATGCAGCTGATCCCTACCTGGGTCTCCCTGACTAAGTAACCCCTAACGTTACATGGGGCTCTCCTCCTAATAGCGGTCGTCACCTGCCACGCTGCGGCCAGACGCCACCCTGACCCCGGGCTCTCTTGAGGGATAAAGCAATCGTGCCAGGACTGCCACACGACACGCAGCGTGCCAGCTCTTCATGCAGAGGACAAAAGCATAACACACCCGCGGCTCACTTACAGGTCGGTTAATCACCACGCACCGCTTAAACACCGGCCAGACCAACTACCCCGCAACATCAGTTCCACCGGCTTCATATCCGCCCGACATGTATAGGCTTCGGTCCTAGGAAATAAATAAATAAATAAAAACTAAGGACATATTCTCTCATTTTAGTTAGTTTTGCAAACCTACAGTTTTAGTTATCTTTTTTTTTTCAGTTAACGTTTTTTCACATCTAGTCTTTGTGATTTTGTTTATTTTCATTAACGATAATAACCTTGCTATGAGCCGACCGTAACCTTAACCTTAAAGTAGTTTAAACCCAAACCATGCTCTTTCCTTAGCCCTAACCAAGCGTCTAAACCAAATCTCAACCATAGTGGTGTCAGATCAGAAAACGCTTTCATTTTTGCCATTCTGATTTGTGACAAATGGGGAGGGTTAAGCCGAATTATGTATACCTGTTTTTAGGGACGTCAAATCATAAAACATTAACATGTGTAGTTCTGGAGGGGAGTAACAAACAATATATATTCGGTATATGAACAAGATTCTGATACCTCTGATTGCATCTGCCGGTGCTGAGTAATGATCTAATACCAGTGTTCTCTTTATCCCAGATTAAATCTCACGATCATCTGTATTTCTGCAGAGAACACATTAGAATCCCTTCTGTGTAAGGCAGTACAAGGACAAGGGTTGCTGTCTGCAGCCCACTGTGACCTAATGACTGAATGGCTGAAACTGACAATGGAAGTTGATTTTTTTTTTATAATGAAACTGAAGAGCAACTTTATTTAATGTGGCCAATGCCCAGTCAGTTTTGAGTAATAAGGTTGGGATGGGGGTAAGAGTGTAACCCTATTGCTATTTAGAATGATCACTTTCTAACCTTTCATGCCTTCATCAAATCCCACCTCAACATCATGTGTGTTCAAAAGCCTATATCCTGTAGTGTACTGTAATCCCATCTTGATTTTCTGCTGCACTTTCTTGAAAGGTCTATATCATTCTTACACATTGCCCCCATCAGGTTTGTTAAATCCATATGGGAAGTAGGAAAAAATGTTAACCCAAATGCGTCCTCCTGATTCCCTTCTTTAAAATCCTTTTTTTTTAGTTTTTCAGTTACAGTTCTTTAGAGTTTGAGTCTGTGGTAGGATGTCATTGTGCCAGATGCCAGATGTGACATCAACATATCCCATGCCAACTGAAATATTCCCCACTGCACTGGATTATATGCAATACATGTTATAGCCAGATTTCACCTCCAGGCCGTGTGTTTGTGTGTGCGTGTGTGTTGACTTTACACTCAGGGGAGATTGTGCCACATCTGTGAGTTTGTCCACAGTAGCCGCTGGGTCAGATGCTTCGCCACTCTGTCGTCACAGACTCCCTCCTCCCTTCTGTTAGTCTTTCTCAGTCCTTCATTTTCCCCCTGTTACCTCTTCATGATTCTATCATTTGTTTTTGGATTCAGTTCTTGCTACACCCTTGGTTGCTGTTATTGCCATTAACCATTCCATCTTGCCCCCCTTTCCCCATCTCTATTCCTATTTCGTCTCCCAATTCATTTTTCTCATCTGTCTTTTGTATGTCCCTCCCTCTCTGTTTCCCCTCTTAACCTACTAGTACTCATCCATCCTTTTCCCTCCTTCCATTTCTCCTCTCCCTCCTCTTTCCTCTCTTCATTCAGTCCAATCACTGACCCAATTAAACATGAGGAGGGACACAGCAGGAGGAGAGTGACGAGGTAAGGCAAGAAAGAAAGGGAGAGGGAGGACAGGCAGGGAGTAGAGAGTTTGAGAGTCAGTAGCTGAATAAGCAGAGAGAGTCAGGAAACAATTGCTGCCAACCTGCCAGGACACACATGGTGAATTGTCCGAACTTCACCTGGAACTTAAACAACCTTTGACAGCCTCAGAGGCGGCGGGGGTGGAGCAGCAAGTCGACAGTCCTGCTGCCACGCACTTATTGTTCTCGATGAAGAAGCGAGGAGAATAACAATCTACCTTCAGTGAAGAAAGCAGGTGGGGAGACGTGCGGAGTTAGGATGGCCAAATACCGGCACATCGAGGGAGACTGAGAGGAGAGACTGAAGAGACGAAGACGTTGCATTCCTGGTTGGAGCTGAGGGGGGGGACGTGGTTGCCTTGGGGCAAGAGAAAGATTTTTGGTGACAGAAACAGAGAGAGAGGAAGGGGGGAAAGGATGCATCTGTTCTTCCAAGACAAGTGGGAGGTGGAGGGGCTGCAGACTGTGGGCATCCTTCTGGTGGTCTGCAGCTCCCTCAAACTGATGCACTTTCTGGGGCTTATCGACCTTTCCACGGCAGGTAAGAGAAATGGTAAGAGAGCGAGAGAGAGGCGCCAAGTGAGAAGTCAAAATGATGAATATGGTGAGGGGACATTAGTGGGAAAACACCCAGCTGGAAAGGGGAGTGTCTACATATGTGCTAGTGTGTTTATAATGTTTAAACATAACAAAGTGGTTTGGCCTGATTTCTTAATTAAATAGTTGTCATGTTTGTCACACCTATTTATGGTCCTGTGTGTGTGTGTGTGCGCGCGCGTGCGTGTGCGCAGGTATTTGTCTGAGACTGACATACTGAAGGACATACATGGTGTCCATACCTTTTTTAACACATCAACTGGGTGAATGTTAAAACTGATTATTTTGCTGCATTTATGACAGAAAGGAGATTCAAAATGTCTAAAAAAATACATTTGAATTAATAATTAAATACTTCTTACATCTCTTGCCATTCTTACTGTGGTAAGGATGTGACTTTTTAAAATAAATTTTTTGTTTTTGCTTAAGAGGGCACTCCACTGAATTTATACGTCAAGATCTTTTTGCTAATCGTGAAGAGTGTACTTCTTCTGTATAACTGGATGGAGCTTTCCAAAATCTGAAAAGATGACCCTGGTGATGTCATCACAAGCTTGGGCTTGGAGAGTACAATTTATATTTTTTGGGCATTTTGCCTTTATTAGATTAGCTACAGTAAGGATGCAGACACGAAATGGAGAGGGAGCAAAGGGGGAATGCAACAATTCCTGTCTGGAATTGAACTGCCATGTTTCGTGGTGGGTTCAGACCTAAAAGTCTGGTTCCTGTCAATCAACCAATGTGAGGATGATACATTGTTTCAATTCTCCAGCTGGTCTGGTTTGTGAAATTTTGAACAAAAGCCATGTTGGTTGTAATGGCATTTGATTATTGGCCATACAGTTGCCTTTATTATGATTAGGCCTGACTTATGAATTACAACTAGCAAGTGTCAATTTTGCTAACACATCCAAACATCAAGCAAGCGCGACAACACAAGACATAGCAATATTACTAACAGAAAGAATGACTGCTCGGTGTCTGTCCTGCAGCCATTTATTTCACGAAGCTCATATCTTTGTCACTCTCTTTCATTATTCTTAGCTTTCTCCATCAACATCTCCTTCTGTCTCGTTGCCTCTGCCATTAGCTAACGTTATGTCCATAAAGGCTGCTGAGCCTGGTCATATGCCCACTCGCCTGTCTCCAGCACGCCGTTCTCTCCAGCAGCAGCATGTTGCTTAAACTTGGGTGGCAAACTATCCAACAAAGCAAGACAATGACACAAGAGTACTTGTTAATTACAGTAACGTTACCGATGTCCAAGTGTGTTATCTAGTAAGTTTTCTAACATCAACTCGAGATTTTTAGCTAGCAGCTAAACCACTGTCTGGCCAATTTAACTTGAGTCTGCTAACATACGCAAACACTATGAAACGTCTTCTTCCAGTATAGGTTTCAAAGCTGGTTTGGACTGTTTTGCCTTGGTTTCGGGATCATATATTGCTGAACTTAAGCCACGTGGTTACTAAAGCGATTTGTTTGTTTTGGATCACTATACCTTGCTTGTCAGGACCCGCCCTACTCTGCTTCTGATTAGCAAGTACACCTTACCTAGGTACTGCGCATGTGCAACTACCAAAGATCTTATAGAAGTGAGATGCCTCAATCGATAGCTACAACAGAGCGTACAACACACGGGTGAAAAGAGATGCTGCAGCAATATGCAGTAAGACAAAAATATGGTGTTTTTTTTGAAAGTGAAACCATGTAAAACTATTTTGGTACAACTCCTAAGTATGTTTATGAACCTGAAAATGAGCATAATATAACCTCTTTAAGAGTGAGATAGGCAGGAGAAGTGGGAAGAGATAAATTTTATTAGGTCAGGCCTCATTTGAAATTACAGTCCCCATCCTCACTACTGTGTTTACCTTTCAAAACGGAGACCTTTTGCTATGTTTACACCTCCCGTTCAGACTAAAATGGCGAAAACCAAGATCTAAAACGGAGAAGGTTGAAAATGCTGCTGACCCCGTTTTTCATTTTGAAACTCCAGAGGGCATTTTAGTGAAGACGACAAAAAACGGAGGACTTTAGAAATGATGACACAGACGCTCACGTTTGGCCCTTTGATTGGGTCACACAAGTCACGCAAAGTAGAGTCAGGATGCTGCTGACAGAGTTTTTGACAGAGTATTTTTATTAAAATATTTTGTACTGTGCAAATAATACTTATCTGCCTATACTTGTACTGTGCATGTTGCCGTTTCCTTGGCGACGACTCCCAGTCTGCTTTCCACCGCCACACTCACTCTGTTACATTCAGTAACAGTCCCAGGTCATTGGTCAATTTAAAAAAAAAATCTGGTTTGGTTTTTTGTCTGCTTTACTTTAATCTTTTGCCAAATCTTCTGTAACTAAGGAATAGAACATCTGCTTCATGTTTACACCGGCAGGCGCCCAGTGTACGTGAATGGCTACTACATGTGTGTTTTCAGTTGTTTCAATGTAGACGGAGATCAACTTTAAAATGCAGCTAAAACGCTGATGTGGACAGAAATCATATTTGTTTTAATTCTCCATTTCTAAACTAAAACGGAGCAGTGTGGATGGGGCCTACAGGCACATGAAGAACAAACTTGAACCAGGAGGACACATAAAAGTTCTGATTTTATGCTAATATCTGTGTTTTAAAATGCAGTCCAACTTCTCTCATTACTAATTGCTAGGAGAACCTGTAGGTAATAGCAGAAAGGTTCACTGTTGGATCTGCACAACTAATTTGTATCTCCATCAGCAGTATGCTGTATCACTGTGATTCTAAACTGTAATATGTGTTTTGCCTTCCTTTCGGTTTATTGATTACATGGTTTCTCTGCGCCTTGAGAAAATTCTCAGATCTCTTGCTTATGGTTTATGAAACACAAGGCTCTTTTATTGGATATTGCCAAAAAATGTGTTGCCATCAAGCTAAAAATAGAGCTGCTTTTCTTATTTTGTGAGAAGTTGTGATGGTCTGTCAGTGTACCTTGGGAAAAGCTATTGAACTGTAATTGCACAGTCACCACTGGGCATGCTGGGTAAGGGTGTCATAATGCTGAAGAATACAGAAAGTACCCCCTCCCCAGCGCCCCCAACCCGCCACTGTCTGATGAGAAATAGTTTTTACTTTTTTGCCTACTCAGGCCAAAATGAAATAATTCCTGCTCTCATTGTCAGTGCCACTCAAAAAACAATTTTAACTTCAAAGGCTGGAGACCAGATTGATCACATGTTACTTCAATAGTGTAGTGAGTGCGGTAACCTACTTGTTTTCAACAAAGGACACAGTATTCTGTTAATATCAGCTACAGCTTCAGTTAAAACAATAGCAACTAGTTTCTATGATAGATAGATAGATAGATAGATAGATAGATAGATAGATAGATAGATAGATAGATAGATATCAGTTGTAATGAGATGTTTTCGGGCCATGTTTTATCAAATATAGGGAACCTTAAAGAGAAGTGCTTGTGTGCATGGGCATATTAAAATCAGGTTAATCCCTCTGAAATCAAACATCTCTATTCCAAGACAGACTTGGCCAAGACAGCTGGTGCAAATTTACTCAAAGACATCACAACAAGCAAGAAATTTCATCACCAGCAAAGGAGAGAGGGCCATGAGACAGGGAGAGAGGAAAAGGTGTCTCATATCTGAGCAGTGACAGTTTCCAGAAAATTCAGCTTTCATGGTTCTTACAAGTATTTCAAGCTTAGTGTTGCATGCAGAGCAGAGGAAGTAGAAATCATGATGTTTTTTTGGTTTTTGTTTTTCTTTCTTACCTATCTTTGTCCAGGCCTTCAGAACAATCACTTGAAATTAAATTTAGTCTGCTCACACCCAGCGACAAGCTGTACAACACAATAACAATCAGAGCTGAGAAGGTTACTTTGAAAATGTATTTCACAACAGTTACTAATACATACCTCGTAGTAACTACAATCTTTAATGCTATACAAGAGAATTTCTTAACTTTAGACATAACCATTAGATATACCTTAAGCACTGGTGTTCTACTGTTTTGAGGTGTTTTGAGCTTGCTAGTGTTTCCATTTTTGTTTCCTACTTTATATTTGTCCTTCACTGTATGTTGCAAATTGAAATGTATTTTATTTTTATCCATTTATATGTCAGCTGTAGTTATATTGACTATTTACAAACAGAACATATGATGAACTCATAAAATATGATGTGTTGTCATGCAGTCAGTTAAACTAACAATAGTACATAAAGAAGTTAAAATTAGTTGACTAAATGATCTCATCTCAAGGTCCATGTAGTTGTTCTGGGTCTTTCGATCCTAACATGATCTTTCTCAGCATGTGGAGTTACACAGTTGTCATGAAAATGTTTTCTGAGTGCCCCAACGACTTCCCGCCCATGTTGTCTTAAAAGTTTATCTTTCTTGATGTTGGAAACAGCAATTGACAAACTCAATCTCAAGGTCCAATTAGTAGATTAGTCCATTTAGTGACAATTATCTTTAAATTATTCAACCATTATCTTCAACCATGACAACATTAAACTGTAACATCCAACATTGCTTAGAAATGCATTGTGATAACTTTGCCAGATGTTTTTTTTTATAAAGGTCAGAAATGGTGAACAAAGACAGGAATATCTTTTTTAGATGTGCATACAAGCAATGGCAATACTCACTATATTTAGTCTCCTGCATCTTTTTTCAGAAGTACTCTGATTTATTATTATACATTTGACTATTGGTCTAAATATTTGATAATCATTTCTATGGAAAAAGATAATGTACTTACACACACAGAGACCCTGGGGCAGAGAGAGCTGGATGTATTAATGGATGACGCCAGAGACACAGGTCAGAAGGGCCAGAGTCTCTGAGGCTCCATGGAGCAGAGAGACAACAGGGTGTCAGAAGCTAGATAATCAGTTGAGGTACTGTGGTTCTGTTGGTTTTCTTCACAATATGGCCTTCATTCTTCAGACCGCTGGGGTCCTGCTAAAAGGGGTGAGGGAACTGTTACCATGGAAACTAAGAGACAAGCGTAAGTACGTGGGTTCATGTGTTTTACTTCCTCTATCTGATTTTCATTATCTTTGGCTGTGAAACACAGCCAACATCATGGGGTTTGCTTGCTTTGAGATGAAGTGGCATTATGGTGGTCGACGTGACGGCTCTGGTTGTTGCAGTACATTTGTGTGGCAAGTTATATTCCACTATGAAGTGAAGTCCTTGTTTAAGTTGATTGTGAGTTAAAACTGTTGATGTTTAACTTGATGTGTTTTGAATTGAAATTCTCAGCTGGCTTTGAATATAGTTTGCTGAATGTGACGTTGTGATATGAGAGCCAGTCTGATTGGGGGCACACTGTGTGTTTCTAGGGGTCACGCTGTGTTGCTGTTATGTGGCAATATCTACTGTTTGAAGTGGTACTCGTGGTCTCCCATCGCTAAGCCAGGTCAGCGGGAAATTACCAATTTGACTTGATGGCATGAATCAGTCTGATGTTGCATCTGTCCGTTGCATGGAGTGTGTTTTCGGTTTGACAGGCATGTGTGCATGTGTGTGCGGAAACAGAATTACATTTGCAGACTTGAGTGTGTGTCTAACCTATTTGCTATGGTTGGTGATTGCAGGTAATCCTTCCAACAGCCAAAGCAAAAAAACCATAAAGCAGCGATTCCTCAAGCTGCTGCCATGCTGCAATCCCTCGGTTACCCCCTCAATCAGTCAAAGCAAGTGCTCCTTCACTCTCTTTACATCTCCACTTCATTGCATGTGTCCAGCTTCTTTAGGGGACTAAAAAGGTTCATACAGACTTTTGTATGGATACAGTCATGTACACATAGCCACCACACCATACAGTGCACACATTAACCCACATACATTCACATAGGAACACACAACCCCACACATGCTGAAATGCTGGTGTTGTTGCTGCTAATGGGTCAGACCTGTTTTCCCATTTTGTGATTCGAAGTGTGTTCTGTTCTCGTGGGCAATGGACCGTGCGTGTGTGCGTGCGTGTGTGTGTGTTTGTGTGTGTGTGTATGTGTGTCCTATCACAGAGATACCAGGCTGATAAAGATTAAAATGAGGTTGAAACGAGTAGGATCTAGAGGTCTGAGAACGTGTAATATATGACATTTGCTATGAGTTGTCAGGTATTTTTTGGAGAAATAGATGGAACGAGAATGGAATGAGGAATATCTGTTAGTGACCGCATCTCCACACCTTTTAAAATGTCTCTTCTCTACCATTTTTATTAGCGTTAAATTTCTTCTCTCACTTACTTGGCTTATAGGGTTCTCCCAACTTTCTTTAGTATACTTTAGAAATTCAATCGTTTTACAGATGTTTTACTGACCATATTTTGCTTTGTAATATGAAGTGCTGTAGCTTATGATGGAACAAAGATGTGTGGAAATTGCTTGATATAGTAACCTCACAATTATGTATAAAATTGCATTCATGTTTTGATGCAGTGATAAAATAATGATGAATATTGTTGTAAATAAAGAATAGTATTTTGCTCTATGAATAAAGTATAATAGTTATATAATACTTGTCTGATAAGCTCAGTGTCAGTTTCAATACAATTTGCTGGCCAGGTCAGGGTAGTGATGATAAATGACATAAATGACTAATTGACATTGGTCTCTTCCTCACACAGACAGCGTGGAAGATGACTTTGAGTTATCCACTGTGTGCCACCGCCCTGAAAGCATGGACAAGCTGCAGGAACAGACTAAGTTCACCAAGAAGGAACTGCAAGTGCTCTACAGGGGCTTCAAAAATGTAGGTCTGGCTGAAGAAGAGAGCAATGTGGAGAGACGGCAAATCAACAAATACACCTAAAACAATCTGGTTCTAGTTACATCATTAAGCCCCCCTCAAGCCAGTTTTAACTGCCGTTTTTGGCGAACGTTCTTTCTCAAACAGAGAATGGGGGTGTGGTCAATAGTCAGACGTAACATTACCATGACAACCAAATACTGACCGACTGGAGTGTTCACTAACACATGCTGTGTTGACACACACAACACACTTTACTGTCTGGCAGGAGTAGCTATTATGTACGCTATCAGCTGTTATCAATCACACAGTCGATGGTCCTGTCACGCACTGCACATGATAACTCCCACTACGTTTTATAGTGCGCTTACTTTACCGCGGGGGGTGCCTCCGCCGATGCATTGGTAAAACGGCCGTCAGTAAAATTCATGTTGCAGACTGTATATAAGACGGTGGCAGGTGAAAGTGCGATGCGTTTTCTGTCAACTGTCCTCCAACACCACACGCACAAATGTCATAATGAACATACCTGCTGTAAGTTAAGTAAATTACATGATAACTTGGTTAGCTAGCTCACAACGATGTTTATGGTTTAATGCTCTGACTTAATGAGGTGTGACGGCGTGACAGTTTTTACGTAGGCGTGACAGTGCGCCTGCGCAAGGTTGGATAATGACGTATGACTTATGGAATTGATGGCGCTTTCGAGACTGGTCGTAACTGAGATATTTCCCAGTTGAAACCGGTTGAAACTTCCGACTTCTGACATCAAAGCGTTCCAGGTGCATGGTGGTGCATGACGCCGAAAGTGAACGAAAATCATGGGTGACCATGACAAAGTGAACACACAGTTGCACCCTCAGCAGTGCTTTAGGTGTTAATTAAAAGGATGGCAGTTTAACTGCAACAACTGAAATAAATAGCCCATACGTTACTAGTTATGTGTACCCCAAGTTGGTAGCCCTGAAGTAAGTCAATGTTGTCCGTTACACTTCCTAATGTTTTGGCATTTTTAACAATAACTTTTATGTAGAAAAGATGACTATGAGATTCTTTACTGTAGCCAGCTACCGTATGTGTAAAACATATTTCTACATCAATATACATGCAGAACAAGTTTTACTGCATGATCGTATTTATTATTTTAATTCAAATTCATGCAAATATACGTTTTGTTGCCTTTAGTTTATGGTTTACCATTTACAAAGTGTGCTTCCATGGGCGCTGACATTGTTTTCTGATGTCATTCAGCTGCTACTCGTGAAGTCGGGGTACAAATTTTTTCTCCGAGTTCACAAGTAGGAAATCCAACTTCAAGTGGCGTTCCGGGGTACTTTTCCTAGTTGGAGGTCGGAAATATCCCAGTTCCGAGTTGCCAGGAACGCAGCATTACTATAATCATACGTCACCACCCCGTTTTAACAACTAAGCAACTTTTGCAACTTTGAGCATAAAATTAAGCTATTTGTCAAAAAATATTTTGCGAACTATGTGGGTTATCAACATTGTAAGGAAGTGACTCAGAAAAATATGAAATATCATAGAAATGTCAAAATACACTGGAGGGGGGCTTTATGGAAGTTAGAGCAGTATCTGTCTGGCAAGAGCTAACGTTACCTAGTAGTGCTATTCTGTGCAAGGTGGGAAATAATGAGTTTTCTCAATTCACATTTGTATCCCAGGAGTGTCCAAGTGGTGTGGTGAATGAGGACAACTTTAAGACCATTTACTCCCAGTTCTTCCCGCAGGGAGGTGAGTTGCCAACATCTACCACTAAAGCTGAAATGCTCCAACTGTGTCCACAATACTTTAATTTACACTGTTTTTCTAGTGTAAATAACATAATTTATCTGATTCTGTAGAGGTACACATGAAGCTTTTCATCATCACAATGAAATTAACTAATTAACTTATTATAAATTTGTTCTGCTGAACTATAGTTCTTGCACTGCAAAAGGGTGAGGCCATTTTTCATTTCATGATATTTAGGTTGATGAAATGTTAACCACTCGCCTCCAGTTGTATTTGAAATTATTCTTATATCTAGGCTATATTTAGCCCACTGCTAATCCTAGGCGTTCAAAGACTTTGCCTCATGTTTCGGGGGCACACGGGTTACTGTAAGTCTCTACCTTTGCAGATTCAAGTATGTATGCACATTTCCTGTTTGAAGCCTTCGACACTAACAAGAACGGCTCAGTTAGTTTCGAGGTGAGCTCTATTCTTATATCGGCTTCCTTTTAAGAGATAAAAGAAAAATATGTGCTCCAAGTGAAACTTGCCACCACAGCTGTATCCACAAAGATGTGTATTCCCTCTACATACCTGCCCACAGAGTTTAATGATGTGAGAAAGATTTTACTTAATTTACTGTGTCAAGATTCAAGTAATGCCAAAACAATACAGTTAATTGTTCCCCTTCTATCCCAGGACTTTGTATTTGGCCTGTCTATTATCCTAAGAGGGACAATTAATGACCGGTTAAACTGGGCATTCAACCTCTATGACCTGAACAAGGACGGCTGCATCACCAAAGAGGTAACAAACACGAATGTCATATTGGTCACACTTCTTTGGTTGCTATGAATTACCTGCTTTAATGGCTTCTAAACAGGGCTGTAGCTGTACTTTAGCACCATGTCCTCAGTATAGGAATGTTAAGGGTTTGGGCAACCTACTATTATGTATACATTTAAATTTTGGTTGAAATCAGGTGAGGAAATTGGTTGAAGGTTATTGATCACTGGGTACATCACCTTTATATATATATATGTAACATATAACCATGATATAGTCATTCATTTTTTAGAAAGGCCAGAAAATACAATAAAATCAAATAAAACAACGAATTATCCTAAAATCTTGTATGTAGGCTTCAGGGGAATCATGACCTATGTACTTCAACACCTAGCTACAGCTCAGCTTCGAAGTGATTTTTTTGTTTTCCAACAATTTCTACATCCTATAATTAAATGTTCTCCCTTTTTGTCGTTCACTTTCCAGGAGATGTTGGACATCATGAAGTCCATCTATGACATGATGGGGAAGTACACATACCCCAATATGCAGGACGATGCTCCAAGAGAACATGTGGAGAGTTTCTTCCAGGTCAAACTACTACTTTCTACACTGAACAAAATTATACCCCCCCCAACCCAATATAGTGAAACTGCACATTTTCAAGTGGCCTTTTATTGTGGCCAGCCTAAGGCACACCTGTGTGCAATACCCATGCTGTCTGATCAGCATCTTGATATGCACACCTGTGAGGTGGATGGATTATATTGGCAAAGGAGAGGTGCTCTCTAACTCAGATTTTGACATATTTGTGAAAAATATTTGAGAGAAAGTCTTAGATGTTTGAGTTCAGCTCATGATGAATGGGGGTAAAAACAAAAGTGTTCTGTGAAATTTTTTTCAGTGTATTAATCCTTCATTTTATGATTGTTTAAACCGACACCACACAAACAACTTCTACTGATAGATATATTCTATAAAAAAAGATAATGTACAAAATAATTCAGTACAATATTTGTTCATTGAGTAAATCTTTGGCTGACATTTTTTTTCTTTCAGAAAATGGACCGGAATAAAGATGGAGTGGTCACTATAGAGGAGTTCATCGAGTCATGCAAAAAGGTGGGACAGTAAAGTGGACTTTCTTAGACAGTTTGGGAAATATACTTATTTGCATTCTTGCCAAGAACTAGTTGAGTAGACTCATGTCTGTGCATTAAGTATGCAGCTAGAGGTAGAAGTGGATTAGCTTAGCTTTACATAAAGACTGAAAGTCGGGGGACATAGCAAGCCTGGCTCTGTCCAAAGTTAAAAAATCCTTCCTCCTGGAAGAACAGTGACTCATCATTTTGCATTGCTGTTTGTGCACGGACAAAACAAACAAGATATAACATGTTAATTGGTCCACTTTAGAGTTGCTGGTAGCTGGATCTTTTTACTTTGGCCAAAGACGGGCTACCTGTTTCCCACTCTTTATGCTAAGCTAAGTGTCTCCTGACTCAAGCTTCATACTTAACGGACAGACAGAAAAGTGGTATCAGTCTTCTGATCTAAAGCTCAGCAAGACAGCAAAATAATGCAAAATGTCAGCCTGTACCTTTAACCCTCACTTTCCCTAGTGTGAATCATTTAGGTAATACTCCCTCCTTACCCAAACCTCTTGTCCATGTCTAGGACGAGAACATCATGCAGTCGATGCAGCTGTTTGACAACGTCATCTAAGAATCTGGACCAGAGAGGATGCTGGCACCAGGGAGGTGTGTGTGTGTGTGTGTGTGTAAGAGGAATCGGCATTGAAAAGAGAGAAAGTGATTGCAAATGTAAGTGTGTGTGTGTGTGTGTGTTTGTGGCGTCGTCCTCTGACTTGCAAGCTCGTGTTTGTGTCTGTTGAGAGCTGTGAGTCCTGAGGGCACCAAGAAGCCCTCTTCTGGACCCCCAAGCAACAATGGAGTTTTCCCAACTCCCTTCCTCATCATGCAGAACTTTGTTTCACACCAGAGACACAGAGAAAGAAGGCAAGCAGCGGACTTACAGGCACTGGCACACCCAAGACCCAAGACACACTCAACTGTTTTATTTTAACTTTTATTTATTAAGTTACAGATGAAGGAACTACATCAGCCTGTAATAGCTGAACTCAGAGGGAGGAAGTTGCTCCGGAACCTTGATCTAACACTTTTCCCCTTTCCCTGTGATTTGGATTTGTGAATCTGATCCTGCCTCTGTGCATGTGGGTAACACCTCCCTGGAGCCGCTAGCCGAATTTACCCCTCATGCCCCGGCCATATAGAGAAATGAGTCTGCTGCCATCTAGTGGACGAGAGAGAGAAAGACACTTCCTGAGGAAACAACTGATGAATTGGAGATCCAAGAGCTCTTGTTTCATGGGGGTTCAAGTGTTGTTTTCCATGAGGAACTGATTTCAATATCGCATGATGATGTCACTAATATCCAATTATGTATTTACAGAGATACTCCAAAGTCTGCTTGTCTGTCTGCTGTTCCTAGTCATTCACAGGTGCCTCACCCTTTGTGTATGTGTGTGTGCATGTGTAACAGAAAGAGATGTCACCCATCTTACTCTAATGGGACAATATCCACCTCCATTCATGAGATTATGGTAGAATAATTCCCGGCCTTCCAAACTATTACAGTCCTAGCTGTAGATGTCTATTGACTGTTGTACATTTTCTTGCATTCCCAGTGGCGTGGTAGTAGGCAGTACAATGTGGGGATTGCACTCTGGTTGACAAGCTGTTTTGACCATCCCAGCTTTTCTCAACACAGGGGTGGAATACCACAGTCAAACGTGTCTATCAATATACATTAAAGGGGAATTTATTAGTTTGCAGATTGTATTTGTGAACTTCTTGTAATCGGAAATGTCATGTGGTTGTAGCAGGTTCTACCACTTCAAAGAAAATCTCAAAACCCTAGTTGCATTAAATTAGGCTCATTCAATTTTGAAGAGGCATAGTATGTCTGCGTGTGTGTGTGTGTGTGTGTGTACTGTTAGTGAGACATGGTTCGATAATTTTTTATGCCCCCCATTCCGTATTCTCCCTCTCTCTGTAACACCAAAGAGAAGATACATTTAAGAAGTATATGAAGCCACTCTAAATTAAGACATAAAGCCCACCCGTGGGTGAAGAGAGAGGGGGATGCTGTGTAGTAAGTAGTGCAAGGGGCAATCAGAGGTAAAAGGATGTAATTTTGTAAACCGGCACTGTGGTGTGCTGTCCAAACAGAAGTGTAGCTTTAGGTTGTAAACCCACACATTACGCTCTGATGAATGAATTATTTTGGGAGAATTTGCAACTACATATTAATTTCCTTCTTTTCAAACTAGAACTACTCTTAAATCTAAGTTGGTGTAAGTAGAAGAGGCACTCAAGCCTGTGATTAAATAAGATGTGGAGTAGTTTAAATGCAGAGAGAATAAGACGGAAAAGCAATAATGTTCTCTACCATGTATCAGCACCTTTGCACTCATCCGACCTCTCATTCCTCTCAGAGCACAGTATTAGGGTGTCCTAAGGCCCTGATGAAAATATGCACGTCCAACCCTGCAATTATTATTTTTTCCTGTTCTTTTAATTTTCTGGGGGAAAAAGTGGTTTGGCTCTGATTGTTCCTTGCCAACAGTTTTTAACTTCCATTCCTGACCACAAGTAAAACCTGTCTATACCCGCATGTACTGTGTCTAGAACAATGAAAACCTACTAACCCGGTGTACTGACTGTCTAGTTAGCTAGCCTCAACTGGTTGCATTATGTATTCAAAATGTGTATATTTTGTACAGAGACAATAAAAATCACAGTTACTATGCAAAATGGACTGGAGTTTGAATTTTAAAAAAGACTGTACATAATTGTCTTTATTACAATAAGAGTGCTTTCACCTTCTCATTTGACTCAAACAATCACAACCTCACTTTTTTTACCTTATAATGCATTATCACAATGTCAGCAGGAAATGGTTCATAACTTAAATATACATAATTATACATATATTCCCAACAGCCACATGAGATACAACTAAAAGGCAGTATGACCAGACACAAGGCAACAGGTGAGCAACCAATCTGTAATAAACTGTTCGTTCCAAACATCCTTTTAAAACTGTGTACATGAAAAACAGCAATTGAGTCTCCTTAAGATTATACCCTGCAGACTTCTAGCAGGCTGAAAACCAAATACGTACCCTTCACTGGGAACCATATTGCTGTGTCACTGAAGCTCAATAGAAAGTGAAAAACTGCTTGTTTTTGCATGCGCCCGTCTTTGTTTTGTTCCTTGCTAAACAAAACACTTCACACTAAGTTGTTGCCTTCTGATGGCAACATGCATCCACAAATGGTTCAGTCAATTCCGCATTAACAACCCAGATGTATTCTAGCAAGTTGTATCAACAACAATCAAATAACACCCCTGCTTTAACAACGGTGGGATGAAATAATTCAATGTCACCATGTGACAATTACTTTCGAGCAGCACAGAACAGATGCTTCAGCATGTTTAAAAGTCCAGTATAAAATGAAAAACATTTCTCAGTTTTCACTTGTTCTCTGGATGCCTCATGCACAACAACACTGCTGACTCTTAGGAGCTTGTAGTGTGGCTAGAAGGGATTGGATCTGTCCACAAAAGGAGCAAGCATTTATTTGGGCATCTTGCGGAGCTCTGCCAGAACCCAAATGGCCAGGGAGAGAAGAGCCACAGAGCCAGACTGGTGAACTGCTGCCAGTGGAGTGGGAACATACATTAACAGGGTGCTGATACCAAGGGCAACCTGAGGAGCACAAACACACAGAGGTTAGTTACACTGAGGAGTAATACTTTCCATATTTCTCTCAGCCTACCTGTCCATAGGCCATTGCTGTGAGAAGGCTGATGGCGATCTTAGCCCTCCTGGGCAGCACCATCCTCCGTGAGAACAGATAGAGGCCTGTAATTGCAGTCAAAGAAGAGATTCCCTAGAGAGAAAAAATACAGAAGACCATCAACAACCTAACTGAAATGTATACAATGTAAATTTTACTTTACAATTATGACATTTTCCCCACAAGGTTTATATTATTATTATTTCTGTTTCGAAACAATAACATACCAAAATCCTGTGGTCAAACTGTACAGTTGTAGGATTTTCAAAGAAGTTCTTGACGGCAGGAGAAAAAGCCAGCAGATCATCAGGGATCCATCGTTCTCCCATCTTAGGGAAGGAGTTATAAACCAGCCCAGCATCCAAACCAGCAACAAAAGCACCTGTGTAAAAGCATTTGTAAAATTGTTACTTCAGTACTGCAGTTTTTATACCCCCCTTGACTGTCCACATTATGCTCTACAGTAGATTGCACTGTACAATCTGCATTCACATAGTTTTGTTTATGCCATTACATTCACACAAGAACAAACAGTACCTGAAAGAGCAGTAAGAAAGACAAGTCCACCAGTACCCTTGGCAAACCTCCTGAGCTGCATGAGACGTTTGGTTTCTGCCACCTACGAAGAAGGTGCTGTCATGAATAAAAAATATCTACTTGCAAACTGCGGGACATTTGCAAACACAGACCCAGGTTAAATCTGTATTTAGATGTAGACAGAAACAATAATGGGTGTTTAGCTTGTAGGCAAGAGACTGCCTCTGTACCTTGTGTGCAGGCATCAGCAGAGTAAGTCCTGTCCAGAGACTGGCGCAGTAGAGCAACAAGGCAGAACCAAGGTGAGCACTCAGACGATACTGGCTGACCCGTGGGATGTCATAAGACTCAGGCTTCTCCTCCAGACCACTTTTTACCATGTACCACCCCAGAAGGCCCTGAGAGGACGCACACACATACAATGAATACAGTCATTCATGCGGTTTTGACAACTTCCCTAATATCCTCTCCCATTACCACAGCTGTATTGAGTCTTACCTGGAAGAAGACAAATCCACAAAGCCCCAGCACTTTCCCCTTCATGGATCGAGTGAAGTACCCTTTCTTCCAGAAGTAAATGGTGGGGAGGATGTATGCAAGTCCAACAAGCCTACCCCACATGCGATGACCCCACTCCATGTAGAAGATAAACTTAAACTCTGGCAGAGTCATGTCATGGTTCATTCTGGGAAAACACAATGACAACAGATTCATCATTCAAAAGTTCATTTTTACATAAATTCCCAACCCATCATTTTGTTTACTACAAAACACTGAGATATATTCAATTTCTTCTTTGTGAAAGCTGTGTTTCTCATTAAATTAAAATATAGGCCTGTTTTTCCATGTTAAGAAGAGGGATGGGAATAGCAGTGTACCTCACTATTTGATAGGATACACGATGCATGGCTCATGATAATCATAATAACCCACGATACAGCAGTTCTGCGATAATCCATATGTTGCTAGACAATCCTAAAATGATATATCACGATATTTATGTAACTATGAATACAAAATGCCTAATAATAAACTCTTCTTTATAAAAGGCACATAAAAATGCAAATTCACTTAATTTACTGGATTTTTTTGCTGAAAATACAAATTGCTGACACTATCATGGAAAAATGTATAACGATATATTGCTGTATCAATTTTTTTGGCACACCCCTAGTTTAGAACCACTGCTGATTTTTTTATTATTACAGATTTAGTTGAGTTGTTGTCAAGCATTAGTCTGTGAATTAAAAGACATGTTTATTTGAAAATGATAGCAAACTACAAACAAGCCTTTTAAAACTGTGCAAATGTGAGTCTTCTAAGGCTGGACCTTACATTTTGAATTCAGGAAATTGCTGGTACTTGGAAAACTCAGCCTCCCACTCTGCCTCTGACTGAGGTGGCTTCATCTCTCTCACCAGATGCCAGTCAACCATGGAAAGCCCAGATTCTGTTAACCTGATTGAAACAAATGAGCATACGCAGTAAGTACCTATGAGCAGCACTTCAATACAATGATGCCTTTTATATACACAGTAACAACACATTTACCTTGTGACACCACCCAAAACAACTGCTCCAACCACCAGCCCGCTGCAGCCGATCAACCAGCGACCTACTATGCGATTTGTGGCTGCATTGGGGACGATGGATGTTGCTGGAGCAGAGGAGGCCCCTGCCTCTGCTATGACTGTGCTCTGACCTCTCTTAACAAGCCATTGCCGTAGCTGTGGACTCTGAGGTTGTAAATAAAAAGAAGAGATGGGACATGAAATAACACTGGACAACATAACAACATAACTTCTAAATCTGCCACATTTATTTTGCTAAAAAAACATTTATTTTTACACCCCTTACACAAAGCCAGGTCCATAAGGAAATGGTTTTCCCAGTTTTGTGACCATTAATGGCCTGTACAGAGCCCTGACCTCAACCAACCCCGTCAAACATCTCTGGGAGAAACTACAACTCAGACTAAGGGCCAGGCCATTTAACGCAACATCAGTGGCCAGGTTTCAAAAGCTTGTGGAAAGTTTACCCTAAAGAATGGAGACTCTTATGAAAGCCCATTGATGTCCGTTGTGTTAGAAGGAAATAAAAAATAACATTCAGGAGTAATATTGTGGATGTTCACATAGTTTTGGCCATGTAACACATGGTTAACCTACATGTTGACTTTATCCTGATGACCAGTTAAGCGATCCAGGACGCCTAGACATAAAGACTGCAGGCTGACTGGTAGGTTGTTATGATGACAATTTAGGGAATTTAGTTACTGGAAAATGCAATATGGGCACATTTAGGTTATTAAGACATTCACAAAATCGGTTATTCACAAAATTCCATTCATTTTACAGCTTTAACGTTGATTTGACAGTTAACAGATCGGCATGATGGGAGGTCGGTAAGGTTAAAAAAACTGTTGGATTAAGTGACACATGCGGACGTGACTGCTATCAAGTAACGTTAAAACCAGCCAGATAACGATACCTGCACTTAACTAACTTAAATAAACGTTAAAACAACACCAAACCGACATATATGGGAGCTGGCTGACAGGTTTGCTTTTCAAAAACGTCTGACATATCATGCCATAATTTTGTTGCTTCAGCTTGCGGTGCAGTGTGTGACCTTTTTCATGCTTATCTAATGCTAGTTAGCTAATGCTAGCAGCTAGCTTTATACTCACACTACTGTCTCGTAATCCCTTGACGGCATTTCTGCAACCGCAAAAAAACGTTGTCCGTACTGAAGAGAGTAACATCTTTGTGCTCTAATGTCCTTCAGCGCCGAGCTGGTTCTGCAGACGATGTAACGTTAAAAAAATGAAGCTAATGTGAAGGATTTTACAATCCCAACATGTTTCTTAACTAACAGTTCCACTTTGACCTCATGACGTCACAACAAATCGACGAGCAAATTAAGATTTTATTTTTTCTTTGCTAGATGAGAAACGCAATATAATATATATCCAACAAACACGACAAATAACAAGATGATTCATTATTTATGTTTATTATTCTTAAAATGTCATTATGCATAGACGGGGCGTCCAGGGTGGGTGTGCATGTTTTATGTCTTAGCGTATGCCGCATGAGCGGTCACCCACCACCTTTTGGACCATAAACTTTGTAGCACCGTCCACCGGCCAAACACGTGTGTAAACTTCAACTATCCGGAAAACGCTGAACCACTAGTGTGGCTGGGTGTGTAACTTATGAGCTGTGGTGAGGCACTTAGACAACATGTACTGAATTCATGTCGCTACCAATCAACAGATAAGGTCCCATGAATCGATAGGAAGTGGATTTGACAGGTAGTTGTTGTAGAAATTACCATTCTTAGCCGAAGGATTGTGGACGTGTTAACAAATTCAAACTTTGTCTTCTTCTATCCCTGTTTGTCTGTCTCCCATTTCAGACTGTCAGTATGGCAGAAGGCTTTTTAATGGAAGTGTGTGTGGACTCCGTGGAGTCTGCTGTCAATGCTGAACGAGGAGGTTGGTCATGTAGTAGTGTAGTGTAACACTGTTGAGCTTTTTCTGTTAAACCCACCATGGCCTTTTTGCTATTGCTATACTGTCATACTTGAAAGTAAAGAGATAAGGTTGCAGTCAATCAGACCTGTTTAAGCTCCATCTCAGACAGATCTTAATGTGTGATCAGTGCACATGCAGTCGTTAATTCATTTCTCAAAAATCAATAAAGGTATGGACCATAAAAGTAGATATAGGTGCAGTATGAGTGTTTGTCTCTCTGGACAGGTGCAGGCCGACTTGAACTGTGTTCTAGTCTTCTGGAGGGAGGGCTCACTCCCAGTCTAGGTGAGCACAGTTCTATTATGTATAGATATTCATGCACAGCCCTAAGGTCTTGAGTATCTGCTAAGTCCACACAAGCACGCAGAATCACATACGCCACCATTATTCGCTTTGCCACAGGTCTGCTGCAGGTAGTGAAGCAGTATGTCAAAATTCCAGTCTATGTGATGATACGGCCACGCGGTGGGGACTTCCTGTACTCAGACCAGGAAGTGGAGGTGATGAGGAAAGACATAGAGCAGATGAAGAGTCACGGCGCTGATGGACTTGTGCTGGGAGCCCTGACAGAGGATGGACGGGTGGACGCAGAGCTCTGTATGGAGCTACTGGGTAATGCCTGCCTGTATATTTGATCTTGTCTGTATGGGCTTACAAGGCACGAAACAAAAACAACCAATGGTGGATGAAGTATTCAGATCCTTTACTTAAGTAAAAGTACTAATAACTCACCGTAAAAATACTGTTACAAGTGAAAGTACTGCATTGAAAATATACTTAAGTTAAAATATGTATGTAGGAATTTACTCAAAGTATTAAAGTATTCGTCCCATTTGTGAAGCTTAACCATTCATTTTTTTCCTGTGAAATATTACATTAACGATTATCAAAACAGTTGTCAAATAAATAATATCAACAAATATACTAGCTGTACTTGTATAAACTGTTGGGTACTTTAATTCATAACAAAAGATTGTTTTCTTTTAAAAACTTCTCATATGTTTTTTGTGTTAAATCTTACTTTGTAAAGTAACTAGTAACTGAAGCTGTCAGGTAAATGTAGTGAAATAAAAAGTACCATATTTCCCTCTGAGATGTAGTGGAGTAGAAGTAGAAGTGGCAAGAAAAGAAAATAAGTAAAGTACAAATCCCTCTAATTTTTACTTAAGTACAGTACTTGAGTAAATGTACTTAGTTACTGTCCAATACTGCAAACAAAGCTGTACATTTATAAGATCTGAGTTACTTTAAAGCCATAGGTACAAACTTAATTATATGGTTGATCTGTTGTTCACATCACTTTTGGAAGTGTACAAAAAAGTGTTCAGTTTTAAATGTACTATAAACATTTCAAATATCAGAACATGCAACATTTAAGGAGTTAAAAGCTGTTAATAAAGCCTTATATATGTAGCATTATGTATCCCTAAGTCTGACGCAGGAGTCTTGGTGCACAATATTTGTGAGAAGTCAGTCCAGTAATATATTCTTGAAATCCGAAAGGTAGAATAGAAAAGAATACAAGCCTTTATTGTAATTATATTACCATGAATACAGCAAAATTGCAAGTGCCCTGCCCAGTGGTGCTTAAAAATCACACAATGTAGTCACAGAAAAGGTTCTTACATTTCATTGTACCTGATTATTATAAGAGGTCTCAAAAGGTTTTGCTGTAAGAAACTATAAGTTTTACTTTTACTCACCCCCTGATTGAAAGCATTTTTGTGTTGGCAGTGTCTCACCATACAAAGTGTAAACTAAAGCTTTTTTTTAATGAAACTACAGCAGTACGGCATTGAGCATGTAGGCTCATGTTTGGAATGTGCAACTCTCTGATATTGCAACTTTGCAAATGGCGTATTGTGTTTGAGTTTTTGTATAGTTCCTTTTTAATTTTTCTGAATGTCACTTTTCCCCCTCCAGCTGTTGCTCGACCTTTGCCTGTCACCTTTCACCGAGGTAAAATTTTCATTTTAAATCACATGACTTGAAGCTTTTAAAAATATTTGCAGCTTTCAGCAATTAGACTTGGGAAAATATCAGGAAGCCTCAATGGAATAGAAGCCCTTTTCAAGGGCTTTCATCAGTGCTTCCATGCATGGCGTCTAAAAGCTGCAGGAAGTAATGTTGAGTCTCAACTCGTGTTATTAAACTGATATTGATCTTGCTGCAGCTTTTGACATGGTTCATGACCCTTC
Organism: Lepomis macrochirus; assembly: GCA_024633595.2. NCBI lineage: Eukaryota > Metazoa > Chordata > Actinopteri > Centrarchiformes > Centrarchidae > Lepomis > Lepomis macrochirus. Next base: position 19,376,761 of record JALXJV020000020.1, on the reverse strand, counting down.
GGTTGCTCTGGAGACTGTGCTGTCATTAGGATTCCAGCGTGTGTTGACAAGTGGCTGTGACACCTCTGCTTTAGAGGGACTCCCTGTCATTAAACGGCTCATTGATCAAGTATGTATAAACTATACGTATGCATACATATTTGTATGCAGGCATATGAAAATAGCACATTTATTTATATGTGCTTGGTGAACAGCATGTGTCTCTCCAGTTTCACCACACTCTCCACCTTTTCTTCCACTCAACAGGCTAAAGGGAGAATAACCATTTTGCCAGGTTAGTACTTTTGCTTTAGTCTTGTATGTTTTTTTTTTCTCAATAGTTTATTTACTTTTTTTTTAATGCAGGAGGGGGTATTACAGAGAGGAACCTGCAGAGAATTTTAGAGGGGTCGGGTGCTCAAGAGTTCCACTGCTCAGCCCGCTCCACTAAGGATTCAGCCATGAAATTCAGGTTTGTTTAAATCCAGACACTGGGATCCCATGCTTGCATACATTACAATATGTCCTGCAACTATAAGGAATTAAATAATAAAGCATTTTATTTGTTGATGTGTGTCTGACAATATTTCTATGCGCAGGAATACCTGTGTGACAATGGGAGCTACTTTCTCAGCACCTGAGTACGGCCTGAAGGTGGCAGATGTGAGCAAAGTCCGCACTCTTAATGCAATAGCCAAAAATACCTTGTGAATGGGTACTGGCCAATCATGACAGACTGCAAAACAGAGACCTCAAATGTGATCCTGATTAACTATATGGATATGTCATCATTTATTTTCACTGAAGCTCAGAATATGTAGATATTTCAGAAGTGCTGTTTTTCTCCTTTTTTTTAAAAATCACTGATAAAACACTCTTTGTAAAGTTAGAGCTCGAGGCCGTGCAACTTTCTGGACTGGAATATGCAGTCTACCAAAGTACACCTGTACAACACACTAGATTGCTAAATTGTTAAATGACTATGTTTTCTAGTTGCCATAGAGTTGACCATATTTATTTACAGCAGTCTCTTTTTACATTGGACAATAATCTCTTTTTTTCAAGGACAGAAACACTGTGACTTATTTGTTTGCTCTGAATTTAATTAAAGTCTGAAATGAATTCAATCAATCATTCAGTACACTTTTCCTTCATGGTTGTCATATGTCTCTTACAATTATAATTCATGTAAGAAATTGGCTACTAGTGCAGAGCCATGCTTCATTTATACTAGTTTTAATTGTTGTTAATGAAGTTTAAGAGGTTAAAGAATCATGTGACTATCTTCATGTTCACTGATATGTAACCAGGCTGAAGTGGCTGTCAAATGAGTGAACCTGGTCTTTTAAATGGTGATTTAAATCTTACAGTGAAAACTGACCTCACAAGCAGCATTCTGGCTATACCCAAGTGACAAATGTGAGCGAGTCAGTGAACCTGTGATGTCATTAAGTAAAGGAGCAGATCAATAGACAGTCAATGGGTCACTGTCTTGGCATGATACATGAGATTATGTCACATCAGTGACAGTTTTGCCAACAACAGTTTTATACCCTGATTTTTTCCTCATGTGTTTACAACTACTCAGCCAATTACAAAGGTCGATTCAACTTGTCTGGGGAGAAAACAGCCCAGTAACAGGTTAACTTTCAGCATAAGACACACACTGAAGAACCTGTGACCCCATGCAGGCAAACATCCTGGGATTGTTGCAAGAAGCAGGTTTGCTGAGTCATCTGGATGACTAAGAAAACCCCAGAACCCCTTCAAAACTGGAAATTGGACTGATCTGTTCAGAACTTTACATTATCCAGTTACTTCAATAAACCTACTTTTTAGAAAAGGCCGGGGTCAGCTGTCATAGTATATTATTGATGTTTAATGTCTAATGTATGACAGCATTGTGGTTCAATATGATTCATGAACTGTTCCTGATGGGATGATTTGTTTTGGTCTCATTACGTTGTAGTCCAGTTTTATACATTGATTTAATTCTCTTCTAAATGCATGTGACAGCCACTAAAATATTAACTTTTGGAATAAATCTGTTTGACTTAACAAGCAGATATAGTTGAGTTGGATGTTTAATATTTGAGTTTATGCACAGAGATTGCCCAGTTTAGATGTTTCTATTTGTTACAGCAGTATAGAAGAATGAACATAGCAGCCTTACAGTATATATTGTTTGATTGAGAGTAGGCAAATTGTCTCACCTTTTTTATTAACCCTGGGCATAACGATGAATAAGCATATTTCTCAGAGCCCAAGGTGGTGTGTCCAAATGGCTTGTTGTTGATATGTAAGCTAGCCACTATTAACTGTCATCTCTAACCATGGCCCACTCTGTGGTTCCTTTTTGTTTGGCTTTTTTCATTAAAGTGACCTTTGCCTCTTCTAAGCCTGTAAATGTTGCAAATCAGACTTGATAACAGTTTTCAGTTAAATATTTATACACATGCCTGGTTTCAAACTGCTCTCAGCTGTAGTCTGTTACAAGCAGCAAATATTTATTTTAGCCATTTTTTCAAATACAAAATTACATTTTTTTACTCAGCCTTACCATCTCATCTTAGCCTCTCCCAGCTTCAGCCCCTGTTAAAGTACTTGCACTATACTGTTGTGTAGCAAGACTGAGCTGATACAGGTACAGGCTAATTCTCAGAGAACATGCTCACCTTTATGCAGCATAGTTCAATCAGATGCAGTTCACTTTGATTACGTTCGGGTTGTCCTCATGTCACATGGGTGTCCTTGGGGCTGCACACACAATGTGTAATCCAGCTTGTGGCCATGCGGTGTTATCAAACATGTAATGATTAACCATCACACAGACAGAGTAATATGTTTAAGGACCATCACAGTCATTGAAAGACTTTTCACACACATTCTTCACAGCCACTTCCCTTAGGGTTAGGGTTAAGATACTGAATGCTCTACCCTCCCTTTTAGGGATATATGATATATATATATATATATATATATATGTGGATAATTATCACATTCTTGCTCTTTATTAAAATACTTTCTATTAGATGTTGATTTTATAGATGTATATACATGAGAAAAGTGAGAGGAAAAAATGGACTGTGCTGGTCACATGACCTGCACAGGGCCCACTTAGCACACCTGTAAGTGTTTTTGTAATTTAACTGTGAGCCTGAAGAATCAATGGGTGACACGAGTTGCTCACAACAAAGGTAATAAAATCGGATCAGTATGCGGTAGTTTGTTTTTTGACTTTACATATATGTAATTATATTTGTAGCAATGTAAATTATTACATTACAATACAACAAGTCTACCTGTTTCATGCTGAGTATCCATTTTAATCTATTGCAATTTGATCAAGTTTTATCAACATGTTTGCTCTTTGCCACTGGGATAATCTCGTTTACAAGGTTATTAATCAGCTCTGGGTTTGTTTTGTTTTTTTAAGTTGTTTGATCAGAACTTCAATAAAACAATGCTGCTGATCAAGTGTCCCTCTTCCCTTTCTCAGTCTTCCAATGCAGACTGACTCACGGAAACACACCAGCAGCAGTCCTCTTTGTTTCCGTGCTTTGTGTTGGTATGTCTGGTAGAAATTTACCTCTGAAGCAGTCTTTAAAAAAATAGCCCAACATCAGCATGGCACAGTAGCACAAAAGTTGTTTTTTTCCGAGCTTATCCTTTTGTTTGAATTTCTATCAACAAGGAAAGTTAATCTATACTCCATCTCTCTTTGACTTGAATCTCTTGGGTACAGTGAGTATTTTGGTAGTGGAGTCCAGCCCTCCTCCTGATCAGAACAGGAAACAGACGGCGAGGGAGAAAAAGCCAAGCAGTCCTTCCCTCTCCTAGAATACCCACCAGTTAACATTTTTCACAAACATTCTTTTCAAATAACACTACACACTACAACATCTTCAAATAACACTACAGCATCACCAGCACCCTCATTTAAATGAAGGACCGCCTGAAATTAATCTGATGTTACTTGAATTCTGAAAAATTGGTCCAGAGAGAGTGAAAACATGCAGAGAAGTGGAAAAACAACAGGAAAAGGGGTAATGAGCCCACACCCTCCCTTTCTCTAAACACATTCCTTTTTTTAGTGGGCTGTCCCCCTAACACCAAGAAAAACATCTCTCTCTCTCTTTCCCTCTTATATGAAGGCATCTGCCCGAAATGTTGAACTTTAGACACACGTGAGTATTGAGGAGTGTCAGTAGACTGAGGCTGGATTTTCTCACTGAATTTAACAACATTTATTGAGTTTTCTCATTTACACATCAGGAGGACTGCATGTGCGCGCTTTTTGTAGGTAGGCATCAAATGAGCTACAGACGGCTGCTACAGCAGAGGGCGACCCTTAAGATTTTCTACCTGAAAACAAAGAAATCAAGTTAAGAATTAAAGCTGCAAGCAGCGTTTGGCGGGCCCTCGCACGTGTAGCGCGTCGGGGTGTGATGCGGCCGCGTTGCATATTCTGGAGCTCTGCTGGTGCGGCTATGAATTTGCTACATACGGATTCGGATGCTGCATGAAGGTGATACATGTCACTTCCTGTTTAAAACAGGTGGCACTATGACTGTGGGTAAATGTTGGCATGGACATGTGTTCAGGGCGGGACTCTTATTAAATGTGTAAAGTTCATAGACTGTATATAAAAATGGACGTAGTTATCCGTGACGTCACCCGTTGGTTTCTGAAGAGCAGTTTTGAAGCCCGAATTGGGGCGGAGCCGGCCGTCGCCATCTTGGCGCCGCGTCACCGCGCGTCACTCCCAGATAACCATAAATGGGCAAAGAGGCAGGTCATGGGTGGAGCTGAGGTGACGTGTTGCTGAAACCACTCCCACATAGCTCGACATGACCGAGTTAACTCATGCTAAGGAGCTAATGCTATATGCTATTCTGCGTTAGCAGAGGTAGCTTCTAAACCCCCGGTACTGTACGGTGGAGGTTGGAACCTGTGGCCGTTTTGGTAACGTTACCAGTTTATCGTCGCCAGCTCATCAAGGTAAGACATCGGAAAATATTAAAATAACTCACAATTCTGTTATTGACATTATAGTTTACCAGGGTTTAAATGCTTTTTAATATATAAATAAGGTAACGTTATTTTGCAACACCAACGTTAACAGTTAACTATGAATCAGTTATTAATTACATTAATTTTCACTTAACGTTACATCTCAAACGAACAATCTGAAGCGAATCAATTAACCCTTTTTTACATAACTGTAGTTACGAGTCGTTTATCTGGACGTCACCTCGGTATGTTACTTGTAATAAACATAATAAGCTAGCGGTAGAGTCCTTAGTTACATGATAGAACCTGTAAAACGTTAGCCATCGCTGTTGTCACGTTAATTAATTCCCCACACCGTTATATTGAGTAACGCTGCTGCTGTCGGCAGGGCTGTGTGGGATTATTGTCTGGAAAAGGACACTTGAGAGAGAAACTTTTTTATATTTGTCACAAGGTTCTAGTTGAGGATCTGATGCCTCCACGCCTGCTTTAACTGTAAGTAACGTTAACGTTAGTAGAACAACTTGGCTGCTGAACATTTGACAGCTGATAAAATTGTCTGTCTTAAGCAGACAACACAAAAACATTTAAAGACTGTCTCCTTTGTTCCATCTCTCCCACTTATGTAACATAATAGTGCTGTCAACATTAAAACACTGAGGCATCTTTTAGAAGAGCATCTCAAAAAATTAGAATACTGTGGAAAAGTTCATTGTGAGCACCAGAACCAGACAGAGATTACAGGCTTCAGAAACCTTTGCAGGTGTTTGAGTTAATTAGCTGTTTAGAGAGCTCGTCTCCATTTGACATTTCTGTATAATTTATAATAGAGAAATGTATTTTTTATTCTAAAATGTTTATATATTTAAACTGTAATCAAGATGAAAACAAAAAGGGTTTGAAATGCTTCACTTTGTGTAATGAATCTAGAATAGATCAGATTCACTTTTTGAATAGAATTGCCTTAGAAAATTTACTTCACAACAATATTCTATAATTAAAGACTCATCTGTATTTTTTATCTTTATATTTTTCATCACCTGAAGCATTTGCCTCCTAGAGTCACTCTGTGGATCAGATGTCCCACCTGGTGCCAGAGAGCTGCACAGACCTGGAAGCCTTGTTATTGTCGTGGAAGTCTGTATCTGTTGGCGTATCTGAAAGGCGTTCTCTCTTTCTGTTACTTTGAGTTGTAAATATTGTCCATATTTGTGTTATAGGTCCATTTAAAAAAGATATGGTTTATGCTTCACATTGTAATAAATCCTATATATATTAGCACTCCCTGTCTTTACTAATTACTGAAAAGCTAATGGTAAACCACAGCAAAAACATGAAACATTAAAACTGAACTCTTGCTAAAGAACATCAGTCTGGTATAAGTTAAAAAGTGAAAATACTCCCGAACGTTTCACATGAAATTTTGAAAAGTAATTATGCAGTATACTTCTGTGTGTGCAGGAGTATTTTTACTTTCTACCTTATACTTTAAGATAAATAAGGAGCCATACACCCAGTACCCATATACCGTATACCAGAGCCTGAAGTTTCTGAAGAGCGCCTTGTTTGCTGCTCTGATATAAGTCTAGTTCAAAACAGAATAATGTGGGCGCATCGAGACCATCCTGTGGGTAAGCGCTGAAACAAAGAATGATCTGCACTTCATTTTTTTTACTTTCTACTAACATGTAAATGTTAGCCTATAAATAACATCTTAATATTTCCATTTACAGCCATTAACTATAATATATTAAGTTTAGATCACACTGTTTAAAATTAAAATATGAAACTGATAATGAATGATTTTTTTATGTATAATTAGTTTTATACACATTATAACAAAGTATTCCAAATACAAAAGCAATAGTTTGACAAACAAATAAACTCTTGTCTTGCATTTATGAAAACAACAATATCAAAAGGTTACAAATGTAAAAGTAGTTTTATATGACTTAAAATGTGTTGAGAGTTATTATAATGATAGAGTCTGTTGATAAGAACCCAGTGTCATAAATTCACGTCAGTAGTGTTCAGGTGTTGTGAGTAAAAAGAAAAGCAGGAGCTGAAGAGCTGGAAGCTGGAGCTGTTTTCTCCTGAAGAGCTGGACACTGCTAATCACATCTGGAGGGTTCTGCACTCAGCTCCTCTGGTACCTGTAAAGACAACAATGGGTAGACAGTTAAGCAAATTTCAATCCACCAAACAAACTCAGAGGCGGCTCTCACACACCTAATTTCTCGACTTAACTAAACCATCGCCCTAGTTACAGCCCAGCTACCTGTCTGCAGGCAGAACGCGCATTAACGTTATATGCTGATAACAAGGTGGATGAAAATCTCTGCAGGTAACAGTTAGCCTACAACAGCTGTTCTGCCGAATTATGCATCCACCTCTTAAGCTCCTTAGCAGAAACGTCGCTGATCAAATGCAGTTTTCACCTCAGATTGTTTGCTGAATCTCAATGAATGCTACATCTGAGTGTAATAACTTATTGATGACATTACACTGCCTTTAATATGTACTCTGAATCAATCCAGAATAGTATAACGTTATAGTTATTAAACAGTAACGTTACACTCGGAGGTGCACGGCTCCCCTCGGGAGAGACAGCTAGCTCACATAGTGGCATCGGTGCTCCTCGGTGTGACAGTTTCAGGCAGCAGCTGCCCCTCGGCTCTCTGACTTTAAACCCTTCGTGTCCATCGGGTTGAGGAGCAGCCACTTCTAATAGTACCTGGCTAGTATCTGACAGTGATTCCGTTAACGTTACAGGACGTGGCTAAATCTCACATCGCCCGTTAGTAAAAGTTACCGTTAGCATAATATCAGCTAACTGAGCGCTGAGCTTTTTAACGTTAACGTTACTTACAACTTCACACAGATGCCTTTTTTCCCAAAGCATTATCACCCTAATGTCTAACACTAAGGTTAATCTAATAACGTTACATTTTGGCTTCTCTCTTCTTGCTGACTTGTCTTTGACTCATTAAAAGCTGTGGTTAAAACACACTAACTTACTTACTTCGTATATGGCTAATTAGCGTAACGACCTTACGTTAAACTAACAGGTGTTTCGGATTAACGAGTGGCCCTGTTAACTGGTTTCCGTCAGCCGAATGCGTCTGTGGTTGTCGTAGATACGGCAGCTGTTGAAAACAGGAATAGAATACGTAGGTGTCCCCTCGAATGCCTCTTTCTGTAGTTCTTCATTAAAAAGTCAAAACATACCTTTCTGATTCGTCTTTGGAGTCGTGTGTGTAAACCTGTCACGTACCGCTTTGTCACGCTTTGAACGTCGCTTGTTACAGAAAATGTTTAAAACAGGAAGAGCCAAGTTGCTCTTCCTGTGAATCTCAAACATTAACTCTAATAAATGTTCTAAATACACATGTTTATCTTTGGAGTCTGTGTCAGTAAACACTTGTCATGTAGAAAAACGATTCAGCCTTTTAAAACGAATAAAATAAAAATTATTTTTATCACGGAATTCGAACTCAGAGCAGTGTGGGAAAATAAATCAAAGTCGGATCAACACTCCACTAGCCTACGTTGGCATGACCTCTTGGGCCCCTGTCGGCGTGGCATAAAACAACGTCCACAGCAAACGGCCACCGTCACTCTTTAAGACGGGAGACACAGATCAACTTGTGACCACACTGTCTGTGTGAACCAAGACCAGCTGCAGGTCCGTATTTTACGTGTTCCCTTCACAACCAGCCACCGTTTAACACAGAGTTGTTTACAAGATGTGGATGGGCAATATTTATGTTAGTAGACTGCTCTGAGTTCGAATTCCGTGATAAAAATAATTTTTATTTTATTCGTTTTAAAAGGCTGAATCGTTTTTCTACATGACAAGTGTTTACTGACACAGACTCCAAAGATAAACATGTGTATTTAGAACATTTATTATGTTTGAGATTCACAGGAAGAGCAACTTGGCTCTTCCTGTTTTCAACATTTTCCGTAACAACAAGCAACGTTCAAAGCGTGACAAAGCGGTACGTGACAGGTTTACACACACGACTCCAAAGACGAATCAGAAAGGTATGTTTTGACTTTTTAATGAAGAACTACAGAAAGAGGCATTCGAGGGGACACCTACGTATTCTATTCCTGTTTTCAACAGCTGCCGTATCTACGACAACCACAGACGCATTCGGCTGACGGAAACCAGTTAACAGGGCCACTCGTTAATCCGAAACAACGGCTGTATGCAGATGCCTGTTAAATGTTAACACATAAATAAAATACAGGAATTTCACTCACCAAGTAGAACACGGATTTCCTGGAGGTTCTCTCTCCAATGAACTGCACAGCCTGCCATTAATCATCCGGTATCTGCATGTAGAAATGTCCAAAAGCCTCCAACAGGCTGAGCCTCAGAGCTCCGTGTAGCTGAGTGAGGCTAACAGACGGCGTACACAGTGCTAGGAGTGGCAAAGGCTAATGGTGCTTGTCAATCAAAGCGGCCACGCCCCTAATAATGCAGAACTTTAAGGCTTAATATAATTTAAGCAGGTGAGTTATAAAAAAATTCACCCCCCTCACAGTTGTCACGAAGGGCAAAATTAGCGATATGCACTAAAACCATTTTTTGAACCAGGCTGTAAACATGTTTTATTCTGCTGTAAAGTTGGGCTTTTTAACATGGGGGTCAATGGAGATTGACTCCCTTCTGCAGCCAGCCTCAAGTGGCCACTCGATGAATTGCAGTTTCAGACACTTCCGTTTTGGCGTCAAGCGGGAGACCGGAAGTTTGCCGCTTGGTAAAGTTTCGCACAGATGTGAGCATGTATAGTAAAGTTACAACAATTTCCTGGTCATGGCGAAGAGTAGATCTTTGACACCACGCTACGGACACGCCCATCGACGAAAACGCGCAGATAGCACAACTTTTCATCGTCAATGCCTTTAGAAGGCACCGCAGAAATTTGAAGTCGATCCGACAAAATCCCTAGGAGGAGTTTGTTAAAGTACGGCGTGTGTAAATCGTCCAAAAATGTCCAAATCAAAATGGCCGAGTCTCTGTCGAGTTTAGGGTATGGGTTCTTGAGGCTTTTTTGTGCGTCTGGACTTGATACACGTCCCCACCAAATTTCGTGAATGTAGGTCGAACATGGACGAGGGGCTAATTTTTTCCAATTTTCTAGGTGGCGCTAGCGAGCCATTTTGGCACGGCCATGCGCGAAACCAATTAAATACGAAATTTTTCACCACTCCTGACGTGTGCCAAATTTGGTGACTTTTCGAGCATGTTGCGGCCGCCAAAATTGAGCCTACTTTGCAGAAAAAGAAAGAAAGAAAAAAAAATCTTTCCAATTTCAATAGGGTCCTCGCACGGTTCGTGCTCGAGCCCTAATTAATCCATCTGCTCTTTACATTAATCTCGTACATCTCTTTTCTCTTCACAAGGAGGTTGCAAGGTCTGGTTTCTGCTTAAAAGCCTCATGGCTCAAAGTCCCTCAGTGTCACGTCCTGCAATTGTCTCTGGAGTGTGGGTGGACAGGGGAGAGAGTAGTAGCGCTTGAGTCGACCAGCAGTGAAGCCGAGGGCGAGAGGCGTCTGGTTGTCTAGTCATCTTAACTGCGACTGAAGCCATCAGTGTGGGCCATGTGTGCCGCAGCTCTGGAGGAGTACTGTGGGTCCATCTTCTGGGTGAGTTAAAAATATAAACATATGATCAATAACGTGTTATTATGGAAGATGGACACAAGAAAACCTTTACATTGTAATACAATATAATACCTCTGGGACTTTTATTTTTATTTTTAAGTATTGTTTTTTGAGACATGTTGGTTAAAATTATAGGTATGAAGTTAGGTATGTAGGTAGGTATGAAGGTTATTATATTATTGTTATAAAAATATTATATTGTGTGAAAAAGATGTTCAAACAATGTTTTATATTGAACTTTTATCTGAAAGCACTTTATATGTTTTCACCCCTGTGCACACCGAGCTCAGTCAGGCGATTGGCCAATAATGACTGTTAAGTAAGACATGACTCAGCATGTATGACAACTGCAGCATGGAGCTATAAATCTATTATTGTACAAAATTTTATATTTTTCTTCTGAACTGCAGGACAGTTTCTACAACAAGGCAAAGCGAGGCAAATTGTTTGAGCTGAAATGATGAATTGATTAATTTCTGTTTAATTATTGTTAATTGCTTGTCAGTCATTCAAACAGTCAAGACACCTGCTTTTCTTTGTAATGTTTCATTATTAAGACACCACCTTGGGCCTTTTCAGGCTTTTTAAAAACTTCTTTTGACGTTTTATAGACTAAAGTGTTCATTAATTATGAGCATACACATAAATGCAGTAAAGTTGAGGAAAATACCTTCACGTTAATAAACACATGAAAATGCAGTCCAGAACACATAAACACATACGCACATCTGAATGTAGTGCTAAAGCCTAATTTTCCTCCTGGAGCTTGTATCAAGAGCGTAGACTGGCAAATCAGTCTAAGCTTCACCTAATAACAGGTTGCTCACACAGCAGATGGCAAGTGCTTGAAACGCTAATTAAAGCTTTTAAAAGAAATTTTAAAGCTTTCAAACACCACAGCTTCTGTATTATGTCAGAGTATCTTGTTCTTATAACAAATTAAACTCCTTCAGTGTTCAACTCTTTTCACTCCACATTCCTGTTAGTCCCCATTGCTCTCTTCTCCGGAAGTGCACATTAAACATGCTGTCACAGCTGTAGGCAGGGACTTAAGGTTTAATCACGCGTGAGTCACTGTTGATTACTTTTCTAATCAGGGGAGGTGTGGTTTGTCCCTGTGGTGTAATATGGAGTGAGTGCCGGGGGTACATGGATGGGATGTGTATGTCTGCCTTTCTGAGATTAGGAGGGCAGCCCTTTTGTTGGGCTCTGACGTTCAGTGACAGGCTATCCTTGCGTGATATATTCTGTGTTTGTGTGTGCGCACCTCAGAATGCTTCATATCTGAACAGAGAAGACCCAGACCTCCCAGTATGTGTTGAGCAGACGGTGCTGGTCTGGATCCCACTGGGGTTCCTGTGGCTCTGTGCCCCGCGACACCTGGTGTCTCTCTGCCGGAGGACACAAGTGAATACAAGACACCTGTCCAAGCTCTACCTCTGTAAACAGGTAATGCACACAGCAAGAAAAAAAGAAACACACAGCACCAGTCATAATGTGGTGCTGAGAGGAGAAGAGGAAACTAATTTTAATTACTACTAAATACCAGCAGCAACTAAACCATGATTAAGACATCTTGGTCCAAGAGGTCAAAGATAAAGTGAATTCATTTCCTGTCTCAGTAGGCTAATTTTGTTTTTTGTTTATCATAAACATATTGGACCGTAACTGCCTCGTAAACTCGATTTGATGTTATAAAACCATCTTGTACATACACACTTCAGCAGGTGAATGTAAAAACAGCCATCTAGTGTCAAACATCATTCTGTAGAGTGAACCAGCAAATAATCAAAGTGATTTTTTTTACATTTAAATTTCTTTTTACCAGTCTGTCTTTTCACCCCTCAGCTTGTAGTGTCACTGTTGTTCCTGACGGCCATAACAGCCCTGGCAGTCACATTAGGAGAAGATTATGGCCCAAGCAAAGACCCACCTACAACAGTGAAACATCCTGCCGTATACTACGCAAACCCTGTCCTGTACGCTGTCACATGGGTAAATATAGCCGATTTCACATTTATATGTTGTTGCTTGAGATGGAAAGATGACATGTTTTCTATGTTCTGACATGTCGTCTGTTTTAGATCCTTGTGCTGTTGTGCCAGGAAGGAGTGAGGAGGAGGGAAGGAGCAGTAGATTCCGCCACCCTCTTCGTGTTCTGGTTGCTTCTTGTTCTGTGCGATGTCTTCCCTTTCCAGACCTTCCTACGAGAGGCACTCAACCTGGTAAGAGCCAAGGAGACATTAGATCAAGTTGGGAGCAAAGCATTAAGCTGGAAAAAAACTGGAATCATCATTTGATCACTCCTGATTTAAGCTCTTTATTTATCAGCAATTCACCATTCACTGTTGTGTCTCCTTCAATCATCTCCTGCATCATCTTTCTTTGACCATCAGGGAGAGATCACTGATGTCCCTCGTTTTTCCCTTTTCTACATTTCCTTTGGGCTGGAATTGATTGCACTCATTCTCTCTGCTGTGGCTGACATCCCTCTGGAAGCCAAGGAGCTTGTAAGAAAGGTATGTAAGCGCAGAGATGGAGGCATTTAAAAAAAATTATATTGCAAAATTCATAATTATTTCATCGTTCTTATCCACAGAATCCAGAGGCAGGTGCAGCTTTTTTGAGCAGAATCACTTTCAACTGGTTTAACAGGTAAATTAAAAGTTGCCAGAGAAGAGTCCCAGCAAACACCCACTAATGTTCGCTACAACGTCCAACTTTTTCTTGTCTCTCCAGTATGGTGCTGAAGGGGTACAAGCAACCCCTGGTTCAGGAGGACATGTGGGAGCTAAGTGAGGCAGATGGCACTGCTTACATCAACCAGCGCTTCCAACATTTCATGGAATCTGATTTGGGAGAAGCTCGGGTCCGGTTCCAAAACAGCTTGAAGAAGAAAGGTGTTGAGAGGGGAAACAAAGCCCAAGAAGAGGGCTTTCAAAATGGCCTTTCTAATGGTCTGGGGAAAGGTGTCAGTCAGGATGTGCTTATGATGGTAAGAATGGGCAGAGAAATACACTTAATACACACATGTACAGTACATTTTCTTGCACTTCAAATGGATTTTATTTTAAGAAGTGCTATTGATTGTCTGTCAGGTTCCCCAGATTTGTTCTTGTTAAATAGAGAATATCAATCTTTGCTCTAAGGCAATGTTAAAGCAATATTTTTCTTTAGGGGGAAAAGGGAAAGAAAGATGATGAAAAGAAGAAGAAAAAGGAGGAAAAGAAGGAGGAAGAATATCCCAATTCATGGATGATTACCACCATTTACAAGACCTTTAAAGGGATTCTGATTGAATCAGCCTTCTTCAAACTTCTTCAGGACCTACTGGCTTTTGCCAGTCCTCAACTCCTAAAGTGAGTAAAGTTAAGTAAAGTCAAATAAAACCCTCTCTATATATATGTTCACTGATTTCCTAAAGTCCTGTCTTTAAGCAGCTAAGCACAACACAAACCCTGAACCTGATAAGTCACTCTAAATGTCAACAAAGTTTATTTTTACTACTTCCCTCTGTCAGTATTCAGTTCAGTGCAATCATTAACTCAGGTTCATTAAACTAACAATTATACACAGGTGGATGTTGAACTGTGGCAGAGATGGCCACATGGAATTCAGGATAAGAAATGAGCATTTCTCACCTCAACACAGAGCACAAGATTAAATTAATTGTTTTAAGTTACCATTTTCTGACATTTATTAGCCAAACAACTTATTGATTAATTGAGAAAATAATTTCAGATTAGTCAACGGTGATAATAACTTTTAGTTGCAGCCCTATAGCCTCAATCAACAAGTAAGATCATGTGAGGCAATTCATTAGATTCACAGAAGGCATTTAAGAACTTTGTACATATGCAGTAGTAGGCCTACTCCCCAACACCTGTAAACAGACTTTGATGTGTAAAATAAGTGGAGTTCCCCTTTTAAAGCTCTTAACAAATAACTATTCACAACTTTTTGTTTAGTTTAAACATCAACCAACTCCAGGGTCTGCTGGGGGAGGGTAAATGGGAAAAAGCTGCAAAATGAAGGAAAGGAAAATAATACATTACATGATTGAAAGCTAAATAACTGCTATTAGATGCTGGAAATAACTTAATTGCAAGTGTTGAGCTGCCCCATTAATTTACTTTTTTCTTTACATAGATTGATGATCTCCTTCACTCAGAACAGCTCCAGGTATACCTGGGAAGGGTATCTGTATGCAGTGCTGCTGCTAGTGGTGGCCATTCTGCAGTCTCTGTTCCTGCAGCAGTACTTCCAGCGGTGCTTTGTGCTTGGGATGAAGGTTCGCACTGCCATCATGGCTGCCGTGTACAAAAAGGTAAAAATGTGACATCACAATTAAATTGTCTTACTTGACGTCAGACCGTGTCAAAAAAAGAAAACCACTTACCCTGCCAGTTCATGTCATAAGAAATAAATTACTACTTGTAGTTTTCAGCACTCAGCAAAGAGACTTGGCAGACCACATAATTGTCACTAAAAAAAGTAACATTTTCTGCGTGGGCTCAGTCACTCTTGTATCCTACAAGCTAAATGTTTGTTAAAAATTTAAAAAGACAGTGAGGGAGTTTTTCCTTCATTGGGGTAATATCATGTTTCCCCAGGTCAGGTTAGTATCATTGACTGAGCTGAAGAAAGCCAAAGGTGACAACCTCTGTCTCTTCTCTCTCTCTGATGGTTCACTGACTGACCCAAGGTCAAGATTGTTATCATCTTTATTTATTTTCAATACAGACAGACTGACTAGCTCACTTCAGAATATTATGTGTGTGACCTCCAGCTCCCAATGTAGCTTATATAATGCATTTTAACGACTGTTGAAGAATTGTTGTGAGCCAGGTTCAGGTGTGAAGGAGTTTTGGAGACTGATGGAGACTTATGGGGATAAATATTGTGCACCAAAATGGATTCTTCAGATTGTGGTGTTGGCTAGGCATTATGTTCTCACAGTGTATGCTAATGCTATGATCTTCCTGGCTAGGCTTTAATTAGTTCCCACGGGACTTCAGCGCGAGACTACAGCTAGCCGTCTAAAACACTATTTAGGGGAATTTAAACAATGGCTAACTTGCTAAACGCATCTTGTTGTCATGTAAGAGCCCTGTTCATGTTGGAAAGACATTTTAATTGCATTTTGTGTTGGTTCAGAGGCACAAAGACACTCTTTATGTAAATGCCCACATAACTGCCGTTTTAGCTATGTGGGAGCTCTGGACATTAACTGTAGCAGCTCTGTGTTGCAAGCAGCAATCCAGCTCGTTTTTTTTTCTATAGACAGTACTCACAAAGGTATAACGATCGAGATTAACTTAAAAATTGCCCGGAGTTCTCCTTTAACAATGCTGCAATGTAAGTCATCTTGAGTTTTCCTGAGATCTCCTTCTAAGGGTCAACATGGTCACCAGAATTTTCATAACAGATATAGCTGTGCCACCAAGAGCCGCCCGCATTTGCATGAAGTTTAAGAAAATTAATTAGGTTTTTATTGTCTCTGTAGCTTTCATCATTTGGAATAATTTCAACTCTCGCCAAATTTTCCTCCTCTTACTTCCTCCCCATCTCCATCTCTCCCTACAATCCCCTCTTCATCCCTTTTCCAAGGCATTGGTGGTGTCTAATGAGGCTCGTAAAGAGTCAACCGTTGGGGAAACGGTGAACCTGATGTCAGCAGATGCCCAGCGCTTCAATGATGTGACCAACTTCATCCACTTGCTGTGGTCCTGCCCTCTGCAGATCATCCTGTCCATTGTTTTTCTGTGGCTTGAGTTAGGACCTTCTGTGTTGGCAGGACTGGCAGTCATGGTGCTCATGGTGCCGATCAATGGACTGCTAGCAACCAAGGCCCGAAACTTCCAGGTCAACAGAAATGCACACACATCCGGGATAGTTGTTACACCTTTAGAATATAGTGCACTGTACAGAACACTACAACTCCCATTTTTAGTTTTAAATTTTAATTACAGCCTAAAATACTTATGACACCAATGACATGAGAAATATGGTGCATTAAACACAATTCACCAGGATTGACCTATTGAAAGGTTAAGGTAGTGAAATGTTAGCAAACTCCTGGTACAGTCTCCTTCAAAAAGTGAATAAAAACACTACAAAAAATATAATATTAGTTGTGGCACGGTGGCATACCTGGTAGAGCATGCACCCATGTATCAAGACCGAATCCACTGCAGCGGCCTGGGCCCTTTGTTGCATGTCATCCCCTCTCTCTCCCTTGCCTTCGCTATCGTCTTTCTCTACTGTCACCGTCAAATAAAGTGTAAATGTCCAGAAAAGTCTTTATAAAATTATACTTTTTTACGTCATTTTTTATGTCTGATATATTGGAAGGGTCACAGGGCGTTTACAGCGCTTCTCTGACAGTTCTTTATCACATATTCCATTCTTTGTTAACATTTATTCCTGTTATTATTTTCCACTTGGCCTTGAATTTTGAGCAGTCTCCATGGATTCCATTGGACTTGTGCTGAAATGCTCTGCTATATATTGAACTCCCCTTAAGAAACAGCAGCAAGAGTGAAGCTTTATCAACTCTTGACTGTTTATTACACTGTTTATTTAAACAAACAATTACTAAAGCCACAGAGCCTGAGAAGCCTCAAGGACACTCTGTTTACAGGAAACGTCTTCCTGGCTGCATCAGATTATTTTTCTGTATTTTCTGTTGAAAATGAACAGTGAGCCGACGTCCTTGCTGATTTATATGTACTCTTTTCAGATAGAGAACATGAAGTTTAAAGACAAGAGGCTGAAAATCATGAATGAAATACTTAACGGGATCAAGGTGAGCACCCTTATTCATTCATTTCATAGTTAATAGTCCACTGTCAAAGACAGGCTAATTGGTGTGACCACCTCTTGTGTAAAAATAGTTGGTGGAAGTGAGGACTTGTTCTGAGGAAAGGCTTTTATGTCTCAGGAAAAAGCTGAAATTTTAATCCGGCAGTGTTTTCTTTTAAACTGCATCCACCACCTGTGGTTTGTTTATACTGACTACATAAAAGGTATGAATGCTATACCCCACCCCTTCCTTTTCCGTGTCTTCCACAATGCCCTCTACTCCCTCCTCCCTCCACTTCATCTTTTGCCTTGCACCAGATTCTGAAGCTGTATGCATGGGAGCCATCCTTCCAGACGCAGGTGGAAGGCATTCGGGGCCAAGAACTGAATGTCATGAGGAAGTTTGCCTACCTGACGTCTGTCTCCACCTTCATCTTCAGCTGTGCTCCTGCTCTGGTGAGTGAGTCGTGTATATGATGCACATCTCCAAGTCAGGCTCAATCAAATATACAAAGTACTGTGTTTTATTCTGTGTTTTTAGCCAGGCAGGACTTGTTTATTCAATGACACACACTTGAGTTACAGTAACTTCATGAATCTGTACCTGACGAGGAGCCAAGCTGGGCTCAAAACGTTGTGCTCTTGAATGAATGGAAGAATGGGAGCACGCTGCAGTGTCCTTGTGAAACAGATCATACCTCCTTTTTGGACTCAGCACCTGGACAAAGTAGAGATGCAGCTATCAGAATGTTTGTCATTTAACATAGTTCAATGAGATTTAGTGCAACTCCCCTTAATGTACAATCAAATAAAATGGTTAAAAAATAAGCAAAAGAATTGACAGAAACTCAAAAGAAATCTGGGAGCAGTAATAAAAGATGTTGCATAAATAATGTTGCACTCAGCTGTGATGTTGCATAGGGTGAAGGCTAAAAAGACAACAAATCACACGTTTATACAGTAAATGTATTACATAAGTTCTAGTTGGATATTATTGCATTCAGCCATCATATTGCAAGTAGTCCCTAGTTCGCTTCACAGTTTTTTGGCACGTGAAAAGAAACTGTTTAGGAGTCTGGAGGTATGTGTCTTAATAGACCAATAGTGTCTCTCCGAGGGCAACAGAATGAATGAGTGGGATGAGTCCTGGCTTATGTTTGTGGCCCAGTGGAGACATCGGATTCTACATGTCAGTGAGAGAGCACAACTCTCATATATGCTTCATGTATGAATCAGTAGGTCAAAGATGGTCTTTCATTTCTTTTTTGCAGGTTTCTCTGGCCACATTTGCAGTGTTTGTAGGGGTGAGCCCGAACAACGTGTTGACTGCTGAGAAAGCTTTCACTTCCATCTCTCTTT
Source organism: Lepomis macrochirus (assembly GCA_024633595.2). Taxonomy (NCBI): domain Eukaryota; kingdom Metazoa; phylum Chordata; class Actinopteri; order Centrarchiformes; family Centrarchidae; genus Lepomis; species Lepomis macrochirus. The sequence goes on along the minus strand of JALXJV020000020.1, from coordinate 19,357,930 downwards.
TCAACATCCTCCGATTTCCCCTGGCCATGCTGCCCATGCTCATCGCTGCCATTGTGCAAGTAAGGGAATTACAACACACAGTACATGCTCACATGACAAATTTATACTAAAAGCCCACTAATCTGTTTTTTGACACTTCAGACGACTGTGTCTAGGAAGCGCCTGGAGAAGTTTCTGGGAGGTGAAGACCTTGAAAGTGACATTGTGCGCCATGACACCAGTTTCAGTATGTTTACCATCAGCATTTACACCTGTTCCAGTGCTGAGCAGTGAAGCTTATTCATCAGTTTGCTGGTACATGCAAAGTACATTTGTCCCCTCTTGTCCATCTGTTTCCATCTAGACTCTGCTGTTAGCATATGTGATGGTTCCTTTGCTTGGGAAAAAGAAGCTGAGCCTCTGCTGAAAAAGTATGTTTGATGTATCACAAACACATTTACACATTTGGATATTTTGCCACAATTCTGACATGGTTTGGGGTTTTTGTTTTGTATTTCCTGTTTTGTGGTGATGTCTTTCTGTTCATATTTTTCAACTGTAACCGCTCTGCCTCCCGTCTTATCCCTTGAGTTCATTTACTCTGCTAGCACTGTTGCACGCTGAAAAACATTTTACTTGTCCCTATTTTACAATACTAAACATATCTATTCTGTGTATGTTTGCCAGTGTGTCCTTGGATATCAAGCCAGGTCGACTGGTAGCAGTAGTGGGAGCTGTGGGCTCAGGAAAGTCCTCTCTCATGTCAGCCCTCCTGGGAGAGATGCACAGCATCAAAGGCTTTATCAACATTCTGGTGACACCTGATTTCTGTCTTTATATCTGTCTAAATATAGTTAGTGTTTAGCCAAGGACATAATGTGATTGTTGTTGTTCCACAGCAGTAATAAAGGAATATTTTTTCCACTTCAGAGCACAAAAAGTGATTCAAGAGCTCTTTTCTTATACCTGCAAGCCCTTTCATTCCAAATCCAATTGACCAATCTTTTGAGAAACCTGTATTTTTGTTTTTTGCTAGAATGTTTTTATTGCAAATAAACACTGCAGTTAAGTTCACCTTAGAGACTGCTGCAAACAGTGTGGAAGTCTACAGGACAAAGGTGCTCAAAGAACCAATTGATCCATATGGAACATGGAATAGCTTGAACCTTTTTAACTCACTGAGAAAAGCCAATGCTGCTGAAGCATTCTGAGTTCTTCAAACTGTTAAATAATGCATTCCAATAAGGCTTTCTAAGGTTTTCTATAAAAACCTTAGTAGTTAAATGGAAACCTGCATGAATATCTTCTTCCAAGGCAGGCGGCTGGACAACAGTGTGGTTACAATAAACTCTGTGCAATTTCTCTCTGTCCAGGGTTCCCTTGCCTTTGTACCACAGCAAGCCTGGATCCAGAATGCCACTCTGAGGGATAACATCCTGTTTGGCTCTCCTCATGAGGAAAAGAGGTTCCAGGAGGTGATACAGGCCTGCGCCCTGGCCCCTGACCTGGAGCTGCTGCCTGGAGGTGACCTCACTGAGATTGGGGAGAAAGTAAGATTCAAAGATTTAAATATGATAATCATGGGAGTTCTATTGCTGTGCGTGTCTCATCCTGTGTAAACACACTCTAAATGGTCAATGAGAATATAATTATAATTGAAGATGCAAAACCAGTGGCAAGTAATGCCCCTTATTTTGAAAGACATGATCAATGTTAGTTATTGTTCAAACCGTTCTCGACTGCCACTGTTTTTGCATCATTTAGCCCATTCCCTCGAAAGCAGGTTTACTTGCATTACATTGTTTTTGAACTGTCGTGATCTCCAGTCTTTTTAAATATAAAACCAACTTGCAGAGACAAATCCATGAAAAAGAACATAATGTCTGGTATTTGGAACATTTATTTTTTTTCTCAAGGTTGTGATATTGTTGCATAGAAACATAGTTCTGGTACAAATCGAAAAGGTTGAAAATATAGATGAACATAGATGTAGCTTGGTGTGAACATTCAGGTCTAATATTGTCTGTTTTCTCCTATCACCTCTGTCTTCAGGGCATCAACCTCTCAGGGGGTCAGAAGCAACGTGTGAGCTTGGCCCGAGCAGCTTACAGTCAGGCTGATATTTATCTTTTAGATGACCCCTTGTCTGCTGTGGACTCTCATGTAGGAAAGCATCTCTTTGACAAAGTGATTGGACCCAATGGACTACTCAAAGACAGGGTTTGTGCTGAACCTACATTAATGCACTGATAAGTTTTAAATGGTTCACTTCAAAAGAGCTACTAAATGAATTTGATATCATTTTAAGTAACGTATTATGTAGCAGTGGTAGAAGGCAGTTCAGAATACATTCATTTTAAACACGTAACAACAATATATTTAATAAATAGGTATCAAAAGAGATTAATAACATTGTGACATAGTGGATTTAAATTATTCCATAGACATGCTGGTATACTAATAATAATTTTTTACTGCTCAAAGTGAATTGTGATTTCACAGCTGAGACCAAGTGTTATCTGTACAGACTCGTATACTGGTGACTCATGGAGTGAGTTTCCTGCCATACGTAGACGAAATAGTGGTCTTGGTGGATGGAATGGTTTCTGAGGTTGGAACCTACAACAGCCTTCGTGCCAGCAAAGGAGCCTTTTCTGAGTTTCTAGACACATACGCCAAAGAACAAAGTAATCAGACCCATTCAGAGTCAGGTAATTTTACCTTTTTTCACTGCACTATGGATGTAAGCTGCACCAAATGCTGCCCTTTTCTAACATAATCAATCACAGTGGGTGATGTCTGCATATGGGTTACTATGTGATTATGAACTATACATAGCATGGAATTATTTAGATGTATATGCAGCAATGATATTTTTTCATATTGATGTAAAGAAATGTGTATTTTTGTTATAATGGATTTCAATTTCCTAAATGTACTGTGTGAGTGTACTGTTTTCCATATTTGTAAGACAACATGTATAATATGTGACCAGATACAGATCATTGCCGGGACATTGCAGAAGTAGATCTCATTCCTGAAAGAGAGGACACTCAACCTGACTCTCCTTTGGAGGATTCGGTTTCTGTCACACTGAAGAGAGAAAACAGCATCCACCGCAGCCAGCGCAAGGGCAGGTTAGAGCACGGTGAAGGGGTGGGTGACAACATAGAGAAGTGTGTGGGTGTGGGTGTGTGCGTGTGCGTGTGCGTGTGTGAGGATCATGTGGGGGTGCTGGGCTTCTTGTAGGTCACATGAGCAAGTCACCACTCCGTCACCATTATTACAAACCATTAAATTAAAATGTTGTCTCATAGTATTTCTTGTCTTCATGCACAGCATGAAAGAACAATATTTTAATCACCTGCTAAGTAATTTGGTCTTTCTATCATTTTTTTGTCTTTCTATCTAGTGTCAGACTAAGAAAGACTAGTTCCATACGAAAATTAGAAGATGTTGGTCAATCAAAGAAAGGCCAGAGGCTAATAGAGAAGGAAACAATGGAAACAGGACAGGTAATCTAAGTTCTTGGTTCGCCTAAATACCTTTTGTATTTATAACACAAATTACACACATTTTGCTGAGCCTTTTTTCTTTTCTATTCAGGTGAAGTTCTCTGTGTACCTCCAGTATATGCGTGCCATGGGCTGGGGATATGCTGCCATGGTCTTCCTGTTTTACTTCATACAGAATATTGCTTTCATCGGTCAAAACCTATGGCTGAGTGACTGGACCAATGATGCAGTGGAGTACTACAACATGACATACCCTAACTGGAAGAGAGACACCAGGGTGGGAGTGTTTGGAGCTCTGGGAGTGGCTCAGGGTAACTGAACCAAACTCATTATGATCTGTTTTATTTAGCAGATGTTTTCAGAATTCTGTCAGTTAGCTTCAAAGCTGAAGTTTATTTCTCTTAGTGACAGTTTTGTCTATAAAATGTCAGAAAATAGTCATCTAACATATTGTATTAAAAGAATAGTTTGCATGTACATTTATTCAATTTTTTGGCTCAACTATTTAAATAAGGCCAGGAGGTTATTAGCTCAGCTTATGCCACATAACTTTACTTAACGCAAAGACATCAAGAGTGGAATAAATCTTCTCGTCTAACTCTCAACAAGAAAGCAAATAAGCGTATTTCTAACAATCACATGGAACCATGGAAGTTTTTTAGCAATTCACAGTAATTGATGTACCACCAAAAGATTGTTTAGCAAAAAGCAGAACTTGGTGCGTTGTAGAAGTGCAGAGGATTTTATATTTAACAGTGAACAGGACAAAAGAATAGATGATAGCATTAAACCTCAGAGAACATCAGAACAGAAGAACTTGAACCGAGGAGGTGCCGCTGTCATGTTAGCGGAAACCTCTGAAACTGTTGACAGCTAGCATACTTTTGTCTAATCTTGAGGCTTGTCACTAGAGGCAAGTTTACGTGCTTTCCCCCTAAGATTCTAGGTTCATGTTGAAGCCATGATTGAATTGTTCATGCTGACAGGCATAGTAATATTGTAGCTGTCTTTGTTTCATTGTGATGATAGCACCAGTTGCTTTGCTACATGCATTTCAACTGTTATTTCACAAAATACTTTTTGGAGACCTTGCAGACTAAATCAATTTTCTGTCCAGTCGATTTTTTTTTCAATATGATGTGCCCTCTTTGAGTACATCCATCTAGATGGTACATGTGAGCTGATTATGGAGCCAAGCCTTACATGTAGATGTTTCTTATTACCTGGTTTTTGTTAGTGTGGGAATATTTAATCAAATTGATATTTGTAACAGAATCTTACTATAATGTCTTTTGTTTGTTTTTTGGAAATCATTTTTTATTATTATTATTTTTTATAATTAAAGATACATAACTAAACAAATTGATTAACATTTAATAGCAACTGAACTGGTCAAGAAGAAATATACTACCACTGCTACAGTATCACTACTAATAATAATATTGCTAAAAAACTGGTTTTATCCATCCTCTTGTCAGATATTAGGGAATACAAAATGTGAATGACTGAAGGTCACAAAGCCATAATTTAATTACTGTCAGTTCTTTCTTGGTTGTTAGCCTAATTACTTTTTTGTTGACAGTCAAAAGTGATTTAACACCTGTAATATCAAGGAGAGTTGTGAGCCATGCTAAGAATTTTCTGTAGTTCTTGAAATCCTCCCTACAGCGCTGCTCAAGTTTATTCACCTCTTGGAGCTAATCAGCTCAGGATCTTTCCCAAACGGACATGGTGCTCATTTTAGTATCTGTAACTGATTCGCTTTCAGGTGAATACAGTAAAGAGCACTTAAGTTCTTAAGTATGGGGGACTATATTCTTTTCAGTGTAAGATGAGAAACAATGCTGTTACAGAAATCCTGCCTGAAAGTAATAAAAGCATCCTGACTAGTAATGGACAATTTTTATAATTAGAGAAAAGTGCACTTGAGTCTTAAGTTTGAACTTTTCGCCAACCTAATTAATGCTTCTGAGCAAAATGGATTTCACTGGGTGAAGGTGTAGTTATTTATTTTAGAAACTCTCTCCATTTATGGCAGGCGTCTTTGTGTTCCTTGGTACACTGCTCATGGCCAATGCTTCTGTCGCTGCATCTCGCATCCTGCATACGAGGCTGCTTAACAACATACTGCGAGTTCCCATGGTGTTCTTTGACACCACGCCCATTGGAAGGGTGGTCAACCGATTTGCAAAGGTAGGATTTATCAATAACATTTTCTATTTTTTCCTAATTTTCCTCTTTTTTGCTTTTTGTTCTTGCTTTCTGAGGTTCTGATATGCAGTATATTCATAAGTATAATTTAAGAGAGATCCCAAGTCTGCAGGCGTTAATGAAAAATAGAGGGATCCATTAAGATTGGATTGTTTTAATCCGTTCTCTTAAAGCACTTTTATGTTACTTTTAACAAAGACTAATTTTCCCATCACTGTTTCTAAAGGACATTTTCACAGTGGACGAAGCTATTCCACAGTCCCTCCGCTCCTGGCTCATGTGTCTGCTGGGCGTACTGGGGACACTATTTGTCATTTGTCTGGCCACTCCTTTTTTCACCATCATCATCATCCCTCTGGCCTTGGTCTACTACTTTGTACAGGTAAGTTTGCCAAAATAGTTGAATACTTGTAAAGTACTTATAAGACATTGAAGTAAATAATGTTTGTTTCTTAAAAACCCAGAAAGGAATGCACACAGTGAAAATGAGAAAGTCCTGTGGTTTTTTAAAATAGAATCAGATGAAACGCTCCTCTTCCTCTCTCTCTACCCCTAGAGCTTCTATGTAGCGTCTTCAAGACAGCTACGTCGACTGGACTCAGTGTCTCGCTCTCCTATATACTCACACTTTAGTGAGACGGTGTCGGGTTTGTCAGTGATAAGAGCCTACGGCCATCAAGGAAGGTTTCTTAAACACAACGAAATAACTATTGATGAAAATCTCAAGAGCGTTTACCCATGGATAGTGTCAAACAGGTCAGACACAAATCATCAACACATCCAAGCGTGTTCTTTTTCTAATTGGGTTTTCAGTTTGTAAATGATGAATCCTGTATGTGTGTGTTTGATCACTCTGCAGATGGCTGGCCATCCGTCTGGAGTTCCTAGGAAACCTGGTTGTGTTTTTTGCTGCTCTGTTTGCCGTCATTTCCAGAAAGTCTCTGGAGAGCGGCCTGGTTGGCATGTCTATATCCTATGCCCTCAATGTCAGTGACTGATACACACACACACACTCTGATGTTAATAGAAATAATAATTAGTCTTAATGACGATAATGATGACAGGTATAAAAATGCTAACAGCAAAACACAATCCTCTCTTCTTTTGGGGCTTTTCAGGTAACCCAGACCCTCAACTGGCTGGTTAGGATGACCTCAGAGCTGGAGACTAATATCGTAGCTGTGGAGAGAGTGAGTGAATACTCTGAGCTTGAGAATGAGGTATGTTGAAATGAAAGCTTTTCTCTACATTCTAAAACTACTATAAAAGGCCAGACAACTATATCAAATTTCCACCATTTCCTTGAATTTGGTTTGTACTTTAATTGCTGACATTTAGTTGTTGAGGTTTAAGAGCTTGGCACATTATTTTTCCTTTGATTCCTTTCATTTTTCTTTTATAAATGTGATGACCTTTCACATGTTCTACTTTTGGTACAGAGGCTTATAGAGAATTTTAGTGTCTTGAGAAGGTGTTATTTTGCCATTTAACATGCTTTCCTTTCATATCAGGAATAGACAGATGTGTCAGAGCTTACCTTGGCAACTTCTTTCTACAGGCTCAGTGGGTAACTGACACTCGGCCTCCAGAGAAGTGGCCCACTGCAGGAAGGCTACAGTTTGAAAACTACATGGTCCGTTACAGACCTGGTTTAGACCTGGTGCTACATGGAATCACCTGTGCCATCGACAGCACTGAGAAGGTCTGTGTGCATGTCTATACCTGGCGGTGTGTATGACTAGCCTGTATCAAAAAAAAAAATATATATATATATATATTATATATATATATATATATATATATATATATATATATATATATATATATATATATATATATATATATATATATATATATATATATATATATATATATATATATATATATATATATATATATATATATATATATATAATAAAATAATAAAACTAAACACTTCTGTTTAGTTTTGCTGTTTGTATTTTTCAATCAGCTGTCACATGCTCATGCTGTACATAACTATTAACATTAAACCTACAAAACCTGAAAAATCAGTCAACAAGAGGTTTGACACTGGCAAATTTGTACCTTTTTAACTAATTTTAGCACTACCCTACAAACTCAAAAGGGCTGTTTATATTACAGTGTCTTTACGATGGTGAAGCCAGTGGTCTAAAAGAAAATTACCTACATCTGAATTTCTTTTTAGTCCTATCTCACTTTGTGCCTTTCATCTTTGCCAGGCAATATTGATGGTTTGTTTACTCTAGTCTGAACTCAGATTTTTCTTTACAGCACACTTGACTGAAGTGGCCACGTTTATTTTTACCTTTTCTGGTGATGAACCTAGAATCTCTCATCAGTCGGGGCTTTTACTATATTTGCAGTGTGCACACAGGCTGACCATAACCCCTATATAGGTGCTTTATATACAGGCGCCCTGTAAAAACACATTTCACAAAACACAACAGTTTTTCAGAAAATACGACATTTCACAAAACACGTCAACATTTCAGAATACGGAAAAGGAGCAGTTCAAAACATACTTGATGGTTTGGACAGCTGATTTGACTTTCACAAACTCAGTGTAGCACACATAGCCATGTGAAAAAGCTTCAAATTACTGCTTTAAATTTCTAGTTTTGTAGAAATTTTACATTCAGATACAGGTGGTTGGTGGTTATAGGTTATAAAACATATGAAATGATGTGTCTGCCATTATGTTTAACCCTACATGCTGTCTGTCATTGCATCCAGATTGGTATAGTGGGCCGCACGGGAGCTGGGAAATCAAGCCTGACCAACTGCCTGTTTAGAATTATTGAAGCTGCTGAAGGTCGTATCCTCATTGATGATATAGATATTTCCACAGTAGGTCTGCATGACCTCAGAAACAGGCTGACGATCATACCGCAGGTACACACCTAAACGTTCTAACTCTAATCTACACACAGCATTCAGCTTTTAATGGTACACTGACCTATCCAACCCTATGCGGGCAGGATCCCGTGCTGTTCTCTGGGACTCTGAGGATGAACCTGGATCCTTTTGACAAATTCAGTGATGAGGACATCTGGAGAGTGCTGGAGCTCTCTCATCTGAAGGAGTATGTAGCGGGGCTGCAGGAAGGATTACAACATGAAGTCTCAGAGGGGGGAGAGAACCTCAGGTGGGCCATAACAATAAATTTACTCTTTCACAAGATGAGGCAAATAAGAACTTCTGAATACTATTACTTGCTCTATGTAAACCAGTTTACTTTCAGTTTGGTCTTAAAAATACGGTACACACACTCACATACTTAGTTCGTGTTGATTCATCTGCAAACATTTAATGTGTAAATCTGCCGCAATTCCTCCTAAGTACATTGTAAATGTCGTTTCTAATACTCTCCATTCCTCATTTGTTTTCTATTGCATTCAGTATTCATTGCTTCTGTAATTCCCCCTCTCCCCTTAGGTACAGGACTCATTTAAATAAATTTAAGTCTAATCTGAGTAGTGCAAATCCTACCCGAGCAAACACACCAAGACATTTTGAAATCATAATTAATACCCTGTTCTATCCCCCCAAACCAGTACAAAGCTGAGTAGTAAGTGTAGTGGACAAGTAGATCAGTTCAAGTGGACTAGTGTACTCACTCACTCTTGACTGACTACTTTGGGATCAGCGGTGGCTGTGGAGTACACAATTTCCATGCTCAAGTAGTCTACAGCTTCCTGTTCCTCCCTGTCTCTCACCTCCACTGCTTTCTCAACAACCTGGTCTGATAATGACATAGGGAGAGATTATTAGAAATAATTGGGTGGAGTATTCACATGATTATAAACAAAGATCCAGAATTGTTGCAATTCCCTGACGAAGATGTGCAAAAGGCTGTACAATTTAAATGATACCATACCGGTCATGACCAATAGTTATTCAGCATTGAGCTCAACGTTCACTGTTTTTTCATTGGATACTCACTCACTATCTATTCAGTTCATACAGATTTCAAGTATCCAAATATTGATGATGATCAATAAATCACCTTTCTGTTTTTCAATCAATGTTCAGAGTAATAGACGGAGTAATAGACCTGTGTATAGGCAATGAAATCAATGGTGTGCTTGTTTGTTTTGGGGAATTTGATCTACAGTTGACCTCTGCATGTGCCTTCCGCATGAAGATGCATGCTTCGTGGACATCAGCACTCAACAGTTTGAATATACTGTAGGTGGAGAAAGGTCTGAAGTAGGCTATATGTAGGGTTACCCACACATAACAGAGATCCATACCATATATATCATAATATCTACGTCATACCTGAAAATAAACATAAGACAACTTTGTTGCCTGCTCTTGGAAATGTATTTGGAAGTGTGTTTTAAGCAAGAACTTATCACTTATGTACATTTGTGGTTTATTGTCATCTCTGTGCTCCAAAAACACAATTTTAGCATTTTATTCTCTTGCTAGTGTTGGGCAGAGACAGCTGCTGTGTCTGGCCAGGGCACTGCTGAGGAAGTCTCGGATCTTAATCCTGGATGAGGCAACAGCAGCTGTTGACCTGGAGACAGATGACCTGATTCAGAATACCATCCGCAAAGAGTTTTCACACTGCACTGTCCTCACTATCGCCCACCGCCTGAACAGCGTTATGGACAGCTCCAGGTGAGTTAAGCTGGGCATGTTCACTGTATGATTTGAGCCAGTTTCGATTTACTTGTACAGCAGGAGTTAAATAACATTTCTAAAATCGTACAGTGTATGCCCAGTTTTAGTGTCCTATAAAATGCTTTTACAAGTTGTCTCAGCGCTCAATTCGCTCCTGTCAATGGCAAGTTTCTTTCTTCCTGCACTAGTTTTGTTCTGCGCATGGTGTGGAACCCACAAGTGGCTTTAAAACTCAATCCGCACCACTGATTGTCAGACATTATTCATGCTATGTTACACAAGGGGTAATTCCTCCCAGTCTGAATACATACAGCATTTATAAGAGTGTTATTTGACAAATTAATCTATACTCAAGGTCCACCTACTCACCTTTTCCAGAGGTGTCATGTTTCAAAGGAGTCAGTCCATTCATTTGGGCATTCTAGGACCTTCTGTCCATGTTGGCCTGCCAGTTCATTCTTGACCTTGAAAACCTAACTCAGTTGTCATGGAAATGTATATGCTCAGTCTTTCCATTATTCAACTTTGATTAGATTTTTTGTTATATTTAGAGCATTGCCTTCTATTTTAGTCCTGATGGCCACAGCTGTGCGGTCTAAACCAGCCTCCATGCACATCTGTACAGAAAATCATACATGAAAAGACATACAAGACTTCAAAGTCTCCAATGGCCTTGAATTTGCCTTGATCTGCAAGCAGCACCATAAACAAAGAGTATAAGGGTGAGAGGTGATGTAGAAGGCAATGCATTTAAAGCTTTGAGCTCTCCCTCATGCCACCTGCAGATTAATATTAAATATTTTCCTTTTTGCAAGTGAGGGGCTTCAGCTTATATTACGTTTTGTCACAATTTAAATTAAAATATTAAATCGTATCTATAAAATAATGCAGACAACAATAACAATAATTTAAACTTTTAAATTCTGCAGCACATTGTCAAAGTGAACAGCTTGCACATGTTGGGGCTGATCTTAGAGGAACTATGTACATGCAGTTGTCGTTGTTGTTGTTGTTGTTGACAACACCTGTACTGGAGCACTACCAGAGAAGAGGAGTTGGGGAAAAAATGGCCCATTCATCTATTCTCCTGCATATTCCTTTATCCCAGCATGCATTTTGAAAAAGGCTGGGAAAAATAGGAAGTTGTTTGCTGGTCTGTTGCATAGCTTCTCACAACATTCACACCTTAAATGAAACTATAATCCTTATCTAAAATAAAAAGCATTCTCTCCCACGAACCTGACCTTATATTCAAATGGACCATGGATGGTCATATAAATGTGTACACATCCATCTCCTTTACATTTGAGCAGGAAGTTTGTCTTCCTCCGCCAGCCTTGATGACGTGTACACTATTCAGCGGATTACTATTTCTGACTATTCTGACTATTTATATTTTCTCCTCCACAGGGTAATGGTGCTTGATGCTGGTAAAATAGTGGAATTTGATTCTCCTAGCAACCTCCTATCAAAACAAGGCCATTTTTATGCCATGGCAAAGGATGCTGGGATAACACAGGAAGACGTCACAGCTCTCTGATTTTGCACTAATAATTTTGATTTAATAAATGACATTTGTTGTTTGATTTAAAAAGCTGGAATGTGCATGGATAAAAATAAATATTGTAACATTTGTATTTATAGGAAGAAATATAAAGAAATCATATTCTGTAAGCAAATTATTTTGTATGGGAAAAATAAATATTAAATACTGCTCAATTGTTTTTAATGAGTTTTGTATACATTTTTAACCTCCGTTTCAACAATGGGTTTTAAAAGGAATAGTTTGACATTTTAGGATATAAACATATTTTATGGCTTTGGTTTCATCCATAAGTGTAAACAACTATAATTAACCATTTTAGGGTGGGTAGTAACTTCCTAGAGTCTCTTCTCTGCTGGTTGCCTCCTGGCTGCTGCAGCCAAGAAATAGTTCTGCTCATAAGTATGTAAAACAGGGAAGAGTCATTTTTACATTTTTGTATTTGTAAGGATTAAATAATTTGGCAACACTTTCTATGAAGCTCATCGCTATAATGACTTATTTTTATATTTATAACAGACATCATTGTTATAATCACTTACAAACAGGCATTAGCATAGCAAAGTTCATAAATCATTATGACCATTTGATTTAATGTTTTATAACTAATAGTTGTTCCATTTAATACCACTGTGTGCCAAGAATCTCAGAACATGTTCCATAGTACATTATAACCACAGACTCTGCCTCATTATAAATACACTTTAGTCACAATTTATAATTGGTGATATAAAATGGAATAATAGCTTATAGTAATGTTTAATGTTATATAACGTGTTTGTTTTAAGAAAGTGTTAATTTGCATCCCTGCATAATATATTACAAGTGGACATAATACCACATGAACTAATTATAAGAACTAACACGTATTTATTTGCTTCAAGTAAAGTGACACATTTTGTGCAGGATTTTTTTTGTGTTTCTTCACTTTACAACCAATCAGTATGAATTTTGAAGATTTTGTTCAGTTTAACACAAAAAGCATTATATCGTGTTCCAAATATATGCATAAGTCATAGCGATGCCCTTCATAGAAAGTATTACCAACAATTGATATGAAACATGTTAATTAGTGAGCTTTAGAAGTGCTGGTAGGCAGATTTGTTTACTTTCTGGCAGAGCCAGGCCAGCTGTTTCCCCCTGTTACCAGTCTTTATCATAAGCTAACTTAACAAGCTGGCTGAAGCTTCATATTCAGCATAAACATATCAGAGTGATATTGATCTTCTCATCTAACTCTGTAATAGTGATTCCTCATCTTTGGCCACATAAAGCATCCTAAATGCCTGTGATTCAGACGTGTGTTTGTTTCTGCTCTCACAATCCAGGCGGGTTCTTGATTAAGGCTAGGGTTAGTCTCAACCGAATAGATTCAAGCCTGTAAGTGACAAAAAAACAAGGTTATGTGTGTTTCTGTGGCAGCAGTGTGTCCAGTGCATTTCTAATCGCCTCACTAGTAAAATCAGGTGCACAGTTACATCTGGATGAAATATCCAGAGGCAATGCTGATGGTGGAAAGGATCACTATGTTTCCCCTTAGTAATTTTATTGCTCATTTATATTTTCAACTAATTTTCAGACTGTCTTGAACATTATAGCAGCTGCACTGATTTGGGATTTTTTTATCCACCACTGTTGGGAGGGAGATGAAGTAGGTGACGGAGAGACAATGAGAGAGTGAGAGTTACAGACGGAGGGAGAGTCTGAGAGGAAAGGAGGGAGACAAACAAAGAGGTTTTTCTTGCTCATGAAGAGAGCTGCTTGGCTTCATCGTGCATTTTTTCTCCTAGAAGGTAAGTCCAGATTTTATTGATCCTATACACCCTCAAATCAAGTGTAAGTAATAAGTCTATCATTTGTAAGTGTACAATAATGACTCACAAACAACAATTGTCTTAATTTAGCAACTGGCTATACTGGCAGTGTAACATTATACAGTGGGTGCATGTCAGATTTGAATTAGACCTCCCCTATATAATTAAAATGAAAGGTTGACACTTGTATCTTACTACAGTGCATGTTGTACCCTTTAATTAGTCATTTATATGCCTCTAGATTTAACTCCAATTGTTTTGATGATTTGTTCACAAAAGGTGGCATAATTTGTGCAACAGGTGAACTGATTTATCCGTCCTATAGACTCCTTTTCTTCTCACGGGAGGTCAGTCTTTTATAAGATCTCCGTGTAGTATGGGAGAGCACTTACACAGCAGGTGCTCCTCTTATCTATTTCTGGCACTGCTAAATTGTGCACACCAAATCTATGCAACACCATGAAAAACATTGGTATTCCAGCACTCATTTAAAAACGTAGTTAGTCAGTTCTGAACTAAAGCAGCATCTTGGATGAGAATTGAAACGTCTGCCCAGTTGCACTTGATTTAACCCTCCTTAGAATGACATCTGATCTGAATGTTTGCTATGTCCAACATCATTGTCAGTTAATCAATTTAATCTATTCTAACATAGTGGAGGAACTTAATTAAAAGTAAACCCATCATTTTTATTATACGTAACTCAGCTGAGTTATGGAATTTTATCTTTTTCTCGATAACGTCTTTCTAGTTCTCAATCAGCTGCCTCACCATGAACCTCTCAGAGAAGATTTCCTTCCTCTTCAGCTGCAATGTCAGTCCAAGTGAGATGCCTCAGCTTGACATAAGTGTCACCAAAAGTGAACCTCTGACAATTGCTGTCCCTATGACCATCTTCTACAGCATCATCTTCTTCTTTGGAGTATGAAAATACATTTACTGGACACATTTGACACACAAGCCAATTCTGTCAAAGTAGTATACATGCAGCATTAATGATATGCTGACACTGTAGACCACTAAATGCTATCCCCTCACGCTCTGCAGGTCTTATTCAATGGTGTGAGCATACTGACCCTCCTCATGGACGCTCATATGCGAGTCAGTGCCATTCGTTTCTACCTTCTCAGCCTGGTCATATCAGGTACGTACTGCTACCATGCTCCTTATGGAAGACCAGGAGTAAAAATATTAAACAGAAATCATTCAAGAAAAGTGAAATTGAATTTAATGATTGCCAAAATTATAATGTAATAAAACAATTTCATGTTTAGGAAAAACACAATTTCTGCCAAACCTTTTCATTAAATTATAAAGTGAAATTAAGTATGAAATGGACATTTAATTGTCATTTGCATTTTCAGATTGAAATTCCAGTTGCCTACTGAATGTTTTCAAGCTTGTTTCCTAATATCTGTTAATGTTATACAGTGGATTTACTGTATTGGTATCAACAGGTCCCAATCATGGCAACTGCTTTTTACACGTTTCACATTCTGTTTCATTGTAAAGATGGTCACGTTATACTTTGGAGTACATGGAATAATTAATTTATTTTAATTTGGACATGTATTAATGTATTTTGACCCTGAAAATGTATATAAACAAATTTATTTTGTCATACATAATTTCAATTTAATATTGTAAGCCCTGGACTTCGGCAGTTCCTTTTTAAACTCCACAGCTACATTGTATTGCCTACTTCAAGGAACCATCCTCAGTTCAAAACGTTTTTCTCTTTTAAAATTTTAGACATTCTGCAGCTGTCGACTATCCCGGTAACTTTGTATCGGTATTACTGGGAGAGTTACCCATGGCGTCTGGGCCAAGCCGTATGTAAGGTCTACTTTATGGTCCGCCAAGTGTACTGTGCCACCACGAGCTGGGTTATTGTGACCTTCACCACTGAGCGCTATGCAGCCATTTGCCATACCATGTGGTCTGTCTCCAGCCTGAAGGTTGAGTACTTGCAGAAAATAAATATACTACATGTTTCTTGTTCATACTCAAAGAATTCTTTCAACATAAACTGCTTAACATATAGCAATCTCAGTCCCGGCTGTTCTCATCTATAACACCACAATGGTGGAAAAGCTACCACATACCATCAGAGCAGGGGCGACCCTCTCTAACTTCAAGAAGCTCTTGAAAACTCATCTCTTCAATCTGCTCAGATAGAAAGAACAGAATGGGTTTCTTTTACTTGATGAATGAAATGTAAAAAAAAAAAAAAAGGTTAAGGAAATTGGCCCACATACAGAAGGCACAATCTTTCGAAATGCAAAAGACACATAGTGCAGAAAATGTAATAAAATACAGTAAGTGCAGCCCATATTTAGCATTTCATAAAACTATGTGAACAAGATCTAACAAATGTAATTTCCTACCATCTCTCTGTCCTTTCCAACAGAAGTCTCGGTTGCCGTGCCTTCTTTTAGTATGGATCATTTCTCTGGTCTCAGCAGTACCCTTTGCTCTAGTCTATGACCAGACCCGTGCCTGCATCCTGGACTACAAAGCCACTACACGAGAAGACGCCTTCCATGTCTCCACAATGTGTGAGATGATAGAGCCTGATCCTGCACACATCTACAAAGGAGCTTTGCTCCTGAGAGCGGGGTTCTTCTTTCTGGTGAGATATGTGCTGTTGAACAGATTGTATATGCTTACCTGCATCAAACACGGGCACTCTACATGCCTCTCCAACCACAGGTCCCACTGGTCGCCATCTTCACACTTTATCTCCTCATTCTCCTCTACCTGCGGAGAAACGGACGTCAAAGGAGAAATATGGGTCTCATGCGGCCGGATCCAGAAGGAAGACGAGATGTCCAGTGTCATCAGAACGGAAAGCTACTTCTAAATGAAAAGCGGGCTCTAAAACTCATGGGTGAGCCTCACAACAATGGTGGAACCTTGTTTAGGTTGTGAGGTGGTGGTATAGTAAATCTCTAGAGTGCTTTAATATATCTCAGGAAGTGAGACACTGACTTTTTATTCACATGTCCTTGCAAAGTAGTGGATGCTGGAATCTAAACATTTAGCTTTGGCCAACATTTCCTGGCCAATCAGATAGCTGCAGAGAGGCTGGACACTATATGAGGTGTTGTTGATGGCGGCCTGAAGTTACCTCATCATTCACTGTCAGGATCTGTTCTACATTTTTGAGGCCTGGCATTTAGACAATATTCTAGTAAATGCAAACATATTGCTTAACCATGTTGATGTCTTTCAAGCAGTGCAATTCTGCTATTAAAATAATTTCTATTTTTTCTTCCAGGTGCAGTCGTGGTGGCCTTTTTTGTTTGCAACTTCCCAGACATTGCCTCATCACTGATGCAGGTCTATGTGGTAGTGTGGTCAGACACGGTCCTTTCTGTGTACACAATCCTGAAAACGTACTTGTCCCTTCCACTGTGGTATATCAACGGTGCTCTGGACCCGCTGCTTTTCTGTATTTCGTCACACACATTTCGCAGGGCATGCTGGAGAACACTGGGTAGGCTCAGGCCTCACTGCTACTGGAAGCATAGGGGCATGTCTTGGCTGCGGCAGAGAAGTTCTACCGAAGAAGCAAGTACACCAGCCAGAGAGATGATTGATGGTAAATGCTATAGAAAGAAGATGGACAAAAGGAGAAATGCAGTCACTAACAAATCAAATCAGAGGGATGGAGGTAGCAGTGATGAAAGGCCCTTTCAGCGAGAAGACTCTAAATTGTGAGTGTTTACATTTTTAACACCATTATAGACTGAACACATTCATGACTTTGGGATACAAAACTAAATACAATTTTTTTCTAAAAAATGTGATATTTTCCCCTTTAATTGCAAGGGCATCTCAGAGTGTTATGAAATCTAGCTCATGTCGTATGTTATCTACGGAAGCCCTAAGTAGCCATCCACTCAAATATTTTTCTTACTTTTTTTTCCAATGATAATGGGATAATTATCTGTAGATCACAAGATAAAGAATGGGTTTTTTATTTGATAACGGGATAATTTACTTGTGACCTTGAAACAGTTCTTTGTAAACAGTTGTTTAACAAGGGGTTTGGCTGGAACGTTTCTGAATAGTAATTTCAGATTTCAGATTGGTATTCAGTGTTCTTGGTTACCTCAGTTGGCATAGCACAGCACTCATAGTCAAAGGGTTGTGCGTTTCATCCTTACTTTTTTGTCCGTTTTATCTTTTTATAATCCTCTTCAGCAAAGTTGTTATGAAGAGGTCATGGTCACAATAAAGCATGTGCCGAACTTTGTGAATTCCAGCGATTGGTCCATATCCATCAACCTATGGACTTTTCATTTCTCATGATTCCCAGGCAGAGGAAATTTCTGCTTCTCATTCTGGGGAATCCATTCAGGATGCAAACTACAAGGGAGCCAGGGGAAGCTTAGGTCCCCTTAATAAGAACTCCCCCAAAAGCATGATTTGTGATATTTTGGGGCATTTCTAAAATATTGACAGCATGCTTTATTGACATTAATCTCTATATTTCTCTATCATCATGAATTATGTGTTGTGTCAGACTTCATCCAGCCACAGGGAACGATCACCGACCATCCGCAGCGGGCCAGTCGCTCCACAATCTCCTGTCCCTGGTCCGCCCTACTCCTTCTCCGGTGCCGACATGCGGTTTGTGATCGTTAGCTGGATGAATATTACATATGATCCATGCACTACTGCAGCTGGGGGCTCTCTGCAGTGCCACTCAACTTTCTACATTTTTCCCTCTCATGGAGAAAAGAAAGGTCAGGTCGCAAACACAGCCGCAGCTGTGATGACTGTGATGAAGACTGTGACTGTGTGAAGCGTAATTGTAGCAAAATGGCTACATGTGATAATAATCCATCCATCCATCCATCGTCAACCGCTTATCCTGCGTACAGGGTCGCACGGGGGCTGGAGCCTATCCCAGCTGACATTGGGCGAAAGGCGGGGTACACCCTGGACAGGTCGCCAGTCCATTGCAGGGCCTGTGATAATAATAATTATTATTATAATAAGACAAAAATGCCTGATACTTTCACAGTCAGTCCCAGGCCTCCATGCTTGCAGCTATTAATGATTCAGCAGTAAGAATCACAGTCTGTCCCCCTCAGTCCTCTCCTGCACCCCTGTCCCGGGAGAAAAATCTGAGCTCCCCCAAAAGCTATGGTATAGTTTGCACACTGAATGCCTTTAAACATTTTCTGATAGATATTTCGGAACCTTTGAAATAGCCGTTGGGAAATGTGGGATTGGATTCCCTTGAATCTCTTCAAAAGAACTTTGTTGAAGAGAAAATTAGAAAACACACAAAATAAGAAAGAAAATTGCTGAAAATGGGCATTGAACAAGTAATCTGATGGTCACAAGTCCTGTGCTCTACCAACTGAGCTAACAATAGAGAAAACTTTTGAATTATTCCTAAAGAAACACCCCTGCCAACCCCTGTAATAAACTGTTGTTTGTTATCTCGAGATCTCAAGATAATTATTCCCTTATCCCGCGAAAGGTTATCTTGAGATAATTATCCCGTTATCATGGGAAAACAGAGTGAAAAATATTTGAATGGATGGCTGCCTAGGGCTTCCGTAGTTATCAGTCATTTTTTAAAATATTGTTTACTGTGTCTGCAGAATGTTTGGAATTTACCTGTATTGTGACGCCAAGTGATATTTATGTTCCCATGTAGCTTTTGCCTATAGCTAGAAAATATGTTTTGTGTTTAAAAACTTATATTATTGTGACAGATGTGAAGAAATTTAATATAGCAATGCAATTTTTATGTGTTTGAGACATCATGTATCCCACATTTCTAGAAATGTGGTCCTAGCTACTGCTTTAGCTCAAAGTACAACTGTGCAAAAGACTACTGGATGAGATGTGGTAGTGTGTATTACTATGTTAAGTTTGAAATATGTATTGTTCAAGTGTATTATTCAGGTGCAGCGCTCATATCTATAGGTACTGTTACATATATTTTGAAATGTAGAGAACACAGAGAAAGGACAAAATGGTCAGATTAAAGAAGACTGAGGGTTTGAACATTACTGATCCATGCATTAGCCTGTAACAGTGTTTGTCAAATGATGGGTTAGCATCCTGAATGATTCACAGAGGAGTTGCTTGCTGAGAGTGTTAATCACAATCGTGCTTTATTGTATTCAAGCCTAAAACACTATTTGGAGCTGACTTAGCTAAACCACATTTTTGAAACAAATTGCTGCATCTGTTTCATGATTTTCAGCATGTTTCAGAATTATATTTTATACCTTTATGAGCATGATATAAATGCATATTTCTGCTATATATGGATTTGGTATTGAGTGGAGTAGAAAAGTATTTGAGTTGTCAAGACAACCAACCACAGGAGACATGATGACTTAGCTGAGACCAGCTATCAGCCCATCAACATATTAGTCAAGGTGACCTGGTGATATGTAAATTAGATACCCTATTAATGAGCACAGCCTAATGTCAATTTTTATTTTTATTACTACTGCACTTTTTCTGTTGTTCATTAGAGTTATAGGCTCCCTGACTGAGATCCCTGCTGAATCTTTACAGAGTCTTGAGTTACTCACAAACACAAAACATAGCAATGTTTGATTTGATTAGGATTTAATTGATTTAGGTTAAACAATAAAACATACATGACAAAAACACATATGTATTTGAACCCAGAGGATGGCACAATAAAATCTTAATTACTTAAAAGATTTCCATTGTGGTCCTTGTTAAAAAAAACCATTGCTTATTGTTGTGGAGAAATCCAAGATTTAATCTTAAAAAATAAAATGATTCCAGACAATATCTAGCACAAACCAGGACCACACACCATGCAAATAAGCATGTTGATTCTGTCATGTTTGAGGGTCAAAGCAGGTGAGAGCTCAAATGAAAGACATAGAACAGAGATGCAATTCCAGGGAATTTAATCCAAAACATGGAAAAACAAATCTTACAGATAGTGGTGACAAACAAGATCCAAAACAACTGTACACGTATCGCCAAAGCAGGCAGAACACTCTTCATACAACAATGACCAGACAGGGACTAAACAGAAACACCAAACATATACACACAGGGGCTAACGAGCAGCGCGGGAGCAACACAGGTGACAGGGATCAAGGAATGAGGTAGGCAGACAGACAGACAGACAGCAGGGAAAACAGAGAGAGTGGCAGGCAGGCAGATTACTGAGGGAACAGACAGAACATATGTTACAAAATACAAGACAAGAATCTAACCCCAGACAATAACAACCCATGTAAACAGACAAACACTGATTGACTATACCTGTCTATTGACTATAGACAGGGATCCTAACAGACAAAACCTAAACACAGAACTAGAACACACAGGCAGGGAGTAGAAAACAATATAATGGGGCAAGGCAGGACTGAAACAGAACACTAGACAATTACAGAATAATACAGGAACTATATACACTTTTCCTGTAATTCAGCAGTATATATTTGGGCTCTCCACTAGAATTTACTGTGAAGTTCTGGGGATTTGAACAAAGCTCAACTACACAGCAATAACTAACAACTGCTGGTTTAAGAGTTTTACTACTGCCTATTAAATGGTGGTGCACTGGCCTTGGATCAGTAGAAGGCTGAGGTTGGCACACTCTGGTTGTAGACCTTAACTGGTAATGGCTCTAATGGCCTCAACCTCTTTGTTTTGGGGGAGCCTACACATTAGGTGCGTTCGAGATGACGGCGGCTGACTTTCGCTGACTTCATGGTCTAACGTGAGCTGCAGGTGACTGCAGGGGCGGGGTATAAAAACGGCGCCGTAAAGTCGGACACATTCTACCCGCAGCAGCTTACTGTGAGCTCAGATCAATGACTGATCTCGCAGAATTTGAAAAGAAAAATACCGCGAGAACAGGCAATAGTGTGGTTCCAACTTGGAGCATTCGGGGAAAAGCAACTGCGGCCGCTGGACTCGGCGCCTGCAGCCGCCTTGCTCCCACGAGGTTTAGCCTAAATGTCATGTGGCATGGTGACGTTTTGCAGCGCCGGCGAAAGTCGGACACGATTTCTAACCAGCAGGCCTTATTTTAAGTCCAGCATGCATCACGTTAAGTCAGCGCAGCGCCGCATGAAGTCAAACCAAAAGCACCTATTATAAACTTAGGCCAAACAACGCCATCAGCTGGATATGTTTTTTATGTCTATGCCATCTCTAGTCCACAAAGCCATGTCCAAGAAGAAGATTCCTATTGATGGACACTATAAAACTATAACCTTTTAATCCTGAGATGTGTTTTGACTTCCAGAGGAAGCCTTGATGCCAAAATGCTTCTGTCTTTTAAGGTCAAAAATGACCATACCATAAAAATAAAGGCATTTTAATTGTTAAAAAGAGATTGCCTTTGAGTTGGATTTGCTTTTAGAAGGAACTAAAAAAAACAGGTATCCAACCATGGCTAGTGAGTCCACAGTCCGCCATGTCTCCATCCATGGCATCTTCTGTAATACAACACACACAAAAAATTATAACACCATCACTGGCCAGTGTAACACACACACGTACACACTTGTGTGGAACCGAAGCCAAGTCCTATCAGAAAAATGGCAGAGTTTAGCATAACTCTATGAATGCTGCTTGCTAAACCAGACAGGGTGGGAAAAAAATGGTTGTTACCCAAGTCTGCAGGGAGCATTAATTCACCCATGCAGCAGCAACAAAAAACATAGACTGAAGAAGTGGACGTAATCACTGTGATATTATTAGGAAAGTGTTTACTGATGTGATAAATAAAGTGAGAAGTAGGGTAATTTTTTCATAGACTCCAATGCAGTCTGATTTCTTTTGCAACCAACACTGAAAAAAGGGAGACTGGTCACCTGTTAGACTTATCAAATTATATTTAGTATATTTTACTAAAGGGTTTTATGTTCTTAAGTAAACGTGATAGCATTGTGTAGAATGCACATTATATGCAGAAAGCATATGCGAACATATTAAACTCATGTTGGGATTAAGTAAATCAATCAGGTGAATGTATCAGTTCTCATTTTATCTCGCGATATCCGCACGCGGGTGCAAATGCATTTCGGGAAGAAGAAAGGAAAGTCCGCGCTTTTTCCCACGTTCCAACCGCCTGCACTCTTCCACCTCAACTCGCCCTGGGTCTATTTTACCGTCACTGAGCTCAACTCTGTAAGTATGCTTTGTTAATAGCCTTCCAGTAACCGCAGTGAATTAATGTGGGACCCCCATTTTCGAAGAGAGCAAAGAAAAAAGATTTTACAAGATGAAAGCGAGACTAATGCGGGCGCTGCTTTGATCTTGACCGCTCGATAAGCTTGATAACGGTTGCAACTTACGTAGCTCAGAGTAACTTTACCAGTAACAGAGAAACAGAGGCGTGCATCATGTAATTTACAGACAATACAATAATAATTTGACAAATTAGAGCTTTGTTGCAGCAAAATTGAAATTGGTGATTTTGGAACAGCAAGGTTTTGGTGAGTTTTATTATGTTTTCGTTGAATTTGAATGAAGTGTCTTTTAACCATGAGTGAACAAGGTAACAATAAGTAACTTGAGCTAACGTTAGTCTCAGCTCTGGAAGCCAGAGATACTTGATTTCAGAAAGTGTACAGTTGTATTTTCCTGTGTTTACTGGGTAAGTGCTTTAGATTTTGAAAACTAACTACTTCGGGGGAGGAGGGTGATTCAGCCCCAGCTATGTTAAGTTTAACTTGTGGTGCAAACACTCAAAATACTGCTTTGCCATTGTTGTGGTAGGAATGTAACTGAATTGCAGTAATGTTTTCAGCTGAATGGTGCATTTTAATTAAGTTTAAGTTAAGTTTTAGAAGAGAAACACAAAGGGTCACCTAATGAACAAGAGGTGTTTTAAATGTTTCTTAGCTGTTCATCTTGAAACAAGAAGGAAGAGTTTAACTTGAAAGGCTCATGATTTGGCTAGTCTAATTTTTAATTATTTCATGGTAACATGAATTTATGTTGTTGCTCTTTGTTGTTGCAGATGGACACTAAACTCACACTCTGGAGGCAGGTCTTTAATTTTCGGCTCACCTTTTTGTGGTGAGTAATGTTTAACGTTACATTTTTTTGCCACACAATTGACAGGGCAGGGATTTGCAGTAGGCTATTCAGTGTTCTTCTCTTTCTCTCTGCCAAATATACGTTGGCAACCGTTAATATGTTGGTGTTGAGAACTTCCATTTAGCTGGCCACAAGTTTTAGCGTTCATGTGCATATCCCTGTACTAATGTTTCAGATAAATGCAGAGTTTAAATGGATTACCACCATGCCTCAAGGTTCCTCCAGTCAAGGTTCCTCTCACAGTTGGACCCATCCACTGCCAATATGCTGAAGGTGTTTGAGAAGAGATTGGGGCAGCAGGGAAGGAAACTTAAAGACATGTCTGCCATGCTGATGGTAAGAATTCTAACTATTTAAGTTTCAGTTGTTTTTTTTCTATGTTGGCATTAGGTTGGCAGAGGTAGGTAGAGCAGCCAAAACCTGTACCTGAAAATGTGGTCGTCAAAATAACTATTTGAGTTAAGGTTAACTTATACTTTTGCAGTGAGTTAATTAACAAAAACACTAGGGACTAATACTAAATTAATATTATAGTCCTTAGTATGCCAGTAAACATTAATCAAAAATGTTATAATTTTCTCCTATGATTTATGATTAGGCAAACAAATCAAACCTATGTATTATGTTCATTGCTATTCAGTTGATGATGAAATGTCTTTACCTTTGCATTCAAATAAAACAGCCATGTGTAACTTGGAATATCTTTGTGTTAAAATTCAGCCATGTGCTTTGTTTTACTCTGTAAGGATGACATTGATGCTTGACGGGAATATGTCATCAAAGGACTCTGGATCTACCTCAATGAGGATCCTTATCATCTTGTGCAGGAGTATGTGGTGAGTGAATATAGAAGTAATAGTGTTATAGTGTAACATTATTAGGTGCAATATCCTGCTCGTGTTGGTTGCTATCCAACCACAGAATTAGCTGTCCTTAGTTTAACCGTAATTTTGCTGCTTGGTGAACTTGCAGATCTGCAAAAACCTCCACATAAAAATAAATGGATGGGCAGAGAGAACTTGCCTCTGGCTAATCTCCCCTCCAGGATAAGGGTTTTCGCTAGATTTTGGGTACTGGTCATCTGAAATATGGTATCAGTACCCAAACGTTTTTTTTAAGGTACTTTACGGTCTCTGTAGTAACAAATACACTAATTTCAGTTAATCAAACAAACATTACAAAATATTAGTGTACCTGCCATTTCTGTATGCAGGAGTACATATGCCAGAGGGCTTTGGATCTTTATAACTAGGAATGTGACGAGACATGTAGCTCACGGGACGAGACATGAAATTGGGTTCACGAGATCGAGATGAGCGTTTGACACTGCTTTTAAGAGATGTCCAATGCTGAATTATATTAAGATTTGGAGCATTGATTTATTTCCCACAATTTATGGTAAAAATGTTTTTATTTATGCAAAGGGTAACAAAATTCTGGTGACGGGGAAAAATTCAAACAAAATATAATAGAATATAATGCAGTGAGGCTCTCAGGCATTCTGTGGTGCTTTGAGATATGTTTTCTCCTGTTGAGCAACTTTTCTCATGTAATATCTCTTCTGAGTCACATGCGGGCCTGACTTTGCTGCATTTCTGCTCACATTCAAAACTTTCTGCACATTGAAATCAAAAATAAATGCTAAATGCTTAGTAGGCTATAATAAAAGTGTAAAGTGAATTTTGCACAATAACGTGTTACTTTATGCTATGGGAATAGCTCTTATCCTGTCTGCTCTCCCTGGACCCTTTCCTGGCTAAGATATTCCCATATTCTGCTAAAATCTGTACTCAAGTAAATGTAGCCATCAAAATAACTATTTGAGTAAAACTTAATTTATACTTCTGCATTGAGTTAAATAACAAAAAACAAAAAAACCTGGGACTGGCCAAGTAAAGCCACTGAATCTATCAAAGACCTATAGCTGTAGCTCCTGAAATTACTGCCTGGTTAAGTCTATGCATGTCTGAAAATAGTGGCTTATAATGCAAGCTGTCTCTGCCAGCATTAATACATATATTATGAAACGCAGATGTTTAGGCTATCGAATATTGGGGCATAAACAGTGAGTTATCGCATAAATTATACAGTTATATAAATTTTACAGTCAATGCTGAAAGTATAAATGATTACCCCATTAGAAGATATTTGTAAACTACTGCTTCTCTGTGCTGTATTTTTAAGCACAAATGTAATGTTGGAAGTAACTTTGGTGTAGTTTAAAAGATGCCTTATGTCCTAATGAGGTCTGAGTTTAAATAATTGTGTCCTTTCTTTCACCAGGAAAAGGCTAAGACCCATTTCATCAATGCCATAGAGATGATGACGGGAGGATCTTTGTTATGAAAGACACTGTCAACAGCGAACCCTCTGCGTCGGAATAGTCATCGAGGGTGGTGTGGTGGAACTTCGAGATCTTGACAATGTAGCCATTGCGTCTGCAATGTTTGGACTCTTTCATGCATTAAACATGCAATACTCTACAAAACTCTGTTGCCCTTTTGAGGTAATTCAAAAAATCATCGTGGAGCTAGATGTGGAGAAACTGTCAAGAAACAAACAGTGAAGAGAGCTAATTGTTCTTGGCTCTTGGTTGGATTAGGACATGACTGTTGGCAAACTCATACTCTCCACCTCTACATTCTTGGACTGAGTGATGTCTGAGTGGTGTTGCAGCCTGATTTTGCTATCACCAATTGAGTGTTATTCAAGATGTAAAGTTTTGATTACTGTACAGTGCCAGGCACATTTAAATTTAACCGTTGCATTTTAATGTGTTAATAGATAATATATTGTTCAAAAACCTTGAGCTTCCCACAGGACATTTAGTGTGTATTTTTATTTTTTTTATTATTGATGCAGATGCATTTTGGAAAAGGTCTGGCATGTTTTGGCCAAACTAAGCTACATCTGGAAAGAGAGCGCATTATGCTTTGTTTGATTAGTCCATGACTGTTCGTATACTTCTTTTGGGCTCTTAGCTACAGTATGCAGTACACCACAGAAAGCAGTGCTGAGTGCTGGTTTTAGTACAACAAAGTTTTATAGTGTTGATTACTGTCCAGAACTAGGCACATTTTACTACCCCA
Organism: Lepomis macrochirus; assembly: GCA_024633595.2. Classification (NCBI taxonomy): domain Eukaryota; kingdom Metazoa; phylum Chordata; class Actinopteri; order Centrarchiformes; family Centrarchidae; genus Lepomis; species Lepomis macrochirus. The sequence continues at coordinate 19,331,064 of JALXJV020000020.1, read as the reverse complement.
TGTGTTTATATATATCATACATTGTTAACAAATTATGACTGCCCCATGGCACAGGATGGTGAACTTTTAATTTTGGAAAATCAATGCCACTTCTTTCTAGCCACACACCTGTGCAGTATATTCATTTGTGAAATAAAATTTCAGAATTTAACGTGCTCATAGTTTTTAATGCAAATATTTTGTCAGTGTTGGTAATAATGGTAAAGTGAGCTGTTAACGACAATACATTTGATAATTGTGTATTTCTTATCTAGGTCATGGTTATCCAAGAAAGGTTGAGATCAATGGCAATTGGATTGGCTAAGGTTTCTTGAAGATGTTTCTCTTCTCATCCAAGCGGCTTCTTCAGTTGTGGCTGAATTGTAGTTCAGTCACAACTGAAGAAGCCTATCAGATGAGAAGCAAAACATCTTCAAGAAACCTTAGCCAATCCAGTTGCCGTTGATTTCAACCTTTCTTGGTTAACTTTAATTTATATTATCAACAGATTTATAACAGAAATTATAATTTCATGTAAAAAGAATATTTAAAATGATCACATTCCATTAACTTAATATCAAAATAATGTACTTGTGTTGATTGAATATGAATAATCTTTGTTGTATTAATGTTAATAGCTTGTGTTGGTCTGTGTTGATTGAACATAAATTATCTGTGTTATTTTAAAGTAAATTATCTGTGTTATTTTAAAGTAAATAGTCTGTGTTGCTTGAAAGTGAATGGTCTGTGTTGATGGAACACAATTGTGTAAGTGGCGACCAAAGTAAAAACATTGTGTGCAACCAATGTCCACTATTCAATTGAGTAAATCCAATGAATTATTTTTTTCAGTGAATGGTGTCACCCCTGCTGGCCATTAAAATAATGCAGATTTAAGGCACTTCTACATTGGCTTAACTTTTGAGACACAGAGGTTGCCACCTGAGACATTTTCACTGTCTTAGGTGCCATTTCATGTCCGGGAGTACAATGATGAACCTGTTGCTATCAGTAATGATTTTGTACAATTGAAATTAGAGCAGCAATGATTGAATTGTTGATTAGTTGTCAACTATTAAATGAGGAGTTAAATGAGTTAATTGCACTAAAAATGCATTGTGTAAAGTGTGGTCTAGCTGTAAGGAATGTACAATCCAGTACCAAAATATTTAAGAAAATATAAGATTTGTTGATTGACTGGATGTATTATTAGGTGGTTGCACAGTGACCAGTACCATCATTGACCAGTGATCATCAGAATTCCTTTTGTGTATACACAGCCAATCAACCTACACACAGGAACTCTGAGAAGGTCAGTCAGAGGCAGATATGAAGTGCACAAAAGCTACTCTAATAGATTGCTTTATATTAACAATAAATCAAATGACTTATTATATCAAAGGGGTTTCTCATAATAACAGACCCACAAGGAATGAACACCCATCTCTGCAGTTCCCATGGTAATCAGAATAAATTTCCATTTGTTTGTGACTTCATTCTATATGAATCTCTGAAAAAATGTGGGAGTCATTTCAGAGGTATTGAACCAGGCAGGCAATTTCCCTCAGCACTATGGAGCATTTTAGAATATTTCAGATCATTGTTTTGGTCAGTCTCACTGCTCTTCAACCTTGTTTCCAAGAGCAGCAGGCTTTTTCCAGTGAATATGACCAACCAGCATCAAAATGTAATTTTCGTTTGAGGAAAACATATTAAAACTATTAGTGTAGTTATTGGTGCATTTAATAGGATGCTTATTTATTTATTTCTGTATTCATTTTCGGGTATGCCAGACCATAGACTGTCAGTCATCCATACAAAATAGCATGAGAGAGCTCTGTGAAGGGCTCTGTTTGCTGTCGCCCCTCTGGCTGTTGCAGCGAATCATAACGCCGTGGGCGGGGCTAAAGATGAAACAGCGGAAGATTCAAAACGAAGATGGCGGCTGAAGCTGAAAAGAATCCCCAAAACACTCACAAACTGGACAGAAGGTACCAACTTTTAGTATGTCGTCATATTAACATGTTACAAAACTAAGTTTTTGGGATTAGTGCTAATAAAATATCTTTGTTTTTAACTACTCAGTATTGTATTTTCTTAACGTTACCAGACACATTAGTTGCAGCATTAGCCAACGACGCTAACCTAGCAACAGCTTGTTACACTAACGTTAGCTAATTTAACTGTAATCCGCTCATGCATGCCAAACACGAACCCCTTCTTAAACAACTGCTAAAGTTTATGCACCAGCTCCAAGCGTTACCACTGTTCTTCAGGATGGAAACCCCCGGCTTCTGTGTTTCTCTTTAACAGGGGGACAAACTGCAGTGTGTTTAATAGACATGAAAAGCCAAACTCAAGCCAGCCTGTGATCTTTAACCCAGACTTCTTTGTGGAGAGGCTGAGATATGAGCATCCACAAGCCTTCACGGATTTGGTACTTAGCAATATCACTCGACTCATAGACCTTCCAGGGGATGAGTTTTCCCAGCTCATCGGAGAGTCAGAGCTCAGGGTGCCGTCCGCCAGTGGTTTTCTACGTTCCTTCAACTTCCTCAAACGAAAAGGTTAGGCAAACAGAGCTATTACTTGACGTACTTTACAATCTTTGAATCGTTATATGTTTTACACGTATAAGTGTTGTTCCAAGTTATTTTATTGAGTAGTATCATAGCTTTATAAATGGTAAACAAAACCTAAAAGGCGCCACTGCACATTAATCCACAGACCTCATTGAGACTTTACCACTTTGTTTCCTGCGTCTTTAAATATGAGGATTTCCTCTTCATATTTATATATAGAGAGAGGAAGGGAGAGAATTTATTTCAGAACTTGTTTTATTCTAGGTGTACTTAATGATAAACTGGCAACTGAGTGTATTTAATGTACATGTCAATTAATGTATCTTTGTGTTTTGAAACACTGGTTAGACAAAACAATTAATGTGAAGAAGATATCACTTTGAGCTCTAGGAAACTGAAATATTATTTTATTTTATTTATTTGAGTACTTGTATAAATAATCAGCAACAAGGCTGCAATTAATTATTATGTTGTTGATTGAACTGCTGATTATTTTGTCTCGATTGTTTATAAAATGACAGAAAACTACTCTGCAAACTACACCGGTTTTGTTATTTTATTTCAAAAGTTGCCTTGTTTGTAGATAATGTGGCTTTCTTGTCTTGTGTGTGTGTGTATATATGTATATATATATATGTATAAATCCAATTGCGCACATAAAGAGTACAATCAGTGTTTTTGTGCCATGTGATGCCTTTCAGACAAAGGAGTGATTTTTGGTGCACCGTTAACCGAAGAAGGAATATCCCAGATCTTCCAGCTCATTGAATACCTGAGTAAAAGTGAGTATTACATGATATACATGCATAACATCTACCCTGTGGAGGACACCTTCATCCAAAGCAATGTGTGATATCATGACTACATGCATTTTGCATATGTGTCCTTCGAAGGAAACAAATTCTTAAATTACACAAGACAGTATTTCTGTCAGACAAACACTATCTCGATATAAAAGAATACTGGATAAGAACTGGATTTGTTAAGCATCAGGGATACGTCTAACTCTAGCCACTTGTTCTTTCACTTAGTTGGAGAGCAGCAAATTAGCATGAGGTCATGGTTTATTTCTAGAAAGCGATGATGTCATTGACTGAAAATGGACACTGGGAGCAAATGCTTGGGTCAATAATTTATCTGAAAGCACTTTGCTCCTGCTGTCTCCCTCCCTCCATTTCATTCACTCGCTCTCTCTCCTCACTTCTGTGTCTTTGTCTCCCTGTGTCTTTTTCACTCTGTTTCTTCCCGCCTACACACACTTTTTTTTCTTCTTTTGCCCCTTCCTCTTTGGCTGTCTCTCTCCATCTTTCTCTCCCATCACTCAGACCTTCATGTAGAGGGGTTGTTCCGTGTGCCAGGCCACAGCCTAAGACAGGCAGCCCTGAGGGAGATACTGAATGCTGGGGCAGAGATAGATCTAGAGACAGGCGACTTCCACCCTAATGATGCAGCCACATTGCTCAAAGCCTACCTGGGAGAGCTGCCAGAGCCTCTGCTCACGCACAGGCACTATCATGCTCATCTGAAGATTGGAGGTGTGTTGGTTGACTCATACACAGATCCTTGTCATAGCTCAAGATAAAATAATATTGCGGTTGAGAAAAGATAATATAATGACCTTCTTGCTCTTTTAAAATATTTCTGTCATCTGCTGTGTCCAGAGCTGACGCGCTTTGATGATAAAGGAGAAAAGACGAATGTGCCTGACAAGGAACGCCAGATTGAGGCATTCCAGCTCCTTTTCATGCTGCTTCCACCAGCCAACCGCAGTCTGTTGAAGCTGCTACTGGACCTGCTGTACCACACTGCTCGCAATCAGCACATCAACAAGATGTCCGCTATCAATCTAGCCACAATGTTTGCTCCACATATCATCTGGCCCAAGAATGTAAGGACCATAAGTTAATTCTGTTCTACCTTTCAAGTATGTTATCCCACTGTATTACATTCTTGAAGTTTGGCATATTTTCTGTATTTTTATTGTTGCAGGTGACAGCAAGTGATCTACAAGGAAACATCGAGAAACTGAATAATGGCATAGCGTTCCTCATCAGGCACTCTCAAAAACTGTTCAAGGTCAGCAGCTTTACAGCCTGTTAAGTTGTCTTATTCTGTCACTGTAGTTAGGCTTGCTTACGCTAAATGCAACATGTTTCTCTGTACTTGCTTTTCCCTGCCTGATCAGAACAGCAAGATAATGTGTGAATTTATCTGCGGTGGTCTGTATTCTTCAGTCCCAAATGTTGCTGTCATGTCAAAACAAAACACAGGCATGTCTTTCTAATTAGAATTAGAATGCGTTAAATATACAGTGTCTGTGTCTACCACAACCATGTGGAAGTGATACTTCCTCCATCAGTTCATTATGGGTTTTCTCTTTGCTTTGAATTAACCCTTTGTGTTGGTGTTGCCTAGGTTACAAGAAATGCAAATAGGGTAAAGAGCACACAGATCACAGAATTTACATATGAAAGTAAAATCACTAATGTCCTGCACTCAGTCTTTTAGTTGTAGTAGTTTTAATTCATATATATTATAGCGAGCAGTGTTTCTTTGCTGTATTGCCCATATACCCTTTTAAGTGGAACATTGACAGCTTTGATACACAGTGCTTTAGGATGAGCGTGAGGTCAAGCATTTCTAAATACTAATATAAATCTGTGGTACACTAGGTTCATTTTTCAGAGTGATGTTTCATCATAGGAATTAATGTACGTGTTTATTTTTATTCAAGGCACCTGCATATATCAAAGAATATACCCGCCTATACTTCACAGGATCAAAAAGTCTTCATTCAAAGGTGAGCATTTTCTACTTTTCTCTCTTTTTTTCTATCTTCATCTTAATGAAAGAAAGTGTTAGCATTGCATTACATTTATTTATAAAGCTATTTTTAAGGCTCCCACAGTTATATTTTTCTTTGTTAACCTTTGAATCCTGTAACTTCAGTTTCTGTTTGAGGTACTTCATGTCTAAATGCTGGTTCTTTACCTGGTATAATATATATAAGTAACTGTATGTTATTTTTATTCTGTTGTTTTTATGTTCCATGAGTGTCACATGGGACTCTAATTTTATTTCACTGTGCAGCCCTGTGTTGCAGAATGACAGATTTATCTTGAAATACAAGTGAAATAAAACTTCTGAATACAGTGTCAGTGTCAGATTTTAAAGCTATTTGTTGTTTGTGTAAGGTGTGATAATCTTATTTTCCTGTGTTCATGTCTCTTCAGAGAGTTTGTGGTTTCAGTGCGATAACAGAATTTAAAATATCTGGTCATATGTTGTCTGACTTTTCTAGGATGATTTGACGCTCTGCTCTGGGACTAAAGATGGGCCCATGCCTGCTGTTACAGCTGCCTCCCCTTCTCCCTCCATGAGAACAATCAGAGGTGAGGTCAGGTCATCTGAGACTCAAAGTTATACTGAATCTGCCCTCAGAGAGCTGTACCAACAGGTCAGCCACATGCCTGAGTCTGCCAAAAAGAAGAAACTCATCAGACAGGTAAGTTGTGAGGAAAAGAGACATTTAGGTAAACTACTACTTGCAAAGCAGCACCTAAATGTGTTTATATTTTTGTGTGTAGTTTGAAAAGCAGCCTTTGCTGACACCTTCGGCTGACTCACGGACGCCATTCAGCAGGAAACATTGGCGTTCACGCTCATTAGGTGGCATTATCAAGGTTTGTTGACAGTAACCCTGTGGACATCGGTAGCCTTCACTTTTCAGGCTTTATGCAAGTTTGAAAGTATTAAAATTCAATGTTTTTATAATAACAGAAATGCATTCAACATGTTTTAAAATAAAAGATATTAGCTTATAAATCTTTAATACAGTTCTACCCTCTAAAACAGTATCCATCTACGAGTAATGACAATGTGTTTATAAAACAGAGGAAGGTGTTGGGAAGCCAAGTATTAACAGAGAAAGAAAACAGACGTCAGAGTCCTCAACCCAGCGATTCAATTGATGGCCAGTGAATGGAAAACGCCAGCTTTGGAGGAGTAAGTATTGCACTATTACACTTCAAAGCAAACACATTTTATGAAATAAATCTCAGAATGACAACCTGCGGCTTGTGTAACATAGCAATCAGAATTTCAATAATAGAAAACATCACTGCCTACTGTTGTGGTCCAGTAGACTACACCAGGTATATGCTGACGCTGACAGTAAATAACTTGGGCCAATTCAAAATGTTTGAAAACTGAAATTGTCTATAATACCTGATGCCCTAATGCTGGTGATGTACATCTTTCGAGAAGTGCTTAAGTGGTAATTATCTTTAAACCAACCTAATTAAAATTCACTCCTAAAACTGTCATCAACTAGTAGAGCAGTTTTCCTGATGACTGATGATGCCTGGTGCACTCTGCTAAAAGTAATAAAAATTACCATATCTTTTTTTCCTCCCTCATCTTATCCAGGATTAATCATCTTTAAAAGAATGTGCTCTTCAAGGAAACATCAGTCTGACTGTTATGTCAAGGGTATTAAAGGATCTTTTTGAGATGTCGACAAAAAAGTAAATAGTGTAATGCACTATACAGCTTTGTTTTGACACCATATTTAGATCGACTCAGCTGTTTTCTCCCCCTCAAAGTAAAGTTTAAGTCTTAAAGGTTAGCAAGACAGCAAAGGAAATCACCAGTGTCCTTTAAGTGTCTCAAGGGACATAAAATGGACAACAATGAGGATGTTACACAATTAATTTACCAGTTTTCTTACCCAGTCTGCAGGAGTTCCAACTTAATTTCCTTGTTTCTTGGTCAGTGTTCTACAGGCTACAAGTGATGTGTTTTTGTGGATATTTAGCTTTATCATTGACTGAATGTGTTTATTTTATTTGCAAAGCTGATTTATTTATTTTTTTATTGGTCATCTTAATTTTTCAAGAATCCATTGCATTGGATGTATTGGCAGCATGATATGCAGGCTGTGCTATTTAAAGGTTAAATTTATTTGTAAGTTGTAGTACGTTTAGTTAGACTCACACGGCCATTGCAGACCTTTGAAGACTTTTCAAAAAGGTGGTAGATTCAGAGATGTGCCTTAAAGTGAATATATCTTAACTTTATTATGCAATTTCTATTAAAGGTTTTTCCTTTTTTCCCCTTAAGGTTCCTGATAGCTTTAAGAGTATGCTGAAATTTCTAAAAAGAATTCAAGTGTCAGTGAAATAAAGGAGTGAAGAGTTACAGAGAATGGAGGGAGGGAAAGGCCAGCTTGTAAGCATTATACAAACATTTTTGTCTTTGTTAACACTTTAGCTCAAATCTTGGGTTTAAACACTGATACTTTATACTAGTGCTACTTTGAACTAAAATTTGCATCTTAAATTTTGGTTTTTCTCAGGCCAGTTTTTGTTCTTATGCAATATTGTATACAAATTGATAGCTGTGTTTGTATCTTTACAGTTATTCAACTATTTTGTGCAAGATTTTTTAAAGATTTTATTGTCAATTTTTATTTTTTTTATCTGGTTAGTTCAAGTGAATCTGTTGTTTGCTTTCTATTGTGATTGCTAACCCAGGTGTATTTTGGGAGAGCTTGAGCCGCTGTCAATTTTAAAACCTCCTTGTTGTCCTTTCAATGCAGTTTTCAGTTCAGTGTTTACTCTGCCAGCCATATCTTACTAATACTACATAATGTGATAATCGCTGCATGTTCAATGACTGTTACACTGATGATAATGATGCTACTGTGAAACTATGCACCTCACTGTAATTAAAAGACAACAAGCTACTTCCTGTAGTTGTCTTTTTATTTGAATTTTCAGATTATCTGCTTTAGTGGGGTTTAATAATTATCAGTGTTTTTGTCTTTTTCCCCATTTCCCAATTGACTGGATGTTCTTTTTTATTTGCTGTCTGAGCTGATGCTGTTTTTTTGCAAGCCACAAGGTGATGCTGTTTAGTTGCAAATAATAAGTCAGCCAGAACACCTTTGGTCCAGCATATTCGTCTAAATCCAGTAGAAGCTGTTAAAAATATATCAATATGAGCTTATTAACTACTCCTGTGCTATTAAATACCCTAAATATGTGAACACTCAATATTTCATAAAATAAAAAACTCTTCTAGTATAACAAAACTGAAATATGCTAGAACAGTGTGCACCCATATGTGTTTAAATATAATATTTCCCTTAAAGCAAATGTTACTTTAAGCTTCACGAAACAATGTGTCAATTTTCGCACATCACGTGCGAAAATTTACAGAGATGCCAAATCAAAGATGTTTAAATATGTTTTTAATCTAAATATGACCAACAATAAAAATATATGCCCAGAAGGCCACTAAAATAAGCATAAAACTGCTGTGTGCAGAGAATGATTTGCCCAAATTGAAAATATTCTATGTAGTAGGATGGTGAGTGGGAGGAAAGTAAGGCAGCTCTCCACAATAAGAAGAATGTCTCTGTGTCATTATGGTGTCCATGTCAATGCATGTTTGGTATTGTAAGTATATGTTGTAAACATCTGTGAGAATGGGCCTGTTTTTTGTCATGTTCTGTAAATATACAACAGACAGCTTCCATGATATGAATAGTATTGTTTTATAGCCAAAACTCCACAGGGGTTTGATTTAGCATTCCTTCTACAGAATGAGCAGAAGACTGTAAAATAAGTCAGACGTACTGTAATCATCTTTACATTGTCTGGTGTGCGCACAAACCCACAAGCATATATATGATGAGTGGATGTGATTGTGCTTTAAATGTATACATTGCAATGCCTTTCAGAAGGAGCCAATGCTGTCTAGAACTACAGATTTGAAATATCAGAGCAAGCCAATAACAAATAATTTGTGTAAAAAAAGAAAAAAAAATACTTTTGTAGAATCTGCCATAGTTTTGTCCTTTTTTTCAACAATAGACAAACTTGAGTTTGAAGCATGCTGTGGTTTGTACTCAATGCTTTGGTTACTTTATATTTTCTCTCTCAAGCTGGTTTCAGTTTTCAAACACACAGGAGTTAGTGGATTCATTCCTCTATTGAACTCTTATAACCCTGAGCAGCTTCCAGCTTTGTGTTTATGAGAACTTGGTTTGTTGATTTCTAACTTTGGGTACAAGTTCTGTAGGTAAATATTTATCAAACTTCACAGGCTTCTGGAATACTGTGACTTTAAATTGGGTGCTATTCCACATTAATTGCTGTTAGTTCCTCCTCTTAGGTATTGTGTTTTGCAAACTCTCCTCTCCCCGACTAATTGTAAATTGCTGCCATATCCTCCCACGGCTTTGAGAGCAGCAGAATAATTCCTATTGTGTATTTGTGTGCATTCCTATCACGACTCTGTGAGAGCAGACGGACATTACCACCAGCCCCCATTACCACTAAACACCACTGTCTCCTCTTTCATTAGCCATTCATAGAAGGGAGATCTACACTGCACTGACACTTTTTTCAGGACAGATGGTGCTTTTTTTCTGAGGTGTGTATGTACATGTACACCTGCATATGCACATATACGCACATTATCTGAGCTGATCTAGCAACAAAGCAGAGATGCAGACCAATTTCTCCTTGCATCTTCCCTGCCTTTTTATTTATTTTTTTCTCTTTCTGCCTTTGTTAGTTAAAGTGAACAGGGTTCTTGGGTCTATGTCATTGTGTTGATGTTTATGTTGGGAGGGATCCCCCCCGCAGCATAGCCCTCTGTAGCACTAGACCACAGACCAAGTGGCTCAAGCTGAGCCAAGCATGGCCATGGCTGAGGTTTTTGTAACTTTAAGTTACTTTTAGCTTCTAAATACTGTGAGCAGTTGCCAAGCAATAAGTAAGGAACAAATAAGCAAATAACTGCTAATTAATGAACAGTCGTAGTTTCTGACTGACTCAGAATTAAGAATTATGTGTATATATACAAAACAGTCCCTAAAAAAACAAAAAATAGATTGCTAAAAACTCACTATGCAAATCAACCTAAAAGCCAGTGTATAAAAGTTAGTCTCTAGGTATCTGAGAATGTTTACATGAGCACCTAATTAATCATTCTTTATTAATGCTGAATCAAGTGCTATGTAGTACTAAACCAATATATAGCATTGCTTCTTTGGTGGCCATTTTTGTTTCCCCTGATGTAAAATAAAGTATCACACACTAAAAAAGTTGCCTTATGGGGGGGGCATTAATCAGGAGTGCTTCATTAAGTATTCAGTATTCACAGATCTGATCATTACACATTGGTTCAATAAAAATTCTGCTCCACAGAGTTGTACAAGAATTGCTTGTTGTTGCACTTTTCCCTTGGTAACTTCCCTCACTTTTCTGTACCTTATTTTTAAAGTGTCAACATTTGTTTTATTGTGTGGATAACTGAACAATGCACTTTGTAGTGAACTCATGAAAACAAGACATCCGTTTCTTACCCACATCCAGCATTCTAATTTGCTATTTCATGAACTACATATCAATGTGCATTTGGAAAAGTTTCCTGAAAGCTACAATTACACTGTCAACATTGGCTAGACTCTAATATATCCACTGTTTTGACTAAATGTCAACCTTTGCAAAATAATATTTATTAAGAATTCTTTTAAAGTAAATAATGGCCCCAAGATGATGCTTATCATTCAAGTTTCCCTTCTTAACACAGTCCAGTTTATGTCTTTGTGCTTTGAGTCTGCTTCAGGGAATACATGATCCTGGCATTAAGAGCGAGACAGTGTGCCAATTACTCCCATAAATCCAAATAACAGAGCAGGTATGGTTGTGAGTGTAGCTATTTGTCTTCTCATTTGTATATATTAGGATATAATCTCTGTTCCAGTGCCTATGCTAATCTTAAAATATGGTGTTGACTTACTTTTTATGGCTGTGGTCTGCCTTCCCAACAGATCATGAATATTTGTATGAGTTTGTGTGTGCTTTTCCACCCCAGTTCACTGCTGCAGCTTCTGTCTGTGTGGCCACACTTGATCCACATGCTAAGAACCACATTTGCGGATTATTTATTCCGGCTTTTTGCCTCCAAGGACTTGAGGTGTTGATTCCTCTCTTCCCCAGTGGATTCTCCTTCGTTGCATGTACACATTTACTTACACACACACAGCCCAGTCTCCCCACAGCCTCTCCCTTCGGGCATGGGTTATGCAGTGTCATGCAGGTTACATCTCTCTCCAGGGGGTTGCCTGAAGGCAAACCTGAGAGAAAAGAAGGAGTGGAATGACTGAAAAAAAACAGAAAAAGAAAGATACTTGGGAGTAGATTTGTATTGTGAATCAGAATCAAGGGAATGAAAGAGGGATCTCAAGAATGACAGTGAGTTCAGGCAGGGTTCTGGGGGGGGCTTGTGTGAGGAGGGGTAGGGGTGGGGGAGGAGAGGAGGGGTAGGGGTGGAGTCGGGGGCTCTGCTATTTGTAGATCCTTGTGATGGATGACTGGTGTGTGTATGTAAGAGAGAGAGAAAGAGACTGGCTTTTTTTTCTTTCTGCTCTTTCCTTATTCCCTCTCTCTTCAGGCAAGCAGAGCAGAGCGGGACTGAGTAAGAGGAGGACAGAGACGCAGACGTGTGCAGACCAGAGCACTGCAACTCCACAAAGACAAGAGAGGAGAAGAGTTTGCAAGGAGAAAATAAGAGAAAGAAAACAGCTTTTTTTTTACATCAGCAAACTGTGGTGGATATCATACCTACATCAAAAGAAATCTACAAAAACAAAAAGGATTTGCTTTGCTTCACAGTTAAAAGGACAATATTAGCATTTCTTATAGTTTTGTTTCTTATTTATATTCACCACAAATATAATTATTCTAGAGGACTTTGAGGTGTAGCAGGACGCTTTGTTTTTGCAGAGAAGCAGAGAGGCAAAGGTGGACAGAGAGAAGTAGGAGTTTGTTGAAGACGAGCTGGCTGCAGTGGTGGTGAATATGCCCGTTAGAGGTAGCAGCTTTGGGGCAGGCATGGGCAGGCTGGCTGGGCAGCCACTCTGGATGTGGGTGGTGATGCTCTGTGCCCTGCTCATGGGTAATGCCAGTGCCTGCCCAGCCCTGTGTACCTGCAGTGGCACCACAGTAGACTGCCATGGACTGGGTCTCAGGAACATGCCAAGGAATATCCCCCGCAACACTGAAAGACTGTGAGTACCATCTGTACTCTCGCTGTGTGTTTGTGTGTGATAGAGAAACTCCCTGACGTTCTCCCCCTGTCTTCTTTTCTCACCATTTCCCTTCTGTTTTCTTTCTATATTGTGTTTTAATGCCTGAAGACATAAGCGGTGCACATGACTTTGCTTGGACTGAAAGAGAACAATAGCTCTGTCTGTAAAGCTGTGTGTGTGTGTGTGTATGTGTATGTGTCAGTCAGTCAGTCACTGGCATTCCAGTCAGGTATAAATAGGCATGAGGGACTAGACAGAGCAGGAGCAGATCTGTACCTTTCCCATGTGTCCATAATTTACTTACATGTTTATTTATGCATGTGTTAACTATATGTATATATTTTTTTTCTAAATCCTGAAATGAGATGGATATATTAAAATGTTTGCCCCACTTTTTAATGTGACATACATTTAGAGATTAAAAAAGTAAAGTTAAAGTTTAAATCTTAAATTGTTGTGAGACACAACCAGATTTTCTGTGTCTTTGTGGTTAACGTAGATTCTGTTATATTTTGGAATATGTTTCCCACAACTTATATCATGTGTCCTGTCTGTGCAGCACTGTGTGTCTCTTTACCCCCCTTCACTTTTCCACACTCCTGGGCCAAAGACTACCCTCTCGCCCCCTTCTCTTGCCCCTGAACACTCACTCCACAAATTGTTAAATCATGTAGAAAATTAAGCAAATCTGCTACTTAAGTGAGTCTTGCACGAGGATCACGTAGCTGTCTTGTAAAACAGAGGGAGGATGGTTGACGGAGGGAGAGGTGAGGCAGACGCCAGCGTGCAGAGTGGAGTTTCTCTGTCTTTTCTGACATTCCCCTGAAATATTCATCAGTAAATCAGAAGTGAGGAGTGCAATGGGAAATAGATTGTTCTATTTCAGCTTTTAGAATATCAATCCTGAATAAAACATGCGGTGGGAACGGGGGAGAGAAAGTCTGTGTCAGAGGCAGCGTTGGCATAGTGGGAGCTAGCTGCATATTTTATGCTTTTCATATTTAATTTCTAAGAACACCTTTTTTTTTGCCTGGAGGTCTGCATGTTTCCGGGTTGCTTATGTGCACATGCTAGTTCAACACTGAAGCAAAGAGGAAACATGGTCATTTTGTGGTTTCCTTTTACATGAATGGCCATTCAAACTGGAACTAAACACTGCCCCTCCACTCAAGAGAATTTTTGTGTTAAAAGTTGTTTGTGCATTCATAGGTCATGTACAGCAGGGGATTTTATAATTGTAACATCTCTGGAAGTTTTCAAACGCATCTTGCATACTGAGAACGCTGCATTTTAAACATAATGTGTATAAAGGTCATGTGTAATTTATTCCTGGGTCATTGCCTGTGTGTGCGTGTACTTGTGCATGTATTAGCTTTGTGTGTAGGTCATGTAGAAGATAGCTAGTCTCCACGGAGAGGTACTACTTAACAAAAGAGACTACCTCGCCTGCAGGCCGTTACATAAGGTGATTCATCAAGGTGACTGTGCAAGTCAACACAGCCCACCCTGCCTCAGATGAGGGTCCCATGAGCACTACTAGATTTATGTGTATGAATTTTCAAAATTTGTGTTTATGTATGTGAAATTGTGCACCTGCAAGTATGGGGTCAATGATGAGTTGTGATTTAGTTAAGTTTTTATAGTAATTGTCCCAACTGGCTACTGGCCCCTGTCTTTATGATAAAGTGTTGAGAGAGGCTTTTTTTTTGCAGAAATGGTTTTATAGTTTAAATTACAAAGATTTCAAATGTGTAATGGTACAAAATGTACTTGCCTCACATTAATGGAAGGAGGAGGCGTATTATTAGTGTTGGGAATAGATAAAAGCTAACAAAGTAGAAAAGGTTGCACTTCACTTTGCCAGTCTGCTCTGCTGTATGTTTATGGAGATCTGTGTATATACATATATGTGTGTTTCTGCTAATGTATACAGGATGATGCTTTGGGAGTATGTGTGTGTGTTTGTGTGGTACGGTGTGTGTATTGAGGATGTTGAGACAGACACCAGAATCCCATTTGCACTTGTCAGTGTGGTTTTGGATCAGGTTTGACCCCTGTGCTCTTCAGATTGAAGGCTGTAATGAGACTGTGAGCTCCACGTATTAAAATCACACCCTGCCTCTAACGGGCCACCGGCCGCTCCCTCCCCCTCTGCTTTCTCTCTGCATCCATTCTCTCTCCATCTTTTTCCTTGCCTCTTTTCTCCCTTGTCTGCAGGCTTGTCTATATTCATCTGCTTTGTCAAAATAGCACATGGTAATCACATTGATATCAGTCTACACTGAAAGAAAATCTGTGAGGCAGATCAAAGTGACTATACAGATGTTAAAGGTTCATAGTTAAGCTTTTAGTTGGACAGGTATTGACCAAACCTGCAACCATCTTCTCTCACTGCTTTATCTGTCTAACCCTGCTGTTTAGACAAAGTGTGTCTCATCTGTGAATGAGTTGATGTGCAGAAGGGGAGGGGCTTTGTGTTAGTGTGCGTGTGTGTGTGTGTGTGTGTGTACCTTCATCTAATTGCGAGAATCCAGTGTATTGATGATGTATTTTATGTGCCAGAAAATACCCTGTGCTGAGGTTTGGGGGCATGTTGGAGCTCCTCCCGAATAGGGAAGGTGGAGGCTGCACACCATATGTATGTATGTGGGTGTGTTTGTGAGTCTGTTTTCCTGCATGCCTGTATAAATCTGATGTTGACTTTTGTTTGTTCATAAACTTGCACATGTTCCACCATATGTGTGCATGCATGCATTGAATAAGTAATGTTGGATGAAAACACATTAGGTTTGGTGGTGGTTGAAGATGAGGGGCTTCATCGCTTCGATAACCATGTTTATGTATTTGGAGGTGGGAGGTGTGTGTGTGTGCATGTGCCAGGGAATGCTTGCCGTGTTTTTGGCACCAGCACATAGCTGGTACAACTGACAGCCCACCGGCCACCTGATCCATAATTTACCCTGACAAGACTGAACACAGTCTGCCCACTACCTGCCAACTCTGGCTATGTGACTAAAGTGGAAAAAACTGGATGGGAAAAGACAAAGGAGCAGGATGAGGTGTGGGGGTTGAGAGCAGGATCAGAAGATCCTTCAAGGCACACTATCAGAGGTTCCCTAATAAAGGGAAGAGGCGTGTAACTCAACGACAAAGCTAAATAATGAATAAATGAGATTATGTTATTTATTATAAAGGGCAAAATAGGTCTAGCCCCGAGGCAGGCTGAATTTAGCCCTTTTATTTAGGTCCTTTTTGACAGTCAAATATATCCATCCTCATCATCGGTAATCCCGTGAGGAGTGATAATGCCTGGAATGAAGATCATTCAGAGAATGTTTATGCTTACTGGAAGATTGTGAAATTACAGGCCTGGGACTCAGTTAGTTCAATTTATTGCCTGCACTACACAGCTGTGGTCTTTTCTCTTGTACTGAATATGGAGGTGGACACCATCGCTATAGCTGTCTTTGGAGTTCAGTTTTTGTAATCTGAATTGGGAGCCTCTGCCAGACAAAATATGTGGTAATATAGTTATTGTACTCCAAAGTAGTTCCTCCTTTAGCACTGTGGGCTGTTAGTATTTATCAATGGATCTAAGCATTTAGTCACCTTTTTAAATTGTACATATAAGCGTGTTGCTTATCTAAGCAGAGTGATGACAGACTGCTGAGCATGAAAGCCAGCTGCTGGGTGTTGAAACTCACCCCCAGACCCACTGACCTGCTCTCCCGATGAGTGCAGCTACTTTATGAAAGTGTTTGATTGCGCTCAGAAGACACACACACATCCCATTGAACCCAACACCTACCAAGATGTACATGTGTCAATTAATGCCTTCAAACGCAAGCACTTTTTACTTGGGTCTGTCTGAGATGCTTGTGTGTGTGTGGGTGCGTGTGCATGTATGCCAGTGTACATGCATGATTGCTTTGCACTATCTAAGAGTTGGCTGTATCTCAGCAGACCATGAAAATCAAATTTGGAACCCATCTAGATCACCTTTCATCTCTCAGATGTCCAATTTTCCTTTTAACCCTGTATGATGTGTGTGTGTGTGTATTAAAATGCACATCAGTGAACACTCTCCTGGCATTGTAGATAATTCACATTTCATGCTAGTCAAGAAGCTTTTGATGTGATACAAGTTTGAGGAGGTATTATGGGCAGTAATCCAGATGTGAGGGATGCTTGAGATCTGCATCAGTCTGCACATTTATCATATCAGTGCTGTGTTCAGTGCAACATTGGAGTGTTTTAAAGTACTCTCCTAGACTCACTCCTAATTCCAATTCATATATAGATTAATCTTTCAATAACTTTCTCAAGTCTAGTAGTAGTTTTATCCATAAGTCCAGAAAGGGTCCAAGGTCTTCAAATCAAAGATTTGTCTGTCCAACAGTCTAAATTCTTACATTTGTGCAGCTGAACCCAGTGAATCCCTTAATTGGCTTTTTTTCCCAGCTTTTACAGTGGGGTCATCTGCTGGTAGATGAGCTAATCCTTGTAAAGAGCTAGAGGAATGCAGATATCAGTGTGCTCAGTTGGAGTGAGCCCCACATAGAACAACTCTGTATTCTTGGGGATCAGACAGACAGATTCAAGCACGCATGCAGCATCCATCAAATTACCAGTCGTCAGCGCACATCTGTCAGACAAACGTCTTCTCAGTCTTCTGTGTGGAATAACGGGAACATAATAGATGTGGCAGAGCAGATGTTTTGTCCACATGATACATGTTACAGTCAAAGTACACACTCACACAGCCTAAAAGCCTTTATGCGGGACCCAAAGCCACAACACAACCTCAGCGTCTGTCACTGAGCAAACTACAGTTACAGTACAAACCATGAAAGACCCTTCAGTCTCTGCTTTTACTGCAGCCCTGTGTGCGTTCTTTTTCTAGCCTGTGGCAGTAACACACATAGGAACAGATGTTTGATTGATTCACTTCGGCCAGAGAAAATGTCATGTTTGATTGTTTGGAAGAGGCTGTGTGCTACTTTACCTCCCTTGTCTTTTCCCTGATATTTTTCCCATCTCCCAGCCTTTCTTGCTATCTGTCTGGTTTTTGCTTACAGCAGCATTTGCTACATGAAGAAAAACTCACAGTCCTCTTTGTCAAGATTGCTGTTATAGTGTGAAAGCCAGGTAAAAACAGAAAAAGACAACCTGTAGCTATTTTTAAAACGAGAGAAGCTTTTCAAGATGCAGGAGACCCTGAATAGGTCAAGGCTCTGATAAGGGTGAGTGTGTTTGTGTGCAATGCACATGTTGGATCTGAATGATGTTTACCTTTCCTATCAGTCTTTTTGCTCTTGAGGCCTGACTGAGCAGAATGAAAACTGTAAATAGCCCTTGAGGAGCCCAGGAGCTGGGAAAAACTCTCAGACGTCTATGCACACATATGCACATTTAGACTTGCTTGCTGACGCACACACACACAAAAATGTACAGTTGAGGGCCTTAACTGCTTGTCTGAAAGCCACATTTCAATGGGAGGGAATGTTTTGTTCAAGCTGAGCAGAAATCTGACCTCTTAGTGCGGATAGAAGTGTTCCAGTTGGGTTTAAGAGTGTGTTATTTTGGTCATGGTGGTCTGCTTTCTCTCTCTCTCTTTCTTTCACTTTTTCAGTCTCTCTATCTTTGAGTAGGAGGTTGCTGTGAGCCCGGATGGTACTGCCAGTCGGACAACCTAGTATGTAGGTCGCCTCATAGTCTACCAGGCCTCATCTCTCCACTGACGTTTCCCAGACAGCCCGTCAGCTCTTCACAGCTCCCTGGCTACTCGCAACACTCCACCACACTGCTCCACACCATCGCTTTTAGGCAGCTAACAGCACTGTCAGAGCAGCTCCGTCTTCTTTCTCTCTCTCAGTGACTCTATTTTTCCCCCCCGCTTTCCCTCCTGCGTGTTTCAAGGCTGTCACGTCCATATGTTGTGGAGTCTGGAGGAGGAGGAATGCTTCACTGTTCCGCAGCTTCACAACCTGTTCAGTTCATTCATTAGGGAGAGTGCTTGCTGGTCTGGTCAAATGGCATTATCAGTGTGTGATTGTGGTTAATGAGCATTCACGCTTGGGCTGTACAGGACCTCAGGCCTCTGATCATCAGATTGTGTCAACAATGATGAGTTTGGAGAGCACCGTACCACTGATCTTCAATCACCTGGCTTCTGTCTTCCCTGCTAGGCTAAAGCTGTTCAGGACAAATGGTCCTGTGGCGCTCACAGCGGTGCTACAGAATGACTGCACAGCAAAAAATAAGCTCCTTAATAAGTCATTTAAGTCTAATTTTAAAGAGGACAGGGGCGAGATGCTTTTACTTTCAGTCAAAAATCCTGACACATTTGCCTGGTTTAGAGTTCAGTCTTAATAAACTTTGACCTGAAAAATTTCAAGACTCTCCAATGTCAAGTTTGATGTCTACATTAAGGATTATCATGTTGCTGTCTCAGATTGTTCTTGCTTGTAGGAAATTAGCAGTAGTATATGAGAGGGACTGCATGGCCGTGAGTGTTAAAATGGGAATACAACGTAAAGTGTGTACTGTTCGAGAAAAGGTTTGCTATTTTCAATTTGTGAAATGCTTTTGTTTGCCTGCTTGCAATCCTTGGCTACATTGTGTCTTGTCCTGCTTTTTACTTTTTGCCACAGCCAGTGAGCAGGTTTTGCATTGCCAGTGGTTCTGATGCTACAAGCACAAGACTATTAAACTGAAGGTCTGTATCCACAGTGACCCACTTTTGTGAGTCCCGTCTAACCTCAGTATGGGGGCACAACATTTTCAATGCTCCCCCAACCCTTGAGTCCAAAGTGTGGCAGCAATTAGACTGATCAATTAAAAATGAACAGCTTCACATAACTGTTCAGTTATGTGGACTTTAAATAGAGTGGTCAGCCTCTAGTTTCCTAGCCCGCACTGTCCCTCTGTGACTACATTCATTGCACTGCAGTGTTTCTGCATAAATCGATAATGTTGGTGAAAAGCTGTACATCCAACAGTAGTTTCTCTAGCGATCATTATGTTCTTTCCCTCTGGCCAGCTCCCAACAGGACACAATTGCTTTCCCCACAGGCACTGTTTGTGTACATGCCAGTAGGCTGTGCTTGTGTGCATTCTTTGTTACAGTATATTCATATGGTCTTTGTGTACGCGTGTAAGAAACAGAGCTCATGTGGATATTTGTATCTGCATGCCCTTAGCAAACCAGTGTGTTTGCTTATCCTCCCTCTAGTCTTGGGGTTTCATTTCATGTAATGTTGCTCAATTCCAACCAGGTCCCCCTCAGCCGAGGGACCCCAGCAGCTGGCAGGAATAAACATAATGAGTTTTTCAGCATTGTAGCAGTGCTCTAAGCCCCTTTTGAATTATAGAGATTTGAAGCGGTGGAGCATAGCTGCCGCATGTCCGCCCGAGGGAAGGTGCACCAGGAAGTACTCCCAGGTATCAATCAGTTTGGGACGGAAGATGAAGAGGGATTAGATAGTGATGTCATAAATCCACTTGCTCTCCAGGAAGTGTGTCAGCGCTGGGAATCCTTAAGAGTTTCCAGAGGATGGAATGGATTTGACTGAAGCAGTTGGAGGTGGAAATCCTGCGCTGTAGGAACTGGGAATGATACCTAATAATTTTCTGCCTCTAAAGTAATACTGCAGTACAGTAATGTGAAAACCCACACAAAGTCAGTACTACAAAACATCTGTCTATGAAAGGAGTGAATGTGCCTTTGCTGCTGTGCCAAAAGCCGTTGCTTTGCCTCCTTTGATTGTAAAACAAAGAAAATAGCAGTGACTGATATTGTAGCTAATAAACAGCAGATTTTTTCTTTGAGGCATTGACACCATATATATTTCATTGGCATACTGCCCTTTAACAGACATGGAATCAACACAGAGATGAGCGCTGCTGACACCAGACTCCAGACTTTATGCATGTCTAGAGTCCTTTTTCCTCTCACCTCTGTGTATTTAAGATGAAGGTTCACCTTTGTTCATCCATGCAGAACTTGGTCCCAAAGTTCACTGACCATGTATGTACCACTAAAGAAGGTCTAAAGATGATGTGAATCCCAGCTACTTTCCATCAGCCAGAGCAACCCAGCACCATTGCAAACGGGAGTAACTTGGCGAGTTTCCCGAGAGACAGAATACTCCCCTGGGTCAGCAGACATTATCAGATAGGTCAAACACCAGAAGCAGTAGCACTGTATATGGGCCATGTGCTCTTATCATAAAGCCTTTTTCCATTTTTATGCAAAATGCATGTTTGGGATAGTGAATTTCATAAATGTAATGCTCAGTAAAACAGTAAACTACAGTAGGTCAGGCACAAGTCATCAATCCTTTTAGCAAATGAGCTACAGTGGGAATATTATAACCTGGGCAATTTTCAAGGACCTCATTATCACCAAGGACTTGAAAATATTGCGTGGTTTCTGTTGCGATATGCCAATGGAAAAGGTCAGAATATGGCATAAACAGTGCGGATCATGACTAGTTAAAACATCATAGGCTGCTGGTGGCATTTAAGTTTTGCCTAAATGTCACAGCATTGTTGAGTGGGTGCATGGCCAATGTGGTTCATAAGATGGGTGTTTTTATTGTTTTCAAATCGAAATTGCAATTTGAAAGAACACAATTAACTAATCGTGAAGATGCCTGATTTTGCTGACTTGTTCAGATTTCCTTGATTTTCGTGCTCCTACTAAGGTTAAGTTGGCTATGTACTTAAATTTTACTTTAAATGTTTTTTTGTGTCTGTTTTACCGTGTTTATGACATATGACAAGGAGTCTGCACAGGGTTTTTTATTATGAAAATCGACCGGATTCTCTATGCTTTTTTATGTCTGACGTCCTAGCCGGTTAATCTGCTCTGCGCTGCTTGGCGCGGCTTCCGTCAAAAATAGACTGGCAGTGAATATTGAACTTTAGCTAAACTTAAAAAAAAAAAAAATTAGAAATCGCAAATCAAATCGTATTCGCTATATCTGGCAGAAAAAACGGAATTAGATTTTTCCCCAAATCGTTCAGCCCTACAGTCTAGTCATCTAAAGACATTTCCAGCAACAGTAAATTTAGTTCAGTCACCAGATCTTAACTAGGAAAACACTTTGAGATTTTGTTGCATAATGACTTTGGCTAGTCAACTCTGGGGTATACACAGAAACTATGACATGTCTCTTATTACAGGATAAAGTAAGATCCCATTGCTGCAGGAGAAAGTGTGGTTTCACTTGTTTACGTGTGAGTCATTTTCCCACATATTCCCCCCTGACATCCCTCTGTCTCACTCACAACCATCTCTCCCTCCTTTCTCTTTTTCTATCGTTCTCCTTTTCATTGTCCTTTGGGTGTCATCAGCAGTGACCACCCTGAAGATAAGACATTGAGAATCCAGAAGTGTGTGTGTGTGTGTGTGTGGGGGTGTATGTGTGTGCCTATCTGCGTAAGCACCTGTAATGAGCACCACATGTGTGTATCAGAGCCCCGGCTAATGAAGCCCAGTCTATTATTTATTTCCCGTGGCCCTGTCGTTTGGCCTGTCGATGCACCTGTGTACACACACATGCATGCACGCACACACACCATCTGTCTATAATAACCATTCTCTTTCGTACTGCATAGCGCTACAGTCCCTGGTGTGGTCATTAGACGAGAGAAGGAGAGAGCGACTGAGGGAGAAACCAGCGCTTTCGGCGCAGATTTGGAACCTTTTTTTTGTGTGTGTGTGCTTTTGGGGCTGGGTGGGTGGGAGTTTGGAGGTCAGGGTAGGGTGGACCCATAATGCTTAGAAAGTGCAGTAGCACAGAAACATTTGCATGCTTTGCCTGCTTTTTTCTCTCTGTCATGAGAATACAATCTGCTACTGGGGTGAAATATGAATCTTTTTTACAGTCTTCTCCTGCAACAACAGACAATACAAATCTTTATTATATCAGCAGAGGTAACTGAATACACCAAACCACTGAGGGTGCCATAGTCTAGTAAAGCATGCCGCAATTATCAAATACACAACACAAAAAAATATTGTCAGCCATTAGATTATGGATAACTTGTAAGAACCCAACAGAAAATTCAGCGTCTCTCTTTTTCAGCTATTTTGCTCTCCCTTCTTTTGCAGAGATGGCCAGCTCTCAGCAGGGAGGCTGCTCCTATTATATCCACAGCACTTAGCTTTCTGGCCTTGTGGCCCTACCCAAATCCCCTCCACTGGCTCCTGCTAATCCCCACCAATAGTAGAAGGACAGGACAGACAGAGAGAGAGGGGGTTGTTGTGGGTGTTGGTGGGAGAGGGCTGGAATAGAAAGACAAACAGCCAGCTCAAATGTGGCCTCCATTTTAATAGGACTTCTTAATATCTCCCAGTGGAATTGAGTGTGAACTTCCCTTTAACACAATCTTTCTGATTCCATCCTTCAATATATGTTACATTTCACATCACTAAAGCAATTTTCATTTCATAAAAACATCAGCAATTAAAGACAGTATAATGCCAGTAGCATGCTTTAACTAACAGGTGTATGTGTGTGTGTGTGTGTGTGTGTGCGTGTGTGAGAGAGTGTGTGTGTGCACCATGTCTGCCTGAAGTGTGTGGTTGTGTGTGTTGCAACGCTCTGGATAAGATTTTGACTCAGGTGTCACTAGACAAATATGCCTCCATACCACTGTCTGCTCCTTTAGTCATCATGCTTAGCAGGTTCAGAGGGAGAATAAAGATGAATTATTCATGTGTGTTTGTGTGTCTGTCTTTGCAGGGAGCTGAATGGGAATAACCTCACACGCATCACCAAGAGTGACTTTGCTGGACTCAAGTACATCCGAGTTCTGTAAGTACTTGCCTTCATATTCATGTGTGATGATGAGATGTTTGTATCTGTAGTGTCTGAGTTAATCTATTCATGCATATCTGAGCTGTATCTAACCTTGCTGCTCACAAGCTGTACTGACTTGCTGCTCAAATTAGCATAAACCTAGTGAAGTGGAGATGCTTCTGTCAAGAGTCCTACTCCAGAGTACATTAAGCTACTGAGTGACTGCAGTCAGTGAAGTAATGGACTTCTCTCTTACTCTATTCTTTCTGTTTTAGTAACACTTACTGTCCCTTAGACACACACACACTCACTTGCCCTCTGTTCCCACACATCAACATGTAATGTGTACACAAGCCCCAGTCCTAAATAGGCTCTCAACACAGTTAACACATTCAGGTGAAGTCATTGACTCCCCCTGTGTTGAAATTAAACAGCACTTGTGACTTCATGTATTAAAGTAGTTGTAAAAGTGTCTATATGCGTACATGTGTGCATGTGTGCACACACACTTGTGAGTAGTGCCATGGGTGTTACAAACACTGCCAGAGGGGAAGCTGTGTAGACCTGAACATGTTTTAAATGTAACATGAGCTGCACATAATTCCGAGTACCCAGCAAACCCTGACTATTTTCAAGCCTCATCGTTACTCGCCCATCCCCCTGTCTTCTCCTTCTTTTCTGAGCTTCAGCTCGCTTGTTCTCACTGCCCCTTATACCCTCTCGTCCTCACATGCATGCCCCCTTTTCTGCACCACCTTCTACCCCCACGAAGAGGTTGAATGCCTTCGTGTCGGCAGCTTGTCACTAGCAAGTTAGAGGGAAACAACTCTTTGCAGGGGTACTAAAGACAGACCTTCCTTTGCTGTAAAGCCTCTGATTCCCCTCACAGCCACCACTGTGCTACACGTAACACATACACACTGCTCACTTTCTGAAATGTCAGACAACCATAAACATGATACATGATTAACACGATGTAGGTGCATGGTGTGTCAACCAGAAATAAGTCTGTCTCTGTGTATTGGGTGGAGTGGGGTGGGGTGACATCTGTGAGGCAACAGCTTTAAGACTAACAACGGGATGACCTCTGATCCTGCTGACCCTTAGGCAACCCTCAGAAGGAGCCAAACAGGAACAGAGGTTTATCTTTACCGTCAGCTGCCATCTATCCTGTCAGTCCAAAATCAAATCACTGGCTGCTTGGCTGGTTCAAATCACCAATGGTTGCGTGTGAGGAAATGTAGAGCAATAGAGGAACTATTGGGAAAAAGTAGAAAGGGAGAGATCAGAAAAATTGAAGGCTACATGCCCTCAGAGTGTCTGTAAAAAAGTTTCCTCAATTCATAAGTACTCATCACGATTTTTTTCACTTCCATCTAAATTCATGAGAAAGAGATCGGAGGTGAATTGCACTTCTCTCTCTATGTTTATGGAGTGCGAAGAGTGATTAGCATTTATATTCGATGGGGAGGAAGCCCAGACTGCTGAGTTGCAATGCGGCATGGCCTCACAGGAGACATGAGAGGTCGCCTTCAACACAGAACAGTTGTATACGTAATGAAGGCAAGCTCTTGTTGCTTCTAAAGCTGTTGGAGGCTTTTCTCTCCTTCCTGGCCTTGTGTTATTGTAGCACTTCCAAAACCATCCAAGCCTCTTTTTTTTGCGTTAGCTTTGGCAATGTAGGGGAGGAAAGGATGTGTTCCTACTTGTGCGCATGTACTTTATGTTTGTGTCCATCCATGTTTGTTTGTGTATGACTAATAGCCTTGATGCACTGCCTGCAACTCTGATACTGTCCAACTATGCTATCCAACAGGCACACATACATACGCGGCCGACTTTCCGTTGATTGTGCCAGTTGTAAAAACCATCGAACCCACCTCAGTTTCCCCTCCCACACTTTCTGACCCCATGCCTACCTTTCGTCTCGTCTCCACCCAGCCGCTACACCCAGTGGACCACACCAGAGCCCGGACCCACACTTTCTGAGCCACCTTAGAAACTTTCCTGGCTGCTATTCCTGCTATTTTTGCCAAGATTCCACACTGTGCCCCCAGTCCACACCACTGCCCTGTGTCTGTGCGTGAGTGTATGTGTGCGAGAGAAGTGTTGAATATACAGCACCCAGCTCGAATATACATACTGCAAGACGTCTCGCCACCAAAACCCTAAAGCCCCCTATACTTTGTTAAAGCTTGAGTGACCGTCTACAGACTCATAAAAAAGTCAAAGCCACACTGTTTCAGATAGCTTCTAAGGTTCTCTTTCTGTCCTCTTTCTGCAGGCAACTGATGGAGAATCAGATTACTGTGATCGAGCGTGGGGCTTTCGATGACATGAAGGAGCTGGAGAGACTGTGAGTACCACCCAAGGTTGTCTGTAGATAGGCTGACTAGAAAAACACACATTTAATGTCTTTTCTAAAGTTGAACTTCATTCGTCTACTGATCTGTATTAAGTACTTGTATTAGTTGAATGTAATGAGACTAACAGGAGGAACCAACCGTAAATGGCATATCAAGTGTGAGGCACTTCCCTGTCATTTCATTGTGGTCGGATGGTGCTGGGAGTATTTTTTATTAACTTTGCCTGATAGTAATGGCCTCAGTGGGATATGTGGGCTTAAGAGGCCTCCCCCACCGCAGACCCTAGCTCATCTGGATAGCACCAGGACTCTTCGACAGCGCTGTAAACCGGCTGGGAAAACACACAGACAAACACAGTCAACCACACCTCAACCAGCTCATTAGCAAATCAATAGTGCTACCCACATGGAAAACCTGCACAGCAGATGACTTTATGGACACATGCCGTCATGCACACATAGTGGTTAACTTATAAAAGACTTTCCCCCTGATCTGAAACCCACATTAACAATTTACATGACCAAACTCGAGGCCATGAACAACTCGCCTTCCCTCCTCCATCATATTCAACTGATCCCAAACATTGGTAGACATATCCATGTGCCAGACCAATGTGGAAATTAAGCGGCTCATTTCTCTAATGTTTAAAAGCCACTAACCCACCAGCAGGTACAGTTCAGTGTGAACAGAGTGGCAGCAGACTATTAATGCCCATTGTGCTCTAAATCTCAACCTCTGCTGGCCAAGCACTCCTCTCAGTGTATACAGTGAGTGGCACAGGTCCCAACATCTGTCTGAATGTGTCTGAAGGAATAGCAGCGGCCTGCCTGTGTAAGGCCACAGACACTGCATTCACCCCCATGTGCCTCCAATGGACCTTTCAGGGAGAAGAGAGTTGTGGTTTTCAACACATTAGCAACAGTCTGTTCCTCATTGACTTAATTGTTGTATTTGCATAAAGCCTGCCAGTCTTGGACGTTAGTTGTTTTACATGGGGTCTGTTGCCAACCACCATTCCTGTCAGTGTTTCCTTGGGCTTGAATAGGCTCATCCATTTCCCTCCATTTTATTTCGAAGCATCTTGTTTTGATAGTTCACCCTAGATAAAATCTGTTCAGATAACTGGTGGATGTCATTCACTTGTTTAAATGGGGATGTTGCTATTCCGTTACTCTGGGAAAGTCGGCAGAGCACTAAATTCTACTAGGCACAGCATTGTAATTTAACTGTGCAGAGATAATTTACGGCGCTGTCTCTGACTAGAAGTTTAATTCCCCTGAACTTTCAGTTGGATATTTATGTGACATTCAGAGCACACTGAAACACAATAGCCTGTGGCTAAGCCGATTGTACAGCAGCTAGCAGAAATTATTCACTGCCTACACAAGGACACACATGCATAGAAACACACACACACAAACTTACTGGTTGATCATATGTTTTCCCTGCCACAGGCGGCTGAACCGTAATCAACTGCAGCAGCTTCCTGAGTTGCTGTTTCAGAAGAATCCTGCTCTGTCTCGACTGTAAGTACATTCATTTTTTTATTTCAAGTGCACATGCTCACTTTTTCATTCTGTCAGTGCACACAGCATTTTCTTTTGTCATTATTATGCAAGCCACAAATGTTGCTCAGAGATCCTATGTATTACAACAATATACTGCATAGCATGGTTTCTGTCTGATGAATGGTGGGTTTGGTTTGGTTTGGTTTAAACATAATTAAATGACTCTTAGTCTTCAATTGCACTTGCAGGACCGCCATCAGTTCTCATTAACATTCTGACTTATTAGGTGAAGTGTGTGAAGCGCACCCTGTGATTTCCACTGTACCCACTGTCTGTAACTGGATGAATGGAATCTGAGTTCTTTGCACATCATTGGGCCTTGATGCCAAGTCATATGCAGTTTCTCTGCGCTAGTCGTCTGCAAGAGAATCCACTGATGACAGGGAGCTGGTCTGACACTGGGACATGAACTAAAGGACACATCTGTTCAGGGAAAAAGGATGTCGGTGTTAGTTAATGAGGTAGTTTTATGTCACAGGAAAAGTCCCCAAAGCTCACTCTTCCAGTGGACTGGTATACCTCTATTGTATGAATGAAATATGTCATCACAGTTTTCATTCGGTTTCCACTTATTAAAGCCAATCCCACTCTGTCACACACCCACACATCCTTACACTCATGTGGCCCATGCAGTGAGACAATCTCAAAGTAATGCTAAACTTTTATTCCCATCTGCAACAGGACTCAATGTTTTTTTTTTCATTCTTTAGGATAATCAGTGTTCATGTTGCTAGCCGATCATTCCAGCTCCCATTATTCTAGTTCAGATTACCTGGAGCATCTGGGAATAATGAAACAGTGGGACATGGAAAAATCATTTCCCTCCTTCAATCCACATACTGGTACTACTAACCCATGATCCAGGCCTCAGCCCTCCATCTGTTTGTCTTACGTTTGATGTTTAACACCATCTTGAATCTATCTGTCACTTCCTCGCAACTGTCTCCTCACGTCACCTACCATTATGCCAAAACCGACCTGCAGGGCTATAGGGCAAAGCCCCATCCTCTGGGGCAAAGCCTGCCTGCTTGTGGCTTGCTAATACTGAGCAGCACTGAGTTGTCTGTCTAGCTGGAACAGATACAGACCAGACCGAGGCCTTCCAGACCAGCGGATGGCCTTGAACAAGTGTGATTAGTCCATCTGGAGCAGCGGGCTCTGCCAACAGCAAGAGATTTGTGCTAACACAGCTCCCCTGTTTCATCCAATCTTAACTTCACGCTCATTATTTTAAATCTAGCACTGGCTTTTCAGCCACGTTCTGGAAAATGAGACTTTGTTTAACATTGCTTAATCGATTCGCTATGTGTCTGTGTATACACTCATTTGTTCTTTATCCTTGGCTGGATAAAAGAGAACTGTAATGGACCTTGAAGCTTTTCAGGTGTGAAAGTGCTGTACAATCTTTAGCAGTTAAAACAAATGTACAATCCAGGGCCGTGGAATTGAAAATAATGTAGTCTTTACGGTGCCTGTGTTTGGATGACACTTGCTATTTTATGAAAGTCTTCTAGTGCTTGTTAAAAAATTAGGACTAGTGGCTTGGGAATCAGGAGAGCCGTAGAAGACAAAGGCTTTTCTTAATGTGTTTCTTAACTCCTGAGCGGTGTGTCTGGGCCACACCGTGGGTTCTGGTTCCAGTCTGATGCGGTTAGGTTATAGCCTTGTCTCGCTCCTGCCAGCAGCTTTTAATGGACTTAAAAGGTTCTCAGCTCCCAGGGGACGACTTTCGCCGCTATTCCATGTGTGCATTTGTGTGTGTGTGTGTCTGAAGATCACACACAGACACACACATGCTTAGAGAGACAGAGAGTCTATGGCTGCGTATGTATTTGTGTATGTTTTTGCACTTGTGCTCACCAGAGCTTGTTAGGGTCCACCTTTATGATCCTAACAAGAGAGGTTAATGTGAAAGCCCGCTGCCCTCAGGTGGAGCACTAACCCAGGTGGTTTCTCTTCTTTTGGACGCAGGATTAATTGCCCCCCTTCTCTTTTTCTGTACTTTTTACACTCTTGCTCTCCGTCTCTACTACTCCCCCCCCCCAATTTTCTCTCTTTTTGCTCATTCCAGGGTGAGGGTTTGAGGAAACGCTTGTATAACAAAGTGGCTATTTGTCTTAGACATCCCGCTGAGAGGACAAACAGAAAGACGGCGGTTGAGGGTAGAGGAGGAGGGCTAGCAGATGAGATTGTTGCTCTCATTAAACTTTTGAGGAAAAAGCTAGCCGGGTTAATAAAAGGCTGCCAGTTAAATGAGCAGAGGGCTGTTTATTTGTGGGGAGTTTTTAAACACTTGACTCCCATGCAGTCATTAAACCAATGGGGTAATGAGTTTTCACTACAAAGGGAAGATGGAGAATTAATGCAAGTTTTCTTGCTAAACCACAGATTTTGAAAAATAACTATTTTTCTCTGGGCTTTACTAAAATTTTCTAATAGGTGAAAAGAACACATATTTAAAATGTACAGTACGTCTGTACACAGCAAAGAATTGAGGCAGCGGACATATATTTTGCTGAACCATATGTTTTGCTCTCTGTTTTGAGAGCCTACCTCTTTATCTACACCCCGCTCTTCTGTCTATTCCCTTCCCGGAGAGATACCAGAGAGACTGATGCATGAGGA
Source organism: Lepomis macrochirus (assembly GCA_024633595.2). NCBI lineage: Eukaryota > Metazoa > Chordata > Actinopteri > Centrarchiformes > Centrarchidae > Lepomis > Lepomis macrochirus. Next base: position 19,301,028 of record JALXJV020000020.1, on the reverse strand, counting down.
GCAGAAGAAAGATAATTGGAATTGATTAGAGATGATTAGAGATAGTTAGAGTTAGTTAAAGCTGCCAGTGATGGATGGCTCCCACGAGAAGGCATGGGAACGGCAGCGAAGAGGTGAGAGGCACTATACCGAACATCAGTGAACAATAACAGTGAAAATAGAGTTGCATTCATCACTGTTAACGACCTGTTGCCCCCAGCCCACCATCCCTGACTTCTCCTCATCCCACTTCCACTGCACTTTAGATCTGTAATCTACTCATCCATGTCTGTAATTAGTGCCTTTTCGCAGTGGGAGAGCAGGAGGAAGGAAGGACCGCGGGATGGAGGAAAAAAGAGGGATAGGTGAGCAGAGTTGGAGGAGTGCAGAGCAGTTAGCCTGATGGCTGGCCCCGGGGAAAAGCATCTGGTTTGGGCTCAGGATGGGGGATTGGGGGAGGAGGAGGCAAAAGGGGTATTTTGCGGTTTTTGATTACCATGTTGCTTGTTGCTGCCACAAACAATGCCGGCAACAACACAGGCTTGTTTGAAGGGGTGTTGCTTTCATTAATGGCTAACGTGTGGTATTACGTGGTGGGGTGAGGGGATGGTTAGGAGAGGTTTTCCCTTGTGTAATCCCCCCCCCGGGAGGTATGAAGGGGGAGGATGAGGGAGGAGGGAAGGGTGTGGTTGTACCTGCACCACAGGGGAGGTGAGGAAACCCTGCCAAAGGATCGGAGAGGGGATGTGTCTCATCCTTCTGTAAGATCTTTCATTTTCGTGTTAATGCTTGACGACGGGTATCTTGATATACACAAACCCTAAACACACACGCCGATATTGGCTTGATGACACATATTCACATGTGCACGCACACACAAGAAAGGGAGAATAAAGAGGGAAAATGTAAATAACACTAATTAAACAGAAACACACGCAGAATAACACTATAATTACATCTCTGTGTGCTAATGTGTGGATGGCAGGCATACGTGAGGGATTTCGTTCTTTATATGGCTTTGACTGTAGATAAAAGAGCGGCTTCAACGATGTGTTGATGCAGAGCTGCCTGCTCTGTGTTTGTGTTGGAGGGATGCTGTGTTTTTTGTTTGTTGATCGCTTGATGCTTAGGGAACGGTAGCTCAGTGTGAGAAGAAAGAATTGTTTGGGGGAAGGAAATCTAGAATAAATAATGTGCACTATCATTAAACCTATAAATCATCTCTCTGTCACAGTGTTGCCACTTGTTTCTGACTTTGTTATGACTCGATATACAGTATTTTCCCCTGCTGCAAAATGATTGGCTTGTAATCTCGCTCTGGTGTTCCAAGACTTTTTGTGCCACAAAGCAAGCAAATTAACTCTTTCAACTTTTTGTGTATGACTGGCTGAAAGACTGATTTGAATGTGTTTTTATTTCTCTTCGTGGCAGTTTTTGAGTGTGTGTGTATATTACTGTGCTTGGTGTGTGTGTGTCTGTGCATGCATGTGTGTCTGGCAGGCTGTTAATGGCCCAAGCGGGTCTTGTCGTTTCCTTCTCTTTGTCTCTGCTTATGAATGACCTGCCTTGACGTGCTAGGTCTCCCTCTCTCCCTCAGAGGACCGTTTGGGCCCCCGCTTGGCAGCAGTCCCCATGGCAACCCATCTTCATCAGGAGGTTTCTGTGCCATCGATGGCAGACATCCTGATTTTTTGACTGCAGTTTGTCTGACACTAAGCAAACACTGACAGAAAAGACTTTAGTGAGTAAGGTTAACTTTAGACACAATAGAAACAAAACACCTACATGCATCAGATAAGCTGGCTACTTCCAGGGTTATGATTTTTTTTTTTTTTACTTAGTGGCATCTGCAGATTATACAGATTTTTGCAATGCGCATTTGAATTTTGTGGTGCTCACAACATTAAAAAATATATAACACCAACTAAAGGGTTCACATTTATGTCTACGGATTATGCAGAGAAACAGGGGTACTGTTTTTGGAAGACAGAAATATCAAAACCTGGATAAATAAAACCAAAATTGCATGACTGTATTCGGCCAGAGTTAAGTGACTTTTTTTCCTAATATGGGTGAACTGACTCTTAAAGTTCTAACTTTCTATGCAGACTTTAGATTTTTGCCAGGAGTATATAATAGCTGACCTGGCGGCTATCCGAAAAATACCAGGCAGGCCTTAACTCCTTGCCCCTGTCCCTCTTCCTGCCCCTGTCCTTGTCAGCTGGTAAAAGTGGCTTTTATGGCTTGTCGCTGTTTTCTTTACGAGTCGGACCGTGTGTGTGAGAGAAATGCAGAGCAAACCATATGAGGAGAGCGGAAGCGAAAAGGGGGTAATTTAAAAACCACTCCGCCATCTGAAATATTCACAACCGCAGCACAAGGGGAGTGTGAGAGAAAGAAAGAAAAAAAACAGACAGACAGAAGAAGAGGGAGAAGGTCAGAGGTGCAAAAAGAGAGGAGCAAAGATGTGGCGAAAGCAGGAGAGAAACAGCGGTATTTATATTTACTAACGATTCTGTGTCCTTTCTTATGAATAATTGAACAGATGGATTGAGGCTTGTTAAATATTCACACTAAAGCGCTGGGACATCAGTGCTGTTTTGAGCAAGTGTGTGTGTGTGTGTGTGTGTGTGTGTCCAGTGTCTGGTACACACTGCTCTACATACTGGCTCATACCAGTTTGGATGCTCTAAATATTTGTGTATAAGCAAACATGCACGCACGCACGCTCACACATACACACACACACACACAAGTTTGTCTATGATGACCATCCCAATCATACACGTGCATTTTCTTGTTTGTGTGCGTGTGCATGTAAGTCTACGTCTTCACGCTGGGAACTGGCCTGGTCATTATGAATTGATACGGCATGAATAAGACATCACAGTGTGGTCTAGATCCGTCATGAGTATACACACACAGGGATTTCACTAGCGGAGCTGCCGAAGGAGGCCTCCTCCTCCTCCTCCTCTCTGTGCCGCTACCGACAGTTTGCCTCCTGTGACTGCTGGCTTTCCTGGTTCAGATTTGAACTGACACACACTAGAGAAAAGGCTGCCCTCATGTCCTCACACACACACACACACACACACACACACACACACACACACACACACACACACACACACACACACACACACATATACACTGACTCTTTGGAATCTCCAAGCAGGGGCTTGTGGAATGCTGCAATTCCAGCCAGGAATAACAACCCATATAGTGCTAGTTGGGTTGTCCTGCTTGTGTGTGTGTGTATGAAGACATGCTTAGTGGATGTGTGTGTGCATAATGGCTCTGTACAACTGAGCAGCAAGGAGTATGAATGCAGCCATCAGAATGAAAAACCCAGCTCATTCATCACAAGTTTTATTGAGTGCAATCTCCCCTCAATAGGTGTTTCTCTTACTCAGTGCATCTGTCCATCTCGTTACGGTTCGGTTCAAGATCTGGGATTTCGATCAATACTATCTGCTCTGGATCATCATTTGGAAGTGTCGTGTGTGAGGAGCTTAGCAGGAAGACTACGGTGTCAGTGTGTGATCTCTAGTTATGAGCTGTTAGGGTCTGGACTTGAGGCTCCAGTGCTCAGTGTTGGAGGTAACCCAAGCAGACCCAATCACAGCCTCTCTTCCCTTGGGCTGGGAGAAAGAGAGAGAGGGGGGGTCTAAACCCGTCCCAACATCCTCCAAGCAGGAAGAAGCATAAAACTACCCACACATGCCTAGCAAACCCACACACGTACAGAAAATGATTGTTCCAGCCCTATCCTGTGGCCTCAGGCTCTGTCTCTGATTCTGAGAAAGAGCAAACAAACAAACTGCAGGGCAAATTATGCCTCACACGCACACACACACGCACGCATGCACGCAATCACACAAATGCTACTGCACACATACTTTGCCCACCTCCTGCTGATATGCTGCTGTAGCAACCAATGCTCTGCGGGACTTAGACTCAGACTGTTTACCTTTTCTGAGTGAGCGGAAGACGCACACAGAAAGAAAGATCTGGGAGGTGAAGTGGTTCAAAAAGAGCCTCATATTTTCTCAGCCAGATCTGATCCAATTGCTTGGGAAAAGTGTAGTGTCATGGATGGAAAGAGATTTTTGGATTTTTAGTTTTGTGTGTGTGTGAGTGTATGTAATTACAGACTTTAGACACATCCCTTTATCCCCAGGGAAGAGAGTCTTTGGTTGAACTCCTTCCTCTCCTGCTGTATTTCTGCGTATTTGTGTATACACGTGTGAACTCTGGGCTCCTCTCTGTCTGTGGTGAGCAGGCCATTCTTAGGGCTTTATACAGTACTTCAGCACACCTCCAGGTCTTTTGTTCTTGCATGCAACCTCACAGACTGCAGAGCTGCTGCCACATAGTTGCTAAACTTGGAGTGTTTGACTATATAATGTCGACGCCTTGTTTGCCTCAAGGTCAATGAAGTTGAGATAGTGCAGGCTAATAGTGAAAGAAGCATACTTGTGACAACAGGTACTAGTGTATGAGGCAACTTTTGTCTTTCTGCAACTACTGTTGAGGCGCCCTTGAGAGCACCTCTGCCTTCCTACAGGTCAGATAGAGCTGCTAATTTGCAGCTGTGTACTGTAGGTATGTTAGGAAGCTTCCATGTATCAAATATCTCTGAGTGCTTTAGATGCATTGCCGTTACAAAAGCATCATGTAGCTGTACTGTGTTCTTCTGATATTAAAGATGGAATTTCATTTGGAATTCTTGAACACGTATTAATTTCTCAAATTACTCTTGACATTCATACAGACTGACCTGGATATGTTTTGCATTTGATTCTGTGTGTGCACCACAGTGAACTGAATGCAAAGTGGTGTTAAAAAGAGCTTTAATGTTACATTACAAACTACAAATGTAATATTTATGAAAAGTAAATCAAGTGCTGTAAAAGCCTAGCATCTATAGCTACATCCCCACTTCACCACTATAGTGGTTTTGTTTTTAAATTTTTAGGTACTGTAATTGCAACTCTAGCCTAGTGTCTCTGTGGCTTTAAGGAGTCTGTCTTTTCTAAATGGATCTCTTGCAAAAAGGCAATGTCAGCTCCCTTCTCCCTTCTAATATATTATAAGATTTTTTCTTTCAGGGGCCTAATTTACTTTGATATCCTATTATAGTACTTTAACTTTATGTACTATTGGCCATTATTTCTTAAGTTTTATTACTCTTCTTCTAAGTACTAATCTGCCAAAAGAAAACGTCACACATCAAACAGTACCAAAAATTAATTTTCTGTGTCCATATTTTCATATATTTTCATATATTTTATAAATAATTCACCACTACTGATATAAGATACATACAACCTTACAATCAATATTGAACAGTGCATTAAGCAGAACATGCGTTAAGGTTTTCTGTTAATAATTAATTTGTAAACAATAAACACAACTAAATCCATCTGTTTCCCTTTTCTTACTTTGTGGCACTTTTCTGTTGTCCACCAGACACCATGTCAGACATTGTATTGACTTTCAAACAAACAATTGTTTCACTTCTTGTCTCACTTATTTTGACCTCTGTACCCATATCTAGTTATTCACAGTAATGTCTACAGGTGAACATACTCAGTGTGACTAGTGTAAAACGGCAAGCAGGCACAGAACCTGGAAAAAACCATGCATCTATTTCAGCTGTTTAAATGGTGAATCCAAAGAGAACCTTCTATCCTGTGCCTCTCTGCTTTGCACTCTCTCCTCAGCCATCCTACTTTCCCAGTAAACAAAAGACACTTGTCTGCTTAGGTAAGTGGACTGCCCACATTCCAGTAAAAAAACATACTGAGCCGCGCTGGGCCGGTAAGCATAGCAAAGAGGAAAAAGTGAATTCCAGTACAAATGCCTATCTGTTTCCAATATTGGCTCCCTCTCACAATACTCTCCTGCTGGTATCACAGCATGAAGCAGTGATCTCATTAGCCCCAGAGTGTATGTGTATGCTCACCATGGAGATATTTTTTGATGAGAAACAGTATGTTGTTCTTCGCAGGGGGCGTCTTTCCTTCTTGGCTTTATACAGTAGAACAGGAAATCGCTGGGGGGTGGAATCGATTCCCTTTCCCCGCTGTTTCAACTAGAAATGTTCACACACATGCACACACAGCTGCCACACCCAAACAAAGCTTCCAGAAATGAGTGTTACATCTAAGATGCAGCCATATCTATGAGTGTGTTTACCTGTTGTGCATTGTAACTGGAGCAGGGCCCGCAGTCCCAACAATCTGACACCTTGCAGGAAAGAAGAGGAGGAGAGAGGTATAGACTATTGATTGGGAAGGAAGGAGTCACAGAGAGATACAAGGCACAGTTGGAAAGCAGAAACGATGAAAGAGCGTAGAGCAGTGAAAGAGAAATGAAAGGTGGGGAAAGAGAAGAATATAAAACATCCTTTGTAATCATTTATTACTATATATATATCTTATTTTACATTTTATTTATTCTTTATACAGCTCAGAAAGTTGCTTTTTTCCTCATGAACTTTAAATTGTTTTTGCAGGTAGTTTAAAATCCCTTCCTCCCGAATCCAGTGTAGCGCTGCAATTCAATCAAGTAAATAGACGGAGAATGAGAGTAGTGGAAAGAGAGTAAAATGAGTTAGAGGGCAATAGATGGACCTGAAAGTGACAGACAGTGCCTGCGAAGCAATAAATAGTGTGGGGATGGAGTAAGTGGGGTTGGCAGATAAAGCAAAAGAAAGAAAAAGAGGCAGGGAGAAGAAAGATTGGCCTCATCTGTAGACTTTGAAAGGATTCTCATCTCCTCTCATCTATGTGGCTGTGCTGGGAGACAGAGTGAGAGAGGAAGAGGGAGCCATGGGCACCTGCAGTGGAGCATTAGCCCAAAGCCCCATTATCACTTCAAAGCTGGACACTGGGGCCCTACGGAGGATGAAACACCGCACGGAGAACGGAGATAGGAGTAGAAAGCCTCCTCCCTCTGTCAGCTTTCACTGTTCTCCCTCTATCAACCTCCCTGCCCCTTTTTCTGTACCTCACTTCCTCTCTGTCATCGACCTTGTTCTGCCTTCCTTATTGCTTCCCTTTCCACCCCCTCTATTACTTTCTCCCTGCGTCTTATCTGTACCTTTAACACCTGGCTGCCTGGATAGCGAGCCCTATATAAGATCTTTTTCTCTATTCCTCTTCCCTCCTGGCTGATTTCTTCATCCTCTCTGGCTTATAAAAGTCCTAGGGACTGGAGGCCCTGATGAGCCTCAGGCTGTGGTAATGAGCTCGCAGGCCCTTTCATGTGGAGATCAAGCCGATGGCTGGAGGGGGTGTTGTTGGTGCCGGTGTTAGTGGAGTGGATATTACCAGCATTGGATTGTGGCCTATAGAATAGAAGAGTAGTAGGTCAACCCCAGCCCAGCCTAGACCTGGAGATGCAGACAGTTCCCATGAATTCAGACACAGAGACACACAATAATGTCAAAGAGCGGGGCAAATCATTATAGTCTGTGTAAGTTATAGCATTGCTCTGTCCATTACATTATCCCAGAGACCTTCCCCGATATTTACTTGCCACAGAAGGTCAGATACTTTAAACAGGACAACGACAAAGGCCAGAAATCAATGGCAGACACACAAACTCGTATAACAATTTCTATTACTACTGTCCACTAGCTCTCTGAGTGTGTCAACACTTCTTAAAATTGCCATGTGAAAAAGTCAGGGGACAAAGAAAGAGCGGGAACCTCTGATGCTTTTTGATTGGACCTCGCCCTGAAGGAGCATTGCCACTCTTTAAATCCTCCTTACCTACTCTTGTTAAATCCCCCAAAACCAATCTATGTGTGTGTGTCTATTAATCCGTAACGCATAGCCACACTTCATTATTGCTCCCTCCCCCTGACACCTTCATTAAGAACAGACAGGGATTACTTTTGACTCGTAGATTAGGCCATTTTCCTGGCCACGTCACAGTACAGCTGCTATGTTTACGAATGTGAGGATTGCAACTAATGATCATTTTGAATATTGATGAATTTTGTCAGAAAATGTGACTGTCATAATTGTTATATAATTCATATTAATAATCTAAAGTGAAATCTTAAAATAGCTTGTTTTATGTGACACACACAAATTTGCAGTGGTATAAAAAAGAGAAAAGTGTAATTCTTGTAGGGTATTAGAATAAGTTTGTGCTAAAGAAAGAAATGTGCAGCCTGTGTTTGTGTATGTGTGTGTGTAGTATACACTGTGATCAGAGGGCATATGCCCAGGTTCAACTTCATAAAGCTCAGGTAAAAGAGAGGAGGCCATTCATAGATAAGAACGTTTTCACATATACAAACTAAGAGCCAGGTACACGTTAAGTTAATTAGTAAAACATCTTTGATCTTGGTTTGTAGAGCACGCTGGTGTGTCAATTTTAGGAACCTTTCAGTGACCTCTTAGAGGAATTGTTTTTACTGCCTGAAACTTTGACAGGAGATAATTGCAGAAACCTAATCAAAGATGGATATGTAATAAATACCTCAGTGAAATCATTACAGTGTGAGCCAGGTATCTCGGTGTGCTTGACTTTTCACTCATTCCTTAGTCTTTTTATAGTATAGCTCCTAATAGTTTCTATGGAGACTGAATTGGCAAAGTGTTGTTGTGTTGCGTTTGGCCCCTCGGCAATCTCACCCTCATTCACCTTCCTACCTGTGTTTCTGGATATAGAAAGATGAAAGATGGTGATACATCTGTGTTAACACCCTCGTTCCTCCAAGGGAAGCGAGATGGAGAACTGATAAAGGTTTCTTTCACAGTACGATTAAAGTCAAAGCTTCGGGATGTCAGCGTCATCAATCGAAATTAGTTAAAAGTTTTCTCGGCTGATTCTAGGGAATGTGGAAGTTGTCACAATGCTGTCAGTCCTGACTTAGTCTGTGTAGCATAACAAGGATATTTTTGATGCTTGACAGATGAATGAAATGGCAGATTATATAATCATTTATTTTCCCCTGATTTTTGCTTTTCTGGCTTTACTCCCAGTCTCCCCTCATACTTATAGTGATATGGAGAAGAGGTTGTAGGGATGTCATGAGATCACATGGATACCAAAAATCTGAAAACATGTCGATACTTGTTTTGCAAGGTACCGAATTAAGGTACTGGAGATCAAACACGTGGAAGCAACAAGTGCACCTGCAGTGACAGCTCCGCCTCGACTTGTCAAATAGAAAAGGCTATGGAAACCTTCAAAAGCTCCATGTCAAAGAATCGATTTCTCACAGTTGGAGGTTGATTTTGGAAGATGCTTCACGGTTTTGATCACCTAAAAATCATCAATAACTTTTTTGTTTTTCCATATAAAAATCTCAGACAGCAGCCAATATAGATAGTGACCAACCTTAAACATATCACACCTGTGAGACTGTAAAGAAAAGTTAAGAAAAAAGTCATTCATTTAATAATTAAGGTTGTAATTTCAATAGATTGATCATTTATGAATCAACGTCAAATCAACTCTCATCTGTCCTGGACCTTTCACAACTTATACAGCTGCTAGCTGATCCTTGTAATGGTGAAATGTTAAATACTACTAAACTACTAACTACTACATTTCTGGTATCCCTAGGAGGTTGGGTTAAAAAAAAGAAAGGAAGGTTGAAGTCAGATTGTTTTCTTGTTGTGGTGTTGTGAGAGTTAGCTGAACGGAGCTGAGTTGAACGGAGACGACCAGCGGGGGTTAGAGAAGCACAGCCTTGTTTCCCAGGCAGGCCCCCTTTTTGTGACATGGTTAAAGATGTGTCCTAACACCATTCCCATCACCCCTCGTCCCCACCTCGGCTCCCATCCCTCCGTCCCTCCCTCCGTCTCCAGAGAATAGCCTGCCCTTTGCTCAAGCCATTCCGTCTCCTTGGAGCTCATTGTTCACCGGTTGCTAGGCGATAGCTGGGGCCTCATTTGGTCACCTTGGATACAGGAGGGGGCCTGGGTATTTGGTACGGGGCCGGGGCTGACAGAGGTGATGTGAAGGTGTGTGTGTGACTACATACAAGGTTGTGTGCACACATTGTTAGCCATCAAAGTGTGTGTATGTGTGTGTTTCGTGTGTGTGTGTGTGTTTGGTTAAGGGTCAGGCGTGACAGCGCTGGTACAATGGGGTGGGGTGTGACCAACCCCTCCTTCACCATTTATTAGCCTATTCAGTCACCCACTCCCCTGCTCCGAGCCAGGCTGGGCCAGGAGGCACCCGAGCTGTCAGTCAACAGGGAGGGGGAGGGGCAGAGAGGGGAACCCAGAAAACATAATTAATGTGTAACACAAGAGCTGCCGTATCGTTCTAAAGAGGAAATTAAAGAAACAAGCAGCCACTGTAACGGCAATTACGCAGCGTTGAATAGGCTGCTGTCTTTGAGTTGTCAATGCTGTTTCAGGCACTCACACCTGCTCTCTCTTTCATCTCTCTCTCTCTCTCTGGTTTTCTTCCCATCCAGACTATGTGTTTCTCTCATTCTGTAAAATACACACCAGGGGAGAGCCTCTTTGTCAACCGCCCTCCTGAATTCCGATTTGCAATCGTCAAGCTGGCCCTAGCTGGCTGGCATTGGAGGGTCCTGGAGTGGCTTTCATAAACCCCCATCAAGCACACACGCACACACAAAACTATACTATTGTTTCCAAAGCTGAAGCACTCATCAAGAGAGAGGGAGTGGTGAAATGAGCAAAACGGAGAAGAACATTTTAGAAAATGAACTCTTGCTCAAATGAGGCCCCATCCGTGCCTCTATTCCCCTCTTTCTATCTCTCTCTCTCTCTCTCTCTCTCTCCCCCCCTCTATCTTTTTGTGCTTCTACAGTAAATTCTATATAGTCCATGTGACTGTGTGATTAGCTGCAGAAGCCTGTTCGTTGATATCATTAGGTTCTGTGGTGCATCCCTGAGCCCTTAGAGCAAAACCAGCGTGAGTGTTTTACCCCCAAATTATGCTTCATTAAGGATGACTCACTGTCAGTGTTATGTGTCTGTGAGTCATCAGTGTGTGGTTTGTGTCCTTTAACCAACTTTTAATACATAAGACAGGCAAACTTTCCTCTTTATTCTGCCGTTTGTTTGTCTGTCTTCCTTCTTTTTTGACAGCTTCCTGTTTCTTTGTAGAATGTGAGTAGCAACAAACTAGCAAACAAGATGTGCTGCAGAAAAGCTTATGCTGTGTAGAAAAAGTATTCCCTCGGGAATCAGTTTTCCTCTTGCTGGGTTTGCATGCGTGTGTTCCAAAACCAACCGTGGAGCTAAAATAGTTACAGATTATCAGCTAAATTGCTGCCTTGTGTTCTCGACACTCATAATGAGTCAGAAGGAATGTGTTGTCCTCACCTGAGCTGTAACTGATAGCAGATATAAAGAGGATCTAACATGCCCACACAGAAGTTAAAGGTGTGTCTGGCCTCTTAGGGTTCACCACTCCGACAAAACCGCAGTGGTAATGCAGCAGAAAATGACTCTAGAAACTCGCATATAAACTTGGGCGCAGTGTGACATCGGGAGAGTTTCCGGAAGAATCATTAAGGAATCATTGAGCGAGGAAGTGGAGAGATTCATATTCATGATATTCATCAAAACAAGTTATTGAAAGCAGCCAATGCCTTCATTTAGTGGGGTCTGCTGAATTCATCCCATTGGGCTGCATTGATGTGGTGTTGACCCCGGACCACAGCGTGCACTGCTGTCAGTGTGGCTTTGTTGGTGGAGCAGTAACCTTTCTTTATACCCATGTTTGGGCCAGTAACCTTGCTTTGTGTGGCTGTGTGTATTAGGGTGTAGTGTGACTCCCCTTCTCCATAAATCACTGTCAGATTCCAATGGTACGAAACAAAGCCCTTCTCCTGAAGCTTGGGTAATGGAGTTGTTGGTGTGCGTGTGTGCCCCAGCGTGCATGTGTGTCAAGCCTTGTAGCCCTTCCTTTACCAATCAACGCCAAATAGAGTTTATGAAAATTCATTGAGGGTGAGATGAGCTTTTTTCTTCAGATGAATATTGCACGAAACGCGGCGTTGGGTGACAAAACACTCCATCGATTTCAAGGCAGGAAGGAGGGAGGGACTGAGGGAGGGGGCGGAATGAAAAAGATGAGGGAATGAGGTTGATCGCTGGTGCGTGATGGCATAAACTGCTGAATTTCTGTCACTCTGTGCGCGTGTGTGACTGTGTGTATTTCCCACACAGGGGGCTAATAAATAAATGATGTTTGAAATGAGAGCAGCTCTCCGTAGACCGTCTCCACTTCATGAGAAGCGCTTGTTTACAACTCCACACACACACACTTATACACACACTCCTGTGAACGCGCTGCATGTATGGCTACTAGATCTGAGGAATATACTGTTGCTTTCCTTTCCAGGAACATGTCTGTCCTGTGAGCCTCTAAGTGTGTGTTCCCACCCTCAGGCCTTCGTCACATTGCACTCTGCATTCCACCCATGTTGATGGTGAAGGGATGGGAAGCATTACTCTGCAGGCCAAAGCAAATACACACACACACACACACACGCATATAAACACCTACCTTGTGAGAGGGGTTGGAGAGCTTTAGCGAGCTCAGCAGAGCAAACACAGTGATAAAGGCAGGATTTGGGCAGATTCTAATAGGAGGAAGAGGGAGAGGATTTACCCCCGGTATCCCCACAGGCCCAGGCATGACAGAATCCCTGAGTTTTTTAACCAAACAGTGTGTGGCGCTGACTCACGGTTCCTGTGTTTGCTCTGCGGGCTGTCCTAACATATCATTACTTCTCTCAGAAAAAGGCACCCTTCTCTGCCTGGACTGGCTGCCTACCATCTAGACAAAACCTGACCTTTTACTTTCTCCCAACAGTAAATGAACTGATGCCATTCTAGATGAGCTGTGAGTGAAAATGAGAGGTGGTGTTGCACTCATGAGGAAGGGAGATTCATGGGTGTCAAAGAGAGGGCAGTTGTTGCACAGAGGATTCCCAGAGTTTCATTGTTTTTGGAAGATTTTCAAACATCCCATTTCTAGGCAACTGAAGCAAAGGTCAGAATGGAGGAAGGAAGAGGAGAACCGACGGTCTAGGAGGAGATGGAGAGAGAGAGGGAGACGGAGAGAGGGAGACATGGGTTGATGGTAGGGGATACAGCTTTGGAATGCTGCAGTGGTTTTAATTACAGACAGAGGAATAGTCTTTTTAAATATTTAGAGTACAGATGATCTCTCTGGCTGTGTGTGTTTGTGTGCACCAGGCTTTGTGAGTGTGTGTGTGTGCGCTGCACACATGTGTACATGCATTACCATGTGAGAACTTGTTTGTGTGTGCACTCGTTCATGCATGTTTAAGTGGGAGCGTGCGTGGGGGACACTACATGTGTTGGGTATGCGATGAGCATGTGGAATTCCATTTGGATGCAGCATTAAATGTGAGGAGATTAACTGCAGGTTCACTTTTGAATACATGTTTGGTAAAGAGTTGAGATTCCCCCAGATTCCTTAACTTCCTAAGTAAAACCCTTTCAAAACTAATAATTTTTTGAGCTAAATCAAAACTTTTTTCATGCTTTTTAGATTAAGTTTTTGCAAGGCTGCTTGTGTTTAAGCCTTAGATACTGGTGCATGCTTTGCATATTTTGTTAAATGAAAAATGATTTTGATTTTGCAGAAAAAACATTCATGTTACTCATAAACTCTTGAATAAAATTTCACTTTGGTATCATATTTTGGCACCTACCAATAGGCACTGGGAGTAACAAAGAAACACAAGGCGGACTGTTTGTTTGCTCTTAACAGCATAAACCTTATCTCACAGAGATCGCAATAACGATCATCTTTTACCCCACTTGTCTCAAACTAGCAGACCATCAAAAAGCAGAGAAAAGCAGTAAAAATGAGCGATAATCAAGATGGAGTGAGAAATAAAACAAGACACAGACTACAGATGTAAGATTCAAGAAGTGCTATAGAGGTGCTAAGTGATAGATCTTAACAATGAGGATCATGTTGTGAGAGACAAGCCTGATCTGCTGTCATGGTTTTAGCTCTCTGGTCGGCTGCATCTGTCTGACTGACGTACGGGTGCAAAACCATAGAAAGGCCGTAATCTCGTAATCATTAAACAGGGAACTACAGGATGTAAAGACATGTGACTGCTGTCTGTGAGCTCTAAGCCGGAGGAAGTCGGGATGCCAGAGTTAAGTGGAGCAATATCCTCCTTGCATGTGTGAGGGGGCTACTCTTGTTAAATGGGTGCTATCATGAGCAAACAGTCTCTCCGTCTCTTGCTGCATTGTGTGTTTGTTCGAGCGATGCCATGGCCCGTCCCGACTCAGACCTAGAATGGTAAATAGGCTGTAATTTTGAGGCAGTGTACCATTCTGCAGGCTCACATTGATCTGTCATTGACAAAGTTAATGAGCGTGGACATGAGGCACGAAGTCTGGCCACAAAGACATCAAAGCGCCGCCACTGGCCCGCTGTGAGACTGGCCTTCAGGCAGACACCCAGGCTGCTGCAACCCCTGACTCCCCAGGAGGGAGAGGAGTGAGGGGAGGGGATCTTGGCACCATGTGTAAGGAGTTTGTATGTCTTCATCCTTTTCTCCCTGTCTCTTGCACACAAACGCACACATTTCCTGGTGCATGTTTGGCATGTGTTTGTGCTTCTAAGCAGGGTTAATGGGAAAGAAGAAGCAACTTCTGAGCAACAAACAAGATTCCTAAACTCGATACTTCTGCCTTTTCTCACCACCGGCTGCTTGGGAACCTGCTGGCTGCACACAAACACACACACACACACACACATACACAGACAAAAGTCTTGCTACTAGGTAACCCTTTGGTTATCTGCCTTTTCATTCCTCTCTGTCAACAGTAAATAAGAGAAGGGGAAAAAGCAAAATCCATGAGCAAATATTAGCCTATGCAAACAAAGGCATTCCAGGCAGGGTTGTCACTCTCACTCGCTCATCCTTAAACTCTCATCCTCCTCCTTCCCTCCTTCCCCTCCACCTCCTCACCCAGCCACTCCTGTTCCTTCCTTTATTTCCTCCCAAGGTCTCTCTTTTCAGCTCGGAATGAGGCATCTCCGCTATCGGTGACACTTTGTTGAAATTCTATCTGACTTATGTCTTATGGCAGTATACATCTCTGTCTTTGTGTGCATCTCTATGATTTTCTTTTGACTTACACTTTACTTAACTTGGCGTAAATACTCTCTTACACACCTTGTTCTGTAAATAAAACTACTGCAATCTGATACAGTTGGCTAACAGAATAGTAACACGAGAATCCGTTATTCAAGATGAAGTCTAAAACTAGACAAGTAACTGTTTTCTCCAAAGATTTTAAATATTTTCTTTAAAGTGATTGCTCAAATTTTAGTGCCCACATTTCCCCTCATTCCCACAGCATATGTTCTACCGGCTTTTTAGTAGTCGTCGTCCTGTTTGTCATCTTCCTCCCTCCCCTGCCTCTGGGGGTTCAGATGTCATCCTCATCCTTGTCAGAGGAGTCTAATGGATCGGTCACGCTCAGGGCCCTCCCAGCCTGACTCACAGAGCTGGGGTGAAAGGGCATTGCTAGGGTGAGATACGAACCTCGGAGAGAGGACATCCGCTTGGCGGTTCCCAGCCACGAGTGTCTGCAGTTAAGTGTACGTGTGTGTGCATGTTTTCTCAGTAAATATGTTCTCTGTATGAAAGCAATAAAATACACCAAAGAAAATAAATAGCAAAGTTCAGCCACAGGATGTAGCATTGTCAGGTAACCATACAAATGTGTTCTTACACACACACACACACACACACACACACACACAAACACTCACACACTCTCTGTGTCTGGCATATCCATCATAGCCTCAGGGGGCCCCCTGTTCTTTCTGGAGGTCAGAGTTGAAAATGGTAGGGATGACACCTACATAAACGTACCGTGTAGTTTTGTTTATGTGTGTGTGTAGGTGCCAGATCTGTGCACAGCCTCTGTGTTGATCAGGTCTAGACCAGTGGGGTGATCTATCGCCATCACAAGAAACACAAACCAAATGTACGTCTGGCAACAAGGCAAGTCAACACATAAAATGATATATAGCTTGAAGTTCTGAGGGTCGGCAGCACTTTTTCTCTGAACAGTTGATGGACTTTCTTGTGGGTTATTTGATAGTTGCAGGATTTTCTTTTTGTCAGATGCTTTTTCCCTCTTGAAGCAGATATGGTATAGAAAAATGCTGGCAGGCATCATTAATGCAGAGCACATTTCCACTCTGCCGTCACAAATTTCTTTTGTTTTCTTTTTGACTTGGGTGATTTTATATTGCCAGTCTATTATGTCCTGTCCTCCTCTGCATCTTTACTATCCATTGTTTCTCCTCTACCGCCCCTCTCTCCTCCTCCTCCTCCTCCTCCTCCCTCTGACTTTTTCTCTCCCATTTTTATCTGGGTGGTGAGTTTTAATTTCATGCCCCCTGCTCTGGCAGTTGGTCCTCTAGTGAGTGCCAGGCTGGCTTTGAGACACACAGCTTCCTTTGGGGCTACCAGCCTGTCTAACACGCACACACCTCTATACACACACACCAACACATAGCCACAAATACGCATGCTCTCAGCCCCGGGTTATGCATCGGCATCCATGCAGAACCTATGGCAATAAAATTATCCAGAAGTTGCTTTCAAGAACACACAAAGACAAATGCTGTGAGGGATGTGATTACACAAGCAAGCGCAGTGGCATGTTACCTCAACCCGAATGAATGGACTTGATTCAGTGTTCACACATATGGAACAATAAAGCCACTGTGTTCCCACTTATCAATCATATCTGTTATTGTAATATTTATCAGTAATTTATCTAAAGGTATTGGCCTCATCTGGCTAGTGACAGTATGCTAACTGTCCTGGCATGCATTCATTACTCCACACAGACGACTTGCAGCCCTGGGGATTAATCAGTCTTTATGCTAATGCTTGTGGATGATGATGGATGTCCTTCAGCCTCCATTGTGTTGGACTGTAAGAAAAAGAAAAGACTGTTTTCATTCAGCGTTATATTTGTCGTGAGACGCTGTTGTCAAGATGAGTATTAATGATTATGCTGAAATGCACCTTTGAAGTGCTTAAGATATTTTTTATGTTTTAACTTGTTGTAGGTGAAGGAAGACAAAGACACACTTTATGTGTGTGTGTGTGTGTGTGTGTGTGTGTGTGTGTGTGTGTGTGTTTGGCCCTGGTGTTTATAATCTATTCCTATGGCTGCACCTCTGCAAGGGTTCATTAACCCTGAAAGCTCAGTCTTTTCAGGCCTCATCTTCATCTCCTGAGCATTGCAGATCACATCTGCTACTCCAGGCAGGTCACTCATTAATGAACACACCTCAAGGCCATATGTGGCACTTAAAATATTTTAAGGGGTGCAAGTGGGTAATATCTCATGCCAAATGAATAAAAGAGGCAGGTCGATCATTTGGTGAAAGATTTTTAGTCTTAAAGGGGCATATGAATCAAATTACACAAAAATTGTTCCACACTTACTCTACTACTCTACTCTAACTCTACCACTCTCTATGGCATCAAACCATGTAGGTAATTTTGGTTTTATTTGCTGAGGTTTTGAGACATTTGCTTGGATGTGTGTTGCAACTATATTCAAAGGAGGTGAATAGAATTTATTTTGTGCAAGTCAATGCTTTGAAAAAATGACATGCTACGAGTCTTGCCAGAAACAGCGTCAAGCATATACGCTGGATAATCCACAGACCTCACTGTGAACAATTTTCATTGGAACTACTTTTACCAAAGAAATAGTTCCAATGAAAACTGTTCACATTGAGGTCTGCCATAATACTACGAGGAATAATTGTAAATGTCTTGTTGGTCATGGTAACAGATCATCTATATCAATGAGCTGAAATAGTTGTCTTTGTCTGTCATTATGCGGTGGTTGTAGCTGGCTTGACTCACTCCCCTGCCTACATTGTATGTGGGCTGACAGTGTGGGAGGATGAGGGTATTCTAGAGCAGCGTGGAGGACAGAGTAAACATCCAGAGCAGTCACTGATGTCCATTGTTAAGCTCTTTTTCTCAGGACACCTCCCGCCCACTCCAGCTCCTACAGCTGGGACCAACTCCATTGTCCTCTCTCGCATCTGCCATCCTCAGTCTTGCTGTCACAAACAGAACACACACACACACACATACACACACTACATACACTACATACATACATACATACACTACCCTGAAGGCTTAGTCACAATTCCAGCTGGGTATCTGTTGTCTCCTAGCAACCAGCACCTCTGCAATTTCTGGCCTTACACCTCTGGTTTGGACTGAGAACCCATCCCAACATTAGGATTACACACACACACACACACACACACACACACACACATACACACACTCACTGGAGTTGGAATATATCTCGCTGCCCAAGTGAAAGTGAATCTGAAAAGTATTGGGCCGTTAGCTCTTGTGGAACGACTTTCTTTATGCAGTGAAGTTAATTAAGATCAGTGATAGAAAGAGAGGCAGAAAATGAAAGCCCAGAGGCTTTGATTCACTTTCATTGCCTTATTTTTAACTTTAAGTCCCAGTTTTCTCTCTGAAATTGTAGTTGCCATAGCCCACAAAAAAGTCGGCATCAAAACAAATACTTGCAATCATTAAACAAAATGACCTCTATGAAAAAAATGACAATACAGGACCATATATGCAGATGTGTTCAGACAAGAGGAGGTATGTTGTTCCAACCAAAGATTAATCCTGAAAAAGACAAAAATATTAAACACATAAAGATATTATTTAAAATAGGGAACAGTAATTCCAAGAAAGATGCCATTAAACAGGCTGAAGTCAAATAAAGTTAAAAGCATTGTTAACATTAAACATTTTGTGTGTTTCTTTGTTGCTGGTTTGTAAGGACTGATGCTTAGTATATCCGTTTGCCTTCCCAACAGCCTCATGTAATATTCATGAAAGATTTCTATACCCTGCAGTTATTTATTCATGAATGCCTTTACTGCCCCCTGACATGTACACACACCTGTCATAGGAAGGAAATGTTGCCTCCTCAAATCCCTTCACACACAAACACAGTGCAGGCTGACCAGTAGTTAACCTCTTTACTTATGTAATAGGCTGTCTGGGATGATCACTACAGTCTGTTTGAGCAGACAGAGTTGCAAAGTTTCTGAATACACACAGGAAGGTTAACAGATCTAAGGCCAACTTGTCATCCAGGTACCACTGCTGCAGCTACATCGTAGGCTATGCCATAGCTGTTGTTCAACTCCTCAAAAATGGAAAAAAACCCAAACCAGATTTGCTGCGTTGAGACCATAAAAGTTTTTGATAGTGCTGGAGGTTGTTGATAGCGAAGAGGCAACTTGATTTAACCTTTTCTGTTGAGAGTAAAACACATCTAGCTCAGTCATTTCAAGTGCAAAACTTCTTCTGACTTGTTTTGCTTTATTTATTATCACAAAATGAATTAGACCTGAAATGATGAGTCAATAGACAAAAACATCTCATCTGTCTTAGTCATCTATGATAGTAAACTGAATGGTTTTAGGACTATTCTCAAAACCAAACTCGAACTCTGGAAACTTGTAAAATTGGAAAACTTCTTTTGATCAGTTAATTAAGAAAGTATTTTGGACATTATTTGATAATGAAAATTGTTGATTTTCTACTGTTCTAATGAAAGTTTACTATTCTACTTTTATATCACAAAGTAAATAAAAGAATGTGAAAAGTGACTTCGGAAAAAAAAATTATAGTCTGATAATGTATGCCGTACAGTGTTGTGGTGGTGCTATCAACTGGTCAAATCTTTGCAATAAATCAATTCCTAGACTGGAGGAGCCTATCATAAGACTGCCATACAAGTGTAATTCCACCTTATATTTGTGACAAAGTGCTGTGTGCAGCAGCTGCTTTTGTCTTCAGTTAACCATAAGTCATCTATATTGTGTATTTTGTGAGTGCAGATATACGGGGATGAGGCATGACTTACCACTGATTACACTGCTGTCTTGCTGCTTTAAGATAACGTGTGTATGTGTGGGAGCACTGTATGTATGTGCATGCATGCCTCAGAGGGTGTGTTTGTGTGCATGTGAGCATGTACATTAAAGATAAGGTGATACACGGTCAGGGTGAATTGTTCACTTTGACGTCAGCCACAATGCACCTGTCTCATACATCATGGTGAGCAGGAGGCGGTTTGGGTAACCGAGGGAAGAGCCTGCAGCCTTTATTGTTCCATCACTTCACCTCTCAATGCAATGTGGCCTTATTTTCCCCAGAGCAAAATAATGCATGTGCACTACGTATTTATGTCAATACGCACCGAGAAAATGTACACATTTCAACATGTAATGGGAAAACAAAGTTTAGAGAAGTAGCAATAACAAGATCACTTCAAATGATTTCTTTTGTTTAGACTAAGTGTCCTTGACTGTGTATATCTAAGAAGGCACCTTTTGGCTGTTGTTACGTTTAGCTTTCAGAGGGATTTGGACAGAGAAAAGGTATGATATAAAGGTAGCTGCTCAGCTCACCTTCCCTCTGACTTAGTGCTCTCCTCTCCTCTGATACTTTCCATGTGTAACGGGAGGTTTCACTCTCGATTGCAGTGAGTCTAGAGAATAGAAGAGGCTCCTCAGAGAGAGGAAGGCAGCGGAGGAAACGAGGAGATGATCTATGCAGGAGTTCATTTTGGTCAGCATTCATCAAATCTCCCACTCCCTGTGTTTCAAGTTTTTTTTAACCCTCCTTCTCCCTGGAGCATTTTCATACTCTCCGTCTTGATGCAACTCTGCACCTCTACAATGTGCATGGAGTCGATTAAGTGTCTTGAAGTGTGTTCAGTTTACGTGTTGATTGAAATAGCTCCTGACTGTGTGTGTCTTAGTGACAGTCCTCTGATCTGGTATCAGCCGCCTGTGGTTAGGTGTGGTGGATCTGTCATCACAGCGGCTCAATAACACTGACCTCAGAACAGCACTGTTCTTCCAGGAAAAGCTGTCATCCGATCTTCAGGATCAGTTTTCCACTTTCTAGGTAGCCAGCAATTCACAAAGAGGCATCTTTAACTAGTTTAGTAAGACCACACAGTGTGGATATGTGTGTGAGAAAGCAAGAGCAGCTACCGCAGATCGGCTTTGTTGTCTTTCTAAATGGCCATCTCCTTCCTTTTTACCACTGTCCCGACTCAGTGTAAAACATTAGTCCAATCGAGCAAAATGATTTCCAGGCTATTCTCACAGATGAGAGAGAGATCATTATTGCTTGGTCTTGGTGTGAGCCCGCTGGCTATGTATGAATAGGTAATGGCAGTGATAATTGACCTGTTGAAAGGTATGTTTTCCCTCATCCTCCCTCCTTTCCTCTCTGTTCTTCTCACACTACTTCTTCTATTGTCCAGCAGGTAGACAGCATGATAGATGGACAGGGCTTGGCTGTGCAAAGCGGTGCTATCGCACACCCCGCCGTCAGTTGATAGAGCCTGTAAGTGTTTGTCATGATCGATGCCGCTTCGCCCTGCTCCATCACTCTGCCTGTCTGGCAAAGAAAGACTTGGTCACACTCAGAAACACAAGTAGACATAATGGTAGAGGGAAATTAGGGTGAATCGAGAGTCGGGAGAAAGGATAGATTTTCTCCCTTCTTTTTTTGCCATGCCATGTTAACTCTTTCATTTGCTTCATGGGTGGCAGCAAAGCACACCAGCCAAATGTATGCGCTCATATGGGATTTTTAAGCCTACAAGTACACATAGACATCATGAATCATTTACAGTGAAAGAAGAGATGTGGGCAACAGTTAAGCTAGCTCTGTCTTCTCTCTCTCTCTCTCTGTGTGTGTGTGTGTGTGTGTGTGTCTGTGTCCGTCAGCCCTCATGTGGGATTGATAAGTTCCACTGACATTGTGTTTTCTCTTGGTGGTTGCTGAGTGTTCCAGTCTGGGAGCACTGTGTGTTTCTCATTGGTTGGTGAGCTGCAGATGATTAGAGTGGAGTCCATCCATGAAATCCCCTTTAGGTCCCATTGAAAAGAGACAGTTTATGGATGTGTGTGTATTATGAGAGCGAGAGCAAGCGAGAGACAGAGGGTGTTACGCTAGCCGTGTTTTTCAACATCAAAATAAATCACAAACCCTCTCCAGATGGCCTCCGTTTTCCTCTTTCAGCATGTATGGAAGCGTAAGACATTAGAGGGTTAAATATATAACTGAGTGCTCTGCTATGACAGTCTGTCGGGTCTGTTGGAAATTAGTTAATGCTGCTTGATGACTTATTTCCTGAAGTCTATAGAAATAAATAGAGAAAGCAACATTGCACAGGAAAGAGAGACCATAGTGAAGTGACATGCAGCTCAACTCAATCCTTTTTCCCGGCTGTTTGTGCTAGTTTTAGTGGACTAGTGTTGACATTAGCTTTCAAAAGGAAAGAAAATCTACAAAGACAAACAGATGCTTTTGAATTATGCTGTTTTTGGTATCAGTACAGTGTTTGTTTTTCATTAGGATTCTTTGTTGAGCCTATATTTAGTTCTAGAAGGGAGACAGAGAGGGAAAGAGATATTTTCTCTCCTGGGTTTTTGTGTGAATATTCCTTAAAGCAGGCTGTTTATTCCTCTTTTTATAAAAGCAGCAGTTTCTCCTTCCCCGCTTATCAAGTCCTCCACCCACAGAGCTCCATCCAGCTCTATCCTCCCTCTGATCTCAACCACAAAGGGACTAGAGAAACACCTTACACACTCTGCCTGTACTATATCTGCGTGTCTGTGCATGATAATTTGCATGAGCATGAATGAAGGATTTGAAGACTGTGGTTTGACCTCCAGTTGATAATGGTAATCATGGTGTTTGCTAGCGGCCGTGGTGCCTGTCTCCCTCGTCCAGATTGCACGGACTGCTATATGGAAGTGCAAAACATTGACAGACAGAGAGGAGAGAGAAAGTGAAGGGGATACGGCTAGGAGGCATGTTTATCATTAATCTTAGTGAGAAGGAAAGCATAATGTGAAGGTGCAGAGGTGGGCATAAGGGTGAGAAGGAAGGCGCAGATACTCTTGACCGCACACAGAAACACTCAGTCACTCTCTCCGGACCACACAAATACACACACATACATGCCTGTGTTTTGGCATGCACCCAAAGGCCCCACAGCCTCAATCCATACTCCTTCTCACCTCATTCTCTTTATGTTATCCCCCACTCATAACACCTTCCCTCTTTTTTCATCTGCCTGACACTGCGGGTTCGTTGTCTTCTACAGTTCTCTGCACCTCAACCAAAGATATGTCTACGCATAAATGCAGCATGTTAACAAAGCCAGGTTTTGTTTTTTGTTCACTTTTCAAGTGGGAATTTTTTAAAGACCTTTAAAAGCTGAGAAATGACCTTAATCAAGGGATAGCATCTACATCCTGGCTCTTCCTTTCTGACCTGTCATTCCACTTTTTTCTGTCATTGCTTTCTCAGTGTTTGTTGTCTCCTTTTGGTTGGCAGCATCTGTTGTAGCTTCTCCAGTGACAGGGCTAATGGCTCTATTTCTACAGTAGGTCAGATCGAGCAATCATATACTCCCTGCTGCCGACAGAGCTGTTTTAAGTCTTTTGGGGCAACTTAAGTCTTGAGTCAGTCCAAGTCAAGTCAAGAGTCCTTTATTCAAGTCATGTGTTAATTGGAAAACTGCAATTTAATTGCAGTTTTTTCAGGTTTCTGAGAGAGTAAAATTATATTTGAATACTTTGTTTTCTAATCTGTGATTTCGTAAACAATTTGTGCATGCTTGGTTTGTTTATTTGAATGTATTTCTCAATATTTGCTGTGTCTTTAGACATTTGTTGGTGCATTTCGAGGTCAAGCCACTTCTTTCTAAAAAAGCCTGCAGTTTATGCGTGTGTTTATTTATGTGTGTGTCTACTTGTGGGTTTTTACCGTGCAGGGAGGAAGAAAGTAGTTAGCAGTTAGTGGCAGCACACTGCCATTCTTTTAACAGCCCTCACACACCTCATTAACTCTCTTAATGAGTAAGTAAAGACACATTCCCCCTCTGTCTTTCTGTCTTTTTCTCCCCCTTTAAATGGACAAAATATAATTAAGGGCGTTTGGCAAGTATAAACATTTTCTTATCATCCAATCCAGTCAAAAAATCAAGAAAACAAACACTCTATTTTAGATACACACACTAAAATGAATGCACTAAACACTGGCACATGTACAAGCACCAAAAAGCACCTCTTTTCAGCATTAGTAGTTATTTATCAGTAGGAAATCTAATCAGTCACAAATGCAGTGTGTTTTGCCTGGATATGGTTAATTTTTTTAAAAGACAGGGAGCAAATGTTTTCTTATCTTGATGTCTTAACATTGTCTGGGTGGTGATGGCGCAATGGATAATACATTTGCCTGTAGTGTGAGAGACCTGGGTTCAATTCCCCACTGTGACACATCCACCAATGTGTCTCTGAACAAGACACTTAACCCCTTGTTGCTCTGACATATATAGCAATTTTTAGTCACTTTGGATAAAAGCGTCAGCTAAATGAATAAAAAGTGTGAAATGTAAAAATCTCCCTTCTGGAGCATTAGTATGCTACATTTACCAGCCAGACAGTCATGCCAGTATTTTGCATACTGCAGTCTAAAATTTTCACATGTATTCACTTTAATGAGTATTTTGTTACTGAAAAAAACTGTTAATGAATAAAAGGTTTAGTTAGCTTAGTGTACTTTCAAAACACTGAGGAAAAATGTCTTGCTAAATCTCTGTGACTAATACCAGAGTAAGCTTACCGGAAAAGTTCAGACAAAGACAAGAGACAAGGAGAAAGAAAGTGGTTGAACTGGGTCATTGAAGAAGAGACGGTATATCAGAGTGCACACATAAATCCTTAAATGGCAGTGGGTATTTCCATTCAATAAAACCTTTAAAAGCAAGACATCAGATCAAGACGTCTGATTTATGCCTCTATGTCAACCGCTGTAATCAACCCATTTTGGAGGTTATGAAATCTTATGTATGTGACGGGCAATTGTTTGTGTTGGCATGTAGGCATGTGTGCACGTGTCCGTGTGCCGTGTGCATGTTTTCATTTGTGCATTAGAAGTTGTTGAGCTTGAAACCCTGAGGGTTTTTGTCTGTCCCTGAGGTGACTGAGCATCCCCAGAAACTCCTTTTGCTGTCAGAAGTAAAGATTAAAGTATTAAAAGTGCGATTATTATAAGCATAAAAACTATGCTAATCCCTTTGCACTGTTATTTTGATTAGTGGGATTAACATCCCATCAATAATGTGGCCACAGTATGTATTTGTGTCATGCAAAAGAGAGCTGAGGTTGTGTACAGTATTATTGCAGTGCACTGAGATAGAGATCAGAGGTTAATGATGTGAATCAGACAGGAACCAGGCATTACCTTCAACATGCGGCTAATCTCCAGACCAGGCGCCTTGAGCTATGTCTGATAACATTGCTAATTATTCCAGATATAGGCTCAGCAGGGATTCTTGTAAAAAGTCATATCAGTAGCTGAGTTTATTGTCAGAGCACTTTACACTGACTAAACAATACCATTGTTTTGGGTCTTGTGCAAGTGAAACCTTGAAAAGTCCTGGCCACAGCGTGTTAGGGGCCGTAGTTCATACAGCGAGGACACACCTGAAAACATGTGTGTTACCTCATCATTAAGGCTACAATGGGAATGAACTGTGAGCAACGTCACCTAAAGAGAGCCAGGCTACAATAATGAACTAACTGCCCACTTTGCGGTATGTAGTGCATTAAGGTAAATCTATACCAGGTCTAAGCTGTTTGAACACTGACATAACCACACTCACTCTCGCTCACTCACTCACTCACGCATTGGTTCACACACCTGTAATAAAAAAAGGAGTAGTATGGCATTCTGTGGGCAGGAAATAAGGAAGCAAAAAGCTGCCGGTCTGACATCATTACAGCACTGTGTGAGATGCCTGGACGGCCTGGAATGGGGCCGGAGGCCGCTGCCATGCCTCAGGATAGTCTTCATAGCACTGTAATGACTGAATGGAAGGAGTCTGGGCAGTGGAGAGTGTAGCGTGGCTCTGACAGTTTCCATGAATCCCTTAACAGAGCCAGTCCAGTGGAGTGAAGCCTGAAGGTTATGACCCATGCTCCTACTTCTGATACGTTTTATATATTTATATATACATATATATGTATATATATATATATATATATATATATATATATATATATATATATATATATATATATACATATATATATACATATATATATATATATATATATATATATATATATATATATATATATATATATATATATATGTATATGGCATGTCATTCCTTGCCATGCCAGCTTGGTTGTTAACTACCTTTGGGCTGCTTCTCAAGTGATGCACTGTAGTGGTATTTGCTGATGGAGACCATGGTGGCCAATATCCCTCTTTGTGGTGACTGTTCTCACATAGTCATGTCTGTTTTTGAAGGGATCAGCGCTTCCCTGAAAATCTGCTTCCAAACTAATCAGAAATGTCAAATATCTCGGAGCCAACACAGCCATGGCTGAGCTTAGAAAATACCAGTGAGGGGCAACCACAGACTATGCAAAATACAGCATGGTCTCCCACAGAAATGTCCTGTTTGCCGTTTTAAGAATGTGTAAATGCAGAAATGTAGTGTTGCTAAATTTAATATTGCTCTGGCTCCCGTAGGAGTTTAACCCGTCGATAAATCCTTAAAGGACACAGAAGATGGAGGACTCCAAACCATGACCACTGTGATTATTCAGTTGTATGTGACAGAGAAGAGAACAAACCAGGCAGAGTGAGAAAGGCAATATAAGTAAATGAGAGAAAGGCAGACTTTCTGGCATGATAGATAGCATCATTTAGGGTTGTCATGGGGCATACATTGTCCCAGAACAGACCTGCAGTCACAAAGCGACCTCCCAGAACCTCAGCATCTAATCCAATCAAACAGCACTATAAGTGGGAGCATATAGATCACCCCAGCCAATCGTGTTATACCGTGCTAATAGGATTATAGGGGTTCTTGTGTGCGGATTCCACCCTAGAGCTTTCATTTTACTACTTACACACATAGCATTGTATTCATATTGTCCGAGCCTCCATGCCTTGTCTTGCATTTTAGCTTCTCTTGTCTGTCTCTATATTTCTGCTTTCCTCTCCTTCTTTCTTCCTCACCTGCTGTACTATAGCCTCTGGCACTCCAACAATGCTGTCCTACCACAGCAATCTGTTATCATTTCTTATTCTAATCCAGGAGCGAACACACACATACAGACACACACAGAAAAGACATACCGCACTCCTCCCAGATGTCCGGGGGGAGAAGCACTAACAGCGTGTCTGCAGCAGTAGAGCACTACGGCGTCTCCATGTGTGTTAGTGTGTTTGTTGCAGCAGAAGTTGAGGAGAAGGTAAGAGCACTAAGTAGTCATCAGATAGAGCGCAGGGCCAGGTAAGCCAAAAGCATTCCTCTAGCATGGAGCCGCCTTGATAAGAGGCACTAATATTGCCCGGGTGCCAGACTGACTCAGCTTTCAACTCTGCACTCAGGCTGTTTTGCCAAGAGAACAACAAAGGAGCTGGAGGGAGCTCAACTGCTCTGGCTCCCATGCTTGCTGGTGAGGAGACATGAAACTGGTTTGATGTTTGGGATATGATCCTGCAAAATGTGGCAGACTGACAGAATAGACAGGTTATTGTTGTGTAATTGCCTAAATTGCCTGTTAACTGTGCTGCCCGAATATCTCAGAGAAAGCAGATGTTATGCAGATCTGCTGAGAGAATCAAACTCAAAAACCTCAGATGATAAAATTAGAATGTGCCATGAGATGGAATATTTATGTTCTCTTTGAACACAGGCCAGCGATGTGTGTGTTTCTTTTGCACATCTGTACATGCACGTCGCATTTTTGGGGGTTGAGAATCATAGCCAGATAAAGCGGTTGTCTGTACTGTTGAAATATGATGCAGTTAAGATAATTGGACTGCTGATGTGTTAGTTTATTCAAGGTATAAGGGTGTTCATTTTATGGCCATTGCCAGAGTGTAATGTCATGATAAATACATAGCCATCTTCTAAAACGGTAAGACTGTAAAGTAGGAGCAAGACCGAACAAGATACAGTCGACTGCCAACATATAGTTTGACATATACGACTATTTGCTGTGTACATGAATTCTCGTCTCATGGAATATTGAACTGTGTTAAAGCAAAATGCATCATTTTATTTTAGTAAAAGTTTAACAGTTGCTTGGAATTAACATATTCAAACAACAACAACAAAAAACACACACAAATTCCATTTTTAATTGTGGCATATTTGCAGTGGCCTGCTGTTTTAATTTCTGCTGAACCATAAATGCACAACCACTCATTCATTAGATAAATTGCACAACACAACCACTGTGGTGTGTTTTGTTCCCTCTTTTGTATCCCACTGAAACAATGTGGGTGCAATATTCATTCCAAGGAAAAGTCTGGAAAGGATGACCCAATGGGGACACTATGTGAGGCCAATGTGACGCGGGAGTCTTGGAAACTCCATTTAACATTACCCCATGGGGTTTTATAAGTGTGGATACTTGTTGTGTGCATCATGGGAATGCGTGCTGTGGCTTACAGCAACAGTAAATAAGCAGAAGTCATCAAAGTCTCGTGCAGAACAGTTGTGTAGTTTCATAGATTGTGGTGTTGTGCTTCAGCCTGTCTATGGGCGACCATAAGTACTCTGTTTACGTCTATCTTTGCTATGGGGACCCTCAATGTGTGTGTGTGTGTGTGTGTATGTTTCAAGACAGGAGCCTCCTGGTAGCGCCCTACAGTTTCCCAATGTGTGTGTGTGTGTGTGTATAGAAGAGGGGCAGAGCGTTTCTGAATAAAGTTAGCTCACCATTTAAACGACAGACAAAAGACTCTGCTAATTAAAACTATGGCTACTTGTGTTTCACTCCCTCTCCTCTCCCTTTCCTCTCGCACCCTCCCCTCTCTCACTCTTTTACTTTCCACACACATGTACTTTACAAATGCCTAATTCGTACCCACCGTTAAGTGCAGGACACACACACTCAGCCTAATGCTAAAAGATAATGTTCTTTGTGGGGAGGCGTCCAAATGAATCCACCCAACAGGGTCAGTGAGGACCCCTCATTGGTTGCTGCCCTGCTGCATGTTTATTCGTCCTGTGTGCAGGCAGCGAGTTTGGCACCTCACATCAGAACATGGTCAAGGCACAGAGAACAAATTATTGCATGAGTGAACACTGAAGAATACAGCCACTATAAAATAACAACTCCATTGTGAGTGGCGCTCTCCATGCAGTACCACACCTCAGGGTTTTGGCACACAAAAAATGCCCGTAGCATTCCGATGAGTGTGGTAAAGAGAGAGTGATACTGAATAGACTGTGAATTCTGCTGGTTGAAAAGCACGCTTTAAACACTGGTCAAATGTTTACATAGGAAGTTGTTGAAAAGTGTTCATTTTGTATCCAAAAAAAGGGTTGCATTAGATTTTTTTCCAAAAACACACACCCAGCCAAACCAAACAAACTAAACCAAGCCATACTCAAGGATAAGTTATGTGTATCTAATGTCTACTTATTGTCTCCACAGAGATCTGAGCGAGAATTTCATCCAGTCCATCCCCAGAAAAGCATTCAGAGGAGCTACAGACATCAAAAACCTGTGAGTACCTCACCACTTCCAACAGAGACTGATGTACTTTATTATTATTATTATTATTATTATTATTATTATTATTATTATTATTATTATTATTATTATTATCATTAGAGATTTTTATTATTATCATTAGAGATTTTTATTATTATTTAATTAATGATGATGGTCTACAGACTGTCAGCAAATACTTTAAAAAATGCCCATCACAAGATCCCAGAGCCCATGATTATATTGTGAATTTTTTTTTTCTGACAGTCCAAAAACAAAGAGATATTTCTAAGATTTTCATTTCACTATCATATAAGCCTTTGAAAATACAAAATATATTTTTATTTTAAAAAGCTTTTTAATTTTTAAAAAAATACATTTTCTGTGAAACAACTAATTGACTGATCGGCTAATCATTATAGCTCTAGATTTACATGGGGTGGTACTGGTGCAGTTAATAACTACTGTAAATGAGTATATGAAGAGTGAATCAAGGGTGAACCAAATTACTGAAAGCTACTTTAAGTGAACACTAGAAAATCCGTTCCTTTCACAACTCATTGAGTATAATTCATAAAAAATAAAACATTTCTTTATCTGGCTTTATCTGAGTTATTGGCCCTGGGTAAGAGTACGTTATGTGTGTATTAGTGGATTGTTCAGTGGATTGTATATCACTTTGATTGAGTAGACCAACTACTTCGCACACACTAGCAACTCCCCAAAGATGGCTTATAGCAAGTGTGATTTACATCTTCACCAGATTATGTGTGCATTCACACATGGACACATAGATTTATGAGGTGTATCGATGCAGATAAACAATCAGAAAAGTCCTCTTTTGCTACTCGTGGGGTTACATGAGCTGAGATGACTAAACCAGTATCGATTTACCGTAGTCCAGCAGTGTACTACTTACTGTATCGGTGATTGCAACTACCCCACAGGGATTACACACAGATTGTGTATGTGTCTTCTGTAACAAAGCCTCTCTCTCCTGTGTGCTCTGCAGTCAGCTGGATAAAAACCACATCAGCTGTATTGAGGATGGAGCCTTCAGAGCTCTGAGAGGCTTAGAAGTGTTGTAAGTATCTGAAGTCCTGCTATCCAGCTTCACCGTGTATCATTCCATTAAAACACTTAGTTAAATTAAAACATTGTTTTGCCCTGCTAATAACCATAACTAATATAAACACATAGGCATACACATGCATACCTTTAATTAGTATGGCCTTGGTTATTATGCCAAAATACCCCCAGTGGGCCTCTCGAGGTGGCCTGAATCATGGAGAACAAGCTCCATTAACTCATTGTTCCACACAGTTGACAGCAGCGCACCCTCTATTACATTAACACCCCCCTCAACCCACCCACCCACCTTTATCTACATCCCGTCTACACCCCATCCAGCCCTGGGCGGGCCATCTGACAAAGGAGTTCCAACCATCTTGATCAAAAATCCCATTCAGGGGAGCGAGCATTCCACCCTGGACGCATTGGTGACCATGCTATGCAGTTTATAAACATTCAATTAATCATCCCTTGTCAAAAATCATAATCACAGGCCTCTGTTAGAGCTCTCCACCTGAAACAATGTCGACTAACAGTGCAGGCTGGGGGACAAAGGCACTTTGACAGCCTTGTTATTTTTATGGTGAAAGACTGTGTTGTGCATGCGTGTTTCTGTTTTTTTTAGGGGGTGGGGAGGCAAAAAAGAGCCATTAAAGGCAGCTTTCATGGCATGGATGGATTGCAGATGTAGTGATATGGTTGTCATAATGGTGTGAGAGGGGATGGGGGGTTGTTTTGATGGGGTCTGTATGTATAGGTTTTAGGGGGGGAGGAGGACAGGTTGTGTTAAAAGGGGGAGCAGGTTGAAATATGGTAAAGGGTTATTAGGCTGATTGAAATGATCTGACTCTCACTGCAGCTGCTGCCCAGCATCTAAGGGAAGTGTGTGCAGCTGTGTGTGTGTAAGTGTGTGTGTATTATATGTTTCTCCAACTACGAGTTGGGGTGCTTGTAATCATGCTTGTATGTGCATTCATGTGAGTATATTTGCATGCACGGCTGTATGTGTGCGTGGGAGGTGCAAGGGCTTCCCATCTGTGTGGAATGAGGTGTTACATTCCCAACGGGATGCCACAAAGAGAGACAGATAGAGGGGGGATTGACTTAGAAAGACGAACGGAAGAGGACAGGCACAACAAAACTCTTTTTGAAGTATATATTTTAAAAATGTTTGGTCGCTCTTCTTTTTTCTTTTCTCACAGAACGCTGAACAACAACAACATCAGCAGCATCCCTGTCTCCAGCTTCAACCACATGCCCAAACTACGAACCTTGTACGTCAATGCTCTCTACCACTGGAGATATTCTTTAAAATAAAGCTATATTCCACATGCATGCAGGCACAGTAGAGAAATGTTGAAGTCCCATTTAATCTCAATGAGAGTAGATTCTGTCATTCCAGGCAGTGTTGGGGGGCAGCCATAACCACAGAGCACCACAGAAGGGTCTGTAGCAGTGCCAGGGGCCATTATCCCCTCCATCTAAAGCACACACAACAACAACTGGCCCAGATAGACGCAAATAGCCCTAGGAGCCTATTGTGTATTGTGCATTGTATGTGATTACTAAATGTGAAATTATGTACAAATTAAAACAATTATGTCTGTTGAAACTCTCAGAGCCATGACTCCTTGTGGCCACACTTCTTGTGGTGGCTTTTTGGGCTTCCTCACTCCCAGTGGGGTTATATTATATAGCTTTTCTGCTTGTGTGTACAATATCTCTCCTCACATGGGTTTGCAAGTTAGCATACATGCTCCAAAAGTCCACCGCACCACAGCAAGAGTTATTCTGGACAGGCACAGCATTCAGGAATGCCGCGTTTGGAGGATTGGGTTTAGAAAAGTTCTCTTTAGTGTTCTTCCTTTTTTGAATGTGCCATTTACAATCATCCATGTAGCGTATCATTTAGTGTGTTTCGCCACAGGGACTGGATTTGATGAGTTCTAGGAAAGAATAGACACTTTCAATGCTATTTGTGTCTTCAGCGGGTGTTAAATTTTAGATAGCAAAGAAGGCAGAGAAGATCTTTCACTGCATCCATGTTTAATTCTTTCTGTCTTTTAACAGCCGTCTCCACTCCAACAATCTGAACTGTGACTGTCACCTGGCCTGGCTGGCTCAGTGGCTCAGACAGAGGCCTACAATTGGTCTATTCACCCAGTGCACATCCCCTGCTGAGCTCAGAGGACTCAATGTGGCAGAGATACAGAAACACGAATTCAGCTGCTCAGGTAAGACTTGTGGAGTTACTTACACTAAACGTTAGAAGAGAGACAGCACAACAATATTGTGTATTGTTTCTCTAGTCATTTTCATGTTCAGTGGATAGGGAAAGCTACTTTTACATTATCTCAAAAGGGATGAAATGATGATCTTTTTGTTGCACACTTAGTTTGATCAAATCATTCATGCCAAAAACTCCTCCTTGTACTCCCATTGTGTGTAGTGTTTTGTGTCAGTGTATTCACTTGGCAGCCACCTGACAGCTCCTCTGCTCCCGGGCAACCCCAATGCTCTCCTCTAGCCCTTTCACGTGCCTCCAGCTTTCGGTAGCTGGCTATATATCGATAGATAGATAGATAGATAGATAGATAGATAGATAGATAGATAGATAGATAGATAGATAGATAGATAGATAGATAGATAGATAGATGTTTATTAAACATAAACAAGCAGCCAGAGCAATGGCTTTTCCCCCACTGACAGTCTAACAGTAGTGCCCCTCTATTCAGTCATCATTATTCATGGTCTCTTACCTTGTCGCACATGGATTACTGTGGCTTTGAACTCCCTGTTTTTCTCTTGCTGTGTGTGTGTATGTGTGAGAGACAGAGAGCATGTGCATGTGGGTGTGGCATGGGTTATCATATCAGGACAATGGAAAAACAGTATGAAAACCTCCACTCCCCACAAGGCCATCTCACGCTCAACACCAGCTGCGAGGGGTGTTTGAGCCTATGTATGTGTGTGTTTGTGGGTGTGGGTGTCCACCAATCTCTCTCTTTTCATGGGTTGTGATTTTTACGCAGCCATACGGCGTGACAGCACAGATCATTAACTATTCATCGCCCAGGGAAAGAGACTCAAGGCGTGGGAGTGTAACGATTCCCAATACGAAAGGGGAGCATCACGGAATCTTTGGGGTCTAGTAGGATACAGATACAGAAAGTTGAGTTTTTACTTGATGGGGACTTGTAGTTCATGTAGCATTGTGATATCAGCTTCCATCATGTAGGAATGAGGGTGTTGTTTTTATATATGAAAGCTGTAGCAGATTGACACTGATTGGTTCTCTGTGAGTCTCACTAAGTGAATGGTCATTCACGCGTTTTGGGCAAGTGAAACAACAATTGCTACGTGTTTCTGCCTCTCTGTGCACAAATACATAGTCATGCATTCACATGCACACACACAAACACATAATCCCAGTTTCTTTTTGAGTGCATGAGTGACCAGAAGTTGAACTCCCAGTGAAGGAATCATTGGGGACTGGCTCGCTGGCACACACATTTTGTATTTTCGAAGTTCAGCACTGTGTGTTTGTGCATGTACTCAGTTTGTGCTGTGACCAGGCCAGGCCACCTGCGGGGGATTTGGGGTGGGGTGGCGCTGCTGTGGAAAAGACGAAGAGGGAAGAGAGGCATGTTGTTGTTGTGAGAGGCTGGAGGCTGGAGGAAAATGGGGTACAGTGGGTTATTAGTTGTTGCAAAATATGATGAAATCCTGCAGCGCTCTCGGCATTGTGACTCACTGACTATCAGTCCCAGTATTCGGCCGCAAAAGCGTCATGATATTGTAAATTTTTGTAAGTAATGAGCAGAAAAAACACATTTCCTGCTCCACTTTGAAGAATATCATCACATTTTTACAGGCAGTCATTTGTCATCAATCTAAAGAGCTCATTAAAGTTGAACAATCCAAAACACAATTCTAGGGCTCATTATTTTCTGTTTTAAAAAAGCAATGCATTTTTACTTTGTAGCTATACTGAATGATTAATCTGGGTGAAAACTGCATTTTAAAAACATTTGCGGAGCAAACACTTTTATTTTTTAATTACTTACTTTGGTGTTTCTCTCCATTTTTCTCTTCACTTTGTTTGGCCGGAAGCAGTTTCTGAGCTATTCAAATCACAAAATGATCTTGTTTATTTTAAAGAGGTGAACAGCATAAAACACATGTTTTAACTGCAAGAAGTCTAAAAGTCTAAGGTCTAAAGTGTGGGTAAAAATCTTTGTTAGCTCCTTTTAACAAAATAAGTAAAAAAAAATGATGGGCCTGACCTAAATACCACTGCCAACACATTTTCACCCCAATACACATAATTTTCTAACCCTAATTTACATTTACACGTAAACCCTCGTTGCTCCCCTTGATCATTTACCAGAGAGGTAACTAAAAGTTAGAAGCTTCTTAAGAAAATTTATGGTTATATGACAGAAAATGAATGACTATTGAACTGGATTACTGCAATAAATGAACCAAAAATATTGTGTTTGAAATGAGCAATGAGAAATATATTGCTTCAGGGGTGGAATAAAATACGACCAGTGTGTGGGAAACAGAAGAAAGAGGGGAAAGGGAGCTATGCTGAAAAAGAATTTGAGGAAAGAGACAAATGGGAAGAAGCCAGTGATAACATTTTGAAATGGTGAGAGAAATGAGGTGGAGTGAGGTTAAATGTAAAGACGTGCGAGCAAATGGACAGGTGGTAATGGGTTGCAGTGATGGGAGTGGAGAGGCTGAAAATGAGGAATCTAAGAGGATTGAGAGAGAGCAGAAACAGCAGCCTGACAAGTGGAGAGTGATGGAAAGGTAAGAGCAAATAAAACAAGGGAAATGGGACGGGAATAGAGTGGGAGGGACTGCAGACTGGGAAAAGGATAATGGGGAAAACAGCACTAAGATGAACAGTGGCGAACATCAAACAGCTTTACCTCAAGTATACCTGTCAGAGCGCTGTCATTATTAAGGCCGCTCCAGCTGTGCTCTGCACTCTCCCTGATCCCAGGCCTGTCAAATATGCCATGTTAGATCAGAAGGGAGTTCTTCTCTGCCCTACACCTGATCCCAGATCTGTCAAAGCTCTCCCATCGCAGATCACAGGGCCCCAGATCACATGGGTTGAGGGACTCTGCGATTGTTGATTCACATTCTTGATGCTATTTGTTTACCTGATTCCCAGAGCCAAAATGCCTCGGCACATCAGGTAATTGATTATGATTGGCCAGATACATGAGGTCTGACCTTCAACACTTCTGAGCTAAATGGTCTAAGAGCTGGAGCCAGGCATTTTGTGGTAAAGCATAATGTTTGGCAGCAGTATTACTTTCTGTTTTAGGGAGTGGAGTTTTGAGAACGGTGCTTTCTCTGTCACTGACTTTCACCATCACTCACCCTGTCTTCCTCTCTGAATCTCTACCCCCCTCTTTCACCCACCCTCTCTCTCGCCAACATTTTCCACATGAGCCAAGCGATAGATAGGAAGGTAATCAAATATTCATGGTTTGAATCTCGGATTAGTAATGCTGTGTAAATGAGGCCATTTAAAAGTCTGTTTTATTCATTTTATCTGGGTTAGGCTTACATACACACATCTTGTACACACGCACACCACACATACCAAACACGCTGCATTGGCAGTGCAGGCGCCCGCCCTTCACCATATCGTTGACAGTGCCGCAGGTATTTGAACAGGTATCTAGAGACAGCGTGATGGGTTGTGTACTCTGTATGCAAATTGAAAAGTTGAAGTGTTTTAGAACAAATGGAAGTGAAGAGGTGGGGGGTGTAAAGCTGAATGTGCAGAATGGCATCAATTCCACCTAGAGAAGCAGACTCGGGAGGAAAATTTGCGGGGAGATCAATGGATGTTATTGGGAGGCCTTCAATCGCTGCTCCAACTCTATTATTCATGCCTTTCTTCTCCTCTCAATATACTGTGGCACTCTTTTGATAGATAACCTAGTTTCTTGCCCATTGATTCTCAAGGATGTAGTGCTTTACAATAAAGTCAAGAGTAGGATCTTTCATTTCTTCTTCTCAATGTCAAAACATCCCTGGGAATATGTGTTCATTTGCAATTCAGTTTATAAAGCACAAAGGGTTGATGACACGAACAGAAGTAGAAGAGTTTGAGCTCCACATAACTGCAAGAGCTGCTCCGTGTCACCGCACAAATCCTCCGGCAAACAGTCTCACCCTGTAATCCCGCTTAGAGTTGTGATGTTCTCATCGAAACCAACCTAATCCACCTCACACACCTGTAGGAGCTACACAGTACTCTCCTCTCACCATATCTTCTTCTTTTCTCTTCAGGTCACCAGGAGTCTTCCAGCCTGCAGCCGTGTGTCATCGGTGGAGGCTCTTGCCCCGCCATGTGTACCTGCAGTAACAACATTGTGGACTGCAGAGGGAAAGGTCTCACCGCCATCCCAGCC
This sequence comes from Lepomis macrochirus, assembly GCA_024633595.2. Lineage (NCBI taxonomy): Eukaryota > Metazoa > Chordata > Actinopteri > Centrarchiformes > Centrarchidae > Lepomis > Lepomis macrochirus. The sequence goes on along the minus strand of JALXJV020000020.1, from coordinate 19,263,868 downwards.
AACCTGCCCGACAGCATGGCCGAGATGTAAGCACAATACCTGTTTCTTTAGCAAACAGTGTCACCTTAAAATATGTTTTGAAGGCCAATTTGTGCAAGTACAGATGTGCAGTCCTTTTTGTCACAATGATATAGAGACTAAATTCATTCTATATTAATATTTATCATTAGCAAACAAGGGATCATAGATCCAATTACAAAACATACACTGCTGGGTGTTTAGTGTATGTTCACTATGTTCACAATGCATTACATGGAGTAAATGTGTGATCTGACAAGTTGCTTAAATAATTTCCAATTTATTTAGTAATTGTGAAGCAGTTGTGTGTACATGATGGCCATGTACAAGTCATGGCCGAGTTTCAATGTAGCTACCAACTCCCAGTCAGTGTTTGATAAGGTATGAACTTTGCACATGTTTCACCCGGCAGGTGTACAGCAAATGGATGGATGGACATCCATCCATGCAGACTTAGAGCAGACTTTAGACTGAGACTGCATGCTTTTATCAGCTCAGATGGCTGTGAACCTAATGCAGGCTCTTTGCTAACATCCCTCCCTCAGTTTATCAGTCCTCATCATCTGTCTGGGCAGTAACTGTTTACGGCCCACATGCTATCAGCCTACTGTAATTCCCTGGAATGCTAGACTTTTCAAGGTAGTGCTTTTACTCCCTTTATCAGGGGTTTAATGCCCCTGGCAGAAGTCAGCATGTGATGGTACAGCAACACCATGATTTATGCACGGTGTGAAAAGTGAGGATGAAGAGAGAAAGCCAGCGGTCGCATTGCATGTTCTTCCGAGGAGCATGTGTGTAGTTAGGAGGACACAGCAAGTTTCTAGGTCTCCTCCTCCCCATGGGGTCTGTTTATAAATACCCAGCTAGCATGGAAGTCACGGATCCCATGTTCCCCAACAACCCTGACCCATTTCTAGTGCAGTGGTGTGCTCAATTTCCTAATTTGGACAAGCAGTGCGTTCTTGCCTAATTGAATGACCACCCACGAAATTTTGTTAAATCATTCATCAGTCTTCACACATCCTACATATCCACGTTTGAGATGTAAATAATTCAGACACACCCTTGCATCTTATTTTTTTGCCATGACTTATGGTTTGTAGACCTCTTTAGTGTGCTCTCCAGTTGTAATGTTCCACAAGTGTAGAAACTGATGTGATCTATGAGCCCAATAACCAGCGAGCAGCACTAATGGGAGAACAGGGAGACGGCTGAAAGATAGCTCTACCATGCACTGGTTTTATAGACAGTAGATTCTCTCTGCACGGCAGATGAGTAGAGACATTTTAAAAGTCTCCCTGCCCTTCACATCTAATTGGTGTGAAGGGCAACGGTGTCCTGCTAATAAACTCTACTATGTTCTGATTCATCTTTTACAAGACCAGGGTGAAACACTGGCTAACACCATGTGCATTCCTCCTGTCCTGCCCATCAGAGCCTTACCTTACGGGTTATATTCCCACAGCGCTCTTTCTTTCACTCAGTCTCCTCCTCTCTTGATTTTTTTGGTCTCCTCCAAATTTCTCTCGATCTTCTCTAACTCTTTCCCGGCTTTCCAAATCACCACAGGCGGGTTCGAGGAGGCAGATCAACGGTGAAGGAATAAAAAGGGAAGGGGATTCCGCTCAGTAATTTGGTGCAGCAGGTTTGATCTGTGCTTGAAGTTCATTATAAAATCAGTTTCAATTACAGCAAGGCGGGCTGCTGGGTATCAAGGCCAGCCTAATGCCTTGTTAATGAGGCACTCGGAAACTCACATACACACACAAACGCACACATGCTGCTCTCATTATGTACAAATCGGAGACCTGCAACCGCCCTGCCCTGCTCTCCCCTAATGAATGCCAGTGTTGTGTTTATGGCTGTGGGGATGTGAGCTGGTTTCTGTACTCCTCTCTTGAGAGACCAGGCCCAGTTAGCCTAAACACCACCACAACAGATTATTATGCACCATAGTCTCTGTCTGCAATGACTGAACTCTGCCATAAAATCTCCCCCTGCCTTTCATCCGCTGCTGCGGTCCTGCCATCCATCTCTGACTCAGGCACGCACTGGGTGAATACCCAAAGGCATAATGTGTTCCCCTTAATGAAAACCATGCTCAGACCCTAATGAAAAGGATGAAGACCATTGATTAGGCTGACACAAACACTGGCTCACAGACACACACAGACAGACACACATACAAATGTTCAGTCTGATAAATTGGAAGAGAACCATTGATTGTCAGTCCAAAGGCCACTGAGAGAGATTGTTTCTTTTGTTCTCTGCCGCTGGACAGAGCAGCTTCTTTGTTGATTGGAGGGATTAAGTTGCTTGGACATATCGATCTGCGAGGAGCGATGGTGTGAAGGCTAAAAAGTTGTCAGACAGCAACGTGTGTCCTCGTCTGGCTCAGGGGATTCTGTTATAGGCCGACACACACTGGAGTACCACAGCATGTAGGCATGCACATACACAGCAGACACTGAAACACATGCAATCGACATGTAAAGTGCCAGACTGGTTTGGACCAGTCAGACAGACTGGTTGATGAGAGAAGGCGCTAAAGCCACTTGGCCCATCACTCTGCCGCATGGTGAGGGCAGAGGAACCACAGAGCTGTCACTTTGCTGTAAATCCACAGACACATTGGGACAGGCAGACAAAAACAGACAGAGAGAGCATGTACACCGCAGGAATCTGTGGTCTGGAATCACTGCTATCTTAAGAATGTCAATTGCGCTCCTATATCGCTCCATAAATGTAGGCCACTCCTTTGAAGGGGAAAACTTCGTGAATGAAACATTTGGAAACTTAAAACCGTTAAGTGACTGTGGCTAATGTCTAACAACAACATTCACCCCCCATGAATAGACATAAACATAGCAATGCAGGAGGCCGGAGAGGCATGCAGTAAATCTGTAATTGGCTCTAATAGAATAATTAAATCATGTGGAAATGGTCCAACGCCAAGAAATCACATACTTAGGAGGGTGATGGTTAAATCTATGAACAACGTTTTGTTTGCCAAGGAGTTTTGCAGATTTTTAAAATATTTTTAATTTTTCTGTGGCAACAAATAGCATTTTAATGATTGCTGATGCTGCTGATTCTGTTGTGTAGCCTACTGGACTACAACAGGCCTTTGCCTCCTGTTCTGCAGCTAGTTCCTCTGCTGGGAGGCAGCATAGTAGGACACACCAGACAGGCCCACAGCTGGCTCCCTCCGGGCCCTGCTAAACCTTGTTAAGGACACTTTTAAAAGCTGCGAACTGACCTGCAGATAAACAGCCCTCTGCCAGCTACACCAGGGAATTGGTCTGGGACTGAGCAGAAGTAGCCGGCCTGTAACCCACAGACACGCATGCCCACACTAATGGGGTTTGGTGATGTCTGTTTCCCTGGGACCATCTGAGACTGATTAGAGTTTGTGACTGTTCTGTATTAAATGACCAAGTGCATGTTTGTCTCTATATTCATTTCAGTCTTTTACATTTTTTATGGTGAAACTTTGCTTCAGCTGCACTTGGGCTCGCAGGGAAAAGTAAACTAAAAGAAGTCATATTTCACCGCGCTGCAAAGGTTTCAGTGGACACTTTGCAGACACCCAGAGGATAAAGAGAAATTTCACAAGCACAAGTGAGATCATTATTGATTTCAGGATCTCATTTGAGAACATAAGTGCTGGACACTGTAAATGTTATACCAAGAAGAAATATTACTTTTAGTCTAAGGCCTTAACACCCTCCCACAAACTAAAACTGAGCCTTTTCCCCGCCAGTCCTTTTCCACTGCACTTTAGTATTCAGACTGTTTATTGGTTCTGAGGATGTTATGACTCCAACATGCCTGGATCTATTACAGCTGGGGAATAGATCTCCCTTAATATAATCAGGCCAATCACCAAAGGTCAGAGGTAATGTGAGGATTACTCAGCTATGTCGCCATGGAGAAGTCTATTGTTTGAATAACTGATAGACTCTCCTCTCCTCTCCTCTCCTCTCCTCTCCTCTCCTCTCCTCTCCTCTCCTCTCCTCTCCTCTCCTCTCCTCCTCTCCTCTCCTCTCCTCTCCTCTCCCTCCTCTCCTCCTCTCCCTCTCCTCTCCTCTCCTCTCCTCTCCTCTCCTCCTCTCCCTCTCCTCTCCTCTCCTCTCCTCTCCTCTCCTCTCCTCCAGACGTCTGGAGCAGAACGGGATTAAGTCTGTTCCTCCCGGAGCCTTCTCTCCCTACAAGAAACTGCGTAGGATGTAAGTACACCAGTACATTCACCTCAGGGCTAAATAATACAGATGAGAACAAGAAGTTGAGGGCTGGAAAAAGAAGTGACACTTGAAAGTCTCCTTATTCCACTCCTAAGGAGTATGAAGTATTTATTTTGTCTGTGCCTAAAGAACATATTCTTGTTCTCAGACTTGGGGTGGCATGGAAAGCAAGCACTTAGATGCTACATGAGCATAATAACAGCTCTCATCTTTCATTGCTGCGCACTGGTATTCCCCTGGCTACTGTTGTGTCCAGTCTGTGTGTGTGTCGGCAAACTGTAAACTGCTGCTGGGACGATGATGAGGGGACGGAGAGTGTGCTGGAATGAGGGCTGAGGCTTTGCTCTCTGTGGGAGCAAACGGTGACAGGCTGGTAGTTGGAGACTGAGTGGTTTTCACCCGTTAACCAGCTGTCCGGTCACCCAGCCAGAGCACACCAGTCGGCCAAACCCATAACTCCAACACCACCAGGCCTGACCGACATAGCAGCAGGAGACAGAGGAAACGGAAGGTCAGGGAGTTTCTCTGCCCTTCTTAAAGGATTGCTCACTGTTTTATCATCCAACTCCAGGGACAGTTCAAATGAGGTGATTACAGAGCAGTCGACAGACTGAAGTAGCTGCTATCTACTTTTAACTCCGGGAAATCTCAGTGGAAATTAATATTTATTGGAACAAAAAGAAACGCAAAATGTTTTTATAGTTAAAAAATTGTCAACCAGGTCAGAGTTATGGAAACCCTTAAGTGTTACAGTAAGTTTGAAACACTATTACAAAAGAGGGTCATTACTTTATGACTATGAAAACCACAAAAGTGTGTACACACTTTTGTGGTTTTCATAGAAAATACTGAAACCAGAATCAGTGGCAGTTTGACAGATTCAACAAATCCAAATATTAACAACTTGTTAACAGAAATGGAGTGAATGGAGCTAAATAAACCAACAGCTATCCTATTAACACTTCCCTGACCCAGGACTTACAGGAAATTTATTTGCACAAAAATATATGCAAAACCTACTTTTTATGTAACTGTATGTGCAAAAAAGTAGACTCATAATTGCTGTAACCACATTAGGGTTTAACAATTTGGTTAAATCAAAGCATAATTTTGTAACTTTTATTTTTACGTAGGGTTATCACTTTTTATTGATTGAACCAGATTTAATAACATCAACAAACCTGGTTAGCAGAAATTGCAACATTAACAATCATGCCTGGTTAAGCTGGTCACCTGTAGTGCCCCTGACTCTAATCTCACGGGGAAATTCATAATTGAACCTGACAGTGTCAGTCAACCATGTCAGGTTTTCACATTTAGTTAGGTGAAACTCTAACTAATCTAACTCTAACAGAATCTGTTGAAGAAAAAGAAAAATAGAGGTCCATACAATACAAAGTAGATTTAATGGCAGTGACAATGAGTTGCTCTTTTTATATCTGGTCTTCCGATCAGACACAACCTGCTACTGTTGCTGCTGCTGATTCTGCATTTAGCAACAACAATGCGTGGCCGCATGTCTGTGTTGACCTTCATTGCCTCTGTTGATTCAGCTGGCTATGTGCCCTCACTGGCCCAGCCTGTCCTGTGTCCAACACCCTCAATACACACTGCGTGTAGACAGCCTTAATACATCATGATGAATATGGTCACTCTCCTGAGTCAGGTTTTCCAGATGTTCATATGTACATTTTTATTATTTAGTTTTTTTCTGGGATATTATGTATCAAAAATAGTTAAATCTTTGATTACAAGGCATTATTGGGTAAGTTAAAGTTATATATAGTCTTTTGTGTATGGGTCTGTGTATTTGTTTGTTTATTAGTGATGTGTGCGGGTATGTATGCAAATGCCTCTCCTAACCCGAGTGTCCTCTTCTCCAAGTAAATGCCAACCACACACGTTCTCTTTCACCTTGTCCCGGTTTGGATGACCTACACATGAACCGTCCCTTAAGACAGGAATGAAGTAGATCACACACCGACACATACACAAACACACCAGCGTCTGAGTTTACAGACACACACCAGTGCAGATCTTGGCTCCTTTGCCGCATTTTCAATTCCAGGAAACCTCAGTCCTTTGCAGGAAGACAAATGTGTACTTATTTAACTGTTACCCCCAAATAAGAAAATATCCCTCTTCTTCACCACATGATGATTTTCCTTCAAAAGTATCCAGTCGACTGGAGTTCAGTCCACATACTCCATTAACTCTCTCTCTCCATCTGTCTTTCTCTCTTTCTGTCCCACTATTCCTCATCTTCTGTTGCATTTACTCACACACACACACACACACACACACACACACACACACACACACACACACACACACACACACACACACACACACACAAACAGGCTCAGTGGTTACCCTGCGGGGAGAGGCCTGTGGATCCTATTAACAGCGGCTATGTTCAGAGGCAGCCTACTGTATTTCGCTTTGGATATCATCGGTGCACCCCATTTTTACTCACACACATTCACCATGATACAACACTGCTTGATGGGCCACAAATAATATAAGTAAATATTTTGATTGGCGACGAGACTCTCGCACCCTCCATTTCAACAAATCTCTTGAAGGCATGCACCATCAATCATGGAAGAGAGCTGGAACTCATCTTCATCCAGCTTACACTGCATTTACTTCCTCCTCGCTTGCCAGTGGCAAGCATGGGGCCTTAGATCCACCCCGCCTTTCTATGAGGGTGACACCCAGGTGATAATGGGGCCAGACCTTGCAAACCTTGCCCAAATCTCCCTTTCATTGACTTTTTATTCTTTGGCCTTCTTCTTCATCACAGAGACCTGAGCAACAACCACATCTCAGAGATAGCTCCTGATGCCTTCCAGGGCCTGCGCTCCCTCAACTCCCTGTAAGTGGCACAAAGCCGGGTTTGTGCATGTGTATTTGCATAAATATCAACCCGATTGTCATTTCTCGTGTCTAAAGCAAGTCTGCATTGTGATTTCCCAGCGTGCTGTATGGAAATAAGATCACCGACCTGCCAAAGGGAGTATTTGACGGCCTCTACGCCCTGCAACTGCTGTAAGCAGAACACACACATACACAGTCTGCTGATACATTGCAGACATATACTGAATATCAGGCATCCTTTACTCCCACTCAGTAAAGGACATTAATGTTGTACCTGTGCATAGTTTTCTAGATGGAATGCATAATGAATGAATGCATAAAGAAACAAGCTACTTTCCTCTCTCTTCCCCTTCTATCCTCCCTCTTTTTTCCTCTTCTTCCCTTCTCTCAGGTTGCTGAATGCCAATAAGATTCACTGTGTTCGTGCCAACGCCTTCCAGGACCTGCAGAATCTCTCGCTGCTATCGCTCTACGACAACAAGATCCAAACCCTCGCCAAGGGCACGTTCACTTCACTTCGAGCCATACAGACTCTGTGAGTCAAACACTCACACACACACACACACACAAACATGCCGCTGTACACGTTCCGACACATACTGAGCCGTCACCGTAAAACATGAGCCAACACAGGAGTTGTTTACTCGCAGGTCTGTGTAATAACACAGGAATGGAATCATGAGGTAGAGAGGAGAGTAAATCTATCATCTTCACAAATACACGGACACACACAGCTTCTGCGGCCAGATCAAGATTAAAAACAGCGCACAAAACACCCACTCTTTTCACCACTGCTACCCAGACCACCAATTCTTTCTAAATGACTGTGTCCTTTTTTGCTTTTCCAATAAACAAGGCAAAACTCACGCTCTATACAGACCCCACACTGTGGCATCTGAAACCCACAATGTGACATTGTCATCCATAAATGCAACAAGACATAAAGACACCTGTGGAACATGACGGATAGTGCTGCCCCTTGGCTCGCCACATATGCTCATAGAGGGCACTGGGTTTAAGGGTCTCAGTCTAAAAAAAACTGCTTCTTGTTTTGCCTACAGTCTCACGAAGGGGTAAAAATACACATAAAACCTTCCCCCAGTCTCTGTTCATCCAAATTGATGTCATAATTTGGATGGCAGCACACACTCTTTAAACAGATTCAGTATGTCAGTATCAATAAGCATGTTTTGCAATATACACTCAGGTGGCAGTCTAACAGGTTCATACAGGTTCCTACAATGAATTTAGCCATCACAAAGTTATAATGTTTAAGAGAGTTTGACATTTTGTGCAATACCATGCTTATCAGTTTTCTTGCTACATGCTTGATGAATAGATCCATATCACTGTCATGTCTGTACAGTCAATACGAAGCTACAGCCAGGATATGGTTAGTAATCAGTCTTTCCTCAATTCTAACCCAACAGTTTTCATGTGTGTTCCTTTTTCCCCCCTCTCACTCTTTCTTCCTTTTCTTCTTCTGTCTACCTCTCTTTCCTTTTCCCCATTCTTTATAATCCACCTCTCCCTCTCCCTATCTGTTCTGCAGTCACCTGGCCCAGAACCCATTTATTTGTGACTGTAATCTGAAGTGGCTGGCCGACTACCTGCGCTCCAATCCCATTGAGACCAGCGGCGCCCGCTGTGCCAGCCCTCGCCGACTCGCAAACAAACGTATTGGACAGATCAAGAGCAAGAAATTCCGCTGCTCCGGTAGGCTGGTTGCTCAGTGTCACTGTCTCCAAATGTCTCCCTCTTATCTCTCTCTTGTGGGCTCTCTGTCTCTCAGACAGGCTTTGTTGTTTTTATTCCACTTGTCTCTTGCTGCTTCACTCTTTCTCTTCGCTGGGAGTGGGCATTATCGCTGCATTGTTCTCTCTACCTCATACCACATTTAATGAGTGATCATTCCTGGCATAAGGGTTTATTCGGCCTATCACTTGCTGTGCCGGTGCACCTTGATCAATATCTCCCCAGACGAACTTGGGGCCAAGGAGAGGATGGATCGTTCGCTGTTTCTCGATTTCCCCTTCATATTACCACATTGTGAGTCTGGTTTCACATTCAAACCGCAGTGAGCTGAGATCACCAGTGGAGGCTGGTATAAGGGCTAGAGTTTCTGTACGTGCCCGCCATTCCTCTGCCCTCTGCAAATCTCAGGCTCCTCTCCATCTCCCGTTGCCCCCTCATCCTTCTCTGCCTGCCAGTCTCAGGTTTCCTTTACACTCCCTCACTCCTTAGCCAGGCCTCACCACCCCCCTTCCCTCCACCTTGTGCCCACTATTGTGTTTATGCACTGTGCTACGCTGTCTGGCACTCTGCACTGCTGAGGTTTCACACTTCTTTATAGCCTCATTTGTTTGGCTGGACCCATTGAAGAAGGCAGTCCACATGTTTTTCTATTTCTTTTCTCTTTCTTTCCACCCCTTTTTGTCCTTTTCCCTCTTTCTTTTTTCTTTCTTTCTTTCTCACTGTCTCCTTCTTTCCCTCATGTCGCTCCTCCTTAGCAACAGCCAAATATTTACCACCTTTTACATCGTTATTATTCTCTCCACATTGTCATACACAGAGACAGTCGTAGGCTTCTCTGTTTAATTGTCATATACCTTGAGTCATGTGTTGTCATATATAAGATCTATATATGACTGTTCTCAAGCATAGCACCACCACAGCTATGCAGACCAGACTGGTCTCACTGACATCCGTCCCTCTTTCTTTTCTCCATCACAGCCAAAGAGCAGTACTTCATCCCAGGTGAGTGGCTTGTAAATGTTCACACCTATCATTGTCTTCCTCTTTTCTTTAATTATTCACCCACAGCCATGTTGTGGCATCATTTTTTCCATTACTTACTGTTCAGTCAAATAAAATTCTCCCACAGGCTAAAGGGTCATTTCAGTTTATTACAACTTGGCTCTTATTTCGGTAATAATAACAATTTATTTACCAAGTTAATTGCTGAGAGCTGGAAACATGGCGACATTGCTAAAAATAAGTCAGACAGGGCAAGGAATATAAATATTCAGATGATCATACAGGTTTTAAACAAACTAGGCCAACTTGTGTGGAAGAGAAAAAAAGAATGAGAAACTCCCAGTTGTTTACATCTGTCACAGTTTGCAAACCAACTTCCTAGTTAGACTTTAACCGTACGTGCCAAAGTTATGTGCAGTTTTTATGTACAATGAGGGATTATTACAAACATTTCTCGTTCATCGCTTTTGGTTTCTTCATCATTTCTTGAAAGACCTAATTTGTAATAAACTGATGTCACCTTTTAATGTGGATGATAGTAGGATGGACTTTGGGCATCATAGGGTCAAATAAGTTGACATTTGCATGCTGGTGGTAGTGGCATCTTGGGTATTTATACGGTATATGTGTGACTAGCAAATTCGGGCCTACCGAGTGGCTCTACCTGCATGTGTGCACTTTATTGTGATCTACGCGTGAGAGCGTCTGTTTCTCCTCAGCTCTGTTTTACTAACAGTCTCAGCAGATAGAGTCAAAAGGAAGTGGCTCTTTGCTTTGGCATGAGCACAGACAGTCACTCACCAAGTGGGGCAGAAAAGGGGGGAGGGACAGAAGGACAGAGGGGAAGGAAAGTGTGTCCTTTCTATCAGTAAAAGCTAAAGAAAATAAAGCCCACCAGAGGACCCAGATTCCTATCAGCGGATGTTTCCGGACCTCTTAACAAGAGCACTTCCAAGAAAATAACCAGGAGGAGCAGTGATGTGTGTCAAACTCTATCTGTGTGTGTTTGTGGTGCTGATGCTTGTGTGATTCAGTGTCTATGCCTTGGTGTGTGTGTCTCTGTCTCTGTGTGTGTGTGTGTGTCTGTGTGTGTGTGTAAATTAATGTGTCTTTATGTGCTAAGCTGAGATAAAGCTCTACACCGGCTTAGAGAACAAATGGGAGTACTATGTAAGCAGAAGGAAGATCAAAGCCAAATGTGATTAATGAGAATTTCACCCTCCCTGAATGATAACAATAAAAGCCTCCACAATACGCACACGCATGCACTCAACACACACAATCGCTGACAGCACGGGAATTCCATAATACATTGATAATGAGGAACCAAGCTGCGGGGAATTATGAGAACTTCTACAACTCCAGCGATGAGTCATTTTGAGCCTCGGAGAGGGAAAAACCTCATCCCTCTCCTCTGTGTTTTCTCCAGTTTCGTTTAAATCTGCTGACAGTAAAAGTGTCGCCTCCACGCACTTGTGACGATGACGATGACTCAGGCTCACGAATCTCCCCTGGCTCTTCTACATCAAAGTGCTGGGCTGTACTTTCATTGCTTCCTCTGTAGCAGGAAATGCCTTTTCCTGTTGTCTGGCCTAGCGAGGGAAAGTTCCTTAATGACCTGCATTACTGTGTCTATCTACACCCTCCTCTGAGCCACTCTGAAAAGTGACACAACTTCAGGAAAAGTTTGCACAGGCAGCCAGAAGAAGTCATTTCTGTGAATGTAATTCACTCTTTCACTGTCCAGCTGTATTCTATTAATGTCAACGATGAGGGGTTTAAGGTTAGGTTATGGTTTCAGATGGCACTCCATTTATTTAGACAGATTTTTGATACTCAACTGTTGGATTTAGTCCTGGTTGTTTGAGGTTTTCCTGCTCATGATTTTTGTCTGGGTACCCCACAGCGTCCCGCTGACGTAATCTCCAAACCTCAGGCAAAGAAGTGCACCGATGTGAGCATGCAAAAGGGAACGGGACACAAAAATGATATCCTGACAGCAAAAGCCAAGCTGTTCCGTCTAAATATAACATACACACACATACATAAGCTCTGCACGTACACATACAGACATATATACGCAGACACTGAGGCACAATACACACACTCACAGACACACACACAGACTGTTCTAAGTGGTTCCCAGTGCTGTTCCATTATTGAGCAGCCATGATGTAACTGGCAGCACGCTTTTTGGCACGTAACGTCTATTCATAGACAGAGGAGGTGCAGGAAAACGTCCCACACTTCCCTCGCTGCCTCATTCGTGTTCTTCCTTTATCAGGACAGCCATCTCCACCACTCACCTTTCATTTCTCTCCCATCTGTCATTTTTCACTCCATTCTCTCTTTTCTGCCCTGCATGCATCTATGTCCCTCATGCCCTCCTTGTCCTGTTTCCTCCCCTTCGACTGCACCTGCCTACACACGTTTCCTGCTTCCACCTATCTCCCGCCATCCTCTCTAACTCTCTTGGGTGCTCTGCTTCACTGAAGGCGGCAGCCCAAATCCTCTTTGGCATCTCTATCTCAATCTCCCCTGCTACTGTTCTTTTCACCCCACTGCTCCCACTCTATCACCTCTCTAAAATAACTCACCCTTGCCCCACCCATTCATCTCTCTCCTGTGAATGGTAGGAGAGCTGCAGGATGTTTCTTAGGGCACCTAAGGTTAAAGATTAGGAGGGGAAGCCGCGTTTTAGGTCACAACAGGACAAACTACTGACATACAGCTGTGGAGGGAGTGGATGTGTGACTAAAAGCATCATGGGAAAGTGAGGCTGATGTTGTTTTGTGTTATAAGAGTATGTGTTTGCACTTTCTTCCATTCAGGTACAGAGGACACCCGTCTCAATAATGCCTGTAACAGTGATCCAGTGTGCCCACCGAAGTGTCGCTGTGAGTCGAATGTAGTGGACTGCTCTAACCTGAAGCTCACAAAGATCCCCGAGCACATCCCTTCATCCACCACTGAACTGTAAGGAATCATGAAAAAAGGATATTGCTGACAGGAAGAGAGAGAGACGGAGTGAGCAAAGATAGCATGAAAAGAACTGAGAAAGAGTAGATGTACCCTTGAAATTTCAAGTTGAAGGAAATACAAAGTTGTAGAATGAGCAAATTGAAAAACTCACACTGAATATCGAAAAAGAACTTTGAATTTAATAGATTACTTTGTATTTTGTTTTTATGGTTAAACTTTTTACACTTTTTCTCTCTAGCCGCCTTAACAACAATGAGCTCACCACTCTGGAGGCAACTGGAGTTTTTAAGACCCTTTCCCAGCTGAAGAAAATGTACGTGAAACTTTCAGGATTTGCTTTTCTCTTAATGGTATCACATTTACTTTTCTGACATGTTTTTTGCCTCCCCACAGTAACCTCAGCAACAACAAGATCACAGAGATTGAAGATGGGGCGTTTGAAGGTGCGTCGTCGGTCAATGAGCTTCACCTCACAGCCAATCAGATCGACTCGGTCCGAAGCGGGATGTTCCATGGCCTTGAGGGACTACGTATGCTGTGAGTGATGAACAAACACATTACTTTATTTAGAAAAAAAGTGAGATAATGTTTCAGATCTTTAGGCTGAAGTGTTTTGTTTCTTTCCTCTCTAGGATGCTGAGGAACAACAAGATCAGCTGTGTCCACAACGACAGTTTCACAGGGCTGCACAACGTCCGTCTGCTATCTCTGTATGACAACCAGCTGACCACAATCACTCCGGGAGCCTTCGACACTCTGCAGACTCTCTCCACTCTGTGAGAACCTGGCAGACACACACACACACACCACTAGCCCTACCTTCAATCATGCATTTCAAATTTCAGTGCTCTTTCTTACAACCTCTCTCAACGCGCACCCTCTCCCAGTAACCTCTTGGCCAACTCCTTCAACTGTGACTGCCGGCTGGCCTGGCTCGGTGATTGGCTGAGAAGTAGGAAGATTGTGACAGGTAACCCTCGCTGCCAGCGTCCTGGCTTCCTGAAGGAGATCCCGCTGCAGGATGTGGCTCTGCCCGACTTCCGCTGTGAGGAGGGTAAGGTTACTAAGACACACACAACTTCCCATCGTGTTCTGAGTCAGCTTCTCTTTCTGTATCTGAACCTTTGTTGCAGCTTCTCCACCAAAATTAAGTAATCTGTCACTTTGAAAGGAGATCAACATCTTCAGTAAAGCAGATGATCTCCTCTGTGTGTGAAACTAAACTGTCTGGGTCTGACTGATGAAGATTTTAACTGCACTCTGCTCCACAATACGTTATGAGCAAGGCCTGCTTAAAGGGTCTGAGATCATCTTAAATAATGGCCACTATTGTGCAACTCCTTTGTTTACTGAATAGATTGCTACTCGGCAGTTCTTAAGCTGCTGGTCGATGCCGGGCTGAGTAGAGCTATTGAGCTGTTTGCCTTATTGACCAGTCAGCCTATTTGCACCTGAATGAATGTTAGACTTGTCTTCAGGCCTCGGGCAGCTTCCATTCTTTGCTTTTGCTGGTCGATATTACATTAGTGAGGCTCCCCTCTATCTGTCCAGTTTTACGTTTCACATTTTTCACTTCCTCTTTTTTTCATGTCCCAGTGTCTTACCATCAGTTTGAAGGATTGTACTATTTTGGCACTGTGTTTCCTTTAGGTGTGCTTTATCTTCCTACTATTTTTTCCATGCATCTTTTTTTGCCAGGGACCACAGCTCTTCATTTAGCTGTTCTCCATGTCTTCCCTACCCTCCTTGTCATTGCTCCTTTATCTTCCTCTCTGGTATGTGACTCCCCTCTATCTCCTCTGTGTTTTTTTTTCTCAGGCCAAGAGGAGTCAAGCTGTGTGCCCAGACCCCAGTGTCCCAGTGAATGTACTTGCTTAGAGACTGTGGTGCGCTGCAGTAACAAGCACCTCCACACATTGCCCAAAGGCATCCCCAGAAACGTGACTGAACTGTGAGTTCCTTGGCATAATTAATGTCTATTGTATTTATATATTATCATTTTAATTTCCAGGTGCCACTGTTCCTATGTATGGCTTTGATGGAGGCAGTTCTGGAAAGGAAACCACAGGAGACACTTTAAAAAGATAGAGCGCAGCTTAGGAGATATGAAAGCGATAAGAGTTAGTGAAAACAGTGGAGGCAAAAGAAAACAGATCCCATCATTTGGAGAAGGGGAAAGGAGTCAATAAACTCTGCAGTTATTCTCTCAGACATTCTTCTTCTGTGTTCCCTGTAGCCCTCAGGGCTAGCACTGATGTCACTCTCACACTCAGAGCCAAGGATCAGTGTGTGTGTGTGTGTTTGTGCATATTTGTGTGAGGGCCAAAAGCCTGTCCACAGGAGCATAGGGGAGCAAGAGGACATTTTAATGAGCAGTTTTCAATGGAAAGGGGAGGGAATGGAATTGGTCTGGAACTTTCCAATACTACTTTAAGTGGTTCAGACTAACTCACACACACACACACACACATGCACACACACGCAGTGCAAGCCTTAAGGCCTGTCATTGTCCCAGCAGGTGTGACCAGGTGTGCCCCTCCATTCTGGGCTTTCATCTAGTCATCTGGAGAGTTTGCTACTCCATCATTATCCTAAGTGTCCTTTAGACCGCCATTACCTATCATTACATCTGAACCCAAAGGCCCCCCTAACTAACCAGCAACCCCCCCCTTCTCGCTCTGAGTACACTCAACAACAATAGCAGGAGAAAGCCCCTGCAGCTGCGCTAAGAGGGCCCAAAATCAGCCATTTATCAAGGGGATACCCTCTGGTAGCATTTGTGTTGGCAGTGAGCAGGGTGGCTGCATTCCTTGCAGACATGATGTCAACTGTGGTGGCTTGTACATACATCACTATGTTAACACACATGTATGAACGCACACACAAGTGATTGTACCTCAGTCACGTCAAAAAGAGGGGTGCTGAGTCTGTTTGACGTCTATGCCCAGATATTCAGTCCCAGTAGAAGTGATCTATAACTATATATAGGACTTACTGGCATACTAAGTCTGACTGTTAGGCACGAGACACAATATTGTGTCAAAACATAAAACCAAAAAAAGTAATTGAAAGACAAAATATTCAGCTGTTTGTTGTAACATGAGATTAAATTGGCTGCAACGGCATGGGAAAAAGTGTTCTGTGTGATTCCTTGCAAATAACTGCCTCAAGCTCTTCACCTCCACAGTTCACAAGTTAAACAAATCTATATTGATGTTAAATACGTTATTGCATTTATTTTTCTCAAATAACCACCACTGTGGTTGGATTTAGTATTCAATGGTAAATACATTAAAATGTTGTGGACAAAAATCTCATAACAAGGTCCTCTTCGTAGCTGCTCCGGAGCTCTCGATCACATCACATAATCTTCCTCAGCAGCAAGCTTTTCAAGGTCAATAATTAACTTTCCATCTCAACAACAAAATTGTTGATTCCAGAGTGTTACATAGTATTGTGAAAATATTGTATTTTGAAGACCCTTAAGCCTCAAGACCAATTTCCTAAGTATATGCTGGGATCTAGGGAGTGGCTCATTAGGATTGATGGCTGACACGACACCTGTGTTGGTGGAGGCCTAGGGGCTGTCACAGCTGTTGGCGGATACATAACGCATCTTGGTCTGAATGGATGGTTTTGTGACTCATTACTGAACTGTTTGTGTCTCTTTGTTCAGGTATTTGGATGGAAACCAGTTCAGTGTTGTGCCAAAGGAGCTATCTGCCTTCAAATACCTACAGCTGGTGTAAGTTTCCATCTGTCTGCCTCCTCCATCTCACTCTGCAGATTAATATAGTGAACTTGCCTTTTTTATTGTCCTTTCAGAGACCTGAGCAACAACAAGATCAACTCTCTGACCAACTCCTCTTTCTCTAACATGAGTCAACTCACCACTCTGTAAGTCCTGGCCAGCGTCAGCCCAGAGCTAGTATTTCATTGTAGTGCATAGTAAACAAAAAAGTTTATACATACATACATATGTATTATGTATTATTTTTATATTGCAGAATCTTGAGCTACAACTCCCTGCGCTGTATCCCCAAAATGGCCTTCAGTGGACTACACTCTCTCCGACTGCTGTGAGTTTACTTTTAGTTTTTAAATGCATACATATAGACATATGTGTGTTCATCTAAGTGTGTCTGTCTAGGATTGTCTTAAAATCCTATTTTTAATACAAAATGTGTCTTGCCATTGGTATGAGAGACGTTATCTTCTTTCCTGTGCAAATCAAATGTTTTAAATGTTTATTTCTTGTCACGTAATTTCCAGACACCGCTCAAAACGGCAACTTCACTTGAGACAATGGAAGTTATTTTGAAAGAAGACTCACTTTCAGACTAAATGAGTTATTAAGGAGGATATTTTTACAGCTCGCACTGACTACAGAGACAGTACAGCAGATGCTGAGAATCTTTGATTTACCCCAGAGGACTGAAACAGTCTAAACAGTTATGACAGCTTATGAATTCACACACACATACACACACAACCTATGACCTACTTTCTCTGTTTAAATGGCAGCCACGGGGGCAGTAGCAGTGTTGTTCCAGCTCCTACTCCTGCCCACACCTCGACATCTGCCCAGTCTTCTGTTCACCTCTGAACGCCCCAAGCTCATCACCGCCTCACCATCAGAGCCGAAACACGCGCCCCCACAACCCACTGTACAAAGTCACTCTGACACTGATTACTAGAGAATGTTTGCCTCGCTAACCGTAATGGTTTTGACTCTGCCTCCATGCTTTTTATGAAGTTACGAAGTCTTTGATTGTGCCCGCTCAGTGACCATGGGCTCCCCGTGGATAAACTGGTCTGCTAAATAACTGAGATGTAGAATGTAAATGTGTCTGACAGATAGATGACGAAACTAAACCAAACCAAACCAATCTTTGGACCTGCATCCAAAGATAAAGCAGCTGGATGTCCCACACTTTAACTCAAACATACAGTTTGGTTCTGTGATGGAGAAACAGACGAGGTCCAGCAGCACTCTTTATGAGATTATGTATGCATCTGTGTGTGTATGTGTGTGTATGTATGTGTGTGTGTGACTGTATGCATAGCTTACATGTTTGTCATCTACTGGCTTGGTGCCCGTTAGTTTGTGTGTGGGAGTAGACATATCGGCCTTCCATGTGTGCTCATAGCAGGCAGACTTTTTACTACTGACAACAAAGCTTCAACAAAGCCTCTTTTTACGGCGGGATTCGACTAAAGCCACAATCATTACGAGGCACAAAGCATAAGAGCCCCTTTTAGTGTGGAATGAGAGTGAAGCTCGGTCATCATTAGCTGATGCCGCCTTTGGTAGCCCGGGCGAGCCACTTTGATCTCTAATGAAGCTGCGTCCGTTATTTCTGCTCTAACTCACTCACGCCACCTTCACTTTTAAAAATATTCCCTGTGCAAGTGTGCTAGACGCCATGTGAGGCACCCCCTGCCAAAGCCGCCGCCTCACACGAACTGTTCAGGCTCAGAAGTCTATACAAGCTCAGACACACACACATGTATGCGCAGACTGTCTGGACTACCTTTTTGTCTCAGTCAAACGGGAGTCCAAATGAAGCTGAAAACTTTGATGTCTTTACTGCTGGTGTGATCAGTCAGAATACCTCCTATTAAATGTCAATTGTTTTTTTACTAAGTAATGCTGTGCAACGATACTGAAGCGACAATGAGCTCCATTTAATAGTTTCGACTTTAAGACCCCACAGTGGGTTCAAAGTTCAACGCTGGAAGCTTCATAGAAACCACAGTGAGATGCCAAAGCGGGCTACGAGCAGGACACACTCATGCGTGCTCTCACACACTGAGGTGCCAAAGCCTTTAGAAAGCTTCACCTTTGGCTTTACAGCGTAGTAAAGAGGAGAAGAATCATTAACGCTCAGGGCTTCAAACAGACCTGGGGTCTGAGCCTGGCATGAATGTGGTGCGGTGGTGGTGTGGTTTGGTGTACGCATGTTTGTGTGCGCATATCTGTGTGTATGACGGTTGTGGTTTAAGCTGTAGATTAATAAGCCGCTAATTGGCCTTCTGGGTACTAGGTGTGAGGAGAGTGAGCTGAGCCCGAGCTAGGGCGTGTCCCGCCAGGGTTTTGGTGGAAAGCTGTGAGAAAAAAGAGTGATATGAAAGAGTGCGATAAAGGAAAATGAAGTAAAGCCTCCAGCGAATTCAATTGAAACCCACATATTCTCAAGCTGCTGTTGGATACAGCGCTGTGAGTAAATGCCAGAGAAAAAGCCTGCAGCTCAGAGGACTCACAGAATCACAAAACATTTTTAACTGGTTGCAGGTGAACAAGTCTGTGTGAAAATTTCAAATAAGCCTGTGCACATTGTACAGAACAGAAGTCATCATTTTGCCTTTCCTGAAACATTAAATGCAAAGTTCCGCTCTGTGAATTGTGACTGGCTAGAGATACATTGACATAGGTAGGGGTGGCGTGATGTAATGATATACAGCTGTAGAAAAGAAAAAGACAGAGAGACAGACAGAGAGAATGTTTGTACGACAGCGGATCCGGTTTCTTCCTGGAGACTCCCTGGCTCCTTTCTATGCCTGGCTGGCACACTGCTGCTGGCTTCCTGCCCTCAGTTTCCTAACTATTCTCTGACTACCACTACTCACTCCGCACTAATAAGCTTTCTCCCATGAGCACAGGCCAATTAACTTGTTGTCTCAGATGGTTACATTGTATATTTTCCCTTTCGTACTTGAGCACAGCTCGAGGATCCTTACATTGATCAGCTTCACACTCTGTATACTTTCACCTGACTCTTCTGCAGCTTAGTGGTAATTCACAGATCTAACAAAGAAGGAAGTAGGCTTTCAAAGTCTGTTTATACATCTGCTCTCTTTGTCCCAGACACAGAGAGCAGATGTGTCATATACTGGTTATGTGGACTGAGCTGAGCTGAGTGCGGTCAGCTGAGGTTTGGAGGTGGTAATGACCCTGCGGATTACAGCAGCCATCAGTCATCTACCCATTAAGCCTTGTTGGCTTGTCACCCTAGATGGCAGCTACAGCAAGGAAAATAACAGCATATATGCAAAATAGACTATACACACACAAACATTAATATATATGCACATGCCCAAATATGCAAGCACATGAATATCAATGTTAATTTGTTAAACAATTACACAGACTTTTATTTTATTTTTAAAAGGCTAAACCAATTTTCACATGACATTTTTAAATTGCTTGTTTAGTGTAACAAACAGTTCAAAACTTAAAGATATTTAATATTCTTTTATAGAAACCCAGCGAATCCTCACACATGAGAGACAGTAATGAGCAAATGTTAGGCTTTTATGCTTTAAATGTGACTCGTGATTTGTTGATTATCGAAACAGCAGACAATTACTTTTCTATCAATGGACTAATCAATGAATCATCTCATCTGATCATCTCATCTCTAACAGTGTACCAGGACAGTTACACAAAAGAACGTGTTTTTCCCCATGATGAAATATGTTCATCATTATAAGCCTTCTCTTTTTTCCCCCTGCAAGATCGCTCCATGGCAATGAAGTCTCTGAACTTCCTGATGGCATCTTCAACGATGTGTCCTCACTTTCCCACTTGTAAGTAGTGACACACACACACACACACACACACACACACACACACACACCTGTATGCCAATGGCAGCCAATGTAATACCGTCTGCACTTACCACAGAGGTTGTAAATTCTGCACACACACACACACACACACACACACACACACACACACACACACACACACACACACACACACACACACACACTATCAGGCACAGAGGGGGTCTGGTCAGGCAGCCGGAGAGTGTGGCTCACAGTGGCCTGTCTGTAGTCCTCTTTGGTGGGCTCCACATGAGCCAAGCCCTCCCTTAATCAGCCACAGTCCTGTGGTTAAAGCAACATACAGACCCCTCTACTGTCTCATCCCCCTGTCACATCTCCGAAACACACACACACACACATGGTCTGTGGACCTCAGTGTTTGTTTTGGTTTGTTTATTATGTCTGTGATTTTGTGTGTGTCTGTCGGGTGTGTGGTGGGACACAGAAGTATCTTTGCAGTGGTGCCCATCCAGCCTAGATATGTACATAATCTCTTGACGGTCACTGATCAATAGACCTATCAGTGTCACAGTTAGAGAGGAGGAAGGGAGGCTAGAGAGAACTAATCAAAGACGTTTTTGGAGGGCAGTACAGGAGTCAAGGCTGCATGAAAACAAGGTGAAGGGATGGAGGGGGAGCCATTGATCCACAGTCACAGTCAAGTGGCTTTCATGTAAGCAGATGTCAGGCGTCAGCTATTGGCCTGGCCTGAAAGATGAGCCTGTGTTCCACCGTAATGGAACAGCATCGATTCAGGAGTGTTTGTGCATCCAGCGGGAGGACAGAGCGGCATTGATTCACGACCACCATGACAGAAGTGGTTAAGTGTGCCTTCTGTTCACACCTTTGCCTATAATTAAGAAGCCCTCCTCCAGATGATGTATGGCACAAAGTGGCATTGAGCATTCAACTTTAAATCTGTTTTATTGTCAGAGCAGCAGTGTGTTAGTTGTTTAGTACACCAAGTTTATTTTTTGCTTTACGTAAGGGTGTAGAGACACCTTCTGGTAATTGAGTGTACTACAGTGACATAGACATCATTTGTAATGGAGCTAAATGAGGAGGAAAAGTACAACAGCCATCGTACATCATCAAATCATTAATATATTTATTCGTTCTGCTCTATCAGGGCAATCGGCGCCAACCCCTTGTACTGTGACTGTCACCTGCGCTGGCTCTCTGACTGGGTGAAGACTGGCTACAAAGAGCCTGGAATTGCCCGCTGTGCAGGTCCGCAGGGCATGGAGGGCAAACTGCTGCTCACCACACCTGCAAAGAAGTTTGAATGCACAGGTGAGTTAATGTGTTGGACACGGAAATACAGTAGTGTAGATTTAAATACATTTACTCAAGTACAGCACTAAAATGTTAATGTATTTCCTTTACTTTCTTTTCTTTTTCCATTTGATACGACGTCTCCTCCACTCCAATTCACAGGATAATATTAAATTTTAATTATGTTAAATCTTTAGTTACTAGTTTCTTTGCAAAATGAAATTAATAATACAAAATATAATCAATAGATACATTATTATGTATTATTATAAATTAAGATAAGACTTTATGGATCCCTTGATGAAATTCACAAGCTACTGAGCAGTCTGTAAAGTAATTTAAATTAACCCCACCTTTACTAGCTGCAACATCAAAGTGATGAACACATTAATGCATCAGTTATAATCTAATATAATATACATGCCTCTGAATGGGCCATTCTGGATGATGAGTACATTTACTTTTGGTACTTATAATTTGATGGTAAAACGTTTCTACTTTTAAGTACGATTTTGAATGCAAGACATTTGCTTGTAACAGAGTATCCTACAAGTATCCTACACTGTGGTATTGCTACTTTGTCTGAACATCCAAGTACTTCTTCCACCATTGCAGAAATATAATGTAAGTAGCACTAGCATGTAGATACTGTTAATTCAAATTGTTCTGCCTTTTCCACAGGAGATGTGGACACTGCAGTCCTGGCCAAGTGTAACCCCTGCCTGTCCAGTCCGTGTCTGAACCAAGGCATCTGTCACAGCGACCTGATGGAGATCTACAGGTGCAGCTGTCCTCCAGGATTCAAGGTCAGAGCCACACAGTGCTGACACCTATTTGAGAATATTCACCTACATTTATCTCAGTGTGTTGCAAGTGTGCATCATTTATAACAAAAAATTGACATTATCTTTGTTCTCTGTCTCAGGGCAAGAACTGTGAGACAGCTCTGAATGCCTGTGTGAGTAACCCATGTGCCAACGGAGGAACCTGCCAAGTGACTGAGGATGAGGAGGGGGGATTCAGGTGAGGAAGATAAGATTTGAAATCAGCACAACAGATGAATAAAATCATATTTATTACATAAGGGAACTCAATGATGTAATGGCCGTGTATGTTTTTGCAGTTGCACGTGTTCACTGGGCTTTGAGGGCCCCACTTGCCAAAGCAACACTGATGACTGCGAAGACAACGACTGTGAGAACGGAGCGACCTGCATCGATGGAGTCAACAACTATACTTGTTTTTGTCCCCCCTACTACACAGGTTAGCGCGTAGTGTTTAACTCAAGAAGCAACTACCCTTTGTACAAAAAATTCCCTTGTATAAACAAGCAACATTTCATGTCATCTTGAGGAATTTACTGTGATGTGACAAAAATCTTCTATTACAATACAATCAAGCAACTGTAAAACAAAATTTGAGCTTCACAAAAAAACACTTTAAGAAATTAAGAAATCCAAGATGAATATTATTTTAACTAAACACAATTTAGTTGTCGACATGAATTATTCTGCTTATTTATAGGTGAAAATGGTTTTATCTGAGTCTTGAAATCCATCTAGTTTGTCATGCAAACTACATTTCAGACCTGTTACTTGAAAAAATAATAAAAGTAATTCATTAAATATCTTCCCTCCCTTAATTTTTTGTTTGAGGTTTAATAATGTTATGCAAATAGTGCTTGGTAAGATTAATTAAAGATGATTATGTGATGATCAATTGCTTCTGCTGTAATAAAAAACTACTGTATGACTTTCTTGTTTTCCTGTTTTTGCAGGATGCTTCTTGCTCTGCTATTGATACTTAAAAATACTTGTTTCTGTGTAGGGGAGATGTGCGAAGAAATGGAAGATGTGTGCGTCCCAGGACGGAGTCCCTGCCAACATCAGTCTACCTGCCTCATCACCTCCACTGGACCCAAGTAAGTGTTTGCTGCCAGCAGCATCAGATACGGCGAAAAAAGATGCTATACACTGAAAAGGAACTGTCCTCATTCAGCTTGATTCCAGTATTGTTTGTGGATTTCAGGTGTGTGTGCTCTCCTGGTTATGTTGGTGATGACTGCAGTTTAGACTATGACGACTGTGAGGAGCATCGCTGTCAGAATGGAGCTCAGTGTAGGGATGAGCTAAATGGATACTCCTGCATCTGTCCTGAAGGATACAGGTGTGAAGAGCACACATTTAAATGATAACAAGATTTATTTTGGCTACTTGGTGTCCTCTGTTTTACCAACATCATCCTTCCAAAATAATCCCTCGCTCTCTTTCTCTCTATAGCGGTCAGTTGTGTGAGATTCCCCCATCCCCGCTCTCCCTTTGTGAGCTGGCCGACTGCCAGAACAACGCCCCATGTGTGGAGCGAGGTGGGCGTGCTCTCTGCCAGTGTCCCCCAGAGTTTGGCGGGCCACGCTGCGAGAAGCTGGTCAGCGTCAACTTTGTTGACAGAGACTCCTACCTACTGCTCTCCGACCTCAAGAACTGGCCTCAAGCTAACATCACCCTACAGGTATTCATAGAGTTCGTTAATGTGCAAACATTTATAGGATGTGTGTGTGTGTTGATGCTGCTGCTTCCTGAAACCTGAATAATTCAACCAAAACACCTGATGCAAACATGTTCTCTGCGTAGGTGTCAACAGCAGAGGATAATGGTATCCTCCTGTACAATGGAGACAATGATCATATTGCAGTGGAACTCTACCAAGGTCACGTCAAGGTCAGCTATGACCCCGGCAGCCAGCCAGGACATGCCATCTACAGGTAAGGTGCCATGTACCCTTCAAAAGACTAAAGTTTACTGTCGCTGTTGGCTGACACCTGATGAAAAGTTGCCGATTGTATTTTTATATTTTATGTCCAATCTGTTTTCCTTTGCCAGTACTGAGACTATCAACGATGGCCAGTTCCACACAGTAGAGCTTGTGACCTTTGACCAGATGGTGAACTTGTCCATTGACGGGGGTCTCCCTACCACAATGGACAGCTTTGGGGCGGTGCGGCCCCTCAACGGGGAGGCTCCGTTATACGTGGGGGGTAGGGGCCCTCTCCAGAACACACCTCCCTCCTCTGCAGGCACTCTTAACTACTACACTACTGTTAATCACCACCCCTCCCCCCTCACTTTGTCACCACCACAACCAACCCCTCCCCTCAACCATGCAACCCTTCAACCACATCCTACCTCCAAACCCTATCCTGAACCCACACCATCCCCACCCTTCAGTCGTGACTGTGTTTGCCACGGGCCACACATTAATCACAATACAAGAAATAAGTACAGACCTCCCAACACACCATATTCACATATTTGTAATGAACAAATAACACATTTCACCTTGACAAATAAAACATATCTCTCGAAAATGACAGCTCACAATCTTTAGTGAACATATAATACACAACTTTGTAGTCAAAGAGATGTGCTGTCGTTACAATGCATTTTTACACTGTGTAAAGTATGCCCTCTAGTGATTAACATAAGAATTACAAATCACAGTCTTTAATTTTTTTTTGTATTTGCATGGATTTGCTTGCATAAATGCAACTATATATATTTGTAATGTGTGATTTAGCCACTCTTGACATTCACAAAATGTATCATTCAAAATTCACCTTTCCTATGCAGCCTCCCTTTCAGGGTTGACGTGACAGTTTGCTCAGGAGTGGCTCAGAATTTGTTTCAGTGCCATGTTGTGCTGAACTGTCCGTCATTCATACAAAACTGCATGAGACATTTTGCCATAGCTCTTCTGCTCTCCTATGTTTCAAGGATGATGTGTCTTGTTGTGCAAATACAAAATAAGTCAATCTGAAAAAGAGTTGCATGTATTTTGACAAATTGTGCATGCACTTTTGGGACACGCATGTTTGAAATGTCTTCCTCCATTACACTCATACCAGCCCTGTGTTAGTTGTCTGTTTGTGGTCCAGTATGCACGTCTTCACACCTATAAACATCATCTCTTTTCTTTCTCCTCTTCCAGGCATGCCAGTGGATGTGCACTCAGGTACTTTCCGTCTCTGGCAGATCCAGAACGGTTCCAGTTTCCATGGCTGTATCCAGAACTTGTACATCAACAACGAACTACAGGACTTCACCAAGACCCAGATGAAACCCGGCGTGGTACCGGGCTGCGAGCCCTGCAAGAAGATCTACTGTGTACACGGCATCTGCCAGCCTGATGGGGCCCAGGGACCAGTGTGCCACTGCCAGCCAGGCTGGAGTGGGCCGCACTGTGACCAGCCTGCTTCCAACCCCTGCCAGGGCAGCAAGTATGTTAACAAATGGGATAGAATTTATATTGCACATCAAATATCTCATTGTCCATTGTCTTCCTGAGCAATGGACAGTGGTGGAAGATGTCCTAAAATATGTATATACTATACTTTTTGTCCTAAAAATTATAGTATATACATATACAACAACATAATATAAAGATACCCTATTATGAGTAAAAGTTCTGCATTCAAAATCCTACTAAAGTAAAAATATTATCAACAAAATATAAAAGTGCTTGCTCTGCAGACAAATGATCTCTGCAACTGATATATTACAAGACATTATTAGATTGCTAATAGTTAAAATTTTCATCCACTGACAATTGGGAACCTTGTTTACTGCTGCAAATCCATGATACTGGTCTTGAAACATGAACTTCATTGATTTATTTACAGAGCAGGAAATCTCATGAAAGTTTGATTGTCTTTTACTAGGTGCGTCCACGGAAAGTGCATCCCACTGGACACTCAGTCGTACCGCTGCGAGTGTGTGGAGGGTTACCGTGGTGCCCTGTGTAACCAACAGGGGGAGCTGTTCAACCCCTGCCGTCGCCTGTCCTGCAAGCACGGCCGCTGTCAGATCTCAGACACGGGAGATGCCTACTGTCACTGTGAAAGTGGCTACACTGGAGAACTCTGTGATGCAGGTTGGTTTGTTCTGTCAGTCTGTATTTCTAAGGGGAGGTAGGGAAATTCAAACAAAATTGGGCGATGGAGCAGTGGGTAAGACTATGCCTTTGGTGTGAGAGACCCGGGTTCAATCCCCCACTGTGATCCATCTACCAATGTGTCCATGAGCAAGACACTTAACCTCTAGTTGCTCCAGAGGTGTCCGACCTGACACATAGCAATTGTAAGTTGCTTTGGATAAAAACGTCAGCTAAAATGAATAAATGTAAAATTATATCATAAAATAATTACACTAATGTCTATGTCCCTCTTCTCCAGAATCTGAGTGTCGGGGGGAGCCTGTGCGAGACTTCTACCAGGTACAGCGAGGCTACGCCATCTGCCAGACAACACGCATGGTCTCTTGGGTGGAGTGCACCGGAGCTTGCGACACGGGGGCCTGCTGCGCCAGCCAGCGGGTGAAACGCCGGAAATACACCTTTGAATGCAGCGATGGAACCTCCTTCAGCGAGGAAGTGGAAAAGACCATCAAGTGCGGCTGCATGGGTTGCATGTAGCACCATTCACTCAAATTTTGCTGTCGCCAAGCAAAAGATAGAAAGAAAAGAAGAAAGAGAGAGGATTGGAGGAAAGCGACAGAGTGCAGGAAAGAAAGAAAGAAAGAAAGAAAGAAAGAAAGAAAGAAAGAAAGAAAAAAGAGTATAAAGAATATATATAAAACCTCTATCTATATATTATGGACAACAATGTTTGTAAAATAGGACATTTCCTCCCCTTCCAAGGGTGTGTGACCTACAAAAACACAGAGAATCCAACATCACGCGCAACAATGTAGAAGTGACAACAACGGTAGCAAAACCATTGTATCTGCAACATTGTTCCAAGGGGTCCAGAGATTTCAAAGGTGTTGCATTCAGAGTGAGGCATCCCTCCAACCTAAATTACCCAGTGTGAATTCCCCATCCATCTGCGAGGCCTCTTGACAGCCCAGCCACCATCTACCATCTTTACTTCATGGAGGCAGTGAGGACAGTGGGGGTCCAGCCTGGCTAAGAATCGCCGAAGAGAGGCAGAGAAAGACAAAAAGAGAGAACCAGAAGGATAATAGGAGAGCTGGACCGTTTGACTTGGCAAAGCTATCTTGAGTTGAGCTTGGCTGGGTTACCTGGACTGGGCTGGATATGGTTTTGGGTTGAGTTGAAGTTGGATTTGGTTTGGTTGTAGCAATTTCTCTGCCAGGGATACAGTCATCCATCCACACATGCGCATGTAGAAGTGAACAAAGAAAAGGTAGGGTTCAGAGTGGCACATAATCCAGTGTGGATGTCGTGGCTTCGAGGCCGGCTGGTCTGGTGTCACCGTTGCTTGCTGTGAGGTACCGCAACATAGAAACTCCATAAAAATAGAGACTGCACTGACTAGCAGCACTGAAAAACGTCATCCACCTCTCTGAAGTTCATGATCACACATGCATGGCGTACATACATTTACACGCAGTCTTAGCACTTAGTAAAAGTGCAAGGGCTTGTGTGGTGCAACTATCTATTCTGTTCGTACAGCAAGCCAATCTTGCGCTGGCAGTACCCAGTGGTTATCAGCCCCCCAGCACACATTGCCTCAGAGTGAGGATGATTTGCATAATCTCACCCTCTTTGAGCAGGAGGCCGTTTAGTCCCGCTCATCTTAATGCCTGCAGTATTAAACTTGTGCAAACTGTTGCATGTGTGGAGAAGAGTTTGCCAAAAATATGTAGAGCTTCTCAATATCATTATAAATGTTATTATAAAACAAAAAGGTTGCAGAATCATCTTCTGATTTTTGTTTTGTTCCGTCTAATTTCTCATATTGATTTGTTTTTATTTTTGTTATGTTTTGTCTCATGATGTAACCTAACTCCTTTAGCCCCCTCCAACAACCCTTTATATAGAAATGCTTAACAGATTCTAATATATATATATTTGTATTTCATTTTGGTATAGTATTTTTCTATGTTAAAGAGTAACTCTCTTTCTGGAAGCTTTGGGACGGGTGGAAAGGCATTCAGTTGGTTCCCTAGGTGTTTTTATTTGTTGATCTCACTTGCGCCAACAAGGTAATTCATTATGTTAATTGGCCAAAAATACAGCAGCTGGTTGGCCTTGTTGTATAGGAGGCAGTATTGGTCTAGAAATATGTTTAATATTGTATATGTTGTCTTCCATGTGAATATTACATCTAATTCATGAGTCTGTGCTTGTTTTTATTTATTTTATCTAAAGGTGTTTTCCTGTAGAAAGTGAAAAGGCATAAATGTTGCTGACTTTCAAATATTTTCAAAAATTTAAAAAGATGAAAAAAGGTAAAATAATGAATAAAAAATAGCATAAAAATCTGTAAGGTATTTGTAACATCACTTAATAGCGAGTTACGACAGTGTTTTCCTCCTCTCTGGCTTAGACATTCCTCACTTGCTGCAGGGGCTGGAGAGGTCAGAGCTGGGGATTAATTAAGAGATGTCCCCCTCAAATTTACCTTGTAATTACCATACCACACTTAAAAGGCTTCTGATTGTTTTCATGTTCATTTTGTTGAAGTGCTGGGTTGTATTTCTATCATTTTAATTTGAGAGATGTTTGCCATGGAAAGAAGGTGTTTTTTTTTGTTTTTTTAGTTCAACAGAGTTAAAGTAGTCAAGCTCAACTGAACATAAGCTGCTGTCAAGCCAGAAGAAATAGGATGAAGTTGCTTCTGTGGACAATGGTCCTGTTAAGATAAATCATCCTCGATCTGTTTGAATAGGCAAAAGTGTAAAGCATTAAATGCCTACTACTGACAGATAATAAATGAGAAAGGTCTGGACATTTCAATGTCTGTCAGTTCTGGCTGTCTATCCACAAAAAAGAAGAAATGGTGCCAATTACAGTGAACACAACAGTCATACCTGAATGTATAAATGTGTATAGATAAATATGACCTATGCTTATTCATGAAGTGGTAACTTTTAGCTGTTATTTAGTTTCTAATGTAAGATATAGAAATCATACCGTTCAATAAGTGACAGTCCATCAGGATGGCTTAAGGCATTGTTCTCCCTGCAGATTGGGATTGTGTTTATCCATTTTGCTGATCTAAATGTTAAAAGTCTCTTTAAAGTGTGAAAGGCTGAAGACCCAGATCTCAGCTTGGTACAATGCACACAGAGCTCCTATTCATGTTGCTACCCATGTTGACTTTGTTTTACATGCTGTTGATGTGGTCCAAGTGGTGTACAATAACATTAAAAGAAGATCTCATAAAGGATGCTGATGAACAGTCACCGTAATTCTTAGGATGTGTGCCTCGTAAAGGTGCATCTTTAGTCGAATGTGGCTTTCTTTTCATGTCTCCTTTCCTTCCTCTGCACTGATCTGTACTGGACTGGTGCATCCAACTTCCTGGTAGACATCTTAGTGGTGCTTGTGCTATATTGACATGAGATTCAGTTATCCGGTCACATGACCAGAAACACAGATGTTCCATCATATGAAATATACATAAATATGTTATTGTAAATGACACTATGTCTCTGTTGTATTGAACAGTTGCAAAAACATAAGAAATATTCCTGGTTGGGTTCCGTCTATTTACTTTTTTGTTACAGGATTGATGGTGGGATTAAACCGAAAAACTCCCAATAATGCTGAATGTATGTAGTGCCACCGACAAAATGTTTACCAAACCTCCACTCTTTTTCATTAATTAAACTTAAATGTGTGTGCTTTTAAAAATGTGTTGTCTTTTTTCCCCCTTTTATTTGATGCATTCTTTGTCATTTGACAAAACTTAAAAGCCTAAAATGTTTAACCCGACACAGGTAAGAAGTGCTCAGAGAAACATACAATCCCATGGTAAGTGGGCAAAGTACATAATTGTGATATGACAGAAAGCTTGAGAAAAGGTACTAAATGGACTTTGTGTGAGATTATTCATACAACATAACATAGAGATATAAACAGGCATACTTGTAAGGGGTAAAAAAGGTAAGAAGGATATACAAGCAGGGAAATGTACAGAGACAGTGTTTTAGCTTACATGTTGTATAGATAACGTGCATTAGTCTACCGTAACAAGAGAAAGATCCTGACATGCAAGGGCGTCACTTTGCCTACGTTCAGGCTGCAGGCCAATGTGACCCAAATCTGATTTTTTTTGCCCTTATGTTCATACGCGTAGGAGCCATTATACATTATACATTTCAAAATCTATATTTTGTCCCCCTCACAATCAATCACACACTCCGCATCAGAAATAGACTAAATAAATGGGTGAAACGTGACAGAAATCATGTAGGCCTATAGAAAACATGCGACAGAAGGCAAAGGTGGTGCTGAAAAGGGAGAAACAAAAGAGTTGCTTGAGGCGGGTGCAGCAAAGTGCCTCAATATTAGGCTACATTTATTTTGTGCTGCTGTTACAGCCTACCTGAAGACAGTAGTGAGGACTCCTGCTGCAGGGTGGGTAGTAGCCTAGCCTAACTTGTTACAAATAACGCAAATTTGCAAAATAAATAAATAAAATTTAAAAAGTAGCTAATTGGAACCTTTTCACAATCACACCTTTTAAAAACTGTACCTTTATACTCTTTACTCCAGTATTTTCTTTAGGCCAGTAATCTACTTTTAATTTTGCTACATTTTCCATTCATAACTTTTATCAGTGTTGGGAACATTACTTGAAAAAAGTAATTAGTTATAGTTACTCACTACTTGTTCCAAAAAGTAACTGAGTTAGTAAATGAATGACTCTGTAATAAAAGTAACTCGTTACCAGGGAAAGTAACTATTTGAGTTACTGTTAAAAAAAATCTCTGCTGCTTAGCTCTGTTTAGCAGTGTGTGTGTGTGTGTGTGTGTGTGTGTGTGTGTGTGTGTGTGTGTCGCGTGTGCTGGCATGTGTGTGAAAGCACTGGCTCTGATTGGCTGACTCTGCCTTAGCCAACATAATCGCTGGTTGAAAGGCACCCGAGCTTCTCTTGTCCCTCGTCTCTCCCCGCCGACAGACTTTAGCAGGCAGGCGAGAACGGGAACAGGTGAGCACTACGTTGCGTATCTACGTTGTAGATCCTGGTAGTATGGATCAGTGAGTCGATGTCTCGCTCATTTCTGGCATACAGCTTGATGTCATCCATGTAGAGGAGGTGACTGATGATTGTTCCACTTCGGAATCGGTATCCGTAGCCAGTCTTTGTGATGATCTGGCTGAGGGGGTTCAGGCCTATGCAGAACTGTAGTGGGGATAGTAAATCGCCTTGGTGTATGCCACACTTGATGGTGACTTGTGCAATTGGCTTTGAGTTGGCTTCCAGACTTGTTTTCCACAGCTTCATTGAGTTCTTGATGAAGGTTATCAGTATGCTGTTGATCTTGTACATCTCCAAGCATTCCAGTATCCATGTATGTGGCATTGAGTCGTAGGCTTTCTTGTAGTCAATCCAGGCAGTGCACAGATTGGTCTGCCTGGTCTTGCAGTCTCGAGTGACTGCTTTTTCCACCAGTAGCTGGTGCTTGGCTCCTCTGGTATTACTGCCCATTCCCTTCTGGGCCTTGTCCATGTATTGAGCCATGTGCCTACTCATCTTAGCCGCTATGATGCCTGACAGGAGCTTCCATGTTGTGCAGAGGCAGGTTATTGGCTGGTAGTTGGATGGGATTGTTCCCTTCTGGGGATCCTTCATGATCAGGATTGTCCGTCCTTGGGTTAACCATTCTGGGTGGGTCCCATCCATCAGCAGTTGGTTAATTTGTACTGCCAGGCGTTCATGGAGTGCAGTTAGTTTCTTCAGCCAGTAGGTGTGGATCATGTCAGGGCCTGGTGCTGTCCAGCTCTTCATACCTGCCACTCTTTCTTGGATGTCTGCCGTTGTAATGGTTACTGGTTCTTGTTCTGGGAGATTGCTGTGATCTGTTCTTAGATCCTCTAGCCACTGAGCATTGGTGTTGTGGGATGCCTCTTTCTCCCATATGTTCTTCCAGTACTGTTCAGTCTCAGCCCTGGGTGGGTCTGATCTTGTGCTATTACCCTGCCACTGAGAGTACACTTTGGATGGTTCGGTGGAGAACATCCGGTTTATTTTCCTGGCTTCTGCTTCTCCCTTGTATCTCTTTCGGCGGGTGGCCAGAGCAGTTATATATATATATATATATATATATATATATATATATATATATTATTATTATTATTATTAAGTATTATAAGTATTACAGAATATAATGCAGTGCAGCTCTCTTTCTGTTATGTTATGTTATGCTAACTTGCTCACAGTAAAGTACAATGAAAGCTGGAATAAAGTTACAGACACGTTTTCTGACCTCACCAGGTATTTCAACCTCCTCGCTTTCCTTTCTTCAAGTAATGTCCAGCTTTATCTGGTTTTATATAAATATTAAGTCATAGTCCGACAACACTAACGCCGCTAACAACAACACTGGAACCTGATGTGCATGGAAGCTAGCTGCTGAGAAGCTCCGTGAAGATAAATCAACTTTGAAATCCCAAAAACTAAAGTAAAAAGCTAATTTAATAAAAACAGTTAACTCCGCCTTTCTCCCACGAGTAAATGGCATAGTTGCCAGAGCCGAATCTGATCGACTATGGGTGTTTATTTCTCCAATGGTTACAGCGCTGCTTCCCACTCCTCTCCCACAAGTTTAGCAGCCGGCTAGCAGATTTTCAATCCCCCGCTCTGAAGCCTCGGTGACTTACAATGTCAACACTGATAGGCTATAGCGACTCAGTGTCACGAGATTTCTTAGCGTGAGTTGAAAATATTCAACTCACACAAATTCCTTGTGTTGTCTTCGCATCGCTTCATGCCACCTGACAGGAAATTTCAGCTCTATGTGTCTTTGCATTGACTTCGTATGTAAACTCACCGCTCTGAACGCTCACTTTGCTTTTGGTCTGAAAGCACCTTTAGTCTTCCCTCCTCTGTTGTCATGTTCACAGGGAGAGAACAGAAAATTTGGCCAAAGAGAAATTGTGACAAGAAGAAGAAGTTGTTAAAGTTACTGACTGGTGCTGCACGTGTTGGAGTCATTTTATAATCAGTAGCTTGTTTATTCCTATTAAAAATGCAAATATAAACCTTCTCAAAACACTTTCGTTGGTTCTTTGCCATTTCATGTTGCAGGCTATTTTATATTTTTACATTATATTTAAGCACCTCACTATATTTGAAAACTACTAATTATATTATACATCCGAGTCCAACTGGAAAACTACTAAATTTAAGATACACTGGCGCCCATTATATAATTTACACAAGAGACCATTTGGAAAGCTTCCCATTATATTACACACCAGACTCCATTTGGAAAACTACTAAATAAAATATACCCCACAGTCCATTTGGAAAGGAACTAGTTATTATAAATCAGAATAAATTTGGAAAACTACTGATTATATTATAGATCACAGTCCATTTGGAAAACAACTGATTATAATATACACCAGATTCCATTTGGAAAAGTAATCATAACATACACCAGACTCCATTTAGTAAACTACTAACTATAATTTGCATTTCACCATTAAAGTGAAATTTCCTGTTGTGTTGGCTTTGGTGACAAGTCGTTGTTTGTTCACACTGTTTTCTGCAGGGACTGAGGTTACGGAGGCCAACTGTTTACCAATCTGTCCCACAGTGGGAGATTCCTGTGGTGCTCAGAACTCTTGCCCATGAGCCGTATGGCAGGTCATGGCAGGTCCCTGCCATGTGAAATGCCTTCATTGGCTGCACTAAAGCTTTTCACAAACCGGCAGGCTTGCCACGAGGGCACAGTCAACCAGGAGGACAGGTTCCTCAGGTGCCCAGTTCTCATGAATGGCAGTAAATATCTGTGCAGTAGGGTATTAAGAGGTATGCTTCAAATGAGGTGCTTATCGGATCGAACAATGTCTGAAAAGACAATTTTATTTTACAAGAAGCACCATGTAACAGTGGTCTCCAGGCACTTGCACTCCACCTAACCTAGTTAATCACAAAGAAGCTCAGTTGAAGGTGTACAAGCAGGAACCAATACTGAAATGTTATTAATTTAAAAAAAATATTGAGACTAGCCTTTATTACATGCCCTGAGGTTCAATGCAGTAGCTTTATGAAAATTACTAATGCTGAAAATGCTTGCAGCTGTTTTTCTACTGAAAGCATCAATTTCACTTGGATGTTTGTCAAGCATTCCGAGTAGACCTCCTGACAATTTCCTCCCTTAGGTTGTCTTCACTCTCAAGGAGGATGGAGACCAATGATTAAGGGATGCTTCTGTCGTCCTTCCCATGCTCTCTTCTCCCCTGTGGAAGAAGTATATGGAGCATCGTTGGAGCCAGCACCACCAGACTAACAGCCTGCCCAGATCCCCCTAGCTCACTGGTCTCTGTCTTGTCTATCTAATGTAGCCTTATGTTGCTTTT
The DNA here is from genome assembly GCA_024633595.2 of Lepomis macrochirus. NCBI lineage: Eukaryota > Metazoa > Chordata > Actinopteri > Centrarchiformes > Centrarchidae > Lepomis > Lepomis macrochirus. Next base: position 19,228,766 of record JALXJV020000020.1, on the reverse strand, counting down.
ATTATATCTGGTGGAAATACCTCATCCACACACAGTGCATGTGAGGAACATACAAAGCATATACTTACTTACCAGATCCCAGAGTGAGGATGAGTAACAATAGAAGGCTGTCTGCAACTGATGCATTGTCTGCAGCTTTATGTAGCTACCGCTGGTTACAGTGAGTCCTTCTAGAGTCCACAAAACATACTGCTCATACTAATTGATTAATAGCAACATGCTAATTTACTTTATTCCTGTGTTGTAAAGTCACTGTGTTGATCAAGGTTTTGTATTAAATACAAAAGAAAAAAAACAAGCAACCAAAAACACTGTTAAAGAACAACAAAACTTTACATTATTATAACACAATTTAACAATTCAAACATTATGGCGTGGCATTGCTCAGACCAAAGCAGGATTACATCTCAACTGGTTTCTTATGAAGCCAGGAGCTGTTTTACTGTACCTAATTAGAGCACTATAGAAAGAGGTGTCTTTACAGGTTTTTAATGGCACCAATACATGGTGTAAAATACAGTGTCCTGACATTTGGTATGCAGTTTTTTTTACAGCGTTTTCTTAACAATGAGTAATTTGGCAGCTTTTTTTGTTTTTTTTTTACTTGTTACATGGGATATACATGGCCAAATACAACCCCAATTCCAATGAATTTGGGACATTGTGTAAAACGTAAATAAAACCAGAATACATGCATTTGCAAATCCTTTTCAACCTATTTTCAATTTAATACGCTACAAAGACGAGATATTTACTGTTCAAACTAATAAACTTTATTGTTTTTTGCAAATATTCACTCACTTTGAATTTGATTCCTGCAACACGTTCCAAAAAAGCTGGGACAGGGGCAACAAAAGATTGGGAAAGTTGAGGAATGCTCAAAAACACCTGTTTGGAACATTCCACAGGTGAACAGGTTAACTGGGAACAGTTGAGTGTCATGATTGGGTATAAAAGGAGCTTCCCCGAAAGGCTCAGTCTTTCACAAGCAAGGATGGGACGAGGTTCACCACTTTGTGAACAACTGCATGAGCAAATAACCCAACAGTTTAAGAACAACGTTTCTCCAAGTACAATTGCAAGGAATTTAGGGATTTCATCATCTAAGGTCCATCATATCATCAAAAGATTCAGAGAATCTGGAGAAATTTCTGCACATAAGTGGCAAGGCCGAAAACAAACATTGAAGGCCTGTAAGATTCAGTCCGTCAGGCGGAACTGACAAACCGACATCAATGTGTAAAGGATATTACTATATGGGCTCAGGAACACCTCAGAAAACCATGGTCAGTTAGCACAGTTTGTCGCTACATCAACAAGTGCAAGTTAAAACTCTACCATGCAAAGCGAAAGCCATATATCAACAACACCCAGAAACGCCGCCGGCTTCTCTGCGCCCGAGCTCATCTGAGATGGACTGACGCAAAGTGGAAAAGTGTGCTGTGGTCTGACAGGTCCAAATTTCAAATTGTTTTTGGAAATTATGGACATTGTGTCCTCCGGGCCAAAGAGGAAAAGGACCACAAGTTCAAAAGCGAGCATCTGCGATGGTATGGGGATGTGTTAGTGTCCGTGGCATGGGCACATCTGTGAAGGCACCATTAATGCTGAAAGGTACATACAGGTTTTGGAGCAACATATGCTGCCATCATTGCAACATCTTTTTCAGGGTCGTCCCTGTTCATTTCAGCAAGACAATGCCAAGCCACATTCTGCACGTGTTACAACAGCGTGGCTTCGTAGTAAAAAGAGTACGGGTACTAGACTGGCTTGCCTGCAGTCCAGACCTGTCTCCCATTGAAAATGTGTGGCGCATTATGAAGCGCAAAATACGACAGACTGTTGAGCAACTGAAGTTGTTCATCAAGCAAGAATGGGAAAGAATTCCACCTACAAAGCTTCAACAATGAGTGTGCTGAGTTCCCAAACGCTGATTGAGTGTTGTTAAAAGGAAAGGTGATGTAACACAGTGGTTAACATGCCCCTGTCCCAGCTTGGGCTTGCATACCTAAATGAAATACACATTGTCTACGCCACATGTGTAACCATTCTCAGTCTATGGAAATTGTAGGCGTAGAGAGCAGAGGTCTTGTCAGCACAGGTCTTGTCTTATGTTCCCCTCAGAGACAGTGGGATCCCAGGAGGCAACTACAACACTGGGCTTTTGCATTGAAATGTACAAAGTAGTTCCTTTCAAGCATGCAGAGTACTTTGGTTTTCACTTAGCCAAGTGGTTCACTTCCAAGACTGTGTTGGATCCTTCTACAAAATGTAGTTCAACTTTGTCTGTGTATAAATGAGCCAAGAAACCAAATATAAAATTCAAACATCTTTATATCAACTCCAGCAAAAATACAAAGTTCTTAACATAAAGATGTATCATTCTTGAGATTACCACAAATAAAGCAGTTATTTCTTTCTAATATACAAAATCAAAATCTTTAAATAGCAACTGTAAAGAATAAACATGTTCAAGTCGGATATTTGGTGGGCTGTTTTAGATTTGCTAAAGTCATTAGCCTACATGGAGTTCTTAAATAACAATAAAAACATGACAGACATGCTTTACATTTACAGATGATTTACCCTCTAGAGAAATGACCATAATAAAAAAAAATTAACACTGTGCTAAAAATTGACAAGACACTAATGTAAATTACTACTGTGGAAGTTAAGAAACTTCACATTATGAGAACATTTGCCTGACAGTCAATGACAATAAAAAAACAACATAATAAAACTGCGACATACGCGGATACACAACTCAGAAGTGTGACTGGACTACCTCAATAACTTCATATCCATCTTGTAAATAATCAGCAAAGGGATTTATCACCCTGCAATGTGCCATTAATGCTAATGAGGCCATACAGTTTCATATTAATCAACCAAATATACATACTTTTCAGGCCTTTGCTGTCTGGAAATTGTTAACAGAGTGATACACACACCCATATCCCAAAGTCTTCTCAGATGGTTTTTCAGTGCAGGGTTTCTGACAGACACTAAATGTGCATACATAGTCTTGAATGGGGTTAGTATTTTTAAAGATCAGGGGCATAAATATAGTTCTGGGTAAAATCTCTAATGCAAGAGTTGCAGAAACTGTCTGGATTAACAAGATTTACATGCTGCAGAAGCAGGTAAAATACTCAAATTGAAGTCACTATTATGAGCAGAGAACAATGGGTGTAAAGGTCAGAAGTGACCGCAGAGGTACACGGTAAGGAAAACTGACCCATAACATAAAAAATACAAACTTTTGTCATGACACATACAGATCACGTCTGTCTGTTTTAACAATTCAGACTTTTTACTTTACCATCTAATACAACAATAATAACAATTTCATGTTAATGCTCTGGGGAAATGGGCTTCTGAAAATAAACCTGTAAGGTGAGAGTAAATAAGAAAATCAGAACGCCTCAGTCAACATAAGAATTTACAGATGAAGCAAGAGGCACAGAATGTGTGGAACGGAAACAATGTGCACACACTTAGTGAAGCAAAATGAACGTCAACTGCCTCTCCAGGAATAGAAAGCGGTTACGACTAAAGGACAGGAGTTTTCACATTTTACATTGTATTTCTTTACACTTCATAAATAAGGCACCTGGTCACAACAGTCACATATTCACAATGTTGCGATTGGAAGACAGGCTGGAGATACAAGCTGCCTACTTGCTGTGAGTAAAAATGTTATTCAAAAGCTGAGCTCTCTTCTCATAGCAAGCTCTCTGGACAGTAAACGCATGCCATCATCTAAAACAATATGTATATACAAAATGGAAAAGGAGAAAAAACAAAACAGGATGAGTGAATTTAATGTGACCTTGATAACGGCATCAAAGTTTGATGTGTTATCCCAACTTTTAAAATGAGGTTTGATAGGCTATTGTTATCTCCAGCCGTGTCGTAGAGTGCTGAAACATGTAAGCCAAACAGTAACTACATCTGCTAGACATCATGTAGGACATGTCTGTAGTCACTGAACACAGCAAATGCTCAGCATCACATTTGCATTTTTCACACTGAAGCTTTACAAAAGCATAAATGAATGACTTTCAAAAATCTGTTCCTTCTTCACATATTTGCCTCTGGAAAAAGGTCTCCTCTGAATTTTTCTGAGAGTAGAAAATAGATATTTTCGGTCCTTCTGAATAGATTCCAGATCAAATAAAATCAAAAAATCCTCTTAAACAAACGTGACCTCTTTCTGCAGGTCCATTTTATTTTAAGAGTGATGTCCTGGTGCGCTTAGCCGGGACCTCTAAAAGCGTCTGCCCTCTCTTGGTTGCACTGCGTGGCAACAAGGCTGCGTGACTTCTCTTTGCAGGGGACTTTAAAGCCCCACTTCTTGTCAGAGTGGCTTCCTCAGCTTTCCTGACTGATTTAGGAGATGCATTTTGTATTTTCATGGACTTTGCAGGCCGCTTTGAAGCATGACTGGGGCTCCCAGTCAAAGGGACTGCTGCCTCCATTCTTCTCTGGGATCTTGTTAATACCTGGTCAGGTGAGGCCGGCACCTTGACATCCACGCTCTGCTGTGGGGTCTCAACAGCATTCTCGGTACCTTTGATTTCAGCCACTGTGCTTTGTGAAGACTCCTTTATTTGGATCTTTGCAGCATTCACTTTATTCACAGCAGGTTTATCCACCTCTACCTTCTCTTCTTCGATTTGCTTTTTATTTTCAACCTTGCTTTTAAGTATGTCGACAGGATTGTGTTCAGATATTTTAGGTGATCCTAGTCGTTGAGAGCATCTCTTTGGCAACTCTTTTTTAGGTGTATCTCTTGAAGGTCTACTACTGCCCTGAGCCTTGACTGCCCTCTGTTGAACAGGAGGTTTTGTAGTTTTTCCAGCCAATGTTTTCCTTCTTTCCATTTTTGCTGCAGACTCTTTCATTCGTTTACTGACCGTTAGGACTGATTTCTGTGCCTTCAGAGATTGCTTCAAGTTTGACTTAGCGGCAGACTTTGTAGTAGCCAGTCTTTTCTCCTCTTTCAGTCTAACATTGGTTTGCTGACCCTGCATCTTCTCTCGGATATTAGAGTATTTCCTCAAGATCCTTGCACTTGCTGGATTCTTTGACTTACCAGAGGATTTCTGGGATTCACCTATCTGTGCACGGGCTGCGGCAGAGGAGTGTGAGTCAGTCAACGTCACAGTAGTACTGGAAAGTTCTCGCCTCTCTTTCCCTTTGACTACAGTTGCCTCTTGCTCCAGTGCTTTAGCAATCAGTTTCTGACTCTTGGGGTTGCTCTTTACAGGAGAGGCGATGGCAAACTTTTTCAAATGTTTCTTTAAACGCTCCGCCTGTAGGCTTGGAAATACCCCCTGAGATGTCCCTGAAGCACTAGATGAGCTGTGGAAGCACAGCTGAGTTTCCGATGGAAGACGTGTATTCACCTTCTTGACAATGACAAGGGACTTTGTTTCTGTTGTTTCAAGGAACCAACGACAGATACTGGTGAGATTAAAGCCTTTCATGAAGAGCATTTGGACTGGTGAGTATTTCTGGTGCTCTAAAGACTTTGTTTTCCGCGCCCTGCGTTTACTTTTCCATATCGCTGCCTGCCTGTCTGCTTTGTTTTTGTATTTTGTTACTGGCTGACCCTCTTTGTCCATTTGCAACCAACCTTTTTGCATTTTATCATACTTAATGTTCAGATTGGTAATTAGGTGCTGGTTTTCTTCTGCAGTCAAGGTCTCTAAAACTTTGTTAGTTTGTTTTGGGGGCTCAGATCTTGGTGTAATGATGGGGATGGCTGAGCTGTGGGGCAACACCGATGCAACAGACACTGGAGGGGGCTTCACCTGAGCTTTAGTTATTCTTTCTGGCTTTATTCTGATAGGGGAAGCTACGTCACTCTGTCTTCCAGCTGCAGTATGAGTGCTGGTAGAAGGTGCAGCCAATTTCTGCGATCTCAAAGCTAATTTCTTGCTGTCCACTGAGGCTGACTGAGCAACAGACTGGTGGCATATTTCAGGCTTACTGCTTTCACTCCTTAATGGCATTCTTGTGGGTTTGTCTGATATGGAAGAACTGCTATCATCTCCACTTGCAGACCTGTCTCCTAAAGATGCTACATTTGGCTTCTGTGGCAAAGCAATATCACCTGCTTCTGCCTCCTTTCGGAGAACCCGCTTACTTCTTAATGGTATAACCTGTGTTTGCATTTCAGTTTTTACAGGACTGTGATTTTCTAATGGACTTGATTCCTCACCGCTAAGTTGCTGTTTTTCATTCTTACTGTCATCTACTAAAGCCTTTGCAGACCTTAGTTTCTGTTTGGCCTGCAATCTACTATCTCCTTTTTGTGTTTCTTCAGAGGTGGTCTTTACTGGCTGAGTATTTTCAATGTTTAACTCCACAGTTGTCTCTGGAACTGTGTTCTGTTGGGGCTGTGCAGAGGATGAATGTGGAGATGACATGATTAAAGGAGGAGAGGTAACAGGGGGTGGAGAAGGAAGGGGGAGGTGCTCTGTAGATGGAAGAACATGGATAGCAGTAGGTTTTGGAGATGAAATAGAAGTGACAGCATTTGAAGTGGGTGGTGATGCTGGAGTTCCAGCTGGCCTCAGGCCGGTTGATCTAAGTTGCCGTTTGGACTCAGCATTCTGAAGATCAACAGGCTGATCAGAGACGACAGGCAAACCACCCTGATCTCTCTGAACTCTCTTTTGTTGTATTTGTTTGGTCCTTGCGGGAAATTTAGAGGTTGGCCTTGATGGTGTGGCAGAAGACGGCTCTTTTACCTGCTGAATCACAGGATTAGTCTCAACTGTGGCAGAAGATGGCTCTTTCATCTGCTTAATCACAGGAGTAGTCTCAATAGATTTTACAGGTATGTGTGTTTCAGGTAGAAGATTCTCCAAATTGTTTTTTTCAAAAGTCGGATCAACAGCTGAATCAAGAGAAGTCTTGTTGGATAAATTCTGACTAGATTTCACAGGGGTGTTATTAGGTGACGTGGTGCTGTTACTTGACCTACGACGCAGACTTCTGTCAGAGGCTGATATGGGCCTCCCATTAACATAACCCACTACCTGTGATTGGGTTTGTCTTAACCGCTTTGGCAGTGAAATTACAGTACCTCTTTTTCTACGCCAAGGGGGTAATTCCTTCAAGAGTGCGTCAAGTGTCTTAGAGGACAAGTCATAGTCATCATCATCATCATCCTCCTCCTCCTCAGTCTCTAAAGGCATAACACAGTCAACTGCTTTAGATGTTTTTGTTTCTGGCTCTCTCTCTCTCTCCTCTGCTGAACCAGTGGTATTTAAGTTTTCTGTCACTTCAAAGTTGCAATTGTGCATCTGTGTCTGAAGTTCCTGAGGTTTCTCATCATGTATTTCCTCCCTTATATTTTCCTCTCTATTTTCCTCAACTTGATTCACCGGTGATGGGGCGCTATTCTGCTGAAGAACAGGTTCACTGTTGACCAGTTTATCTGATGAAAGCTGGGGCTCACCTTCTTTTATGGTAATATTCTCTAACTGTTCCTCAACTGTTTCTGTGACTATATGCTTGGTGCATATGTCCTCATGTGCTTTATCTTTTTCTGCTTCAAATGGAGCCTGAGCAACACTTTCTTCACTTCCTGCTGTTGTCCCTGAATCTGCAGTATCCTGTTCTACATCTGTGTTCATATATGTTTCTTTGTTCTCTGTCGGGGACCTTATGGGAGATGGAAGAACCTGCCCCTTGCTCTGACACTGATCCGTCTGACTAGTTTCAACAATAACGTCTACTTCACTGGCTGCTTCCTCCACCACATCTCCTGTTCCTGGTATCACACTCTCATCTGACTCTTCTGTGGACATTTGTTGATTCATCGTCTCCCTGCATGCTCCAACAAAAGGCATATCCACAAGTGGTACACCTTCAGGTTTTGAAAGCATTTGTTTTGGGGTGACCAATGTGATCAACTCTGGCATTGGATTGGGGCAGTTGCCCCTCCCAGCCAATGTACGGACAGTTTTTAACTCCCAGATTTCATCTGAATACAAATGCCCTCTAGTGCTTTTTCGTGCATTGCGACGTGGGGGCATGCCACGATGCTGTTCCTTAAAAGACTCAGTGATTGGTTTGTCAATAAAAACTATATCACAGTGGCCAAGATCAGGGTCAACCATTCCCCTACAAGTAGAGTCACGGATCCGATGATCAGAGGATGCCCTGATGGTCTTCCTGGCAGTCCGTGGAGAGTCTGAAGGAATGGTCATGTGGACTGAAAACACTTTTGCTGGTGTATCTTTGGCATGCCCAAGAGTCTCTCTCTGCCTAGGTTGATGTGTGTGACTAGCCTGATTGTGTCTTTTCACAGAGGAGAGTCTAGCGCTGTGCGCCTCTGTTCTGTTGGATGAATTTGAGTTACCCTCTCTTTCCTCCACAGTTTCAGGGTGAAGTGAAATATTGGCGTTGAGCACACATGACAACTTCTTACCAGCAGCAACATTGCTGGTCATGATTTTCATCTTAAGAGGCGCATGATCACCATGACGGTTCTCTGCGTCCACTGGACTAGCAGTGGGCTTGACCAAAGCCTGGTTAGTCCCTGACCCAGGGCTGCGAAGATCCAAAGCAGGGCTAGCAGTAACAGATATTTTCTCTGGAACTTTTTTCATTGCACAGCTACTTGGGATAAAATGGGACATATCTTGGACTTCTGACTTGGGAGTAGATTCATTGGGAAACCTTAGCTCAGGGGATGACTTCTCAGGCGTCACTGCGCTGGACTTTGTGGCGGAACAAGCAGTTCCCTGGATCCCAGAGGTAGAGTTAGAGTCTTGCTGTGTATTGGAAGATGCCAGTGCTTTGACCTCAGTCTGTAGAAAACCTATGGCATCTACTATCTGTCTCTGGTGGTGGGGACAGAGTTTGGCCATGAACTGTTCCAGCGTGGAGGTTGACTGCAGGTCTTTTGCCTTTGCAACACCCAAGTCTGGAGACTCACTGAGGGGAAAAGAGAACAAAATACATGTAATTGCACGTCAACAAGACGCAACATTGGTTCATACTATTGATTGGTATTTGATGGTTACATTGAAGCAGAAAAATGTACCTAATACACAGTGAAGTGGTACAGCTGAATATTTGCATGAAATAATTCGCAAATGTTTTACAATGATTCATCATTGCATATTTATTAGAAGAATAGGTGATTTTAAAAGTGAATATTTCATCCAGTGAATTTGACCGACTATGTTGTTACAGCTATTACATTTTTATTTTTTGTACAGTGGTGCTTTTTGTTACAGTATACATCAAGAAAATGTCACACATGCACAACACATTAAGTAATGGTGGCCCATTTTGATTAAAACAAGTCAAAGACATGGTTTTCACTTGACAGAGCAAATACACTAGAAGGGAATATAGAGTACATCATTTTTGTCAAGTTTTCATGTATGGCTAGTGCAAAGGTTGACATTTAGATACAAGTGCTCAACAATTTAAGACAAACTAACCAGCAAAAGAAAGATCAAGCGTGACTCAACATACGACAAAGTATTCTATTATTTAATTATTCTAAAACCTGTGTGGTTCTGTTTGTACTAATGCACAAAAAAGTAAGTCAACTAGGGGGCCATGTTTCTGTATTTTTGGCTTTAGTATTGTCAGTGAGGTAGGTCTATTACAAAATCCTCCGCTACCTTTGGAGCATTTATACCATCACATTACGCCAAAAATATATTTATCTTATACATTTGAAAAATGTATTATCTTTGTAAATAAAAAAAAAGTTCTTTACTAACTAACATGAACATACAAATGAAACCACATCTGGATTCCTGAGGTGACATGTCACAAAGTCATGATGTGTAATGAAAAGGGAAATAGCTTTTCTCATGGTGTGTACTGCAGAGCAAGAGGTGCTGGCAACTGCAGGATAACCACATACAGTAGTAAAAAATAAAATTCTGATACTGTGTCGACTAATGGCTGTTTAAAACAAAATATGTTTGTATGCATCTGTAAATAATACAGCACTGCCAAATGCAGCACCATTCTACTAATATAGGTAAAGGTGAAATCTAAATCTTTTGACGTTGCCTCCTTTGAGCAATAGCAAAGACAGTGGAATATCTAGTTTTAAGCTTGCTACGTAGCATCTACTCTGTGTTAGCTTCAAGCTATATTGCAAAGTTAAATATCATAGATCAAGTAGTTTGAATATGAGGGGTTTTTTTGTTGAAAACATTACAGATTTCAGCTTTAAATCAGGAAAGTTACAACCCTCCTGATTTAAAGCTGTCATCTGTGAATACGTGCAGCACCTACTCCTACCAACTCAAAGGTGGGAGGAGTGGGTGCTGCATGTTCAGTAAGTGAGAAGAGTCTTGGGCCTTTTTGTTGAAATCTTCAGCAATGCTGTTTTAGAATGTTAAATCAAACTGTGTTATTTTTTTATTAAATAAGTGCTGTTTGAGGTACTGAACTAGAAAGAAACTTGTTAATCAAATAGCATTGGTCAACATCTTACCTGTACTAAGTTTATATTAACATTCATTGTGTAAGGAAGTATAAAAATAATAAAACAATGAAAAGATGTACTAAGGTTTCGTTGGCTCCAAACACAAAATGTTGTAAAGCATGCAAAAATATATCAAATGTAATTTTTAAACATTAAAAAATTAATTTTAGAGTTTAAAAAAATAACATTTGCTGCAAGTGGAATCCGACCAATTTTTCTTTTTTGCTAAGATCATTAACTTCACATCCCTGCTTGCAAGGTCTAAGGAGTGAAGTGAATTACCTGAATAGTGAGTGGCAAGTGTTTTATCCCTGAGGGTTTTGCTCCCTGTTGCACTTAGCATCGCAATAACAAACTGGCACAAAGTACATAGCCTCTCTCCTCCAGATGACTAAAATAACCAATCTAACAACCAGAAGTAAACTTACGAAAAAGTAAAATTACTCAACACCACAATACTTCAGAAGCACACAATCATGGCTGTGTTAACTCATCCGCAATGTTAATATTCTGTACATTAGGGATACAAATAATCTGGCAAATTATGAACTACCATATGGGAGATTTTATCATACATCTTCAATGAACCATTAACCAGACTCTGAACTGATTTAGCGATATTTCAGGTCCACAGTTAATCTATTTGATACATTGTTGACAGTAAACACTCCAATACTCCAGTATTAATAAAACAACCTTAAAGATAAACTTCACCATATACAAGTAACTTATTACTGACACATATGATTTAGTCCAATCATGCAAAATACACCCATTGTCATTCCTTTATACACTGTAAATGTTACATATATTCTGTACATATATTTCATGGCCAGGGATACTCTTTAGTCATTTGAAGAGCAACAGCATATGCAGTTGTATAAAGCTGTTTTCCCAACTTGTGGAGGAATAAAGAGGGATAATCTTAAAGGGTATCCCTTCACATCTATCATGAAAGACAGTTAAATATTCCTTTTACACATTATCTACTTATGTCTATAAACACTTATGTGAGTAACTATTACTTTTGTTAAAGCCATTTACATTCATGTAACTTTCTTAAGTGATAAAATCATTAATTAATAAATATTGATTAATAAATATTGCATTAACAAAATAACTTAAAAACACATCAGTTTAATTAGGTATATAAGGGGAGGTAAACTCTTCCTCTACTTTAGGAACAACAAGGTTTCTCCAAAGCAGGAGATAATCAGAAATGCTTTTGACACAACTGTCAGAAGAACAAGCTCCCTAAACAGCTACCTCCCCACCACAAAAAGAAAAAATAATTGAGATAAAGAAAACATTAAATATATTAGGATGCAATTAACTACAAGTATACACTGAAATATTTACATGTGGTTAAACAGATTTTTTATAGTCTTATATCAACTTTATGACTGCTGTTTCTGTAAAACTGTGTGTTGTGTACAAGAGAAACTGCTACATAAAACAGCTACGAGAAGAGTAGACTGTGATATGGATTTCCAGATGAGGTAGTCGAACATTAAAATTGCTACATTGACAATGAGGAAAGCAAAAACATGCTTGCGTGTCAAACAAAAACATATTTTATGTCTTTAATATATTAGAATGTATTAAACCGTTTAATGTAATGCTGGATGATTGTCGATGCAAGAATTAAATGAATTAGTGATAGTGAATCAGTGACTAGATTCTACTTAAATTGTACATGTGTACTTGACGCAACTGCTTTGTTTTTGCAGTTATTCTGACCTTTTGTGAATATGTGTAAGAATTATGCGTGATTTTAGAGTGGTTAAATCAGTAACAAAAACTTATTTACCTTGACGTGAGAGGAAATGCAAATCACAAAAAAATCAACTAAATAGAGCAAGAAGTGGCAGAAAATAAGAATGCCAACAAGTTAGTCAGCAAGTTTATCATCTAACATAAAATTATACTTTTGATACAGTTCTATTACCTGACAAGTGTGCACGTCCCTGAACTGTCACTTAAAAATGTTTACAATCTAGGCATTTGTATGTAATACATGACTGCAGATATAATATCTGAGTTAAATGCTCAGGAATAATTTCTTAAATTAAAAAAAATCCACGTTCATCGAAGCAACGTTGTGTACATCTAAAAGCATGCAATATTTGCTAGAGCTGCGTATTAACCTAATAAAACAATAATGGGCCATGATCCATTGTTCATGAATGTTGTGAGGTAATACACAGGTGAACTGTGTATTACCTCACAACATACTGTGTATGAGGTGTACTGATAAGCAAACTAATGGATGTGGCTCAGTCAGTCCACCAGGCAAGAATGCAATGAGAATGGCATCTATTAGGGTATCAGGCTTCTTTAAAGGTTTTAACACTAACCTTTAGCTACTATAATAGCACCTTGACGCACCCTTCTGTATGTACCCTCGCGTGGTTGGCTTAAAGATGAGAATCCTCCACCCACCCGTTCATTTGCAATGAACTACAAACTATAAACCCCACAGTTGCAAAAAAAACTAAACAAAAAAACCCACACACATTACGTGTGGGCTTGTCTGTAACTGCACAAAGGTAATCCAACCTAATAAAGATTAGCGAAATCTAAGAGGACTCCATAAATGCAATGCAGCCTGAGATAATATTTTATATTCAATAATTCAAGCCTATCCTCTCTTTTTACCTCTTGTTTCCTAACTTTTTTGTTATTGAATTTTTGCCTTAGTAACCTGAGAAGAAGGTGGGTGTGGACTGAAATATGATCGTAACTGTAGCGAAGTTGGCTAGCTAGCAAATGTTAGCAAGGTAGTACAGTCAGCCAGTACGTTAGGCTCCATCTGATAATATTGCTTGATAAAGTTCTGGGTTTTTATATACAATAAAAATAATAGATCTTATTTAGACCTGTGAACATGAAGTAAACATTTTTAAAAATACCTGATGTATTTTAGAGAGTTAGGATATCAGATTCCAAGAGTTCAGGCTAGTGCACTATTTGTGAAGGAATAATTAGTTTGCTACAATAGAGTATCATCCTCAAAACCAGTGTCGGTGTTATTAATTGACAACTTTAAGCGACAATTCTTTATCATGTGCCATGTGCAAGCAAGATGTGTGTGTTTGCATTATTTTGATAATCAAAAGAAAAACAATCCATTGTCATGTCTTAAGAAAATTCCAGAGATAAAAACCTGAAAACTAAAAAAAAAGACAAGCCCCAAATGACACAGAACAGAAAAAATGCTCTGAAAGGTTAAACTGGCACTGAAATACTACTGGTTAAATTAAGTTAGTTAAGGTAGACTGTGAAGACATCTGAGAGTAGAGCACAAATACTTGTCAGTGAGACATGCTCAAAAGGGTATTTGGGTATATAATCCTTCCCTGTTAGAGGTGACTTATGAGGCGATGATTTAAATAGCATATCTGTAGCTGAGGTATATTTATGTGTGTACAGTAATCCATTACCTGATAAGAGACATTTTCTTTGACTGACAAGTACTGCACCCCAATCTGAATTCATCCTGAGTGCACTGAAGGCAATGACAAAAAAACCTAATACCATTCATATAGCACAAAGTAGTAAAACATAAAATATAGGTGACAAATATCTGCCATTCTTGTGAAGATAAGCATAATTCAAAGGAATTCAAAGGAAAGTTAAATTCACACACCATGCTATTTCAACTGACTACAACAATAAATATTTTTGGATAATAGTGTTTGGAATTAATAAATATTTTGTATATAATAGTGTTGGGACATACTAATCTCCAGTGTCCATTTCATAAAAGTGCATTTGCAAAACAGTGACAGAGACTTTCACTGTCATCCATAAACATTTTGTATACTTAATATGGGCCTGCACAACAAGCACACAGAATTAACTATATATTCACTTTTAACATAGTATATAAGTGCTCTGAACAGTACTGAGAGGGGACACTGAGGGGCGCCACTTTCTTACGCATGACTCAAATTGGGACTGTGTGTAAAGAATACATTTATAGAGCCAAACATAACCTTTTCAAAACACAACCTAAATAAATAAACTGAAATTAATTAAAATTATACTATAGTATATTAAAATCCTCAACAAATAGCAAGCATGCCTTCCAGGCACAATACATAGGGCAGGGAGACACTCAGTGTTTAAGCCGGATAGCCATACACAAATGTATTAATATATAGATTACCAAAAGGGAGGGGCAAAATATAAAAGTTAATAATAAAGATGGGCATTTCAATTTAAATGTTCGACACAACTAGTTTTATGGGAAAACAAGTAAGCTACTACCACTGTCTGGCAAATGCAAAGTCTGGTAAAAAAAAATACTAGTATTACTAGTATTAGTACGTTTATCACTCAATTATCAGAGGTTTCCATCATGGAAATCACTCCCATTATCTTCAGATGCACTCTCTCTTTTTCTCAGACACAATGTGCTGGGAGTTTTGGAGTTCTTTCTTTTCGGGGAACCATGAAACACCCTGTTCCTCTATCTGGCTTGCCAACTTCAGTTTCTTTTTGGGGGGATGTTTCAAGGTCCCCAGTCGCTCTTTAACTTTGTATTCCAGGGTGCTGTGTGGAATGCCATAGACTGTTTGGGCTTTAGACACACTCATTTTCCCACCCATCACCACAACAATAGCCTCTTCGAGCAGCTCGGTGTTGTACTGTCGATATCGCCCGCGTTTCTTCCTTGGCTGCTTGTTACCTAGGTCTGACTCTGAATCTAGTGAATAGTTTGCCCCCAAGAACTGGCGGCCAGCGTCGTGAGGCCTGTATTCCTTCTCCGAACCTGAACTACTGAAGCCTCCACTGCTCTTCTTCTGGACCTGCCTAGGTAGAACGGAATGAAGTATTTTTCCCAGACCGTTCTCACTAATTGAACCTGAATACTCGGTGGACAGGGAATCAGAAGACAGGTCTGTTCCAGTGGACAAAGTTCGCACCTGAGGAATCTTGAGGTCAAAAGATGGTGAATGAGAAAGAGAGAGGCTGTGGTCCCTGCAGGCCTCCAGGAGGTTTCCTTTCTCATAGGCAAGTGACTTTGTCAAAAGTCCAGCAGCTTCCAACAACCTGGGTATGTCTTTAAGGCGCTGCTCGCTAGCCTCACTATTGGTTTTGAGTTTGAGGAGGGCCCCAAAATGAGTTTTGGAATTCCATGAGGCAGATCCATTTCTGAAAAGGTCAGTGGGTCTGGAGCTGTGGTTATAGCTGAGAGGTGACTCTGGATCGCTCTCCAGATCGGCCTCCTCTTTGATGTGCAGCGAGTATGCAAGAGATGAAGAAGGCTTATAACAGGTGGAGTGGCCGATATTCTCCCTCCTCCTCCCATCCTGTAGGCTCCTCATAAACAGCCCGACTTGTCCATCCGCTCTCAACGATCGCCTGATTGAATGGAAGGAAATTGGGTGTAAGCAGAGCTTGCACAGTGTCTTTTTTCTCTTTTCTAAAAGGAGGATGGGTTGGGGAGGGGAAGATGTTGGCCACTCCTTTATTATATGACCTTGCTTTGGTAACATCACTATCTTTTTCGAATAATTGACTGTGTTGTAGTGTGTGCGATTTTTAAGAACAAAAAAGGCTCAAGTTTGACATTTTTTATTTGCTTGCTGTGATGCATGTTTACAAAATGTACATCAACATATAAAATAAGAAACAAAACAAAAAGAAAGGGCAACGAAACAATGAAAAGAAAAAGCAAAGAAAAAGGCATTTAGTGGAGTCCATAAAGGTTTTCCTGTGGCTCAAAAAGCTTAGCCAGAAGGAGGGATTATTTGTCATTGCAGTAAGGAAGCTTGGTATGTAGCTGCTAAGCATGGTACAATAACAATGCCATACCAAATGACTAATGCAAATAAAACTCTTGACATTGTGTATGTTTGACGTTACCACTGAACAAGCACAGCAATAAAAGAGTAAGCCAGCATTGGGTTGATGTGTGTTTCAAAACTTAACTGACTAATTGAAGTGTGATTCATAAAAGGAGAAGGATTTGCACGATACATCTGGTAGTTAGATCATAGTTGTCATTGCTTTAGAGCCAAATAAGCTAATATCCCTGCGTCAATATATTTAAACCAAATATATTTATTTTAGAATCTAAAAGGACATAATTCAGTTTGTCTAAAGTTATTACACTATAGACCTCAAATTTAGATAGTTTTCATTTTATCAAACAGAGGACAGTGTGCATTCTGTGTAATATATTCAAAGATGAAAATCAGAGTTGGTTTTATTTTCAGCACTTTAAGATCCTATTAGCTCTTTTAAAATAGAAGGCAAAGACACTGGTGCTTAAATAATCCAAATAACATTTTAGTTATGTGCACATTCAAGTGCAGAAGAGAAGAACGGTAAGGCTCCACACACACGTACGTAAGCTCTAAAGAAAAGGTTGGCATGTTTATTGGAAGCATGTATAATATGAAAACTACTTGTGTTACCAGCATAGTCAAAGACATACAAGGAAGGCTTACATTTTAATATTAAAACAACTAAATGCAATTTTCCATGGGCGAGGAAAAAGATGTGAAAATGTGAAAGAATAAACACCTCTACAACATTACTGCATTATTGAGAATCTCAAGTCTCTAAAGATTCTGTAAGGTGCATCTACTTTCTAATGCATTTGTACAAGGCCTCAGTCCTCAATGAGCAGTTTCTCATGGGTTTATTTATCCTGGAACCTGTTACAGTGGTCTATGGTAATGTTTTTGATAGACAATAATGAACAGAAAAGAAAAACAGGCCGAGCTAACCGAATCTTTTAAAGCCACAATGCCTCACAAACTAAAAAGATGCTGCCCACTCAGTCCCTAGCTGGCAATACCAGTGATCTGTCTGACAAAAAAAGCATTAACGTAAAGTCTGCAGGGTAATTCATTTTGAATGGTAGCATAATTCAAACTGCATCTACAAGGATGTCTCAGAGTGAGATTTAAAAGCAAAAATCAAGCAGCAGAAGCACATGTAAGATTTCCCACTGTTACAGTTGGTGAAACTCCTTTTCATGTTTCTTTGTGGCAGATTTTTTTTCTGTTAGCACAACCCTATTTGTTGCTGTTCTTTTTCATCAAGCCACCACCTGGCTGAGCGAGCTCCAATTTCAGGACTCAAATTTCAGGCCTCAGCTAATGCCTGTGCGTTGATGCCACTACACGTAGCCCGTATGTATTAAAAATTCAATTCATTCCACATTCAGTGTGTTCATCCTTAACTACAATGTAATAAATCCTCAAAAACATTACTGCTTAAGCCCAGGAGACTAAAGAAACAAAGAGAAAGAATGTTATCTTACCCTTTGACCGTGGATGTGGCTGGAGAAAGGCAGGGACTACCGAGAGGCAGGCTGCTGCTGCTGCTGCTAGAGCGATTTTTTTTGATAGATAAGTCAAGAACTCCATCTGTTTAAAAAGTAGGAAATAATCCATTTAGATATAATGTTAAGTTCAGACGGGCCTATAACCGCTGCACTAATTAAGTCTTGAATACAGTGCTCTGTTAGCAGAAGTATTCAAATTGCACTACCTTGGTCACTAGGCACAGCAAGGGGCTTCTTGATGGTGAGGTCAAGAGGAGCATCCTGGTCAGCCATGAGGAGCTTGCTGAGGACGGGGTTGTGTGCAGGCCCAGCCAGGGTGGCAACAGGGCTAGTAGAAGGAGGAGCCCCTGAGAGCAAAGGGGGGGTTGACAGGCTTTGGTCAGGGGGAGGCTGGGAACTTGAGCAACTTTCCTGAGGAGAGCTGGTTTTTGAGGTATATTCGGCAGCAAACTGACGGATCATTCTCTGAAGGATCTCTCGAGCCACTACTGGAATGTGTGGGTCCGAGAAATTTGGCACATCTGAAAGGAAAAATACACAAAGGTAAAAACGTTAAGTCAGCATTCCTTTATGGAGCTATAAGTCATTATAAACATTCACAACCACATTGATCAAATATTTTTCAGCCATATTTTCTAGGCCATAAGAGCTGCAGTAATATGAATTAATTCCTGTAACTTTAACATTTAAATAAAAGCTTACTAAGCGAAGCTTGGCATCTGCCATCTTGTCTGCAGGCCCACTGCACTAAGCACATTAGTGTCATAACAATGCAAAATACTGGTGCACTAGTCCTCCATCACCAAGACATCAAGACTTACCTTTTCTGCAGAGAACTGCATTGAGAAATTCCTCTGCTTGTTTCTCTAGTCTGCTGATTGCAGTCTGATCTTTAACCTGGAGAGGCTTGTGCGTATCTTCAAGCCCCTCGATGCTTAAGCCAATTAAGCGTTCCTGTCAAATAAAATGATAAAACTGTTAAGTGACCTTCAGACTTAAACACAATGCATATATACTATATATACACATCTTTTATTCAGCTGACTGATTTCTCCTCACTCAGGCAACGACTAATTAAGCTAGGAAACCCTTATGGATTAGAAAGCATAGACACATTTAATGTACTCCTAACATTCATTCATCCATCCATCATCTAAGCCACTCCTCCTGTTAAAAGTCCTGGGGCACTCCTTAAATTACAGCGCCAAGTGTGGATTGTGATCTTTATCACACATCTCGTGCTTGTTCGCCCCAGTCAGTCTGAAAGCACCAAGGCTACAAAATAAAATAATTTATTAAGAAAGCTCCTTTTTAGTTTTACAACTGAATGAACTACTGAGACACCAAAACCCAAATAAAGGAATCTTACCTTGACTTTGTCTCGTCTCAAACAGCAGAATAGACAATTTTCATCAAATGACCAGTCAGACACTGCTGTAGGTTCAAAGTCTATAGACACAAAACAGACGACAGGCAATTAAACACAATTTTGTGACACTGTCTTCTGTCTAGATTCGGTCTCTTTCTGCATTATCACCAACACAACCACCATATTGTCTAGCTGCACGTAGGGTGGATCATAAAAATGGTTCTATTTGAACCTGCAGTGTCTTACGTTCAGGTAGAATCTAATTACTCAATAATGACACCTGAGGACAGAAATGTATGAATGAAATGAATGAGTGGGCCATAATGAATGTTTTAATTTGTTTTATTAGTAAGACTGACCGAATCAAGAGTAGACCGATTCAGTTCAACTTAATCTTCAGCAGGCTTTGTCACCAACTGCCACTGTAGAAAGTCTACTTAGACTTCAACAGTCTTCTCACTGCAAATGTAATGAAAACCCAAATAATGCCCACTATTGTCTCACTAACATCATGCATTGTAAAAATGTCTGTAGGACACTGTAGACTTTCACACTGGCCCTACGCCATCCAAAACACCAACTTCGTAGGAGCACAAGGCCTCGTCTCTTCTGCAGCCAGTGGGGCTGTCTTGTAGAGTGAATGTAGAGGGGTGCCAGATGGTACAATGCAGCAGCATTGTCATAATAAGCAGACAACAGATTATGCTCAAACCACAAAATTTTCATTCACGCCATTCATACACTTGCATTAGGGGTGTAACGGTACGTGCATCATTCCCAAATGTTTTGGTACAGGACGTTCGGTATGCAACTTCCACAGTTCGGCAACACGGTCATAGGGTGTACTGGGTCCTTGCTGCAGCGGCACAGGGTTCGAGTCAGATTCGCGGCCTCTTTGCTGCATGTTGTCCCCTCTCTCTCCCACATTTCCTGTCTTTCAACTGTCCTATCTTAAAAAGGCATAAAAGCTCCCCATAAACTTAAATAATAAATTACAAAAATATTATTTGTGTGTACCGCTACACCCGTAACTTGCATGACCACTGTTTATAAAAAAATGAAAATAGTCTGAGATTCTTACCCTTAAATAATTTTAGGTCTTCTACCAGCTCTGGACTAAAGAGACCTTCGAGAATGCTCTCAAAACCTGCAGAAAGACATGAAAATGAATAAATATGCAGTTGTCAATGGTAATCACACCATAGCACACTGAACATACACATTTTGACCTAACATTTGTTAACATTTACTCCTAATTAAGGCTCGGCGCTGAAACCAACAGCAGCAGAACAGAGAAATGAATTACTGTTTAAGAAAACCTCATCTGCCCAAGGGTCCAAAATAATTTGTTCATCTACTGTACATCACTGACATTTCATGTGATAACGTCTTTTCCATTCATCCAGCCTTGTCTTTGCCAATCTATCCAATCTTGACAACCCCTGTAAGCAACCATACGCTTCTGTTAAAACATATTATCAGCTTTCACCCCAGGTTTTTATTTCAGCAGTAAATACATGCACTCCATCCTCTTGTTGCCAAGCAACTAAAGCACCTACAGAGTTGGGTGTGACTGTAGGTTGTAAAATTTAAAAAAAACAGCCAGAAACAAGGCTGAGTAGCAAAGTATCTGATCCTGCAGATCAGGAATTCACCCAAAACAGTCACAGTCCACTAAAAGACAGTTCACAGTTAAGTAACTTACAAAATGCTGGCTGCAACAGTGAAACATCTTAATTCACATACACAGCAAAAGGGAAAATTGTGTGTGCATTACTGATGAGAGGGATGTATCCTACAGGCCCAGCTGTTTGAAAGATATAGTGCATAATGTTGCATACTACTTCACCTAACAGTGCATTAACACAATATGCAATGTGTGTTTACTACCGCAGGGTAAGTATAGACGATTCAAAACCACTACATGCATTAAATGAAGTGCTAAAGAGGTCAGAGGTAACATCTGTCAACTGAACTGGATCTTAAATGAGAGAGTGCATAAATCCAAATGTGCAAGGCACTAAAAAGCCAAAGGGTCATGAATCAAAACACTGACACAAAAAAAGCCCATAGCTGATGATGGTTGTTAGAGAACTACGAACATTTTATGTATTAGTAGCATTACATTTTTTAAAATACTGCAATTTAAAATTACATGTTGAATTGTGCATTTAACTACAAACATAGTAAAAGGCCTACTTACAGTATGTCTTCACAGATAACAAGTGAGAAAATTATCAGCCCTTACCATCCACTCTCTTCGTAAACTCAAGAGTGAATTCAGAAAAAGCTGTCATCTGTTAAAATGCCCTCGCTCTGCTTCCCTACAAATTCCCACCCACTTTTCAACAGCCAAACATGAAGAGAGGGAGGGGGGCAAGTGGTGAAACCCAGCTTTGCCTATAGCTGCAGTGTTAAGCCTGTTTCTGGGTTAGTGCACAGGACTTCAGCTGGAACTATCCAATCCTATTTCTGAAATATTTCAGAGGCAGGGGGAGAAAAGTAGGTCATCCACTTTCGTTTGACAGAGCAGCGCCATGACATCAAACTACTCTTCAGGAATTCAGTTTAGGGCATTTAAAAATGTGTCATTCTGTAAACTATGACTTTGAGGCAATATTAACACATTTCTACTGACAGAGCCAAGTGTGGAGAAGTGGCTGTTGAAAAGAACCTCTTTAGCTTTACACAAACCTCTTAAAAACATTTTGAGACCAGCAATTTAAATTTAAAAGAGAAAACCGCCTACATGTAACCTGGGAAAAAGATGAATCCATGGGCTCATGTTTTATTTAGTCAGGCTGATGCGTCTGGTCCCCACTTCAGTTCAGACAGATTCCCAGCCAACGTGGACTGCGTCGGGCCAATCAGACACGTTTTGTTGCTCTAATTGGTTGTAGGTCAATTGTAGGTCCAATTGCATCCAAAGGCATTTTGGTCTGCGCAAGTGGTAATGCCCCTTAAAAATCTAAAATTATATAGAGGTTCCAGACTAATTCGCATTTGTGAATTGGTCTGGCGATGTCAGGCTAGCTTGCGTGTGCAATGAATAAATGATAAGCATGCTCTACAAAACAAGTGTATAAAACCAGTGAATAATTTAGAATTATTACAATTAAAATGCACAAAAAACTGAAACATGTCACTGTATTGAGTGCCCTACAATACAGCTATAAATGATGTACTTTTGAATGCAGTGATAACACTGTAATGATCATCATTTAAGGTGTATTTCCTGTTTAAAAGAACATTCACTAATTAATTAGGCTGAACAGGGAATTAGGCCACGACTGAGCTGCTACTACACATATCTGGTTTGATATATAGTGATCGGCCTCCAGATACAATAATAAGCACAGGGTATATAGGTACAAAATGATAATTAAAAGGAGAAAAAAAAGGAGCTCGGTGTTATGTGCCACCGGGCTTAACACCTAATTATATAAAACTTACAGAGAACTAATAAAAAAAAAACAGTCAAGACAAAGATATCAGGTTAATGAAGCTGGCAATCATCATACATTGCAAAAAATGGGATCTGGGTGGGGGACACACACCTACAGCCTAATTGCATTTACAAGATGTCACTGAAGATCATTAAAACATTTTGTCTTTTATCCAGAATTGTTAGTGGATTTGTTTTTTTAACTGTAGCAGAGAGATAGTCATTCATCCAATCATCTATCTCTATATGAGGAGACTGATGAGTCAAGACCATTTTGCTATTTTCAGCACTTATTGGCTTGTTTTTTTATTTGCTCCAAATAGCTACATAATGTGGTTTGCCTTCAGGCAATTTATAGCTGAGTGAAGGCACAGCTTAATTCTCACAGAGGTATGCTGAAATGAAAAATCAAATAGCATGCCAAGAGTCTTCGCTTAAGTGAAAAATAAAATCAACTTTGTTCTGGAGATGAGAGCAGTGACTTTTAGCTACAAACTACAAATTATTATTCAAAATAAAGTCTCTTCTTTTAACCATGAAATAGGGAATAAAAAATAAAATGAGTATGGTTAGGTTTGTCTGACATCCCAAGTATTGATGCAGTATTAATAGGACAGTTCAATGCACTTTTCTTCTCATTCATACAGCAATGCCGATTATTTTAGCCATAACTGTTTTTAATGAAGAGAATATATTCCTCGGTCAGAATTTTTACATACCTACTTTAACATGTCTGGAGGCAGGCTTGGCTAAAGATAAGCTAACAGATACAACTATGTGATTATGCTTTTGCACCTGAGGAACCTTTTGTACATTGGGGCAGTCTCTGCAAGAGACTAGCTTTCTACCAAGTTTTTTCATGCAGGAAACCTGTCGACAGGAGAGAAATTCCTCTTGGCCAAGTGAGATTTTTAGACTCGCACTGCTTAAATTTCAGGCTAAATCTAGATCTAGGTTAGGTTTGCTTCAGATGCTGCTTCACCCTGACAAAAGAAAATGATGTGATCAACCATTTAATTACTTTTGAAGCCTGATATGGACGAGTACATCTGTTTCAGAAAAGTGTTCATGAGGGCTGCAATATATTTTTCAGTACTAGTTAATATACGTATAAGTGAAGCTTTCAAATACTTACTAAAATACTTAGTATGACCAACAGCAAAATCAATCACTTAAAGAAAGAAGCAAGCAAATCTTAACATTGTGAAACTGTGGCCAGCTATGTTTGGGACTGTAAATTGATAATGACTTAAGCATCAGCCACAAACCTTGACAAGAAACTTTCTATTTTTTTTCTCCACAGAATAACTTTGCCAAAATTCACCTTAATCCTTGCTCACTCCAAGATGGACTGTTCAGACAGCGGACCCGCTGCTATGCATACTACCAGTGGTTGTATGAGCTACGCGGAGGTCCGCACAGAGGCCCACATGGATCCTTGTGCACAAACTTTATGTCACTCAGCAACGCAGAATCCCTGAACTGGCCTTAAGCCTTCTGACCTACATCTCTAGCCAATCAGACACAGGAAGAGAGGGAAGAACTGGTGTGTGACACCCTTGCCCTTCTCACCAACTCGAAAAAAGAAAAAAACTCACACCAATCAGTTTTACCTGCTTAAATCCTAACCTTTGCCTATGCAGTATCCCACTGTGAAGTGATATGTGTTGTATGTGATAAAAAAAGCCTCTTTACTGCCTGTTGCCGGTGCTTTGCAGGTAATTTTTCTTTATCAATCTATCTATGCACAAAATCACTGAGCAATCTCCTCATTATTTTGCTGTTTAAGTCCATGACAGAGTTCTTGTTCATACATAATGTGATTTAAAACACACTCATAAATTGTAGTTCACTACTCCTAAACATTAACATAATTTTCCAGTGTCACTGCTCAAAGCACTATATAACTGTCAATACTGCCATTGTGCTGTTAGGGAATATAATGGCATACCTGAAATAATAGCAGGAGGATAGAACATTGAGATAGAGGTGATGTTGGCAAAGCCGCTGGTTCCAAAAGGACTGTAAGCACTTTCACTGCGGTTAGCTCACATCTCTACATGGCTCCAGAAGTATGTTCTTTACTCTGCATATTTGCAGTGAATGTTTGTTACTACAGTACTCCAGGTTTTTTCCAGTAATGTTGCACATTGTTGTTATGAAAATGTCATGCCCTGCTAAGTGTTAAGAAATTTAAAGTTAAAAAAGCTTTGACACAAAGTCCTGTGACATTGTCTATGGACTTCTATTTCCACATCCTGGCCACCAGAGGTAACCCCACCCACTTTACTACTCCATGTTGCATCTATCCACTTACAAGTAACATTCATGAAACAGGCCAAATGTTTTCACATGATGGATGACAACAGCTTCCTCCAATTACTTTACCTTTTCGGACAATAAAAAGCCAGTACTCCTTTTGTGCAGCAGGAACTCAATGTGTAGCTATACATTTCAAAATACATATGAGGGACTTTTTCCTACAGCCAAAAAACAAAACAAAAAAACGATGTCAACCAAATTTAAATTCTGAACTTACTTATTCTATGATTTACATATTAAGAAAAAAATATATTGATAATGCTAACACTTACACTCCATTTGACATGGGAAGTCGGACTTTTCAAGTTCAGAGACAGAAATTTCAAGGACCCTCAAGGAGGCGGAGAACCACACTAGCCTGACTTTGTGATCCAATGTGGTTGCTCCATGTATAATCAGTTAGTGAAAGCTGTAGCTTATACTGTTTATTAGCACTTCTGTGTTAATAAATAGTTTCGTACACAAAGTGCTGTCCAACTGCTGTCTGTGGACGTGACTATTGTGTTTAGATGCCGAAATACCACCCAATGCGTTTTTTTAAATAAATAAAAACAATGGTGTAACAATGGCCAACCTGGCTAGTTGTAAACAACGGCTGACTGGGGAGCTGACTTGTTAACTGGAACGCCTTCAACTCGGGTGTGACATTCCCAGCTTCGACCTCCGAGGTAAATGGAACGCACCATTTACCCTCATCCTGGGACCGCAATGCTCTTTCCACTGAAGACCCACCCTCCACTTTGCCACTCGAGTGCTGAGGGTACAGTGCTGCATGCATCAACCCCCACTCAGCCCATCCCCCACTGTAACTACTGTACACATGCTATCTCAGAAGCAGTGACCACAAGCTCACAGAACAGGAGCTTCTCTAAGCTCAAATCAGTGTGGGGCTAAAGTAAACCTTGCTAAATCTGGCATCTTTGGCTACAACCTTCGGAAATTATAGAGGGGTCGATCATCAATAAATAATTTGGTCTTTTAAGATTGCATCATGTTTTTCCAGAACGCTCATGAGAGTGTAATTTTGAATGAAGAGGGTCATCAATATCCCTGAGCAATGCTCTTTGAAGATGTAAGACAGGCCTGGGGGCTGAGGATGAGTGCAGAGATGACAAAGTTGCACAAATTAGTCAGGCTATTTACATCCCAAGTCACCCCATCACATAGATACCATGCCCAATCATCCAAAAAGCATTTACTGTTGCCTACTATGCAACCCATAAAAAAAGGAACTTGCTGTAGATCAACAGACAGGCTTGGACAGTACATGGGCATGAGCAAAGCAGTGCTTGAAATGTCATCTGGCTACTACACATCGTGTTCATAACAAACAAAATAGAGTAGGGTGGGCAGTGAGGTAGCAGAGAAGAAAAAAACTCAACATGATTGTGATTTTCAGAGTGTATGTGTGTGTGTGTGTGGGGGGGCAAACACACATGTAAACAAACACATGACAAACTCATAGTCACCAACAATGCATTTCATATAAAACCATTAAAGCTGTTGGTCATTCTTTACAAAATGTCAACGAACCTTAGCCAGCTCTTTTTGCAAGTTAGGAAAATTTAGGCCAAAAGCCTGTCACAGGGGGCATTGCTGGAGAAGAAAATGGGCCATGCTTAAGTTTAAATTATAAACAAGACAATCTGCCTTTTGTCAACAGTTGCTTGTTATTTGTTTGAGGGAATCCTTAATCCCACATACCCACCTGTCAAATTCAAGTATGAATAACTGACATTCCAGGCATTTTCAAGTGTTAGCTGGTGCTGTTCCAGTCCAAATTTTCCCAAATCCAGACAGAACACACATTTTCTGCCACACAGTTTGCATCTGGGGGCTGATGGACCATGAACACATGTATAGGCAAGCATACAGACAATTGTTGCTGCTGTTCTATGGGACAATTGCCCTTGTCTCTGCCCTGCAGTTTTACTGCTCACATTAAATACACAAAGACAAAATGTCCATTTCAGCGTCAGCAGGGTGGTGGTGGCGTGCAGCCCTCTCCACCAAAAAGCCAAACAAAAGTATGTCCTTGTTGTCATGGACAGAATATGCCATTCTGCAGCCAGCAGACTGATGTTGTTGTCATGTACTCTGCAGCTTTACAATTATAGCCCAAACACAAGGGACATTTGTCAATCATTAAGGGGAACTGACCAACTGAGCAGTCCTGGGTCTGGAGCTAGTGATAGAAAGCTATTATTCTCTCTCCATTTTCTTCTCAATGATGAGCCCACCTAGCATTGCAGCCTCTTAGCTGAAATGACTTTGTTCTGGATCAGTCCAGCCGTATCGCCAACCTACGTAGGGACCTATGATTTCCGCAATGCGGAAAGAACAAACAGAATCGCAGAATTTGATAATACAAATGAAATCCACTGTAAAACTCAAAATATCGTGGAATCTGCCAAAATGTGGACATACAAAATCTGGGTTTTCCTTAGCATTAACATATACTGTCATTTACATGGGCAACCACATTGGCAGTAGCAAATGTGAGCTCATTACTGACTTATATTTACATTTACTCATTTAGCTGACACTTATTCACAGCGGCTTACAATTGCTATATATGTCAGAGGTTGCACGCCTTTTGAGTAAGTAGGGGCTAAGTGGACACATTGATGGATGTGTCGCAGTGGGAATTGAACACGAGTCTGTCACACCAAAGGCATGTGTCTAATCCACTGCACCATAGCCACCTCACTTCCCCCCACCGACACCTGTCAGATATTCTGTTAGAAAAAATGAAAACGTTTTACAAGGAGCGTTGCCTACGTGAGAGTGGCCACCTTCAAACCCACTTTTTACCGTGTGTTAATAGTAGACAATTCATAATGTATTGTTACAGTTTATTTATTCTGATTTGTCCCCATAAATAATTGCACATACATATGAATATTTGAGCAAAATTGCATGACAGATCAATTTCATTGATTGATTTTTTAAAAATATATTTTCTTTCTCTTTTTCAGAAAAATGAAAATAATAAAATGGATTTCATAAGGCCCTAACTATGTCATTATTAAAAGGAGGTGGTGCCAAATAAGACAGAGCCGACCATATACCACAAAACTCTTAGATGACGGGAAAACTTGACAGTCAGATTCAGTGTTACTGCTTCCTGAAACTTCACATAACTACTCCTTTGTTTTTGTGCACGTACATAGTACATGCCTTGTACATACATTACACATTTCAATAAGGCCTATACCGACCACTTTAAGTGAGACTGATTTAATGTGACATTTTGAGATCAGCAGCGTCAGAAGTAGTGTTCTGGGTTTTAAATGAGTTTTTGTGTCCTGTGGTATAAATGCAGCTTCAAATTCTGTTTTAAATTCTGGCAGAAAAATACAAAGAGAACCACCGCACACATGCAGGTTTAGGTAAACTATATCGCATAAAATATCACAAAGATCCATCCTAAAAACATGGACTGAAAAATTAAATCTCATGTCATACAAAAATAATTTGTTCAATATTTCCCTATGAGACTGATAAAGTGTTTATTAAGTATGATTAAACCAGTACAAAAACAACATAAAAAACACATGACCCCTCTGATCCTCATTTGTGTGCTTAATCTGTGTATGTTGGTGCAGTGTCCACATTGGATTGTTGCTATGCTACAGAGTCACAAGAAGGATGGCAAGACATTTAAAAATAGCCTTTCCCTCTTCTTCAAGTGCTTCTCTCAAATTATGTATTGGAAATATAAGCGATCAATATGTATAAAACTGAATAATTAGAGGGAGGATTATAAAATGTATCAGAGAGAATTTCATATTGTCCATGGCAAAATAGGTTTTTATTAATCAAGTGTCTACAATCCAAAAGCAGCTATGTCAAATTGTTCTTACAATTTCATTTACTTCACTTGTGCGCGCATCGATTGACTACCAGCTATATACAGCGTGCTAGCCTCGAATCGATACAGCATAGTATTGCGATATTTCCCGTTGCAACAGTATCAATACAAGGATGCCGAGTATCAATCTTTTATATAATATGAATTGCGCATGAGAATTTAACATTTTGGTAGTATAATAATCAAATTAATAGCTTAATCAGTTCACCAGATGGTCTGTTTTCTGGTGAGGTCAGCGGGATGACTGCCCTGTCGTGCAGGAGGATGTAGATAAATTAAATATGGCAGCATCAGAGAAAGAAATCAGAAATGCACCATCTGCGTTTAAATCAAGTGTATAGACTTTTTTTTACAGATTTTTTAACGAGGAGAGGACAACTAAGACGGATATGACACATGGGATTTGCAAGGAGTGTCCTATGAAAATTAAATACTCTGGAAATACCACAAACAAGAGGGCTAATCTCACACGTCCCAATCCAGAGTTAGCCAAGGACGGAAAAGCTAATGGTAAACCAGCTCCGCCAAAAAAACCAACCAACACTGGACACACTTCGCCTACTTCTTATGCAATGACCTGCATCCATACCAGGACGAGGCATGACAATCCACTGGCCGACGAGGAGCTCCTGAAGAACGGGGAAGTGGACGGGGAGCAGCACTGCAGCTTACGGAGAAATAAACACCCGTAGTAGTCTGAATTCTGCTCTGACAACTACACCGTTTACCAGCGGGAGGAGCTCAAACTTTTTTAGTAAATTAGCTTTTTACTTTAGTTTTTGGAATTACAACTTGATTTATCTTCACTTGTGCTTGTCAACAGCTAGCTTCCGTGCACATCTGGTTCCACTGTTGTTGTTAGCGCCGGATGGCACCAGAGTTCTGCTGGACTACTACTTCATTTTTATATAAAAACCAGACAAAGCTGAACATTACTTGGAGAAAAGAAAGCAAGGAAGTTGAACTACCTGGTGAGTTTAGAAAATGTGTGTCTGTAACTTTATTCCAGCTGTCGTTGTACTTTACTGTGAACAGGTTAGCTAGCATAGCCCTGATCGATCCGAACTCACATTCAGAAAACAAACATTTTAAAAGTTGTTGTCTTGCTGACTTGCTGACAGACCTGACAAAGCAAAAGCAGACCTGCTTTTCCAAACTCCGGAGGGCGTTTTAGTGAAGACAGGCCAAAACGGAGCACTTTAGAAACGATGACGTAACCGCTCACACTCGGCTCTGTGATTGGGTCTTATAAGTCATGCAAAGCAGAAACACAATGCTGCTGACCAGGTTTTTGACATGGTATTTTTATTAAAATATTGTGTACTGTGCAAATAACACTTATCTGCCTACACTTGCATGGTGCATGTTACTGCTTTCTTTGCGACGACTCCCAGTCTGTTTTCTGTTGCCACACTCCTGTGCTACATTCATTAACAGTCCCAGCTCAGTATTGGTGCTAAAAAAAACTGGTCTGATTCTTCATCTGTATTTATTTATTCTTTCGCCAAATCTTCTGTAACTAAGAAGAGACTATATGCTTCTTGTTTACACTGGCACGCACATGCCCAGTGTATCTGAACGGCCAATAGATGCACGTTTTCAGTCGTTTTAATGTAGACGGAGATCAACTCCAAAATGCAGCTGGTTTGGACAGAGATCGTATTCGTTTTAATTTTCTGTTTGTAATCTTAAATGGAGTAGTGTGGATAGGGCCTAAACCCCTGCATAAATTGTTGGAAAGTGAAGCCAGTTAGCGTTAGCTAACCTCTGCCTGACTCTGGTCTGGAAGCTCAGCAGGACTGGACAGGGTGGAGTCATGTGACCACACACACAATTGTATGTTTTCAAGGGGAAAGTACATGAACACACTGTAGGGATAATATTTATAAATAACCGAAATAACCGACATGGTAAAATGGCGTCGGTCAATCAAACATTTAAATAACAGAAGCAGAATACATTTTAACCCACATGTCATTGCTCTACTAACAATGTAGTCATATTAGTAAAAAATAAATAAAAATAAAGACAAGGAGCATCAGGAGGAACCTGGCTACACTGAAGAGGATCCCGGACCCCCCGTCATTCCAGCCAAGATGAGGAAGTCATCTGGGCTAACAGACTTACTTGGTCAGACTTATGGTAATGTTGGAGCCCAACCAAAATCATTATCTGCCATAGCTGAGGAGGAAGTGAAAAGATACCAGGTCGTCACACCACTGGCACTCACAGAAGATCCACTAAGCTGGAAGTGAAATCACTTGAACGAGTCTATCCCTTCCTAGCCAAGCTGGCAAAAAAAGATACCTTTGTGTCCCAGGGACTAGCGTCTCAGCCGAAAGAGTCTTCTCGATGGCTGGTGACATCGTCACAGCACAAAGGAGCACTCTGAGCTCAGAGCATTTTGATCAGCTCCTCTTTCTGAGCAAGAATGCTGACATTCCTTCACTGTCCAAATGTTTTTGAACGTTTTGTAGTACCAAGGTTGGCAGCAAACAGTAGCACATTTTGTTTACTTGAGTAAATTTTGCATTTTATTTAATTCAAATTTAACATTTTATTTTAATGTAAGATTACATGATTTATTTGATTGTAACATTTATTGCCTGTCTAATTCCCTAGTGGCTAAAGGGACTGCACAACTTTTTTTGTACAAAATGCACTGGTAAAGTACCTGTAGTAGCACAGCAGTGCATACCTGTGTGTATTACAGTCTAATCCACCTTAATTAAATGCAAACAGTTCAGTTTGCTAGGTGTATACAACATTTATGACAGATTCCTGAAAGTGTTGGGTTAGTTAGTGAGCTTGACATTTTCCAGCAAAAAATTAATGTGAGGTGAACAAACAGATGACAAGGTTTTGCTTTGGGGACATAATTTGAAGTTGAAAAAAGTAATGAATTGCAATATATTGCAATATGTTTAATATCACAATAATGTCTTGACCCAAGTATCGTGATAATATCGTATCGTGGTGCCTCTAATGATTCCCACCCCTACTGCGAACATCTTATAGCTTAACAAATATTTTTTCTTTCCGGTGGAATAAATTACAAAAAAACAACAAACAGCATCTTTATAAATTTACTTCAACTATAAAAACTGTAACAAAAAAGGCTATAATCAAAATATTTAGGAGATAAGGAGCACAGGTATCCTGAGTCTACGATAAACTCTAAAGTACCGGCTTTTTGTTCTGGAGAGCTATATATACACACACACACAAAATAATATAATATATAATCTATATTAAAATGACTAAAAACACACATCTAATGGCCGTTCACATACACTGGGCATGCGAATGTCGATGTAAACATGAAGTAGATTGTCTGCAGTTGCAGAAGATCTAGCGAAAGAAGAAAGTTATAGAGACGAATAATAACACCTGTATTTTTTTGCACAGACCGACAACGAGGTGGAACTGTTATTGAAAGTAACAAGGAAGTACAAAGAGACTGTGGCTGCGGAAAACAGACTAACAGTCATTGCAAAGTAGCCTAAGGTCAAATACGGCAACATGCATAGCACAGGTGGTATTTACACTGTACAAAATATTTTAATTAATATACCGAAACTAAAACTGTCAGTATCATCATGTTTTTGCTGTGCATGACTGATAAGAGATCAGAAAGCCAAATTTGAGTGTCGGTGTCAATGTTTTCTCACTCTGAAGTCTCTCTCTGTCTGATGCGCTGTGGGTCAAGACAATTAAGGTCCGGTAGCGGCGGGCGTGTGTGACATGAGCACGACTGCAACAATTTCACATGGTCACTCCTGCTTGTTGCGCCGCTTGTCTGCTGCTCAACTCTCGTTGTCAATGATTAACTGGGCGCATCAATCGTTTCCTATCTGAAAGGGACTTTGGTGCTAGCTAGTTTTGAAAACCGCTCATACCGCTGACTGTAGTGAAACCATTTTAGCTGCTGGTTGAAAATTTGTCTGGCAGGTATTGCATTATCAGATCGGTTCTTCTGATCAGCCTTTTTGGAGACCACCGATCAAACTAGTTAAAGCAATTATCAGCCGATTACAATAGGTGACCAATTGATCAGAGCACCCTTATAACATAGGTATATAGTAAACAATAAATAGTATGTTCCACAGCAGGAAATGTGTCCAACATAGCACACATACTGCACCACAGACCAGTGAGCTGTTGTTACAACTATACTGAAAGTCTATAACCATGCTAGCAGCTCTGTGAGGCTTTACTATAGTGCTCTGAACTAAATGCTAACATCTAGTTTAGTATGTTAGCATGCTAAAATTAGCTAATTTGCACTAAACAAAAAGTACAACTGGATACAGCCTTGGGAGAAAGGGCTGCATTGGTTCATATAAAAGCTGCTCAGTGGCACGTGAAACCAAAAAAGTTAAGACTTCTGGGTATAAAATTACCCGGATCATCTACATTGAGGGGCCCAACAAGAGGAACCGTACTAGAGACTTCCACTACCAATTATTTAATCATGCATCTCTTCTAGACTTCCCAAATGTCATCGGACCAAGTGCATCAAAATCTGCTGTTTTACAGACGCTTCTTTCACAACTCAAGCCTATGGGGAAATGTCTTATGGGGTCAGTGCGCACCACGTGACGGACCCAGAAGTTGTATTTCCACAGTTTGACCACTATGTCTAATTGCCTAAAAACCTTCCGCACTTCACAGGGGCTCGCTGGCAACCCTTCAAGTAACGTTAGATTTTAAGGTATTAAGATATTTCAGTGAAGTGAAAAATCTGAGCTGCTGGTGGTGCAAGAGGGAAAAATCAGAGGATCGTCAAAGTCAAAGTGTTCTGGGAACCGTGAATGTCTGTGCCAAATTGAAAGTGAAAATCCACCTAGTAGGTGTTGAGATATTTCACTGAATAAGTAAAAACTTCTGGATCAAAGTAGTGGCCTGAATCTTATGCTCAAGCTCATTCTGCATGATATGTCCTGTTCTGCTAGCTCCCACAAATGAAAATTTGTTAGAGCTACACTATAAATCTTAAAATTATAGTGTAGCTCTAACTCCCACCCTCCACACAGGTATACACAATACAATGAGCTTTAAACCCTGAAGTCAACTATGCCTTTTCAGTTATCTTGTTTAATGGGCCTGAAAAGCTAACGTTAGAGAGAAGTTTATCAGTGTACCGTCGTCGAAAATGCAAACTCCCACAGCAGTGGGGTCTCAGCCACTTCCTCAATGCAGCAATGCGCGCCCGCAGGATTTGAGAAAAGCAAGTAAGCTAAATGTTAACTGAAAACATCCACTACGGGCATTAGTCGCCCTCCCCCATCCAAAATACAGTATCATTACACGGGAACGCGCATTTCAGCAAACGGGGTCTTTTCGCCGACGCAGACACTCCCTTTAAAACAAGCACGGTGCCCTTTAAACAAACTAACGTTACGTTATTAGAAAGTCTACATTTCGTATTTACGAACAATATAAACTTTAGGGAAACCAAAGAAGGAGTGTAACAGTCACAAATTGCAACATTTAACGAACTGTTCAGGCTGGCTGCCGTGAGAAGGAAACAGTTGAGGACAAAAAATGCCCCGAATGAGTCCAGTAAACGCTCACACGGCGGCGAAATTAAACCTGTAAAATTGTACAGTGTGGCATAACTGGCATTATTCTTACCTACACAGTGAATGAGTTTATGTCGCCACGAATCAAGTTCCTGCCGAAAGCCGTGCCTGTCGAGTGTGCATTGCTGCCTTTTACATTGACTCGCCATTTTCTATCTCTCTTGTCTGGCGGCGAGCACCAGTACGGGAAGAGGAAGCGCTACGCTATGTGAACGCGCCTCTGATTCGAGGAGGATATCGCTCCCGAGAGAAATGCTCTCAGATCTCAGTCACACAGAGTGACTAAGCCAAATAGTCTAATTTAATCAGAAAGTAATTAAATATACAAAAATAAATAATTTATTACATTTAGGCAATCAAAGTTGTAGTATACGGTTAAATACTGAGGTAGGAACCTTGTGCGGGTGACTGTTGAAGGGGGGGGAACAATAAAACCGTGGGAGTCATCAGGCATTCTGCTGTGCTTCTTGTGAAGGTTTCGGTGTACCTATAACCATACGCGTAGGAGCCATTATACATGGGGGGGACATGTCCCCCCCCACATTTCAAAATCTATATTTTGTCCCCCTCACTTTTTTTCCAGCAATTGCGGAGTTGGCTCTAGTCAATCAATCACACACTCCGCATCAGAAATAGACTAAATAAATGGGTGAAACGTGACAGAAATCGTGTAGGCCTATAGAAAACATGCGACAGAAGGCAAAGGTGGTGCTGAAAAGGGAGAAACAAAAGAGTTGCTTGAGGCGGGTGCAGCAAAGTGCCTCAATATTAGGCTACATTTATTTTGTGCTGCTGTTACTTACAGCCTACCTGAAGACAGTAGTGAGGACTCCTGCTGCAGGGTGGGTAGTAGCCTAGCCTAACTTGTTACAAATAACGCAAATTTGCAAAATAAATAAATAAAATTTAAAAAGTAGGTAATTGGAACCTTTTCACATTCACACCTTTTAAAAACTGTACCTTTATACTCTTTACTCCAGTATTTTCTTTAGGCTACTTTTAATTTTGCTACATTTTCCATTCATACCTTTTACCTTTTTCAGTGTTGGGAACGTTACTTGAAAAAAGTAATTAGTTATAGTAACTCACTACTTGTTCCAAAAACTAACTGAGTTAGTAAATGAATGACTCTGTAATAAAAGTAACTCGTTACCAGGGAAAGTAACTATTTGCGTTACTGTTAAAAAAAATCTCTGCTGCTTCATCAAATCTCTGTTTAGCTGATACCTGATATGTAGAGTGCAGCGTACCGGTCCACTTCAAGCACTACCTCGTTATTAACCCACCTCCTGACTAGCTGTGTGAGCCAGCTGGTGCATTCGGATTACACAGTTTATTACATAGTAACGCACCGTATTTAACGACCAGTAACGTTAACGGCGTTGTAACGGCGTTGTAACGGCGTTGTAACGGCGTTGTAACGACGGGAAAAGTAATTAGATTACCCGTTACTGACAAAATAACGCCGTTACGTAACGCCGTTCTTTTAAACGCCGTTATTCCAAACACTGCCTTTTATAGCTTAACCGTCTGTAATCTGCATTTTGCTTCATTAACTGAAATGATCCAGTCTGTGCGCGCAGTTACGCAGAAGAGCGCCTGGTGTCGCGGCTCATCACAGTCACAGAGCTGGGCAGATGCAAACATTTAGAAAATCAGGCAAATGCTTTTTCAGTTTAAGGCTTTATTGTTCTAATACTATACCTGAAAATCAATGAGCGCCCACATTGCTTTGCTGGCCGTGTTGGAAAGCTGCCTGAGTCGCTCTTTAACAAATAAAATCTTTCACTTTCCATTAACGGCGCATTAAAAGCGTCTTTAGTCTCTGCAGAGCAAACGTAGATTTCACACTGTAACATCTAAGTCAGATGATCCAGTGTTTCCCATACGTTCATTTATTTGTGGCGGCCAAAATATCCAGGCTGACCGCCACAGATTGATTTGCGATTTTTTTACTAAGCCTATTTAAAATCATATTTGACTGCAGAGCGCCGGAGCTCAGCACTTCATCTCACCCGTCCCTCTCTCTCTCGCTCTCCCTCATGGAACACCGCTGCACAAATCTGTCCAACACAGCGCTGTCAGTGTCGGAGACCCAGCTTAAAAAGTTATTAGCCAGCATGCAAGGAGCCGAGCTAATAAGGAGAGCTAAGTTAATGTTAAAATGCTGCCGGATTTTCGAGGCTAGCAGCAGTAGCCTATATAGCTGGCAGTCAATATCGATGCAGAATGTCACCGGTGAAACTAACCTTGGCTTTCACTTAGCAGCTGCCAGCTGTTATTTATTCAGGAAACAATCATTTTTGAGATGCAGAGAGAGAGAGAGAGAATATGGTGAATAAACCAGTCCTGACATGATGGACATGAGACAGACAGCAGCATGGGGGCAGAACAGAGTTAAAGCACCAGTTTATGGTCAGATTGATGATGATCTGGCTTATTTAGTCAAAGGCTCAGCTGAAGTGAGTACTTTACTTTAGGAGAGTTAGACAGATGTTTCTAGTTTTGAAGTGTGTTTTAAAGGCTCATCATGTACTCTACTTGCAAAATTCTCAAGAATGCAGGAATAAAGGTCTCTAAAGCGCAGAGAGCCTTTGCTTTGTCTGGAGAACAGGCTGACCAGGGACAGACTCCTGGGCCAAATTTTAAAAAACTTGTGTCCTGAGGTGTGTATGTGTCTCTGCTACGTGTCCATAAACAGTTGAAAAGTAGTCAATTGTCACACAGAGATGAGCATCCTGCAGGATTTTAAGAGGAAGAGGTCAGAGGTCACAGGAGCAGGAGGAGAACAAACTGAGGAGGATGAGCTTGTAAGTTGTTTGGATAGCTACTAGACATACTGTATATTCTAAAACTCACATAGTAACATACTTTGTTAGACCAACATCATCAGAGTTTACATTTAAGACAATTCTGTGTTCACAAACATTTGTTGCATAGAGAGTCAGGGCCAAGTGAGACACAGGAAATATCACAGACAGCTTACAGGTGCAACATCAGGACAACTAAATACATTTGTACTGTGGCAGCTACATTAGCAGCTGTTCTATGGTTTTTTATGGTTTGTAGTCAGTTTTGTTCTAGTTATATTAAACTCCCTCTCTCTGACCTTCTCTCTCTTCGAGTTTTCTCCATCTTCTCTCACTGCAAAGACCCTCTTTCAGCCACACTAATAAGTACATTCTGTTTTCAAAAGTCATTAGAATTTAGCTTTTAAGTGCTTTATTTTAATTTAAAAAATCGCGGGACCATGCCCCCGAACCCCTTAGCATTTCAGCGTCCCTCCCAGGTTCAAATTCGCTCCTATGCCCCTGCCTATAACCCACTGAACATGGTGTCAGGAGACGAAATAACAACGGACATTGAAATAAAGTCCCGCGTAGTTGACGGGAGACCGTCAAGCTTTTTGCAGTGTTTTTTCTCTCTGCCTACTGAGGAAAGTTTGGGCTAACGCTAAAGCTAGCAAGCTCACCAGGCGGCGAGTTTGTTTGAAGTCTTTCCACTAGAGAAAGTTCGCCTTCAAATCTGAAGACTGGACCAAGTGGATAAAACGCTTTGAAAGAAGGATGAAAATCAAGTGAATGTGCTGATTTAGACCATTGGAAGACAAGGTGAGGGACACGCTGGTTTCCCTGCACCTCAACCCTGAGGATGCGAGTGAGTCAAGAGAAAGTTGGAGGCTCACTTCTTAAGCAAAAATGTGATCTTTGAGAGGGCAAAGTGTAATCAGATACAGGAAGAAATGGATGAGTCGGCTGACAGTTTTCACACAGGGCTGCATTGCTTATCGGAGCACTGTGGACAGAGGGCTCTGCATGATGAAGTGGTGAAAGATAATCATGCTGTGGGTCAGATAGACGCTTGTCAGAACGGTTACAACTGAACCCTGAACTCGCGCTAGAGAAAGTGATTAACAAAGCGAGCAGGTGAAGAAGCAACATGAAATGCTTACGGTGAACTTTAAAGTGCATGTCTCCAAAACGCTGCTTGACAACCGCAATGTAGGCAGACAGACAAGAAAGGACAACAGAAAAGACAGACACAATGCAAAAGATACGGAGATGCAAGAGGGCATAGCCTGCAACAATGTCCAGCCAAGGAAAAAAAGGGGTGTGCCAGAGTGTGCAAAACAAACCCCTAACCCATACTCCAGTTGAATTACTGTGTCCAAGGATGACACAGAGACACGGTATCTATTGAAAGTGTTACAGCCCTATCTTCAGGTGAGCTCACAGTCCAAAACGGTCTGCTACTATATGGCAAAAGGATTATCATTCCAGCATCACACAGGGGAGACATGCTGTAGGAGGGCCATCTGGGAATAACAAAATGCAGAGAGAGAGCTAAACATTCAGTATGGTGGCCAGGCCTAAGCAGAGAGCTGACACAAATGATAGAGAACGGTGACATGTGTAGCGAGAGAATAAATCTCAGAGAAATAATGATGCCAACAAAGTTTAAGACATGGAGCATGTGACATGTCACACCTTCAGCCAGGCAATCATGTGGTTCAAAGACATGATGGAAGAGAGGCACAGTGGTGTCTACAGCTGGCACGCCAAGGTCCTACATTGTTGAGACACCCTGTGAAGAAATGGGGACCATCTCTTGGGGGCAGCAAAGAGAACTATTGATTGTAGGGGTGGTGGTGACACAGTGGATAAGACACATACCTTTGGTGTGAAAGACCCAGGTTTGAATCCACTGTGAGACACCAATGTGTCCCTGAGCAAGCCTAGTTACCTCCAGAGGCGTGCAACATCTGACATATAAAGTAATTGTAAGTCGCTTTTGATAAAAGCGTCAGCTAAATTAATAAATGTAGTAATGAAAACACTTGTTGTTTTGATATAACTGTTACACTTTTTACAGCAGCATATGTTTAAAATTTTTCATAGCTACACAGTATGGTATGCACAGGGAATATCCTTCATTTAGAAAGGGGGTTATAGTATTACATTAAATACTGAGGGAGGACCTTGTGCAAGTGACTGTTGAAGGGGGGAACAATAAAGCCATGGGATTCAATAGGCATGCTGCTGTAGTTCTTGTGTTGATCCTCCAGATAAGGTTTCTGTGTATATATAAACCACTGAACAAAAGTAAACAACAACAACAACGGCATTTCCCCTAATAAAGATAATACGGCGTACCTTTTGCAGTTTATAGCCTATCAAAATAAATGTGGCGTGGTATTTTTTGTGCTTAGATTGCCAGCCAGGCAAAGTGGGCAACTGCCCTGGGCCCATTCCCTCAGGGTCCCTAAAGGCCCCAGGTTTAGTATGTGGCAACCAGTGGTAATTTTATTAGTTGACAAAATCAGTTGAAGTAGTTAGGACTCAAGGCAGATTCTGCATTCTTACCAAATGCTTCTGTCATGGCTGTAGAGATGGCAATGTCAGTCCACCACTTTGGTCCAGAGCGAAATATCTCAGCAACTAGACCTATTTAATCTGGTCCCCAGATGATAAAGACAACTGTCTTTGGTGCTCCTCTGACTTTTCCTGTAATGTCACAATGAGGTTGATGTTTTCATTTTTTTTTAAATATCTCAACAACTATTGAATGGATTGCTGCAAAATTTGGCACCCACATTAATGCTCCCCTTCAAGAATAATTGTTATCAGTTTGATTCCCTGATCTTTTCATAGCACCATCATCTGGTCAAATTTTAATTTTGTTCAAAACTTGAATGACGAAAGATCTCACTAGTTTAGCTAACACACTAAACTAAGATGGTGAATACGAGGAGCTGTTTGATTTACTTATAACTAAAATAAGTTTGCATATAAGGTGCTTGATAGGGGGCCACAGATCATTTTTGCCCCTGGTCCACCTAGTAAGTTAATCTGGCCTGGCTTTACTTCCATCAAACGTTATGGTTATTAGTAAATATTGCAGTGAATGAAATACTTTGAGTTAGGGCTGGGCGATATGGCCAAAAATGTTATCACGCCCAAAAAAAATCATACCGTTCAATATCGATAATTATCACAATAAATGTCAAATCATTGTTTCTTTAAAGGCCGATTTTTGCACCTGAGTAAAAATTGAAGAAACCAGATGGTTAATTGTGTGGTTAAATTTTTCTTTACGGTCAGAATGTGAACACTTAATGCCAAACAGCAGATGACTTCACAAATCTGAGGCAGAACATTCAAAACTATAATGATAAATTATTCTTTCAAAAAATATGATTAGTAAGTATTGTTTCAGTCCATTTCACTCAACAAAATAAATATCTTAGTAGAAAATGTGATTGCTAATTTCTTTGTGAATCAAATGAATTAAATCAAACATTTATTGAAGATATATTGAACACTGCCATGATTATCATTATTGTTTTATTGTCCAGCCCTACTTTGAGTATCATTTTCTGTATTTACTTTAAGTACACCCAAATCGAGATTCAGCTGGTACCTTAATTGGATTTTTATGAATAGCAACAATCTATAGTTGTTTTTTCAGACATCAGTATTTAAACAGTAGCCTGCTCAGCCTTATGCACCACTAAAGTAAATGCTGTCTGGTAAAGTATTAATCTCTTATTATAAGAAAACACCATTCGATATAATAATATTCAAAAGACTATAGTAGTAATAATAATAATAAGATAACGAAAACATCTTTATTTATAGTTCACTAAAGTCTGTAGGCTACTTTATATGCAGTCTCTGGCCTACATATTACACATATTACAAGTAGCCTATAGACTAAAGACAAATAAGGTACGGGCTTCCCTGTCAGCTGTATGTTGAGTGCATAAGAAGCTTCAGCAAAATGCCCAACAGCCTTTCATAAATATGTCTGCCACAGTCTCCGAGCTGTAGCACACTAGGCCAATCAGAGAAAGTTTTCAGTGAGAGCCAGCAACAGCATGCAATGAAACAGCGCGGCGGTCAGGCTGCAATGATGCTGTTGTAATGCTGCCTTAAAGTGCTGTCGGAATTAATATAATCTTTTAGTTTAGGCGCATGAACGTTAACACGAACGCGGCAAAAAACGTAAATGCAGCTTGCAGAGAGGGAATGGGTCTCTATAAAAGTTACCATATTAAGCCTTTATGGAATAAAGAGCATTGGAAGCAAGACAGAGGATGTGATTTTATTTTACATGAAGCCTATGTGAATGTCCGTAAGAGTCTTAAACTGGGACGTAGGGACTCTTAACTTAGATATAGGATCTTACGATGAGCACCTGAATGCGGCATACGTGTCTCAGCCGGTGTTTTCATATTTATTACGCCCCTCCGCTACTGTACGGTGGTTTCCATGCTTCAGAGACTACAAACGTAGGGTACAGGTAAATGATAGCGTTAATTGGTGTTCTTGCTTTTCGCTTATAGTCTTTCTATACGTTACAGTCGATTTTCATAGGCTTGTCATTAAGCGGGTATACAGTCTGCAACATGTAGGCTATGTTAAGGATACAATGAACAGATTGAAAGCCTAAATTGGATATTTACAATAACGAGTGTTTCTGTATTGGCTTGAGCTGATGAATTATGTATTCAATGGCGACCGCATGGGTAAAACTACACCTCCCTGCCATTCCGTAAAACACTGTCATTTGTATTAAAGCAGCTACTAAACAATATTTTGAAGTGGTCACCATGCGATAAGCTTTTGTCAATATCTTCAGTCATGCAACAGTCACGTTTTCCAGACTATTCTTATAGCCTACAAGAGGCTTTTCGCTCATGTGTGCTTCTAAACTGGGCTTACATCAGCATCACCACCACCTACATACACTGACCAATAAACAGACTTATTTTGTTTTCAAGTTAAGGATCTGGTGTAAATTGTCATTATTCTTTGACCCGAATAAAGTTCAGGCACAGCGATATGTACTTACACCAAGGCTTTTTTTCTCACAACAATTTTGACAATAGGTTTAGATGTCTCATTAAGAAAGCTGCATGTCCTGAAAAAAAATTATAACCTATTAATTAATGGTGTTTGTAAAGAAATGGTACACTGGCAACATGAGGCTCTAGGGTACTGAACATAATAAATGATTTGCTCGCTCTTTACTCATTCAACTGATTAAGGTTAATGCCAAATTACAGTAGGCTATGTTTGTGTGTTCCAAACACCACAAGAAGCTTGCTGCTTTTGTTCCCATTGTAACATGAACACCCAGCTGGACCTACAGAGAGTTACATGAGCAAAAGATGAAAAAATGTAAAATATGTCCTAAGGAAACAGTTACTCCCTCTATTTATTGGACAGGGGGAGTAATAATCCCATTAGGGAGAATTTCCTCTCTACTTGCTTCCCTCCACATTGAAGTCAGAGGTCTTGGCCAGCCGAAGAACAGCATCCCAGTGCTGGAAGAGACTCACATATGTCCCTCTCACTCTTTCATATATATAAGTTGCTGATCACTTATATAGATGTGTTCTTGCGTTGCCAATGAGTGTGTTTGTGTGTTGTAAACAGGGGTGACATGACTCTGACCAGAGGATCTTTCACATATGCCAGTGGGGAAGAGTACCATGGCGAGTGGAAAGAAGGCAAGACAGTCTTGTTTCTCAGTTTTAAATAAAGTTTGTGTTCAAGCATCAACAACTTACTGAGATGAGACACACCACACTTTCACTCTGTACCTTCTGTACTGTACATCTAGTCCTCATTATGTCTTTCCAAGGCATCATTGTGTTAGTTATCAGTTTAGTGAAAGGGAATGGCGAGACACTGACAAACTGGGAAATACACCAAAATATTAACATTAATAGTTGCCGCTTCCCTAGCACGTGTTTTTACTTTTCTAAAGCAATAGTCTTATCCGCACATGCCGGCACATATTAAGCTGGAGTTGTATAGTACATTTATTTTATTTAAACATGGTCTGTTGCACACATGCAGGTAAATTGCGACCAGTTTAACAAAGCTATTGCTGAGGAGAACAACACCCAACTTGCATAAAAGTGAGTGCTGTCGATTAGCCTCTGAGTGCATCTTGTGACATCAGCTAAGGTTACAGCGCTCTTTGCCTCAGTATGGGCTTGACGCTCATTAAGCAATCATTCCTGGAAAAGAGAAGGTGTTTACAATTGTGTTCACACCACAGTGTTGTTAATGGTACCATTTTCATTTTCCATATCTAGAGTCACTTGTTTTTGTTGTATCACTTGTGGCTGTATATTATGGAGAAGCTAGCAGGAAGAAATGCAAGTAACAGTGGCAGCAAATGGATGGATGTTTGGGGTGCATATTGTAAAGCATAATCTTTTTGTGAAATGTCTTGTCAATATGTTCACCTGTGGCAAAGATTATGAGGATGCTTGCACTGCTTTAACTCTCTCCCACACACACATACGGTGCTAGTGACGCAAGCTCAAGCTGTTTAATCAAATCCCAATTTGTTAGCATTGGAAACCCATGACGAACAGAGACAGATTTACCAGCTCTGGCTTTGTCAAATCTTCTGGATTAGACTTTGGACCAGTTTTGGAAATCTTAGAGAGTAGGGGAATCTTAGGGGATTTTATTGTGTTTTAGCATCAACTTTGTTTGCTTTTACTGTAGGTCAACCACTGTCTACACTATTTCAACTGCTTTATATTCCTTCATCCGGAAACCTGTAGATGTGTGCCCTCTGACATGATTATAAGCTTCAGTAGAAGATCATAGACTGCTAGGAGGGAAATACAAGTACATTCCTGGACTGTTTTCACATTCTGCATCCTAAAGTAGAAATCCCTGCTAAAAATCTGCCAGATTAGAGTGCTGTAATTCCCACCGCACAGGAGGCAGATGGGACTAATTCGGTGGTAAACCTTTATCTGACAGAGAGGGGGGAGGTCACTTAAATCCGAGCACGTACTGACTCATATGACATATGTAGTGGCTCTACAATACCAAGTCAGTATTAAACCTAAAGCCGCATTGCAAGTTCAGATAACATGCTCAGCTGGTCGTCTCTTACAGTATGTTACGCACTATTACTATTACTAGTAATCCATATGAAGCTAAGTGGTTAGATGAGGCATGATGACACCCATGTAGATAAAATGTGCTTTGGCAAATGATATCAAGATCTCTTGTCAAGGAAAACAGCCTTAACACCAGATCTTGTGTTTCCATCATCTCTTTGAAGTTTGAAGAGCCATTACTCACTCTGATGGTGTGTGACTTTCCAGGTCGGAGGCATGGTGTTGGGCAGCTCAAGTTTCAGGATGGAACCTGCTACACTGGCCAGTTTGAGAATGGACTCTTCCATGGCTCTGGTGTACTGCTCTTTACAGATGGATCCAGGTGTGTGAGCAGGTGTGAGACAAAAAGAAAACCAAGTCCTCAGTGAAAAAGTTACAAATGACACCCTGCTTTCTTTTCACCATATCAGATACGAAGGAGAATTTGCACACG
Organism: Lepomis macrochirus; assembly: GCA_024633595.2. Classification (NCBI taxonomy): domain Eukaryota; kingdom Metazoa; phylum Chordata; class Actinopteri; order Centrarchiformes; family Centrarchidae; genus Lepomis; species Lepomis macrochirus. Next base: position 19,184,015 of record JALXJV020000020.1, on the reverse strand, counting down.
GAAAGTTTCAAGGCGCAGGAGTCTTCAGTCGATACGATGGCATGAAGTTTGAGGGGGAATTCAAAGATGGACGTGTGGAGGGATATGGTAAGTCTGTAACAACTCAAACACATTTTGTCCATCGGCATGTCAATATTCTGTATCCATGTGGTTGGTCATGGTGTCCTGTGTCTGTGCCTTCAGGGCTATTGACTTTCCCAGATGGAGCTCATGGTGTCCCACGTAACGAGGGCTTGTTTCAAAACCATAAGCTGCAGAAGAGAGAGAAGTGTCCAGGAGTGGTGCAGCGTGCGCAAGCTTCAGCCACCAATGCTCGCAGTGTGGCCCTTTGACTGTCACAGATCCTGGAGGAGACAAAGTCAAGCGGTTCCAGCACCTTCCAGGAGGACCTCAGGGATGTGTACTCTTTAACTCCCCTCCAGCTCTTCCTTCTGTCTTTCTCTCTTTTTTCACTATCACTTTTTTATTTTCTTTTTCTTCATCTTCCTTGCTTAGGCTTCACAGTGGCTTCAAATGCACATGCAAACAATGGCGTTCTGTATGACTGACTTGAAATGCACAACAAGTCATGTAAACACCAAATGCTGCTGCCATCCCCTGTTCTTATACTCATAAACAATGTCTTAGGGTTTTTAGAATAGGTATCTTCGATAAACAACGGAATATGGGAGACCTCTTTTTACCATGTCATTGCACATCTGGTTGAGGAGGGTATTTTCTTCTGCATTTGGAGGAATCATAAAGTAAGTCTGTATGTCAAAGACTTTAGCCACTAATGAGATAAATTCACCTTAAAGATGCTGCAATCCATTACAAAGGAGTGATGCTTAAAGGTACGCTGTAGAGTTTTTGACCACTGGTAGTGCTATGGAGTAATTTATTTTACAAGTGGGCAAGCATGTGGGCAACGTAGCGCATGTTCTTGCAGATGGTTTCACACTGTTCTGCTAATTTACACTTGATGGTGGTCAGAGAAACGTAGCAATGTACCTACAAAGCCAACGAAGAAGACAGTTGCAAGCTATCAAACAGGGACCTAAACAATGCACAATGTAAAAAAAACTCTACACATACACTTTTGTCAGGCCTCAACCACCCACCCAGTGAGTGTAAACCAACATAACATTTGTTCGTTTACGAAAACACTCCACGGGGGCACCTTTAAAATCTCATCTCAATTAATAGTGCTGCTGCAAACTTTATCTTTCAAGAAATGCATTTAGCCACTTGCATTTCTTCTTTTAGAGGATCAGTATTCACGTTTGCCTTAAAGACATTTTGATGCAAGAGTGCGATTCAAGGGTGTCTGTCTAAAAATTAGATGACGCACAGTGTCCTCTCCTTACCTTCTCTGCATCATTTGCCCTAAGGTGTCAGTCATCCTAAAGAATTTGAGGTCTGTTTGAAGATTGCCTTCACTCTAAGAGACACGTTTGCTAAGCTGGTGCTGAGTTTCTTGCTCCCATCACTCACAAGTCCAGCAGCTCTCCTCTCTCCAGTCACCCCCCCTCCTCTCCCAGTGGAAATCAGTGGAGAGGAGTTAACTCTGCTGGATAATTCTCTCATGTTTTCCCATCTATAACCTGAAAGACTTGGATCTTGGATGACTAGACATCCTCAGAGTTGATAAATAACCATAATTAAATGCATTGAAATAGGGGCATAGATCTTAATTGAGGCAGCTGAATGACAGAATTTATAAATCAGATGTATGTAATTTTAATGTTGTGTTATTGTGTGGTATATAGATAGTCATTGTCATTGATTGTGTTCGTTCTGACCTTTCAGATGAATTAAGAGAAAATGGTGTTATTTAAGACAGTGTGGTTGAGTATTTTGAGGTGTTACAAATGTGTTAACCATTATTGCCATTATAGTCATTTAGTGTACTTGAACGGTTAATAGGCCTTACAAAGCGTTTGTAGACGTGGCTTGTCTAGGGTTGCCAACACAGAACTTCAACCAAAGACAATCAAGTGATATTATAGGAAGCCTGGAACTGTCAACAGGAGTTACATTTGTTATTTCTTACAGCCAAACATTAAAGACAAATCAAAAAGGATTAATCCACCTGGGGCTTTAGTGCATTTTAGAAAAATGAAAGGGCCGAAGATTAAACAGGGAATTGATATGAGATTCTGTTGTTAATATTATTGCCTGGATTATTGCAGTTACTGATTTTCATTGTTGTGATATTCTGTTTAGGGGGGCTTACTGACCTCTTTGGTGCAGCGGTGTGCTGCAGTGTACAATCAGAAAGATTGAAGATAACATTAGATACAGAAAATCAGATCAGTGCACATGTCAGTACCACTATCTACAAGCGCACAATAATACTTTACTGTTTGCTGTGGTGTGTGCAAAGTGTGTAATATCCTGTATTTCAGATCATGTAATGGTATTTTTTTGCTTTCTGCTATGTTGGAGATGACAAGGTTTTTGCCTACACACCCCTGCCTGAGTGGAATTGAATTCACTATAATCACACATCCATTTCCAACTGGAAACAAATGGTGCTTTAAAAGCGTGCCTGTCCAGACTTTCACCTGCCTGGAAAATACCATTGCCATGGTTACCTTTTTTCAGTAACAATATAATGTTGTTCTTACAGAAAAAAATACTGCACAGTGTCCTCTCATTCTCCTGGAACAGGTCTGAGTATGTATCATCTAGGTGGTAAGTGGTAGATGTGTTAAAATAAAGCCTTGTGTTGAAAAAGAAATGTTTTTCATTTGGTATCAGAGCATAGTACTTGGACACAGTAACATGACAAAGTAACTACATTTTATATGATTATGCAGCCATTTCTGGTGTTCACAAAGGCTGAAATTGTGCGACATCTGCAGCTGGAGGAAGAAGTTTAACCGTTTCGTGGGTAAACGGGTTCCTCTGTTTTTTTGGCTGCTACACTACATGAAGCAGAAGCTTCCAGTTTCCCCATCCCCCCTTCTCATTCTACACCACTCCAACCCTCAGCAACAGCACAGCACAACAGCACACTGCTTGGAGAACTAAAGCTGTAAAACATGTACGAGTCCAACAGATTTAAGAGGGGAGTTTCTTTCGTAGATACATGATGGTCCATTGAAAATATACTGTTTTATCTCTGTTAGAGTCAAGGTGAGAAAATAAATCACTTTCATATAGTGTGTTTAACCTTGTATTGTTATATGTCTCCACTAAAGTCCCTGACAGTTACACCGCTGTTGCTTGGAACAGGAAATATTGTGTGTGGCAGATAATGTATCTGATGAGTTGTCTACAATGAACACATCGGTATTGAACAGAAGATAGTAACTGTAACTGCTTTTCAAAACAGCATTTTACTTTCACGTTATGATAAATACAGCAGTAGTGCAGTATATGTTGAACAAAATATGCTCACAAAATGAATAGCTGCATGCATAATGACTAACTGTACATTCTGTACATAAACAACTACATTGTAAGCAAGGGAGCAAGCTGTTGGTTTCCCCAGTGTAAATGACCACCCTCCCTCAGGAACATTTGAGCCACTGATGATAGAAGGAAAATATGTCCACTGAGCTCTCCTTGAATCCCTGACTTTAGCGGGGGCATACCAGCCATCTCTGCTACCATCAGCTGACATCTCAAACACAGTACTATTGTGTGCTATGGCCTTGTCTGTTGCCTTGATAAAACAAGGACCCCTTGATGTATATTCAAACGCAGCTTCTGCACAGCACTACCTATTAATATTACTCCACTTCCAAAGGCATCCCAAATCAGATACGAAACATCCATCGGAGTGCTTCGGAGATCATAAAGTTCTTTGGAAGCAAATATCAAAAGCCAAAGCTTGGCAAAAGGTTGGCAAAAAATTCAGCTTTGTTTCCTTATTCATGTGATTTTTGCCTCCTTTTTTGAGATAAGCAGATCATTTTGAATCCGTCTCATCCACACTGACATTTTTCTAGTATCATATTTCAGACTAATCTTAGAGGTTTAACAGCCAATGTCCCAGAAAGGCAGATTTTGTTGGTGAGCACACGCATATACTCAAATATGATATACATAGACCTACAGTGGAATTACTGGATGCATTTTGAACCTGAGACAGATGGAGAGCAACTTTATAAGGAATATACTGTGTTAGTATGTGCATCTTTTGCCCTAGTCACTCCTATCTCTTGAGGTGTTTTCAGGTGGCACCACTCCCAATTCCCTCAGCTTCTCCAGTGTCTGCAGGATCTCCATGATGTCAAACTGCCACTGTTTTACCTGCTGCACTGCTGTGACTCCTTCCTGTAACATAGTTCATACTGTCAGCTTGTTAGCGTGGGGCCATATTGTATGTATAGTGTTAATGTATAGTGTTAATATATGAGCGAAGGATGACTTATACTGTGTGCAGTCACTAAGTATATTTTCAAGTAATAGTACTCCATTTTGGGAAATATGCTTATGTGCTTTCTTATTATGAGAACCAGCATCATGTCTATAAATTTAATGTGACGCTACAGCCAGCCAGCATATTCAAATATGTGGTATGTGCCTTGACCATTAGGGTAGTGTGGCGCCACAGGTTGGCTTATCTTAGTATGAAGGCTGGAAACACGGGGAAGAAGCTATCCAGGCTCTGTCCAAAGGGCCACATTATTTCTTGTTTATTTAATTAAAACAAAATTAGTTTAAAAGAGTCAATTCACCATTCACTACTGGGACCAGGAAGGTATTGTGCACGGCCAAGAAATAATCCGGCTCATAAAACAGCAAATTGTCACCTTGGATTTTGTGTAGAATAAAAAACAAGATATAACGTGTTAATTACAGAGCTTTAGCTGTTTTCCCCTGTTTCCAGTCTTCATGCTAACCTAACTTAACTGGCTGTTGGCTGTGGCCTCATATTTAATGTACAGTTATGAGAATAGTATTGATCTTCGAATCTAACTCTCAATAAGCTGTATTCCCAAAATGTCAAACCAGTCCTTTGAAACCCATTTCAAGATAGACCTGACATGCACAACAAATGGAAAAACTCACATGATTTTTTAATTTTGTGTCAGCCCCTGCAACTATGAGCAGCTTCACTATCTTGTATCTGTTGAGACGCACGGCATCATGCAGGGCTGTGTCCCCTTCCTGAGATTAGACATTTTTATTTTATTAATGACAGAAAGGAATAATAAAGATGACGAAACACAGAGGTGGAACACGTGGTTGAGCTGCTGCATACCCTATCTCTGGAGTTGATTTTGGCACCACAGGACAGCAGGTACTCCACAATGGTGGTGTGGCCTGTCCGTGTGGCCACATGCAGAGGAGTGCTGTACAACTGCAATGCAGACATTGACATATACTGTGACTGGGTTATTTGAATGCAAATCGACATATAAACACATAAAGGACCAAGTGCTTATCATTTTAACACATACAGTATGTTCACAGATACTGAAGAACGAACCCCAGTACAAATTCAGGCACAAATAAAAAGCGCATTCACCTTATCTCTAACGTTGAGGTCAGCCCTGTGGCTCTTCAGGGCTTTGACAACTTCCAGGCTTCCCCCTCTGCAGGCCCAGTGTATGGCCCTGGAGCCCAGCTGAAACACAGTAGGAGGGCCCTATCCTATTAATAGTGCTGACTTCAGGCTACTAGAGGCTGGAGCTTTAGTGTGCGGAGATAATCTCACCCAATCGCATCATCATCTTTACAAACAAGCAATGTGCCTACACGTCTTACTTGATCTTTAAAGTTGATATCGGCTCCCTTTTCTAAAAGCATTTGGACAACTGCAGTGTGTCCTTCGAGAGAGGCACGATGTAGCGCTGTCCGCTTCAGCTGGAAAGTTTAAAATTATTGTTAGTAGAAATACTTTGTTGTGAATGTGTCTGTTTTACTGCCACATAGGGAGAGTATACCTCATCATGGACATTAGGGTCCCCACCATCAGCCAGATACTTGTCTATCACATTCAGTTTGCCTTGACTGGCTGCATTCATGAATTCTGCCGTGTCCTCTGGCCCTATCTGTCCACACAGAGACACACGCATGCACACACATATACACACACAGAAACACAGAGGGACAGGATAGAGACAGAGATTCAATTTTTATATCTAAGTTGTGCACATGAAGATAAGCTTTCTGAAAAGTGTGGCTCACCACAGGGGTTTTCACAGACACTCTGGGTGAGTATGTCGTCTTGATCTTCTTTTTTCTTTTGCACAGCTCTGTGATATTCTCTCCTCCGCTCAGTTCCAAAACCTCACAGCATAGGTCTGAGGAGATCATCCTCCCTCTCTCCTCTGCCTGGAAAATGACAGAAATAGTGCTAGTGTTGAAAACACTGTTATAAAACCTAGACGAGAGAGATACGATATTGGCATGTAAAGAAGATGTGCCAAATAGGTTAAGGGGTGTTGAGAGCTGGGAATGGTGGTGTTAATGTCAAAATAAATTCACAGCATAGTGCAAGCTAGGCTTGGCCATAACAAAAGCAACATTTCCAATAAACTCCTTCTCATATGCTGTTGCTGTTAGTTGTGTATATTGGCATTTATCTTTCTTGTTTTATTTGTAAACTAAAATAACATTTATTTATTTTTTATTGGTTGGTGGGTTGTATATATGTATTATGTATGTATATTATGATAGATAAAAACACATATTCCATTTAAAGAACCACAGAGTCAGACATTAAGTTATTGAGTTGGTTTTGATTATTTACTTCGATGCACATATAAGAAATAAAAATGAATCTGAATACATAGCAAGAAAGACTGTGCATTCATGTAGAGTCAGAATAATCAGAAAAATGATTTCCCGGCTGGAACAATACACATGAATGCCCTCTGAAGTCAGAACAACAACTTGGAAAGTCTGAGAAAACTTTACGAGTTGATAAGTTGTTGACGTCATACACGTAGAAACATAATGGTTGATGGTTAGAAATGTTTGGTGTGAAATCACATATTGCATATTAATTTTTTGCTAACATGTCATTTGTAATTTGGTTGTAATTTGGTATAGGTTATAATGGTAAGCTTGCTGTCCATGTAGAGTGACCGAGATTAATAAGAAAATGTTATTTATTAGCAGTATTTGCAGTACAAGCAATATTTTTGTGGTGCAGTAACAACTCTGGGACATTTTGTAATAGAGCTTCAAACTTTTTCAGCATCTTGAAATGACAATGGCAACAATCCAACACATCTTTGTAGTACTGCCCACATTTCAACTTAAAAGCACATGAACACACCAAAGTCATACATACAGAAATATCATGTTTATTTATTTGAACGGTAAATCTTCTTCTCTACTCTTAATTAAACTTCAAGTAAGAAACCCTTTGACTAAAACAGTACTTACTGAAATTGGTGAGTTCAGTTTAACAGGTCCATCACATTAGTATTAAAAAATAACCATATCCACTTAAAACTATTTATTGATATGCACGAGTGAGCCCTTGTATTTTTTAATGTATGTGCAAATGGATGTTGAAGTAGCCTGACAGACATTTTTTCTTCATGCTCGGGGTTCACTTCATTAAAGCACATGTCTTCACATAAGAAACCTATTCAACAATTCTCTTCAAATATGTGTTGTTGTGGTAACAGTAGCATAAACTATAATATATAAGTTGTGCTGGGAACAAATAAATCCTATTGTGTCTAATGATAATCATTCTAGGAGCCACACTTAATCTAAGAAAAGACATAAATGGAAAATCATCACATATGTCTCTTTGGAAACATGAGAATTTCTCTCACCTACCTGAGCTTTCTTTTCTATTCCTGTTTTATCCATCACATTGGCTGGCCACTGCACAACCTCTTCCATCACTGTTTGCATAAAGAGTAAAAAGCTACAAAAAGAAAAGCAACAGTCAGTCAAGAAATTCTGAAGAGCTTAAGTGTTTAAACATTAACTAAAAATCTTGAGTAAAAGCAAAGAAAAGTGGCAGATGGCTCGACTGACTGCGTGTCACTCTATACAGAAGTGCTGCAAGCCCAGTGGCTTCTTGGCTGGAATACCAGGTTCATGGTGGGACATTGTGTTACCCCAACAAACAGGTGTGCGTGCGCTTTGGTGTATGTAGGAATGTATGTTTGTGTGTACTTGCCTGCCCAACACTCTACCGCTCTCATTCCCTCTACCTCTTTTCCTCTCTGTCATGCACAGACACATACACACACACACACACACACACACACGTTTATTTATGTCTCTTTTCATTGGATGGACACTTTTTGGGACATTACACAAACCTACATTCATTTCCTGGAGATTTACCCTCACCCTAACCATAACACTACTTCCCTAACCCTAAAACTACTGGCCTAACCTTAACCACTGGACCATTCATCAGTTGAGGACACCACTTTTGTCCCCAACTGGACAAGTTGCCCCCAATCAACTTCTGGTCTTCAGTCTGAAATGTGTTCCCGAAGGTCAGACACACACCCACACACATTTATATACAAGTACATTCAGCCCTTCAGGCATGTCATGCCCAGTTCGTGAGCTGAGGTTACATTCGTTCCACAAGCTCCTGGTTTACTCACTCATGTTGCTGCACCAGTGCATACTTCTCTTTCACAGGAGCATAACCCTCATAAACACACTGTTTTGGGGGATTATGTTATTCATAAAGGTTTCATTACTTTGTGTCAAGTGAGACCTTGTAAATATCTGTTTTCTAGCACATCAACAATCAATCCCTGTCTGCCTCAGCATATATATATATATATATATATATATATATATATATATATATATATATATATATGACACATTAAACATCATAATAAACACATTCAATAAACATACATTCAATAAACCCTGCTACTGCATCAAAAGTGTCCACACTTCTTCTCATTTTTATATGTCAGTGGTTGGCGATTTGATGACTTGGGAGTGAAATACTCATATTTCAAGTATTTCAAGTATATATATATATATATATATATATGATGCTCCATGTTTCTTTGTCATGATTTTGTTACACTGAATGTGTTCAGACAGTTGGTCACACATACACACACAGATACACTAATTTAAATGTATTCCTGCCGGAGTATGACTGACATGTTAATGGTTAACCAGTGTTATTGAGGGAAGAGTTCACTGGAGTAGGAAGCAACAGCAGCCATTTTAGCTGCCCAGGACACACATCTTGCTGCTTTCTCTTCAAGCATGGAGCACCGGTGAACAGACTGTAAGACCGGCAGCTTACATCTCTACCAGGCTAGCTGTAAGTTATATCATTGATATAACTCAACTTTTTTCCCTCTTAATGATTTAGTGCATCATCAGTCATTTTGAGTGACATAGAAAACATGGTATTCTGACTCTGTAAATACTATGTTTTTATTAAGAAAGTTTGTCTTTACTGCATGGAGACACAATATTAGTTAAAATGATTTATTATCACTACTGTGAGTTCAATAATGTGTGTGTATGTGTTCTAGGTGGAAGAACAGGTGCCATGGTGACACTGAATCACTTGAGTGTAGAGGACCCAGACGATGGCTCTTCACTGCTGCCCGAGGCTGCAGAGGCGGCAACACCAACGCCCGTCTTTCACAGGCAGCGAGGGGTCACAAAGACTGACTCCCTGGAATTTTTCCTCAGCAGGTACATCTCTGCAGGTACTGTATTTATGTTTTGGAGCTGTTACTTAATAAAACAAGTTCTGTTGTTGGTTTTCTCTGCTGCACAGGAGTGAGAACCTTGCCTTCAGCCTGATGCTGCTGATTGTATGCTACTTGGCTATTCTGATTCCTGCATATTTCCCCTTGGATAATGTAGCAACTCTCAGCGAAGACAACCTGCATCCCAAAGACCTGGTATGGATGAACATCTTATAATCATTTTGTATCATTTCTACACTCTTACCAAACATCTCTCTATGTTTGCCCCTCTCTTCAGGTCTTACTAAACCAGTCAGCCTCCCTGCTGTCCAGTCCATGTCAGCCTCGCTGGTGTCTGAACCACCTCAAGCCCCTGTCATGTTCTGCAGGCCTCCTTGACATCCCTGTGTTTGTGCAGCAGGACAGATCTGTGCCCTGGGATCTGTCCCCTCCTCTGGGGCTCCAGGGCAGTGAAAAGCATCTGGCCCTGGCTCTTGCCTCTCTGCCTCAGCCTGGCCTGCCTCCATCACTGAGGGGAGAAGGCAGCTGCAGGCGATGCGTGGTGGTAGGCAATGGAGGGGTTCTTCACGGGAGCCATCTTGGATCCCATATAGATCAGTATGACATCATCATCAGGTATGTGTGCCAGTGTCAGACAGACAGGTTAAATGGAATATGCATGAAGCAAATACAGAGTATCAACAAAAGACAATCAATTTCATAGATGCATTTTCATGTCTGCTACCAGGCTGAATAATGCTCCAGTGTCTGACTTTGAGAGAGACACTGGTTTCCGCACCACCATCCGCCTGATTTACCCAGAGGGAGCACCTCACTCTGCAAACGACTACAAAAAGACCACCATGGTTGCTCTGGTGGTCTTTAAGAGCCTGGATCTGGACTGGCTCACTTCTGTAATCACCAAAACGCCTCTGGTAAGACTACCTCACAGAAAACCTCTGCATGCAGAAATGGTGTATTACATAATCCATGAGTGTCATTGCAAGTCATGCAGCAATGCCGCTATCACATCATCACACTCCCTGCTTCACCGGCTCTGCCACTCCTATGTTGTTTTAAATAGAGCTTTTGGTCCAAACTGTGGTTCTGGAGGGAGGTGGTGGATGACATTCCCCTGAAACCCGACAACTTCAGGATCCTCCACCCGGAGATTATTCACAAGACAGGACAAGTTCTACAAAAATATGCTCTGAAACAGGGGAACGTGAGTTGTAACGTAACATGCATGTCCTACATTGAATTCTCTTTTGACAAGTTGTGACACATTCTGCTCGTGCTTTGTTGTATTCTTTTATACAATACTACATTCAAACAGAAAAAAAGGAATCCAAGAACAATGGCACGTCTGAGTATAGCCTAACTTGTCCTGAATTACACATGCCAGGCTGAAACATGTAGTGACTTTGCTATAAGCCTAGGAATTAAGGTAGCGAAAGATGAGCACACACAACTTTCAGGTCAAGAGGCTTACAAGCTCCCTATGTTGAATATTTTTATAGAACAAAATACTGCTGAGTAGTTGATGCTTATACTGGTTGAAGAAACAGATCCCAGAGCATTTTCTCTCCTTATGTAGATGGTGCCAACATTAGGTGCAAGTGCGGTTGTGATGGCTTTTCAGCTGTGTGACCAGGTGAGCCTAGCAGGGTTTGGGTATGATATGCAGCACCCAGAGGCCAGGCTTCACTACTATGAGACCATACGCATGGGAGCTATGAAATCTCAAGTAAGTTTAGATTGATTACCGTACAATGGTACACATTTTAAATCTTAATTAGAGTCATGTTTTGACTTCAATGATTTGTGGCTTATTTTATTTTCATCGTCCAGGTGGTGCATGACGTCAGCGCTGAGAAACTCTTTCTGAGGGACCTGGTGACCGCAGGAGCTGTGACTGACCTCACAGGAGCTCTGTGAATCACCAGTGCAGGGACTGATAATATACTCTACACACACTCCTCCCTCTCACCATGATCCCGTATGGGGTCCTCCATAACTGTGCCCCACTGGAGGAATCCTACACAGTGTGGACTGACCTTTCAAATGCCCACAGTCTCCAGGGCTGACTGATGAGTGAGCAAATGAAACTGAAATGAAAGGTTAGACATGACAGTCATGATTGTAGAGACTTAAGCATATCTCATGTGAATTCAATTATTACATCAGCTAGTATACAAGGATAGTAATCATCACATGGATGAATAAACGTACCATCACATGTAGGAATGTGGTTTTGTAAAATGAACGCAATGGTCAACGGTTCAAACAGTGCTACTTCTATAATGTTTACAATGACTGAATAAACAAGTGAATGTGAAGACTTCTGAAATTTATTGTCTTTAAAAAATAACATATATATGAAAAGTTACAAGTGACGACACTAGCAGCAGTAATGGCAAAACAGTATGTGTTCATAAAAATCAATCAGCTGCAAATTTCTAAAAAGAAAAAAAACATATACCACATAACCATATAGTCTTACTAATAAATAGGAAACCGGTCACAAATGAGTGTTCAAAAATATAAATTACAATCTGCAAAAATTTAGGAGTGACTGTCAATAAAAGCTAAGCGCTTCTAATAAATAACTTAAGGTCAATTTAGAATTCATCTTCTTATACACATTGTACATTATGGGAGCATGAAACACTGGCATATTGGACGGTATATATCCATAGAATGCAAGAAAATGTTTTTTTGTCTCCCCCCGGTTCTTGGCAATACAACAAATGTATGTGTACGTTGGTGACTGTGACTCAGTTCAAGTGTGTGGGTGCGTCTACAGCAGAGGATTGCGTGAAGGCTCCCACAGTTTGCTTGCCAGCTGCCTGCAGTGCTGGAGGATGGTCTCAGTGGGGATGACCCCAAGGTGAACTGTCAGCAGCTCGTAGCACTTCACCACCTCACCCTGGTGGTTCTTACTGTAGTACCGTAGCAGCTTCCTGCTGGACACAATACTTTCTATAGTCAGCAGCACTCTCTTCTGGATTAATCACATCTATATTCATCATGCACAGTTGTTTACCTGTAGTAGTCCCAGGCAAGCATCCCAATAGGGGCAGAGTCATCAGGTAGGATGGGTATGTCCCCTGCCTCTAACTTATAGCCCTGATTGATTGAGATATATTCAATATATGATACTTTCAAAATATTCCAGGGTGCCAAATAGTTCTCTTTTTAATGTTGGATTGTAAAACATGACATGCCAGTAACTTACCGTTTCATTTTCAAACCAGAGGAAATAGCAGAAGTAGAAATCTCCATCGCGCAATGTGACAGTGGAGTAACCTTTCTGGAGATAGCGTCGTGTTGTGCTGACCAGGCTCCACACCTTCAGTACACATTAGTAAAGAGGAATTAGACAAGACAACTATGAGCAAACTGTTGATGAAGTGCACATTTTGACCAAATAGTTCAACATCTTTGTATTATATTATATTATATTATATTATATTATATTATATTATATTATATTAGTGTATTAGCTTTAGCTTTGTTGCAGAGATCTCTCTGTTATCTGTACAGTAAATATGAAGCTAGAGACAATTGGATAAGATTAACACAAAGGCAAAAGAACAATAAAAAGAAAGCAGCAAGCAACTAAAATGAAACCTAAATGACTTGATAAGACGAACAATTTCTGGTGTGCTCTTAATTTTAAGATGTGCACTTCGAATATGCTTGACCTTGCTTTTGATGAAATGAGCCACTGGTCCCTTCCCCAGCTCAGACGTGGTGCGTTCTGTGATGTTGAGCGACGGTGCAATCATTTGGCCGGTGGACCGGTCCACGCAGATAAAATGGATGAGGCCTGGGAAATCCTCCAGGTATGTGAGATATATTGGGTCAAGGTCAATGCACTCAGGATTCAGGAACAGTTTTTATATTTCAAAATGTTTTCTATGCATATGAATGTTGTTAAGACCAGAAAATAAGCATGCACTCCCAGAAATATTAGATATTTAGTTCTGGGCAAAGCGCACAGAGATCACACTCAACATGGCATCACAGTGAGTAGGATTATTTTGCTGATAGGATATGACACCATGGTGTTATTCCTCTTGCTTTTCACCAACAGAAAGTCCTTCCAGTCCATCAGTTTCTCTCTGGGATAGACAGAGGGTGACAGGAAAGGGATAAACAGAATGAAAAAGATGAAGAAAGAAAGGAGATACAGACATTAACAACAAAAGATGTCGTTGTGGACTGTCCTAATTGAAAAATAGCAAAATGATGTTCAGCTGACTGATACGCACTGCACCATGGTCTGGGCTCGTTCCTGCAGACCGGGGGAGAGATGTCGAGGAATATCGGCTAGTCCACAGTCAATAAGAAAACACTGTCGGTATATTCCACACAGCTGGGTCTTCATATTCTTACACCATGGGATGAGACTAAAACAAAAACAGAATGTGATCACTCAAAGGAGGATCCCAACGGCTTTGCTCAGACGCATTTTGACCAGCAGAGGGCTGCAGCGGACTTACTCTTTGCTGAACCCAGGTCCCCCTCTGGCAAAGGCTCGGCTCTTGAATTCTGTCCAGACATTTTGTAGCTGTGCAGACTGGACAGAAGACAAAAGGAAGAAAAGCAGATTGTATTTAAGCTGAAAATAAAAAAGTGAACATATTTTCATACATACAATTTTTCATACTTATTTTTATAATATGTAAGGACCTATGAACTGTTTCATGGTTTGTGAATGATACTGTAATAACAAGCAAGGATGGACGGAAGGTTGATAGTTCAGAAAAAAAAAATTAGTCTTAGCTGTTGTGTTTTCAGCTTAAAATGATGTGTCCTGAGCACAAAATGTTGGTATACAAAATATACAAATACACATACCTGTATCTCACTAGGCCCCAGGGCTTTAATGAACTTATCCAATTTGCTGCGGACGTCATGTATAGTTGGCTGGCCTCTAGTAGCAGCAGAACCTTCTTGGCCTTCACTTAAACGCTTCTCCAGCTTGGCAAAGGCCTCCAAAAACCTATACACTGACATGGCCACTGCAATGGTGGGAATCTAACAGAGATAAATATATATGTGTAAGTGGTTCAACAGGAAAGCAAAGATGTGTTTGGGTATTGTGAACTCTGTATAAAATTGTAGTTAGTCCAGATAAATGTGTCACAAGTGTGCCCCCAACTGGCCATTATATGTTAAGACCGAGAGAAACGGTGTGTTTGTGTGTTTACGCAAAATGAGGAAGTGCATGTATGGATGTGTGCTGATATTCACAAACCTTAGTTAGCAGCACTAGTGTCATGCCAGGCCACAGTGGCAGACAGTACATGGAGTGAGGCATCATGGGATACAGCCCCTCTTTGAGCGAGACCTCTAAAAAGACCCTGCGAGGGGTTGAAGGGTCAGGTGGAGGAACTTCCAGAGTCTGCAAGCTGTCCTCTGCCATCTGAAGACATAATTTTATCCAATTGTCTCATTCCAACCAAAGCAATTGGTTTATTCAGCTTAGAATATTACAAATCAGAATGAACTATGAGGAAGAGACACTTAAATATATTCTCACCTGGATGTCGGGGTCCACAAACTCAAATACAGGAGTACTTCCTCTCACCGGCTTGTCTGTGCACACGCAAAAATACAAAATGCTGTTGTTGTTTATAAACTGAAAGATTGTAATTGTCAAACAGGACATTTTTGTCCCTTCTGCCGTGAACAAACTGACTCGTTAACACAGTCAAATATCCAGACTAGACTATGTGTATGGGCTGGGATTCAGGCAGAGTCATGAATATACAGTATATAGGTAAAGGTACTTTATTTGTCACATACACATAAAATGTAGTGAAATTAAAACCTCTGCATTTAACGCATTTAACATATTTTTGATGGTGGGGGAAACCAGAGCAGCAGAAGGAAACCCACACAGACACAGAAAGGACATGCAAACTTCACACAGAAAGGCTGGGACGACCTGTACCATGTACTGCTTAGCTCAGTAGGTTTCTGTGTGGAATACAATGCCTATAAAAAGAATTCACCCACTTGAACTAAGAACGACCCCCAGCATACAGCAAAAGCTACACAGAAATGTTCAAAGACAACAAGGTGAATGTTCTGGAGTGGCAACGTCAAAGCCCAGATCTCAATCCAATCGAGAATTTGTGTCTGGACTTGAAAAGAGCTGTTCATCCTGACAGAGCTTGACCTGTTTTTCAATGCAGAATGGAGAAAAATTGCAGTGTCCAGATGTGCCAGCCTGATTAAAACATATCCTCACAGACTCAGTGCTGTAATTGCAGCCAAAGGTGCATCTACTAAATACTGACCTGAAGGTGGTGAATATTTATGCAATCATTTTCTTTACCTCATATATTTATTAATTAATTTACATTAGTTTGTAAAAGTGCGTTTTCACTTTGATATTACAGAGGGTTTTTTTTCAAATTCTTGTCAAAAAAGCCAAATTATAGTGACCATGATTTCATGAAGGAAACAAAAGGGTGAAACATACAAGCGGGGATGTCTACTGCATTGTATGTACTGGATGTGAAAACAAAGCTCACTATTGGACAATAAAGACTATCAATCTACACTAGTTTCAATAAGAAGGACATATAAATAGAAATAACTGATTAATAAGAACCTACCTGAACTGTTTGATTCTCTGTCTGTAGGGGAGGGCTCCGGGGTGTAAAAACTTTCAGGACCAGAACCGGATGTATTCTCAACATCCTTCACAGAAACAGACAATAATCAATCAAAAAATAAGGTGGCCAACATTGTGCTGTGTGAGCATCTGTCAGCATTTTCTACCTCAGGACCTGGGTCGTCCAGGTCTACGTTGCTAGGATACATGTTCTGCGCCATGATGATGAGGGCCAGGAGGTCTGAGGTGGCAAGTGTGCTCGCATTGCGGCTAGAATGAGCGGAGGAGCAAAGGGACGGCATACTTCATGAAAAAATCTTCAATTAATTCAAATAAAGCCTCTTCACTGACGTAGATATTATAAACAAGATACAGTGAAAATTACTGAATAAATGTGACAGATATAGCTGTACCTGGAGTAGAAGGCTAGCAGTTTTGTGTGAACTAGTATGAAGGCATGCAGCACCTCCTCTCCTGCTCTCTCTACGCTGCTGTTGAGCTGCTGAACTAAACGGCGCTCCAGGAACTCAATGCACTGCTCACACAGTGTAGGGTGGATCAGCCTTTCCACTGCCTGACAAGAGGGAGGAGAAGACAGGAGAGCATGTGGGTGACCATTTTAACCATCGGTTCCATCCTAGCGTGAGCACTGATATAGTTAGCGCTTAAAAATGCACACACTGTCTTCTCAAACGTTGTTGACATTGAATTGGCCAGCTTCTATAATAAGAAAACGGACAGACGGATAGCAGGCAAGGTAAGTTGTTTTTAGGGTTATGATTCATTAATATAACCTAAAAAGTACTTTGACTGGACACAGCCATTTTGATATTAAAGCCTTAAATGAGGGATTCAACCAACAAAAAGTATAGGGAGCACACAAAATAATATAAACATAAAATTAAAGCAACAGTAAGAAAACGTTGTCTTTCAAGCCATTGCTGCCATCTAGTGGTTAGAAATGTTACATTCTAAATCAGATTTATCAAGGCGTCAAAAGTCTGCACAAACTTTTGTTGCTAAGACAAAGCAACGCACTGCACCTCCACTAAGAAGCTCTGGTCGTTCTCTCTGAGGTGGCTGTAGGTCTCCAGCAGGCTCTGCAGATGCTTCCACAGCCTCGCTCTTTGCTCCGTGTCCTGAGGTCGCAGCCTGGCAACAAACAGCACAGTTCACCTATGAGCCACACGCAGCGTTAAAACCCGTCTGTCCCATCAAGAAGGAACACAAAAAAATGTCTTACTCTTTTCTGAGGAGGGCACTGCTGAGGGTGACCATGCCAAATAGGACCTCAATCATCTTCTTCATCACATAGATCTTCCTCCTCAGGTCATCCTCTTCCTCCTCACCATCTCCATTCACAGCGATGTAGAGACACTCATCGAACTGAGGAGGACACAACAGGCACATGAATAAAATGTAAATTCAAGTGAAGATGGTTGTATTAAACTGTTCTCTGAGGAATGTATGTTTGCACGAGAAAGACCTAAAAGGCCGTTGACACTGAATGAGCTTGAAACAAGTGTTTGGACTTGATCATTGTGTCATGCGGTGCAGGAGCACAAAGCCTCGTTTGATTCCTTAACAAGACTCACATGACAAACATAACGCATTTAGGTCAGAGCGCTGTTGCTGTTGGCAAGGCGAAGTTCAAGAATGCAGGAATCCGCTTCATACATGAAGGCATTTCAGAACAAGGCATAAGAACTATATCACATGCTTTTTTATTTTTAAAAAGTGCAGAGAAGTCATGAAGAGAGTTAATCCGGGGGATTTGTGCGGCTTTTACTTTGGAAGGCAGGCGCTACCTGGTGTAGAACGTAGATATGATTGTTCTCTGTGGTGAAGGAGGTGTAGCTGTCACCCAGCCTGTACACCATGGTGCTGCAGGAGATAATGATGGGTGCAAACAGGGTGCTGATGCTGTCCTCGAAGGCTGGAAGCTGAACATTAAAACAAAGAAATAAAAGAGTAAATTAAGTCATTCCGGCAACAGAAATGCTGTCAGATTTCATCCTCCTTACCCCCTGGCCCTCCTCTTGAGAAGCCCCATACTGCTCCTGGATACTCTGCTGAAATTCTGGGTCAGTCCAGTGGAAGAGGACCTCTGCGCTCTCACTGGCGATCAGCAAGCACTTCATCTGGACCACAGACACACTCCTGCCCTGCTTCACTGCGCTGTCCTATTTACTCCAACTACTCCCCATGCATCATGCTAGACAGAAAAAGGTTCAAAGTACTGAGGCAAAATACATAAAACAGAGGCTGGGGAGGGATTTTGTAAAGCATAAATGTCTGTGTGTTGGCACATGTCCAAAAGGAAGTTAAAATCTTGAATGTGAGGGCAGAAAGGAACTATAGCTCTATCCGATGAAATGCTGAAATAGAACTCAGTATTCAAATAACCCCAGAATTAAAAACATTAGTTAATGTTCCAGCATTTCCAGAGAAAGCCTGAGAAGTGTGTGTATGTATAAATAATTCTACTATGCATTACAGACAAACACTAATTACATATTTAACATTTTGATCTAAAAAAAAATCAGAGATAATCTAAAAATTATAATTTACCACGACATGCAGTCCAAAGGAATCAATCTGATCATCGATATATTTCACAGCCAGGACATTTTTGAATTGAATATTTTACCACAGATTTTTCTTTGAACAAAGATGGTTGTCCATGGATAGCTGTCAAAGTAATCCCAGTTATACCAACATCATTTTAATATATTGAAATTTAGCCATGAGCTCATTGACTGGAATGCTATTTGTACACAGGCCTAGTTATGAACACATTAGCCTCTGGAGAAACTGAAAGCAAGGGAGAACTTTTTTCCCCACACTCCACTGCCGTTTGACCTAAAATAGTATCTAAACAGTATCTAAGAGCTGATACACCATCAGTCAAAGCAGTAATAAGAGTCAACTGTAGTCGCATTTTTTTTTTTTGCAATTTCATCTTTAGAGATATTGTACTCAAAATGATATTTTGGTTTATAAGTGTGGTAAAAGCAAAGCAGGTACTATTTAGTACTGGTCATCTTCATTACCCAGTGAGATCAGTATAGCCTGTTGATAAAGTGCTTTCATTGTAAGCATACTGTATTGATTATACTAAATTAAAAATATTTTAAATTAGTTTTAATCTTATCGTGTCTAAATAGAGGATTAGACTTAGTCCCTTGCACTTCTTTACAACAACTCTTTGACTTCATTTACATCAAGGAAAGGCCCATGTCCAAAAGCCGTTTTAAAGAAAATACAAATGTGAAATTTTTATAGTCTACTTCCACCACCCAATGTGATAGCAGGACTTCCTTAACATTGCTAACCATCATCAAAGCCGTGCACAAAGCCTGCTGGTCATGCAATTTGGCCGTGTTAATGTGCTGTGACACAGCATGTGGTGAAATTCTCTTGTAATGAACCCAGTGCTGATCATCTGATATCAGCTGTTTCCTGTATCAACAGTGCATTCACACAGAAAGCTCCACACAGGTACAGAGATATGTAACCATTTGAGCCGGTATGTGGGTCACAGCTGATCCCAAAGCTCAACAACTGAAAGTTTATGTTTCACCTGGGGCCTTTCCAATCCGTGAATCACATTCCGTGTTTTGCCTACAGCCGTAAGTTATTTCCCCATTCCAAACTTCTTCATTGCACACTGACAGACACCCAGTTACAGTTCACGCCACAACAACTCACTGTGTGTTTTTTGCGCCGGTTGATCCCAACATCTCAAGTGTCTCTGTTGTCCCCAAACTTTAACTCTCTTCAGTGATTCTTGCCGCTTGTGGACGTTGTTATCGCTGTAGCTGCTGCTGTCTCAACCACCACCCAACCTGCTTCCTTCCTCGCGACGACGCCGAGGAGTCATGTGACATGGGCGGGGTATTGCAGGAAGTGTGCGCTTATTGCGCTGATCTTACTACAGATAAGGAGCAGTCCAAGACCGCTCCTGAACGAGTGTTTGTTTGTAACTGGCTGTTTTCTTCAATGGGCTGGGAGAAGAAGCCTCGGGGAGCCTGGTGGTCAGCTGGGTTGTAGAAAGTCATGTGGACATGGGACACATGACTGAGAGGCTGTGCTGCAGTGTGGTATAAGTGAAATAAAGCTTAGTTTGCCATGTCATGCAAACCTTTAAGAAAATAGGGCGAATAAAGAAATCCTTAAAATGTGTCTGAAATCTGAGCAAAATCTTACAACACTACCACTGATACATTTTCTTTTGCATTTATTATTATACATACAGACAACCAAGAACTATATGAAGATCACAATAATAGAGATTGAGGGCTATCAGCTGGATACTTACTGGATATGGTCTACATACAGAGTAGGCTACATGGACATACACATAATATCAAACACAAATCTGATCAATAAGGAGAAGTTATGAACTAATTTATTTGCTTAGAGCTTAGAGTGCTTGGCCAGCATTAAAAAGTCCCATCTCACAAATGTCTTCTATTTTTTATTCAATTAAGTAAATCAAGTTATATTCTAAAACATTCTAAAACATTAAATAAATGTATAAATATTTAACATATTATTAAATATTATTGTATTTAATATGATCAAAAGTTAGTATTATAGTAGTGCTCGACCGAGGGGTTTTTCAGTCTCCGATGCTGATATAATATCTATCAAAACAAAGATAGTCATGTATTATTTCATTATTCCATGCAGAGTACAATCTAATATACATGGTTGTCTTTACCAGTACCATGTTGTTTTAGATGGAATTATTATTCATTAATGAAATACATTGGGTTATGCTGTAGTATTTCAGAACGTGTTGAGTGGTGAGAGTGGTGTACAGTTTGTCAGAAGTGATGTCATTCAGCTGCGTTATTCTTTACAGTATAACACTATATATTTAATGCTAGCCAGGAAAGGTTTTACAGCTGCTGTCATTTCGAATGATGACACCATGTAGACAAAAGTAGTGGGACACCCCTGTGTCTGTACTTTTGGGAGGGGCTGTTTTTGCATGTGGTCTTTCTTAAAGAAAATCCTAAAGCTACAGCATACAATTTTAGACAGTAGTTCTTCCAACAGTTTGTGTTTAGCCTTTTCCTCTTTCAATGTGACAATTCCCCCATACACAAAGCCAGCGCCATAAAGAAATTTTCGCAGTTTGGTGTGGAGGAACTTGACAGGCCAGCACAGAGGCCTGACCTCATATCCAACACCTTTGGGATAAATGAGAACAGAGATTGCGAGCCAGGCCCTCTCGTCCAACATCAGTGTCTGACCTCCCAGATGCTCTTTTGGATGAATGGGAAACTGTTCCCACTGACAAACTCCAAAATCCTATAGAAAGCCTTCCCTGAGGAGCAGAAGCTGTTATAGCTGCAAAGGAGGGACTAACTTCATATTAATACCTATGTATTTAGAATAGGATGCCATTAAGGTAATGAGTAGGTGTCCCATTACTTTTGTCTAAAGGGTATATCAGCCTTGTGAGTGCAGCTATCGGCCAATGCTGATTATCTCAAAATGCCAAATATCAGCCCGATAAATCGGCCGACCATATATGCAGCATATAAACAAACACACACACACCAAAACACCAGGCTGTTTCCCAGAGACTGTTTTGATTGCTACAACAAACCTGTGTTGTATCATAATATTCAGCGCAGATTGTATGCTTGTCTTCTAAGCGGGGCAAAGAACCCGATAGTAACGTAAATATTTATATTTTATTAACCTTGCTTGGGTCAAAGTGGTCCAAAATGCCAAGAGTTCTAAGTTGTGGGCCAAAGTCTAATCTAGTCCATCAGTTTTCTGGGGATCCAGCATTCATGGAAATCTTATTTAAGCTGACTCCTGTATATACAGCGTAAACATCATGAAATCCTCAGTGTATGCTAACAGGGCGAGGGGGCCTTGCATGTCTCAAAATGGATCACTGAGTATAAACAGTGTTAGGCAGGCCTGGGTAACAGTTACCTCCAC
This sequence comes from Lepomis macrochirus, assembly GCA_024633595.2. NCBI lineage: Eukaryota > Metazoa > Chordata > Actinopteri > Centrarchiformes > Centrarchidae > Lepomis > Lepomis macrochirus. The sequence continues at coordinate 19,161,818 of JALXJV020000020.1, read as the reverse complement.
TGAGGAGGCACTGTCACGCAGAAGTGGCCAGACACGGTGCAGTCCTCCTAAATCACAACACAATTAAATTTTGTACAAGGAAGTGACGCTCAGTGGTTGTTATCACAAGGTACAGGTTTATATGAACCAGCGTTTGCCAAACAAAACCATTGCCATGGACTGGTTTGATAAGATCCCGGTCTGAATGTCAGGAAGTTCGCTAAGGCCTCTTTGATCGTTATCACTTTGGTCAGTTATTGTTCATTCTTCACTTACAGGTCAAGGGTGCTCAATTTACACAGCAAACATACTTTAAATTTTATGTTGATCCAGTTTCAGACTAGAAGTTATTTAGATTATGTCTCACCCTGGCATACAGTTTTTGATGCATGTATCAAACAAAACTTGTCTTAGAACATTTTACTGACAACCAATTTCAAGCTATTTTCTTGACAAAGTTAATATCTTTCTCTCACTGTGTATTTTACAAGTTTGTATGTGCTTTGCAAATAAAGCATGTCTGCATATTCATCTAAATGTGCATATACAGTATTTATGGCCCTCAGTATAATGAATAATAGTTTTTTTCTTCCTGAGGCCCCTGATTAAATGGTCCAGGTGTTAACAAGTCTGGTTTTATTCTTACACGTCAACAATGTTAGCCTGTTTGAAATCAACCACATGTGAAATAGGACTGTTCCTGAAGTTCATTTCTGAGACCAAATATTTCTGCTACTTACATGAAAGCTAGAGCCCATTTCCCATGAATGGAAGTTAAAACAAAAATATAATTAAAGGTACATGCTTTGGATCACGGATCTTGAAGGACCGCCAGTGTTAATGACTTACTGTCATGAAACTTCAATACAGTTCAAGCCAGTCTTGCGTTCTATAGAAATCAGTTCAGTGCAATTTTCTGTCTGAACAGACAAGCATTTTAATCCAAGGGCCCACAAGATCAACTGTAGCCCTTCATCTCCCTTCTACATGATTCTACCACTCAGATCCCAGTTGTCTATTCATCAGTAGACACAGAGCCAGATCTGGCCCAGGTTTAGTCTGTCTGGGCCAAAGCTAAGATCTGGAGGTTTTAGCCCATCCTGGCTTCATGTTTCCCATCAGCAGCTGCCTCATGCAGTGACAAGACAGCACTCTTCCCACTACAAAGACTTGCTCCAGCTGCTTTCACATCTGGGGCCACAGAGTGTAACAGTATGTGTTTGTAAGAGTGAGTGAGTGAGTCCACCACCAGCAGGACCTTTAATACTCCGGTACCTTTGTTTAAGGATTCTGCTAGAATTATTGATAGGTTCTTATTCTTCATGGGTATTTCTCCTTTTCTTTGTGCTCCCGAGCAAGTGAGCTGGAATGCATTCCCTGCTTTAGTGCAGATTTCTCTGAATGTACAGAACAAATACGACTTCTTAGGTATTTGTAGGTGTTTATTATCAATGTAAACTTTTCTTTACAAAAAATAATATATAGGCACACTTTACATATTAAAATAATGCTCTCCAAAAGAAATATAAACACCTCTACATTAACTATGAACACATTCAGAGGACAAATTATATCTTTATATTTAATATATTCAGACACTGAACCTGCTCCTGTTTATCTTCCACCAAGTAAGAGTCTAGAAATGAAATGAAATCTTTGTTCTTGTGCATGTCAATTCAGAGCACATAAACAACATTTTTTACTCAATCTGTTGGTTTTAGTCTAGAGAATAACAAACCCCTCTTTAAATAAGATGCTTAAAATATTATGAAATAAAACAAAAATAAATGCAGATGTGAAACATGGGTTATGAACCATAAACCATCTTAAGATAAGCCCTTTTCTTGCAAATCGTCACATTGATGTTTGATTTTAACACAATCACTCCTTCACCCTGTTAGTCAATGAATACATTCTTAAAATTATTTTAGATTTTTCTTTAGAGTTGGAGCATTAGTGCCACTAACATAACTGAGTCTTTTATAATAGAAATATAAAAACAAAGCAAAGTATTTAATTATATAAATTAGGTGTGTAAGTAAACTTACCAAGCTTAAATCACTTATTTTCATCACTCTCACTCTTTATGTACAATACATCATCTAATAACATGACAGTAAATTTGTACAAAATTATGTAAAATATATAATGTAAATTTAGTACAAAAAAACCCTAGCAGCAAAAGATTATAAAATGTGAGATCACACTAAAGATAGTGAGATAGGTTTAAATACACCTGAACTGAACTGGTAATTTATAGTGGATTCAGGCAATGTGAGGACAAATGTTATGGATGGGTTCACATTGTTCTTTCAACATGTCACCAGCAAGACATCCTGGCTATCGTACTCTGCAGTCAAAGTGATTAAAACCTGCAGCGGAAAAGTAATGATACACAAAACATACAAAAACAGTAGGGGTGTGACGGGATCATGCGGTATTAAAACGTGATATTTCTCATCGAGGTAAAAATACGGAGTGTGAAGGTGACATTACCATAGAAGATTTCGATTTAAATCGTTTGTTTGGCAGCATTTTGGGTATCCGGTGGAAACAATAAACAGCCACAGAGTGACAGACAAGGCACCAACAACATTTCAAAATACACCTGCACCTTTTTGCATTTTGTGATTTTCAGTGAAATAAAAGACATTTTTTCTAGTGATATCGTTCATCATTGAAGATTTTGTTAAAATAAGCATTAAAATGTCTCATCTCATCTCATCTCATCCTTGTGAACCCAATATCATATATTGTCTCATCTCATGAGCTAAGTGTATCGTCACACCCCTAAAATAACAGCCTTTAGAAGAAACAGATTTTCTCTTTAATCTACTTGATATGGCAAGGGAAGAAATGTATCCTTTCATCAAAGGCACATCAAACAGACTGGACAGACACATCAGTAGCTTTATCAATAAAACACACACACATACACACAGAGCACTTGTTTAGTCCAGGCATGAGCACGCACACACACACACACACACACACACACACAACACACACACACACACACACTGTAGCATTTTCTCCGTGTGGAAATGCTGCCTGTTGAGAGTTTTCTCTCATACCTTTTTGTCTGAGAGTGAAGGATTCGGGGGAAAAAAAGACAGAAAAAAGCCTCTCCTGGCAGAGGTGCAGATAAAAAACCCTTGGTTTGACAATCCAAAAGAAGAAAATATAGCTTAAATAAAAGTCAAAGAATGGACTTTTTGTAACTACAAAACTTCATAAAAAGGCATAAAACAATCACTGTCCATACAAGTCTTCTAGCATATGAGGAATTGCTGGTGAAAGGAAATGAAAAGTGTTCAGTGCAGCCCTTTTTATGCGTGTTGGGCAAGTCTTCTTTCTTGGACCAGAGAAAAGAACAAGGAAAAGGCATAATTTCGTAGAGAGGTTTAAAGTTTACCATTGAAATAATGGTTTTAAAGAGGCTGTTGCTAAACCATGTGATTGTTTTGTGTTCAAACCAAGTGTCCTTAAGTTTCCATGAGCAAAAATCCTAACAAAGTGGTTGACTTGTGTTTTCCCAGAAAGGTGAAAAAATGAAGAGTCACACTTTTTTTAAGCTTTGGGTGAAACTGGAGGGGGGTTGGTGGTTTGACGGCCTTCTGAGCATCACACTGGTATCTCAGGGATGAAGGATCAATGTTATCTTCGGCAGGCGTATGCATTAATGTTTTTGATGACATAAAAGCCTATGGTCATGGGGGGCATGGCTATAGTCCGTCCAGCCCTCAATGTCTTAGGCTTCAACTCCGGGAATGTCTCGTTGTCCACCATGAGCAGCTTCTCCCCGTTCAGCTGGACATGTCTGCAAAGAGAAGAAAACAGGACATACAGACTGAATTAGCTCTGACACACTTGACAGCCCCCCTTCTGACACATAAACCTGGTAGTTGTAATAAAATATGTGAAATTAAGATAAAGCAGATAGGTTGTTGATAAGTTTTTTTTTTACCTCATCAACAAAAGATATGCAAGTCTGGATCATTCCATGCACTTTCTGCCTTTAAGGGTTATGATTCTGTCACTTGTACTCTTGGGGGTGCTGTTGTTACAATATTGCAATTTCACAACTACAGTTTTATCTACACTTTGGAGTTAACTTCACCGAAATAGTACATTTTAAAGACTTAAAGCAAAGTAAATAGGCTACTTCAGCAGTACTAGTTATAGAGCTACAAAAACTATTAAAACGAATTTGAATATTTTAAAGAAGGATTTCAAAGACAAATCATATCAAAATTATTTGGATATAATTTCATGTTCCAAAAATATACCTTTGTCTGAGACGCTATAATACTGTATATTCAACATTTCATAGTGTAAAAGTAAAATAAGTTGGCTTTTTGCAAACAACAAAAAAATTTCTTTTGTATTCTGGGGAGGGAGGATCATTTATAATGCAAACTAGATACACAGTAAGTGCAACTGAAAAATGCTGCTAACCTAAAACTGGTAAATGCTCACATGCAGCTTTGCCGTGGTACAAGAAGCAAATGTTTCACCTTCCTGTACGTACGCACAGCGAAAACAATGAGCTGCTTCATGTCTGCTTTTTGTAAAGGCTATTAATAGCTCTATTTATTTCATTTCTGACATAACATCAACAATATTTGGTAATAGTTTTGGCTTAACAAAATATTTCAAACAATATGAAACATTATTGTATAGTAGCTACAACACGTCACAGATTATGGGCTGAACATGAGAAACATGAGAAACATGAGAATAGTAATCGCAGGAAGATTGTACAATAATTATAAATAATATTTAATAACATAAAATAACAATATTTAAAAAACACAGGAATATATTATGAAACAGTAAGCTTCAGTGTGACTTTCACATTTTTTAAATCTAAAAATCCCTAGTTCATCTTTATCTATACAATACATTATTTAAGTATATTAACAGTAAATCAGTTATTGTGATAGGCAATATAATAACTCATGTTCTAAAGAGAAATTTCCTCCTCATACTGTATTTGTAGTTTGTGGCACCTTTAACACACAACGTTTCAACTTTAAATCGATGCTGTTATTAGTAACCATTTTTTATTGTCATAAAGTTGTTATAGAGTATTGTTGTAAAGTTCACAAAAATACAGGGATTAGGTACTGTGGTTTGAAAATGTTTAGGCAAACCTCAAATTCAAATATAATAGCAAATTAAATTATGAGCAATAAGTAGAAGTTATGAATCAAACGAGCATTGAACTCAATACTTGGCCAGTGTTAAAAAGTCCCAGACAGTCTCAGACAAATTTATAGACATCTGGTGTTGCTGAATTCTTCATTAAAGTCTCTCTGCGCTGCTGGTGGTAAAGGAAAGCACTTAAGGCCCATCGTTAGGTTGTTCTCCTATTAAGTGCCTTGCAATCCTGTTCTAACACCTAAAACATCCTCTGTCATTATGCTGTTATTGAAGGATCATGCCTGAGCCTCAATTAAGGCATATGTAGGTATCGTATAGCACAAAAGACGACACACACACACACACACACACACACACACACACACTCACACAGTCCTGAGTCATTAGGCTGTTATTCCAGGATTTCAGGCTTAAAGTCTGAGTCACAATAACAGGCTGTGGGCTAAAAGGAGAGAGGAAGAGACTGAGAGCACAAAGCTTTAATTTTAAGAGACATTTTAAGGCAATATGAATTATATTACCTTATTACATAGAGTGTAACATACAACTGTGTTATAATATAATTGTTAGTAGAACAGAATTTAGAGTTAAAATGGCATTACTATGAAAGAACATGAAAAGTCATAAAACATCTGTTGTAGGCCATAAAAAAGAACGAGACAGAGGCACAAACACACTGCAACTCTGGGCTCAGTCATTGTTCCCATTTAAAAGTTTTAGCTAATCATAATTACTTTTTAAGACCAGCTTCAACCAAGGTTTTCATCATTAGAGGAAAAATCTTTGAAAAAGTGTCATGTTTGGGAGTGAAAGGCTTGTACAGCTGTTTTGGTAAACTGGATCTCTCACCAGTGAATTTGTCTTGTTAATCTGCATAAAGAAATGGAACAGGATACTCTATAAGAACACCACATTGTTGTTTAGATAGAAAACAATCATTCAATGCCCCCTGTGCATGCATATATGTGCATGTGTATGAGCTAGAGAGACAGAGGGAGAGATACTAACTTGGCTCTGAGTCCGTCAGTGCCGTAGGGTTGCAGCAGGTACTGATGGACAGTATTGTTCCGTAACGTCCCCGCCAACTTGATTTTCTTTCGTGACCGATGCAGGTTGATGATGTAGATTGTTATGGACCCCCTCACATAGTTATGACTGGTACCGTAAAGAAAATGTTGAACAACATTACATTCATTTCCCTGTACATTAAGAAAGGACAATCATGACACAACAAGCAAAAAAAGGCTCTTCTCCACATCTGTTAATAGGGATTCGTTATATATTACATTGCCATGTAGAGTACAATTCTCTATAATTAAAGATGACTACAAAGAGAAGAAAGTCTGTGATACTGTATTTTAATCACATATAGGAGAAGGATCAAACCACAACTCCTTGATCTAATCTGGATCAAAAGGCTTGCAGAAAAATCATAAAATAAGATAAAGCCTGCTCAACAATGGAATTCCATTGCTGAGCAGGCGACTTATGCAGCAAGCAGTCCTCTATCATAGCATAAGACCTATCATCTATATTTAGTTGAACCATAATAAACCACATTTCATTTCCAAAGCCTTTATCATCCCTATAAAAGCTATCTGATGAAAAAGTTTTGCTTCTCTTGTACACTATCCAATATTAAAACCTGTCACTGTATGGTCCAGGGTCTGATGTAGGGTGTGAACACAACGGGCAACACTTCTTGAGTTACACAGACAACAATGTTTAAGTCCCTCTCCTGAGAGCAAAGCGCCGGGGACACAACTTGATAGGGATACTGGCCAGAGGTAAATAACTAAGCGAGACAGATAAGATAAACATGATAAAATTTAATAAGGGCCCAGATATGAGGACAAAGACAACACAGCTGTAGTGAATACCACATGTCGGCCTCGGTGTTCAGGGTCAGGGCTGTGCTTTAGCTGAACGGTTTGGTAGACATCTCTCTCAGTTACCACCCCCAAAATATCTTTGAAGATATCTTGTCTCGTTTTTGATTCGATGTTTATCTTTCTTCTTTTGAGCACAGGGTGAGCCATCTATTTCATTAACCCTGCAGGACATCCAATATTCATTATATTTACCAAGAGAAATATAGTAGTGTACTATTGATGGGAACGCTGTGTGTCTGACTCTTGTTTCTGAGAAACGTGGACCATGGCTCCGAATGATAAATCAGATGGTTAGATGGAGGGCGAGATAATGTTTTCTCAGGCCCTTTAGAAACTCTGAGGTTCTCAGAGATCCAAACCAGGAACATAAACATGTGTTGATGCCGTTTGATGTTGGAGCATTGCAGGAAAGTGAAAAAAAATGCCACGCAAACCACTAAAAGGGGTAAGATGGCAGTGAAAGTCAAATATCTAATATGCAAAGGCTTTTCAAACATCTGACCGCCTGAGCACATTTATAGTCTTTGCTGTCTTACACAGTATAGTGAAACCACCAAGACTTCGACATGTCGTCCACTTAAGGTCTGACTGCGTTTGGCAGAAATGTTGGCTTTGGATTCAAGAGGGATTGCTTTAGTGCTTCACTGTTTTATAATGAGTCCAGGGCTGATTGATATGTTGAGTGGTGCTGAGCGGCACCTCATGCCATCGACATCTATTTACTCCGAAATTCACCATACAGCATACGTACAATTGTTGAAAACTATTTCAAATATTTGAGTGCATGTCATCAAGCTGTTATGCAACTCCAGTCCATTTATCGACCATCTATCTGTGTAGCACTCCACTATTTTTCTAAGAGATGCTCCACCTGTAAACGAGCTCTGTCTAGAGTAAGGCAGTAAGTCTAGCTTGTGCTGACAGCCTCTGGCCTAGGTTAAATGATAACCTTGAACAGGTCCTGGTGGTACTCTTTATCTCATCCCGGCACAGACTGCCTTATTGTCCCTCCCCCTTCCCCTCGAATACCCCCCTCCAGCCAATCTGAGATGGGATAAAGGCCTCGCACACCTTTCAGCAGCTCTTTGACGGCAGGGAGGCAGAACCCACACATCTGATAAGTGATACCCGTTAAGTTTTATAGGCTCTGAGCTGTGAATGAGCGGGTGTCTGCTGTCTGCTTATTTATGGGATGCTATATGGGCCGGCAAGGGATTTTGTTCTTCCCCACCAGACATTGAGCCTTAGGTCGACACAGGGAGTAGAAAAAGTTAAAACCACAGTCTGTTTTCCATCTAAATCTTCAAGGACATTCCCAAAGTGTAGCTACACATCAATGAAGGGCTAAGAGGATGTGTGCTTTGTCATCTGTCAGTCTCAAATGAAAAAAAAGACAAGATCACAATATATAATGATAATATACACTCCTGCTGTGTTTATGTGCAGGTTACAAACTAATCCAAGGTGGTTCAGCTGTAGCACGTACTTGTAGTAGCTGGTACAGTGGGCGTAGATGCGTAGTTTGTCTCGTATGACTCGTCCAGGTTGTGGCTTCCTCTGCAGTCCAGCCACCCGCACAGCTAAAACCCTTGGACCAACGAGACGCTTGAAGACCAGAGAGAACCAGTAATCCTGTAAGGGCAACACCATTGCATTCAGACATACATTTGGCATCAATATTATGGTTACGGTTAATTGGATCATCACAATGCTCAAGACAGGATTTGCTGGGTTGTAAAGATACAATGTAAAAGCAGGCAGGTGTGGAAATGAAGTTTTAAAGACCTGATCTGACCCACAGGGAAAACTCTTTAAAAGCACTGCTAACCCGACAGTATTTAAAAGTAAAGGTAAATCTAACACAATGATTTTACAGAGACTCTTTATTACAGAAGAGTTGGATAATGGATTCCATTGAAAGGAAATATTGCTAAAATCTCCATTTTGTTTATTCAGCCATGAAATGTCCTGGTGATTGTAGAAACAGATTAAGTTTTTCAAACTGTGAGAATCAAGAACATGCCAGCAAAGCAGCTATTCTGTGACAGGGTGAGGAAAGTGATATATTCCACAAAATGGCAAGTCCAAATGTGTCAGCACTTTGACACTCAACATTAAGTTGGAGCTGATTGTCCTGTGTAACATGTCACATTGTATCTAACAACTGCTGACCCGTTTAGAATTGACAGCTCTTAAATATGACATTTTTAGAAAATATTATGCTCCATCATGAATTGCTGTTTTCTGTTATCATTGTTGAGTGGTCCACCATACTGTGTCTCACTCTATAGACTACACAGACTCAACACCTCTCCGAGAGACCCAGAACAACATGTGTTCCTCAGGAAGTTCCCATGCAATCCTGCATATGGCAACATTTAAGGGCTTCTTTTTTCCATGCAGGCTTTAACTTAATTTGCTGCCAAGGCATCGAAGAAGCAGAGCACAGTATGGAACTGTATAGTGTTGGCCACAGGCAAAGGAGTGTGTGGATGAATGTATAGCCAGAACTGTGATCAATGATTAATACACAGTGTATAAAACAAAGAACAGTTATGAGTCTGGAGATTTATTTGTGAAAGATGGCCGGAGCGATGCTATACTCTTGCTGTGTTTAAATTTGAAAAAAATGTACACATTGTAAACTACGGGTGTGAAAAAATCACAGACAAGACCAGGAATTGGCGGGACATGATACTGGATTTTTAGGGAAAATTTCAGTTGAGGTCCTAAATCAGTGGACTGACTGTCTGCCTGTTTTCCTGTCTAATAGCGTGTCTGTCTCCCTGTTTGTTCTGCCCCCAATTATGCTTTTCTGGATAGAATGACAGACAGGCAGAAAGACATCGTAATAACATTTAGACCAAGAAATAAAGAGAAAGACGGGCACAAATGTCTAGGACTCCAGAAAAGTGAAACCATACACCAGAGACCAATCAAACCTCAGCTGCACAGTTAAGGTAATAAGAAGACAATAACAATGAGAATAACAATTAACCTTTAGTGTTTAACTAAATAGGGCAAATGAGAATCAGACTGCCTGATTCCTTGTGCCTGTTAATCCACAAGAATCCAAAGATCAAAGTATGAGGTTGTACTTTTGCACTGCATCTAGCGGGAAGCGCAACATTTTAGTGTTTCTAATTAAACCAAGTACATGAAGAAGTTAACAATCTTCCGCTCTAATTGGGTTTCCCGTAAAACATGAAATAGATAACATTAAAAAAGAACAGAAAACATATCTAGGAAAGGGTAAAACTATGTACAATTATCCTATTGCCTCATCTCCTTGCTTTGTGTCTGAGAAATAAATATTTTTTGTGAGGGGTAGACAACTGTATTGATTCACCAGAAATAGTTTCTCTCTCAGAGCATTTGAAGGGCAATTATTTCAGACAGGAGCAATATGCCTTCGCCTACTGCCAGACACTAAGTACTACCATTTCTGCTTCTCAAAGAACGAATCTCAGACAAGAACAACCATCACTTTAGTTTAGGGGCTTACAACCCACCTCTGGAGGGAGACAACAGGCACGTGTAGAGTACAAACAAACAAAAGAACAAAAAAAGAAAGGACAGAAGAGCATGTAAGAAAAAGGGCCAGGATAAGTGCGGAAAAAGGTGAAGGGGTTGAGTCATTCAGTGGGCAGAAGGCTTGGACTAGATTCCACCAATGTGGGAGTCATCCTATAGGGGAAGAGGCCAAGTCATAAATTTCCAATGCAGAGGACAGGTTGGCCCTGCAGTGAATTCTCTCAGCAGGTAGGCCATTGCAGCCTTTAGACATCCAGCCATGTTAAAAGCATTGTGATCCTAGCGGGAGACCATCAGTCCCAGAAAAATAATGGAGACGAAGAGGGAAGAAAAATGAAGCCATCTCGATTGTTTAATATCTTTTGTTGAAGTAAGGCAGAGGAAAGTGCATGCCTGCCAGAGAGAACTAATGAGGGATTTTGTTGATTTCGATCCCAGTAACATTAAAACGGTATTTTGGGATTGCCAGTAGTCATTCTAGCAGCTTTTTCTGACCAAAGCAAGAATACAAGAATCTTGAATAATAACAAGTGTTTGATTAATGCCTTGATTCCAACATCTTTCCTCTTCATGGTAGAAACAATGATTTACTGTACACCTCCTTAATGAAAGCCTCTCACCCCTGCTCTGCCTCAGCTTAATATAAACCCTTTTTTATGAATTAATAAATCTTTTTTATGAACTTGGCTCATGGCAGCATTTTATCACTCCTTCATACTCCATCATTTCCCCCAAGTAAATGAGATCAGTTTACCACTAAGACAAGAATTAAGTCTCCCTTTTTTAACGAAATAAAATACCAAGGAATATCATTATCTCCTCAAAAGTATGCATCCTACACATCTGTGTCAAAATTCTTTGCCCCTCATCGACTTAATACAACAACAGCGTCATTCAGATGATCAATACAGTGTTGTGGACTAAGCTTCTTGTATTTCTGTCCCTGCAAGATTCAGACCAAACCATGGAGGAACCTGGGATGGGGCAGTTCCATTTCACACAGTGTTGCAGGCTATTTTACTAACATGCCTGTGCATCAGCATCTCAGGTTGCAGATCTCTCACCAGCCGACCTCCCCGCACAGAGAAGCACACAGTTGTGATGGGGGTTGAGGGGAGCAGTGACACTGTCCTGAGGTACTGACAAAAGGCTAAGGTTACATGGCATTTCGCCCCCGCGTCTAACCACTCATCACCAATAAACGCCTTTCATCTCACCTAATAGCTCCCACGGGAAAGAGCGAGAGGTGCCACCGATGCACTGGGTCTGGTACAGAAAAGGTCCAGAGCGTAACAGGACTGCTCAGGTCAGGTGCTCGTTATTATGATGAAGAAGGGTGAATTGAGCCCTTGACAATGCTAAGCAATAGCCATTCTAATCCTTGCTGAACTGAAATTGAGATACTTACAGGCAAAGGGTTAAAGTGCTGGTCCACAAGGTGTGTGTATCCGTAGTCAAAGAACGAGTGACGCAAGACAACATCAATCCCTTGCATTGCAGCCATACCCAGAGTGTTCACCCACCTGGAATACACATGAACACATAGACACAGCAAGAAAAATAGCAGGAATGCAACAGTATATTCCATTGATTGAGATACATTTTGCCAGTAAAATACAAAATGTATTGGGAATAAATACTTAAATAAAATTATCATTTGCAGCTGGTTCAATTCATTATAATCACATATAAATGCATCATTATGTACCGAACACACCACAATGGTTTCATAAGAATCTACAGTAAGATGACAGAACTTACAGAAAGCCAGCAGCGTAAGTGTCAGAGAGATTACTGATGCCTCCTGTCCATGCCGGCCCCAGTCCACCCAGCCACACCTTCTTACCAGGAGTATGTGTCTTCACAACCTGTATCAACAAAATCCACGCTGAAATCAACTTTGTAAAAACTCGATTTGGATTTAACCTCTAGGTCCTTTAAATAAATGCATTATTTTTATTTAAAAATGGCCATTACAATAGACTCAAACTTTTTTAGGTGTAAATCAGGTAATTTGTTTAGGTACTAACGATTATTTTTTGTTGTACAGAATAGTTTTAGAATGACTGCATTTTAGTGACCATGTAAGCTGATGGAAAGTCAACAAAGGGGCAACAAAACACTTCAGCATATTTAAATAGACAGAAACATAGAGATTTACACTGCACTGTACACATTCACATTTCAGAAACACAACCACCTGATCCCACTGACTATGGCTAAGTGGTAATTCACAGGAGAATCCCACTCCCATTACATTTCACTGAAAGTTTTAAGTTTTGTTCCTGTGAACGATTGCTTCTTTTTCCCTGAGGCACTTTGGCGCTGTTCATCTCTTACAACTCAGCAAGTCTGCCACAGCAGCTAGTGTTGATAACATTACCTCATGGTGGACACAACCATTTTACCTTGAAGGGTCACTTATGTGGTTTGCACATGTGGGTTTGTCATCACAAAAGCTAGCTGAGGGCTGATCCGTAACTTGGCAAACTCAAAACAAATGCAAATATATTTTTATGATTATGTTCTTATCCTTTCCCGGGCTCATCTGAAAGTCTATTTTGACAGAAATGGGGTAAAGTTGTTTAACATGGAAAAGACCTGAGATGGGACCTTTGAAATATACACCAGATATTAACCTAATTTCATATCTACAGTACAGATCTAGAAGTCACCTAGGGTTTGAATTGAGCAGCCACACATACATCATATATAAACTGAGATGATTTAAATTTCAGGACTTTGAGGGAAACTTAAGTACCTCAGTGACTTTAGTGATCTGCTCTGTCAGCGTGTCCAACAGACGAGTTTTTAGGAAATCCTCCACTTTGTTCACTCTGCCATCCATGTAATAACTGTAATGGAAATGCGACAAAAGATTCCGTGAGAGAAACACTCTTTACAAAGTGAGCAACAAACATATTGTTGTTATTACAGCACAGATGGTAAAAAATAAACTGAAATGTACAAGCTTCGTTGTGATTCTCCATCCATCCATTCATCCACCTGTTTAACCTGTTCAGAGTTTGATTTTGATTTGTATCATTTAAAATCAAAATGAATACAAATTTCAAGTTAAATTGTGAATTAAAACTATTTATGAGTTAATGTTATTATATCATCCTCCATGTTGGCAGTCATAAAACACCAAAAAGGGCAAATTTAAGCCAGGTCAAAAAAGCTTTACAATCTATTCACCATTAGTAAGGCACTCTCCATATCCCATGTTATTAACAAATATTGTCTAGTTTCATTACGTCAACCACATGCAGTTAAAAATCCTAGTGCCATCTCCCTTTATCGCCATGGTAAACAATATCCTATAATATACTATACTAACTTACACTGTCAGGTAGGTCAGTGACATTTTAACTGTATAACAACAAGTGAAAAAATTTCACAAATGCAACACAAGCATCAAAGCTGCAGTGGCTCTTTATGGACTGCACCTTTAAAATCCAAACCACTAAGTAGAATTTCCGTTGGCTTCAATACACAATACATCCACTGCTATGATGAACAGGAACTGACATATTCAATTACACTTAAGTGTACTGACTTATTAAGATGTGGGATTGCATAAGAGAGGAATTGGAAGCCCTGAGATTTAAGACTGAGACTGAACAATGCAGGCATCCATCTGTGGACATGGTGTGTGTGTGTGTCACAGATATAGACACAAAGAGAGATGATAATGAGAGATGATGTTAAGAGAGGGCGATGAGAGAAGGATTTATTGGTAGTAAAAGCCAAAGTCCTGAGGAACATCACCCTGTGGGCAAATAGAAAGCATCTCCAAGATCGCCTGCATGAGTCCAACAGAGGAAAACGAAAGCAACAACCACACACTCCAGTTCATGTTTCAGGTGCTATTGAACACATTTAATCCTTTTTTGCACTGCAGTAGAAAAACACATTTGATGCATGAGTCTTAAAATACAACTGTAATATGTCTTGAATCAAATGACTCACTCACTCATGATTAGTAGAAAACATAAGAAAGTACAAAAGAAAGTATGAGAACTCAGAGAAGAATGCAATCAACAACATTACAACATTAGGACCACACAACACTGTTAAAAAGATTCCTTGGTTTAGTTATAGTACCAAACATTTTCCCATATCCACTAAATTCAACATTTAGCTGACAGGAAATTAGGGAGTTTGAAAGTGCTAATAGTGAATATAACATAATCACACAGTGTATGCGTTTAAAGGGTCATTAGCCAACTGATGTTCATGGTCAGGAAAATCCAGATCTTACAGGCTCGAAAAGAAAAAATATTATCACTCAAACCAAAGTGCTACTCAAACCTTTCAACCTCTCATTGAAAGATAGTTTAAGGCAAAACTAAAACACACTGATTACTGTCTAGTAATTGGGTTGAAACATTTGATAAAGTGATAAAATGTGCCTGCTTCACTAAATATTTATCATTTACTTTTTTGCATACAGCAGCAAGATTTGAATGCCAGCTGTACTAAATGCTAAGAATCCAGCCCCGAGGACGATCTTTCACTTCCCATCACCTGGACCTGCAGAACGACATCATCATAATGTTGGAAAACTATAGTTGCACATTTTATAACCCAGTGATGTCATATAAGGGAAACAATACTGTCCCATTATAGACTGTAAGGGTGGAAATTAACACCCACCAAGTGCCAAATGGAGGTAGATTTTCTGTTTGGCGGCTAAATGTTGGATTGCTTCCCGCAACATTGGCGGGTAAATGTATTCGGCATGATATTGCCATATAATATCTATTTCACTGGAACTAACAGCTGCCCCGACCTTCCTGCTTGTTGTGTATTGCACTTAAATCAGTCCCGGCTGCACACAGGGATCTAAAATTGTGTAACACATGTATTAGGGGGCGTTTATTGATGGTTGTTGGTTTTCATTTCATGTTACTTGTGTTTGACTAGCCTAGATTTGTAACAGGGTGGGCGTTGGGACACGGGAGTCCAAAGGGAAATAGGGGAGAGTGTAGCCATTTTTATACCTTTTTATATACAGTCTAGGTTTCAGACATCCCACAATAAACGCAGAAAGATTATCCGCCAATATGATACATTCGCTTAGTCATACTGAACACACGTTTGCAGCATAATCCCGAAAAAACTGTGTTTTCGCGGTCTGGCTTTACCGGAAGCAGCGGCATAGAAAAAGTTTTAATACAACACCTGTATAAACTGGCTGTGGCTTTTCACACAGACATCTTTTTGTCTCTGTTACTGCAAACATTCCCAGCTTAGAGGCGGATCAAATCCGACCCCTTCTCTGGCTCCGTACATCTTATACAGCAGAGCGAGCCGGCATATTGGTGCAACACTCCCTTGAAAATAACGCAGTGTGAAAACGGCTTTTGTTAAGAATTACAAAACATACTTTTTACTTTGAGTGTTAACATTTAGATAGCTAGTCACCACCGTAATGTGGCAACATTTACCAGGAGTAGTAACCAAACCAACAAAATGAAAAAACGCTAATGAAAAGGAGGCTGAAGCAGAACATAAAAAAATTAAGTTGACGCTCTAGTTTAGTGTCTAATCCACTGTCAGATCTTCTCATGATCCAGATGTCCTCCCAAGAGATGAAGGAGTATGATCCATTGACTGTATAAAAATGTTGATCCCACAAAAGCTGTGATGCTGTGGCACCAGGACTCTGTCAGAACCAGGAGGCCAGACTTCTTGAACCATGCAAAAAAGGGTGATTGTAGAAAGTGAGCAGTCTGATGAGCAGGTTTAAGCTGAATGATAAAGCATGATTAAAAGTGAGCAGTGATGTGATTTAAGTTGAATGATTAATAAGCATCTGGTAAGTTTAGCAAAACAATTAACTGCCATAATATAATTTTGGTTCAAATTTCACTCTGGTCTCTTTATGTTTGTATTCAATAGAATACCTCATTATCTCAGATAAAAGGATTGAAACAAAAACATGCTTACTTATTATTTTGGTCGGTAAACAATGTGTTTGGCTGGTGGATTTTTTCATTAATATCCACCCCTGACTGTAACCTTTCCAAATCATTCACTGTACATAAGCAACAGGAAAGGTTTCATGCATAAAAGGAAAACTACCAGCAATGTGAATCTTTAAATCCACATGCATTCACTGGGACTAGTTTTACAGCAACATGGCTAGTAAAAATAACAACAAAAACAGATGTCACACCTGTTAATTAGAGATTTGAAAAGACTGTGACTCATTGTGAAGGACATTTGTCTTCTGGATCTTCTAAAACTACAAATGTTATCAATAAAAATACCAGATCAGCTCATTTCAGACCAGCTTAAAACTGCAAATGTTTTGCGCCTTTTTTTCAAGGAACTACACTGTTTTGTGAATAATAAGGCCAGTAGACAAGAAGACCATATAATCATAACAACTGCAGCATCAAAAGATTCCAAAACAAAGGTCAAGCATCTATGGAACCTGTTTTGGAAAAGTCTGTAGAACTGACAAATATGTCAACAAAACTGCTGAGAACAGAGCTGAATATTGTTGTTGAAGCAGTGTTGCAATCTGAGCTTAACCTCGTAAAAATTTTCGTCACAGTGTTGGAAAAGTCCCAAGCTCCTGGCCTCAAACTGTAAACAAAGTACGGATTAAGTCATAGCTTTACACAAATAATTTGGTTATCCTGTCATCTTTCCAGATAGCTCATAATAATTCTTCAGTCCAGATCCCAGGCAAAGAAATTCCAGTTCATATATGGAAACAATGAAAGACAGTACATGTTATCATAGCTATATGTTTAACTACAAATCAGCACTACTTTGAAATTTATCCATAGCCTATAAAAGCATCTGGTAGCTTTCTTTACTAAATTAGAGCAGACATCATATGAAGAAATTAATATAAATTAATTAATATACGATAACATTTCTAATACTTTGACTAGGATTGGGGGATCATAGCTTGCTTACAGATAAATTGCTCAAGTCTAAGCTCCTTAAACAAAACCTATAACTTTCTCTTTGTTTATCCAAAGTTTGGCATGAGACTTTAGCTGCCATACTGACCAGAATGTAATAAAATGCAAAAACGAACAACATTGTGTCTCCATGAATATTTTCAGACAAAGATCAACTTGGTCAGCTTGTTTTCCACAGCTCTCACTGAGTGCCAGCACCGCAACAAAGACAGCCCACAAACAAAACTGTCTACCACTCTATTAACAGATGTGATCAGATGTGAAATAGATGTGATCATATCAGACAGGGACAGATGGAAGCACATGTGGAAGAGCATTAATACCAAAAATGGAAAAACAGTGAAACACAAAGTCCTACATTTGAAATGTTATATTTATTTACAGTTAAATGTGCTAGTACCAAAAGTACTGAAGAGTAATAGTTCCTTTCACATTAATGTTGCATTAGGTGATGATCACAAAGGACACTCTTTTTTTATAGGATGGGTTGCTATTAATTGTTTGACTAGTAAAACTTGCTTCTGCTGTAGTGTAAGTCTCAATGAATGGCCATCTGGTGAGCAATGGGGTAGCAAAGTAAGAAGAGGATGTGTTCCTTGATGTGGACCAGCAGGTCATTATCAGCTCAATCATTACATAACAATTGTAGGATATGTAGAGTCCCTCAGGAATGCTACAAGTAAATTTACAGTTCCTCTGTGATTTTCAGACCAGAAAGGGGGAGATCACAAATCTTTAACATCTCTTTTTTCTCTGCTCAGCTATAAATAACCAGCACACCATGCTCTCTGGCATGCAGTACCACTGTCATCCTGACAAGGAACAAGAACAATGTAGGTATAATGTGTTTTCTTGGCTGGTTTAAAATGTGACCTCTAACTACAAAGAGTAGTTTCTGAACAAAGTAAAAAAGTAAATGCCTGTGATTCCACAGTGTTTAGTACAAGAAGTGCTCATTTTCAAAAGCAATGGTCATTAAAGTGAACCTTCATCACTTTATTAGTAAAACATGTTTAGCGGGGGATGGGGTTGGCTTGCCTTCTTCACACTCAGATGAAAACCTGCAGGAACAATTAGGGCGCACAGTAAGTTTAAGTTCTCAGGGGCATCGAAACAGCAAATCGTAAATTTGTCTCACCTTCCTTGCTCTGATTTTCACAGCTAGAACTGGCAGCCGTCTGGTTAAACACTTTTGACTGGCTTAATTCTCTCACCAAGAAGCAGCCCGTTAGGTAAGGCAGAACATGTTCACTACAGTTAAGGTTAGAGTATATGGGTGTTATAATTAGGTCTTACATGAAAAACTCTGTTCACCTAAATCACAAAACCCTTTTTCTTAGTTACTTAATGGAATCCAATCACACAGATGATTCTGGTTTTATTTATGTTTTAGATATCCTTATATGAGATTATTGCCCAATACAATAGAGTTGAATAGAATTTTATTTGTGTTGCTCACAGCCCCTAAAACAAGAGTCTTCAGACATACCAGTGGCTCACATGGACAATTCTAGCATGCTGATGTTCTGCACTTAACATTTACCATGTTCACCTTTACAGTTGACCTGTCCAGGGTGTACCCCGCCTTTCGCCCAATGTCAGCTGGGATAGGCTCCAGCCTCTACGCAGGACCCTGTACGCAGGATAAGCGGTTGACAATGGATGGATGGATGGATGGATGGAAGACCTTTTACAGTTCAGGATGTTAGCATGCTAGCATTTGCTATTTAGCCCTAACACAAAGCAGCCAACAGCTGTCATTGGACAAAATAACATTTAGATCTTGTGATGTTATAGAAAAAATGTAAGCCAAAGTTCATCAATGCATCTTGAGGAGGACATGAATGTCTGTAACAAATCCATCCAGTAACTGTTGGGCCTTTTAATTTAAAATCCCAAATGTCAAACTCATGGTGGTGCTATAGAAGAAGTCAAGGGATCAACAAAATGGTTAGGATTCATCCTCTGGGACCCATAAATGTCTGAAAAGTTTCATGGCAATCTATCAAATAGTTTTAGCCTAGACCAAAGAGTTGGACCGACATGCTCTCCAGAAACAGTGTCCTGATAATTCATAGAACTCACTGTGAACAGTTTTTACTAGAGCTACTTTCTACCAAACAAAGGGTCTCTATGAAAACTGTTAACTGTGTGTTCTGTGGATTATCCAGGGTAATGGGGAGACGCGTTTCTGGAGCGAGATGCCCTTGTTGTTGTTTTTTGTCATGTGATTTGAGCACCATAAATGAAATTCTCCCTTGTATTGGCTAGGAGGCAGAAATCTCAGTGACGTATTGAAAGCCTAAATATAAAAACAAAGGAGTCCGTGTGGATACATACCACTAGAAGTAAGTGAGAAAATGTTTTTTCATCATTTGGGTAAATTAAGCCTTTAACTTTCATAAAACATATCCGGGTTAAGATTAAAGTGCTCAGAAAAGATACAGAAAAACAGCTGTGCATCTAGAAATCCAGGCAAGCACCTTGGAAAAATGGGCTCACTCTCGATAAAGTGAAAGAAAACCTATTGCAAAAAGATGGAAAGAGAGAAGAGGCAGACAAACAGACAGGCCAACAGAAAGATTAAGAGAGAATGACTAGAGATACTGAACATGTTTTGTTGGTGAATCCAAAAATGGATAAGCAGTAACTGAGACAAGATGCAGCAAACGTGAAACTATAATGTTGTGGAACAAACGTCATAACATAATGCAAACCACATATCAATGTTTCGTGATCTGGAGATACACAAATATTTCACTACATAACCACCACGTTTCATCACCGCAAGCTCCAACAGAAACCCTCTGACCATAAGCCACAGACAGACATACTCTCTAACAACTCCATACACTTTTTTAAACTAGTCTATAACGAATGCTGCATTTCCTACCTACTATGCTTGATTCAAAACAACTCGAGCCAGCTGCAGTGGAATAAAACCTATGTTGTAGACGTGTTAATGAGTGGTCTCCACTTTTATTAGTTTGGCTTCTTTTGTAGAGGTCAGAGTTTCTGTCACGCAGTCTGGTTAGACTGGAATCTGGACCTCTAGTGTAAAACGGGCTAATTGACAGAGGGAATGAGCCAGAGCATATGGTTTGATTTTAACAGTGTGGGTGGTGTTTTTCTAAGACTTACTGACAGCCCTGCCTCCTTCCGTTTCATCTAATTTCTCCTAATTAGACCTGACCTTCACCTTAATGACCACTCACTCAGCCACATTGTGCTTGTCTGAGCTTACAGTGTGTGTGTCTTTTTGGACACATTTAACATGTGTGTAAAGAGATACAGATATAACATGGGGGGAAAAGATCAAACCACTGATATGTCTGTGTACATTCCTGCAGGATGTGCAATAGATGGCAGGTGTTACTAATTTAACACACACACACACACACACACACACACACACACACACACACACACACACACACACACACACACACACTCACACTCACACTCACACACATTCACATACTCTCTCTCTCTCTCTCTCTCTCAGGCTCCTTTTCCTGTTGTTCCATTTACAGGATAAACACTGTTCTCCACATTATGCATCAGTCTCTCTCAGTAAATAACAGTTACTACTGGCTACTACATATACAATGTGGTGAAAATATGTGCTGTTAGATTTAAGGCTAGTTAAAGGAGTTAACTACTGTTCAGGCTTTCCATGGACAAAATAATAAAATAGAAAAAAAGGGTAAAATACCTACTGTTGCCACGTAACTGCATCTACAACAGAGCCAGCATTCTTCATGAACCTGAAAGTCACAAAAACAGAGTTATCTTTATCTGAGTGACACTTTTTATTCAAACACAAAGACTAATTCAACCTGGGTCTTATTTTTAGTTGAGGCCCTTAATATTATTTAACATTTACCCATTTACAGGGAGTTAATACAGGTTGTCAACACATTGTTGCTCACCCCAAATTATGTGGAAAGTAAAAGCAAGATGAATTCTAAAATGTTAAAAATTAAAAAAAATTAACTATGGTAGGTTTATGATGAACCAGGAAGTGCAAAATTTGTCTAGTTGATGTGGAGAAAGACCTTGGGTTTTCCCAAGGCAAAATAACTTGATATGATATTTGGTTGATATGATTGCTTCCAGTTATTTGAATACAAACTTCAAACATCCCTTAAGCACACAGAGAAATGCTGTGAACCTAGTCTACCTTTTCATGGATGCATCCTGTACACAAATACAAACTCAGCGCTTGGAGAGTCCCTCCTGCTGTCTGCCTTCCTCCTCCTAAGTTTATTCATCTGTGTGTGTGTGTGTGTGTGTGTGTTTCCCAGTCTACCTGACCCAAATCACTCCATATTTGGGGGTAATGGCATGTCAGACATGGCCAAATGTGTCTCTCTAAACTTTCACCGCTCTGGCTTGTTTAGTCTGTCCAGCTCTGATATTTGAACTGTTGAGCAACCCAGTGTCTAATTTATCTTATTTCCTGAGAGCAGCAGAGTAGTTGGGCTGTCAAACACAAGAGCCACCCCCTCGTAACAGTGTCAAACACACAAAAATCACCCCGTCGTTAAATGTGTCACCCATGACCTGCGGATACTCCAGCTCTCTCCTCTTCATCCTCTCACTCCTCCTCCTCTTCTCAACACCCATCTTCTACATCCTCCCTTACCACTGCTCATCCATCAGTCTGAACTGTACAGTACACATACACACGCTAGTGCACACAAACACACACCTTTTATTTATGAGCACATTGGAACTGTCAGTACTCTGTGAGATAAACAGCAGTTCCTAATGGTTTCACTGATGTAAGTAGCTCAAGTACAGAGAGGAGGGAGACACATATCAAATTAGTCTTTCTCCTCTGTCTTCCAACTACCTGTCAGAATGTGTGTGGGACATTGCGACATTAAACTGTTTAATGCATGTATCTGCACATGGACTTGCATACGTGCACACAATTTTAGCACACATTTTTTTATTTAACAAAGCCAGAGATATATATTCCACCTTCATCACTTCTAATTGTCTTGTTATCTGTGTAAAAAAAACTCTCCTAAATCTCTGGTGTCAGACTAATAGAGCACTGTTAACAGCTTCCTTTCAGCCACACAGAACAGAAAGAGGTTTGTGGCAAAGCACAAACTCTATTGGACCTTGCAGTATCAATATTATCATGTAAAGTTGCAATCAGAACTATTCACACCCCACCCTCCTAAGATTTTAAGGATTTATCAATTAAAGATTTTTCAGAGATAGATTCTACTTCAGATGACTTCTTTATGAGCTGAGTGAAACATAAAATCAACACAAAAAAATGAATGATGTAGTATTTGTGTGTAACAGTATATTTTGTTAATATAGCCATGACACAATTGTGAAGTCCCCATATAATATTGCTGTTTCAAGCTGTCTGACAGCTTTTATGGTCTAAAATGGAGTTGAAACATAATGAACCCTTAGGGAACTCTATGATCCTGTGTTTGCTTTAACTGTGATGCATATAAACCCCTCCCATGAAGGTATTCAAGGTGAGTTGCAATTAGGAATGGGGATTGAGACCCGGTTCCAAAAGAACCCGGTTCCAAAATTTCTCAAAACCCGAAAATCAATAAGGTCCGAGCTTATCGATACTGCTATGGAGACTTGCGGGCCCTATGATGTAACGTTATGTCAAATCGTTAAATCTGATTTAATTTGAAACGCAATGGATAAGAAAGTCATCAGGCTGCAGTCTCTGCCTGCTCTCTGCCGGCTCCTACACACACACACACACACACACACATCACACACACACACACACACACACACACACACACACACACACACACACACACACACACACACACACACAGTTGCAGCAGAGCGAGAGGCAGCGCCGTCGCGGTTGAATACGGTGAGGGTTAAGTTAGCTCCAAACTACTGTAACGTTAGTTGATGACAGCTACGCTCGTTACTGTAAGTAGGCCTACGTGCAGTAAAGCCTTTGTAAATAGACAATACTTTATCAATACACCTGTCTGGTAAACATGTAGAAATGGTTAATTTAATCATCTCTGTACCCAGTATCTTATCCTGTATGTTTTATACAGGCACAGCTAATGCTAGCTTGGCATTTGCCAAATGTTAAAAACAAGCTAAATAGAAAGCTGTCTGTCTGGAGCATAGACTGGTCTGTAGTCTTAAAAACTCAGCTGCTGGCTTCTACCTGGTAACGTTACCTCCAGCCAGCCAGAGAGGAGGGACTGATACAGACGGATGTTATTCTTTCAAAATGTCACTCACTACTTGTGATGTCAGATAAAGTTATTGAGTTACTTTGCTGTTGTAAAGCTGTATTTAAAATATTTAATTAAAAACAGCCAGGTAGTTAATATGTACACTTCAATATATGTTTATTTATCGCAAGTGATATGTCATCTCAATATATAACGTTATCGGACATTGAATATTTTCCTTATGCCGTGCAGGCCTACCTCATGCCCGTCTGGGCTGGTCTTACCAAATGGTAACATAAAGAATCGGATCATTAAGCAGTCTCAATAAGGGTATCAATATCAATAAAAATTAATGATCCCCATCCCTAGTTGCAATCATGGGAAAGATAATGGAGCTTCCACAAAAGCTGAGAGAGGAGATTATTTCAATTCACTTGAAGGGCCTTGGGTATAAGATGATTTCCTAAAAAAGCCAAGAGACACCATTGGGAGCATTATAAGGAAGTTTAAAACTAATGGAACAGCTACAAACTTGCCTGGCCATTTCATCAAGGGCCCTTAGCACCTCAGTCAAAACAACTAAGAGAAACCCCCATGTGACTGCAAGACACATCTACAGGATGACCTGATGATGTCTAGTACAAGTGCTTCAGTGGCAACTATAAGATGTGCAATGAATAGAAAAGGTCTTCATGGCCGGACTCCAACACGCACTCCACTCTTGAACACAAGGAACATTAAAAGTCAGCTAGAATATGCCAGGAGGAATTTGGATAAGACTGTAGAGACAGTTCTATGGACTGATGAAACCAAACCAGAGCTGTTTGGATATATGCACCAGCGGTATGTCTGGGATTCGAAAGGCTAGGCTTATGACCGGAAGAATACCATCCCCATGGTCAAGCATGGAGGTGGGTCATTGATAATGCGGGGTTGTTTTTCTGAGGCAGTAAGGAGGCAATCATAATCCCGTACCTGGCATCATGGACACCCAGAAATACCAGGCCATTTTAAAGAGGAATGTGACGGCATCTGTTGAAAAATAAAACTCTGGTGATCATTGGATTTCCAGCAAGACAATGAACCCAAGCACACCTCAAGTCAACGTACTGGAGTGCCCTTCTCAGTCATCAGATTTAAATCCGATTGAAAATCTTTGGTGAGGTTTAAAGAATACAGCACGGCAGCCATCAAACATCACTGAGCTAGAGGCTGTTGCATGTGAAGTATGGGCAAATCCTCTCTCCAATCGAGACGTGCAAGTCGCTTGTCAGCACTTACTGAAGACATGTGTTAGAAGTTATAAAAGCTAAAGGATGCGCCACAAAGTACTGATGCTGGGGCTTGAATAATATTGGACATGCACATGTGTTTAAAGAGTCACATCTGTCATTTGACCTTCAAAGTTAAGTCAACTTCTGTTCTCAAAAAAACTGAATAAAAAACTGAAATATGAATCAAATATTTTTTGCGGTTAAAAGTGAGGTTTTGTCATTTCTGGCATTATCTTCATCCACATCACTATAATGTCTTTTGAGGTGAGGGGGTTGAATATTTCCGATTGCAACTGTATGTACAACATTCATTTACATATATTACACACTGAACATCTGAATGAGGTACTTAATCTTTAAATTGTTTTGTAATGGTACGACATTTATACATACACAACACACTTTAATGTAGTGTATGTGCAGATATAAGGGCATTATTAAGTGTTTAATTAATGTACAATATTTGTCAACAATTAAACTTCTCTTCCACATATTTTATAATATTACAACTGCATTTTATTGTAAAGTCTGTATTATTTTTTATACACCAGCCTCCACTGATCACTGCCCACAGGAGGAGTTATAGTTATATACAAATACAGTAATAATTGCTCATTTCTGCTTACAACAGTGTGTTATAATCCATCTATTAAATGTTTAAATACTGCTTATAAATACTATATTGGGTGGTTTGAGTTAATTATGTTTTATTTTAAGTCTTGTAATCCACTTATTTAACTGAAACTCTAAATTCAAGTTTTATCATAGGTATTTTCTTATTTAGGAAAAAGAAACATCTCTCCATAAGGTCATGCTTTATTTGGATCGTCCAACACACTGACAGAGTTGTGTATATCCATCTATGTTTGATTTTCAGTCTGTGTTTGTTGTACAGGGCCACTGATGCATCCATTTTAGTCAAGTTTGTTTCTATTTCAACAGACAGAAAAGCTCAGAAAGGCCTAACCTTGTCTTGGAAATGATGAATATGTTTGAGAAATGGCGTCATCTATTTGGTCAATAGAACTGAGAAAGGGTTTTTTTTGCCTAAAAGGAGTTTTAACAAACTAAGACAGTCAGTAACACCCAAAAGTAGCCTGCATACTTACATTCGATGTTAGATACATAGTTAATCTGAAGGATGTGTCTGGAGTTAATATGATCAGAGCAGAATTTGTGTTTGAGTTACACAGAGATGCAACCAAAAGTCAAATGACATTTGGTAGACTGTCCCTCTACTGTTGACCTTCCATCAGTATTGGACTGTCTCACAAATGAAACATTTATGAGATTGTTATTCCATATATTAACATTTCTCACCTGTTTGGTTGACATTTTATTTTCAATGCACCAGTAATACACATTTTTTGAGAACACATTTACATTCAGAGTACATTTTGTGGCTCAGGTAGCTGATTGAAAGCTAACTGAACCAGAGAATAACCTAAACTTCAAGGCAGAAGAGCTTAAGTTGTTTTGTTTTTTTAGGATCATACCAACCAATAGCTTTAATAGTTTGAGATGTTAACCATTTTCCAAAGGATCTGAGTCATTACCTTTCAGAAAGCCACAGGTCATGTTTTGAAAATATACATACACAGACATTAAATTTTCTTGAGATCAGTAAAGAAATCACATAATGAGTCAGCTTTTTGTCGAAGATAGATAATTATGGTGTAACAAACTATTAATGAAGTCTTGGTGTCGGTGTGTTCATGGGTTTGTGAGTAAATCTGGCATAAGAAACTGGCTAGGCAACTCATATACTTTATATTGCCAATGTTTGTGTATTGTTTCCTTTTGTGTTTGATTGACCAAAAAAACATAGTTTGTGAATGCAGTTTATATTGGCAAGAGACTTGGCAGGAGACTTGGAACGCAAATCCTTTCAAAGCGTGAACAACAAATTCCCTAATCGCAACTACATTACCATGTGGCAATGATGCAACTTCGTCAAAGGAAAGTTAATGTTCATTGTTACAGAATCAGTACAGTAAGTGAGTTTAACTTCTCTTCAAGTTGGTATTCATAATGATCTGAATAGAATCAGTAGATGTTAATCTAAAAATGTATGTACAGTCTCAGGAGGGCACAGGCTGTAGTTGAGAGAGGGCTGTTAGATAGCCCATCAGAGTCAAACTGAAGCTGGTGGAGCTTCTGGATAAAACCAGCAGGTGGGATGTTGTGCCGTCACGTTATCAATCAGATGACACTTTATTTAGGCTGACACGGTATAACTGGAGCTGAGACCCTGAAACCTGCAGAGTGGAAATCCATAAACACTGTGTGTGCATTCAGTAAAAGACCCAAACCTGCAGCATACTTTCCACTACCTTCCCCCTTTTCCCAGCATGACAGCCTGTCCTATCAATGTTTTACTTTGCTGACTCACCCATCCAGCAGCAGGATGGCATTCTTTCGGGGTCGTCCTGCATTGGGGCCGTAGAGGTGAGCTCGGTGGTAATAGCGCACAGACTGGAGCAGGGTCCGCAGCTTGGTGTAGTCCTGAGCTAACTGGGTGCTGTTGACCGTGCGACCCACCATGCTGCGGTAGGCATTAGGCTCTGGAAAGAGGAGATGCAGTACA
This sequence comes from Lepomis macrochirus, assembly GCA_024633595.2. Classification (NCBI taxonomy): domain Eukaryota; kingdom Metazoa; phylum Chordata; class Actinopteri; order Centrarchiformes; family Centrarchidae; genus Lepomis; species Lepomis macrochirus. Next base: position 19,134,242 of record JALXJV020000020.1, on the reverse strand, counting down.
CTGAGCCAGAGAGATAGAGTTTATACAAGCAACAGTGGGGAGGTGGCAGAGAATATTGTTGTTGTTGTAGTCCGATCTTGCTCTCCTAGAGAGTATCTGAAAGCCAGTAGAAAAGGGATAATTGGGCAATTCGCAGTAATACAGACAGATGGACTCAGTGTCAGGGGAATGGTCCGAGCACTCAGGGTGGCCTTGCAGAATCAGTAAAACAAAGACCATGAAGGAGCTAGTTTCCCTAAAAGGAGGAAAACTAAACTTTTGCAGACCACTGCTGTTTTACTACACTACTGAAGAGCCTTGTGATTATATCTATACCAGGTTGTGTTTGAGCTGTTAAATAAAACATTCAATGTGTCTGTTTTGTGTGCGCATGTAGCTGTGTGTGTGTGCTATAATCCTCAAAACTATAATGGGTATATTATTATCAGTTTTCAAAAGGATCACCTTTTCATTCGACGTCTACAAATGTGCTCTGTGTCTGCACTGTCTGCGAACGTCTGCTACAGTTCAAGCCCTCACAAAATTTTTCACATGGACCAATCAGCAGATTTTGCATGGTACTTTTAGGGTTAGGCTGGAATAAAAGTTTCTATTGTGAGCTTTATTAGAGAAAAAATGAACTGAAAATATGAAGTGATGTGTAGCAGGGAAACACAGGGCTCTGTGTGCACTGCAGCTCCCCAGGAACACAGATGGTTAGGATGACATGAGGACTAGCAGTTCCTTTCATCCCTGAAGGAACACTTGCCTTAACCCTTAAACTGCTACACTACAGCTAACTCTTTCAATAATGTCTATCAAAGCTGTTATACCAGTACATTTTAAATGAATGAAACAAATGTTTAACTGCATTCTCATAGCATAGTTTTAGTGGAGAAAAACAATTCATACTTTATTGGAGAAATCAATCATGAAAAGTGAAAGCCCTCATTGAAATGCAGTTTATTATGTGTTAGAGTTGACATGTACAAGTACATAGCACAAGTGTTTCTGACAGAAAAGGTTGGCTGATCTGCAGGAACAGAGACCAACCACCTCACCCGTTTTAGAAATGGTTAAGTTAGAAAAGGTTGTTGTGTAGTGCTGGAAAATGGTTTAGAGATGAGGTTAGTTAAGTGTTGACATTCAGTTTGGTTAAGGTTAGAAAAACTATTTAATGGGGGTTAAGTCTTAAACAGCCAGCCTAAGACTGTGGTCTTGCTTGTGGTCTTGCTTGTAGCTTGATACTTCTTAATTTTCCTATGCAAGAATCTTTAAAACTGTATTTCTTGATTTGTTCTAGGACTAAGTCTTAGTGAATATTATTGAAATTGTTCTACTTTTAGGGTGGTGAAGTAAAACAGTCCCATCAAGTAAAGTTGAGGTACTTCAAAACTGTCCATCAATATCAGCAATTCTGAAGTACAGTCGCTGAGTAAAAGCACAAACATACTACAGACTGTGGCTTACAGTGTTAATTAGCAGGCAGTATGTGGTGTGTAGCTGTACTGACCGTTGCCCAGCTCCCAGGAGATGTTGTACTTCTTGCCAGCACCGTACTTTAGGAGGCTCAGGGTGGAGGAGGTGTTCCAGGAGTTGTCTGGGTTTCTGTGCAGCGCGTTCAGCCCCAGGATCAGGTGCAGACCAGCACAGTCGGCAAAGTTGTACAGTTTGTCTAAAGACCTGGCTGGGAGAAACCCACAAAGCAGTTGTAACTTTGATTTTTTTTACACACCTGGAATCCCATGAAATGATATGAACATGATAGAGAGCATGTGGAACTTGTTGATTTATTGATTGTCATGTCCATGTATGGTAGGGATCCCCTTCTATTGTTCTACTAACTAACATACAAAACGGGGTATATTGTTTAACATCAACACTGAGAAAGAGTACAAAAGTCACAAAATGTAAAGAAAATGTTTTTGGGTTTGTCCATTTAAACATTCAAGCTCTTTCCCAAGTGACTTAAAAAAACAATTACATTTCTGCGCAGTTATGTTTATGAAAATGTTACTGTGTACTGTATTTGAATACACTGTAACCTGCCACAGGCTTCAATATCTTCAGTTGTTGTGTGCCAGGTACTGAACTTTGTGTTTGCACATATGCGTTTATTTGTACACATGATGGCAGAGTCTTGTCTTCAGAAACACACAGTGAGAATCTAGACAGACTGATTTTCCCATTATGGACTCCTGTGGTGATGCGATCCTCAAAGCAGCGAGCACAGAATCGTTCTGTTCTTCTGCAGCTGACTGCTCACCCACGTTTATGTCTGCTGTCTCCATCAAAACACATTATTCTTACTGGACAGTAAAGGATGAGGGCCTACAACAGATGCAGGTACATGGTGAGTGTGCCAAAAGTGTTTATATTCTAATGTGCGACTGCAGGCGGCTCCTGGATACCTCAGGCTTTTGTTTTGAAATTTAATCTGTTTGGAGTCATTCCATTAACGTAAATATTGCCCTGAACTCTGACCCTTATTTCCTAGGTTCAACAGGAAACAGATGAAGACTGTGTGCCTCTCTGGATCTGGCTAGAATTTGCCCTCAACTGTGGGTTTGGCACCAGCTGAGCTTGACAACCGATTGCTCCGTCCAATGTGGAATGGAGACAAAAGCAGAGCAGTCCAGGGTGCATGTGAGGTTTTCTTCTGGAAACTTGTTGAGCAATTACGAGCATGAAAAAGGTGTGATATTGTCTAATATTCTAATATTTAATAAATGGATGTGAGAGATACATCCAGATACTGGCCTTAAGTCAAAGTCAGAATACATTTGAATACCGAACAATGCTAATGAAGTCACGCTTCAGCTAAAATCTTGTGTTTTCTTCAGCATTTATTATTTTTAGCAGCCTTTATTTCCAGTAGAGTAGTGGTTATGTATAATCCACAGAGCAAATAGAGAGAACAGAAAGATTGCTTGTTGCACCTGGCATTAATTCGCTCTCCAGCAACGGCAGGACAAAGCCTGAAAACAAAAGAAATGCTAGCAGTAACAATGGTTTTATTACACACAGTGCTCTTAGGGAGTGTATTTCTCCTGAGTAAACTGTCTGTTCTCTATCTCATTAATAACCACCAATAATGTTATTATCATAACTGCTATTATCATAACTTCTTCCCTCTGTGGTTAAACCAGAGTGGTGTCTGTTTTCAGGAGCAGAGTCGAGAGCAACAGGACAGAGAAAGTAGCGCCAGATGTGGCTGCCAGGATGAGTGATTCCAGGCCTTTCCTCACCTGAGATCTGAGCAGCAGGCGACCAGCCCTGCTTCAAGACACAGCTAGCAGCTCTGCACACACATCATAAAGGCATCATGAGATGCATCATGCTGCTAAAAATATAGTTTCTCTGCTGGCAGGCTTAAGAGCAGCATGTATGATCAAATAAATGTCTATGTGTTTATGTGTCAGATTGGCTCCTGGGATTTTTATTCAGTTGATTCTATTTAACCAGCTGCAAATAAACTCATGGCTGTCTGTGTCTTTTTAATTTAAAGGTATGTTGATTGATAAAGTGAGAAAAATAAATTTTTTACAATGCAGAGAGTTTAATATTTTGCACTCCTTTTTAGCTTGTTGCTTAAATACTTTCAAACGTTGGACAACATCCTCACAATAACACCATAGTTTGGAATTCTTTTTTCCTGAAATATTCTTCCTGTGAGTGCATGTAGGGAGGAAGCGGATCGGAAGGTATATCATTTCATTTATACGTTAATATCAGTTGTTATATGTAGTAGACAAAGCAGAAACAAGGGAAATTATTAGCAAACATTTTATACTAATTAAGTAACTGTTTCAGTCATTATTAAAACGAAATAAATTATACACGTTCTATGGTTTCAGCGTCTCACATGGAAGCATTCATATTACAACAATAAATTGAATATCTTTGAGTTTTGGACTTGTGGTCAGACAAACCATTTAAACGTGACTTTGGGCTCTGCAAAATTACTTTTCATAGTTTTAAACAATTGATCGAAAAGAATGATCAGCAGATAACTTGATGAAATAAAAATAATGATCAGTTGTAGCCCATAGTAGGGCTGAACGATTAATTGCATTTGCAAAATTATCGCAATGTGATAAAACGAGATTTTCTAATCACCAAGGCTGCGATTACACTGTGTTCAAAACACCCAAGAGTAAAGCAGTCTGCAGACGAAGCATCAACTTCGCATGTTACGCTGTACCTTTTGTACAATGGCCTTAAGCTTGACAGAAGCTGACACTACAGAAACTTTAGTGTCACACAGGTAATGAAAGTAGCACCCACGGATACTGTGGTGAAATCGTCGGGCCATACGCAGCTTTGACGGACAGGAAAAACGCACAACAGAAAGACACGTGTAGTAAGGTAAGCGTATTTTGGGGCTCGGCGACTGTGTCACGCACACAGCCACCTGTAAGCTCAGGAAATATCTGTAAAACCGCGTTTCAAACCAAACGCACAAGTCCAAAAGAGGCCCAGGCTGTCCTGAGTTATAGCCTAGTTACAGTCAAGTGCTCAGCTTACCAGCATCGCAGGCTGCAGGTGAGGAGGCTGCGGGGGAACTCTGGTATTGTCTGACAATTATTAAACTTGTCTATTAAACACGAGAGGCGTCACTTGGTTTTACTTTTGAACTGAAGTATGTTTGTTTGCTTACTGCGATATAGAAAGATGGACTGCTCTTCCGCGAGTTCCGCCTTTTGCGTTCCGTCAACATTACGTTATCAATTAACATTTAAATAATTGATTTTTAGACATTTGTGCATCGATTTGTGAATCGTGAACATTTGTGAATCTTCCACGTCCGCATCGTGATGCATCTAAGAATCGATGATTTCTCCCACCCCTAGTATTTAGCTATTATTAAGAGGAGCTGGTACATATTTTAGCTAAGCTTCAGTTAGCCATGACTTTCTCATAATCTGGTTAAACAAGAAAACAATAGTACAATTCCCTGAGAACTGGCTCTCATTTGAATGGTGGTTAATCCTCAGTAAGCCTGCTAGTGAGCAGTTACTACAGTTTCTGTTTCGGTTGCACGAACTAACAGCAGCTACTAGCCACAGGAGGAAGTATAGCATTACTGGCCAACATAACTGAGCTCTCATTTATAGCCTGACAAGAGCAGGGCATCATATGCTTTCTTCCAAAGAGAAAAGGATGCTGGGTAGAGCCACCCTCCTGGTGTCAGGAAATCTACAGATCACTAAGGCCAAACATGAAAGAGCTTCTATACAGACACTAGAAAGCCCTGAAGCTACAAATCTGTGATCTCAGTCAGACGAAAGTAATGACATTACCAAGACACATACCGTATGTGTGTCTGTGCGTGTGCCTTGTTACAGCTCAGTATCACATCTGCTGAAGAGGAGAAATGTAGCATGATTCAATATAAAATGGAGATAAATGGTGAATTTAGGTTACAATAGCAGCACACATTGTTTTTGAATATCTCTCCCAAATGGGAACAATCCAAATGATCTACTGTTTAACAAACAGACAGACAATCAATCAAGCCAACATGAAATTGCCCTTACTTCTGTTAGAAGTGTCAAACAAGTAGCAAACTGTGCTTATCCCAATGACAATGAATAATGGTTTTGACTCAACATCATTATTCAGTTTGCTGTTTTTAAGAATGACTGTTTCTTATGTTGTAATATGGTTCAAAATAAGACTCATAATTCTCAGTAACACATAACACAACAAAGGCCTCTCTAAGAGGTCAGACTTTACTGTACTCACTCAGCTACAAACTTCTCTTTCATCTTACAAACAGTCCGGCCAGAAACGAGCGGAACAGACCCAGAAAGCTGCGTGTGCACGCATGTGTGTGTATGTGCCTGTGTGTTGGCGTGCCTTTGTGTGTTTGTGTGTAGCGGAAAGAGTGGGGTCTGGATATTGTCAAGCTGTCTATCTGATAGAAAAGCCAGTTCTGTGAAGCAGAGCGGCCCGGCAGCATCAGTCAGTGCTATGCCTCATTTCTGCAGCCCTGCATATTCCCTCAAACACTGAGGTACACACAGGTCTATGTACACTGGGCCTGGATGCACTCACACAAACAGTGTTTGCTGGTTTATATACCACCCACATGAACCAGACACCCATCTGAAGTTTCCAATGAAATAACACATTTCTGGACCTTTGTTGAGTTATTGTCGGCTGACAAGACAGGTGTATTTTTGCATTAAATCATGATTTGTTTTACTTTGAGGCTGCAATAATCACGTTCATTATATCATACATCTTCCCTAAATAAGGAAATTCTAAATGCTGTTACTTGTTATGACAGAGACTTGCTCTGGGGACCTGAAGTTGAACTTACGAAAAGTAGGTTGGAAAAACAGAAGAGGAAGACACATTTTAAAATTGTTACAGACAAAAAACTACATAAGAGCATTCCAAACTGTTATGAATATTTCAGTAATACAAATAGCAACAAAAAGGCAGGTAGTTTAATAGACAAGGCTAGGGATGTAACCTGGCAATAAACTGCATCAGTCTACTAACATTTCATACATGTAGCCAAAAGATGACAAAAGGAACAAACATCATCGTCTAACATTTCCTCTCTCAAATACAAATTCAGATGATTTGTGGAAACAATTCTTGTCTTGGGCTTTAAAGTCTCAGTTTAGAAATACTGATATAATCCTACATTCCCCATAATTTTCGCCATGAGAGAGAAAATATGGAGCACAGCAAAAACTTTTGTTTTCTGTCTCTGGTTTCATTCAATACAGAAAAATAGTGACTTACTGCCAGACGCAGCTTACTGCCGCAGCAAATGTCAAATTGGATGTTTAGTCCTATCAGAGTCAGTCTGCAACATACAAGCACACACTCATACACACACAAACACACACACAAACACAATGAGACTTGAGCTGAGTTCTGGCTTGCTTTAAAAGACAAATCAAAACCGAATCCTCACGAGACATGTGCAGACAGGGGAGAAGGCTGTTTAGAGAAATTAATTCTGAGCCTTTTTTCCTGTTTATGGATACAATGTGTTTTTCCATATCTAAAGACACACATGTTGCACAAGCTTCCAGAGCTCTTAAAAATGCATGGTTAAGTGTCCACCGCTCATGAACGTGATCCCAAAACATACCTCAAAATACAGACCTATGGGACCACTAAATGACCTCAAATTTCCTTCTTGGTGGATTAAAAGCACTGATTCTCAAACAAGAAGGCACGTGCATGAAATGAACATCATGTTCATTACACTGTTCCAATATGTAAAAGCAGGGATGCTTGTTATTTTCTCTGTCAGTTGTAACAACACAGTACATCGGCTTGAAGTGTGCAGTGAAACAAATGCATGCACACACACTTGTGGAAAGGCTACCCTCAGACGTGCATCCATCAAATTGTTCTTAACATGGGGACAGTTGCTGATGACAGTATTTAAGGTTTTACCAGATGGATTGAAAAGTAATTTGACATTTATACTTAACACACACCACATGCAGTCACAGACAAACAGCGTGACCAGTTATGAAAAATCTTTAAGTAAACTGCTAAAATATCCAGGAAAACCCAAGGGAGGCACGTTTATCATCAGCTCCTCCATCATGGCTTCAATCTCTTTTCTCCACCAGCGCCACTGATTCGTGTAGCAACTCTCTGCCTTCTGTTTCTCATTGGACCAGTTCCTCCACTAACCAGTTCCTCTGTGGCTGCAGAAAAAGACACTGTGACTGAAGCAAGGTCATCTCAAGTCGCTGACGCTTCCAATTCGTAGTTTTTGAAAACGATAGTCAAATGTTTAAGAACAGCTATCGATGCAGTTTGATCATTCATCCATATCGGTCAAAGCCAGACCAGTATACTGTTACGGTCACTGTATCGAAAGCTATTAAATGCGGTGGTTTGCTATGTTCGCATGGTGCATCTGCGACTTATCCTGACGTTAACTTGACACTACATGTTAGGGTTGCGCAGAGGGAGAAATGTGGTTCCAATATAGCGCGAGTCTGTGCTGCTCCACCAGCGTGTTGCACAGAACCCAACGCCTCCATGTTTACTCACACACACACAGACACACACACACACACACACACATCTCCACATGGACTCTTCTTTCATACAGGGTAGCTTCACTCCAGTGAAACCATTCAGGTCAAACCACTTTTGTATTTTGGAAGAATTCAAGATATGTGGTGGGCACCTGTTTTCAATTCTGTTAGTAGAGGGGGACCGATGTGTGTGTGCATGCGCGTGTTTGTGGAAACAAGAGTGTGAGTGAGAGATTACCTCAATCTGTGAATTTGCTGTGACTAGAGTTGTGTGTGGCCCTCTTCTGTGTACCCAGTGTAAGGAGACACAGAGCAAGTCGACAGAGCTGGTGAGTAAGATGAGCGGTATGTTAACATACACTGTTCTCGATGTAAAGTACATCCACCCTCTGCGGCACTGTGTGTTTGTGTGTGTGTGTGTGTGTGTAGCGTGTGTGGGTTCCAGCCTCGGCAACAGACTGCAGTAGACCACAAATCAAAGACAGAGCAGTGGACGGAGAAGTGGACAAAATAACATCAACTGTCTCTCATTGGCTTTGGGCCATGTAACTCCAACCACTTGTTAGGGGAACAGGGTGTGAGGCAAATGCATATGGGGTGTGAGTGGTTTTAACATCTGTTTGGCAATGGCTGCTGTCTATCACTCCCTAATGGGAAAAGTACGCTTTTAGATACTAATGACCTCACTGTGTTTGGCTTGTAAAGAAACAAGGTGTGTGGAAGTATTCGTTTCCCGGGAGAGAAACATCACCATCTGTTTGTTTGCATTGTGGAGCTACCTACAAACTATAACACCATAACACAACCAAAAGGAGAAGGAATTTAACAGCCGCGGCCATGAGCCAAAACTGTTTATGAATCATCCTGTTATTGTAAACTGACAGGCTGTTTAGTAACTCATGAATCTAACTGAAGCTTCATCTCTGTCTAAGGAAAACAAATCTCTAATTATCAGATGTTCCAGGTGGCCATATGTACCTACAGCTTTTTTTGCACAGTCTTTTGCAGTCTATTCTACCATTCAGATGGCTTACCGTTTAAAAGTCAAAGTGAAATCACAATAGGCCACCCTTATTGAAGGGAAGTAAAAAAACTTTTGAGATACATTAGAAATGTTCCTTTAGCATTCAAGACTCTGAGTGGGCGGTCCAGTGTACATGTTTGATTGACAGCTGAGCTGGCAGGGGCGCTGAGACAAAATGTAAACAAACTTGTGTAACTGTAGATTACAAGCCAAGTACAGAAAGAATTTTGTTAGCAGTGGTGTTGAAGAATAAGGTCTACACACCATTTAGCATTTAAAGTGAAGGTCTTTAAAAGGAAATATAGTGTGGGCCATATAAAACAAAAACTGCCTCAAGTACAGCAGATGGGGAACAGAATATTTTTACAAGTTCTGTGTTAAGAGCATCTCTTTTAACACATAAAAAATTATTACTGTGCCAGACATTAACAATGCTTTTTTTAGGAGTCATTAAAGATACGGGTATCTTTAACTTTAGCTTTTTTTAGGAGTCATTAAAGATACGGGAACCACACCTGACATTTTTACAATCAAAGATTAGTAACAGTGTCACCTCCAAAGACGGCGGTTGTAAAGCTTCCTCCTCTTATCCAGTTACCCATTTCGTCGCACACCTCTGCTGATGCTGTAATTGAGCTCTGATTGCTCTGTAATTGCAGAGAAACAAGACTCCTGCAGGCAAACAGAGTGAGACAAGAGGGAGACTAGCCCAGGGCTTTACTGCCCATGAACCATCAAAGAGTTTGGACTTAAAACAATGTCTGCGGCCTGTCCCATGAAACACCTGCTTAGGCTGCAAACACAGTGCAGATCACTGATCACTCATTTTCAGGTTCTTAGCAAATACCTTTTTTAACACCCTGAAATTCATCATCAAATAGCAAGCCTGGCAAACCAAGGGCAACGAAAACATTTGTTGTGGGATATTTAGGACCTCTGCAATATTCCCAGCTCAGGAAGGGCATCTTTGATCCCTGGGCGTGTGATGGATGAGGGTTATGAAGACCAGAACCCAGGCAGGGCAGCAAAGCAAACACACGGTATCCCAGACTCCCTCTCACTGCTAGAATAATCACCATAATCACAGCAATCATCTTCCACTCTCAAACTATATCCACACACATTACTTATGCTTCAGTTAAACGGGTGGTTCTGTCTTCAGCTGAACGAGCAGAGCCAGATTAAACAGTTACAGAATCACCAGCTTGCATTACAACAGTTTTATCGGTAATTAAACATTTATAATATCAGATTCTGGGAAAGGTTATGAAATGTTTTTAAGAATGCTACTAAGTGGCGTGTTGATCACACTGACTACGCAAGCTATTTGTTATTTTGTAATTTAAATATAATGACTGATAATACACCTAATTAAATATAATTGATTGAATGATAGAATAATATTTTATAAATTTATATAATAATTTCATAATTATTCTCAGATAATACCTGTGCAAATGTGACCAAATGGTTGCCAACGAGTATAAGCCAAGGGAAAAAATGATGTACAGCCAGTTTTCCATTTTTAATTTTCTTAATCTATAACTCATTTATAATTACATTTTTTAATGCAATAAATGTGTGCAGTAAATCTTTGTAAAAACTATAAAAACAAAGCTGCTAATTTAGCACAGTTTTAGGATGATGAAATAATAATTTTCAAGTCATTAAACTTTCAATTTAAATGATACTCCTAATTCATTTTTAGTGTGATAAAATGATAATGTGGCCCTACAACAACGCAACTCATTTAAAAAGAAAGAAAAAATCATCAGAGTTTCTCACCAAAGTGCTGGTCTGTGTAGGACAATCACTACAGGGGGCACCTGCCTCAGCCAGGCGGACAGTCTCTCTTTCCATAACTCTTAAGTTTTAAGTCCCAATTGAGTTTCTACAGAAACCCGTTACAGCAAAGTTGGGACTTGGTCCCAGCACTGTGATGGATTTTCCTGCCAGATGTTTGTGCATGGTTTATGGACTTTTTCCAAGCATTCACCATGACAAAAATCTCCAGTACATTGTCTACTGTTCTCTAATCAGTCATGTCCTCTTGCTGAAATTTTGCTAATCCTGTCTGTTGAGCACTAAAATCTGCATTGTCTACATTTGAAAACATATTTTATTCACCATTTTGCTTTCTGTCTTCACTAAGACGTGTTAGAAGAGGTTTGCATGCAAGTGAGATTTTGATTTGTTTTTTTATGATGCTTTTGTCAATTAGTTTGTTTAGATGTTTGAGGTTTGGAAAACTGACATTCTGCTTTAACATTTGTGGTGGCGCTTTCAATTGATGCAAAAAACATATTGTATGCTAAAAGGTCTGAAATCAATCACACACAGATTTTTCAGTTTTACAAATAAATATCATTTCATTTCCACCCACTGTCAGAAACCTAAAAAAATACACTGATCTATCAAATCGTTACTGCTAGCTCATACATCTGAATAAACACTTTCGGTATTTATTTGTTTCATTGATTTGATATTTACAATTTAGACAGTAATGTACTCACAAGAATCCAATCCAAGTAAAGCAATGTAGTGCTTTTATGTTAGGTAACACAAGTCTTGGCCATAGAGTAGTTAACCGCTGTAAGGCAGACGTGACAGAGGCATTACAAGGATTTTTTTTTAAACTTTTATTTGTGTTTTATTATTATGGTGGTTCTGTACCTCTTTACATTGGGCCAATCTGCACCGAGGGTGGTGGGATGCATTTCAAACATCTCCTCATTGTATTTGTGGTGATATGATACAAAATGTTACTTTGATTACTTAAGTCTATGTTAAAATTTGTTTAATGTGTGAAGAATGGAGCTGGTAATAATTAGCTTTATGACACAAGCAAAATACTAAAAGCTTAACGTGGAGATTTAGCAAGGAGGTGACACCAGGACTATGTACGTAGGAGCCAGATTGTACAGAATAAGACGCTTTCTAAGGGGTTTTAAATCAGTGCAGAGAAACTGGTTCACATCTGGTGAGAGTAAGATGTTTAGGTTACATCTGGAGGATTTCAAAAATATTTCACATAGGGGGGATAAGAAGATAAGGAGAGGTTTTAGAGGATGAAAGGGCAAAATTTCCTGTAATCTCGTCAATGTCTACTCTTGACACACAGGAGACAGCTCTATTTTATTTGTTTACAACAAATAAAACATCTTAATTGTTAGAATTCAACCAGAGTATTTAATATTTTTATAATAATGTTGCTTTTTTTGTTTTGTTTGACTACCATTTACAACCACCAATAAATGTGTATGAAGACAAGGGATTTGGCAGCTCTAACTTACTACTAAGTTCACCCTTGACAAATGTCAGTCTAAAAGCATCAACTTGTTATGCTATTACAGAAAAGCTGAACTTATTTTGACTCACTCTTACTTTCCAACCTATAACTTCTAAAATGTAATATAATATATGTATATAATGAGGATGATGAATGGCAATTTATACCTATGTGACTGGTGCCAATCTTCTCTCTTTTTTTGAAAATTCTGGTTGCATTATACCTTAAAGGTAGACAACAGTAGGTAACAACAACAAAAAAGGAAAACTATGGTGAATCTGTTAAAAAAAACAACTAAAGATGGAGATATCAGTTTTCGACGTGACCATAGAAAACCTGTAGCATCGCTTTAGTGTCAACATGCTAATGGTGGCGTGAACGTGTAGGAGTTTTCTTTGGCCTGAACCTCTTCCCATGTCTTTTCTTGACCTACAGTGAAGGATTTTGAAGCCAGTGGAGTTCACTGGGAGAGAACAAGTGACATAGAGCCAGGCTATTAGCATTGTGAGTGGGGCATGCTGGCTGAATATCAGACCCCGGGTTTCCTACTCTGCCAGGGGACGGACCAAGCCAACCCAACACAGCCAAACATCTGCTCTTTATTAGAGGTGTCGGCTCCTGTCATTCACAGCAGAGGTTCAAAACCTGAGGGAAAGGGTTCACTTTGCCTCTTCTTGCCTGGGCCACTGCAAGCAGTCCTGTACACTCCCTAAGGGAATGCAGGTCTGAGGAAAATACCACCGAAAATTCAATTCCATTTTTCCTTTCCGTGCTTCACTCCTCTAACCGAGGCAAATTTCATTACACACTTATGGACTCATAAAAATCCTTCAATAACATGAGGCTATGTCTCACAGACCAGAGCTCTTTCAGAATCAGATAGTTTCGGAATAAAAAGAGCTTGGAGTGCAACCAGCTATAAGGGGTATAGTGCCTCTACCTATTAGACCTGTCATGAGTTGAATCCAGTTTTTTCTTTCTTCCATCCCTTTCTTTCTTTTTTCCTTCTCTACAACACATAAACAGCTGTATAAATTTAGTTATAGTACAGACATAAATTAAATGTTTTAAATGTGTTGCACTGCTTAAGTGATGAAAGCCCATAAAATAGTTTACATATTTTCTCTGTCATTTTGTAACCATACATCACCCGGCATCTAATAAAACCTCAAAATAAAATCCCAAAGCACCAATTACTGGATACTTAAGCCAATTAACAAAAACAGAAACAAAGAGAGACTTTGGCAAATAGGAAAGAAAACAATTTGATCACACATCTAACATTAAGCTTCCATTACCCCTCTAATGAGCCAATAAACTCTTTGGAGGTGCCTGATCTTAAGATGTAGCCAAACCGCTATATGTTGCTGGTCTCAGTAAAAGTAGGTTACCATCCCAACAGCCAAGCCTAAACTGGCCTCCATATGTGTGTGTCCAAGGTTCTAGCATACTTTTTAAGATTTACAAACAAATATCCAGGCTCTGGCAGAGATGTGGGTTCTGACTTAAAGACTTATTCAAAGCTCCTTCTGACCAAAAAATACACAGCCGATCATGCTTCTTTCAATTCCGTTTACATTTTTTCAACTGAAAAGAAGTGTAAACAAAAAGCCACATTGTAATCCATTACTACCTAAAGCTGTTCAGTAAACAGTATCTTTCACAACAAACAGAAAGAAAGAAAACATTCAAGGAGACAATTCTGCTATGAAGTCAGTTTTACATTTCAGCTGTTTCTTGGAACTCTGGATTATGTTGTTAGGACATGGGGATGTTTGTTATTTGGCTGTTTTTTTGACAAAGCCTGCACTGAATCATTGTTTTGGATGGTAGATGGGCACCTGTAGGCTTGAAGTTTCTAAAAGGAAACAGGGTATCAGGGTCATGCCTGGATTTTTATACAGAGGCATCAGGTTTGATGTTGGAGGTGAGCCAGGAATACATTTCATGAGCTGAATACCTGCTGATAAAGTCTACAGTTAATTAGACTAACAGTGTCTCCACCCTTTGCATTCTTTGAGACACGTATGCAGCTTTTCTCACAAGTTAGCGATGTTCTTCCTCTACAGTTGTGCATGATGTTGCATATTCATGTTGCATGCGCAGGAATAATTTTGTCAAACTGAATAATGCATGACAATCATGATCTTTTCAAAGCAGAAGCAAATGCAGAAGCAATGAAATGCAGAAGCACTTCATTATGAGCAACATTAAATTTAGGCACCTCTACGCAGTTGTTAAAACTGAAGCCTTTCAGTGCTTTAATGGATCAACCAGCGCCAACATAGAATAGTGTTACCTATAGTGGTGGAAAAATGTTCTTGTACCTTATTTGCAGTTGGCTAAATTTCTAAGGCATCATTGAGCCCACTCATCTATGCTCACCTCACCAATATTCCATCTGAATTTACCATCTCTATTAATACTGGTGCTTATTTTGGGATACAGCAGATACAAGAGGAAAAAAAGTCTCTTAGTAAGTAATGTGTTGCATGCCCATGAATTTCAATTAACCATTTTTTACTTTCATTTGTTTTTAACAAGCGACTGACAGATGTTTTCAGAGCTCTTCAGACACATATCTCACACACAGAATAATTAGGAAGTAGCTTCTTCACAGATCCCTCTGAGGCACATACATGTTCTTGTTTCATGTGAAGGTCAGAGGTCAGTCACAGCCAGGAGCGATGCCTCTGGAGCAGGTAGAGCTTTAGTCTTTCTCAAGCCTTCAACAAGGAAGGACATGTTTTCTCAATTATTGTGTTTTTTTCCTTTGTCAATTTAACATAGAGAACAATGTGAAACTTGTTTAATACAGTTTTATAGACAAAATCTGATAGTATATTTGATACAAATGCAACTGAGAATTATTTCTCATCTATTGAAATATAAATACACCAGAAACATTAAAAGTATAGACAATTACATTTAGAAATATGCACATTTTAATGCCACAGAAATAACTTGAAACATGCACTGTTCTGTTTTCAATCTGTAAGTGTCAGAGGTAACCCGAAATTGACGCAAGTTTCGAAGTTAGTGGCTTGTGAAAGGTCTTTGGAAACACCCTTTTTATTAAAGATGTTTTCTTAAGAGAGCTCTGAAGATGTTATTTGTGCTCTGAGGCTGTTGGGGATTCTAACAAGTGGGAAGCTACTGAACCCTGAGCACAGGTTATCTCAACCTTGAAGGCACGGTTTTACACCAGAGGTGTCAGCTGGGTCGACGGGTCTATACTGCCAGAGCTGGCTGGGATGGTAAAAAGATATATGAAATATAAAACACTCTTTGTTGGTCTCATATGAAGAAAATGTTTTATTCATCATTTTCCCCATCTGTCTGTTGTGTTATTTAATTTTTCACTCCTTCCATCCCCCTTTCCCTTCCCTCCTCTTTCTTATTCTAACTTTGTTCCCTCTCGCTCTTGTTTTCTCATTTTGAGGGCTGAGAGCTGCGCTGTGAATCTCCAACTCAGCAGGACACCATGGAGTGATAGATGGCCTCTGACAAGGTCCAACACAATCCAACCAGCCATATGCTCCAAGTGAAAAAAAGAAGAATTAAAGAGGATTCACAAGTGGCCAGAAGAAAAACATGCCAAACTCTTATGCAAGCAACATTTTCTGGAGTTTACAGTAATATATGTGGGCCCTTGACACAGTGAGATTAATGGCCCTGGTACTGGAGTATGAACACTGGCTGGCATTACTTCAGTTAAGTAGGCAAACTCACACATTCAGGGAGATGTTTTAAAAGAGAAGAAAGAAAAAAATCTAAATTATCCAAAATAATGATTTAAACTATTATAGAAAACTTAAGCAAAGCCTACATCAGGATAACACTAAGTCTGGAAACTGGTTGAGCTCAGATACAGTTCATGAATTTGCAGATACATGCATCAAATGTAAATTTCAAATTTATTTTTTTTAAAATTCCGTTTCTTGCTAAACATGCTGCCACACTGCTGTTTGCATTATGTAAAGTAGGGCTGGACTAGAATATTCGAATATTCGAATATTCGTTCGGTGGGTTGGTATTTGATTTGAAAATGTGACATTCGGATATTCGTTTTTTTTTTTTTTTTGCACACCGTGCATATAATATGTTTTACACTATAAAATCTGGTGAAATATAATACTTATATAAGTTATATGTTATATACTTATATAACATATAACTTCGTTAAATTGTGCACAAAAAACGACACTGTACTCCCCTGTGAAGTCGTTTGGATGAACAGTTTCTGGAAATAATCAAAATGCAAACGGACAGGCAGCCTAAAGAGATTGTGCAGCTTCGAAAATTTAAATATAAATTATACAAATTGATATTTCGAAGCTTCGAATATTCGATGTTCATTACTACCGAAGCTTCGAAGCTCAAAAAATGGTATTCGGACCAGCCCTAATGTAAAGTTAATCTCCAGGAGACAGCATTGCAAGGAAACTGTCAATAGTGCAGAGAAAAAAATTCCTGACTTACATTTAGACAGAGAAGAGAAGAAGATGTAACAATATTTTGTTTTGTGAAGATTTATATAAAGGTATGTGTGGTGCCAGAAGAATTTTGTTATTCTTTTGATGCTCATAATTTACTGAACTCCTATGATTCTTACTGATGACTGATCATCTCTCAACTACACTTTACTTTCTCACTAAAGGAAAAGGAGACTCTTTCCTTGAACACCCACATCCATACAGAAATGGTTCAAACATTTGTGTGATGGTAATGACTTTGTTAAATCCAGTGCGAAAGAAGAAACATTCGTAAACACCAGGTCAAATCTCCTTCCTAAACAGTGTTTATAGCTTCTTAGCCCCTTACTAGCCCATAATTCCACTAAAAACTTTACACACAATGAATATGTATGGGCAGGCACACACACAAACACACATACAGTAATAAATTCACAAATAAAGGATGACAGCCTGAGAGTCAAATTAAGTAAATAAAATGTGTCTAGCTGGTAATGAAGGAGGTATGTTTCCCCTCAGGATAACAACTTCATCTGGACTCATACAGCTGACACACACACATGTGGTACTTACTATACACACACACACACACACACACACACACACTCAAGAGGTACCAGCATTTGCTACAGGTCCATCCCATTGGTATGAACTGGCTTAGAGCAGTCAAGAACACAGTGCGGTGATTTGAAATTTGACACAAAACGTATGTCTTCTGGAGTTCTGGGGGAAAATGTGGAAGTTGGATGTCATGCCAAACAATCACAGGAGAGGAAGGACTGCTTTCAAACATTTCCCATGCATCAGGCTATTAAAAGGACATTCGTTTGCAGGTTGCTGGCGCTTGTCTCGGGGCATATTGCAAACACATGGAATTACATGTTATGTCCATCCATGATTTAAACACTCTAGGTATTCTCTCGATCAAGGAAAAACAGACACTTCTGGATCTGTGTAGGCCATGTGGAAAGAGTAAAGGAAAAAAAGGCAGGCAAACTAGCAATCAAGAGTTTGTTTCTGATAACTGTAAACTGACAGGTAAGACTAAAAATGCATGTAATAAATTTGGCAACACATATAAAATACAAGGTGTATTCACGTTCTAACAGAGCTCCTTTGTCTGAAGATGTACTTGGTGTTACATTGTAAAAAGCCTCCATGAGTAAAACTGTAGAGTTTTCAAAGGTGTGCCACAGGGCTTAATTCTGGTTCATAACATTTTTGCTGTGTATGTGGACATGTGTAATCTAATCACACATATTATTTATAGAATGATTCTTATTAGAGATACACTTAAAAAAACAATGCAAGACAATGCAGTGAACTAAATCCTTGAAAACCACAACTTTATGACACAAAACCTTTACTGCAGTGAAGTTTAATTGCACAGTAGGTTTTAGGCAGAGGTGGAAAGAGTACTAAAATATTCTATTTAAGTAAAATTACGATTACTTTGAACTGTTATTTAAGTACAAGTAAAAATCTACTCAAGTAAAAGTAAAAAGTAGCTCGTTTAAAATGTATGTTTCTGCTTCATTATGAAACTGTGGGAAAATGGGAAGCACTGGACTGTATATGAATTCATATCCTAATTTACATTCACAATGCTGGTAATTTTATTGGGACATCATAGGCTTTAGCATAGTTAATTTATAATTAACATAGGCCAAAGCATTATTAACTAGTTACCAGCAGGTTGCTAGTGCCAACCAACATTAGTAATGTCATGCACCAATGTCTTTTGGGGCCAATTTGAGCAAAGCCTCTTACCACACCATGAAAACTTCTTTTACCAACTACCTGCTGTACAAGCAGGGTTCAAACTATGGGGACCCTCCAGACGCTTGGCCCCTTTTAAAGACATGACATGCTATTTTACCATTCATTTTTTTCCCTATATCATCATGGATCATATGTAAAATCAGGAGTGACAGGCGTCATCCAGCCAGAAGGAATGATCACGGGCCGTACGCAGCGCACCGGGCTGCTCACTGACCTCCTCTCCCTGGCCTTGTCCACTTCCTCTCGCTGCTGATAGTCAGTAATGTTGCCTCTGGCTGGATGAAGTCCGACGCTCCTGTTTTACGTATGATCCATGTGCTACTGCAACTGGGGACTCTTGCTGTCTGTAAGGCATGCGCAAACAAACTTTTTTTTTTACTCAGATGTAATTTAAAATGTAGCAAAGTACAAGTACTTCAAACAAAACATACTTAAAGAACAGAAGAATTACAGATTATAAAAACAACGTTAAAAAGTACACAAAAAACTACTCAACTACAGAAATGCAAGTAATTGTAATTTGTTACTTTCCACCTCTGGTTTTGGAGGAAAAAACAGACAACAACTGAGAATTTCTTGTTTCACATAGACAGATATCAGTAGATGAGATAGAATTTAACAGACTTGCATGGTTCAGAAAACTGTTAACTAACTGTTCAAATAATACAGGTCTTCATGATTTAATGTTCAAATTTATCAACTACATTGGTGATGTAAGAATCTCATTTTATTTTACTTTTTTTAAGTTGTAATTTTGTTCAGCAGCTGAAAGGGTGGTTTGGTGGTCAAACTCGGAAAGATTGTCTTTGGATGCCAAGATTTCAATTTTCTCTGCCTAGTTCATGCCAGCAGCGCTGCTGGCATGAACTCCCTGATCTGGTTTTAATACAACATCATCAGTGTATCTATTGTTGGCATCATTTAATCTAATGCCACAAACGATTTGCCATGAAACCCTAAAACCAAACTGAGCCAATTTGTTGACAATTTGTAATAATGCCTGGCTTATCTAAAAGTGATTCAGATTATAACTTTGATTTTTCATAGATATACCTTTAAAGGGTAGTCTTCTAGTTCTTTAAAGGCTAGTCTTAGTTCAGCATCTTACTGTTTCATGTTCCCTTTCTATTTTTGTCAATTATTAATGATGAGTTGAAACGGGTCAAACATGTGATTTAAAAAAACAACTAGAGAAACTACATGATTCTCCTCATCTCAAGTGGAAAAGCAATGGCTTTATTTTATTTATCAGTCTGTACTTAATCCATATAAAACTGTTTAGTTAAAATAGATTTGTTTAGTTTATGAACAAATTATAAAAGAGAATAAGTGCTAAGAAGGAAAAAGACAACACAATAAATTACAAATTTTTGAGGTGAGAGACTACAAAACCTCTCTCCTCAAAACCAACTTTACAAATAAATATCCACTCATAAAAGTAAAGGATATTCATTTTACTTCACCTTTGTTTGGAATCACTGTTCAAGATCAATGTATGTATTTGATGTTCCAAAGCTTAATGTATTTGTTTAAAAACTGTGAGTTTCAGCTCCCCTACAGCACAGCATGGTTCCACGTTATTTCATTTAATAGTACAGTAAAGCAAATAGTCAGTCAATCAGTAATGTGTAAAAACATACACACAACCGTTAATGTCTTTTGTTTTACCTCTGCTCTTTCCAAGATCCACATGACTGCTCATTTCCAATAATATCATTATGGATATCAACAAATCAAAGCAGATTATATTCATTCTCCCACCGTCACGGCAACTGGCTGTCCAGTGGTGTTACAGTGTGAAACTTGGCAGAAGAAACTCTCATAAATCTGCATTCAGCAGTAAGCTGGAGATGGACCTGGTACTGAGGCAGCTGCAACACCAAAAACTGAATCCATCACAATTCACGCCTTTGTGTGTGAGTGTGTGTGCATATTCACTGAGGGAATTTTAAACAAAGAGATAAGGCAGACATTGGAGAAATGAATCTCCTTTGTCCTCACAAAAAAACGGTTTAAAGATTAAGGAAAGAGTGAATAAAAAGCAGGGAGGAGTCGTATAGCAGAACTAATAGGAAGGATGGAGCATGTTTCCCACTGTTGCAAGAAAATATGTTTTGATTTTTAAATGAGTAAAAACAGAAAGTTATAACTAGAGGCCCTCTGACTATAGACAGCTGTGCCGGTTTGTTTTGATGAAAACATTTTCAAGCCATTCACAGATGTTCAGTAAATTCCCCTTTCAGTGCCTGCTCCTAAAGTTTGTCTTTCCAGATTTTTAACCTTCTGTCTTCCTGTATGTCCTGTAGTGACTCATTATCCTTTTTGTCAGGGAACTGGAATTCACTTCAGTCTTCTCTATCATTGTATTAAAGTGAAGGTTTTGCACATTGAAAGTCTGATGTGTTAACTGTAAAGCAACTGTAAATGGAATGGAATTGGAATGTGTAATCTTTATTTACAAGTTGGGGTGTTGCATCAAAACTGTAAGCGTACATTCTATAGTTAGAGTGTAGAATTAAGTAGAGCCCCAAAAAGCGTTATCCATGCTACAAACTACATATGAATATTAACAATTACAGTATTAATTACTCCTATTAGAAAGATTTTTATCCTGGTGGGATTAGAGAATAGTCCAGGGATGCGCAAAATTAACATTTCCTGTATTCAATCCAAGAACATCAGCACTGGACAACTGTTCTCTTAAAGATGGGGTAGGCAATTTTTTCAGCAGGAGGGGGGCTGCACAGCGTGTGCACAAACAGTGATTGACATTGCGTTAGAGACTACTCCTGGCACTGATTGGTTGTTCTGTTTCGGTGGTGGTGGATTCTTACAAATGCCATTAGGAGCACGAGGATGAGTCAGAGTAACCAGAATATTCACAGATTAACTATCTCATGTAGGGTGTAGTGATGTTTTCGGCACATATGCCAAACAGTAATTTTTATAAAAGTTACCAACTAAACCTGTCATTGCAGGTCTGTGACGAGATGCTCCCGTCTCCTGTATTAAGGTCAGACACGCTACACGTGAGCTGCAGATTCGTCCAACATGAAGTTACCACCTCAAACCCAGCGCCAGAATGAGCATGGTGGAGGTAAGCACATTTGGTTCAAAGTTAAATTTAGTTCAACTTTGGCTACAAAACCTGGTGGAAAATCAGGGCAATGCGCTCCACTCTTCACTCTGACTTGTGCCGCTATAATGGCCTTGCTCTGTTGCACTTGCAAATTTGTTGTGAAAGCAGGGTTACATTAGCATTGCTTCACACTTTTTTTCTTTACTGTCATTCTTCTCAGGTTTCCTTTCAATGGAGCCCTGCAGCTGTCAATGAGAGGCTTCTGGCTGTGACTGCTGCACTTCTGTGTCAGTTCAAAGAGAGGGGTTCAGGTATTAGTGTCTGACATACTCTCAGCAATGTCTACTTCAACCTAACAACTGATTAGACACTGTAAACATTTGTGTCACTTAATACTACACACATGAGATCAGCCTAAGCGAGAGAGAAAGAGGAGAGTCCAAATCATGACGTAAGGGTGCATGCCATTTACCTGATCATGAAGCCAACTTTTGACTCATCTAACATTAAAATAATGATCTTTAATGTGCGGCTTCTGATGTACCAATAAAAGTATAACCTCATGGATCATGTTATGTTGTATCAACCAACCTCCTGCCCGTCCTTGTTACAGTCTATTAAAATTGAAGTCCCCTTGCAACACATAGCCAGGGTGGCTTTCCTGTGCTCTGGGGTCTCTAGGAGTATCCACTGATTGCAAGCATTGCTACATTTACTCTCACATGCATACTTCCCTTGGCGCATATGACAATCCATTCAGATTTATAAAATGATAAGTCATGAACGGAAGTCTCAAAATGTCTCACCTTTTACAGTGATCTTCTTTGGACCCTCTTACCCTGTGTGTGTTCTCTACTAAGCATCTGTAGACTCAGCAAGGTTTACAATTGTTCCATCATCACAAATGATGGTGATGATCTTTGTACAGAAAGTTAGAACTATCAGGACGCTCCGTAACAACCAGCTATTTTGAAGTTCAGATTGTTGCCTGCTCCTTGTATCTTTTTAGTTTTAGTTTTTCTCTCCATGTACCTGGCTCAGTCTTGTGTTAAAATCCTGCTCATCTCTCATCTAGGTTACTGCCTTGCAAAGGAGATGTCCTACTTAGCCCCACCATCTCATCCAGATGGCTAAAATAACTGGCCCTGCAGCAACATTACCTCAGTATTCAAACTGTGAATCAACCCACAAATAAAAATCACAAATAAAGCCTTGCAGCTTGATGGACTTATTTATGAGGTTGTGTGTACTAATACAACTGAATATTCTTGAAAGTTATTTTCTCTTTATTTACTGTACATCTGTAAAGGAACTTCAAATGTAAAATACAATGTATGTATGCGGATATTTTGGCTTTTATCTACCAACATTGTGTAACCATAATGATTCATCTTTTTCTGTAGTGCAGCCATTTACAGCTAGACACATGAACAGACAGATTTTTGCTCCAATGGGTTAACTTATGTATCATTTTCAGTTGAGCACAATGTTTCCTATCTCTTGAAAAATCTAAGAAAACATTTTAAGACAAATCCTTGATACTTCAAACAGCAACAGCAAAACAAGTTTCCTATTCAGTGTCTCACGAGCAGCTGCAGACCTTATAACTGAAAACATCCTATGTTTGACTCTTGCTTCTCCAGTTTCTCTGTTTTGGGAAGATTTTCTTCTTGTCAGTGTTCGCAAATATTCATCGGCCAGTATAGGAATTCCTAAATTGAGTTGTGTTTATCCTTTGAGCCTTAATCACATGGACTAGGCCTTTGAGGTCACAAGTTGAACGGATTGACTGCCTCATTCTCTGAGGTGTCAAATAAACATAGGACTTTCACATGAAGTCACAATATACACAGCTAAACTAACAGTAAACACGAGAGAGAAAATGAGTGAGAGGTGTTAAGTTGTGGAGAAGAAGGAACTGATCGCTGATGGAGGGATATACTCCTGCAGAGAGACATGAGAAGACGCTGACTATGACCTTGTCTGAGCTAGGGGGATTTTCTCAACTTAATTCCCCTGCTGAATGTGTGTGTGAGTGTTAGCACAGAGTGGCCCCGTTATTGATAGCTCTAACAAGCCTAGGTCAAAGGTCAGACAGTGGTGAGTGGAAAAGGATGGAGCAAGACTGTTAAAGGTCCTTTAAACACCACCTGCCTTCATGCACACATGCACACACACTGAATCTTGGATGATTGTTACCAGACAATATTTAAACACATCCCTAGTACCTCTGTACCCCTGTTACTCTCCACTACAGAGATGAGAGGGCTTTGCATAGATTCCAGTTTACACATCATGCTGGGAGTGTAAGAAAGGCAGAAACACAAACATGTTGACAGTTCCTGGACTTTTCCAGTCATCAGAACTTATTCTAGTGAGTTATTTCCAAACTAAAACAGATAATGCATGTTAAATTCCACTAGAGACAATTTTTTTTACCATAAAGAAGAAAAAAACAGCAGCTCCCACCTTCACAAACATTTTTTGAAAAATGTCCTTCAGACTGTTGAAACAACATTTCCCAGGTGGCATACCTGCAGCTTGTGTCTGTGCTGAGAAGACTGAACGTTTCTGTGAGAACAGTAAATCGGCCTTGGGTAAATAAAGTTCTGCTTGGCTCCTCCCCCACCCCCCACCCAGGCAAACGAGTGGAAAACTATCGCACCTGTTAAAAAAACTACCTCTTAATAGCAAACATCACACAAGCAGCTTTTTAAAAAGACAAAATTCTCTATAGGGCCCTAATCAATCAGTTAAATGATGTAAAAAATGTCTAGTGTGTGGGAAAGTAACATTCAGCATTGATTCATTATCATCATAAGTTTTACTGCATCAATATTTTCAACTTATATTTCATTTCAATATTTACGGTCTGCACAACAGTAGAATAGATATGAAGTACCTATGCATATTTTATTATCAGTACATCATTACCATGTTTATTTTTTCTTGACTAACACAAGACTGGCAGCCTCTGTAGACCTCCATGCTGCAGCTGAGCAAAGTGAGCAAGCGGTAGTGGTAACATCCCTTTTGTGACAGGAAGCAGCAGGGTTTATGGGAAATGTGGTCATAATTTTGAGGAGCATTAGCACTATACCACATGTGTGACACAGAGGCCAGTTGTCACTACCATGGTTTTATTAGTTTACAGTTGTTTTTACCAACAACAATTCCAATAATAATGGTATAATAATGTCGAGCTGAGCAATATAGCAAGAAAAAACAATTTCATTATTATAAGACTAGATATTGTCTGGGACTTTGGTTATTATAAAGTACTTTTAACACAGTTACTACATTGCAAAATTAATGACTGAATGAGTGCTATACTTCATGACTCCTGAACTGAACTTTTGAACTGAGCCCTCACATGAGGTCCAAATACTTCTTTATTTGCCTACTTTGATAAATGCAACACGGCCGTGTTTTGACTGTTGCACTTGAGACTATTTGAAAATACACCGCTGATACATGTTTTTCGCCTCTATAACTCACACAGCAACACACAGGGGTCACTTTGTTCCAGAGAAGTGAAACAAGTGAAAACATGGAAAACACATTGCAGTCCCACTCATGAGAGGCCACAGGTTCTGCGTTTATAATGACCAAACATATCAGTGACAGATTCAACGGGGTTCACTTGAGGTAGATTTGGCTTCTCTGTTTTATGTAATCTATCAATGTCTTTTCAAAATGCAAGGCCAAATACTTCATATTGCTCCGGGTTTACGGGGAACATGGGGTTGTGTAAATTATCTTATTTAAACTTTTAACCATTTAAAGCAAAATTAAGTAGTTTTTTTCTCTTAAAATAATTTTGGTACACTGACTTGTAATAGGGTGAACTGTGTCACTGTTATTGCCCCTCCGGGCCCAGACTGCCTGACATTGCATTGTGAAAAATCTTTCTTTGGAAGAAGCTAGATCGATATTGTCAGTAAAGGTGCTCCGATCAATTGGTCACCGATCGTAATCAGCTGAGATCGTATTTGTTGTAAAAATGTTTAAAAAACTGTAGTAGTGCGGATGCAGCCTCACATTACCCCCTTCCTCTCTCTACTCCTCTCATGTCAACCCCGCATTTTCTCCAGGATTCTCATGTATTTTTCCTTTCTCTCCCGGTACCCTCCTGTTAAATGTTTCCCCGTAAATCTCCCGTATTTTTAAGTTTTAGAAAATCAAATAAAAACCTGCTGTCCGTATTTAAAGTGTTTGGTACTCTCTGCTCTGGTAAAGTTGGTGGCAGTAGGCCTATGTAAAAGATGCAGACTCTGCTTCTTGCACAAGGATTAAAATAAATGAAAACAACCCACTGAAATAATATTAGGCCTATACTAGTGGTAAACTAGGCTATATGAAATTCTAATGAAAATAGTAACTATAAGTAATATTAACAATATACTAACAGTATAATATGAAATTGTACTTGTAACATACAACATATAATAACATGGTATTTTTGTTTATTTAAATTTCCCTTCATTTCAAGTCTCATTGATGACAGTTATGACTCCTCTATGTAGCCCACTCTCCCTCTCTCTACCCCCGAAAGCCCACAGAACCTGCATGAGCTCTCCAGAACAAAAAGCAGCTACTTCAGAGTTTATCATCAACTAAATTTATAAAGATGCTGTTTGTTCTGTTTTTGTAGTTCATTCCACAAGAAAGCTATATTTGTTAAGCTATAACATGTTTGCAGTAACCAGGCAAAGGCTTGTTGGCTGGTTTAAGTCTCTTTGACAGAGGGGGAAGAATTTGTTGCCCATGTTTCCTGGCAATAAAATAAACAGTTGTCATTTTATGATACTTTATCATCTGTTCATTTTAATACTTTGTTTTAAGACTAATTAAATAAATATACACTATGCTGTATAATGTTACATGATAAATAAAAGGCTACAAATAGACTCAATAGTCAACAGACTGATCAGTGATTGGTGATCGGTATCAGCCGATACTGCTTTCAGCAATCGGTGATCGGCCCAAAATATCCTGATTGGAGCACCTCTAATTGTCAGTTTGGATATCATGGCAGAGTCTGCAAAGACCTTGTGACAGAGCAAGGGACAAGGTGGCAATCTAACCAACAAAGCTAATCAGCAACTGATGAAAGAGCACCGATGTCTAGTAAGTTTGCTAACATCAACTTGAGATTTATAGCAGCAAGTAAAGAGAACAATGACAGAGGAATCAAAGAAGAGAAAAAGAGAGTGATCAAGCAAGAGGCTCCCGGACAGAGAGAAAGCTTTGTGATATAAAAGGCTGTAAGACAGACGCCGAGCTGGCATTTTTTCTGTTGGACTAGTAAGAAATATTGCTATGGCTTTTGTTGCCACTTGCTTGATGTTTGGCTGTGTTAGCAAATGTGTCCACTTGCTACTTTTTGATCATAAGTAATGTAATCATAACAAATGCACTTGCACAGCTATGTTAATTTAGCGGTGAATTACACTCAGTGGATGTGCCAAATCACACCAAATGTTACATAATGTTGCTTTAAATCCTTTGTAAGTATGACTTTTCACGTAGCACAAAAATTATGTATTCTCTTTGACTGAGTTGCTGGTCAATTCCCAAGTACACAATGATTTTTCCAAGAGCTCTTTGGCTTTCAGGACTCACTTTCTGGGTGGTTCTCTGTTCTGGAATAAAAACGCTGCCCACCCACTGTCTCTTCAAAATGCTAAAGAGGATGGATAGGAAGTATGAGTGTTTCTGTCTGAGTAGGCAACAGAAAAGTAAACTATTAAGAGCATTAATTTTTTTTCTTTAAAATAGAGGTTAAAGTTACACTGTTATGTTTCCATCACTTCCTTTATTTTCTTATGTCTTCAGTTTAGTCTTATAGCCTCAAAGTATTTTCTCAATCAACCAACTAAACCACAAAAAGAGTGTTTCTAACAGTGACCGTCTTTTTAGGTCACTGGCAAGCGCAGGTTTATAGACGATTCCAAAAACGGCAGCAATTTTAACAGAGAAATCCCGAAAACCCTTATTTTCTCTCTTCTCCGGCAGTTCCTCATTTCCATCTGAGTCAATCACAGTAACAGATAAGAAATGCAGCCCACCCAAAATGAGGACTCCAGAGATCCCTCTGCGGTCAGGTTGAGTTAACTGTAACCAGTGAAAATGTCAGTGCTTTGTTTACTAGTCTCTGCTGCTGCACCCCTCCATCCATCCCCACATTCCTCCTTTACAAATTACATTTGTCATTCTGAAAACTGATGGTTTCCATTGGCATGCTTTGAACCTTGTGTGCCTGCACATTTGTTTGTGCACACATGCATGTGCATGATTGTGTATGACCTTTAAAGTGCAGACTATTCTATATGAACAAGGACATGTTTCTTACAGTATGAGGACACACCAGAAAAGACAGAACCTATATTTGTGTGTGTGATCTCCTACCTGTTATTGTAATATTGCTGTAGATGTTAGACAGCTGCTCTTTCAACAGGACAAGCTGTGTGGTGGCAGCCTTCTCCCTCTGCAGCTCCAGCATTATGTCAGGATGGCTGGCCACTTTGCAGCCCTTCTGTTTGTCCAATGCAATGTCACTGCGCACTATATCTGCAAACCGCAAATGGAGGAAATGAATTCTATTTTAATATTTCTGGTCAGGGATTTGAACATAATACACACGTTGCAATTTTCAGGAATAAGTATTAAGCATCACAAAACTTAATAAAAAAAACACTTTTGTTTTTTTCAGTTTGTTTTAAATTTTGGTTTGCAAGTAAAGCCTGCACCACCTGTTGGAACCTAAAAGGTTTCATTTTAACACACATTTGTGTCATGTTTGTAACAGGTTAAATATATGCAGTTGAAAAGAAACACAAGTGTGATATTCCAAGCTATAAAATAAAACAGACTATCCTTAGTAGCCTCCAGTATAGCCCATATCCTACACTCAGTAGGCGTTTAATTTGCACCTTAACTAAAACTAATGCTGCCTATCACAAGAGCCCTACAATAAGCCATAGCTTCATGAAGGTTATACTTTTGTCTAAAGCTGTTATTCAACTTAGTCATTATGGAGACTAGTGTTTTACACTGAGGTGTTTCTAATATAGTGGTCACCTCATTTAGTGAGGCTAAATATTTGAAGCACCTCCCCAAAACAGTTTTATCAACTCCTGAACATTATAACATTCATGAAGTTAGGATTCATTGTAGGACGGTTGCTAGTTTTAGCTAGGTGTCCCGGGTAAACTGGCAACTTACCTACTGTATTTTACAAGGAAATAGACGCTGTGTAAAATATAGCTATAAACAATGTAACGTCTTTGGTGGTGTGGGGGATGAAGGACTACTCAATGCGTCGGACACACAAAACACGGACGGGCGAGGAACGGACACCTCACGTCAAAGTCATCAAAATAAGGAGAAATGAGGAGAAATGTCAGGTCTTATCACCGTCTTCGTAGTTCTTCAGATAGTAGTCTGGTCCTGGGCCCCTGAACTTGGCAAGGTTCTTTTGGTTGTTGAACTGCAGGAAGTCGGTCCGCTTTCCGCCAAAACGCAGAAAGGCTGGCGACAGGCCGCGCGCCAGGGTCACGAGCCGCTTGGAGCTGCGGACACACAGGACAGAATGACACTCACGTGAGAAATATTAAGTGGCCTCGCCTACAGTGCGCTATTAAAATGTTATCAGTGTGTGTCGATGCAGTGCATAGTCACGGTCATATTTCGGAGGTGCAGAAACGGCTCGGATAAAGTAGGTCTAATGTCTAAACTGTTCTTAACTGTTGCAATATCAATTCTGTTCAGTTTTATTCAGACCTGTAGTTCAAATGTGTTAAAATGAGTCTAAAGGAGAAAGCTACAAACGAAGTCATGTCACGTTACTAGCCATTAATGCATTTCAGGCCTTGCACAAAACTTCTGTTCTGCCCTTCAGTGGGCCTGAGACACAGGCAGCGACTTCAACGTCATCTGACACCCGGTGTAAAGGGCATCAGGAAGCAGCTACAGCAGGTTCAGTAGTAGGCTACAACCTGAGGTACGCAGGAATGAAACAACATACATAATGTTTGGAGGATGAACGGGTTTGCGCTCCACTGTTTAAGAAGACCTAGAGATATGAAATTAATATTTTCAGCTGTCACAAGCTACTAAGAACAAAGTGCCCGTACATACTTTTTGGCGCAATTGAAAACATATAATTAATTATCACTGACAACAAATGTGATATTGATTAAAAAAATACTATTATCCAGCTATATATACAAACTGAAACATCACTTAAAAATAAAGTTTTAGCTGTAGGTGGTACTAAGCAAGTAAATGTGCATGTTTTGATGTTTTGAAAAACGAATAAAAGTAGCCTACATGAAGGACATTTTTTGTAAATCACTGCATTTTTCATTACAGCCTACGTGGCATACGGCTAAAGCTCCACGCAATAAAATGACAGAGGATTCATAAAGTGACTGCCGACAGGCCTGCAGACTAACAGTACACACAACTTGTTGTTTACAGGCTAATCACCCATTACTCAAATTGAAGCTGATGAAGGTAATAATGTATTAATTATGAAAAGACTGAGCGATGAACAACTAACCAGAACAAAGTTGTAAAGGACGTTATGTGAGAGAAACAAATCTGAATGTGGTTGAAGTGAACATTTAAAATGTTACCATACATTTATTGTAAAATAATAAAACGGTTTAACTTTATTATGAGGGAAAGATTTGGACACACAGTAACGCATGCTCTCCACATTTTTAGTCTTTAAATGGTCTCCAGTTCATGAAACGCACTGTACAAAATGATGTAATAGTTTGCCATATAGCTCTAGTTCTGTAGATTATATTTAAAAATATCTGATAATTATACAATGTAATTTAGAAGCTGAACTAAACAATGTGACTGAATAAAATGTCTGATACCAATAATTCCAATCCAAGCATGACAAGCCATTAGTCTTTGCCTATGTTGTGAACTAAAAAGTCAATAATAAACATCCATGATAAGTAATTTTGCCGAGTTTTGAGTTTTAAAATGTCACAATTCATAATCCATGGTCAAAACAGGTTGCATGCTCATAATGTGCATCTCTGACATTTTGGCTGTTCTGAGAAATGAGGTATAAAAGACACCTGAATGCAAGTCGCTATGCATTTTTGAAAAGTATTGAAACAACATGGAAGTGAAATAAGATTTTTTGTCGTTTTAAGATATGAAATTATTAAAAACTTGTTACGTGGATATTTTGCATTGTAGACGTGACGGTAAGGGGCACACAATTGTTTCTAATGTCAGTAGACTTACTATGACAGCAACAAAAAGCCCGAAATGGATAGCCTTTGAAATTGTGTTCATTCTCCAACTTGCCTCATTAAATTATCTGATTTGGACTTTACCAGTCTCGATGTAAATCATTGTGTAATGTGGAGCATTGGACCACTCAGCGCCCTAAGTGAGGAGGAAACGTGCTGGCTAACTCCATGACAATTCAGACAACGTGGCTGCGTGCGTAACGAATAAAAGAAACATTTTGAAGGTAGACGCCTATACAGATCAATGTTGTTGGTAAGGAGGAAAAGTCTTTGGTACCTCAGAAAGTCCAGCCAACCGTCTTTGATGATCGAGGGGTCCAGCTGCAAAGAAAGGAAGTTGTCGTTGAGGACTTTGATCGGACTGCGGGTGTTGACATCCAGGAGAACGAGCGTCCTCTCCATGAAGCCCGGTCGCTTCCCACTGGCTGCAGGTCTCTGGTAAGTAGAGGAGGAAGAAGAAGAGTAGGAGGAAGAGAGCACCGACTGCACCACCAAAGTAGCCAAAGATGCCAGCCACAGGGAGGACCATGGCAATACGCACGGTGGGAATTTGGGCATCTTCTTGGTTTGGAGAGCAGGCAAATCAGTGCGCGTAATGAGGCTTAAAGGTGAGGAGGAGGAGGAGGGGGAGGAGAAGAAGGAGGAGGAGGAGAAGAAGAAGAAAAAACAACTAAGCAAACTCTTCTGCCGCGAAGTTCGATTGTGGTTCTTTACCTCGGTCTCATCGATCTGGGTCTGTCTTCCTGTCTAGCTGTCTCACCCCCTCTTGCCCCCCGCCCCTCTGAGGATTTTTGGGAGCTGCTCAGAAGAGCGCACGCCCCGAGCCAGCCTTCCCGGTTGTGAGAGCCAGAAGCTGGGAGGAGGAGAGGAGGCAGCACCGCCCCCTCTAAGGTTCTCTGAGGTATGAGTACAAACTGCTCAAAAGTCATTTTCTCAGCTCATATGGCTAACAGCAGTTTAGTATGAAGAAGTGGGGACGCATTGCGTCTGAATATTGAGTTTTCTAATTCAGTGAGCATCGATATTTTATCTTAAATCATGTGTGAAATAATACAACAATCGAAATAGAATTTTACAGAAAACCAAAGTTAAATCCAGCAATAAGGTGACACCGAAAGAGTGCTACTTTCAACAAGTAGCTGCCCATTTGTAGGCCTACATGTTATCAGGTCACTATGATGATGACAAGACATAGCCTATCTTGACAAAAATGAGTGAGCCATCTTGGCTGACGCGCCGGCAATTCCTGTTGTAAAGATAACAATCTGTAATTTATGGAAAGATAATTACTCAGATGAAGAAAACATGATTAAGAGTAAAATGTATACAATACTGGAAAAAAATAACTAGAACATATTGTGCAATTAAAGGCTGCGCAAAGGCCTAGCCGGGGGTGTAGTTACGAGGTTAACTCAGATTCATCGAACAAACATGCATTATGATGGCATAAACTCAAATCATATACATGGAAAGGGATCACTGACTAAAACCCATCGTTTCCCATTTTCAAAAACTATCGCAATTTTCAGTGTCCAGCCACATTGTAAATTAAATGTCCTAACAGAAAAATGGATGTTTCGCCTACAAGAATCCTCCACAGTTCAAGAGAACAAAAGAAGGCCTGCTTCAAAGCAAGAAAAGCTTGTCAACAGGATATGTGATGTTCCTGGGTACTGTAAAGGCTTCAGTTGTTTAGACAAACAACTGATTGATTGCACATTTTTTAAAAACCAATGACATTCGAGATGGCAACATGAACAGTTTTGCCCGTTTTTTAAAACATTCAGAACCAATTCGGTATTTATATTCCTACACAAGCATGGAACTCACCTATAAACGCTTTATGTGACTTTTCTCTCCGGATGTTCACTGGCCATCAGGCAGTCGGTGTGGCTGTCAGTGGTCGTTTGAGGTCACTGCTGTCTCACAGATGGGCAGCAAACTACATGAGAAGAAAATGTAGAAGACCGGTTTAATCTTCATATTCCGGCGTACACCACCTACTCACGAACACATTAAACCGCACAGTTATCAAATATGTTAACTTTTCAGGTTTTACGCACTAAAGTTCTCCTTAAACGAGTTAAACGAATCCAGCAGGCTGTGTTTGGACGTGATGCGTCTGTAAAAGTGGTGCTGTTAAATCTTCAACCAAACGTGAAAATGCAGCTCCGGGCCACACCTCATAGATACACTTTGAAACAAAGACACAAACAATAAACCGGCAGATATAGTATCTAATATAGTGTCTGTTGTCCAGCAGTGTCTTTTCTTCTTTATCAGTCCTATAATAAGCAGGTTCAGATCAGCAGAAAACCAAACGAATGCTGCTTCATGTTGTCGTTTTGGCCCAGCTAGAAATCATTGTTAACATGTGGTTTCAATATAAGCCAAGCTATTTAATTTTTATATATTTATATTGGCCACGAGTTCTTCAGTTAGCTCTTATATATTAGACTGTGCTGTGGGACATCCGGCGTGTCATTTGTGGGAGGATGTTTTTCTAAGAAAAGTAAAAAGAAACTTCACCCTAACGAAACATCAGTATGATTGTATATTATTTCAAAAGGGCATTACATGAGCGTCTGCGCGATTATGGTATGTTTAATTTGTATCATTTACATAGACTATTCAGTAAAATATTACTAATTAAAAAGTATTTTAGGTTGTGTGTTGTGTACCTCGCAGCAGCTTCATAATCGACGGTAATGGAGGAGCTGCTGAAATAAGAGTTTTTGGCCAGATGTGAGACTCAAATATAAAACTAAATGAAACAGCACCAGCTGAATAGTTTAATGATTTACACGTAGATTGAAAATATACTAAGATCCATAGATTTAACCTTGTAAATTTAGGTCCAGGCAAGAATGTATTCTATTTTCAGCCTATTTTTAATAAAATTCTTTGATGTAACGAAAATCTTATTTTTCTTCCTCTCGTTCAGTGAGGAAACACAATCAGTTACTACATGGTGGCCTAAATAAACTAGTTCTTCGAACAAGCCAAATTATCCACTTAACGTTACAGGTTAATCAATTGAAGGTGGACTCATACAAACACTAATATAAAATAAAATGACCCAATTTACAGGGGAACTTGGGCTCATCTGCTTCTGTTGTGTGTGGTCTTTCTACGTTTTATTCAGTAAGCGCTTATTATGAGTGTGAGATTAAATTGACCTATTAATTATGAAATGATTTGCGCTTATGTTAGGGATACCCATGCAAATGTTTTTACATTATATTGTAGAATTTAGGCACTGTAACAATAACTACCTTTCATTGTGGAATTGTGAATGGGGAAGTCTAGTAACTGACAAATATTGATCAACTAACAGTAAGAGAGGATTATTATTAATGATTAATTTAAGAGGCTACTTAATTATAGTATGACATCCTAAAGGGGGTTTTAAAAACGCTCTAAAGGGAAATACGTCTAATGATACACACTGAAATGTTCTGTAGAGCACCATGTGTCATTTTCGTTGGGAATATAACTAATTATCTGGCGTTTCAGTTAGGCTATTATTATTACCATCAACATATATTATCTGCCACGACAACGTGTGTGCCGACAGAAATAATGCAGATTTTAATTTTATAAAGAATAGCCTATATACCCCGGCATGTTTTTTTTAATTTTCAAAACATTTTGTTTAGCCAACAAATTCATCAGAACATTAAGGATTGCGCTATCTGAGATGTTAAAATCGGAGGAATCCGATGTACTAAAGTAGTGTTCTTGTACGTTATCGTTTTTTCTTGCAGTAGGGGCAAGATGAAAATAAATTAGGCTAACCATTATGTCACTGGTGGTCCTCGGAGCCCATGTTGTTTTGCTCTCTTGTGCAAAGTCTTTTTCTTTTCTCCCAATGCTATGGTGTGGCTGATGGAGAACAGAGAGAGAGAGAGTGTTTAAGTGTTTAAGATGTGGCAGGACTCCTCTCACCTTGTAAATCCGACAGGCTGTTGTCATCCAACTCAACTGTACAACTGTGTTAGGGCTTCACGGTATTTTCAAGAGCATTTGATAAATGCAGTAAATAATAATAATAATAATAATAATAATAATAATAATAATTATAATAATAATAATAATAATAATAATATATTTTCGTGTTGGGACTTCAGTGTGTTAATACTTCGGTTTTGCTGACCTTATTTTACTGAATGAATATTTCCTATTCCCTGTCCTAACACTGACATATAGCTATACTTAATCCATCGTTGTCCTATTAATAGGTCGGTCTTTATGTATAATTCCATCGGATAAAAGTTTTGTATGATATTTTTAAAGCTGCACAATCAAAATGTGTTCTTCTAAAATGTGTTCAGATGGCAAGTGGTTTTATTTCTTAAACATGCGAATTCTGCAAACGAAAGTGCTGATTTTTTGAGACAAAGATGTAAATCCACGCACGTTATCCCATGTATTTCTCAATCGGAAGTCTGCAAGGCTACATTTAGAGTACGTCTCAGAATAGGCGGCACTGAAACAGGTGATAATACTGCCATCTAGTGGGGACATCAAAACAGTATAATTTATGCACCTCAGCTGTGTAATGTTCCCGCACAAAACCAGACTTCGTTCCTTAATACTCGACGATACATGACCTATATGATGTTTGTGATGAGTCTCTACCTAAATGCATTTGCATGTAGTTTTCCCCCTTTATTTTATTTTTTGTTTTGATATTGGTGGAACTTCCATCTAATATTAAGCTTATTAAGGAGTTTCTAGTGTAAGCGTTGTTTGATACCGTGCATCACACATTAATCATTCACGATCGGGCATTTCCTGTCCTCTATTTTTAGAAAGTGGCAGAAACGGTATAAGACAGGCCTACGTCACGGCTTGTCATGTATATTTAAGGACTCTGGTGCCCACCCCCCATATCTCTCCCTCCCTCTTCCTGAATTTCTCTCCTCTCTCTCTCTCTCTCTCTCTCACTGTAACATACTCATCATCTTCTTCATGGACACGGCCACCCAGCTGCTCCATCCATCCCATCCGCAGACCACGTGACCCAGTTCTCCCACGTCCTTCAGTAGTTCATTCAGCATGATGGCTGCGAATGCTGCGGATGCTCTTTGCTGCATCTTGCATCCGCACCGGTTATCTCTCCTCTTTCTCGCCGTCATCATCTGCTCTCTGCCGACCCCGACAGCAGCGCTGCTCGGTGTCCGGCCAGAAGACACCCAAAGCGGAGAACTGTCCGTGCAGGATGGGATACTGAAGGCGACAGAGGGGACCCGCTTCATGCTGAGGGTTTACTACTCCGCATCTCCAGCTCCAGAGCATCCCGACAGCCTGAACATCAGCGGCAGAGCTGACTCTCCTCCTGCCGCACCGTGGATCGCGTTTATAGAGGAACCAGGTGGGGACAGCGGGGACGCGGAGAGGCGGCTCCAATCCAGAGGGAATCCATGCGAAGAGGAGAATGCCAGAAGCTCTGACATCGAGCTGCTGGGTTCTTTCAGATCCACCTCAAGTCTGAACTCGGTTTTGGTGGAACTGCTCGCTAAAGACCTGCGCAGAGGCGAGGTGATCAAATACTACTCCATGTGCGCGTTTGATGGAGTGAAATGGGAGCATTTCACCACCAAAGACTTCTGGTTGGCGGTGGTGGAGAGACCCCCGGAGGCAGATGTTTGGCTCCAGGCGGGTGTCTCGGTGCTCTTGTTGGGGCTCTCGGCGCTCTGCAGCGGTCTGAACATCAGCATGCTTGCTCTGGACCCAGTGGAGCTGCGGGTCCTGCAGAACAGTGGCACAGAGAAGGAGCAGAAATACGCACGCAAAATAGAGTCAGTGCGTAAACATGGGAACTACATCCTTTGCACCGTGGTGCTGGGCAACGTACTCACAAATACATGCTTTGTGGTGTGGATGTGCCAGATTTTAGGAATGACTGCTCTCTCCACTGCCTCGTGCACTTTAGGGATATTCTTTATTGGGGAAATTTTACCTCACTCCGTGGCGTCCAGACACAGTCTGGCCATCGCCTCCAAGACCCTCTGCGCGACCCGCCTGCTGATGCTGGTGTTTTTTCCCATCGCCTATCCGGTCTCCAAGATTCTGGACATCATGCTGCACCAAGAGATCAGCAACTTTTACACCAGGGAGAAGTTGGTGGCTATGCTACGTGTGACAGACCCGTACCACGACCTGGTCAAAGAGGAGCTCAACATTATCCAGGGAGCCCTGGAACTGAGGACCAAGACCGTAGAGGATGTGCTGACCCCGCTGTCAGACTGCTACATGCTCTCCTCGGATGCCGTGCTGGACTTCTGCACCATGTCCGACGTGATGCAGAGCGGTTTCACCCGGATCCCGGTCTACGAGAACGAGAGGTCCAACATTGTGGACATTCTGTTTGTCAAAGACTTGGCCTTCGTGGATCCCGACGATTGCACTCCTCTGAAAACAATTACTCAGTTTTACAAGCATCCCATGCACTGCGTGTTCAGTGACACCAAGCTGGATGTGATGCTGGAGGAATTTAAGAGAGGTAACACTACTTTAAATCATATCACAGGTCGGCTCTCAGAAATGCTCCTGTCCTTTGTTTTTACATGTCAAGAACTTAAAAATAACTTATAGGTAAGAAGTCAGAGTTGCGTTTGTGAGGCACCATATGTGTGTTTTGGAACAGTCTCAAGAATACCTCCTGCCACCTAGGAGCTAAATTTACTTTGAAGTGACTGTGCACTTTAAAACTCCATTTTCAGTGCAGAAGTCAATGTATACATCAGTCCATTGGCTCACAGTGGGCATGCCAGTAAAGCCCTTTGATCCACAGAGAAGTGAGAGCCATATGTGAAATCTGATGCAGTGTCACATGGTGAGTGTGGTTCAGCCAAGGGTTAGAGGCTACCGAGGACCAGAATGGGGTTATATTAAGAATTTAACTCATTTTCCCATGACAACAACACTGTGAACTTTATCTGCCCCCGCCACCCCCTGCTTATTTCTCCTCTTCATGTCATATCAAGTGTATCCATTATCAGATCTACACTTTATGGTAACATTGGACTGTATCAAAAAGGAATTTAGCACAAGTAGAGGCCTTCACTGCAATGGCCTCAGAGGCAATGATTATCATTGACACTCTCTGACTCACAAGTCTTTTGTCTGACAAGCATCTTTGCTGATAAGTGCCTTCACAGAATTACAGCACTCCGTCTCGTGCGTGCAGTGATAGCATCACTTCACTACCAAGTAAAAGTGTGGAGCCTCTCCCCGGGGGCCCCATTCAGTCTTGATGATAACACTGAATATGATTCTGAATCAGTGCTCTGAACAGGTCAATCTGCTCCCCAGACAGTGTCACAGTGTAAAACTGAGACATATGAGAAGCTACTGGGAGGACTATTATGTAAGGATTTCATTGACAATGGCTTATGCTGTGGGGAATTAGATGTAAATCTGTTTCATTGACAAAGAGAGGTCAGTTTTCCAATCAGATGTGAAAATGAACACGGTGGAGAATTTGGCAGGATCAAAAATTTCCACTTACAGGCCAGAAGGTCTGATGTTTTATTTTGTTCAGGATTATGAAGGATAGCTCTGGTCTGACGCAAGTGATCCATGGGTTCAGGTTTGTCCAGGTTTCCCTATTGTCTGTTATTTATAAATAAGGTTGGGTGAAAAGGTGAGGTCGGGCTTCACCTTTAGATTATTTCTGTGCATCTAATTGTCAGCCCGCTGCGACTTTGAAGCTTCTTCCACTCTGCAGGTCGTTGCCATCCAAACCTGCAGAGCAACCATGAAAAATTCAGCTCCAACCTTTACCTTCCTCTCTCACCTCCTTCCTACTTTGCTCTCATGGATTAAAGGCTCCAGCTGTCCTGCTGTTCAGGAAACCTGGCTGGAAGCTGTGAGGATGTCTCACTGAGATGGTTGATGGGCTGGGGTGAGGTCACTGTGGTCACAGAAAAGGTCCCTAGTAATGTAAGAAATGTAAGGGAGGACTACAAACATACTGTACTGTGGAAAATACATAAATAAAATAATTTATTACCTTTCATATGGCAAGCTAGGCTCTTTACTTTATGCACTTGTGCTTTCACGGCATAAAAATTTAATCAGCAACACAAAATGTGATGTAAATCTTTTTTTTTATTGGGGTGAGATACTTTGTCAGTGGTGCAAGAAGCTGATTTCAAAAGTAAAAGTGGCAATACCACATTACAAAATCACACCATTACAAGTAAAAGTATTTCTAAATGAAAGCAAAGAGCAAAATGTACCAAAAGAGTAACAAAGTTATGCACAGTTGCCCACGTCAATGTAATTGTGTTACTGGATCATAATGATTAATGGTACTTAAATGTTGTAGGTGTTCCAAGTCGAGCTCATTTTAACTGCTTTATACACTGTTGCATAGCTTCGTCCATGACAATGTGCTTCATATTTTATAAACTGATCATCTGTTTTGTAAAATCTTAATCTGAACAGTAACTAGTAACTATGTCAAACCTTCACATCCTTCTGAAATGCACAGGAGAAGAACTAAAAATTACTATCAATTATAAAAAGTACTTCAAAATTGTATTTATGTACAATATTTGAGTATTTAGATTCTTGTGTGAAACGGAGAAAAATATTACTGCAGAGATATAAACAATACATCATTTCCTTTTATAGTACTGGCTATAACATTTGCAGAAAACACAGATGGCAAAAAAACACATAATGCACAATCATATGCAAACACATTATGCATGATGATGAACAGAGGTCAGACATGGAGTGGAAGAGCCTTGGAAACAGGCAGAGCAGAAACATTTGCAAAAGAGACATCCACGGTAAACTCAGTTTTGCCTTGGGCATGTGAGTCTGCGTGTGCGAGTCTGGCGTGTGAGTGTGTGTGTGAGTATTATGTAACATATGAATGATGTAATGCAGTGCCTGGGCACATCAGCAGCTGATGGCAAATCCACCTCTGACTCACCTGAGCGCTTCAGACAGGCAACCTCGCCATCTCAACCAATCTCACACGGCCAGAGTCTCATGTTTGGAGATGGTTGCCTGTCAGTCAATCAGGATTTTTGTTCTTGTTGCAGTGGATTAAAGCATTTGATCCATTTTATCCCTGGGCAGTGATCCCCTAAATCGACCCATCTCATATGAGCCACTGTTTTTGTTTCGTAGTAAGGTCGGAGACAGTTTATGTGCTTCTGTTGAAAGCTGTGTTCTAGTGACATCATGAATTTGGTTAGATAACTTATTTGGTCAGAAAACTGACTTGCGTCCTGATGTAAGAAGAAACATGTCAGGGACGATATAATGACAAATTATTTTCTAAATACATGTATTTTTGGTGGGTTTAAAATGAAAAAAAATCTATATATAACATAGTATGTGCCTATAGTGTGGTCGAGTTTCGTCGCAACTCTAACTTCTTGTCACATTCACTTTATTGACTCGCCGCAGAGATGCTGTTGGCGAGCTGTGTCATTGTGTTTGGCAGGCTTGTTCAGCCAAACACTTACTGAGTAGGAGCGCTGGGTCTGCTCATGGATGTGTAAAGTGTATGTGTTTATGTACGTGTGTTTGCAGAGGTGGCAGCAGCATGGGCAGTTTAGTCAGCAGATGCAGGCATCCCCAGACTGATTGCATAATCTCAGTGTTTACGTAAGGGCCCAACTCTCCCAAACTGTCAAAGTGTCTCCAGACTAATCCCCAAATGCCCACTTTCTTCTTGTCTGATTCACACATACACACACACACACACACACACACAGATACACACAAGGGCAATCCTGACATTGAAATAATTTCATATTCAAACTCTAAGATAGATCTCTCCTGTGTTTATGGTCTCTCAGCTCCAGTTGGTGTATTAATGCTGATTTTCATCTTGACTGCACAGATCCAGTTGGAGGCTGTTGACTCGTGCTATTTTTATCCAGTGACGTTGCCTCTCAACCCATTTAATGAGCAGACCTCAGCATAAACTCACATTTTGAAAACGTTTGAACTCGTCCTTTTTCTTTTCTGATGAGTGCAGGTAAGTCCCACCTGGCTGTGGTGCAGAGGGTGAACAGCGAAGGTGAGGGAGACCCCTTCTATGAAGTGATGGGCATCGTCACCCTGGAGGATGTCATAGAAGAGATCATCAAGTCTGAGATTGTGGATGAGACAGACCTGTATAGTACGTATGAGGCATAAACACACTGATTCATAGCTTTTTCAAAGTCACTGTTACATTAGCTGTGAATCAATTTTATTATATTTTCACCTCCCATACCAAATAGATTTGCTCTCAGTTTGTCACAACATCTGACAGAGTTTGTTCAGCTCTGTACTCCACTGCAGCACTGGAAAATTGAACAGCATAATATATAGAAATATTCAGGGATGCTACAAGTAGCATTTTTGCATTAATAGTACATTGAAATTTCCTTTCTTCCACCATATGCTCTCCTGCTTTCTCATTAAACTATTGATCCCACCTTCTCTCCCCTGTTGTTCCCCACTCTTTACTGACACATAATTAAATAATGTGAATAAATGGCCCAGTCACACAGATAATCGCCATAATCCGCTCATCTTTAATTGGCTGCAAACGCTCTCCACAGAGAGGAATTCAAATGTCAATCCCCCTTCATTTCATATCTAATGTGGTCTGTACTTTTCACTCATTGAATTTGACTATTTCCACGCCAGAATTAGGGAAAACGAACTTCATTATACGCTTCCACAAAAACGCCTGCTCCCAGAAGAAATTAACATAAAAATGTAAAGTGCTACAGCTTTAACTACACGCAGCGTGTATGAAGCAGTCTGTGTCATGGGTGAACTTGTGTGGGTGATCATAAACCCTGTTGCGTGTGTGTCATGCGTGTATGCAATTATGTGTGTATATATAGCGCAGGGGAGCTAATCTCTCCTGAATTAGCACTTGTATTTATTGCACCAGCTGTTCCTGCTGCAGCTACAATGTATTTAATGGAATATAATATATTTAATACTCTTCCCATCTGCAGAAGATATGGCAATTTATCATACAGAGGTGTGTTTACACAGCACTGTACAATCTCAAGCTATCTACTGCTGTGTTGTAAGAGAAATCACATCTACAAATCTGTCTGTAGTGTTTGTTAGTATGCAGCATACAAAGCTGCATCAACTAATAAGGTCAGTGGCACCTCAAAGTATTTGCTTATTCCTTGTGGTGTAAACAAGAATACTGTAATTATATAGAAACCTAACCAATGCAAGAGCAATATCTTTCCTTCCCTCAGTTTTTACCAGAGCTGGTATAAAATGTGAACCCTCACTGTACACTGTGCACTTTGCATGATTTGCACTCTTTGTGTTTATAGCTGACAACCGGAACAAAAGGCGAGTATCCAACCATGAGAGGAAACAGCAGGATTTCTCTATCTTCAAACTGGCAGAAAATGAGCTGAAGGTGAAGATCTCGCCACAGTTGCTGCTCGCAACACACCGCTTTTTGGCTACAGGTAGCATTGTACGTGTGTGTGTGTGTGTGTGTGTGTGTGTGTATGCATCTACTGTATGCATGTACTTTGTCAGTGCACACAGCGGATTGCAGGATAAAACATGTGACAGGGAACACGGCGTTCTCTCCTTGACTCTTGTTTTGGTGTGTTCTTGTATATGTGTGCCTATATGCATCTATCTTGTAGAGGTGGAACCTTTCAGGTTGTGTCATCTGTCAGAGAAGATCTTGCTGCGTCTCATCAAGCAT
The DNA here is from genome assembly GCA_024633595.2 of Lepomis macrochirus. NCBI lineage: Eukaryota > Metazoa > Chordata > Actinopteri > Centrarchiformes > Centrarchidae > Lepomis > Lepomis macrochirus. The sequence goes on along the minus strand of JALXJV020000020.1, from coordinate 19,091,584 downwards.
CCCAGCATTGTGCAGGAACTCAAGTTCAACCCCAAGAATAAACACGCTCCTCAACACTACCTCTTCCAGAGAAACAAACCTGTCGACTACTTTGTCCTCATTCTGCAGGTAAATCACAAATGCCACTGCTGCTTTTTATGCCAGATACTTATTTTGCTTTTTTAATTATGAAACCAAGCAATAGTCACTTCTGTGCTTGTTAATGTTATAATTACAGTCCCTTTCCCTCTGCATATTTTCTGTTAAGGAGGCTCCATTAGATATGAGTAATCAATTCAGTGTGTTTGTCACACCATGAGCATAGAGCTCAGACCTAATTCATGTAAATGGTTGTGTTGACTTTGCAGGGACGGGTGGAAGTAGAGATAGGAAAGGAGGCTCTCCGCTTTGAAAATGGAGCATTTTCCTATTATGGCATGCCAGCACTCATCTCGCCCCTGCCCATCGGTAAGTAAGCATACACATGAAGCAATAAAGATCAATACTTGTAGGGCACTCACAACCAGGGTCATGGTGGTGATGATGATGATGATGACAGGGAGAGTTCAGCAATAATAATAATTTTGCAGTGTCTGTATGGCATCAGCCGGCACAAGCAGCAGCCGCAGCAGCTGTGGGAAGTAAGTAATTAAAAGAAGTGATTTCAGAGAATTTCCCAGTGGAAGGACATGACCTGCACAGGATTATATGAAATCCAGCTAAGACTGCAGAGCAAGCAGAAAGCCTCTCTCTCTCTCTCTTTCTTGTGGTGGATGTGTGCATGTTTTGCATGTGTGATGTTCAGGGTGAGCTTAAAGCAATTTGGAAGACTCCATTAAGTATTTGAAAATCCCTTCTTAGGACATTACAGAATCCAGAATTTTTCTCTTAAGCGGCTGCATGAGTATCACGTCTCAAAAGAGCTGTTTTTTAATCGTATTTTTTAAAAACCTGCTCTCTCTGTGAGTCATTGCGCTCCAATGTACTTCACAAGAACAGCATTTGTTGCCACTCAGCTAGGCAGTGCTCAACTCAAAGCAATGCAGAATACAGGTGAATGGAAAGGATCTGCATGACAAAAGTCATTCTTCAGTATGTCTACTCATCACGCATCTTTTAGAAGTATGTTCACTGGAGATCTACAGTTGCTGCTGCGTAAAATATGAAAACATAAAACATCTGTAAAAGTTTGGTACCATACAGAATGAAATTCACAGCTATAGTGTACAGTGTAACAGTGTAAAGAGTGGGTCTGTAGAGGAACTGTTACAATATGACATTTCTTCTTTGACAATAGCTCAGGGTGGCCAATAGTGGTGACTGACACTTTACAAACCCTTGACTTTGTAACAACACATTTCTCAGTGGAAACATGTTTATGGTCATAATATGAGCTAAAAATACTTTCCAATTTTCAGAACACACATATTACTACTACTACTGTAAAACTAATATTAGCATGGACGGGAAAAAATACATCAAAATGTTCTTTAAAATATTAAATGTCAATAACAATTTTAAGTGTATCAAAATAAATTCCAAAATACAGCAGCCATGTAGAGAATACAAATCACTAAAGTATTTTGATAGAAAATATGAACCATTTTTCATCAACCCTATTAAATACAAATGACAAAATCCTATTTTCATATACAGAATAGGAATTCTTTAAATACTTGTATCATAAATTCTGCCCATCCCAGACTTTTAGTTCCATCAAAATGAATGAAACATGATATACTGGAGGACAGTTGGGAGACTTGTTTTATTGAGAGACTTGTATTGAACTACAATAAGGCTGCTTTCCAGAATTATAGAAAGTGAGACAGTTAATGGATTTTGGAGGTTCAGGGGAAAGAGAGCTGCAGTGCCTGTAAAAATAGTCAAAGTCCAGCAAGTACAGATGAGTTTGCATTAGAGCACACTGAAAAGGGCGTAGCTGCAGCCAGAAATGTCTGAACATAGAAACTGAATTAAAGAGCATGTAGTGTTGATGTATACATGAAACACAACTAAAAGTATGTTGTCTTCTTCTGTTCTGTTCAGGTCAGAGGTATTGTTCCCGGGCCAGTGGTCTGAACCAATCAGATTCATTGCTGAGTGGAGGCAGTGTGGGTCAGCTTACTACAGGAGGGGTCTACTTACCAGACTACTCAGTCCGGCAGCTCACAGACCTGCAGATCATCAAGGTTACAAATATAAATGCCTGCACACACAACACAGAGATGTATGAAAAAAAACATGAACCAACGTTGTTATTAACGCAATTAAATGTATAATTTCCTGCAAGCTGAAGGTAAAAACAATAAATAATGGCGCATAAGCAAGCAACTGCACTTTCAGTTCACTCCATTTAATCTTCAAAAATTCCCCAAAATGCAACTCTGCTGCCTTTGATATGTCCTAATCCCCGTTTCTGACTGAACACAGACATCCTGTCTCTCGCTTTCCCCTCCACACACTTTCTCTTTCCTTTAATCACTCGGTGTAATTGAGCTCCATTTTAACCATGAATATTTTAGCCCTAAATGATGAATGTGCCCTCTCACTTCACCTCTCTTCCCCTTTTCTGAAGTATAGTCCATGTCCACATGCACTGGGATTACATAAAGAGAGGTCATAAAGGCACGCACATGCTGATGATCATACTTGCTTACTATGTCCACACAGATCACCAGAAACCACTACCAGAACGCCCTAACGGCCACCAGGATGGACAGCTCCCCTCAGACACCAGACCCAGTGGATCCCGGTGCTAAAGGGAGGACACCAGTCCCAGAGGCCCGCTCACACAGCATTGCCCTCCCCCTCACACACACACACACTCGACTGGGGCTGGCACGCCTTGCACATCTCCATCCCCACGGTGGCCTTCACAACACCTCCCAGCTCAATGAAAGAAACCGTATTGTTCGTAAGTGTAGAAGCTTTGTAACAAATTGTGTTTCATATCAATAATCAATTAGTCCATCGGAAATTCATCCGCTGCATAGTTGACAATCCGTCATTTGAGTTTTCAATATATGATATATTATGTGAGGGGCAATTTGAACTATTTTATTAGATTTTACAGCCTTAACAATTGATTGGACAAATATGTTGTCCCTGGAGAGCTGTTTACTGATGAAATGATTTCCTCTGTGTGATTTTCAGTGCAGAGGATTTGACTTTCCAAGGTCTAAATGCTGTTTCTAAGGTCATTTGACACAAGAAAACAATTATGAAGAAAAACTGTAAAAACATTTTGGAATGTTTTTGGTTTGACTTCAATCTAGCATAAAGGTTTAATTTGGACTTCCTAGGTCCTCCTCACCACGGTCAACCTGTGGGAGGAAAATCTTCTTGTAGCTGATATCACCAGCTCCTCACATCACTATAATCCTCACTCAGTGATACCATCTCTTCTCCATTCCCTCTTAAATAATAATAACAAAAGTAGATTTCCTCCATTAACTGTCAGGCATGAAGATTGTTAAGAGTACTACACTGCTCACTTTTAGTTACATGTAACTCTGAAGATTCTGCTTTTGCACTCACTGTTAGCCTGTACAGACAATTTGAATGATGAACTGGCTCAATATATATGATTATATGATAATACATGATTAATGTCACTATTTGATGCTCTTACTGGTCAGGGGCAATCTGACAGTTAATGGCCAAATGACTGGCAGGTCCGAAGACAATAGATTATGTAAAAAGCCCCAGAGGCATTTATACCAACCCTATGAACTACAGAATAAAAGTAAAATTGACAAATTAAATGAAAATGAGGTTGAAAAGTTAACAGTGCTACAAAGATGATAATGTTGCTATAAGAAGATTTGCTGTATTGAATATTGTGTTATTTTACCTGTTTGTGTTTGTAGGTAGTTAGAGGGGGCACAGAAGGCAAAAACATGGAACAAATAGCAAGTTTAATCATTCTACACTATATTTACAATGAAGTCAGACACCCATAGTGACTCACAACAGTGCACATGTTGCACCAGCCAATCTGTACTGGTTTCAAGGCTTAAAGGATTTCCCACATACCATCTGTCTTACACTAACACGCCACCCAGTTTGTGTGTGTTTGCGCCAGTGTCATTAGGAAAAATCACCAGACAGATGGTTTTGTTGGTTGTCAATAAAAGACAAGCATCCAGACGTATACCACCAGGTGTTCAGTTCAATCCCAACACCACAGATTTTCCTTCACTGGTTGTAGCCCATCTTTAGTTGGAATTTAAACCTTGCATTTTTAACCCTCAATTGGTCACCATATGTAACTTACACATGACCCTAAAAAAGCAGACTGATAAATAGCAAGTTTTCTACCTCCCTCTACAGGCAGAGGTAAAAACCTGCTGCTGTTATGTGACTGCTTGCAGTTGTTTTAGTGCTGATTGAACTAATTCTCTCTTCCCAGGCAGTAAATCTGATGGGCAGCGGAGTCCAAACGATACTGTGTTCCTCCGCATGGAAGAGATTCCCTACATCAATGAGGACCGACCAGATGCTTATGGAGAGAACGGTGAGTGCTGCTCCATGAACCCTGACTGGAGAAAACAAGTTAATGAATCTTAGATTTGTTAAAACTGAAAACCTGTAATTCCCTCCTCTGCAAAAGTATTGCTTAATTTTTTTTTCAGCGTTTCAGCGTTACTATGTTTTGAAGTTTAAGATCACATTAAGATTACACGTTTCACATCAGACTCCCATAACTGAGTCAGATTGCTTAGGTGAAGACTCTTTGTTGTTTCTTTCTTGTGATCACATTCTGCTCACAGTCAGCTGCCTAAAAATGATGTCTTTAAAGCAACGGATTTAAGATTTGGATTTAAGAAATGTAAGCTGCCATTAATGTGTGGCTACAGAAATTAACATAGTCTTAGCTAGAAAAGTGATGGTTTTTCATATCTGTCCCCTGCATGCCATTTTACCATTATTTGCTGTACCCCATTATCTAACTTTCTCGTCTCTTCTTCTTTCAGATGTGCCTACAGAGTCTCAGCCGTCCACCTCTCCCTTGATCAGCTCTCTGTCCCTGTCCAGCTCTGACGAGAACATTGGAAAGAAGCTATTGCGTAAACTGAGTGAGTGAGCCATTTGTCACAAAACAACATTGCGACAGCACACCCACACACACCGTCAGACATGCGCAAACTTTTCTATCTGACATAGGAACAGTGCGGGGTGTATCTTAGCAACAGGTGACGTATCATGTCTCTCGCTGAAACCGACTCCTTCCTGTAGAGCAGATTGTCCATATGCAACTGTCCTCGTTGGCTCTTTTACAATATGATTCATTGGATTTTTTTTTATTCAAGGCAGTACAGCGGACATTGTTTCAGTTAAAGGCAAATGGTCATTTAAAAATAATCCTTTTAAAAAGTTTTGTTCACAATAAAGCAAATGGAAAGATGAGAGAAGCAAGATCTGATACAACTACAGATTCAGGCAGGTATTTAACCACTAATAACTTCAAGGTGTTCTCTTCTGTTTCTAGGTAACAAGAGGAGGAAAAAGTCTCGGGATGGAGATAAGAGTTTGGAGGAAGGTTCAGAACAACTACCAGTGACAAGCTAGCACTGTGACACTGAGGGAGAGGGATGAAGCACGCACCTTCTTCCTCTTTATCACCTACTGGTTTTCTTTGCTAAACGACCACCCTTTCATAGACTCCTCCATGCTCCGACAAAACTCTCAGACTGAGCCATTGTATCTGTTGTAGCCACCAGTAATACTCAGGTCCCCACTGGCACACTCTGTCCCATACCTGCCAGACTTCACACCCTTAAAGTGCTGAGCATGAGAAGGGCAGAGCTGGAAAAAGGAAAACTTGATTGGACAAATCTAAACAACATAGTTGCAGATTTATCCAGCCTTACACTGGACTGCATGGATCTCAGCAGGCTTTCATCACGTTTTGTAGTAAACGGGGCAAACCGTGTTCATGTTACCAACAGCAGAAAAGCTTGTAATTTAATAACAGACTCTACCTGTTCTTCATCTGAACTGGAATATATCTCAATTATGGAACCCAACAATGTCCTTAAATGATATCTGAGCCGGCTTTGACTTTTTACTTGATCAAACAATGAATATAATCGTATTTATTTTTTTGTTATTATGAGGCAGTTCCCACATACTGAAAATGTTGTTTGCACAGGGAACTGTCCTGATGTTGCCATAAGGGTGCCACCTACTGCCAACACAACCCGACACACTAGCCATCGGCTAAGAGGAAAAAGCCACCTGACAAGAGCACAATTTTTACACCAGATGAAAAGACCACTATTATGAAAAAAAGCCATGAATTAGTTCTCAGCTTGAATAACTACTTCTTGTACATTGACCTGTCAGCACGTTTAGAAGTGTATGCACTATTTTGAAAATACCTGTGCTCTAAATCTCCACAATTTCATGCGTCAAAATTACCAAAAGTAATTTGAAGATGTAATATGTCATCTAGCATACTGTGCAGGTCTTGAATTTATCACCACAGTACCACATACATGCACATGTTCAGTAAACATCCTTCCCACGTGAATGCATGTGTCCTACATGAAGTCTGTTTGGTATGTCTCTTCCCATTTAAACGTTCCCTTCTCTCTTCATATGTAGCTGTATGGACACAACTTAAGTGTTTCACTTATCCATCTTTTCTATTGATGTTGCCACCTTTTAAAATAATCATTAGCCTTTTGTTGGAGTGCATTCAGTAAACCACGTAGGAGCGATCAACATCACACCGTTAGCTACCATACTAGCCGCTTTTCTATGTACAGTTGATCTCACTAAAGCTGCGTACACCAATTAAAAATAAGCTAAGGATTTTCGGGTTTTGGATCTTTGGATCCAAATGGATATTATGAGTATTCTTGAGGAAGAGTAGTTGCTACTTGCATGTTTGTTAATGCTGCTTTTCCTGTAGAATTTTCCCTCGTAGAAAGCCCTGTTGTTCCATATGCATGCTTAAGTAAAGGGATGCATGAATAGGATGATACCAATCAACAGTAACTTCTCCCCACAGACATACAGTGTGTGTGACTTATTGAAACTTAGATTTTAAAATGAACCTCAGATAGAGGATATGAAACACAAACCGGCAAGGCTGCAATTTTCACATGTAGCGGTGTGACTGTTGCTATTACAACACAAGGGGATAGTGGCTTCAGCAAGGGTCAAAGGTCACTGTATCTACGGGGTATATAATGTTGCTACTAAAGGAAAATAGCCTTAACTTAAGCAATTGTTTTAGAAATCATTTAATACTGCAATAATGAAACAACAATTTGATCCTTTTTTAAAAATGTCTGTGACAGCAGCAGTGGCTCAGGTTGGACTAAGCTGATCTGCATTGTGAAATCTTGGCAGGTACACTGCTCAACAGAACCGAGAGAAAGAGATATGAAAGAGGAAAGCAATATGACGCACACTGACGTCAAGCCACCACCTCCCTTCAAACACATACACACACACAGGAGGTGACTCTCAGTGATATAATTTATTCTGCCTAGTAAGGGTTTGGAAGTACAAAGGATACTGCACTGCTGAGCTATTCACATTGACCCCTTTGTATACACAGAACATGCAACGGGAAGTCTTTTGATCTGACAACTGACTCTTAGCAAGAGGATTTGTGCAAGTCAGAAACACATCCGGTTGAATTCTTTGAGAGATTTTGCAGTTGGTTAACACGGTTTTATATTTATTTATAAGGGTTGATACACTGTTTGTTTGATAAAAGGCCCAAGTTACATTTTGTAATGTCAAATTTTGATGATTATGTAAGTTACCCAAAGATATCAAGAGACATGACTATATGTTCTACACAAAGGATAATTAAATTACAATTATAATTAAGAATAAACTGACTTAACTATTATTCCTGTTTACTTTGATTTGTTTCCACTATTTATATTTGTCCAATTTAAACTACTATAAAGTGTTTTTTCCCTCTGGTCACTCACATTAAAGGATTTGTACAGGGGCTTGTATAGGCTGTTTAAATACAAACTGTATCATTAAACCGATATCAATTCCAACAGATATGACAACATACATAGTTATAGTTCTTTATTACAGAAGTTGATTCATCTCGTTGGACGGTCTGGTGAGAACATTTTCAGCTTGAGTTCATTTGCTCAACAGTATGACTGCCTTATTGTTGTACTGTGCACAGTGAAACGACAGATAACTGGTTGATCATTAGTGTTTGTGCCACTGACATTAGGGTCTTGCATAATAGTACACAAGGGCTATGAACAGACAATTGACATATTAAAAGTGAGGTAATTAGTATAACCCCTTTGGGCAGAAGACAGTATCATTAATAAATTACATAGTGCAAGATATAAATATCTTCCTGAGAACACTCATTGTTTGTTCACATTCAGCAATAAACATAATACTTTATTCATTATAGAGGCGGTAAATACTTACATGTTCTACAACTGCTTCCTCTAATTAAAGATACATACAGTCAGTTTGGTCATGTTAATATTCTGGTTTTCAAGTGTTCTTAAACATACATGCTAATTACTGCAGGCTAAATAAAATCTGAGATGTTATGCATTAAGAATGGATGAATTATAATCATGATATAAACAGTAGAGTCAGCACTGTTGAGGTAATTGTAATGTAGTCACAGATTACTAACCCTCTCAAAGGTCCTGGTCATGACATATGCACTAATAGCACACTACATGTAAAAACAAAAATGTGATGTCACACTAAGTAAAGAAAATAAGTACGAGACCAACATGAAGAAAACAGGGGAACATATTCTAAACACAATTACTTAAAGGAATTATTCCCATATTTGCTATCTAATTGGGAGTTAGATGAGAAGATGAATACCTTCATCATCTTTGTGCGTTTGGATAGCTTAGCACAAAATCTGGAAGGAGCGCCAACTGTATATTTGTGCAAATGAGAGTTTATGTTGGCTCCAGGAAATCTGCTGGATACAAAACACTTTTCCTGGAATCATGTGGCTCATGGCAGAAAAGGAGGAAGTGCTGAGAACTGTGGGTAGTGTAGTCTTTTACTGGACCCTGGTGACAGCTTCATGGATGGACTCAGCCACGTAGTCTATATTCTTAGTGGTCAAACCGCACATGTTGATGCGACCGCTGGCCATTAAGTAGATGTGTCTCTCCTTCACCATATATTCCACTTGTTGGGCTGCAGGAAATACAGCAGAACTACATTTATTAGTCATTGATAAATGACCCTGTATAGATTGTTGTGCGTATCACAGGGAAATTCCTGAATTCTTGCACAACAAATCTGAACTTCTAAGATATGTAGAATCTAGATACATCCTGGATTAGCTTGGTAACTTTATGAATTTGGTTTTCACGGCTGTGGTGATCTCACTATTACTGGTTGTTTTTTTTAACACAACAGCATTTTAGCATTAATTGTAGCAACTTGTAGTGCTAAATATACTGATTTATATGGGGATGTGTGTCTGGTGGTTCTGATGAGCTGTGTGTTTCTGCATATAGTCTTTGTACTTACGGTTGAGGCCTGTGAAGCTGAACATGCCGATCTGCTCTGTGATGTGGTCCCAGGTTCCTGGTGTCCCCAAAGCTTCAAGCTTAGCTTTCAGCTGAGCCCTCATCGACAAGATCCTGTTAGCCATGGTCTTCACATTGTCCTTCCTACAAGGAAATAGAAAGGAATAACTCTACATTAGAAAATACACTGTTTTTATGACTGTTACACCTCACGCAGTGCTTTGAGTGTTCTTTTTGTAGGGTCATTTTGTGCTGACCATTCAGTAAAGAGCTCAGGTGAGGTAAGAGTGATGGCGACAATGCGAGCTCCCTGCGATGGTGGGTTGGACCAAGTGATCCTGACAATCTTCTCCATCTGGGACAGAACTCGCTTCAGGTTGTCTGCATCACGAGCCACAACAGTCAGGTTGCCCACACGCTCATCTGATGGGACAAACACATGTCAAATATAAAGCAATATCATAGCCATTACTTTCTTTACCTGTATGTGGTGACATTGACATATCTATGTCTGCTGTACTAGTTCAAACCACTGTTGCATTTACATTTATTTATTTAGCTGACGCTTTCACCCAAAGCGACTATATATATATGTCAGAGGTTGCATGCCTCTGAAGTAATTAGGTGTTAAGTGTCTTGCTCAGGGACACAATGGTGGATGCATCACAGTGAGGGATTGGACCAGGGTCTTTCACACCAAAGGCATATGTCTTATCCACTGCGCCATCACCACTAAGCGGCAACAGTTGGCATGTGTAAAACAGCTCTGACAATGATTAAATTAAGTGAAAATGGGGGTTTGTGAGAGAGTTACAAACAAGCTAAGTCTAGTTTTAGAGTTCAGACTTTTAGCTATATGCTATGTTGATCATGTACAATATCTTGTCATGTTTAAAAATAAAACAGGGTTGAATTAGGACTATTCCTTTTCACATAATTTCCTTTCCTCTTCATTACATACATGTGAAACTTACGGCCCAATGTGTCTTGTGGTTTCACTGTATGTAAAGTTCAATCATTTTTTTCTTTTTACAGCTTATTTATTTTACTGTTAAAATGTGGCTACATAAAGCACTCTCATTGTGATTAAGGTGCAATAAAATGTCATTCTTTTTCACCCTCTTGCAAGCAACTAATGTACAACTTAATGCACCCCAGGGTCACTCACTGTAGAGGCCAAAGTTCTTGGAGAACGACTGGGCACAGAACATTTCAAAGCCCATAGAGACAAAATAGCGGACGGCCCAGGCATCATTCTCCAGATTGCCTGAGGCGAATCCCTGATAAGCCGAGTCAAAGAACACAAACAGCTTCCTCCTCTGGAAAAGAACAGGATAAAAGATCAATCATTGTAGTGTTATAAACATTAGGTCATGTCCGGTTTAAACTGACAATTAAATGCTGGTTTGTATTTGTGTGCATGAATGTGTATAAGATAAGATAAGATCAATGTTATTGTCACCTAAGGGAAATTTGTCTTGGGCAACAGTGCCACATAAGGCTGCGGTAACAACAGTAACACATATGGACTTTACACTCACATACATCATACAGTCCGCACCATACATTTACATTACATTGCACAAGTATCTGAGACACTACACCTGTCCGTAATTCATTATAAGTTAAGTAGAACCTGAATGATATGAAACCTCAGAATAATTACATTCAATTGCACTTGAGCTCATAAAGCAGTGAACAATATAACAAACAATAAAATAACAACCGCCGCAATTCTAAATTTAAATAATGTTCAGAGCAGATTGTTAATTTAGGAGCGCTATGGAAGTAGGAATGAAGGGCAGCTTATAGCTGTTACTTTTACATCTGCTAGCTCTATAGCGTTTCCCTGCAGCCAGGTAGTAATTCACATTCAGAGTGCAGAATATGTCAAGAGGCGTTCATAATTTTATGTGCCTAGGAGACAACCATTTTTTCAAAGATGGTCTGAAAGGAAGTGTAGTCTTTATTTCCCATAACCTTTAACGCAGCTTTTATCAGTCTTTCAATTTCTGTTTTGCACTGGATGGTAAGGGTTCCAAACCAGGACTTTCCAGCAATGCCTTGTAAAATAAAGTCATGATACCATCATCATTAAACCATAATGTATAATACCATCATAACTTCAGCGATCTGCTTCCATTGCTCCTGAGTGGGGTCTGTGCCAGTTGGATTATGGGCACAGGCATGAAGGACAAAGATGGAGTGCTCTGGACAACTCTGTGGGAAACAGAGAGAAGTACTGTAATCTCTTTACAAAAATTACCAAAATAAAGTAGTACCAAAGTCACTCTCACGCACACTTTACCTCCAAGTCACCAAGGAAGCCAGTCAAATCCAGGCCCCTCTTCTCTGCGTCCCAGTACTTATATGGACGGACGTCCTCAAAGCCAGCATTGGCGAATACAGCATTGTGATTTTCTGAAACAACCAGAAAGAAAAACTCTGATACCAGTGCACTCATTTTATTGATCATATTGATCATAAGCTCAATAACAGGTTGACTACTGATTTATTAATGCTTCTTACATGCGAACAGATAGCAAATCAAGATCCCTGATATGATGTGGGTTATTAATAGAAAATACTACTAACATCACAAGTCTAAAGTCTACTGAACAATCTGTACAGGATTCAAAGATCAAAGTCCTTGAGTTAGGAGCTACTTTCCAGCAAGTATACGAATAAGTAAGTGTACCCCAGGTAGGTGCGGACACATAGACGGGTGTTTTGGTGTTGTTGTTCCCATTGTAGAAACGCCTAAGAAATTCTGCACCCATCTTCAAAGCACCTGTACCACCCAGACACTGGACAGCCCCCACCTGGCAGTGTCAGACACATAAAGGCAGTTAGTTTATATGTAAACAGATTAAAAACTGAAACTTAGTACAGTCTTTTAAGACACAAACCCTTTCCTCCTTGAAGGCAGGACTGTCATCTCCTAGTGCGATTTTGGAGGCCGAGGATCTGAACTCAGGCAGCCCCAGGATGGGCAGATACTCGTGGTTTAGCCTGTCATCATGCACAATGATCTTTTCCACCTTTTTCACCACTGGCAAAACCCACGGCTGACCATCATCTGTCCGATAGGCTGGAAGGAACAATTCAAGGAAACCAATGTTATATAAAAAAAACGAAGGAAAGAATGAGGCCTTGATGCACTGCCTTATTATGTTAGTCAAGTATGTGTCACGTTTTAAGAAAGCTTTAAGAAAGCTTGCTAAGATGTCCATTTTTCTAATAATGATCATCTGAAATGGCTTTACCAGAACATACTCCAATTCAAGTTGGTAATCTTGATATTTGGGATTTTACAAGATATTGTCATCGAGTCTCACCAGTTCACCTCTTGATTCACAACGATGATGATGATGATGATGTATATGTTTTAAGGAGTATGGCCAACAGGGTTCTTGTTTTATCCATTTAAGAAGCTTTGTGAATCTGGACCCGGGTCAAATAACAGGGATGTAAAATTGACCCTTGGAAAATCCCTTCAGAGAAATTTCAACAGACAAGCACTTTCATCTGTTGAGCGTTTTATCCAGCTGAACTCCATGTCACCAACTGATAAGGACTTAAGTTTACAATAGCCCTCCTCTTTTTCTTCAGAACAGGGACCATCAACTTGCTTTGCAATATCTCAGGCTAAAATTCATCTACAGAGAGCCATTCGTTTTCATCCACTGGCATGAAAGGCAAAGGTATCTGTAAAAATTAATAATCAATCTTAAGCTGATATGACTAAGGCTGCAAAGATTATTTCCATTGTTGATTATTCTGCTGATTGTTTTCTAGGTATGGCTAACTATAACAATATGCAAAAAAAGAAAACTCATATTAAGATTATTTTGACAGATATTGTGATTGGATTTTAGTGGTAATGGTAATTTTTGCATTTCATTTTCACTGAAAAAATAAAATAAAAATGATAATGATGTGGTTTTGCTGTGGCTCTGTACCAAGCATGTTCCTTTATGCCTGCAGAATATGATTTGTAGGCCAGGGCATCTCTGTAGCACCACAAGGCTTCATTTATAATAGTATGTTGTCAAACACTTTACCTTTATCAAAGAGTTGCCTGTGATTTGGGTACTGTGATTCGGATAATATTGTGATTAATTGTTTAGTCCTATTTCTAGGTTAATTAATTTGGTCTATAAAAAATTTAAAATAGTAAAAAAATGCACATTACAAGTTCCTAAAGCTCAAACCCCCAAAGATATTCAGTTTATTAGTCTATCTAATAAGTCTTTAACATTAACTAATTGTGGACTAATCGATTAATGGACTACTTGTTAAAGGTCTAGATATGACTTAATATACTGGAAATTGTGTAGCCTAGGGCTGAACAATTAATTTTATCAAAATCGCAGTATGGTCTACTACAGTTTTTTAATCGCAGGAGGTGCAATATTTGTCAAAGGCTAAAAGTGTGTAAACATACCAATTTAAATTTTAAAATTATCAGACTTCAGAAAACAGCTTTATTTGGTACAGATCCTCAGGAAAATCACACAATAATAATTTGAACATGTTTTTGAAAATGAGAATAAGGATGTGAAAATTATCATTCCTTTCACTATCGCAAATCATATCGCATTTGCAATATCAGTCAAAATATATATTTTTAAATTGTTGAGCCATAGTTTAGCCTACATTTCCCAGCTGCCCAGTGGCTGATGACCATCTGCAACACTGTGTGTCTTGCAGAGAGAAGGGGGATTATACTGCCTGCACTAATCGTGTGCGTCCTCCTGCCATGCAATGCCATTTACACACTGCCACAACACAGCTAAGCAATGTTTCTCACAGTGTCTCTCTGCAATGTAAGCAGCAAGGATTACTACTTTTAATAAGATTAACAGTGAAACTGTACTTGAGGACTGAAATGTGCCATTTGCTTGCTTTGGGGGGAAAAGAAGCAGGACTAAGCCATACATATTTTAACTCCTGCAAGTAGCTTGTTCTTGTAGCATGAGGGAACAATAATACAATCCACTCCCTACTCCACAAAGTGAGAGATTATTGTGCAGAGATGCAACAAGAGGGAGAAAGGGATGAAACCAGACAGGACAGTGACAGAGATTATTCCAGTCATTGTGCCACACTATTACATTTCTATTGCGTTTCTTTATCAACAAAGCTGCAATCAGTGGGTGGTGTTGAATGACTGACCAGTGATATTGACAGATGAATCGATCACTCGGGGTCTGATGAAATAAGAGGGATTGAATTTTTAAGATTATTACCGTCACAGACTGACTCCATGTCAGTGACGTTATAACTCATTTATAAAAACCGCCTCGCCTGTAATGTTAAACCAAACAAGGCATTTTAGAGACATTTATCCACAGGAACTAGCGTTAATCAACGCTACGTTACAGGTGTTAACAAAATTTGTGACCGTATCTAAAGACCATGTATTAAAAATATACGGTAAGAGTCAACATTTAAATGTATTAACGTTACGCTATCTATCGTTACATACTAGCTAATTTATTGAACTATTTCAATACTATTAAGGTACCATATTTTGGCAACTGCTATCAAAATATATCATGTTGCCACCATAAATACATAAAACAAGGTTCCCACCATCGTACAAAAAATGTAACGTTACAGGGATACAGGAGACATTTCTAAACAGGTCACACAATCTTACAGGTTCATGAATTCCTTTTAACACCGGCTGCGGTAACCACCTAGCTAGCTTCGTCACCTAGAAGCTAACTGTCCGTTAACTGTAGTTAACGGTTTGGGTACCGTTGCCATTTCTAACATAATGCCTGGCACCATGACTTCAGACTTGTGGAAAACTTACCTCCCACTCCGAGGTTCACCTTTAGGGGAAATTGGTCGTTATTGAAATCCTGAGATAGCTTGAAAACAGCTACAGGGGCTGCTTGGGGGACCTCACAAAACACCGACATAGCTGCTATTAATTTTAATGGAGACTATGGCGACAATGTTGGACGAGCGATTACCGGGACACCTAATGCGATGATGCAGGACTTTCACCTTCCACTTGGATTTGGTGGGATGTAAAGTGGGAGTGAGCGCATTTACCAATAGAAATCTAGATGTTCCTGCCAAGCCAATCCCTGCACTGATCCCGGTCAGGTCAAAGTTCAAGAAAACACACGCACAATGGGTGTTGGCCAATGAATACCTCTGTATGACTTAAGAAATGTCACAACCAAATGTCTGGTGGTGAAAGTGGGTGGCTCAAGATTATATTGCAATAAAGTATTTCGTCACAAGGTGGCGCCACAACCTTGTTAAAGATTTGTATTAGGAACTTACCAGTAAGCACTGACCAGAACTACTCATGGCCTGAGTTTGCTCTCCACAAGATTATGTCTTACGTTGATGGATAAAATGACACATATCAATATCAAATACCTCACAGACAATACATTTGTCTGATATGGCTTAATCTTTAAGACCACAAGGCAAGGCCATACATCCCATCATAAATGTTCATTTGAACCCTACCTGAGCAGACAGCTATTTATGCTTGGGCTTGACACTGTTTGAGTGAGTGCATGTTGAACTGTGTAAATGAGTATGTACAAGGATTTCCATCTGTTCTGTCCTTGAAGGCCTAGGCTGGGATTTGGTGTAAACATGCTGGCTCCTCTGTGCTCTCCCCGCAGCTGTCTGCAGGAGCTGAAGTGGTTGATAAACGAGGGCCACTCCAGCCGGCTCTACCCTACCAGGAGCATGACTTTGTTGGAAAGCTTTTCGGCCACACTGGAGTCAGGGCTAAGCGCATTTTAGGCCTCAATGCTGGCTTTTTGTGTTTCTGTCTGGTAGAGAAGGTTGCACGGCTTGACACATTTGTGTGGTTAAAGTCAGCAATGGTGGGATACCTTAACAGTACCTCCTTCTAATAAGGGATATTTTATAAAGGGTTTATAACTTCTAAGTAATGGCTTTACTCAGTAGGTATATGTACTTTTATAGTACTTTATACTTTTACTGGACTGCACTTTGGGGGATAATGTTGTACCTTTTACTCCACTACATTTATTTTATTTAAACTTTATAGTAGTTACTAGTTACTTTACAGATTAAGATTACAAACATTTGATCAGATTATAAAATGTGCATTGATGCCTAGTAGTAAAATTAGCTCCACTTTCACCATCAGAATCAGAATGAGGTTTATTGCCAGGTACATTTTCACATAAATGTAAAAATATAGATATAGAAAAAGTAAATAAATAAAAATGTACAAGTAAATTTATACTGTAATGCTAATACAAAAAATGTAAAAACATATACAGGATAATTAACATGGATGTGCAAAAAATCACAATATGAGCAAAAAAGGATTAGTGCAATTTACATTATACAGCAACACTCTTCGCCTTGATTATAGAGCCATTCTGCACTAACTGTTATTTTTGATATTCTGGTGATAATGCTATTAAGTCAGTGCTTGCTCTTAATTACACTGTGAACAAATAGGCTGTTGAATAGCCCAACTTAGGTTGTGTAGTTAAATTTAGGCATTCTTTAAAAAGGGCTTCTAACTGGTATCTAATGTCTATTTAAAGTCTCCCTGTTTTGCTTATTGTGTCATTTCAATGTTTAACCTTCACTGTGCATAATGATATGTGTGGAGAATTGGACACTAAACGGCTTTTTCTTTTTATCATTTTAACATGTGCTAATAAGAGCAGGATTTTGTGACTCCACAACTAGTTTGGAAGTAAATCAGGGTCCAGTATGCACAAGTGTCATGTGGAAAATTGAAACCCTCCAGCACACATTAACTGAGACTCGACTTTTCAGTTGAGTAGGAGACATCTTGTGTCCTACTTCACCCACACTGCATATTCATAGAGTCTCTAGATTAATCAGTGAGAGAGAAAGGGTAGATGCCATTTATAGTTAGGTAATAATGCCAATTAACTTTGTGGAAAAACAATATCAGATCCAATTTTTCCCAAGCAAAGTATTTATATGTGTTTTAAAACATGTCTGGAGGAAGTATTAAATGCTCAAGATCAGTTTCAAGTCAGTTCAGCTCTTAACATTTCTGTCAGGTAAAGACCAGTGGACAAACCAAGGCTGTGAAATAAGCTACACTAGATCAATATTTCTATACTAACAAGAGGTCAAATTGCCCATTGTCTGCTGGATGTATAAATAGGCAGCTGTTCACACTGTTATAAGGTCACAATATACCAGTGTTGTGTTTACACCTTGTTCCAATGCCCACATTGCAAAAAAAAGTTTTAAACTCGGTGATTTGGAATAGATGTATAAGGCACTTAACCATGATCAGTGTTTTACCTGCTTTTGGAGGATAAACTTTGGCCAAATTTATCTTCACACACAAAAAAGTTGCCCTTAATTATGGCTTATTTCTGATTTAAAAATAATGAATAACTTATTTATCAATCTTTAATAAAGTTCAGTTAGGCCTTACATTCACCTGATAAAGTATACTTTACAAAAGTGACTTCATTAATCCTAAAACCAGTTATCACAGAACAGTGAGTTACTATTTTCGCCTCTTGTTTTGTCCCAGATGTAACTCACTTTCCCCATATCTGATACCACCCCCACTCATCTCCCTGCTTCACTTTGACAGTAGATGTTTTCATTCTTTCCGACCAGGTGAGGGTGTCTCCTATGTTAGCTATCACTGTCAGCCCAGCAATTATGGGATTTGAGCTCCCAGAACAAGGCTCGGGGGCCCAGGGCAGGGTTTGGTGTGTTTGTACCGGGGGGGGGGCCTGGGTCCACGGTCTGAGCTGTGATGTGAAGTGTGTGTCAGAGCAAGTGACAGGAGTAGCCTCTGGCAAGACAGTGCCCACAGGGGGAGTGTGTCACATCCAGATCAATGAGTTAGTCAGCCAAACACTCACAGGCACCTTCTCTACATTTCCTTGACATTGACATGTGGAACATTTATTTTGGCATGTAGCAATGTAATGCAAATATGACCCAAAAAAAGAGTAGAGCCAACAAAGTTTCTTTTATCACAGTGTTTTCATTTTGCATGCAAGTTGTCATTTGTGCTGACACTAAAACACACACAAGGCACACATTCAGGCACAAGACAGTCACATTCCAGCTGTGGTATCACTGAAACACAAACAGGAGCGTGTGCACACTCACACTGCAGCACATTCCAAGGGGGATGTTGCAGCGTTGCTCATAAGTTGCGATGGCCTCTGTGTCTCTGGGTCAGGGCGCCGTGGTGAGTGACCACCTTTTTAGCTTCCTGCTTTGTTTGTTTTCCAAAGACAGTGTCATCAATTCTCTAACAAGGGGCTAGACACAGCAACAACAAAGAGCACAGGACCTCCCTGTTGAGCTCTGTGTAGTCCAATGACTGACGGAGCATGCATGCAATAACAGACATCAGCGCTCTGTGTGTCTGACTACATTCCGACTAGTGTATTTGTGTGTCTGTGCAAGTTTCTGTGTGTACATGCCTTTGTGTGCTCCATTTGATATCATGACATAAAATCTGTTGTTTTTTTTTCTTGTGCATGCAAACACAAAAGACACGAAAGACAAACTGTATGTACACCTGAAGTTAAAGTATTAGTATGTGTATGTGTGAGTAACAGCACGTTCTTGGATAACTGTATAACTCAAATTAGATGCGAATTAAATTTTTCCAGATTATACAATAATTACTTCCCAGATTTACTATCAGTAATACATCTGAGATGGTGGAAGAGAAATCCTGACAGTGTCATAACATGTACCACTCACAAAATAAAGGGATTGTCCAACATTGTGGGAGATACCTCTTTCACTTTCTTGCCTTGAGTTGGATGAGAAGATAAGTATCACTCTCTTATCTGTGAAATAAATATAGAGATATGCAGCCTAGCTTAGCGCAAAGACAGAAAACAGGGAGAAACAACTAGCGTGGCGCCTTCCAAATGTAACTAAATCCACCTACCTGCAGCTCTAAAGCTCATTAATTGGCACTTTATATTTTTGTTTGTTCCACCTGTAAAAAAAACAAAGTGTTGTAGTTATGGTTTTACCGAGATTCACAGAGATTCAGTTACCCTGGGACAGAGCCAAGCTACCTGTTTCCCCTGTCTTCAGTCTGTGTGCCAAGCTAGGCAAACCTGCTACCTACTACCTCCTTATGTTTACCTTAATCTTCTGGTCTAATTCTTGACAAGAAAGTGAATCAGCACATTTCCCAAAATGTCTAACAATTCTTTAAATATTATTATTATTTTATTATAATACTACTACTACTATTATTATTTGGATTATGATTTGACTTTGAGTGTGATAATCTTTGTAAATGTCTGCTCATATGCTTATCACTCACTGCTTTTCACTGATGTGGCCTTTACCCCACAAGGCTGGGCGGAACCTCAAACACAAGGTCTACAGTGTGCTATTCTAATTGATTGATGTTGTCTTTTGGCCAACTCAGGCTCTCCAGACTGCAGCTTTATACAAATATGCATGCAAAGAAACAAAGACAGGAAGTGGAAGACTTATGTTTGAATTTCTACCCTGACTGCTTTTTTTTTGTCCGCATACAGCAAACTGCCACAAATTAAAAAATGATATCTGACGAGAAATTTGACCATGTCTCTCACAATTGCTAATTATGTGTTATTTTATTCATTCCCAGGCAGAGATCATCTGATTTCATCCTCCCAGTCACAAAGAGGTCAGAGGTCAGGGTCAGCTACAGAACAGGGACTCAATATCTAAATGAGCGCGGAAACCTGCTAACACCGGGTCTTGGATCAAAGTTGTCCAGTTGAAGGACAGTCCCCCTGTTCTTTACGCCAACATTGTTAAAAGCAAGAAATGATGCTGAAATTGCATTACTTGGTGTTTTATGCAGTAATTATTTACAAAAATTGAACTTTACTCATAAGGAGTCAGCATTTTGCCAAAACAAAATGTCACTTTGATAAAGATACCACCATGGTTTCTGGAGAGACAGTAGCATTTTCTCTCAAGGATGTTTACCTCTTAATGTCAGGATGCATTCGTGCTTTTATTTTACAGCAACATTGTCTTTCCCAAGAGAGCCATTACTGCCTGAGCAAGTCAGAGAAAGTCCCTCCACCAGCAAGCTGAACTTGATTCAACCTTTTGATATATTTAATACTTTTTCAGCGGCTCTGGCCAAGTAGGAGAGAACATGCTAGTAGCTAGAGGGAACATTCAAGGCCCACACATCCTTTTCAGTGAAAGCCCGCCTCCCCGCAGTGTCTTCCTCTGCATGGCCTATGTGGCAGCTGAGAGGATAAGCGTATTTAGGTTGCATGTTTCCTCCCAAACTACATTCCCAACACCGTAGATCACAGACATAACGGCCCTTACATCCCTCCTGTTAACACTCATATATACAAACACACACCTGCTGAGGCAAAGCCGTCTGGGGGAGAATTACAGCAGGCTAATTTATTAGACCCAAGGGAGGGCAAAGGGCAGGGGACCCAGACTGGCCTGACCTCACTTCCTCCTTTCATGGCCTCCACGTTAGAACCTTGATACAACAGGGCTTTGGTTCTCAAACACACTCTCAAAGTATTTCAAACAAACCTAATTTAATTTTTCTTGACCTGGTGAATACAATGAGCCCCAATGGACTGTTGCAACATGCAAGTTAGCTATCACCTTATAGGACCACCACTGTGGAACATTTGGCACTTTCAGAGCCAAAGGTAAGTTGGGGAGAACAGGGTTTTGCTAAAAATCTGTCTCCCGGGCTCGCCTCTGTCCTCTTCATTTCCTCCAGTGAGAAGGCGCTGTCATTCGTCACTCTGGCCCAGGCAGGGGTACAATAGCACAGTCTAGGTCCTGGCTACTGACACCATCTCATGGGCTGCTGATAAGACTCATCTTCCGGGACCCAGAAACACACAACGGTTTGGTCCCTATACGATTCTCACAGGTGACCATAAAATAAAAGGGAAAAAAGAAAGCGCATTACGATCTGCATGAGGCAAACACTCTGCATGTATTTGTGCTCTCTTCCACAGTTTCAAGGTCTTTTAACCTTTATATCCTCATCACTTTCATATCTCACCACACTCTCCTAATGAAAGATGCTGGGGAAAAGCTATCACACCCTATTAGATCTCTAATTGTCACTCTCGGACTGACACGCAACATGGAAAACAGATGGTGCAGACACACTTGAGCTAATCTATTTTCCTAATGTAACAATCTATTGTTGTTATGGGCTTATCGTGAGCACTGTGAGACAAATGGATAGTCATACTTCAGTTCCTCATCACACATCCAGGCTGTTATAGTAACACTTGTAAACAAACCAGCTCCTTTGTAGAAAGATGTTAAGTGCTCCTCTGCAAAGCTCTGTCAAGTCACAATAGCACACACACGTTCACACACAACACACATACTGTATATGCCACACAAGGCCAGTACAGATACTGGAGGTGTTGACGCTTCCTTCATGTAGAGTTTACGTTTACTGCGGTAAAACCATCAGATACCAATCACCTCTCAGCTTTACAGGAGCAGAGACCACATGGGGAAAGATAACTGCAGTCATTACCAAGTCATCAAACTTCCTTTCTTTGCTTGGGGATCTGCTGCCTTTAGAGAACATTCAACCTTAAATTGCCAAGTGGATTGGGTCTTATGGGCCTGCAACCACTGATATGACTGTACACCTGCCACTCTGCTGAGAAGACACTGCTTCAACAGGTTAGCCTGCCAGTGATAGGGGGAGAAGGGAGGAGGGGGCAAGAAGAAACATGTTCAACACTGCCTGACAGGACACAAACTTTAAAGAAACTCACCAGAAAGTGAATTGAGAGGAACGATTGAAATGTGACTGCTGCAGAGGTGGAAAAAAAATATTTAGTTAGTTACAGTCTTTGTTCAGGGTCCGGAAATATGTGGAGAGCTCTGCAGCCTCTGACCTCTGCTTTGGGCCTGACCTTACTACCCAGCTTATCGCCACGATTCTGAGATGAAGATGATGTATGGGAGAGTCGCATTCAGCACCGAGCAGCTCCTTGACACTCTCTGAGAGTCTGGGTTTTGTTACAGGCAGGAAACAGATTCTTCCGCTCCGTAAACACGCATCTCTGCTCGGCCACTTTTTGGGATGCCGATGACACACTGATGATGGTCAATTCAGGACTCGCGAAGCTGTAGCGTGCATAGGTGGTTGAAAAGCCAATTGCGCGGTAACCTGTGTTTCTCACCCGTGGTGCTTTAAATTCAAATGAATATGGACTACATTTTCACACTGTTGCGGATAGTCTCTTAAAACCATTAAAGTTTTTTTAGATAACCTACTCCATTCCTATCCCTACCATTTCGTCGTCGTCATTATGCAATTGATTTCTGTGGTTTGTCTACTGCGTCTGAATCATTGCTCTCAATAAACAACGCTGGGTAAATATTTGGGAAACAAATTGACCAAATTTACTGCCTTATGGAGTATTTTACGAGCCACATACATACCACTTAAGCACTCGTAAATTCCACCCAATTCGAGGGAAATCACCCTCGACAGTGTAAAAAATGACCATAGGTAGTCCTTATAACTTATAAGGACAATAAAAGTCAATCCTGAGAAAAACTATAATCTAGGCTGTTCCATCAGTGTCCCGCAGAGCGCAAACTCAACTGACCATCCAAAATCTCCATTTCTATTTGAGGGACACGCATTTGGAATTGCTCATAGCCTTGTGTACATTAATGCCTGTTTTCTCCGCAGACCTGATTCCTTTCCCTGCTTTTCCACTCCACTTAAATGGACCATTTTAAAGACATGGATCTCCAGAAGAGAGGAAGACGCTGCCTTAATCTAAACAGCGTCTTGTTGATGGTGAGCGGATGAGATTATGTCGGCATGCCCCCCCCCCTTTTCTTTCCACGCGGTTAAGGAGCAATGGGCCTTCAGACCCTGGCGTCTGCACTTGTCCACAGATAGGCGACCTGGAGAGAGGTGTCCCATTTCAGCATGTTTGCCCTTTGGCGTAAAGGTAAAATTCAAGAGAAGTTTCACATATAGCCTACTTTCTAATTAATTATTAAATAAGACAAAAAACGTGGGGAATACTGGGAATCTGCTAACATGAATCTGTTATTGGAGTAATGTGCCCAACATAAAGAACTAAGTCTAACGTAACTTTTTTAAGCAGGTGCATTATTATTATTATTATTATTATTATTATTATTATTATTATTATTATTATTGGGTTTAGAACCAATTTATCAAATTAAAACATTTTTGCACCGATATGAAAGCAATATTTGATTTTATTGGCACACATGAAATGGAACAGTTGAATTGAGTAAACTGTCTTGTAATACGTTACTCTGGGCTTTTTTTTGGAAATACTGGCCTAATGTCAAGGAAGAGCATCGATGTGGCCAAATATTTGTGGAAAAAATATCCTAGAACTTTCTCAAACTAAGGAGACATAAAAATGAAGACAAACTACTAAATTTATATTCTCCATGGCTCCTTTATCTCATTTCCCACAGTTGCGGCATATTATCTTATCCATGGATTGCTGATACAGGAAACGAAGATATGCCTAATCTTCATACCGCCGTAGTGATGATGGGAAAAACTGTGAATTCGTGGGTGCCATTCAGCAGAGACAAGAAGATGATAAATGCTATTCCAGTTACCGGATAAATTCAACCAATTTAGGTGCCGCACCAATTTAAGGATTTAGCTGTATAAACTTTTTTAAAATTCCAAAATGAAAAGGCTTTTTGCTGCCTTTTCGGTCCTTACCTTTATCACCTTTAACAGTCTGAGGGAAGTCGATTGAGTTAATATTATTACATAAATTAGGCTTATATATCTTCCTGACACACACACACGCAAACACACAGACGAGAGACGAGAGATAGAGAGAGAAGCTAACTCTATATGCCCCCCCCCCCTTCAGGACGTCACTGAAAGGGAGAGGACAGCATCTTGGCTGACCCAGCTCTTTCTCTAGATAACTGATTTCAGCCAGCCAAACAGGATCGACTTCTCTCTTTCTCTCTCAGTCGTCCAGCCATAAACACACAGCCAGAGGAGAGGGATGCCACAGCTGAAAGACAGCCCGTTGGTCTGCACGAAAAACAAGCAGTGCGAGACCATTCTTCAGTTGTACGCACGGGTTATTTACTTGTTTTACGCGCCTTCCGGAAACAAATTGGTCCAATTCTGGGTCTGTTGACAATTTGTTATCTATCATCTCTCTGTTGGCGGTAATAATAATGCTTCCCAGCCCGCTCATAACTTCTTCCACCACGCCTTTTTCTGTGAAGGACATTTTGAAGTTAGAGTTGCAGCAACAATCTCAGCAGCAGCAGCTCCAGTTTATCTCCTGCTTCGGTCTCTCTGGCACGCTGGCACAGCCGGGGGCTTTCCCAAACAAACCGTTCCGCTCTCATTCACCACCCTCCTGCATGTTGGCAGGTAGGGACAGTCCAAGTCCCAATAGCTCCGGCGTTTCGGAGAGCGAGGAGAGGATGTCGTACCTCAACACGCTGACGGTACAGGACCGGCTGGCGGAGTCCGGTCTGTCGGTCGAGATGTTCGGCAACCCGGAGCAGAACCCCTCTTCAGACCTCCAGGAGGACCAAGATAACAGTGAGTGCACAGTCTAATGACAAATATGTTAATCCAAAAGTGAGTGAGGATGATTGTCTTCTTCTTCTTCTTCTTCTTCTTCTTCTTCTTCTTCTTCTTCTTATTATTATTATTATTATTATTATTATTATTATTATAAGTAGTATTAGACCTAGTAGTAGTAGTAGTAAAGCTGTCTTTCAATAATAATTACAGCTTATTTTAAACCAGCTTCAATAGGTATTTCTGGAGAAATAATGACTGCAAACTGGATAAATTATAAACGATGAGCAAATGCACACAGAGGGAATAGCTCCCAGGGATGTTTGCAAAAAAAGAAAATTATAGCCTATAGGCTTAGGTAAATTTGAAGTTAAAATAAATATATATGGTCGTTTAATAACATTTTATCCTGTAATAATACTGTAGAACAAGAACTTTTGTAGAACAAAAACACTACAGTGCCACACCTTACACAATGGGCGCCCACAATATTGTTCTGTGCTGTTCATTAGCTGCCAGCTACGTAATTGCTGTGCGTAAAGCTCGCAGGCAAAAACTGTTATTTACATCTTTACTGGTCTGTGTGTTTTCAAAAATTCATATGAGTGGCTGAGCAGAAATTTAAAAAAAAAAAAACACCAAACCTTTAAAGACTGATTCACAATTTCTTAGACAAATTAATATAAATGTAATCGTCACAAAAATCGGCAGAAATATTAATTTAAAATACATTTACCTTTAACTTTAATTTCCAAGCTCTGAACATTGATTGATTAAAGTTTACAAATTAACTGACGTAGGCCTATACTACTTCATCAAATGTCTTCCATTATTACTCTTTCAATAAGTCCTCTTTGAAACCATCTTTTGATTTATATCACAATAAATACTTGCAAAAATTCTGGTAAAGCAATTACAAATCAAGATTGAAGTATTTAAATCAGTCAATATTGTGTGAAATAAAGCAATATATAGGAAATTATATGGATTCAAATCCAAAGAACCAATCAACCAACCAAAATCCAAATAACAAAGTGATTTGCAATGGGAGACTGTTCTTCAACATTTAAATTTAAGACTTTAAAATAAATTAATTAATGTGGATATCAGTGTGAAGAGATTAGGATATGATGGTGTGATATATATTTCAAAATACTGCACGTCTTGTTTTAGCTTTAAAGTGCAGTTAAACATTTATCCTACATGCAGAGAGCTGCAGTGCGTTGCGGAGTGAGTGTGAGGATCCAGACTCGGAGAAGCCCGCCACCAAGCAGCAGAGGACCAGGAGGAAACCCCGCGTCCTCTTCTCCCAGGCTCAGGTGTTTGAGCTGGAACGGCGCTTCAAGCAGCAGCGTTACCTGTCCGCCCCGGAGAGAGAGCACTTGGCCAGCTCCCTGAAACTCACCTCCACCCAGGTCAAGATCTGGTTCCAGAACAGGAGGTACAAATGCAAGAGGCAGCGGCAGGACAAGACTCTGGAGATGGCAGGTCATCACCATCACCACCACCCACCGCCGCCGCCAAGGAGGGTGGCTGTGCCGGTGCTGGTCCGAGACGGGAGGCCTTGTCTGACTGGATCCCAGAACTATAACACCTCTTACACAGTCGGAGCTCCAAACCCGTACAGCTACAACGGCTATCCAGCCTACAGTTACAACAACTCGGTATATTCTAATACTTACTCCTGTACTTACTCTAGTTTACCTGCTCTGCCGCCCAGCAACACCGCTGCTAACGCTTTTATGAATATGAATTTGGGAAACCTCGGTCCACAGACGCAAAGCCAGGCTCCTCAAGGACCGGTAGTCACGCCCTGCCAAGGAACTCTGCAGGGTATCCGGGCATGGTAGCACGGTCTTTACGCACAGCTGAGACTTTTCTCTGGGATGGCTGAATGGACTCAAGCATGTCAATCTGCTAATACAATGAAAGCACAATTTAAAACTATGTAACACATTACAGACAGTTGACTGTAAAGCTAGGAGGGTCTATGAGGAAACCCTACCTAACTGACTGAAATACAAACCATACAGTATATGCACATTTGTCTCTGAGCCACAATGTTTAGAAAACATATTAAACCTGCTGCTGGATATTTGGTCGTCGTACTGAATCTTGCCGATGAGCAGGGACTACCTATGCGTAATGTGGCCTTTTGTGGTTGAAAAAAGATGTAGGCTAATGTGCGACAAGAGTGAAATTGTTTGGACATTTTCATACAAACGCAACTTTCTATGTTTAGCCTTTAAAATAAAAAATAGCCTAACAGGGTCTGTTCACTTCGAACCCGAAATGAATTACAAGAGTCAATATGGACCACAATTGTTGGATAATGCAATCATATATAGTATTATGTTTTTTTCTTTTAACAGTTAAACTAAGTGAGAGAGATTAAACAGTATCCTATAAAACGGTAGCTTTTGCATAATAGGGTTGTTTTTACTCTCAACAATAAAAATGAAACTTGTCACTGATGATGAAATTAAATACCAAACATAATGACACAAGTGACTGTCTGTAATTTACTGTGTGTGTGTGTGTGTGTGTGTGTGTGTGTGTGTGTGTGTGTGTGTGTGTGTGTGTGTGTGTGTGTGTGTGTGTGTGTGTGAAAATCAGTGGTTTCATGCCTAATTGAAAGTCTCTTGTCTGCTTTTGCATTTCAAAATTCATATGAATCTGGAAAGAAAACTAAAATAAGGTAATGTTGAGCTGGGTTTGTTCCTCAAGCCATATACTTATTAACAGTTTGTCATCGTCTCAAACAGTTCCTCAAGCCAAACGAGCTTTTCTTCTTCCTTTTTTTCCTGTGAGAAAGCTTGTGGTAGACTTTGGACTGAGACAAGAACCAGAAACAGACAGAATTTAGAGGCGAGCTAATGTCCGGTCAGGAGATGGACATTAACCAGACAGCCAGCATCGTCGGGACCCACAGAGCGAGTAAACTCACAGAGGGTTGGATGATAAATATTGTTGGAAAAGCTTCTCGTCGTTGACGCATGACAGAGAAATACATCATTCACTTTTTTTTTTTTTTTTTTTACAAAAGCCATATATGCTACTATCCAAAGAATGATAATAACAAAAAAATATAAAATGAATTAGTAGTATTTTTTAGGATTAGCCTATATTATATCATGATTATAAAATATTAAAATTACCACATAACATTTACCACAGAATCACTTACTGTCTCACACACACACACACACACACACACGCTGTTGATTGGAGATGGACTTAACACGTACACCTTCACCTAAGGGATGGTCGAATACGCTGGAACTATTAATGGAGATGAGTGGCAACGTAAACAGTGTTTGTCTCCCGTGATGGTCTCACTGGCCACTTCCCCTGGCTACTGCACTGCCGGTGGAACATACCTGGTGTCGGCTTTAAGTGCTGCAGAGTCACTAGTGTAAATAGAGCTGGCGACAGGGCGGCGATGCCTGAGGACGCGGCCTGGCCACGGCTACTCTGACAGGCGCTGCGATCGCTATCTTCCAAAGATAGCAGCTCGGCTCATCGCTGCATGTAGGCGTGGAGTTTCCCAAAACAAAGTCTCCAATGGCAACCACTCAAGGGGTTCGCAAAGGAACCAGGGCCCAAATATAGAGAAGGAAAAGTGCGCGGAGAAGATGGAGTTGAGGCTCTCCGACAAGGTGACCCTTATACATCATTACATTGTAATTCAATGTAAAGTTAAACAACGTGCAATTTTAATTGGCCTTTTGGTAAACTCTTAAATTAATCTGGACTGGCCTAAGGATATATGGCGTGCATGTTGCACAGACTGTAAAAAACCCTGAGACAAACTTGTGGTTTTGCGCAATATAAATAAAGCTCGCTTGACTTGACTTGACTGTGGAAGCAAGTTGGTGCATCACGCAGCCCAGATTTATAAAGACATTTTAGAAATTTTATGTGTAACAGAAGTAGGCTATAATTCTACCACACAATATATTTTCAGTAATTGCTGTTTGTAGAGATTTAATGTATGAAAGCAAATGAAGTTTCAATTGGTTAAGACGACTGATCCAGAGGCTGAGTGCGCGTGCAAGTTCAGGAGGAAACTAAACTGTTTAGGAAAAGGGAGGTGGGAAATGTGAGTGTGAGTGAGTGTGTAAAGGAAAAGCTGCTTAATTCAGAAATTATCAACAGTAACACAAATTTTTATAGCAAGCATGTTATTCAGTAATGAGCTAAATTCTCACATGGTTTTGCTGAATTGAAATGATACATTTTGTCATTGCGGAGAGGACATCTCGTGGTTGTAAATGTGCCAGAACTTCCATGTTTCTCTTCGGGACATTTTTAAAACCCTAGAGCTGGTTTGCGCTCTGGGAGATGTATGTGTTTTGTCAGAGGAAGAAAAGAAAACATCACAGAGGAGGCAGATCACTGCTTCTGTCTTCACGTCTCTTCAATGACGGGGCAGGCCTAATGATTGTGTAACGCGTGCGCGCGCGCGCGCGTGGGACATTTAAACTTTGGAAAACATGCCACACGGTGGCGCCACTCACTTGTTTGAGCAACAAAGCAGGATGACCCCCCTCCTCACAGTAAAATACTTTTTCTATGGACAGTCTCAGTTTTTCAGTGACATTTCTGTTGAGGGTTTTGTTTACTAACATTGTGATTGAATACCTTGCTAGTCGGGGTAAACGTTACAGCTGTACGATTAAACAGTGTTTCGTGTATTTTTTTATAATAAAACAATTGTTAAAATTCACAGCTATGTTAAGATTAAATAATGCATGCGAATTTGGCAATTTCAAATCAGAATCTAGTCTGCAATGTTGTATACTGGTAGTTACACCTCATATGCAATAGTGGGCTGCAGTAGTGTAAAAGGATTTGAAGTCACAGTCTCACACGCGAAAGCTGGAGTTTTACGCACGTAAGCGAACTTTACGCACCAGATATTCTTACTACAGTTCACACATAATTGATATCTGGGAAACCCAGTATTGACTGAAACTGCTCTATGTTGCAAAGAGAGTTGACAAAATCCACTGTGAGTCTCTAATTCATGTCTAATATTCATGGTTGTATTTGAAATGTTCAGCGGCGTCTTATTATTTCCTCGTCTCCACGGGCTTAAAAAGGCTCTGCCGAATTTAGCTATATGGAGTTATTAACATTTATGACCAATTCCTTGCTAATAAAAATCACCTCACCAAGTTGAAATACCTCGTCTGTAAAATCAGTGTCCCTCCGTCCTCACTTACAGCGCAGAGCATCGAGCTGGGCGGCGCGAAGGAGGGACCAGGCAGAGAACAGCCTATCAAAGGTTAACTGGAGCAGCTGCTACTGCTGCTGAGAATACTGTAATAGACGTGACAGCTCCTGATGTAGGCTGTTCATAAGCAGACAGGACTTAGTTCACCACAATTAAATTAGAACAATTAAGGGGAGCAGTGAAAAGTCGAGTGGCTGATCTCTTCATGCCTCCAAATAAATCGCATGCGAGAGTGAGTAAATATCCGTGCGCCTATTTTCATCATGACATTAAGTTTTTCGTCGTTCTCCATCAAAGATATACTCACCGGACGTGAGTCCTGGGGGAAGCCCGGTGCCAGGAGTACAGAGGAGCTCCGGGCACCAAAGCGCAACATCTGTACAGGGCAGGGTAGTACGAGAGTCCCTGATTTGTCTCATCAGGACGCTCATGAGAACCGCATTTACCCGGAGAGACTTCCTGCTGATGTCAGTCTGTCTGCTGGACCCCTCCGATCTGATGCCTACAGCGAGGAGTCCACAGGAGAGGAGACTGAGCGCAGAGAAGGTGAGCAGGTTTACTCTAGTCTGCAGTAAGGAATTAGAAAAGACTGTGGCTTTACACTGCAACAAATGTGTCAAATGTTGGCAGTTTGGGCTTGTTTCCTGCATTTCGATCATATTTGTATAAAGTGGCATCTTGAAATGAGACAGAGTCACGTGATTCAAGAAAAAGAGTTTTGCAGAATAGGATGAATTTGTCTCACCTAAATGACATGTTTTAATACACGACGGATAAATTATATGATGGCATATTTTCAGCTGTGTTTACAGTGATTGCAAGGATTAATTCCCCCCCATAAAAAACACACATTTCTTAAGGACATGTTTGGCACACACGGACCTGGGTGAGCACGATTAGCACCAGTACCATATAATGTATCACGAAAATTCAATTTAATAGCTCAATAATCATAAAGGTTTTCAGACTTTGTTGTAAAACCCAGAAGGTCCTGATCTAAAAGCCTTACATACTTCATCATGCCCCTTTACTTTACGACAACGTCACACTGGCTAGCATCAGCACCTGGTTTAAGTTGACTCTCAGTCAGCAGCTTTAGCAGGCTTTCGTGGCGCTTTGACAGAGAAAATCTCACGTCATCACACACGTTCGGTGTCTTTCCTAGGCGCTGCAGACCAGAAACCACATTGTGTGGAACGAGACGAAGAGAATGAGAAGGAGACGGAGACAGAGGAGGAGGGATGTCACCACAGCGGGGACACGGTCAGCTGTTCAGCCGACGAGCGGCATTGCAGGCCCGGTACTAAGAAGCGCTCGAGGGCGGCCTTCTCTCACGCACAGGTCTACGAGCTGGAGCGCCGCTTCAGCGCACAGCGATACCTTTCAGGCCCTGAACGGGCCGATCTGGCAGAAGCTCTGAAACTCACAGAGACCCAAGTGAAAATCTGGTTCCAAAATCGGAGATATAAAACCAAACGGCGCCAGGTGGCGGCCGAACTGGTGGCCTACAGCCCACATAAGAAGGTAGCAGTGAAAGTGCTGGTGAAGGACAATCAAAAGCAGTACCACCAGGCGAACGGCGCACACGTCCCTGTGACTGTGCCACTGTACCAGGCCTACCAGTACTACCCCTACCTGCACTACTACTGCCAACCCTGGAGCATGAACAGCATGTTGTGTGGAGGAATGCTCTGAACTCCAGAGGACACAAGACTTGATGTATCTCTGCTATCTCAAGGTGTTAGCAGCTTGCTGCAATTATACAATTCTGTATACTGTCAAGTTCAAGCAATGTTTTTTCTTGTCTAGAAGCCAGTTCAGCATACTTTTTTGAAAGAAAAACAGTATCAGAAGTTGGCCTGCTATTTAGGGCCCAGAAAATGCAAACCTCTCTCACCATGACTTGTATATTTAGAGATATTCTAAGGACTAAGAGGCATTACAAAGCTCTTTGAGACTGTCGATTAATTAGATTAGCCTATCACTGTGTGAAGAAATCGGTAACATTTAAGACAAAGCTTTGAGTTTGGTTATTATTTTGCATTGTGCTACAAAATAATAATTTAGGCTAAATACTGTTAACTTGGTCAGACGGTTTTCTCCGATCTGCTGGATAGTTTTCACATAATCTTGTGTTCTGCCTTTTTATTCAATATTTTTAGACATACTGACATAAAGACAAATTGGCTAAGGGACTGTACACAAATGATTGTCAAGAGGGAGAGCCAGAAAAGGAGGTGGCTATGTATTCCTTTGTTATTCTGAGGGGGAAGCATTCTGACATATGAGAGCAGAAAAACGTTCTTTTTATCACCCCAATTTTATGTTTCAGCATTCTCTTGTGGGATTATTTAAAAAAGAGAATTAAATAATTGCAAATATTATAGCTACAGTTATAGCATGCAGAGGGTCATAAATGCATGTTTTGCAGTATGCAGAAGACAACAATTCTGTCTCTGTTTCAGGGATTTATCACACTAAGTGTTATCAAAAGTCTCCTTTATTTTACATTCTTCTTCGTCATAACAAAAAGTAAGTGAAGTTTGCCATAAATTTGGAGATCACTTTTTATTCCTGTAATGTGCTAATTTGTGAAAACTCATAAATATATTGAGGTTTGATTACACCATCTTAAATTCTTCAGTTTTTTTGCTTGTTTGTTTGTTTGTTTTTTAAATGGTGGATGGAGTTACAACACAGTGCTACATTTTGAGCAAGGGTGTTGCAGGTTTTTTTTAAGTCAATGGTGGGTTCCAAATAAAATATTAACAAATGCAGGGGAGGGTACAATTTTAATAACTGAATATTAAGATTTAATCCACTACACCTTCCCAGTAACTTTTGCACAATCCCTAAAAATTACAATGCTGAGGAAAACAAGAAAAAAATCTCAGTCTCAAAACGTTTTAAGGTGGCATTTAGGGGTAATCTAAATTATATCATGCAATTAGGGGCACTTAACAAAAAACGCATGCTTTTAAATTGTTCACTTTATACAAATAATAAAATAATTCCAGTGGGTCTGAAAATATATAGTTGTATTTTTAGCGTTATTTAAAAATTATTTACAAAAATGTATCGATGTAAATAGCATATGCTAAATCAGGTAGTGACTCACTTTTAGTTCACAGCGACGACTCCTCACTGGGTTTCTCAAGAGCCCATATTATGATCTACATATGTTGCTTTTCCCCTCCTTAATGACTGCCAGTAACAGTCCATTTTAAGCGACCAGACAGAGCAGAAAGGAATCCTGAATTTATACAAACCCAATGAGAGAAAGTAACTTATCCTGACGTGCCAGTAGCATGACTGCGACTCTGACACTTTTAGTAGGTATTTATTTTATTTATGGGACATCTTTATTGATCATGAAACTCAACATAACACCTGTTAGAACACATTCTTTATATTAGGTTTATGGACCTTTAGAAATCTTTTGGAGTGTGTGTACGTAGTAAGGGTTCCCCCCACACTTTACTCAAGCAACAGATTACGAAGCTGGCAGCCGGGCTCAGGCATGTAACTTACTGTGCGCTTTTTAAATAGTGTGTTTGGAAAGTGTGTGTGGAAATGTAATACCCATCTTGTTCCATGCAAAGAAATGCAGACAACAAACTTTTCATGAGTTTACTTTTTATTTTAGTATTACACAACACTGAGTAATTTCACAGATTCAAACAGTTGATTATTAGAAGGTGAATATTTATTGTTGATATTTTTAAAATATTTTTTTCAAGTGTGTCATGTCAAGAGTCATGCGTAGGCCTATTCTCCACTGTGTGCTGCATGAGTCAGAGAGGGTCAATAGACCGTGGAGATGTTGCACCATCCAGCTGGGCTGTGCAAGACAGCACACATTAATCATACCTTACTGAAAAGACTACACCCTCATCCCAAAGGTATATAGGCAATGGCCACGCTTGATAGGAAAATAAAAACATAATTCCTAAGTGAGTTTACTGGTGCTTTGGCTTAGTCCTTAACTGCTTGTTCGTACCATTGTTAACTGCCAGAATTGTGTGTGGCATAAATGGAGCATGCAGGCTGCTGACTGATTTACCACAGGTAAACTGATAAAAGACGGCCACATATTAAAAAAAAAAGAATAGAAAAATATATTTGTGCAACACGTTAAGTGATATCTCTTTGACAAGGTAAATCGTGTGCAAAATGTTTGCAAGTATTTGCCTACGAGAAGGTAGTGCCCTGCCTGACAAATATTATGATTGCTATGTGATGACATTAAAGAGGCCATGACATCAAAGAATTGTGATGTTCAATAGCTACTTCAACTTCCTTTTCGCACAACAAGCTGCTTTGGCAGGGAGGATCACCTTGTGCCACACTCTGGCATTAGCCCAAACCTCATTTATCTCTTATATCAAAACACCACTTCAAGCTACCCTAAGTGGTTGACACAACAGGTTTCTGGGAGGGAGGGAAACACACACCTCCCTTTGACTGTCTGACTGTAAGTCACCATTAAGTCTAATCATTATCATTCACACAGCGTGTATTTGCTATTCAAGACTTAAATGACTAACACTATGCAGAAAAAGGTCATGCCGTTGCGTTGTGGCTCCGAGGTATGCCACTTCCTATGTGCTCTGATTATTCACATTGTTCTGGTGAATGGATGCTTTCGTAATTGCTGTCTACTGTGACTGGACAAGATTTGTTCTTTTTCCTACACCCAGTCTGTGATTTCACACTGATGTAAATTCCCATCAAGAAAAAAATGAGGCTCTTGAAAATGTAAGTGACACTGTGCAGGATGATTGTCATGACTACAGACCTCATCCATAAGTTGGTTGAACATTGGAAGGGTTTTATTTTAGGGAGCTCCCCTTATCTTAATGTATTCATGGGGATTCTTCTGGTTTATTACAAGTTAGGTGGTATTTTCATGTTTGATTCTTATATCTGGGAGCATGGCAGCATTGCTGCTACACTGTCTAATTGGGGAAAGACACACAAGCAGTCAGACGATCATGGAGGTTAGCAAACAAGCCAATATTTTAGCCATGTTATCTAAACCACTTTATTTGAATATAAATGTTGTAATAATCACAATTACGGTAGGCCCAAGTTGAACCAGGATGTTTACAATAGACAGTTTGAGCAATCATTTTACTGTTTGCCTTTGTTTTCACTTCCAAATACATTTGGCTAACATTGGGGTTTGTCTGATTGCATGTGTTTCTTCCCATATCTCAGCAGTTGTGAGTTATTCCAGGTGGTAGTCCACTGAGTCATCAAGCATTACTGCATGTATGTCAATATGAAAGGAGCGAGACAGTAGTGCAGAAGAACACGTTCATCTGCCTCCTCAAACAATCGTAAGCACCAGCTTCCACAACTGAACAGAGCATTAAAACTTATTAATGCCAGTGGAAAGTTCATTTCCTGTTGTCTTTTATGTCGCTGCAGATTTCTCAGCTTGGAGGAATGTGTTGAGGGTGGGGCTGAGCTACAGTGAGTAACACAGGAATGACAGTGTTCACCTAATCCATGCTTGGCTGCACTTTTAAGATACTGATCTATTGAAGGAAGAATTCTCACAGGGCTCCTGAGCAGCAATTACATATGCATTTCCGATGCGCCCATTGTAACAGGATTCATTTTCTCAAGGGCCTTGTTGATTTTAACAGTATCATCTTCACGTAACTGCTGCTGGCACTGAGACAGCTGGTTAATATGAAAAGAAATAGATCTCACACGAAATCCAGACTGGGAAAGGCCCTCTCAAAACAATTCATGCCCTGCCAATTGCTGATTTTATTATCAGACACAATTATAACAACAGCTAAACGTTTGGCTTTGAAAACAAGATGGGGCAGTAGCGAGTGTTTCGCTGCTGTTAATGCGTTGGCCCTCGGCAGACACAGGGCAGGACTCAGGAAGGAGAGGGGTCATAGTTAATACCTCTGTTTAAAGACAGATCGGCTTCCCTTTGACCTGGTCTCTCTCTCTCACACACACACACACACACACACACACACACACACACACACACACACACACACACGCCGCAAATAATCCCACCCAGAGGACTCTTCAGGCTTGTTCCAGAGACTATTAGCAGATAGCATCGGTGCATGTTGGAATGTAAACATTTACAGTAAAGCTATAAGACATCAACTCCCCCCGGGGAAGACACATCCATCACACTAACCGCATCAGCACTCAAAAGCCCGCCCCTGCTTCAAAAAGAATTACACATCACACCTTTGTGCCCAATTTGAACTGATTCAACATAATCAGACTACATGGTTGTTTAAAGTGTGTTGGTTAGTTTAACGTTATGTGATTGATTTCTATACAATTTTCTGTTACCAGTTTTTAAGCCCAGAGCAGAGTACAACACCCAGCAGTGATTGTGGCTAAGGGCTTGTGGTATTCTGCACATAAAGAAAAGCAGTGACACCATCTCAGTGTTTGTCAGAGCAGTAGCAGGGGTCATGGAGAGGATTAGAAAGAATAGAGAGATGAGCCCACCCAGAACAAGCTCATTTTGGGTAGTAGCACAGGTCCTCATGGTGTGTGTGTGTGTGTGTGTGTGTGTGTGTGTGTGTTGTGTGTGTGTGTGTGTGTGTGTGTGTGTGTGTGTGTGTGTGTGTGTGTGTGTGTGTGTGTGTGTGTGTGTGTGTGTGTGCGTGTTTATATGTTGCTTGTCCATTAGGAGGAGATACAGCATGTTCAGGGCTGAGACTCTAAGTGCGTTTGGAGGCAGATTAAGACAAAGCAGAAAGATGAAGCTCACGAGTGAGTGGAAAGTAAGGGTGAGTATGTTTTGAGCTCCTCTGTCCTTAGATGGACAGGAAGTCTTCCAAGCTGCTGCAGTTCCTTCCTCTGACTCCTCTCTGCTCTCCTGTCTCCCACACACATGCTCAGACAGACACACACTCCTCCAGAGCCGGCTCAGAGGAATCCAAATGTTTTAATTAGTGGTGATAAGCAGAGACAAGGAGAGCACTGAGCAGCTCCAACACACAGAGAGAAGTCTCCTATCTGTGGGTTGATAAAGGGACTACTCAGGCCCACTTATGGCCTCTCAAAGTACCCTCCTCCCTCTCCTTTTCCTGGTCTCTCTCCGCACCTCCAGTGAGAGGGACTCTCATCCTTGCTGTGTGAACAGAGAGTATCCAAAGTGTCTTTTGTGAGGTCAGCTTGTTAAAGCTGTCTTCCTCTCACCTGCTTGCAGCTTATAGGAAACTTTGCTTTGGAGCTGTTTTATTTTCTCTCTTGTACCTCTATGTTAGTTTTCCTTCCCATGGTAAACTCAACTGTGCCATGTTTGTGGTCTTTCAGGCCCTGTGTTAAACTGTTTAGACCACATCATTAACTGAACAAGAAGAGGAATACATTTCACAAGGCTACGGGGCTAGGACAGAGACTCGAGAAATTCTGTCCTAACCTTGAACCAATTCTGCATCTCTGGATTTCTGGATACACACACACATAAACACATACACACTAACCTCAAGCCCACCTGACACACAGAAGGATATAATGTAAATCGGGCTGATGCTACCTGAAGCTGTTTGCCAGTGGAAGATATTGTTAAAACATGTGTTGGTAACAAATTAGCGATCTTCTTCGTCATTGAGACTGTCAGCCACTTTGAAGAAAATGAAATGGATTAAAAAATAAAGCATCAACATTTAACAGCTTCCACATAAATCACTGCTGATGATACCTGTCACTGAAGTTTTTTCAGACAAGTGTGTAATAAAAACTTTTGAATTGGTGTGAATGCTTTTCATGAATAAATGAATGACTCACGGTTTTCACCAGACCAGTTTGTGCTGACTAGAGCTCGAAGGCATAGCAGTTAAGCTTATTTGACAGGAAGGGAAGACAGCTTTCTTTTCAAGATCAAGTTCAAAGGGCAGGAGGCCTGTTTCTTCCTCAGTGTCCCTGACTGCACCTGTGTTTCACTGGCACACAGATGCATGCACATGCAAGGAATCTTGTCCACACCGCTTCCACACCACTGACAGACAACTTTAGTTTTGGTCTCAGGCCATGTGTATTCGATGTGTGTGTGTGTGTGTGTGTGTGTGTGTGTGTGTGTGTGTGTGTGTGTGTGTGTGTGTGTGTGTGTGTGTGTGTGTGTGTGTGTGTGAACTGCAAGTGTGTCATGGTGTATGTGCACTGAGGAGTGTGTGTGTGTGTCTGAAGTGTTTGTAAGAAGATTTTATGACCCTGCTTACCTTTTAAAGGAATTTGTCACAACATTTGAGACAGAGGGAAGGCCAGAGGAGAGAAAGTGCTGGACACCTGCACTCACCCGTAACAATGCTGCAGTTCATCAGACCCTTCCAAGGCTTCACTTCCAAAGGTCCAAGAGATGATAAGTGTGTTTGTGTGTGTGCACAAATGTGTATGTGCCTTTTGCTTTGATCATGAGCAGCGTGGCAGAGTAAGTGTTCAATTGGGGATCCGTCCTTAGGCAACAAATGCAGTTCTGTCTGTTTTTTACCTCCCATTGATTTGATGTTTTCATTGCGCATTGACATGGAAATGACATGATCACATGAAAATATCATTTTCCCTGCCGTGGGAGCACAATTCCCCCTCTCTCCCCTTCTCCACAGTCTGGCCCATTAGCAATGGCATTTTACTGTAAACACTTGGATTTATCGAGCTTTCTATTCATTGCAAGTCTTGCATGTTATTCTTTTATTGCACAAGAAGTGAGAAGGATCCTGTTTCAAACTCACACTCACGCCATAGCACGCAACACACACAAAAGGTTTTATATCATGTATAAATGATCATGATAAAAACAGCTGTTTTTTCTTCAGTATTCTCCTACAGACAGTTTGCTGTGTGCCTGAGTATGTGTATATATTTGTGTATGCGTGTTTTAGTGATCATGTTGTATCCTTGATGGTGGTAGCGGGAAGAATTTCTCTTCCCCAACTTGTTCTCTTAAGTGATGACAGGAGCTGTAGCTCCCCCACATCCTAATTCTCCACAGCACAGCACTGCATGGGAGACATTCAAGCTAGAACTGGCACAGTAAGTTGATAATCTTTCTGTTATTTTAGAAGATTGTCCCTCATCCAGAATTCACATTTTGTTATGCTTCATTATTCAGTCTGATGCTGCAATCTTTGGAGTCCTGTCAGAGTTAATGATCAATAAACATATCAGTGAACCATTTTTCACTTTTCTAAATTTAAAAACAGTATGGGCAGACCTTTTTGAGAAAATCTAAAAAGTGGCATCTTCCTGAGGACCTGTTTGAGCTACATCTTCATAAGTTCATTTCCTCTCTAAATTAAAACTGATTTTACCACACAAACTTGTTCTTGCAAAGTTCTTAGAGAGACTAAATACTAAACAGTTTCACCTACTAACAGTTAGGTCTAACTTTTACATAGCTAACTGAAACAATGGACAAAGCTAAGGATAGCTTGCTAACATATGGCACAGTGAAGAGTGAAAAAGATAATGAAATATACAGTTGACATGTCTGACCTGACCTGTTAAAATAATGTCTAATAATATAAACAATATATAAAATAAATATAATAATTATAGAAATAATATAAAATTAAAGCTGCAAGCAGCGTTGGTGGGCCCTCGCACGTGTAGCGTGTCGAGGTGTGAGGCGGCCGTGTTGCAGATTCTGTATTTTATCCTGTAATGGCTCTGAGTCAAAAAATTTTTTTTCCTTAAATATTCCAGTTGATATCATTTTATTTATTATTGAGTTCAATCCATTTATGACCAAACTAAGTAAGGAAACCTGGGATGTCAGGGGCCCACAGTGCATATTTACCCCATGGCCCCCTAGCATGTAAATCTGGCCCTGAGTAACTGGGTGGCTCCAAGATAACATTTCAGCATCACTTCAGAAAAACAAAGCCCACTATTCTCAGAAATACAGTTTATATCAGATTGCACAAATCCAATTAGCACTTTGCTAGTGGTCAATAATGGAAATGAAACATGATAAAAAAATTAGAGATAACATCTCAATTATGATTATCTTGTCTGCAGAGTGTTGTACAGGATCACATTTTACAGAATGCCAGTAAAGAACCAAATTTTATTAAGTGTATGCACCAAAAAGCTTGTTTGCACCACTCCTCTCTACTGGAGCTTTTCTGCTTCAGGCTCTGGTCTCTCCTCTTGGCTTCTCTCCTCTCCTCCCCTCAAACATGCTCTATCTGCCCACAGTGGGAGAGACTGCAGCAGCCAAAGGGAGTACAACAACAGCTCCTTTATCCAGCAGCACCCCCAAGGAGCGTGAGATCACAACCTGTATGTGTCTGTGTGTATCCCAGTGAGTTAGACGAAAGAGTCTGTAATCACACCTCATCCATTAGCTGCTGGCAAGGATGGAATAAAGTGGACATTGTGGCATAATCCTGTATCACTCTGTAATTCATGCTGAGTGGACCAGTCATGATTTGGCTTAATATATGGAGAGTGATCTGACAAGAGTAGCAACAAAAGAGCCATAAATATCGAGAGTAAGGCGAGCGACTGAGGGAGAGTTGTTGTAGAGGACCTCAGTCCTTCAGGCGGCCACATTCCTAAGTACCCTTGGAGTATGTGCTTGAGCTTGTGTGTGTGTGTGTCTTTGAGAAATACACTCTTCCACAGGTGCTTGCTGTAAGGGGCTTTGACCGGAGGCTTGAGTTTCCAAAACATGGGCTTACAGCAATACACAAGGGAGTGTATGCATGTGTGTTTTTGCCAGAATTTCATCAAATTTTAAGGGTGTGTGGTTTATTGTCCAAAAAAAGTCTGACAAGATGGCCTTGAAATAATATTCAGTCGAGAAGAGAAAGCGCTCCAGGTTTGTTTAATATACACACACCCACTGGGTAAACACCTCAGAGTGATTAAGACTCACAGTGTAAAGTGTGCCACCCTGACAGCAATGACACTTCTGTGTATCTGTTTAAATTGGTCAGTTGTAAAGTAAATAGTTTTCTTTAAAGGGTGTAACTGCTGTGACAAGATCACCACTCATTATCAGAATGGTAGACGATAATATCATAATGGCAGCCCTCTATTAAGAGGAGCGAGGACTGAAGTGGTTAATGTTTACATAAATCATCAAACAAGTCAGAACCTCGGTCAGGTTCCTATATTTTTTGTTCGCTCTCTATGGGCAAATCTCTCTTTGTAGAATGACTTAAAATAGGAATGAGAAAACACAAGAAGATTACAATGTATTTTTGTCACTACAAGAAGGTAGCGACAAAAATACATTGTTATCAGTTACTTAAAAAGCAACAGTGCATCATACTTAACTGATCTGGCTACCACCAACTTTATGTAAGAACAACATTTGCAGGAAGAAACAGCTGATTGATAGAATGGCAAAATCAGAATCAGAATCAGAAGGAGCTTTATTTTTCACGGTCTTTGGTTTTATTGTGGTGTTTTGTGTTACTTTGTTTATGTGCTTTCCGTTTTATCCATTGTCTCTGTGTTCTTGTTTAGGTTTTGATGGTTGATCTTGGTTTCCTTGTTCTCTGTTGTATTTAGTTTCATTTTTACTGGTGTAGTGTCTGTAGCTTTATTTCCTGTTTTAGTTTGTCTGCTCCTAATGTGTGTTGACTTGCTTTACTTCCTGTACTTGTCTCTGATTGCTTTAGTGAGTTCACCTGTGTCTAATCAGTGCACCCTCACCTGTGTATTTAAGTGGTTGTCTTTTACTCCTTGCTAGTTCATTGTTTTCCATGCCAGAGTTCCCCAGAGTTACTCATGCCTCATGTTAATCATGTATTTTTGCGGATTACTTTGGATTTACTTTATCTGGATTTTTCACCGGTAGTGTTATTGGACTGCTTATACAACCTCACCTGTAAGTTTCACCGTGTGCAGCAATAAGCCTCACTTACTCACCAGTACTTGCTCTGTGTATGCATTTTGGGTCCAATCCTCTGTGTTCAGCATTCAGCCAGGTGGCTGATGTGATTATTGACAAGCAGAGTTTTACACTTACGAGGAGTTTGCTTTGGTGTTAAGGTGCTACAAGTAGACAAAACACCAAATAAATGTAGAAATATATAATTATGGAATAAACAATACAAGAACTTTTAAAAACAAATGTACTGTAACATGGACACATTATATAAGGCAGAATGAACAGATTAATTTAAAAATGAAAGAAGTATTTCTTATGTTTTGTGACTATGTGGGTTTTGTTGTAGGATTGTGTATATATCTGCATTTATTGATTTGTCTAATCACCACAAAGCTTGGAAATAAAAACGGTATTACAGCAAAAAAGACCTGTAATAGCAGGAATGCAGGTGATACTAATAAAATTAATGATGGCTCTGATCCACTGAAGTGTCCCAGCCAACTTATATCAGGGCTCTGGAGTTGGCCCACTTAAATGGAAAGCAGCGATAGTTATTGTTAATTGTATCTGTGCTTTTCCTGCTATGAAATGTTAAAACATCTATGGGACTCACAGATGACAGCATGAACTGAAACATGCTGGCATTGACAAAAAAAACCCTATCTGTATCACCACTTACTTTATGTACATTGGGAACTTCTTCAAGTGAACTAGGAGCATATTTTAAGAAATTGTCCTGAAAATGGTCACTACCCCACTTCACATCTGATACTGCTAAACAGACTTTCACCCACTACTACAGGATCGACAGCTTGGCCCAACACAGGAACAATATCAGTGCACGCACTAGACCATCAAGTTCACTGTGCTCACATGATGTCTGATGGAACCATGAAGACTACAGTGTAACATCCTAATTTGAACTAGCCATATTTATGGCGCGTTCGAGACTGGTCGTAACTGGGATATTTCCCAGTTGAAACTTCCGACTTCCGACA
Organism: Lepomis macrochirus; assembly: GCA_024633595.2. Classification (NCBI taxonomy): domain Eukaryota; kingdom Metazoa; phylum Chordata; class Actinopteri; order Centrarchiformes; family Centrarchidae; genus Lepomis; species Lepomis macrochirus. The sequence goes on along the minus strand of JALXJV020000020.1, from coordinate 19,048,431 downwards.
TCAAAGCGTTCCAGGTGCATGGTGGTGCATGACGCCGAAAGTGAACGAAAATCATGGGTGACCATGACAAAGTGAACACACAGTTGCACCCTCAGCAGTGCTTTAGGTGTTAATTAAAAGGATGGCAGTTTAACTGCAACAACTGACATAAATAGCCCAGACGTTACTAGTTATGTGTACCCCAAGTTGGTAGCCCTGAAGTAAGTCAATGTTGTCCGTTACACTTCCTAATGTTTTGGCATTTTTAACAATAACTTTTATGCAGAAAAGATGACTTTATGAGATTCTTTACTGTAGCCAGCTACCGTATGTGTAAAACATATTTCTACATCAATATACATGCAGAACAAGTTTTACTGCATGATCGTATTTATTATTTTAATTCAAATACATGCAAATACACGTTTTGTTGCCGTTTAGTTTATGGTTTACCATTTACAAAGTGTGCTTCCATGGGCGCTGACATTGTTTTCTGACGTCATTCAGCTGCTACTCGTGAAGTCGGGGTACAAATTTTTTCTCCGAGTTCACAAGTAGGAAATCCGACTTCAAGTGGCGTTCCGGGGTACTTTTCCTAGTTGGAGGTCGGAAATTTCCCAGTTCCGAGTTGCCGGGAACGCAGCATTAGCTACTACATAAAAGATCAGTAGTGAAGACGCTCCTACACAGAGCAGAACATCTTATCATTGAGGATAGAGAGAGGGAGGCAATCTGGGCCAATATTTCTAAGGAGTCGATGAGAATCCTGTGTGATGCATGAAAACACCAAAGTTATTACTGAGATCTCAGAAGCCGCCCACATTGTTAGGGATCCAAGCAGTGAAGCTACTGGAGCCCTATTGGTCGGTCTGTCCAAAAACTGCTAACGAAAACTCACCCAAATGCATTATAACAATCAACTTTGCTTTTTTACAATTATCTCAAACGGCTTTACATACAGATACAGTCAAACTACTTTAATCATTGGAATATCTGGATTCATCTGCATCTTTGCTCCAGTGGTCTTCTGCTCAAAAATGTCATATTGTAAGGGTTTTTTTGTTCCTTTTGTCTAAAACCTATTTTTATGAACTCGTCCCAGACCGATTTACCAACTGACCTGAAACTTTGGCAGAATCATCCACCAATGTTGCTGGTCAAAAGTTATCAAAATAATTTGATATGCCAATCCGTTTTTTTTTCCCGAGAATTTTCTCACCAAGGTGATTTTCTCACTTAAACATCCCAAACTACCCACAATTCTTCTGTGGATTTAGGCAGCCTTAGTGGCTTCTGTCTCTTCATGTAATCCTAGACAGACTTGATGAAGTTGAGATCAGGGTTCTGTAGGGTCCATACGGTCACTTCAGGACTCCTTGTTCTTCTTTACGCTGAAGATAGTTCTTAGCAACTTTTGCTGTATGTTTTGGGGTCATTGTCATTCTGTATAAATAAATAAAAAAATAAAGAACAAGAACTGCGATGTACTGGCGACCTGTCCAGGGTGTACCATGCCTTTTGGCTCCAGCCCCCCCACGACCCTGTACACAGGATAAGCATTTGACGATGGATGGATGAAGAACAAGAATAAATATCTGCCTGTACTTCTCAGCATTGAGGAGACCATTCATTCTGACCAACTCCCAAACTCAAACTTGCATGTAAACCTCCACCATGCCTTCAAGGGAGCAAGTTGTCTTCTGCGCCCCAGTTCCTGTATTTACGTGCATAGTTGCATCGCTTAGTCTTGCTTCCATGTTGGAAGTGATGGCTTTTTGGCTGCAAGTCTTCCATGAAAGCAACTTCTGACAAGACTTCTTAGGACAGTAGACAGTTCTGAGCTGATGGCACTGCTGGCAGCAGTGGGCAAAGCGAGGCCTTGTGAAACACTGAAAGGGTTGACGCAATTGTGCCAGAAATTGTGTCAAGGCTTTGAAACCATCTATATCCACTGACACCCACTAGTTTCATTGAAACAACAACTGACAAGCATTAACAAATTCTAAATGTCTTGACCAATGACCAATAGGAGTTTGGAGAAATCGCCATACAACAAACAAAGCTTTCAGATTGTCAGAGACGGCAAATTGGGATTGTAATGAACAGCATATAAAAAAACAAAACGAAAAACAAAAATCTGTTGTGGTGTTTTACAATTGTTTCAAGCATGATAAATTAAGGAACAATGTCTCACTTGTGTTATATATATCAAGATTTTTTATTCAAAAATATTGTTTTTTTTCTGCCGTTTTGGGGCTGACTCAGTTTCTTTTTTTACATATGACCTCGCTAGCCTTTTTTCACATGGAACACTTCTTGCTGGCATGTATGTTTTTTTGTCATCATATACAGGTGTATCCTGCCAATAAATCTTGTCCTTGGAACAAAAGCATCTGCGGCATCAACAGTTGCACTGTTAATGATGTGTCTCATTGACATGGCTGTTAAAAGGTTACCGTAATGCTTGCTAATGTTGCTACTGTTGTGGGCTGGAAGACATTGATGACTGTGGTTCTGATTGAATGGAAATTGTAGTTGTACAGCATATGCATATCGTAGGCAGAACCTTACATCATTCTTTAGATCTGTGGTTCAAAAGGGTCCCCGGCAAAAGGGGGAATCATTTATTTTCATTATAATTCCATTCATAAGTAACACAGTGACAGAATGTAAGACTACTTGGGTCGTGGGCTCACAATCCCTGCATCACCACAAGTTTGTCCTTTACTTTGCAGCTTCATTGGAATAATCCAATTATTTTCTGTGCCTTGTTACGGATTTCATGAAACATTGGTGTTTGATCAATGGCCCGCTTTACAATGAGATTTAGTGTGTAGACGCCATGTCCCATGGCATAGGGGACAGGTTCAGTTGTTGGGCACATAATACCATGTATGTGTAATGGTGGCTAGCTAGTTTTGTAGTGAGTAAACCTTATTCCCCAACGCCTTAAGAGATGCGCTAGTGATTGATGCTAGTGCCCAAATGTTTCAGCATCCTGTTAGCGCATCCGCCTGTCACGCCGAGGTCTTGAGTTCGAGTATGGACTGTGCAGTACAACCTCCGGGCCAGTTGTATGCTACATTGGCCGTCACAAGACATTGAACCTTTGAGGTTATTTGCAACACTTTTCACATCCATCAAATGCTGAGCCATGTGGGACTGGTGCTACCTGATGACTGCCAAATACACCAGTTGCCATCTTTGCCTCTGGATTTATGCAATGGCAAGTTACTCCAAGGTACCCATCCATATGAATGGATGACCATATGTCAGCCTTCTCTAGGTAAGCCTTGGCTTTCTTCTTGGCATTGTTGTTCTTCACTAACCATGCCCTTCAGTGCCTTCCTAGAGGGGAGGATGTAGATTGGATCCAGTTTGACTAAGCCCTGAAGCCCTCGTCTTCCACAAAAGTGAAGGCCTGTAGATCGTTCACCTCCATATTCACCAAACCCAGCTCCCTTTGTCCGCCTTTACAAAAACCATAAAACCTACTGTAAGACATAATCATTGAAACTGAGCGAATCTAGACCATTACTACAGGCTATTATTTGTAAGCTGGATGTACAATTGCATTGCCCAAATACAATGAGCTCAGTTTTGTAAAGGTTATACTCAGTGTGCAGTCACATTTCATATTCAAAATAATTATGTTAACTAAAATACACTCCCCTTCAAAAGTATTGGAACGTTAAGGCAAATTCCTTTTGTTATTGTTGTTCACTGAAGACATTTGGGTTTAAAATCAAGGGATGAGTATGAGGCAAGAGTTCAGAATTTCAGCTTTTATTTATTCACATCTAGATGTGTTAAACAATTTAGGACATATCACCATTTGTAGTAGACCACAGCATTCTTAGGTAAGCAAAAGTAATGGAACAAATAATCTTAACGTAACTAACATTTGATATTTGGTGGCATAACCCTTGCTTGCAATAACTGCCTCAAGCCTGCGACCAATCAATATCACCAAACTGTTGCATTCTTCACTTGTGACGCTATTCCAGGCTTTTACCACAGCTTCTTTCAGTTCTTGTTTGTTTCTCCCATCAGTCTCCTCTTAAGGAGGTGAAATGCTAATCTATGGGGTTAAGGTCAGGTGATTGACTTGGCCAGACTAAAACCTTTTTTCCCCTGATGAAGTCCTTTGTTTTGCTGGCAGTGTGCTTTGGGTCATTGTCCTGCTGCATGATAAACTTCCTCCCGATTAGTTTCAATATGTTTCAAAATGTTTCTGGACACTTCTGAATTCATTCTACTGTTACCATCATCAGTTACATCATCAATAAATATTAATGAGCCTGTTGCAGATGCAGCCATGCACACCCAAGCTATGACATTACCTCCAGCATGCTTCTCAGACGAGTTTTTGTGCTTCGGATCATAAGCAGTTCCTTTCTTTCTCCACACTTTAGCCTTTCCATCACTTTGATAGAAATTAATCTTGGCCTCATCAGTCTATAAGATTGTGTTCCAGAACGTTTGTGACTCATATCTGTACTGCAAATTTCAACCTGGCCTTCTGATTCTTACTGCTGATGAGTGGTTTGCATCTTGTGGTGTGGCCTCTATATTTCTGCTCTCTGAGTCTTCTTCGAACAGTTGATCGTGATACCTTCACCCCTGCACTGTGGAGGTTGTTGGTGTCAGTAGTCATCAACTACTGTTGTTTTTCCTTGGCCGACCTGTCCGACGTCTGTTTCTCAGTATACCAGTAGGCGCCACCAAGGATAGAAACTTAGACTAGTCATGCAGAGCTTTAATGTTTGGACAATCAACCTAAAAGGCAACACCTGGGCAACAAGAAACATCGGTCAGTCACATCTTCCAATAGTTTTGCTCACTTGAAAAATGGGTGGGTTCAAACAAAGGATGGTATGTCCTGAGTTGTTTAACACATCTAGATGTGAATACCACAAAATAAGAGCTGAAATTCTGTACTCTTGTCTTATACTCATCTCTTCATCTTAAACCCAAATGTCTTCAGTAACCAAGAAAAACAAAGGAATTTGCCTTACTGTTCCAATACTTTTTGAGTGGACTGTAACTATAATGTAAAACACACATCTATGGGACTATTACTGGTTATTGCTTAGATGAATAGGTATTAAACATTTAGATTCAATACAAGTCCCGTTTTGGTCACCAAATTTAAAGTGTTGTTGTTGTGATTTGGATATTATGTTGTAGATGCATTACCAGGTTAGCATATTTAAAATTTGGGACTTTCTCAGTGAGTTTTTAACACATTGGGATTTAATCATTGAATTATCTTTCAGACGTTGCATACCTTGCTTTGATGGTGCAGCAGCAGCAGGCCTATGTACAGGGGGAATGTTACCTCCCTCTGCACCCTCTAAAATGGCACATCTTGGAGAATATATTGTTGCAGTGGGAAAGTTGCCTAGCACAAATCAAAAACTTCAACTTTATTTTGGGTTTCCAAATAGAAATGTTCCCACACCAGAGATCTTAATATACACTATTATCTATCTACACACCTATCAAATTGTTACCTGTAACCTATCACTATCTCTCTCTATCACTCTACATATGTCACGAGATGTTTGATTAGTTCCAAACACTGTCAATCAAGCACAGAAGCGGCAGGTATGCCACCTGTCAAACAGGGATGAAGTGCACCGAAGCTTCACTTAACCATGGTCACGTGACATTGATGTTTTGAAGTTCAAGTTTTCTTAGCAGACCACTGTCTACAGACTTCAACATTGGATGTTTCTTTGTGCTTCTTCAAAAGAGCCTAAACAGCACATTTGGAAACCTGTCTGCCTTGAAACATCTGCCTAGAAGTGACCTTGCTGATGCAGTAAAACTAGCTTTTGTGTTCTTGTTGTGCTCAGTCTTGCCATGGTGTATGACTTTTGACAGTAAACTGTCTTCAGCAACCTCACCTTATTAGCTGAGTTTGTTTTTTCCACACCCAGTTGTATTCCTCCCACACAGCTGTTTCTGTTTCACTTAATGATTGTGTTTAAACCTATATATTGAGTTGATGATCATTAGCACCTGTTTGGTATAATTGTTTAATACACCTGACGATATGCCTACAAAATCTCTGACTTTGTGCAAGTGTTCCTAGAAGAATTGATGCTGTTTTGATGGCAAAGGGTGGTCACACCAAATATTGATTGGATTTAGATTTTTCTCCTGTTCACTCACTTAGCATTTTTTAATTGATAAATTGATTGACTGATTGACTCATGTTAACAGGACTAATAATAAAATTACTTTTTCTTCCACATCCTATATTAAAATATGGTTTTGTGGACTCGCTAGAGAGACTGGTGATGGAGGGACATATTATATTCCTGTCTACATGCATACTATGACATCTGTCAACCATTTTTTCAGCATGGATCATAAATTTATGAAAATGAGTTATCATGGCAGTTGGGTTAGTGAGTGTACATTTGTGTGCAGTTTTTGTAAGGAAAAAATATTACTCGGTCTCTCTTTATTCTAACACAATTATTGCCGCTGATGCAGGTCTAAACTCACACATCTGTCACTTAACAGGAATGCATGTTTCGAGGACCCTCTGTAAAACTGGCAATGGCCTTCACTGTTTCAAGATTAGTATTCCAGTGTCTCAATGCCCCATTTTCCACCGGAGAAAGAGATCCTCCTGCAATTCTGTCTAAGGACTCGATCACTAGTCCTAAAGGTATGAAGGCCAGCTCGCTGCAGATGTCATAGCAAGGTTATGGATGTTTACTTTATCATGCATCATTTACTGAATTCCAAAGCTTCACTCTCCAAGCTGTTTGTACGCAGGCAATGTGTCCACAAGTTCAAATTGTGTTTTCAGTCTTGTGGGTCAAAGTTGAAATCTGCACCTGTGTTCAAGACTAAACAACTGTACCTGGCTCAAACTAAAAATAAACACCTGAAAACACAGGCAAACACTTTGTGTTTCTGGCAGCGCAGCTGTGGCTGAGGGCATTTATTCCTTTCTTTTCTATCCACTAGGGACAGGGACAAAGACTTGAATATTTTATAATCACACCTAGATTAAAATGGCAATATGTATTTAAATAGGCATGAACCTTCTTTTAAGTCATCTTCACACAGCTAGCAAAACATTCAGAAACCAAATCAAGAGAGGGCTCCCATCATTTATGAGCAGTGAGTAGAGACCCGCTGCCCAGTCTTTATTTAACGAGTGCAATTCAGTGTTGGAAACAATCAGACATCAGTCAATAAGAATGACAGCTTCCATTTATGTGTACTCAGTGGGGGGCACAGATACATGACTTGTGGGATTCTGAACTCCTTGAAAGTTAAATTCTGGGCAAAACACATTGTACACAACCTTTACTGTTGAGCACAGATATTGTAACTCAGTAGTTCACAAGCTGAAAACAATATTGATAGCTGCAACGTCTGCTCTGCCAAACACAAGGCATTAATGGTGAGTTTTTTGGATGATCCAGAGGGAAAGTTTTAAAGTAATATATTTGCTAGAAATAAAATACCATTTAAGGAATCAAAATGATTAAAAATAAATTACAGGTGCACTTCAGATACTTTAGAGCTACTGAAAATACATCATAGGGAACTATTTTAAACATCTGAAAAGGAGAAAATAAATATTCCTTTCTTTACGTGCCAATAGCTTAACAAAAAGGGAACCCAAAATCTGATCCATGGTCTTTTTTTTGATAGTCTGTGAAATTATCAAACACTGTCCAAATTACACAGTTCAAGAAATCAAGATGTACAATAAGATGGTCTTAAGTTTTGCTTTCAACTATTGTGAGTTGCCATGTTGTCAGGGTCCCATTCAATATTTCTTCAGAAAAATATCTGGGTACTGATTCATGCCAGGAAATAAATGTATGATAGCTTAACAAGAAATTTGAAAATGCCTGTGTGAAGCCTGAACTAAACACCAAAATGCGCATGTCTTGTCTGGGATTACTGTGAGAATAGTCTGTATAAAAGATTTAATTCAAGAATCCAAAAAAGGGGCTGGATAAGGAGTCAGTTATCCTTTTTAATGACAAATTCAAGGTTTGGATGGGTGAAAATAAAAATCTGCTCCTAGGATAGCAAAGCTTATGAAACTATAGGAGAGTTAACAAAGTAACACTACTGCCCTCTGCTGAATACCATTCCGACTCAAAATGTGTGCGTTCTTCACATTTATCCTTAGCTTGGACAAACGTAGTATTCACCAGAATGTCTCCCAGTTAACATGTTCTATAATACTGTGTAAATGTTTAATTCTAGGAGAGAGAAAAAATATAACTCAAACCGTATCTAGCCTTGAAACAGTGTAGCAGAAATGAAACTACTTAAACTGTCCTTGAAGATGTCTTTCTTGTCTGCTATGTCTGAAGGGGATAGGACTGAGGTGGATATTAGTCAGATTCTATGTGCGTATTGACTTCATCTTCTCCTCAAAGGGAGGGGAGAGAAATATTTGAGGAGCTTAAACAGAGAAGATATCTACATCTAAGCCTCCAGGTGCTGCGCTCTCCTCTTGTCGTGCTGGCGCTTGGTGAGTCCATACTTGAAGAACTCATAGACTGACCAGCTGATGGCTGTTGAGGGCATCTGGTAGATGACCCTCGCCTGGACTCCCCTGAAGAAGCCCTGCAGGCCGCCCAGCCTGTAAACTGTCCGGAAGGCATGGGCCAGGCCTGAGATTTGTCTGTGGGCTCCTTGGCCCTTGCCAGGGCCTTGGCCGGAGGACAGGGAGCTGAGGGTCAGAGACTCCTGGGTGTTGAGCAGGGTCTTGCAGACATCCAGAGGTGTGGTGGCCGCAGCCGCAATGGCTCCAGCCAAAGCTCCAGACAACATGTGGGACGAGGGATTGTACTGTCTGTGGGGGTTGAGCAGCTCCTGAAGGTACTCGTAGGTCATGAAGTGGAGTGCCTGGAAGGGCACGTTCATAGTGAGCTGGGTGGTGTAGCTGCGGTAGAATGCAGCAGGGCCCTCTTTCTGCCACACGGGCACGTACACAGTCCAACACGCCACGGTAGGGCGAATTATACATCTGCATGCGCTGCTTCACAACTACGGACACACATGGGTAGATGTATTGATGGAGGAGAAGGGCAAATGTGTCCAGGGTTGGCAGTGTGAAGGGAACAAAGATGGAAAAAGAAAAGAAGAAATTAGTGAGATGTTGCCTGCAGTAATACTGTCCTTAAAGTACATTAGAGAGAGACGCAGTGTGTCATTTTAAATAGCTCAGGCAGCTGCACCCCATCTAACAGCTGCACACGAGGACTCGGACTTGTGTCCTTCTACTGATATGTTTGGGCAGGTGGACAAGAGGCAGCTGTGAAAGTTAACATGTGAAACTTCAGGGTTAAGGCCAGCATGTAAAAAAAAACAAAAAACAGTTGGCTCAGGCATGGCACCTGCAAGTTTCTTCACTGATATTTCTGAAGCAAACTTTTGTTTTGAGAGAGATAATGTCTTAAGCCCATCCTAATGATGTTGTGAAAAGGCAAATGGCATTGTAATTATGTCCTTACCTTCAGCTGGGTTCATGGCTGCATCATGAAGCAGTGTGGCCACACACCCAGCTGTTCCTGAAACAAACACACCTCAGAAATTACATATACTACATATTGAGATAAATCAGCAACAACACAGAAGGAAAACAGAACATACTGCAGTCAAGAGACATAAAATGAGTTGGAAAAAGGCTTTTCACTTGAAACCCTAAGTGCCCATTTTAATCATGTCACATCCTCCACTGCCTTATTCCTAAAAGCTGCAGATATCATGCTCAAAACAATATATCACTACAGCAGAACTGGCACTTCTGCTTCTGCAAATTGCACAGGTGTAAATCACTCCTAATTCAGGAGGCCAAACCTGAGCAAAGAGAGACACCTGGTGGACAAAAGTGTTCATTGCTCCTTTGAGAGCATTAAACCAAACCCAAAAACTTGGAACAGACAGGAACAACAGAGGAGAGAGCAGATGAGATTGGAGAAAGAGGACTTACCCAGCCTCCAACTAAACTGGAAAACAAGGAAGAGACAGAGTAGGGAGAACACGGAATAAGGAAATGGTCGACATTCAGGGCAAGGTCTTCAAGTTGAATCTCTTTTTTGCAGCGGAAGTGACTGTTGAACTTGACCCAAATAAGAAATTATTTAACTTTCCTAAAAGTCAGCGACAGATCGTCAGCTGACCCTGGCATTGGCGCAACTGTAGCTATGAAAAGGTTCTATCCAATTTGATGGCCTGCCAGGGGTTTTTAGGACTGGGACCAGATTAAAGCTGAGTCAGTAGCTTCATAGAGATCACACTGATGCTGCTTGGCATTAGGGTTGTAGCTGAACAAGTACTACGTATCAACCTATCTCATGGTGATCTCAAAAGTTAAGATAGCCATACATGATCTGTACATCTTTGGTATAATGCCACTGTTAAAAGTGTGTATATGGATATTTTATGGTACCATTAGCCAAATGACTGTTAGCCCCTGGGTGAATGACATCACTTAGAGTCTTTTTGAGTTTCTCATAGCAGGCAAAATAGAGGGCATGGGCAGGTCCTGCCCCAACTGCTGTTGCATTCAGCCCTCTCATTGGCCGCCACACTCCCTCTGTGGCTACAATTCGGCGAAGAGCATCCATCACGTTCCTGTAGCGGGCTGCTGGTTCGGGCTGCAGGCTCTGCATTCGTGTCTGGAAAAAAGGAAAAGGTGGAATGTAGCAGTACAGTACAGTGTGCTCCCTTCCCACGCACCATGGCTAGGTATAGTAATAGGTCCTAGGTGTAGTAATATGTCCATGAATTTGATCTGAGTTGGATAGAAAAATAGGGTGTAATACATAATTTAAGTCTTACCACATGTCTGCCTAATACAGTAAAAAAATAGCATGGCAATGAAATGAGTTCTTGATAGGCTGCAGTGTGAATAAGGGGTCAAATAAGGGAAATGAGGTGTTTGGCATTGTGTGTGGTTTGTGTTGGTGTACATGCATAATTGAATAGAAGGAAGTATGGAGTTACAAGCTCCAAGGTCACAAGGGGACATAAACTGACTTCCTGTAAGCCTCTTTTCCCACTGACCCTAAAGAAGCACACCTTCCTCTCTTCCTCTTAACACACACAAACATGCATGCGGAGACACATTGGAGTATATATATATATATATATATATATATATATATATAAAAATAAAGTTACAAGCTCTGCCATTTGGTATTTAGAAAGGGTTGCCTGGGGGCGGACTAGGCGAGTATGGCTGCCTCTCAGGAATTAGCAGCAACATAATCCCCGAATACCAAACTTCCAGCTGAATGGACAAACTTACACCCCACTGTGTATGTGCATGGAGAGCTCTAGCAAAGAATAAACATGGCCTTGTGTCACTCTGTACTACAGCTGTGGAATGCAGGACCCAAAGCGCGCTAGCTAACAGTAGTATGCGTATGAATGAATCAAGTTATTTCACACCTGACACATAACCCTATTGCACATCCCTTTGCATGATAGTGAAAGGAGTGTAATCTGAATACTGGCTTCCTCGTGCATTCATTCATTGATGCCCCATACAAAAGCATGCATGGGCGATTAATAGCCATGGGTACGGTGTGTTTATCTATAGTATGTTTGCACATCTACAAAGCAATGACCTTTGTCCTTAATGTAAACACTACATGAACCACTCTTTGGAGAGAATACTTAAGACTTTTTGGTTTCTTTCTATGACAAATTCAATTCAAATTCCATTCATGTGCACCTTGTTTACACTCTGAAAGACGTACAAATGCAACATGCTCTTTCAAATCCATAACCAATTACTGGGATTTAGGATACATTAAAAGGAGAATGACAGTGGATTTTAAAACAATAATTACACAATGATCTCTTAAGTGGGGAGCTTATCGTACAGGAGGGGAAGCCTTTATTTTGTATACGGGAAGACCGCTAAATGATAGGAATAGGAATCTAAAACGTGTGGCTGTTTCTGTGTAGTAGACTTAATGTTGCTGAGTCACAATGCCCCAAATCTCCTGTGGCGTGCTTGGAGAGATGCTGTAACCCAATAGCTATGTGGCAGTGGCACACACTCCACACATTAGAAGGCTCTGTCAACATTGGCCTTGTCCAGGTTTGAGGATGGACAGGCCGCAAGAGTGTTTGGACTACAGGTGGAAGAGACGTGGATGAAGCATGGGCGTATGAACTGCTTTTCAGTCTGACATGGACAGCTGACAGTACAAAAGCTCACTGCCACTTGCCCCACCTCTCTGAACCTGAGCCTGTGTTATGCAGAGCTGATGTAACTAGCTGATGTCTTGGGGCAATAGGTCATGCCTCATTAGCTACGTTTAAATTAAAAACAAAATAAAACTAATTCATAAATCACAAAGAAGACCACATGATAAGAACTTCAGTTGCATGACTCACATGTGATCAGAAGACCTTTGCAAACAGTTAGTTGCTGGGGTATGATGAAGCAGTGGGCCTGCTGCCACACTGCACAAACTACAAAAAAACGTTGTGTTGGGAAAGAAGCAACAGATGCTGCACAGTGAACAGGCCAAAATGTATCAAAATTGCAATGTAGTTAATTTTTGTGTGCTTTGTAATAATAGTGGTAGTCTTGTAGCAATAGTGGCACTTATTAGGAACAGCATTCAATCAACCCATTGTTTTGTAAACAGAGAGTACAACTCCCAGAACTGTTGTTGCAGTTGGCATTAAGAACTGGTTCCGCTTTCCAGCTAAAGCCACATGAATTACTTAGACATAAAATGTACACATTAGTTAGGAAACATTATGTCCGTGGAGGTTTTGACAGCAAATTGATTTGATGATGTTGTTTAGTAGTTTTAAACAGGGTGACCAAATGGGCTCCTGAGTTTGATCCTGTTTACGGCTGTCATAACAACTAGCTAGTAGGGTAACAAGTTAGCTAGTAGGGTTGTGAAACGCTAACAGAGCAGACTGACCTTGTCCTCACACCCCGTCAGCTCTGCAGCGTGTTTAGGTTAGCGTGCAGGCTAATAAGCTACGCTAACCAACATGTTGGCTACAAGAATAACATCCGCAGAGCAGAGACCTTGGCCGAGAAAGCGCCCAACATTCATAAAAAAGTTGCGAGTCAGCTGGTTAGCCGCTGAGCTATGCTACCTTGACACAATCGATGGGGAACATGAGGCAGTGCTCCATGATCCCGGCCACGGCTCCAGCCAACATGTGGGTGCTAGTGGAAGCTCCCTGTGGCAAACCCTCATAGTCTGGTTCAGAGTCCTCTGATTGTGCATCCTGTGCACTGCAGATACAGTCAACAGTCTGTAGCTCTGTTTCCCCTCCGATCCGGGGTGTCAGGCTCCCTACGATACTTTCCGAAACTCCCCAGAACCTGCCCCCCAGCCATCGAACTTCTGCCCCGGCAGAGGCACCAGCTACCCCGGGATCATTGCCTGTAGTCTCCGCTGTCATCCGACGCCTCCTCACAAATCCATCTGCTTCCATGAGAACCCAGCTAGTGTGTAAAGTCTTTAGTCACGCAGACACGGCGTCTTGTGGCTGATTTCAGTCCTGAAGTCTTACATTCCCTCGGGGTAGGCTGGTTTCAGCTCCTTGCCTGCTACAGGATTCCCTCCACGCCTCTGTATTTCCCAGGCAGAGCCAAGCAAGGGAGGTCGTGGCGGACAAATACACACTGAGCCCACCACAGGCCGCAATGAGGAAGTCATCTCTGATTGGTTACCATAGCCAAGTCCTACTCACGCTATTGGGTTATAGACCTGACACTCACGACTGCATTTAGGTGAGGACATCAAATGTGGCGTTTTACATGGGGCATCGCCTCACTTCAAGTACATCTGTGAAAGCTATCAAAGGGCACGTAGGCCACTCTAAAGGACATGTCTTGAATTGAGAATGATATGAAAATGATAAAGATTATTGTACACATACAGTAGCCCATGTGTTCAGTTTAATTAGTGTACATTTGAGTTGTTACTTGATGCTGATTTTTTATTTCCAGTTTGGTGTTTTGAACTACAGCTTATCCATTGTTGCATATCTCTGGAACTTACATTTTAGGCGACATAATGGAGCCTATGAAAGTAATTAATCAACTAATTAATGTGTAGATAGTCAGCTATCGTCAAAATCAAGCTATGTAAAGAGTTGAATGACAACAGCTGTCGTGCTAACATTAATTTCCACCTATGAATACTAAGTACTTTAACTAGTTATCTTATGTGCTTATCTTGGCACCACAAAACTTCAAATGTGCAGTATTTACAAATATATAGGTTGTTCAGAATAATAATGTAAATACCTGTGCCAGTTAGAACTTCTAGCGCAAAGTATTTTAATAAAATTTCAATTTACAAAGTCTTATCGAACGTCTTAATAAAATTGTGCAAAAATATTTTATTCACATTTTACACAAAATTACAAAACATAATTTTTGAATAACCTGTGCCATATGAAGAAAGGGAAAAATTATCTGTCAAGAGTACAAAGAGAGTAAAGTATTAATAAACAAGCACTTCATAGTATCACAATAAAATATTATAATCTTGGGTCATTTTAGGGCTGCATACTAACAATTATTGTCATTATCGATTTGGCTTAATAAAGCATCTAGGCTATAAAATCTAAAAATTATTGGTCAAAATGACCATCACAAGTTTCCAGAGAGTCCCAGAAAACATGTTCACAGACTTGTTTTGTCTTTGCACAAACCCAAAACCTAAAGATATTCAATTTATATCCATATAGCAAATTTTCAAGAAGCCAGAACCAGCAAATGTTTGGAAGTTTTGCTTGATAAATGACCGTAATGTATCAATTTCAAAACAGTTTTCTGTTGATTACTTAATAGATTAGTAGACTAATCGTTTCAAAATACATTACACAGACTGACATTTCTCTGTGTTAAACTGAAGTATGGACATTTGACTACATGTTTTGGCGCTTTCTTGTCCTGCAGGTGTTCAAATCCATTCATTAATCCATTCATTCGCTCTCCAAGTATGCTACCCCTACACATCGACACATTAATTATACCCACACTTTACAACAAAATCATGTCTTTTTTTTGTCAGTGAAGTTTTATTCAGAAAACATGACACAGTCAATACCTTAAAGGCTACAGTGTCTTTCTATGTTGCAGTTTATTTTGTTTTCCCCCCATTAACAATGTACTTACTCATCATTGGTTAACAATTTAACATACATATGTCGTCAGTGTTCAAAGTTACAATGAGGAAGTAAGAATCCCTTAAGGAAGTTAGGCCTACAGATGTTTTTTTTTGCGCTGTAACACCTTTTTATGTTCTGCTATGAGACAGTAGCTTAAATTTCATAATTAGGAATGCGCAGAGCTGTCAGATAAATGTCTCTAAGCCTAACAGCTTCACCAGTGAACCTCTCTGCCTGCAGGAAAAGGAGCACATTTTTCCCCCCCAGAAAATGAGGTAATTGTGTTTTGGTGCGGCACTTTTATAACATAATTTAATTTTCTCCTTTATTGCCTAGGAGAGCCTTCGAGGGCTGTAGTGTTGAATTTCTGCCGACAAAGGGGAATGAAGTGTTAATTTCTGCTTACAAGAACAAAATCTCCTGCTTCTGATCTAGTTATGGGTGATTGTCTGTTGTCCACAGACGTTCCTTAAAGGAAAACCAAGCAGACAACATATCAGGATAATTTCTCTTCCCTGAAACTAATGCTTCTCTAATACACCTAGGGAGAGGCATGTTAAGTATAACAGGAAACTCTAGATCACCATAACACCTCATTTCATTCCCCCTGCCAAGAGAGTGCACAATCTATATAAGCCTCAGGAATTATTTTACACTGTCTAAGCAAAATATAGTAAAAAATCCACATTATAGAGACAAGATGAGATGATAACTTTGTTATGTTCTGCTGGGTTTGGTTGTTTTTGTACCAATTATCACCCTTCCCTCCTAAGATCCCAATAGAAAATCTCCTTCTCTGGCTGTCTACTCCCTGGACTGTTGCTTAGGTCCACAGATGATCTATGGCCTCTTATCTTATTAATGCATGGTAAGTGAACCACTAGGCCAATATGACATCTTCAACAGCAGCACTAAGAAAGCATTCTGTGTTAAGAGGTCTTCTTGAAACTCTTAAGGTGGATCCTTACTGTGAGATGATTTGAGCCCAAACCAGCTAAGAGGGGATGTCTTGAACTGCACTTTCTGAATATTATATTTCTTCATATATGTTGTGTGAAAACACCTTTACAAACAAGTCACAGTGCCCTGTGGAGCAAATGTATGGTTACATTGTATCCTGACAAGATGTGTGTTTACTACAGCTAAATTTTTATATTGTTCACTGTAATCTTATTGTTATTGGGGGGGGGGTTAGGTAGACAATTTTAAAATCTGTCCAGGGACAATGGATGAAAAATAGCCTTTTGGCTAATTCTGGTGCATTTGCAGCAATGTTAATTAATGTACACTGTCCCTGTCAAATAAACTAATAAATAAATAAAACATCTTGTGACATTTTTTAGATTTACGTATTTGTACTTTCCCAAGATTTTCAGAAAGTGTCTGGATATGAAAGTCTGGAAATTAATAAAGTCATTGAGGTACTTATTCATAAACTGGTTGGCATCTCATAAGCTTTTGCCAATATCAATTTTTTTTCATTATAAACACAGAATGGCAATAAAAATAATGCGAAATAATTGAATAAGTTTTGACTGACCTTGCTGATAATGACGCAACTTTTGAAAGTGCTGTTATTGGAAACCATGACACAGGGCTCTAGAGCTGGATTAACTGAAACAATTGTGCCCCCAAGTGGCTAGGTGGATAATAACTGGTTGAGATAGCTAGATTGATGTGTAGCATTGATAGTGTGTGAGACTGCATTAAAACTAGAATATCTCGCTTTAACTTATCCTGAAGCAGTCCACATCCCAAATGCTTCAGTTGTTATATAAACAAGCACATGCACTTGTCACATTAAGGGTATGAGCCATAACGCTGCACTTTTGTATTCACTGCATTGTTACTGTAATTGTGGTAATGTGGTCACTCCTTATATATTTTTATTTATCCAAGTTTTTTTCTGTTTTCTGTAAGTACGCACATGCAACAGCAACAACTCAATGGTATCAAAATAATCCAACAAATGTGACCTATTTTTGAAAAAGGTTTATCATTTGAGAAATAAAAAACGAACAAATAAGTTAAGGATAAGCTTTTATATAAAAGGCAGGTTAGTGGGCACGTGTTGGAATAGGTTACATATAGCATAGCCTAATTTTTTTTATTGCATGTACAGGCACACATTTTGTCGGGGCTGAAAGCTGCGCAGTAACAGAGTAAGGATAGCAGTTGTAAAGGCCAACAGAGTAGTTAAGCACTATTTTGATTATAGCTACGCTATAAGGTTTTATTATTAAGGTATCGGGCTTTTATTTTGATGACCAAAGAAACCGGAAGTATAGTGACGTAAATGAACCTGGCGAACGGCGGAAAGGACGAAAGGAAAGTAATATTTACTTATTAACAAGACCACGGAAGTATCCTTTAAGATTATTCATAGAGTGTACCCCACTAAGTATTACATGAAGAGGTTTAAAAAGGACATCGATCCTAAATGTACTTTTTGTGAGACTCATATAGAAACATTATTACATCTGTTCTGGCACTGTACTTTTGTAAAACAATTTTGGAAGGATGTATGTACATTTATTAATGATTATATATATCCAGGTTTCAGCTTGTTCTGGCATAATGTTGTTTTTGGGGTTTTTAGCAATGAAAAGCTGCACTGCGACCATTATTTTATAATAAATTTGTTTTTGTTTCTGGCTAAATTTCATATACATAAATGCAAATTTACAGGAAAAAACCCTCTTTTCATTATCTTTAAGAAGGAAGTTGAAATCTATTTTGGAACAATTGGTTTTTCTTCCAACAAAAAAGCTCTGAAGGTACTTGATATCTGTACACGTTTGAAGGTCTTTCTGTGATATTTTTGTTCCCCCCTTTTTTTATTTTTATTTATTTATTTTTTCTCTTTTAATGTTTCTCTAATTTTGCAGCCCCCTAGCTATATGTTGGTTTGTATGTTTATGTGTGTGTTGTACACATAGATTGTATGTTGAATTGTTAATGCTTAAAATACTAATAAAATTATTAAAAAAAAAAAAAAAAAAAAAGAACGAAAGGAAAGTCTGAAAAGGTTCACGGTTAAAAACAGTAAAAGGCCACGGAAAAACAGTTAAAACTACAAGGTTTAGCTTCGGTCAATTGGGGAACAAGGTTTGTAGAGTTAATGAGAAATATATTTGAGCTAGCCTACCTGAAATGTTTATCGTAAAATGTATAATCTGGTAATGCTATCATATTGAAAGTAATGTAATGTGCTGTGTAACGTTCGAAATGTGATGGTAATGCATGGTTTATTTGTGTTTTACACAGCTCTTACGTTGGTTGATGACAAGGAAAGCAATAAAAGTAATCTAAACATCAGTTCTGGCCTTCTCAAAATTGACTGCTACAGCAGTCCTTTGGATACCCGGATCTTTACGTAACCTGCCTCACACTACTGCTATGGCTGCAGCAGCGTGGACTGACCGAGGACGGAGGGCTGTGATTGTAATGGGGACAGTGACTAGATACAGATCCAGTCACACCGCTTTGAAATCCCAGTATGACGCGCTGGTCATTGGAGGAGGTGAGATCTTTTGACCTGTATAGAAAACACAGAAGATGTGCTGCAGTTTAACAACCCACGCAACATTTTGCAACAAAGTTTTTAAAAGTTCGCAAAAGTAAGAATGTCTTTCTCGGCCTTGAGATTCGGCGCGGTCTCTATTATATTTAACTCTTTTGCAAAACAGTTTCATCTGAATTGTTTAACTTTGGACTCATTCAATCTGAATGTAAAAAGTACAGTAGAGGAGTATGCACAACGTGACATATGATATATTTCTTTGCAGGACACAATGGATTGGTGGCAGTGAGTGCATATACTTATTTCCCAACACTTACAGTAGGCTGTAATACAACATAAGATTCAGCAACAGGGTAAAGGTCATGTGCCACAGGGAGTGTGTGTGTGTGTGTGTGTTTCTCATGTTTTTATATCCTGGTTGGGAACTGATGGGGATTTTTGTCACCATGGGGACACAAGAACTGATGGAGACTTTGTGTCACCGTGGGGACAAAAGCTGAGGTCCCCATTGGTAGAGACTGTTCTTTTGGATTTAAGGTTTGATTTTCGGTTTCAGGTTACAATTGTGTTAAGGTTAGAAATAGTCTAAGAGTTAAAGTTGCACATGTAGTTGTGATGGTTAGGGTAATGGCAGGGGCTAGGGAATGCATTATGTCAATGAAATGTCCCCACGGAGATGGAGGAACAAACGTGTTGTGTGTAGGCTGCCTATCTTCAGAAGGGAGGACTGAAGACAGCAGTGCTGGAGCGCAGACATCTGCTGGGAGGAGCAGCTGTTTCAGAGGAAATCTTCCCTGGTAGGATGGCCTCTGACTGGAATCCTTGCTGAACCCAGATCATATAGCATTGGCTCACCCAAATTGAACTACAAAAAGACACAAAACGAATCCCTTGAATACCCCTAGTATTATCTTCACGTATACATGCTGTACACTGGAAGTACTTTCTAACTAACAGTCCTTAAAAACTGTTGACAGCATGTTCTGTTGATTATTCAGATTAACAAAAACAAGGCAACACAAAAATCTCCAAACTATCTGCATGGCTTAGTACTATGTGAAAATATGTATTTTTGTAATTTGGGTAAACCAACTCTTTAGTAGTGGAGGGCATTTAATTCTTGTAGACTGCATGTAATGTGTTTATGAGGGCTTAGTTAATGTTTAATGTTGAACACAGTTTTGTAAATGTTTACTTTTACACGTTTATAACTTAATATGTGTTTTAACAAGTGAAGTCATATTGAAAGAAATGTACTTTATTGTGTCCTTCATGTATAGGTTTCCGCTTCTCCAGGTGTTCCTATTTGCTCAGTTTATTAAGACCCCACATATATGCAGACTTGGAGCTCAAGGTAACCGTAGTAATGGTGTAAAATATATGAATTCAGCTCATTCTGAGAAGACTTGATCTTATTCACTGCTCTTCATTTTTTGTATGCGTACAACTTCAGAAACATGGGCTAAAGGTGTATATGAGGGACCCCCATGCTTTCACCCCCATGTTGGAGGAGGGGGTGAGCGGTGCCCCACCAAGGTCTCTCACCCTGGGCTCAGATCTGGCCATGAACCAGATGGAGATCAGCAAGTTCTCAAAGAAGGATGCTAAGGTAATTTGAGCATTGTGATTGTCATGGTAAACGCTAAACTGTAATGTGCATGACTCCACATTTTACTCAGTCTCCATTTACTCTGTCCTTTTTCTAATGGAATTCCACCTCCCTTCGCTCACCCTCACCTTCACCTATTCTTTGCCATGTACCCAGGCTTTTCCAGATTACATTGCATACCTTGATAAGCTAGCAGAAGCTACCCATCCTCTTCTAGATGCTCCTCCTGTAGACATTCCTGGTGTTACCACTGGATCACTGAGGAAGAGGCTGACTGCAGCTAAAACTCTGATGCCTATTGTCAAATGTGGTGTGTTGGTGGATGCACGTTTTGGAAATAAACATCTATATTTTTATGTCAGAATAACAAACTCTTCACCATTTTGTTTTCTGCAGCGACAGACACGATGAGTTATGTTTTTTGAAATTTATAGGTCTGAAACTGGGCCCAAACATTCCAGACTTTTATGAGATTATAACTGCACCAATAATGAAGGTTTGTTATAGCTTATATAACATTTGGCATTAAGTGATGTTTTCCATTGACTGCTTCATGACTAATGCGTTTGGTGTTGTAGATCCTCAATCGCTGGTTTGAATCGGAGCCATTGAGAGCAACACTGGCTACTGATGCTGTGATAGGAGCCATGACCAGTCCAAGTAATCCTGGTAGTGGGTGAGGCACATTTTAGGGCACACAAACACTCATAACTACAGTTTTAACTGCACTGAATTTAACACTGACCTCTTGCCTTGAAGGTATGTGCTCTTGCACCATGTGATGGGAGAGCTGGAGAAGGAGAAGGGAGCGTGGGGTTATGTGGAGGGAGGCATGGGAGGTGTGTCTCAGGCTATTGCTAGCTCTGCTCGATCCTATGGCGTAGACATTTTCACTGAAAAGGTAATGTCGTTTTGATTAATTATATTGACTTGATGCAGCTTATATTGTGTATTAATGGACATTATAGTCCAGTATCTGTATTTTGGTCTTTATTTATATACAATGTGTATCCTTGGCAGGATGTAGGACAAGTCATGGTTGGTTCAGATGGTGCTGCCAAGGGAGTGGTGCTAAAGGATGGCACAGAGATCCACAGTAAAGTTGTTTTATCAAATGCAACCCCATATGTTACCTTCAAGAACCTCACGCCACAGGTAATAAAGAACAAATAAACACCACATGTAACCATGGCACCAGACAGTGTGATTTATTCTGGCTTCCTGTTTTCAATGTAGGCTGCACTTCCTCCAGAGTTCATCAAAGCCGTAGATCAGATAGACTATACCTCACCTGTTACCAAGATCAACGGTAAATCTCTTTCTGCCATGCTAATGCAAATCATGATCACATGCAAATGTTCCATTAGCTGGTGTGGTGTTTTGACTGCTACAATTAATGTAGGATATTATCAATTCTTTCCAAATGTGCTGATTAAAATAATACACTATGTTACCACTCCTGAGGAGAGACCATTTTTGGAGCATGATAATGTTTAGTGTCACAGTAAGCCTCAAAAGTAAGCTACTGGGCTCACTGTCTTATCTCTGGGGAAGCATTGTTTCTTAGCCATATGTTCAAGATATTTAGGTGAGACTGCATTCTTTAGTCATACTTACTATTGATCTGTTTTAAGGTGTAAGACAATGGAGAATTGACATTAAGGCACAAACAAACAAAAAGACATCAAGTATCAGGAGGGATCAGCTATTACTTCTCCATGATTGAGTACTGTATATTATTACAGTGTAAGATTATGTCAGTGCCTAAGCTCTTAGTACTCTAAACAGGAGTTTTGAAGTTTGGGGTAATATAAAACTGTGTAAAGCACACACAACTAAGAAGATGTTTAGAGTTCTTCAGCTTCCTGTGTGGTGCCATTTGTAACTTGTCCTGATTGTTAATTACAGTAGAGCCTGAGCTGTAGGGCTTTATTACTCAGGAAGT
Organism: Lepomis macrochirus; assembly: GCA_024633595.2. Classification (NCBI taxonomy): domain Eukaryota; kingdom Metazoa; phylum Chordata; class Actinopteri; order Centrarchiformes; family Centrarchidae; genus Lepomis; species Lepomis macrochirus. Next base: position 19,026,210 of record JALXJV020000020.1, on the reverse strand, counting down.
CTTTACTCCTATCTGATCCTTTACAGTGCATTGCTTTTTAGAAGTAATGATAGTCTGCTCTGTTTTGTTGAATTTATTGTAACAGTCTTAGCCTTCTTAAGGTGGAGGAACTGAGCAGTGTTAAGCACAAATACCTATTACATTCACTGACAGCTCTAACTGTAATTCAAACATTTAGTAAACTGAAACTTAAGCACACACCTTGCCGTACCAAAAATAGAAATAAAATGCACACATAAAATGATAAATGATCTAATAGCAAATACTGATTCCATGTCATTTTCTATGTTGCGACCTGTTTTCACAGTGGCAGTGGACAAGCTACCAAACTTCCTAGCATCTCCCACACCAGATGATAGACCTGGACCACACCATCAGTGCTCCATTCACCTCAACTGTGAAAGTGTGGACGTACTGGAGAGTGCATACAAAGAGGCCATGAATGGACGTCCCTCAGCAAGGTACATAATTGTATTGTCACACTCCTATATAATTGGACACATAACACTTTCTCTTAACTCGTCATAAAAGCAATCAAAAGCAATCCAGCAATCAAATCATCCCGGTGATTAGCTCACCATACATGCAAGAGATATTATTGGTGGTAAACATTTGTTCACATTTCAATAAATGATCCAGCACATATTTTCTTACATAAGAGCTAGTAAAACATTAATTTCTGTAGAGAGTGTTAGGTGCTCATTATAAAATTATAATTTAGCCTATGTATCTTAATTGTTAAAAACAGAAGATTATGTGCCTTGTAGTAGATATTTTCTCCACACATTTATGTCAACATACAGTAACTCTCCAACAGACTGGGTGAGGATGCTCATATATACTTACCTCGTAAATAACACTTAGCATTGAATGAATAGGCTTCTAAACATGAAGTCTTAGTCACGTGTATCTGTTTGCTTGCAGACTGCTGACCACGTAACCTTTACTCAAAAGCAATATCCAACGTCAATCGTATCCAATCTTGATTACTGAAGTAGTTTTCTTAGCTCCCAAAATGTTTTAAAAAAAAACAAACTCATGTTCTTACATTCTCTTATTCTCGAATGTTCATCAACGAGTCACCCACCCTTCACTGCCGTCCATCTTGCCTCATCATGTCCCTCCACTCCTGTAGACCCATGCTAGAGATGACCATCCCCTCTGTGTTGGATCCTACTTTGGCTCCCTCTGGCTGCCACGTGGTGTCACTGTTCACCCAGTACACCCCCTACCACATAGAGGGCAGGGAGTGGACAAACCAGGACAGAGAGGCCTTCGCAGACACTGGTAACACACAATGATTCAACACTTCTTTTAGTTCCAAGTGTGGCAAAAGTGTACATTTCTACTTCATTTATTGATCAGGGACACAAGTTCTAGCGTGCTTTGCATGAATCTGATCTTAAACTGATAAAAAAGTAATTATATGATGGCAGAGTTAAATTTTTATTCCAAAATGAGATATCCACCTTTTGAAAACAATAATTTACTTAGAAATTGTTTTATTTTGAAGCCATAATCTGTCATTTTTAAATCTTGAATGGAGAAATTTAGGAAGTATTTTTTTCCAAAAGTGATAAACAGTGCTTTGACTCTCTTTAAATGTATAATGATTAAGCTGTTTCAGTGATAAAGAATGTGTTTGTCTGTCTCTTCAGCATTTGACTGGGTGGAACAATACGGCCCTGGATTCAAAAGGTCTGTGGTTGGCAGAGACATCCTGACTCCGCCTGACCTGGAGAGAATCTTTGGGCTGACTGGAGGGGTACATACTGTAAACTGCATACACTGCAGTACTAACCAGCAATTTGATTGTTGATACACATCTGATTTATTTGACATAATCAACTTTTCACTGGATGAGGAAGTAATCTACGTCCTCAGCAGAGTTCTGTAATTCACTATTCACTCAGGGACAAACCTGTGGTTTAAGCAGTTAATGGTTACAGGCAGTTGTACCAAAACCCATGAGTGAGAATCAAAGTTCACATCAACTGTGTGAAGTGACAATAGCTCACTGAATGAAATGTATTTTATGAGGCAATTATTAAACAAATTGCATCCTACTTTTATCCATCCATCCATCCATTGTCAACCGCTTATCCGGCATACAGGGTCGTGGCCTACTTATATCATAATCACATAATTCTATCAAGCAACAAAAAGAAAAGTCAACATGTTGGTCTTATCTTTACAGAATATCTTCCATGGATCAATGTCACTGGACCAGCTCTACCTAGCACGACCTTTGCCCTCTCTCTCAGACTATCGTTCACCAATTAAAGGGCTGTATATGTGTGGCAGTGGCTGTCATCCAGGTTTGTTTTTTATGCTGAACCCTCAGCTGAAGATTGAATTGCAAATGTGGCTGTTTGTTGTGTATTTTGTAGTGTAATATAAATACAACAATGTATGTTATGCTGGCTGTTGATAAAAGAGCACAGTTAATTTGGACCACAGTTAATTTGGACCTTTGGATGGCTCATTGTCGTTGCTGATGAGAAAGAAATTAAGTCAGTTGGTGATGTTAGATGGCTGAGTAAACTGTTTCTGATTTCCTTACACAGAACAAGACTGATCCATTCTTGTCTATTTTATATGTTGATTTAAAAATTGTTTTAGGTGGTGGTGTGATGGGTTCTCCCGGCTGGAACGCAGCACTCACTGTCATGGCTGACCTGGGACGTCAATGAAACATCTGACAGCATCATTGTGTGGATCATCAATGTTCAAATTTTTTGTCTTATTTGTGTAAAAGAGACTCATTAAAGCCAAAAATTTCAACCCTGTCTCCAAAGAGATAGATATCTAATTTGCTGTCTCTCTGCCATATTTATATTGTGCATCCTGTTTGTAGGGTATCTGAAAAAAGTGGCTAAATGGTTGATTTAATAATACAACTCCCATAATACAACTGCCATGGTATGAAAGAGAGAGGGACTCAATACACAAGACTTTCAGGATCATTGTGAAAAGTCCTGATATTAAACACTTACGCAATGCTGCCACACAATATCCTGTTGTGACACCACTTATGAAGTCATTGAAAATCACTGATAAAGTAAAGCAAAGTTGAAGACAACAAATACATTTTTAGAATAACTCATACTTGTCTTAATGAAATGATCTAAAACTGTTAGTGTAATGATGAAAATGTTGGCCTTTTTAAAACATTGTATGAAGAGGTTCAACTGAATTCAAGCAAATGTGTTTAATTTTTTCAGACTATGCATAATGACTGTCGCTGTGTTTCATGTGAAGGATTGATGTGACATTTTAGGATACCAGTTTAGAAATCTAAAAGGTAATTTTCACAGCAGGTATTTTGACTAGTTGTGGTAGGAAAACACGGGTGATACACAGTATCTAGTTTCTATGCATTTGATTGGATCAGTTATCTAGTGTCTGTGCATTCTACTGTCTGAACATATCCTATATAAGCTATGTGTAATGAACAGTGAGGCAGAGTGGTCATCGGGCTGGGTCACTCTCCAAGCTGCTGCAGAGCTTGTTATTGATGCTGAATTCTTTTGATTCAATAAATTTTTGTGATCAAGAACAGTGTCAAGCGGATTTCTTCTCAACACATCACCGCAGCATTATTGTTGGATACCACAATATTAATAACATTAACAAGGGCTCTGAAACTGAAGCAGCTAAATGGAATCCAGCCATCGCTCATTTCGTTACTGACACTTGTGCTGTTTTTCTACTGTCATGGCAAAATGTCCTTATGTGAAAGGGGCGTCTTTATTAGAGGACACTCTTTTTGTGTAAATGTGAAACAACAATTAAAGTAACGTTATAATGAAGTAAATGTTTGATGATGAAATTGGCCTTCTGGTTGTGGTTTTCTGTGTGCTCAGTAGGCCTACTTCAGGAAAACAATTTCTATTCAATTTCAATTGCCAGAAAAACACTACTTTAATATTTCTTTAACTGATAGGGTTAGTTGTAGGACCAATATAATTGTGAATGGGCGACAAAACTGGTTTCCCCTCTGTGGAATAATAAATGTGTCTATTTAGAATGACAATAAAGACCGTACAAAACACATAGACCCTAATGTATTTATTTTTAGCCAAACCCTACACAAACTGTAATAAGTGCCCTACAGATTTTCAACCCTGCGTGCTTTGCTTTGTGTGATTCCTTTGTTTTGTGTGGTTAAGATCTATCGTTCAATAATCGATAGCGGTGTCCTGTGCCTTTAAGACGCTGCTCAGGGTGGACCCAGCGTCGGCGCCTGACGCTCAGGAAGTGGAGTTAACCACCAAAAGATTCCCGCAGATACGATATCGATTGTCCCAATGTTACAAACGTGTTCACACTGACCTAAAGCTTTGTTTAAGTACTTTTTGTGGGATATTTGAGACGATAATGCTGGATGGTTGCGCTCATGAAATTCACCAGAGGCATATGCAGGCTGTTGGGACTCGGGAGCGGTAAGAGACGTCCCAGTTTTCAAAACTTTCTAAACTCGACCGCAAGTTCAAATGATCCCGTAAGTGGTTAAAGGGACGCGTCTGACAACGAAATGATGAATCGATAATGTTCATAATGTCTAACACGTGGTTTATTAAACGATATTTCAGGTGGTGTTTCGCAGTTGTCTTTGCCGTGAGATTCAAACTGGATTATTGGTCAAACAATGAAAGTTCCCCTCTTGCCAGTTCCACCCTTGCTTGCACCACTTCCAAGTTTACGCAGTCGGTGCCAAGAAGTTGTAATAACGTAACTAAAACACACTTCACAGACTTTTACATTCATAAAGCCAGTAATAACCGATCTTGCAAGTCTAAGTGTCGTCATTTAGCAGGGGATGTGCATCAAAGGTTCAAACTAATGCAGATTAGATTAGAGGCACGTTCCCTTGTGCTTGTTGGAATGATAACAATGCTTCAAATAGAGGGGGAAAGCTCTGTAGGCTAGAACTTGCGTAGACATTTACATTTAAAGTTACATGAAGCACAAATGGTATGTTGCTTTATATATGTCATGTGCCCACAATTTGTTCCTCTTCTCTCTTCTACATGTGTCTTTAGTTTTCTTGTAGAACAGGTTAGTTTACAGACTGTGCTGTTAAAACCACTTCCGAGGCAGATGCGCATTCCAAAAGACCTTTTTGAACACCTCTGATAGGAACTAGTATTAATGATGATATGATGGGCTATATATAAGCTATGACGTGTATCTAAATATACTGCTTCTTTAAACGTCACATCCTACATTAATGGGTCCAGGTTGACTCGTCTTGGAGAGAAAACTGGAATATTTATCTTCTTTTGTGTGTTTCTTTGTGATGAAGCTGAGCTGTCATGTCACAAAGTGTCCATGCCAATGTTAACTTTGGAAAGACTCAACTCCATACACACGAGTTGTATCTTGCAGCCACACACTGTATTGTGGACAGACAGAAGATTCACAAAGCATGTTACTATTTAAAATGTTGTATTCACCTGTGTCAGTTTTCACAATCATTTGAAACCACTCACACCTGATTGTGTAGTGATTGTTTTAATGATAAAGTCATGCTCTCTTTCACTTCCTCTGTAATGCTGTGTTGAAGAACAGTAAAGAAAAAGAGCTTTGACGCTGATTTCCTGGTTAAAGCTCCAGTCCATGATGATACAGTTAGTTTGCATTCCTGTGGAAGGAGCTCACCTTTCAACTCAACACTAATTTAGGCAGTCTCCTTGAAGGGAAGAAACAGAGACATGTTTGTTGTTTTTGTCCACGGATCTGGGATCATTTATTTGTTAGGAGGGCATTCCATTATAGTTGAGATTTAACAAAAAGCCTGATTCAGCTAATGGGATGGAGCTGTCGTTGTTTCTTGACATTTGAGTAGTGAGCCAGACACGGACAGCTGAAATTCCCTCCACTTTTTCTGCATATGTTTGGAGACACCACCTCCTTGCAGTGGTAGAATGTTGAACTCTTTAACAAAGCAAATAAGACTCAGTTTGATAGATGCAAACATGGACAGATCGTTTAGGCAACAGGGTTAGGTAGTGACTTTAGTTGCTTTGTCTGATCATATATTTAGTATGTTGACCAGAGAGAGAATGAGGAAGTTCAGTGGCTACTTGTCTTCTTTTTTCCTACAAGAAATGTGACATGCAAGACACAGAGCTTGCACCTAAAGAGGGAAACTGTATCAAGCACTAGAAGAGTTGCAGTCACTCACTTAAATGCCTCACGAGTCGCAACATGAGTCACACACCAAGTATGAATTTGTCACTCCTCTGGAAATCTTTGCTGAACAAATGGAAATCTGACACCACATAGATTCCTGCATATTCCAGTGTTTTGCTTGCTTTTGTCTTGTTATTTGGCTGCTGCCATTAGGCCTAAATCAGCTACAAGGTTCTGGCTTGATTTGATCCATGCCCCCCGACCCCCTAACAAGCATAGGGCCGTGCTTGTTTTCTATGTCATTATTCAACCAAGTTTCTCCGAAAAGATGCGTGTTCTCAAACAGCAGTGCCAAAGGCAGCTGTGTGTTTGCATGCAGAAACAACTTGAAGCAATCTCACTGAGCAGTTTTTTTGTTCCGTGTGCATTGTTGTCTCATGATGAGCTTTACTGGCTATTTTTATTATAAGAAAGCATTACACCATCTTTCCTGTCTCCACCCAATGCCATATGTATTTTTTTCACTTATTAAAGGTCACAATGGTTAGACTTGAATGTGGATTAGTAGGAGGAACATGTTTATTTGTCAGACAATCAAAGTTTCTTTTGGATGTCAGGTTAGGACAGTTACAAAGATCATGGTCTGCATACAATTAGTTGTGCAGATGGTCTAAATATATAGTCACTTGATCTTGATAAGAGATGCTTGCTCCTTTTGTTAAGTCTTTATAGCTGATGGCATGTGAAAGATTCTTACCTAGCTACATTATCATCTGATCAGAACCGCTAAATTGGTGTTTCAAATGACGCTAATTGCAGATAAATCAGTATCTGTGTTTATAACAGCTGATAAATGACAATTAAAAAAGAAACAGATACATAGAAGACAGATTCTTCAATCACCTTAACTCCCCTTTTGGCAACACACAAGTCCACCAAAAAACACAGCAAACAGTTGACACAATCAGCAGTACTTGTGCTCAAAGTACTATTTACAACAATAAAACACTTATTTTTTGACTGCATTATGTTATGTTATCTTGGTGAGATCTCATAACTAAACATGACAAATGTTATGGATAATATTTTTTTGTGTTCCTGAAAAGGAAAGGAAATCAGCCGATCTATCAAAATACCGGATTTTAAAATCCTCAAATATCAAAATCGGTCTGAAAGTCTAATAATGCTCTAATAATGACTAGCTGTGCTGAAAAGTTAAGACAGCAGAAGATGCTGTAATCAGGTACTTAAGCGCCGATGTGCTGTGTGTTTCCAAACAGGTACCCCTGTCCAGCAGCAGGAGGAACAGATGGATTGTGGTGCCGCAACTGACCCAAGTGATAATGCCACTTTGTCCCAGGTAAACAAATGGTGTCAGACCGACAGGGCATTGTCAAAACTGCAGTGGTGAAGGTACAAAGTGCAATTTTCAACTGTGTGTGTGTGTGTGTGTTTAGGTTGCATTAAATGGAGAGGAGGATTTGAGTGAGGAGGAGAAGGTCAGACAGAGGGCAGAGCGACGCAAAGCCAAGAGGAAGGTGAGCAAAGAAAGATCCTACTTGTTGCATTTTTAATAAGTGAAGTCTAATATGCCATGTATGATGGGTGAAGTCATGCATTTTCTGATGTGTCAAGTACTGCATCTGTTTCAGCGCCGTCGAAAACGTAAGAAGCAGGAGCAGGTTAAGCAAGATGAGAGTGCCGAACGGGTAACAATCACATTATTCCTTGCAGGAATTAACTGTATGTTCTGCTTTACTGTGAATAACTGGATATTTATATGGTCCTACATATTAGGAAGATGAAGATGAGGATGGAGGTGCAGAATCTGAACTGGACGAGAGCGAATCAGAAGCAGAAGTTGGTGCTGAAGAGGAGAAACAAAGAGTGCAAAAAGAGGAGGAAAAGGAGGGATACTCGGCTGCCTCAAATAATTGTGTCGCTGCTCCTCTCATGGCTCCTTCAGGAATCAAAGGACATCAGAAGACCCAAGCCAGATCCACTGAAGAGGTTGGGGCACCATACTCAAGTATTATGCATGCGTGAATCCTCTGTTGCTCTCATTTTTACTGACTAGCCAGTAGGGCTGAACGATTTTGGAAAATAATCTAATTGCGATTTTTTTTTTAACCAATATTGCGATTGCGATTTAATATGCGATTAATTTTTCAGGTCTTTACCTTCTGTATTATTCAGAATTGACAAGCAGTAAATCAGTGTAAACACAATATCAGATAGATAAAACTACTGTTCTTTCTTGTGTTATGATAAATTAGGTAGAATTATTATTAAGAGCAATGGTGGAAATAATATATCAAATTATAATAATATGAGAAAGATAAATCGAGAGTCAAGTCACGGCATAAAATAATATGATATAATGTCATCAGGTTGGCCTACCTACAGACCACAAGAAAAACTAAGTTCACCACCAGTGTATTATACAGTAAACTCTCAATACAAAACCCACAGTTCAACCAGCAATTAATGAGTCCTTAACTCAGTTCAAATCTCCTAGGAGTCCATCTTTCTATATCGCAGTAAGCAAACAAAAAAATAGTCAGTTTTTTTGACTAGAGGTTCAATTCAAAAGTTGGCCAACAAAAATAAAACCAAGTGACACCTCTCGTGTTTAATAGCTTAGTAATTCTCCGACAACACCGGAGCTCCCCCGCAGCCTCCGATGTTGGTGATCAGCGCACCAGCTGTAACCAGGCTGTAACTCGGGACAGACTGGGCCTCTTTCGGACTTGTGAGTTTAGTTTGAAATGCGGTTTTACACATATTTTCTGAGCTCACTGGTGGTTATGTGTAAGACGCAGGCGCCGATCGCCACAATACGCTTACCTAGGCGTCTTTCAGTTGTGCATTTTTCCTGTCCATCAAAGCGGCGGATGGCCCGAAGATTTCACCCACCACCACCAAGTTACCCGCGGTGGCGGCTGCTACTTTCATTCCCTGTGTGACACCAATGTGTAGTGACGGTTTCTGTCAAGATTAAGGCCATTGTACAACAAGAAGGCAAGGTACAGGTACTTCGAAGCGTCAACTTCATCTGCAGACTGCTTTACCCTTGGGTGTCATGTGGCCAGAGTATAATCGCAGCCTTTGCGATTAGAAAATCTTGTTTTATTACATCGCGATAATATCGCAAATGCAATTAATCGTTCAGCCCTACTAGCCAGGTGCCCAAGAGTATGCACTCCAGGTAAACACTACAATATCACCATAAATTACATCTCTAGTTTAGGTCAGTAAATCAGTTGGTCTAGTATTTGTTTGGTAGAACAGCCTGTGTGCTTGAAGGTCTGGATGGCACATTATTGAACACCAATGTCTGACTTTCTGTGTTACAAAGGAGCCAGAGTGGGATGTGAGCAGTGCCTTCTTTGCTAATGCTGCTAGCCATATCAAACCCAAAGGATCAAGTCGCAAGTCCAAAGAAAACAAGGAGAATGAGGCCAGGAGAGAGGTGAATGAATGCTAATAGATAACGTAAGATCAGTACAGCAAGAGCTCCTGTCATAACTGTCCACTGTTTTTCTTGTGGCAGCAGTTCCAAAGTCTGCTGTGTGGAAAAGTGGACTCTGGACCACGATGTGTGTGTATTTAAGTGTGTGTATGTGTGTGTTGACCTACTCTGTCTCAGATGTAGGATGAAGCTTAGATCATGGTCATTTTTTCTTGTTTCAGCTGTTAAAAACACATACTCTTAAGACTACTGTGTGTTGGCATTTGTCAGTGACAAAACAAAGGAGATGCAGTAAAGTAAAATACTCAACCAGCTGCTAGAAACTTTTAAAAGCTGATTTTGTGTCTGTAGTTGTTATATATGTACATATTTGTTCTCTTGTTAGTAGTAAACATATTTATGATTTACACTAGGGATGTCCAGATCCGATCACGAGATCGGAAATCGGGCCCGATCACGTTGTTTCAGACTCGATCGGAATCGGACGTTACCTTCCGATCAGGACTCGGATATAAATGTATATATATATATATGTGTATATATAGATGTGGTTTGCAAACACTGTGGCACTTTTATTTTTGTATTTGTTTACATGCCTGCCGGGTAATTTAAGTTGAGGTGCTATTTGTTTTTATCTTAGACTTATTTTATATTTACTGTTGCACTAAAGTCCAGAAGTGAAGAATTTATGTTATTTATTACTTTGTTGTTCAAGCTACCTCACAGAAGTGCTCTGTTTAACAGAGTTGTTGAATGCTAAAATAAGGTGAATTAAATAAAAAATAAGGAACATCCTGGATCTGTTTTTTCGCTCTTCTTTATTCTTTTTTTAAGTATTATAGAAGTATCGGATCGGGACTCTGTATCGGTAGATACTCAAAATCAAATGACTCGGACTCGAGGGCAAAAAACCTGATCGGGACATCCCTATTTTACACATCTGATTTGCAAAGGAAAATTAAATCAGAGCATTTCCTGTTAAGAATGTTCAGAATTTGATGAACCGATGAAAATAATATTTTTCTTACAGACAAATGGGACTGACAATATGACCAAGAAAAGTGCGTCACTGACAGGTAGGAGATGATTTCTGCATAACGGAGTATATAACTAGCCATTTGGTTATAGGGTATTTATTGAAAAAGAAGCAGAGCTTTCAAGGAAATTATTGATCACATGATCCTTTGTGCTGTGTCAGTTAAGCCCTCGGGCTACTGAATCACCAGAGAATTATTTATAAGCATTTTTTCTGTCTGGCAGAAAAGGGGATAAAGTTGGTGCAGGAGGGCCAGTATGCACAAGCAGTCAGTATGTTTACAGAAGCCATCAAATGTGACCCATATGATTACAGGTACGTCATCTGTGGTTATGAGTAGTTTATTATAAGGGAAGTGCATACATTATAAACACATGTAACATATTCCTTTTGTATTTTTTTTTTTTATATAATGTCCTGCAGGTTCTTTGGAAATCGTTCCTATTGCTATTACTGCTTGGAGCAGTACCCTCAGGCCTTGGCAGATGCTGAACGCTCGATTCAGCAGGCCCCGGACTGGCCCAAAGGACATTTCCGCAAGGGCAGTGCTCTCATGGGCATGAAGGTGGGTCCATAGCTCCACACTTAAGCCTTTGGGATAGGAGTAGCTTTAACTAACTCATTTCTTTGGGTGTTTGTGTGTTGTAGCGGTACAGTGAGGCAGAGAGGGCTATGGAGCAGGTGCTGAAACTAGACAAAGACTGTGAGGAGGCTGTCAATGACCTATTTAACTGCAAAGTGCTGCAGTTAATGGTAAATACACCCATAAACAAAGTGTTTCTTGTCAGCTTGTTTGAGAATGAAAATAACCAGATATTCCTCTGCACTTTTTAGAAGCAACATTTTGTTAATAAACTTGTCATCTTGACATAAAACTAAATTGTATTTTCTGGTTATTCATTTTTTTCTCTGTTATTTACACAGGAGCTCGGTTTTGAAGAAGTTCAAAGTGTCCTACTGCTGGAGAAATTTTCAACTGTGCAGGCTGTTCTGGCATCTTGCTCTGATGCAGCCAGAGGTAAGACCACGTGTACATATTTTATAAAAATGCTCTGCATTTTTTTCTTTATAACACTGTAGAGCAGAAATAGGCTGTGTGCTAAAATCAGTTTTTCCTATTTATAAAGCTCTTTTTGTCTTGCAGCTGGGAGCCAAGATCCATCAGTTGTGCCAGGGTAGGTGAAAATTTGTTTTTCCAATCAAAGCTAAGCGTCAGAAGGGTTTGTAGCCTCTTTTGTGGCCAAAATGGATTTTGTTGGCCCCATCCACACTATTCAGTTTTAGTTAACTGTGAAAATTAGAAAATTGAAACGAATACGATCACTGTCCACACCAGCGTTTTAGCTGCTTTTTGGAGCATTTGTCTACATCAAAACGACTGAAAACGCACAGCTAGGGCCCTTTCAGGTACACTGGGCATGCGCGTGCCAGTGTAAACATCAAGCAGATGGTCTATTCCGTAGTTACAGAAGATTTAGCAAATGAATAAATAAATACAGATGAAGCATCAGACCAGGTTTTTCATGCATGCTCCAGTAAGGAGCTGAGAATGTCACATGGGAGTGTGGCGCCGGAAAACAGACTGGGAGTCGTTGCAAAGTAAACTGCGACATGCACAGTACAGGTGTAGGGAAATAAGTGTTATTTGCACTGTACATAATATTTTAATAAAAATACTATGTCAAAAACCCGGTCAGTAGCATTGTGTTTCTGTTTTGCATGACCCAATCAGGGAGCCTAGCGTCAGCGGCTGCGTCATCGTTTCTAAAGTCCTCTGTTTTGGCCCGTCTTCACTACAACACCCTTCGGAGTTTCGAAACGCAATACGGGGTTGGCAGCATTTCCAAACTTCTCCGTTTTAGGTCTTTGTTTTCGCCATTTTGGTCTGGATGGGAGGTGCAAACGTAGCAAAAGGTGTCCATTTCAATTCGAAAACCCAGTAGTGTGGATGGGGCCTTACCATACACATTTGTCTCTACAAGTTGTCACACTTTTAGTGTTCTTTTGGAGAAGTTTCAACAAATGATGCATCTCAACTGTGTAACTATTTTATTGCTTTCAGTCACATTCTTTCTTTTTCCTTCAGAAGCCCTTGCCCATCTCTCTGGGTGGGAAATGTGACGACTGAGCTAACCGAGAAACACCTATGGGACCTTTTTAAAATGTATGACCATAGTCCAGTAAAATATTTGATACTAACTTAATTTATGACTTCAAATCAGTCCATATAAGTGCACTGTTTCTATTCCTAATTCAATGACTGGAAAGACATTTACATTACCTAACAGAAACTTGGAAATCTAATATTTTACATAGTTGGTTATTAAGTTGTTTGCTTCGCATTGTAGGTATGGTGAGATAGAAAGTATCCGTGTGCTACATGAGAGATTCTGTGCCTTTGTCAACTTTAAGAATGCAAACATGGCAGCTCATGCCATGGAAAAACTAAATGTGAGTACTTATTTGAGTCGCGTCTCTCAGTCTTGTGCCTGTTGTACAGAAACATTGTTATAGACTTAGAGTTACGTATATGCTTCCTCTCACAGGGTTTTTGTATTGAGAACACACGTTTAGTGGTGCGCTATCCTGACCGTCGCACTCAAAGGGTCCTTCCAATTCAACTTAAGACCTGTCTGTCATTCACACAGCAGGCAGGAGCAGCTGCTGGGTAAGATGCACTTAAGCACTTCAGAAAATCTCTATTTCATCGAAAACCTGCAGGACAGGACTGCAATTTTAATTGCTTTTATACTTTAAATGCTTTCTCTGTGTCTTTTGTCTCTGTCATCTTCCTCTTTGGCCAGACCTCGACGACGTGGCCCAGTGAATGGAGACGAGTGTTACTTTTGGAGAACCACTGGTTGCCATTTTGGAGACAAATGTCGCTACAAACACATTCCTGATCAGAAAGGCAAAGACAGGAAGCCTTGGCAGCCTTGAACTCTGCTTTCTCTCTGCCCCAGTAGTGTGCAGGAAACAGGGATGCACAGACTGAGCCAAAGGAGCTGGCGCATACTGGACCAGGCTCTCTGGGCTGAGAATATTTACTATTGCAGTGTGGATCAAAGCAAGCACTCAGGCTTTAAGGCAGGGATAGGCACACATGTGCCACAAAGGACTGGGAGCTTCAAGGTTTTTATTTAAACCAAAGACTATATTGAACGATATTGGTGTTGTCTTTGTTTTGAATGAAAACTTTATAATCGCAGCCCTTCATGGTACATGGTGACCTATTGCCGCTTTAAGGGATACAACCTAACCTCACAGGCCAACAACATAACGAAGAACTGAAACTGCCTTGGTCCACTATTGAAAATACGAAATAATGACTCTGTCGTGTACAGCAGTAATGAAAGGACTGTGGATTTTTCATCACCAATATCATCTTTGGTGATGATCCTGGATATCTTCCTTCTTTAGAAATTCCAACACAAAGCAATGCTCCTACTCATTTTAACTACAGTGACTTCAGAATACTTTAACTTGCAGTTTGTCAACAGTTGTTTATCTATGGCCCACAACTACTCACATGAGTCTGCGGTTTATGCCGTTTGCCATTTGTTGTTCCTGCACAAATATCAGCAGATTGTCCACCAAACCAAAGACTTCCCAGCAGATGTACTTGACATTTTAATCCATCCCCTGTGTAGATGAGGTTTTTCTTTTAGCCAATAAGCTACAGAGGCCCAGAGAAGTGCCGTAACACTGTTATCTGTGATCATCAGTGGGTAAATAGACTGAGGGAGGGCAAAATTACATGTATTAATGCATGGATTTATTATATTTACCTTCTAGCTGCCCTTCTGTTGAAAGGTTGAATACACACACTGCATGTAACACTGCATCATAACTATACATAGGTGTTGGAAGAAGAAATAGAAATGCCTGACAGTATCGTGCAGTGCAGTAGCATAAATACTACCTTTTATAAATGCTGTAGTGTTCAGTTTTTATTCAGTTTTTGGTTAGACTGTGCCAGAGAGGCCCCAATTTGTTGTATTGGATTGCATCTTCTTCTTTGTGTTTTGTGGAATATAGGAGCGTTAGTTGTGTCATTGATCAAATGAGAATAGCCTTCCTAAGTTTTTATCTGAGCATTAGAATATGCAATATGCTGTCTTGGTACATCTTCATAGCAAACACTGCAGTGCTTTATGTCTATGCAAAAGAACCATGCCGACTTGGTGGCCAAACAGACATACACACACCTACCACCTCTAGCAGATGTAGTCTGTTTTTGTAGGTTGTTAATGTTCATGACAGACATGTTGATGTCATTGACAAACAAGTTCATACTACAGGACACTGCCTTACAAACATTCATGTTCAGTCGTGCACACACACATATTCATGGCCACGTGTCTAACATAATCCACTTGCAGAACCTTTGAACCTTAAAAAGCAGTGTTTTTGACCTCGGGGGAGGGGGGGTTCTCCATTTCAGTATTTCAGTAAACCAAAGAATGCTTCATCTGATGATTCAGCACTGACGGCAGCCTTGTTCGTTCATGAGTTTCAACACTAGACAGTGCATTGAAATCTATTGACGTGTATTTATATCATCCACTAGATAACAGTTACCGCTACAACACCTGGTTTAAGTCCACACTACGTTCACTAAACTATGCACAGCATAATGAGAGTATTTATTTCACTATTTATACCTATGTGTTTTTTCTATTTCTTTTTTTACAACATACCTTTGGAGCTGAATACAGCTTTTAATTTACTGGTCTTTTCAGTATTTTCTGTGAGCCCCCTCTTCTGTTTATTTCTGGCCTTAAGAGACAAGCATTATTAAGAACCATTTGGTACAAACACAGACACGTTTCACTTCTACTTTTCTCAAAATACTTTAAGTCTTGTGGCTAAAACTTGTGAAAAGGGAATCTGACAACAAACCTTAACCTTGCACTTGTTGATTGAACAAACTATTTGACTGGTGCTGTTTATTATGGTTGCACAGTGCATTTAATTTTGCAGACTAATGAAATGCATTGGATGTTGCCTTAACATATTTTGATGTCATCCTATGAATATTTAAAAATTAATAATATAAAACTATATCAGGAAAATGCATTAATTATGATGTACACATTGATATCCACAGCACTGCAATCCTGTTAATCTTTCTGATATTTTGTATTCTCATTACTGCATTGCAAAAAGTCTTTTCTATTTAATAAATGTATTTGAACCACCTATACTACCTATTTTCTGAGTCTTCACATGAGTAATGACATGAAGAAAAAATGTGCAGTTCTGTTAGAGCAGTAGTCACACGTGTGTGTGGTTCTCCTGCCTGCCACAAGGCGGCAGAGTTGTACGTGAAAGGTTTCCGCAGAAATGTCTAACCAGCACATGCAATTCATATACAGTCGTCTCTTTTGATCTCCAGGAACTAAGATGTTGCTTTAAGTCATTCCTGATGCTCAAACCCCTGAAGAGGTAAATCAAAGCAGACCAGACTGGTGTGGGGGTGAATATGGTAACCCTGTCATCACTAATAGGAGACACTTGTGTGACCAGCACGAAAGATGCATTAGGGAATCTGTAACCACCTAGACCAGTGGGAGATGGAGACATGTCTAACAGTACGGCGAATGTGTGGGAAAAGCAACCATTTTGCCACAGATGACATTTTGAATAGAGAGTAACGAAAGCCTGATGCCACTTGCAAATGAATGTGTAGTCCGTGTAAGTTTGTGAGTGCAAGATGCTGCCACTCCACAGATTTTACGCATGAAGTTTAGTTTACTCACTGAAAAACTATGTTTTAGCTTGACTTATACTAGGGATAAAATTGGGATTGATATATTTGCCTCTGAAGCTTTGGTTTTGACCTGTCTTTTTTAATTCTTCTGAGTGCAATACTAAATTGGTTCAGTTCCTCTTTAAAATGTCATGCATGTCCTTTTAATGTTATTGATTTTTGAGCCATATCTGCTAAGGATTTTCAACCACTATCAGATTTTAGTGGGTGTGTGAAAGTATTTAATTGGGTTTAAGGCAAAGATGGCCTTTGATGTTAGATCTCATAAGGTCAACCTCCATGTGCAGCTCTCTGCACTCTCAGCCCTACAACCTGTGCAGCCTGTCCTCTATACAGTACATGTCCTCTATACCTACATGCTCCTATAGCCAGTATGAAAGTAAATGCATTATGAAAGCCTGGAGAGACGGCAGTGGGGCTGAGCACGAGGAGGTGCTGTCGTTTGAAAAGGCACTTGTTTATTGTTGGAGAGCATGTATTTATTTCATGCCTCCACAGATTGTGGGTAAGGGCAGAGCCACCTCAGTCGGCATAATTAGAGAGGTGGGGAGAGAGAGCGTTCTGCTACAGAGAGCTGCTTCGCTCAGATACTCTTCGCCCTGTGAGCCCTCTGAGAGCCCTCTGAGAGCCCTGTAGCTCACTCTCGCTAGCATACACACCCACTGAGCTGTTAAGTATTGGCACACAGGTTGGGACACCTGTCTAGTCTAGCTTAATTAGTCTGTTATAATGGAAGTATGTCTCACACACACAGAAATGATAAGTTACATTTTAACCCCCTTTTCCTTCCTTCCGTTTTTTTAACACTCTATTTCCTCTCCCTGTCGGCCTTGGAGATCCCTCTGATTTGGCCCTGCTAATAGGGGGTCTGTTCTTCCTGTTCGGGTTTACCATTCAGGGAGGGACCACCATCCTGCCACCCAGTCGCACCATCACTGGTGCACGCAAACATTTCAATTACAGCTTCAAAGTTTACATGTGTGCACACAAATACACACATATGTAACGTATGATTTTTTTTCTTCACCCTGTTGGAACTCTGCACACGAATAAGTGTTTTTACGGTCGTGGTTGATGTTTCAGTTCCTACCTACCCTGTCATGATTGTAATTTTTCATGTCTATGAATAAATCTTGCTGCCTTAAAAAGGTGCCCACTGAGGTTTACTTGAAAACTGAAATACAGTATATCAACACAACATCCGAGGCCAAAAAATTCCATGTTGCTAAATCTGTCCCAAATCCTCCCAAAATTACTCAGAAAATAAACAAATTTCAAACATGTAGAAATGCCTCAGTAGACATCGGGCGGAAACCTAAGTCGGATCAGGTCACTAAAGTGACCCTGGCTAGAAAGCCATAAACAGGACTCTTTCCTTGTTTTTTAAATCTGTATCTACACTGATGAGTTCAATCTTTATGCTTTATATACCATGCTGACAGGTTAGTAACGTGCTCCTGGACATGACATGTTCTCATCAGTCACATTCACCATGACTACGGTGAGGCTGGGCCTATTTTAGAGTTGGTGGTTTGCGGCCATCTCAACAAGGAAATATCTACCCTGTGGTATAGGGAGCTTCTTTAAGACACTATTCTGGAACCAGAGTCCTTCCTGTTGGTACATTTACACACGTTCATCCTAAAATTGTGCAACGTTCTGAGCGAACAGTGTTTAAAGCGTCCTGCTTATCAGAGAAGAGAGGTGTAAAGAGGCCCTATCAAAGGAAATCACTTGATGAAAATGGGTTTTGTAATGTATGACATCCATTTCTGCTAAGGTACTAAACATCCCATCCAGAAACTGATGAGTCCTGTGGTTGCTGGAGACTAATTTCATAAACATTCACAGTGTGATACATTTATCTGTCTGGAACCTTTGCCACATGTTTCATCTCCAAGCTCATTCAGCACCGCTTAAGTAATGCTAAAATATTCATCCAGAATTATACAAATGTCAGCACAGAAAGAAAGACGGAATAAGTTTCAAAGGCAAAGCTTCCATCAGTGGAGGGAACCCATTACTTTGAGATTTTATAGGAACAATGTTGGGGCATTATTACAACAATTAAGTTGCAACCTAATAGACCAGATTTACATTTTAGCATTTGAATTAACACTTCCATACGAGAGATACCTAGGGAGAAAGGGAGCACAGGAGGAGGGAGAGAGGCAGGGATTTAGGGAGAAGGAGGGAAGAAGGGAGGATTGACTAAGGAGAACATTTAGTAGACACACTCCTTCACTCAGTCACTATCCCTAAGCCAGTGACGTCCACCACTGCAAACATTTGCTGCCTGCCCGGTGAGTGAACTTTAACCTTAACTTGTCCTTATTTCCTTATTTTACATTTTGGCCTTGGTAAAGAATACTGTTTTTTTCTGTTGATTTCTAAGTTATCTTTAATATATGCATCTGAGTGCTGGTGTAACAGGTGTTTTAATGGGTTGGGATGCTTTTCTTGTTCTTTTTTAAGTGGATTCATTTAAAATCAGTTAGCTATAATACTGCCAAAGTTAAAGCATTTGGAAGAAATGTTTTCAAATTTGTTCTTAAACTGAATTAAGCAGGACATTCTAAAGCTTCAAACAATTCCTCCTCATTTTTACTCACTATGATTTACTGAGGCCAGTCTGCAAAGTCTATTTGCCTGTTGTTGGTTTTCTCCTTTATAATTTTATCATCACAGTAGACAAACAGATTTTCTGTATTTTATGCTCAGTGGTGTCCAGTGGCCTACAGTGATTTAGTGTTTTATTGTCTGTCTCCACTACTGCGTTCTTGTTTGGCTATGTCACTTGTTAACCTCCAGTTAAATCCTGCCTTGTGTTTCTGTCTGGTTAGTTAGCCTTGGGGAATGTTAATTCTCGTGAATTGCAATACAAACGTGCGCTGCTGTATCCCTAATTATATGCCTATGTTTGACATGAATGAAAAGTATTCATTTTATGTGCTTTGGCTTATGATTGATGCTGCAGCAGTGGCTAAAATCAAATGTGGGAAACAAGTCAAGTTGTGTGTCTGTGACTGTGAACAGATAAGCCACGGCTGCGATGTTAACTGTCTCAGCACACCATGCATTTGTAAATTAGTACCAGTAAAGAGCATACCGGTGGCAGTACTTGTCCAGGGGATGTCACCGTTGTTCCGTGATTAGCCTCTCACTGGCTGGCTGTTGGACTTGAGTTGAAAGGAAATATTCAGTCTTAATGAACCATAGTTTAGGGCTCAGGAAGTATAGGAAAGTGATGATAGATATTGGTCATTACAGGGAAATTAGTCTATAGCTATAAAGCTTTAACCTGACTGCTTAATTGACACGTCAGTTAAATGACTACACTGGTCAATTTAACACAAATGAATACTGTCTAAATTAACAAACCAAAGTGAATCACGCAGTGTTTCAACCTTCACCTGCAGACCCCCCTCCTCTCAGTTACAATGACCCGCACCCTCTGCTTGAGCTTCCTCCTCACGCTGCTGCTGTCCCTCTCCTGTCCCGCTCGTGCTGAACCTCGACGGACCACGTCCTCCCAGCGCAGGGCGGCTCGCGCACCAGCGGCGAAGGTGCGTTTGGCGGGCAACTTTGGGCGAGAACCGCACGAAGGGCGCGTGGAGGTGCTGCACAACAACACCTGGGGGACAGTCTGTGATGATGAAGTGGACATCAAAATGGCCAACGTGGTGTGCCGAGAGCTCGGCTTCCAGGCTGGTATAACGTGGGCGCACAGCGCAAAATATGGAGAAGGAGAGGGTGAGGACACTTCGTTCACAACATTACTATTAAGCCACTTTTAGTAGAAAGTAGACATTTGACTTAAGTCAAATGTCACGAATTTCTTGAGCCAAATTTACTGAATGTGAGTAATAAGACAAGATGTGATGGGCCTTGACATTTTCACCGAGATGGCTTACTGACACTTTATCACAAACAGAGCCATTCTTAATTGTGTTACACATGTTGTTATCCTGCTTTGACAAGTCAAAATATCTGCTTTGAAGGGCCCATTAGATTAAGATAGTCACATGTTAGATTTAATAAGACTCAGTGGAAGGTGGCCATTATGGACCAGTTAATCCCAACCTGTCTCCTCCTGAAACTTCCATGCTATGGTATGCTTGCCCCGCAACAAATTAAGTGCTTGGCTTCATGAAAAGTCCACCAATTAAGACACCCAAAATAACTAACATCATAAAGTGACAAAGATAACTTGTTGTGGGATTGGAGTCTACATCTCCTTAAGGTCGCCTGGCAGGCTGGCAGAGCAAATATATGGGCCAAAAACAGGCATTTGTTTAAGAATAATGACAGCATTTGCTTGCCAGAATTGTGTAACACTTGCTGTGGTTTATGTACGTTCTTTACTGCTGCTTTTAAATCCAAATTAAAGAGAAGGTTGAGTGGATTCAAGGAGCAGCATCTACAGCACTATGCCTTGTAAAATACTGTGTATCTACAGCTAAACACGCCCGCTAAGGTGCAACCCTAAATCAACGTGCCAGTAAAAGTCCAGTGTTAGGTGTTTAAGGAACAGATTCTGGGGCCTTGTGTAGATGCATTACCCAGTCTGTCTTTTGAACAATCAATGAAAATCACAATGAATGAAGTAATGAATTGTTTATCCTTTCATAAGGCCCAATATGGATGGATAATGTACGCTGTGACGGCTCAGAGAAGTCCTTGAAGGACTGCAAACACAACGGTTGGGGGGTAAATGACTGTAAACACTCTGAAGACTTGGGGGGTGGTGTGCACCGCTGAGCGCAGGCTGGATCAGACAGCCAGTAGAGGCCACACCACCGCCGCCAGGCACAATGGCAGCCCTGCACCTCAGTGGCAGGGCCTTGTGGCCAGCCGCAGGCATCCGGGATATGGCTATCATGGAAACGGACATCAATATGAGATCCACAGGTTCCAAAGGCACTATCCGGTACAAAAGTTAACTTCTGATACATTTCTGTCAGATGTTATATTATTTTTCTTAGAAAGACATTTAACAGTAAATGTGATTTGCATCTTCCCCAAGGGTCAAAGTAAGGTGCAAATCGAGGAGGTCCGTCTTCGTCCCATCCTCATGGCTACCAAGAGGAAAAGCCTGATCACAGAGGGTGTGGTGGAAGTGAAACATGCTGGGAGATGGAGGCAGGTTTGTGACTTGGGTTGGAGTCTCAACAGCAGCAGAGTTGTGTGTGGGATGCTTGGTTTTCCAGAGGCTACGAAGCACAACGTCCGAACATACAAGTGAGTATGAGTCTTTCCTGCTTGCTGTACTTAAAAGAACACAATTCACCTTTATGAACTCAAGTTATTAGATTACACTGGGCTGTTGACTGTAGCTCAGAGGGGCAACATGCTATGCCATTCATTCCATTGTTAAGTGAATAAAAACACATCCTGAAGAATAAAAAAACAACAGTGGCATCCTGTTTAGAGCCACTTTGAGTAAAGGCTTTTGTTGGGCTTATCTTCCTCCCCCAGCCGCTTCTCCCCCGTGTCCCCCTTTAACTCCCCTCCTTCTTTAGCCTCAGGATGATGATAAAGGGATTCCTGTCCCCTCTCTGCTGCCCTTTCTCTACACCCCTCTCTAGGCAAATCACCTCTGCTCACCTCATTACCTCTCTCTCACTCTTTCCCTGTCTCTCTCTGATGCTATCTTCAGCTTGCAGCTCTCAGACAAACAGCCCCACTTTAACTTTTAGATTCCCATGCTGAGGTGTAATATCACTGCTGATTGTGCTTTAACTCTCCTATCGATACAAGGTGTGAGACAGACGTAGAGCTGTTGGAAAGCGGGATGAGGTCTGAAGCGACTCGTTTACTTGGCAGGGCAGCCTCTGAAGGCTTGAGTCAGCCATGCATCTTTTCTTCACTTTTACATCCCACTCCAACAGCGTGTGACATGCTGCCAGTATGGGTATGCGATGCATGTACTAGTGCTGGGTATCATTTGAGGGTTTTTTTATACTGTTGCCAATACAATACTTTAGTCGTGGTACCAATACCATAATAGTGCTCCTTTCAGTATGTTACTTAAGGTAACATAGAAATGTGTTTAATGTGTATTTAATCAAATAAGCCGAACTTCCCAAATTCTGCAGTGTTTCAATAAATGTTATTTTGTCTAATCTGTTAAAAAAAGGCACATAAAAGGGACTATTTGCAATTTCACAGGGGGTTTTGGTGGACACTGCTAGGAAGTTGCTACCTTTAGACAGAACCAATCTAGCTGTTTCCCCCTGTTTCCAATGTTATGCTAAGCTAAGCTAACCAGATTCTGGATATGAGAATGCTATTAATGTTCTTATCTAACTCTTGACAAGAAAGTGAATTAACATATTTTCCAAAATGTCAAACTGTTCCTTTTTAAAAATGATGAATTTAGAGCCCTAACCTGTATATGCACATACTCTCATACAAACACTGATCCAAATAGATATGTGGCCCCTTTTTCCTTTTTCAATACAGATCTACACTTCCTCTCTTCCGGCTGACAAAAAAAACCGTTGACATTGGTTTTTGGGAAGGTTCTGCTCTTAAATCATAGGAGGACCACACATTAGCACAGGCTTACTCCATTGCTATTATAAGAATAAACAGTTTCAGGAGCTGTCCTCAGTGGAAGGGGGACCCAGTTGGATCTGGCTCCTGGAGAGCTGCCAGCAGTAGGTGATTCACAGTTTAGCTATTCCTTCCCTCTCGGCCCGAGTTATTCTGACTCAACTGGTGACAAACCGCAACATCTGCTCTCTACTGTAGGTGCTAGATTTCTCTTGCTACTGAAAGGCTGTAACTGTTTAGGGGGTAACTTATTTGTTTTATGGATTTTTTTGACTTTTTATTGACTTCACAAACTGCCCCAGTTGGAGAACATACATTCACTGAAAGTATTTCTGCATTGCCCTTGAATTAAGCTATCTCCGCTGAACTCTGTGTTATTGGGAACACAGTGACGCTATAACTGGATTCTATTGTTGGAGGAGGGAATCATCAGGCATCATATCATCAGTAATAAAAGGTCCTCAGAATGAGGTGTCATTGAACAGCCCGGGCTGACTCTGTACACGATCTGTACAGGATCATTTATTAGAGTAGTGCTTCCCGCATTGCAGGTGTGATGGTTTTCATGCCTCTCTTCGATTTTCTATTGCAGTAGAGATTAGCCACTTAATGCAAAGAATGGGAAATGAGAAGTACAAATAATTTAGTGAGTTGAGTGAGAAATCAGATGGGTAGATTTGTAAGGCTGCCACATAAGAGACTTGGCTGCTCACCATGAAGAGAGATATGACAGAGGAGGACAGAGCTGCCGTAGCTTGAAGGGCTTGGAGTGAAGCCTGCAGGGAATCTGCTCACTGGCTGTTTCAGGATGTTGTTTTTGAATCTTCCTCTAAGGTCAAGGAAAAGAAACTTAAACAATAGCCCTCCGTGGGCTCTTTTAGTGTTTGACCTAAGCCACAACAAAGTGGATAATACTGTTTTTTCAACAAATGTACAGTAAAAGTTTGGGCAAACGCATGCCATTGTGCAGATTTATTGTATTGTGTGTGTAAATTATAAGGCTCTGGCATGGAAGCGGTTGTGACTTGATGCATCTTGGTCTGCCTGTCCTGGGTATGACCTGGTATTTTGCTGTAGCGTCCGCTCTATACCAGTCTGAACCACTATGATGTGTTTGTTTCCAAATCTGTACCTGTTTTCTATCTACACAGATGTATATTTGTTCTCACTCAACATGTGTTTTTGACTTCAAATGTGTTCAAGTTGTACACATGCCTCAGCATTTTGGCTGCCAGTGATATAGTTATTTTCAGTATTTGGTTTCTAAAATCAGGATGAAACCCTGTCTATGTTATTGTATTGGGATGTTTATATACAACTGGCAATTACAGAAGAATACTTGAAATACAGGTGATGCTGTTTCAGCCTTGACTTAGGGATAATTGTAAGGACTGCACTGAAATTTCCACTGTAATTATAATTACAAAATGTGCATGCAGAGCATCAGACAAACTGGGTTTGTGACAATATGATGTTCACTTTTCATGTAACATCTTCCACCGTCATGGTTGCCAGAAAAGTTTAGGATTGTATTGCATGGTTTGACCAAATTTAGCCAGTGACACCCCGAGTCTCCAATTGCTCCAAGTCTCTCAGTCCATTCTTAGAAATCCCGGACCATGCCATGTTTCTGGGCTCTCTGTGTCTCTTGGAAGAGAGTCTGAAGATGCTGTAATTACATGTTGGTCAGGACCAAGGCTCTTCGGGGTTTCTGCTGAGAGTGAAAAAACACCCCCAATTATAGCGTGTGTGTGAGAGAGAGAGTGAGAGAGTAAGACAGAGTTAGCGAAGGAGGAGGAATAGAGTAACACAAGAAAGAGGAGATGGAGAGAAAGAACAAGACCAGCAGGCAGACGAACCAGATTTCCGCTTGCTCGTGTGAAATATGTCCAATTACAGCTGCAGCTTGCAGTGTGCCGCGCTGTGTCAGCAGCTGTCTGTCTTCCTCTGTCACCGTAGTGATTTGGGGACTTAACCGGCATTTTATGTTTAATTATGTTTCAGCTGAAATTTTCTTATGATGAGGGTATCATTTTCAGGCTTTGGGTGACGTTTTGTGTGACCAGGTCTAGTTTTCCTGTCTGATGTCTGTGTGATCTTCCTCATTGACCTTCTCTCTAATTCATTTTACCTTTTAATTTCTGTATGCATGCTGGTGGCTATTTATGTGCTGCAGAACTGACTGTGGAAGCCAGCTTTCAAAACTGAGACAAAGCATAGTGATTTTTATCGTCTCACTCTGGTCTCTTTGGAAATATTTAGCAACTATTTGACATGCAAGATCATTTTCATAGATTAAACTATCCTAAAATATTTCTTATTGGCTTCAATATGCTCTGTACATAAATAATGTTTCACCGTCGACTTCTTTTTCATTTTTCCTTAGCTGAGCGTTAGGTGCAAGATAAGATAACTTCTTGATGTGCACTGCAAAAAATATTTTCAAGCATCTTAATGCCACCAAATGAGCTAAATACACATATTGTAAACACAGTTGTAATGGTATTATAGGCTATTTAAGTATATTTAGTTCCCTTATAGAGTGAAAAGGGTTAAGGGTTTTTGTTGTACCAATTTTCAGAGCAGTAAATAGCAGGATTTGTTTTAAAGGAGCAGCTTAAACTAAATGCTTACACTAAAACTAAGGTTTATACCCTGATAAAATGTTCCTATGCACCCAAAAGTTGTGTTTTTTGCTGCAAGGAGAGACCGTTCACTGCAGTTTACAGAAAATAAGGTCTCCTCATGGCAAGAACAGTTCAGAATATGCATCTGGTGGTACAAATGGGGAAAAATGCAAATGAAAAGCTGATGTGATTCAAAATAATGAAAGCTTAAAAGGGTGGTTTTTGTATTATTGATTTTTAAGACAAATGTCCATGCTTGTTTATATAAAATAAAAAAGATGAATTAATTTTGTTTTTAGACATAAAGCCAGTCAGCAGTGTGAGGGTGATGAAACCCAAACAGTGGTGCAATGCTTGTCTTTTAACAGGTGGGTGGAACTCCCTATCATTAGCCTCTGTTCTCTTGGCTCCACAACAAGTGCTAGATACACTGTTTGGCTAAGCAAGGTTGATAAATGCTATGGAGGTGGAAAACAGAGTAATACTGAGGCTGTCTGTGTACTGCATCAGCACAAAGCATGTATAGCAATGCTCTCAAATTCTGCTCATACTACATACCTACATTTACACGCATTTATAGAGACTATGTTATACTCATTATAAATAATAACGACCTAATTGTTAAGTATTTGATTTCCTATTAGAAAAGTGATATTTGCATTTTATTTTCCTTGAGTGAAGTTCAGCATTAGCAAATGGTGCTGTAATTCAGTCAAATGAAAGACCTGAAGGTATCGTTTATACCCTGTGCAGTAGTCCTGAAGAGGGAAAATGGTTAGCTGATTGGTCTGTGGTGAGGTCACAAACAAGTCACAGACATGTTTGCCTCATGGGAAAATATGTGTGTTTGTGCATGCTCCTCGCTGTCTGTCAAGTTACTACAGGGCCACATGGTAGACACATTTAAAACATTTTACAAGTGCAATACAAGACACTGTAAAGAGTTTTAAAATCTATACACTGTTGTCAGTTGCAATTTACAGCAGTTCTCGTGACATGACATAGGCTTTATTTAGAGCCACGCACGTGATTTAAAATGATGCCTTGTCAAGTCGAATGTTTGATATAGCTTTGAAAGGTTGCAAGCTGGCAAAGGTATTTAAGCTATTGAGATGTAGAGATGTTCATAATTTAAACACTTCATTGAGCTCCTCTGAGCTGCATTTGTTGGGCCTGAGAAATTTCTTGAAGTCCATTTGAAAGGTATTATTCAAAAACAGCACATGCAATTTGCACCTCTGTTGGCTAAATGATTGCTGAAATAAAAGTATACTTATTTTTCTTATTGGCCCATTGACTACTTAAAGCATCAGGAAACAAATTGTTATGTGGTTTTGGAAAGTGTTCAGTCCGCAGTCAATGACTCCGTAAACCATCTACAGAACATCATCAGTCAGTGACAATGATTCACTTGATTCCAACATCCTCAGTTTGTTTTTAGGGATATTTGCTTTACCTTTACGGGGATGTGTAGAGTTCATGTCAGAAATTCAAATATTGACTTTCCTGTTCTTTCATACAAACATCCTTAGATATGTTTGTTTCTTTAAAGGGCAGCGCCACTGAAATCTGCACTGGAGTATATTTTAATGATGTTTTTGTGTAGGTAGCCACAAATTTAAAATTTATACACACTCAGTTCCAAAGAGAAAATATGTGTTTGTGTGTGTGTTTTGCTGATTTGATGGAAACTACACCTCACCAGCCCATTTTGAGGAATGCCAGTTCTTACTTTTCACATTTTAAAGCTCAATAAACAGTATTGGCTACATATCCTGGACATTTCATGGATGACATATGTAGAGTCGGTCGCCTACTGTTCGCAGGGAGGTTTGATCCTCTGCTCCTCCTGTTAACATGTTGAAATGCAAGCGGCTGGGACTGAGCCCCAAATTGCTCTTGAGGAGCATCTGGACTGTCATCGGAGGTGAGAGTGTGAATAGGGAGAATGAGAGGCAAAAAATCTTTGGATAAAAGTGCCGCCATTTACCATTTTCATTTTGTATATAACACAATTTTTGCCCATCAACCACCAGAACATGTCTGACATACCAACATTGGCAGATAATTGTCACCTTTTAAATATTAGAATTGGGATTTCTGGCATTGCTTCGCCTGCTTCTGAGGTGCATGAAGAAGGGAAAAAGTGTGACATGGTCAAAACTCCAGCAACACTAGAGAGTAGAATACAGAACAACTTTAAATTGTCTATCAGGTTGTAGCGTGTGTGAGTGTTTTAGTGTAATTTATGTGAATGTCAGTGATGGTGCATGCACTTTGCAGTGGTTTGAGGATGTCCTGGCATGGTTTGTGTGGCATGTCTGCTCTGCGTGTCTGCCAAAAGAACAGAAGGCTTTTCTCTCCACCACTCTCCCTAGGCAGCCAGCCTTCTTGCTGCATAAATCTTTATTTGGTTCTGGCGTTTCTCGGACGTGCAGCGCAGCCAGAGTTTTGTTTGTATATCGTGCTTGGTCAAACTCGGTTTTCCCAGAAATGTAGTACATCATTGATGTTGAATGTCATGATTGTTTGGACTGCGTGCGGCTTTAGAGGTTACCGATATAGTTCAAAATATCCTCTTCTTTTTTTTTCTTTTATAGTTCTTACATCCTGTAGTTATGTACAAATCTCAGTTATATTGCAACAAGGAATGCTAAAGTCTTGTATTCAAAGTACTGGAAAGAAGTACTGTTGCCTTTATAGCTCAGGAACATATGATGCACTGGCCACTTACTCTAAACATTAACACAGTAAATGGCAAGCATCCCACATTCCAGATAGAAATATATGCTACTGAACCTATAAAGCAACCAACAGAGACAGCAAAGAAAGTTGCTGAAACAAGAATAAGTGTATTCTTCCTTAAACTATGGCAGTCATCGGCATCAGTATAACTTTACTCTTACCACAAAGCTGCATGCACAGCTCATTCTAGTTTTATATACGTAAGTCCTATTTGGAGCTGTGTGATTCATTTTTCAATAAAGTCATCATCTGAGCTGTAGCTATGTTAAGCCATCACCAAGTACCTCAGTAAAACTGCTTTTCTAGCAATAAGACAGTTTGTGTATGAATGTGCTACTCGCTGTGGCAGAAATCTGTCCTGTGTGGCCAGGTTACATATAAAACAAACAGCAGATGCTGTAGCACATGTATACTACACTCACTACCTCTTTGCATGAGAAATTGGTCACCCAGGTCAACTTAACCGAATGGTGTGTGTTTGTGTGTGTGTTTACAGGAAAATATGGGATACCAAGGTTGCAGATCCTTCAACAAGGTAATAAAAATAAAACTATTCCTCATGCTGCCATATTTTACTTCACTCGTTTTATAACTCTATAACTGTGAGATACTAGCAGACGAGTTGAAATTCATTTAAAGGCCCCAAGAGATGATGTTCTATATATGAATGCATAACCTTAATAAAAGTATGAGAAGATTTTTGATTATTTGACATGAGAGATTTCTGTATTTGATTTTTTTGTCCTTTTTTCTGATTGAAAGTGGGTGGAGCTCAGTTGGAAAACGGTGATGTCACATATTTCTGTGCACCAATCACAGATTAGCAAAAATTGAATTACAGTCAATCAAATATGAACAAACACTGTAAACAATAACTAAGGATGTTTTTTTTCTGAACTACTTTTCTGAATATATTACCAAAACCTTCTCTTCTAGATTGAGCATCATGTCAAAGAAGAAGGGATTCTGGGTAGAAAAAGTTCACTGTCTGGGCACAGAGAACACCCTGTCAGAGTGCCTTGCTCAGCTGTCAATCCCCCGTAGTCCTGTTCCTTGTAAGAACGGGAGACATGCAGTGGTCAAATGTGTACCAGGACCTCAGTTTGCTCGCATCTCCTCAGGAAGACCCCAGGCCCCACATCCAGTTGTGGTAAGATTAATAAAGTTAAGCACTCATACAGTGTATTTGCTGCGCAAAATCGTAAGCTAAGTCATATTCCTTTTACTGCTTTGCACAGCCTGTGCGTCTGAAGGCGGGCCCTAGGCTGGGTGAGGGTCGCGTTGAGGTGCTTCGAGACGGAAAATGGGGGACCATCGTGGACCACATGTGGGAAAGAACTGCAGCCAGCGTGGTGTGCAGAGAACTGGGCTTCGGTACTGCGAAGGATGCCCTACATGGAGCCTTTATGGGTCAAGGTGAGAGAGAGCAAAGGCTTTCACACAACACAACTTTCACACAGCCTGGAAATTCTCGAAAACTCCACTTGTTAATCTGGTTCTTTTGAGTCTGCAATTTGATGTTTGAATATGTTATCATGCGTCATGGGATTCCAGAGAAGACAGGGAGACTTTTCCAGCGTTTTGCTTATCTTAGATGCCTCACCCGTCTGCCCTGACTGATCAGATAATGTATGGGCTTGTGTGTTTGTCTGTCTGTCTATGTATGTTACCTTGTGAAGCTGCAAATGTGTTGATTGCAGTATCTCCAGCTGTGATTACATGAGTCCTGTGGCAGAACCATCAGCTGCCCAAACACCATGCACATGTGCGTACACACACACACTCAAACACTCACGCAGAATGTAATACTATAAGCCATGGTGGTTTACATTGGCATTTGGTAACTAAATCCACAGACATAATCTTGCCAACTTCAAGTGCTGTGGTCTTTTCCCTTCGATTTCAATTTTCCAGTTTTGGTGATTCACAGATTCAGTCAGTATCCAGCTGCGCCCTTGGTGTCCCCACCCTTACGAGATGTGAGAACGGCTTCTCCATGCCTCATGCTAGGGTGTAGTCTCTAATCATGCTGATCATGATGAAATGTGGGATGACAGTCTGCTGGTTTAGCTGTTTGGTTGATCATACAAAGGGTATTTTTGTATGTGTTGGATTCGTTTTTTACTATTTAACCTTATGAATTGGGTTTTTCTGTAGATGAGATCATTGATGCTAACCTTCTTTCTTATTACTCCCACAGAACTAAAATCTGGTTTAGTGTGCTCATCTAAGGGAACTTACATATATTCCATCAGGCTTTATACTCCTTGTCGTCTGGTTTCAATTACCAACTTAAGTTGTTGGGCCAGGCTTCAGGTTCTGTCCTAAGCAGAGGTGTTTAATTGTCAGGAGAGGCCAAAAAGCCTACCTAAAATAGGGTTTCCCTGATCTAACTACAAATGCATGTGCTAGCGTGTGTGTGTGTATGCGTGTGTGTGTGCGTGTGTGTGTGTTTGTGTGTGTGTAATAAAATCATTCCCACAATTATAACATTAAGATGGAGCTCTGTTTGGTTTGACAAATGGCAGGTTTATCCTCTACTTTTATTTGATATTACTCCTGTCTCTCTCCTGAAAGTGCAGGTTTCCAATTCTAAGTTTCGGGAGTTTGTGATTCCTATTTTTGTGGATAAACACTAAAGAAACCCGTGGGTCAGAAATACGCCAGTAATTCTTAAAATGCTACTGAACAGTTTTAATTAGACACTCAGCCACGGTGGTCCACATAACCAGGAGACCATTTGAATGAAATGGATTAAGCAGGCGCCTGTAAACCAGTCTGCATTAATCTATAAATTAATCTGTTGCAGCCTGGTGTCATTTGCATATAATTTAATTGAGGTGAACACAATTGACGTGTGTAATGTGCTCTGGTGCTGCACTTCTCAAATCGGATGCTGCAGATTTATTAACATATCTGTCCTGCTACCTTCAGATGGCTGCAGGGATTTAATGAACTGAAGGAGAAGCTTTTTACATGTAGAATAAAGCAGCTGTGGACATCAGATACTGATACAGTTACAATTACTCAGCTTAACCACACACACCTCTACACATATCGGACTGGTCAGCTAAAAACAGTATTCTACCTGGATTACCAGAGCTCATTAATCTTGTCAATAAACAATTAAAATAGGGTCCATAAACACACTTCACATAAAATATAGTACATACTGTCTTTTCTCTCAGACACCCTCACACGTATGTACATTCACACAAACACACACACACACAGACACTCACACACACATAGTGCGGTACTTTCCTTTTTTATCTGTCTTCGTCTTAAACTTACATAAACACTGCCATTGCAGGATGATTGGACTTTAAAGTCCTCTCATAGCTTCCTTTCTATTACATGCAGCCTGTTAGACATTTTACCGTGACATGTAATTTTCCATGTGCTGGAGGGCCACATAAACACAAGCCCATATGTTGTTGGAAAAGCCTAAATTAGACTCTTTGATAGAACAAACGCTCGCTGGATTTGGGAAAGACATCCTGAAGGAGTCAATTGTTTACAATGTAGTTTTTTACAAACATATAAGATGTACAAACAGTTAATTTCTCTTTAAAACCATTATATCTCAAAAGGCTTCAATATTTTGAGATATATGGTAATGCACTCTTCACATCACACTGAGGAAAAAACCTCTTGATTTCAATCAAAACTTTCAGTCAGCTGTCTGTAGCAACAGGACCCCACAGGACAGCACTGAATTATTTATGATGATCAGATGTGATAAGGTGATAATGGTTTTGGTCGACTGGCTAGTTGGCTGGAGAAGGAGCTGGACCGTCTGCCAGTCAGAGATTCTGGCTTCCAGTGTGGTCTCGCTCATCAGATTTGTTGAAACTGTGTGACTTGACACTTGGCTCACAAGATGAGATGAGACACGATATTGGTTTCACGAGATTGTGAATAAGATTACACTATAACACTATTTTTAAGAAATCTTTAATGGTGAATTATATGAAATATTGAGCATTAAACACTTAATTTCATGCATTCTTGTGAATATTACAGCATCAGTTTATGGTGGAAATGTTTTTATTTATGTAAAGGGAAAGGATTCAGAATTCAGGTGGCAGGTGACAATTCAAAATATAAAAACATAACAGAATATAATGCAGTGAGGCTCTCTTCTCATATAATATCTGCTGAGTCAAAACACATGCACGCATGATTTAGTTTCCCCTCCATTTTTGTGTCTTTGTTTGGGGAAGTAACCTCTTTAAATGTGCGCAGACATGGCCCCTTTTCACCTCAATGATAAATTAATTCATTTTAATTCAGTTAACTCCTGGACTTTAAAAGATCCTGTGTTTCAGTAGGTATTCTGTTCATGTTAAAACATTCTGCACGTCTGTGCCAATTATCTGTGTTCTCTGACAACAAAAAGTTTAATATTATGTGACTAACCTCATCAGTTGATGCGTTATTGCTCCGCTGGTAGTAGGGGTGTCCAGATCCGATCACGAGATCGGAAATCGGGCCCGATCACGTTGTTTCAGACTCGATCGGAATCGGATGTTACCTCCCGATCAGGACTCGGATATAAATGTATATATATATGTATATATTGATGTGCTTTGCAAACACTGTGGTACTTTTGTTTTTGTATTTTTTTACATGCCTGCCGGGTATTTTAAGTTGAGGTGCTATTTGTTTTTATCTTAGACTTATTTTATATATACTGTTGCACTAAAGTCCAAAGTGAAGAATTTATGTTATTTATTACTTGATTGTTCAAGCTACCTCACAGAAGTGCTCTGTTTGTTAACAGAGTTGTTGAATGCTAAAATAAGGTGAATTAAATAAAAAATAAGGAACATCCTGGATCTGTTTTTTCGCTCTTCTTTATTCTTTTTTTCAGTATTATAGAAGTATCGGATTGGGACTCAGTATTGGTAGATACTCAAAATCAAATGACTCGGACTCGGACTCGAGGGCAAAAAAACCTGATCGGGACATCCCTAGCTGGTAGTATCCACTTCAGACAATAATTGAAACACTTCTGATCAGGCAGAAATTTCACCACAAATCCACATACATTAACACACACAATTTAAGCACCTACGATAAAGTGCAGCTCACAGTCCCAAGCAGAGCAGGTTTGCGCTTCAGTTTTTAGATGTTTATTGCAAAACTCTACCAGTTAGTTATCACTCGCTCACATCTGTCTGGAGTCAGAGCGCAAGAGCAGGTTCACTTGATTACTATCATGACGTATGCCAATGTTATGTTTCTGTCCTTGAAACACTTGCACATATGCACTTACCTGCAAGTGTGGTATAAAGGCAAACGCACACACACACAAACGCATGCACAAGCACAAAGCATACCCAATCAGGATAAGTGAAATGTCACCTTATAACTTGTTACCATCCATCCATCGTCAACCGCTTATTCTGCATACAGGGTCGCGGGGGGGCTGGAACCTATCTCAGCTGACATTGGGGGAAAGGCGGGGTACACCCTGGACAGGTCGCCAGTCCATCGCAGTTATAACTTGTTACCCAGCTTTCAAATCCTGTTGACAGGGAGCAGGACTTTGATGTTGGTTGGCTTCTACCATCTAAAAGCCCACAAGTAGACATATCTATTTACAAACACACATGATTCTAGCACTTGGCTAAGAAACACATCTATAAGATGACAAAGTTTTTGTTAGCGGCATAGAAAGAGACGTTCTGTGGAAAGAAAAATACTACACACACTGCATTAATGTGCCTAAAGCGGAGTGTAATTTCAGAGAGGAAAAAAACAGGCTTTCCCTTGCAACCACTAACCAACTATTTGTGCTATTCTCAACAAGAATGTGACCGATGTTACCCGGTTTCCATCCTCTAAAGTCACATTTCTAATCTGTCCAAATGATCTGTGGCATCTGCCAATACTAATTATATGGTAAACAAGCTCAACTTGTTTCTTGTAAATACTGAATTTAAACTACCACATTTTAATTCTGCCTCAGTGTTAGTCACTCTTATACATTTAATGTTAAAGTTCCTGGTTTGATCATTTTATTCAAAGTTCTATTCAGACTCTAACTGCCCACCCCCCTGCTCCCATGTATCTTTCCCATCAGTGAGTTAAATTACAGGGACAGTTTCCTTTCTTGACCAACATTGTTATTTTACTATGTAATTTTGCCCGTGAAGTACATACATATGTAGTGTATTATACGTACATAAGGGATTTAAACACCCTGAATGTATGTGTGTGTGTGTGTGGCCAGTTTCTTGGAAATTCTTTCCCAAGCTTGGGTTTAAATACAGCATGTCACTGTCGATTTTGAGGATGTTTATGTGTCGTGTTTGTCTTGATAACTTAAACAGTGGGAGTTTGGATCTAGTTTGTGGCCTTTACCATGCAGATAGATGCGGAAGTGGTTTAGATGTGTCTTTTTAATACGTATGAACCCATGGATGGTGACCAGTATGGAAGCAGGCCTACAATCTACCAAAACCAACACAGAGACACATTGGGTTAGGCTGCAATCTGGTTCCTACCATTTCAGTTATCTTCCTTTTCGCCCATCTTTCCTCGTTTTTCTCTCTTTCTGTGGTTTTGGTTGTGTTTATTTCGATGCAACCTCATCTGCAAGTTTGCAGTTTGTGCCTTTTTGTTTAAAGCAAATGCTGAAGCCATAGTTTGTTCTGTGTTTTTATATACTGCCATCATTATAGCAGCAGCTCTCTGCTTTCACAAATTCTTAAGCTTTTTATCTCAACGTCTTCTATGTCGTTTAGAGATCATCTGGTTTTAAAAGACAAAAGAATACTAGTGAAAGTCAGTTATTTTGCTGACACAGATTAGGACTTCTTTGCTCACCCAGGGTGGTGGACTACACACAATGTTGTTGTTGTGCCTAAAGCAAGAGAATGGTGGTAATGAGGTGTGACAGATTCCCAAAGTAGATGTTGGTGGTGCTGCTGTTTGGCTTGCAGGAGCATTTTGTCATGACAGATAGGGACTTTTCATTGTTGGTTTGATGCTAAAATAGTGAAAGTACATTCACTTGAAATGAAGAGAGCCTTGTATTTGTGTGCTCCTTTGCATGATAAAATCTGCTAATGCGATTTGTCTACTTTGGGTGGCCTGAACAGTGCACAACAAAAAATTGCCCTTCAGTTATGTCCATATACTTCTGGTTTCCATATATCCTTACTTTTTTGCCAGTGTTGTCTTTAAATCTACCATATTTTGCCCTCCCGCTTCAGGTACAGGACCTATTCATATGAACAGTGTCCAGTGTATTGGGTCAGAGCGCTCCATCCTAGACTGCTACTTCCAGGAAGTCCAACCCTGGACATTCAAACACAGCCAGGATGCCTCAGTCCGCTGTAACATCCCTAAGACTGGCATAGAGAACACGGTATGAAAACTACACCATAACAAGACATACTTTATTAGCTTCACTCATAATGAATCTCGCATTTAATCCCTTTAATTGCATGAATTTCTAGGTGCGGCTTGCTGGTGGTAGAGTCCCATCAGAAGGCCGTGTGGAGGTGTTGCTAGAGGTTGGGGGGCGTAAGCGCTGGGGCTCTATCTGTAGTGAGAACTGGGGCATCAACGAGGCCATGGTGGTATGCAGACAACTCGGCCTGGGCTTCGCTGCCAGCGCTCATCAGGTAACAGTCCCCCTCACCAACACGACATTTATAACTGACAAGGTGGAGGCGAGCATGTCATTTTGATGTCTGATTGTAGTGCTACCCCTTAACCTGGATTATTTTGAAAATGCCACAGAATACACCCAGCAACCTCAGTATAAAATTGTGGGCATGATATCCTGAATGAACAACAATGTAGCACCCACCTCTAAACTAAGTAGGGTCATTTTGAAAGTGTCAGTCTAGAGTGGTCAGAGGCATCATTCCTCCAAAATGTGTCCAAATCCCATCTGCAGTGTCTGAGTTATTGATGAAAGAACAAACAAACAGATGTTTAAACAAATGAACACATGGAGGCCAATCCATAATCACACCCCCTGTATTTACCGTGGTAGACAATGAGCTATGATATTGTTGATTGATAGAAAACCTGATGTCCTGTGACCCCATCCCCACGCCCTGCCTTTGACAGGAGACGTGGTACTGGTCCGGTGACCCAAATGCAGCTGATGTGATTCTCAGTGGAACTCACTGTGTGGGCACAGAGCTTTCAATTCAACAGTGTCGTCGCAACAACCATGTCCATTGTCCCCGAGGAGGTGGAACCAAGGCTGCTGGTGCAACATGTTCAGACAGTAAGTTCAGCCATCCTCCTGTGGCTCTGCATCTTCTCCTGTGGTTGTAAATCTGTTTGAATCCTAACATAAACTCACATCCGACCTGCTTCAGCGGCACCTGACCTCGTTCTGGATGCCCAGCTTGTCCAGGAAACAGCCTACCTGGAAGACCGACCACTCCACCTGCTGACCTGTGCCAATGAGGAGAACTGTCTGTCCTCGTCTGCTGCCAGGATGAACTGGCCTTATGGCCACCGTCGCCTGCTACGCTTCTCCTCCCGCATCATGAACATGGGTCGATCCGATTTCAGACCCAAAGCAACAAGAGAAAGCTGGACATGGCACCAGTGTCACAGGTAGAGCGTCCCTGAAGAGTTTATCAAGCTGTTACATTGCATTACGTGTGTAGGATGTTGCAATGGAAAGAACTGTTTAAATACTTACTATTTGTGGGATGTTGTGGTTTGCCCTTGTGGTTATTCTAAGTGTTTTGGGGGGAAAACTGTGGTTTAGAGTATCCCGAATACAGGTGAGCTGTGGTTTTTAGGCTGTCAAAAATATTTTGAGAAACACCTGTTCCATGTACAAAATTGGTTGTACGTGCGTTAATGACATAGCTCCCTCCACATTGAGTAATTTGAGTTATTTTTAATTTAATTGCGTTCAATCACTACCAGGAAAGAAAACATGCTGAAGTGTGATCTCTGTGCCAGTGCATATATCGTTTGACAAGGGGTCTGCAGGTAGCATGCAACATGGGGATTAAACATAAGAGCCTTTGTCTGCCACTGGACCTCAGCATTTTTTCCATTAGTTGTAAATAGATGAAATATTGTCCTTAGGTCTACTTTTAACACATTCCACTCTACCTCTGAGTTTGCTCCCCTTAGTAAGTTAGTTTCTTGTCAGGTGACAAAAGCACTTTCATGGCTTGTCGTCATGAGAGAAGAAGGAGCCATTTGAAACCCACAATATTGGCTGTGTGAGATGTGTCCACGTAAGACGCGCATGGCCTGAAACAGTGTTGTCATCTCTCCAGATTCATTAGCTGCCCTGCAGCATGTGTCTCTAGTAATGACGGTTGAACCAATCCAGGTACTATATGTTGGGTGCAATACAGGGTAGCCCACGCACGTTCAGCTCCGCAGCAGTTTGCTACAACAACACATCAGAGCTATGGATGTGTGTTTCAAAGCCCTCCATTCACTCAGAACGAGTAAACAGCTCAACCAATCTGACGTTAAAACAAGCTTCTGTGAGAGGTGTTACGGTGACACCCATGTTCATGTTCAAGCAGTGAGGTCATTATGCTACAAGCCATAGGGAGCCAGTGTTCAGTTAACCTAAATCCACACACTCATAGACATACAGACTTACACACACAACACTCTTACCTGGAATTTCCCTTCTGTCGTCCCAGGCACTACCACAGCATCGAAGTGTTCACACATTACGACCTGCTGACTCTGAATGGCACTAGGATTGCAGAGGGACACAAGGCCAGTTTCTGTCTGGAAGACACATACTGCCCTGACGGTAATGTTCACCACTATTCATGAGTCCCAGTAAAATACTCTTTCCCATTAGTCACAGGAAATTAATATCAATAATATTTCAGCGACAGCTATTTAGATTTTTACTTTGTGGTTAATGTATTAGATCACTGCTGTTGTTTGTTCACTCTCCGTTTACTTGTTATATCATGGATGAAATAACTCATATGATAAAGCAGTGTTCAAATGTTAGTCTAACACTATTCAGAAAGCTAAAGGCTTTTAAAAATAACTGGGAATGCCAAGCATTAAATGAGGTTTGATGTTGTGATTGATAATGTTGTGTGTATGTGTATTAGGACTCCAAAAGCGTTTCTCCTGCTATAACATGGGTGATCAGGGTATCTCTGTGGGCTGCTGGGACACATATCGCCACGATATTGACTGTCAGTGGATTGATGTGACAGATGTACGGCCAGGAGACTACATCTTCCAGGTCAGAAGTCATTTTATAGTTCTTGCTTCTCCCCTTTTGCAGTTTAGGTACAAAATCGATTTTGTTTTTTCATGACACCAATAACTTAGGTATAGTGATTGACCTTTTGTGAACTATGCTTATTTTGGCCTTATTTGCCAAAAGTTAGATGAGAAGATCAATGCCACAGGGTCTGTCTGAAGCTACTGCCATAAGCCAGTTATAATAGCTTAACACAGATTTCATACAACTTCATAGTCTAAGAGTCTAAGCTGGTTACCTCACAATGCACCCAGCCAAGAATTAGTACTTTACACTTGTGTTTTTGTATGGATTAAATAAACTAGACATAATATTCTAATTAGTGAGCTTTAGAGCAGTTTATAGGTAGATTTTGTTACCTTTGTACTGAGCCAGTCTTTCTGCTAAGCTAACTGGCTGCTAGCTGTAGCTTAACATTTAGCTTACAGGTACGAGAGTGATATCCATCTTCTCATCTAGCTTTCTGCAATAAATCAAATAAAATGTTTCCCAAAATGTTTAACTATTCCTTTAAGGTCAAAGATGCAGTTAATGAGAAAGAGGTTCACATGCTCTTAAGATGGACTTCGTCATGATTGGTCGGGAATTTCGTCTATTTCAGCTAAACCTCCTGACCTCTCTACATGACAGTCATCACCTCAACCATTCCTCTGTTATTACTTGGACCCAGGTCAGTCAGTTTAGTCAATGTGGCTACTCCGCTAAAACACATCAAGAACTCCATCTCCAATTATCCTCCATTTCCAGTTCAGACTACTGATCCCACCATAGTATGCAGCAATCTTCAGATCTCATGCTGCCAATTACCTCCCAGCTGTGGAAGATTTGTTATAGTGTAACTCACTGTGTGATAATTACTGCTGTTACCCAGTTTGTCTGAGAGGTCACACTCAATCTTTGTAATTACCAAACCTGAATTGAAGATGGATTTATTTAATGTACTTGTAATAGACGTGACACATATATATAAACGCGTGTACAGACTGGATGTATTTTAAGGATGTTGAGCGTGGTATAATTATAAAGTGGTACATTGCTATAGTACAATGTGGAGGCGGAAAGAAGGAATGAATGATAGTGGAGGCCAGAAATGGAGTTGAGAGAAATGAGAGAAAGAAATTGGAAAAACCACTGAAGGTGAAAAGGTCAGGGTCATTTGAGGAGACCAGCACTAAGGGGACATTGCTAAGTTTAACTGAGAAGATCAAGAGACAAAAAAGAGAAAACACAGAGTAAGTCAAGCAAGGAGTTAGTTATTCACCAAGGCTGCAGAATTGGAAAAATACAAACAGCTTTTATAGCAGCTCTCATTCCCTCTGCTGTTTTCTTTCATTTATCTAGTAAAGTGCAGATGATGACTTTTCTGATCCTGGGTTTACAGAAAGGTTCAGCAGGCCTACCCTTGAACCACCCACTGCTAATGAAACACACCAATTACACAAATTAACTATTGCCTCCCTTTAGTCAAAGAGCAGCTAGTACCCCCTTCCATTAGGAACGGCTAATTTGCCACCAAGGAATTTCTCCTGCCCTGTTTTTATTTTTATTGCCACTTTCTCACTGAGCTACACATTCTGCCACTGAACCAGCCCTCTGCAAAAAGCCTCATACACTCTGGTCCAACACTGTAATTTACCCTGAAAAATTAAGAGGGAACAGTTTTTGTGCATTCACTAAGTTTTTTAAAGTTTGTTCCTCCTTTTTTTAATGCAGTGTGCCGTTTTTCTCCCTGTTGCTGTTTGTAACGTGTACTTAAAGTGGGTGTAGCAGTTTGCAGAACAGCCATTAGAGTGAATAGCTTCTCAGTGTTATCACCAGACCAGATTAAGAGAATGGCTGTATCAGCAGTTATAGAGCCGCTCTGCAAATGACAGACTATTAGTTCAGTGTATGCTAGCACTCGGAATAAGACAGATTTCAGACATATAAACATGCCTATGCATAACTACTCTATTGCAACATACTTTAATTTCAGGCTAATTCAGTCCTTATTATTGCATACCTGTGTTGGTATGTGAACAGATGGCTCCTCTGTAGGAGCTGGGAGCTACAGTGTGGTATAACCACATTCCATGAACTTCAGCTGTAAAGTTGCAAAACCTCTTATGCAGCTTGTCATCATGTTTTGTGTGGGTAGAAGTGTCTTTGTGACATGTTTTCATACAAGTTATAAAGTATTTTACGATGGGCTTTCCTTAAAGATTCACCAGTATCCTTTGTGCTTTGCATAACATATGGTAAAAGCAAGGGTTTTACCGTTGCATGTTATTCAGTCCACATCCTTGGCTGCAGACTTCCAAGTGAACATCATTCCAACATAAGTCCATGAGAAACTAGCTTACTATATAGTGTATTTATCTTTCCAAATAGGAATACTGTATGGAAAAGTCATCTAGCTTTTTATAGATGAGAAAGGGATTGACTATAAAAACAATACCAGCCACGAGTGCTGTTTAATAACAGGCCCTCTTAACGGTTTTACATCCAACTGCTCTTTATTGAAATGGCTTTTTCAGCGTATAGAGAGAGGAGACTTATTCCTTGTTTGACCATGTGCCTGGCTAGCTGGAGATACAGTATTAGATGAAAATGAGAACAACAAAGTGATAAACTCTCTCTGTTTCCTAATAAATGTTTGTCACATTGATGAAGCACACAGCTGCAAGTCACAAGGTCAGAAACATCTGCTGTTGTGACAGTGAATCTGGGCTTTTTGTCAACAGAGGTCGTGTGTGATTGTGTCGTTTTGCAGGTGGAAGTCAACCCCTCGATGGACATGGCCGAGTCTGACTTCATGAACAATGTCATGAGATGTCGGTGCAAATATGATGGCCACAGAGTTTACATGTATGGATGTCATGCAGGTGAGGACCTCTTCCTCTTTCTCACTTCATCTTCATTTCTCCCCTCCTCTGTCACTTACAGCTGTGTTCCTTTTTCCTACAGGTGATGCATACAGTGCAGAGATTGAAGATCTGTTTGAGCACCAGAGGCAAATCACCAACAACTTTGTGTAGCCCATCCCCAGGGCCCCGATTTAAGGCCTTTCAGTGGGGCCCAGAGACTACTCAGGTTGGGCTGAGGTCGATGGCCCCAGGCCCTTGGGACCTTAGGACCCACAATAACAGAGAATACACAAAAGGGCGCCTGTTCATCTCTTTAACATATGTGGATAAAAATTCATAAGCTCATCACAGCAGCAACCATTTCAGAGACTCCATTAACAACAAGAGTGGAACAGGTGCCAGACATCTCTACTTGTTTTTTTTTTACTCTAGTTAAGTAAGAAGATATTGGATATTGATTCAAAATATACAAACATTTGTGAACATGGAGGACTTGCAAAAATACTATAATTGGCTTAGTTGGCATTGTTTTACCCAAATTCTTTACTTATTGAATCATTTGTAACTGTGGCGCTTTTAAATTACATCCATATTGGTGCTCTTTAACAATACTGTACGTCGTTACATTAACCTCACTACATTTCAGGTGAACAGTGTTGTACAATGCATGTTGGCTTGTTTTCTTTTACAGTTAATCAGGTGTTTTACTATTGCTTTGGTTTTAACAAAATTGTTGTTTTATAACGGCGTAGTCGTGCTACAAAGTTTTGCTTCTCATCTAGAGAAGGTAAGATGCGGTCTCAATATTTTTATGGAACAAAGCACTTTATCTTTTAAACATCAGTATTCTAGTTTTGCCCATATACTTTTTTTTTAATCAGCTACCAAATTGACTTTTTAGGGTGTTTATCTAAAAAAATACTCTAAAAAAAACATAATAATTATGTTTTACAGTTCTGAAAGTGAAATATAAGGTTTGTGTTTAGTTTTCATATACTATGTACTATTTATGCTGTAACTTTATTTATTCATGGACTTCACACATACACAGCATACTCCGTAAAGAGTTTGTTAGCTAGCTTTTAATTAACAATACTGAATATTTTTAGTTTAATTAACCGGGTAGAAAAAATGATTTCATACAGTAGTTACAGGACATAGTTTTAGAACATTCCCATGATGCAGATAAATAATTGCTGATTTATTTTATTTTAGTTATTAAAACAACTGTAACTGTAAAGTTTTTCTCTTCCAGCCTCTCTGATGGGAGGGAAAACCGGCCTGACAAAACCGCAGTATTGTGGTTGGCAGGCAGGCTGGGTTTTGAGAGCATATAAAAAGCCTTTTAATTACGTCTGTTTGGGTTAGACTTAAGGTTACGGTTAAGGTTAGGGCTATAGCACGTGCTTTATGAAGAAACACTATGGAATTGTTACTTGTGGTATCACTGAAAGGGCAAGAATCTGGATCTTAACTAAAAGAGAGATTCTGAGTTTCAGAGAGATTGATTGACAGAAAGAATGAGAAAGTAAGACAGAAAGAGAGAAAGGGATGAAGTATGGAGAAAGACTTGTGCAGACATTCAGTTTTTACTACCAGAGCTGCCTTTTTGTAGGCAGCCATACAGAGACCACAAGCTGGCATTTTCAGCTCCCCAACGAGAACAACATGTTTGTCTGGGAGAAAAAATAAACTCCTCAATTCATGCTTCGACACAGTAAACAGTGGCTTTATTTTTACCTAAGCTGGGCCTGCTAAAATATACTGTATCTTTCTACGATTTTTTTTGCTCAATTTTTAGCTCCACACCAAACAATGATGCAGCTCCATTTTCTTTATGACATGGAACTTGTGTTAATCATGTTTTTTACCCCATTAATGTGTTTGATGTAATTGGCTTATTGTCTTAGTGGTTAAACCTGTTAAGATGGTTTTCTAATGGACAG
The DNA here is from genome assembly GCA_024633595.2 of Lepomis macrochirus. Classification (NCBI taxonomy): domain Eukaryota; kingdom Metazoa; phylum Chordata; class Actinopteri; order Centrarchiformes; family Centrarchidae; genus Lepomis; species Lepomis macrochirus. Next base: position 18,982,820 of record JALXJV020000020.1, on the reverse strand, counting down.
TTTCCAGGACCTGTTGTTGAAAGGACACGTCTCTCATAAAGAGAAAATCTGTACACTTAATTAAATTCTTTAGCAGATTTTCTTCCCCACCGGGCTTTCACAATTTTCACTTCTTGAAAAAGCTTGGAAAGAATTTGTAGCTTTTTAAAATAACCTTTTATAATCACACTGGCCAAACACACACAAAAAGACTTTCAGAGGTACAAATGTTTGATGATAGCCCTGAGTGCTCACTGATATGCTTTCCTGTTGTTTTGTGCTTGTGTACAGTTGCTATTGACATATTACCATGGTCTGTTCAGTGTGTTATTTAATATGATATACCATGCAATAGCTTATGTTGGCTCACATTCACTACTCATCATATTACTGTATTTGTACCCATGCTATTGGCATAGCACTGGGACATTGTTTTCTATGGCCAGTTATGCGTTCATTTTGTCTTTAAAGCTGAGAGTGTGAGCTACGTGGTGCTTGACTCTAATCACATTCATAGAAAGCTGTGCTCTCAGGGACTTTGACCTCATCTAAAGATTAATTTTAATGTTTCATTTGATGTGATTAAGGTTGCTTTTAGCTGTGATGCAAACATCATGACACCAAATGAACTGGTGCTGGAGGGTTTTGGTTTTTTTGTCAGCACTCTTACAAAAACTAATCTGTACCCACATGTTTATTTTGCAGGTAAAAATTTAAGGTATGAAGGTGATAAGCTTTGTCACATTTTTTTTTCTTGAGAAAAAAAGGACAACTGTGGATAAACACTGGCTGACTCAGAAGCACATTTCAGTTAAAGAACAAAACACAATCCATTCATTCATCATTACTGTGAATCAATAAAACTTCATCACATACCAAGCTGCCCTCTGCTTCCTGCCTCCTTCTTGCTGTTAATGCATGACACTGCAGAATATTTGTTGATGAGGAAGTGGCTCGAATTGTATGTTTTCTCGGCATCAAGAAGACAGTATTATATGTTGCATTTTCCTTCCGCCTAAAGGAAGATTTGATCTGTCTGAACTTGAGCAGTTACTCTAGAGCACTGGATTCTTACTGGAACTTTATTTTACGTTTCCCCTAAAAGGACTAGGCTGCCCAAAGACAACCCTTTCAAGCTGTTAGATTTTCTGTGACTTAATCCTTTGCAAATACTGCCCAACATGGGAACCTTGAAATCGCCTCACTATTTCAGTAACAAAAATACACAAAAGTGTCCAGGAATTAATGACTAAATTCAAGCATATCAAATCTGGTAGAAGTGGGTGGAGTTATCAGCTATGTCTGGAAAGGAAATTTACTCTTAACAAAAGTCTGATTTGATCACAGCTGACAAGTCCACCCAGAAAGAAAACAGAGGAGCTGTGAAGTGGTCTCTCTGGGATGAAACAGCTGCTGGGCAAACAAGAAAGGAATGCTTGAAAGCAGAGCACCTGGGTTCACAGTGTTCTGGCACATATTCAGCATCCTTTCATGCACTTTCAGCATACTATATTCCTCTAAACACACACGCAAGTGCACACATACTGTGAGCAAGCATAGAGGACTTCACAGACCACCTTGATATATATTAGGTCTTCAAATCTTTATTTTCTTGAAAATGCAAGTTAGAGATAAATCCAATAGCTTCGTGTGCAGTTTCACATGTTCTCTGATGTCACTACCTTGGAAGGATCTCAGATGATCTCATCATGCTGGTACACACCAGATACAAGTGTCTGGAACTTGCTTTAAGAGAATATGATTTTGTAAGTCAGAACCTGATTACATCTCCAGGAAGGCTCATTCTTGTGCAGCTTGGACATGTGTGGACCTACATCAAAAAGTTAAACCAAAACAAACTGAATCACTGTATCAAAATGAATTGGAATAGGAGAACGAAAGCAATATGAGGTTAAACTTCTTTTCTTTTTTTAAAAAACGCCATTCATGAACACTGCCACGCAGTTCTCATTTTATCCTTACAGGCCCACTTCCTGTTTGCAGCTTGTGTTTTTAGTCGGGAGGCCCCTTGCCACCCCACCCTGACCTGATGGGGACCACAGACGGCTCCACAATGGAGACTGTGTGCGCTTTCTGAAGGACAGACCTGTCCATACAAGCTACAAGGAACCCCACACCCACAACTTGTGACACACACATATACACACAAACAAGTGGACTGCGTAACAGGCTTTCTCTTTTGGAGGCAGTGTTCCATGGTTTATAACGCAGACAGACATAACGAAGGATTTTTGTGATCAAACTTCAGATTATTGAGCAGGAATGTCGTTGCTGAAAGTCACGTGGTAGCTTTGATAATAGGAACTGTCTGGTTTTGTGCTGCCCTCACAATGACTTAGTTTTTAACACGTTCAGGGTGATGAGCTGGTACTCTATAATCTAATGCTCATTAGTGTTTCCTTCCACATAGAACTAATTTACCTGTTTTCATTATTTTGTATGTATGTGACTGTTCCCATGTGCTCATGGATCATAAGCAGAACACCTGACATGTTGGCCCTAACTCATCACCTGGGATTGTTAATATTTACTGATAAGGAGATGCTTTCCTGAGTAATGAATGCATTTACATAATTGTCCCATCCTGTTGAGTGAAAAACACATTATGAGGCGCATTCAATTTCCCATGTCTGGCCCATTGAGAGTAAATGAATAGCCAGTGAGATATAATGACTTACAGAAGCAAAGAGAACACTTTGAAAATTAGTACTACAATGCCTTTTCTTAGGTGCTTGTAATGAATGAATGAATCTTTGTGTGTGTTCAAGTGCACGTACCCCCCCCCACACACACACACACACACACACACACACAAAACCAATCCTCTCCTCTCCACTATAAGATTTATGGCAAAACAGCTCAGTGAGAGAGTACACATGCTCTGCCCAGTCTCAGCACTGCACCCTGACAATTACTGCTATATATACCACTCCAAATGAGAGCCATGAACCAGCGTGATTATAGGGTGGAGTAGAAGCAAAGAGGGAGAGGGGTGAAACGAAAGAGTGAGGCAACTTGAGAGAGAAGGGGACGGAGAGTGAGAGGGGAGAAGGAAAGAGAGAAGGGCGACAGGCAATACAATTGGAAGTGACTGCAGTATACTGTAAATTGTATTGTGCGTTTTTCATAAATCACAATGTATATGACAATCTGTGTTTTAGCCTGAAAAGTTTCCTTTTTAAAATAGTGAGGATGAGATTAAAGTGGTGAGGAGCATGCAGGGAATGAGTAGCATCTTCAAGGCCAAGAAAAAGTCAACATGATGAGTTCTGTCTGCATACTTCTTCTCAATAAATTGCACAGCAGAACTTTAAATGCAGGAATCCTGCACTGTGTATGGCAAGGGTTACATTAACATTAGGTAAAGAAGTGCTGCCCTCTTCTGGAAGTGAGGGGAACCAAATACATTTAATATGAATGAGAACTTGCCCTGCGATGGACTGGCAACCTGTCCAGGGTGTACCCCGCCTTTCGCCCGATGTCAACTGGGATAGGCTCCAGCCCCCCGCGACCCTGTACACAGGATAAGCGGTTGACGATGGATGAATGAGAACTTGAGAAGATAACAGAGCAAATACAGAAAGATTTCTGGAAGCCTGACAAGAAAGTCAACACAAAAAGCAGAGGATCACGTTTGACACTAACATCCTGGTAAGTGAAGCAGCTTCCACAGGCTATAAACAGTCAGTCTTCATACCTTTTTTCCATCTATCTCCCACTTTCCCGATGGCTGTCCAACACTGAGCTTGTCACTCCAGCTGAGTGACAGCCTCCTGTCAAATGCAGGGCTGCCCTGACTGCGGCATCACCTCCGCCCGGCTGGCTGGTGACATCAGGCTGCCTATAAAAAGGCATCTAAAGAAAGATTGATAACACAGGAACTGATGTCGAAGCGAAAATCCCCACATATGATGTATAGAACTGCTGGATGTAATAGATGCAGGTTGTTGCAGAGCTCAGGCCCCGGTGATGAGCTATTCACTAAACAGATCAGTCTACCTTATGGGGTCATGAGACTGTGGGGAAAGTGGTGAACTGGGAAGTGTTGAATACAGAAATTCTGTTCTTTAAATCCCCCCTCCATGAGTGGAAACCATCCCTGTGGGGGGGGGAAAGCAGCAGGATCACATTACCCATGGACCAGTTTTCATCGTACAGAAACCCACGCTCTGCCTCACTCCAGCGGCTCGCATAATTGGAAGCATCTTGGCATGAAGATAGAGTCAAGGTGGCATATCAATGGGTGCATACTCCAAGGGCATACAGATAAGAAAAGGCGGCTTCTCTTAACAGGTCGTGTCCATGATAGGGTCAGTGGCCCTCCCTAAAAAGACAGCAAGCTGGGTGTTGACTCACATACAAATAGCTATAGCTGATCAGTGGTGTGGAGCCGTGTAGTACAATTCACTCCCAGTGGCGCTCATCCCTAACACCAACAAGAAACTGTTTTGTTACAAAGCCTTGTCTCATTATGTATGCGTTTATAGCAGCAGAGAATCCCTGCATCTCAGGAAAAAGAAGAAGAAAGTGCAATAGACTATGTACAACATAAATACAAGACAATTCTTATTACCAGTAATATGCGTTGTAACTTTACTGCTTTTTTTCATTGTATTACTCTATTGATTCTGTAACTACCCTGCACTGTCATCTCAAGTGCAGTAGGACATTGGTATGTACAGTTTACCAGGGTTGTTCAACATTTCTTAAATCAATATCACAATACCAAAGGGGCACTCCACATTATATAATGGATAAATAACAAAAAAGAAGGTAAAAATTGATGCAGCTGAGGCCAAGACATCCTTACTACCGTACCCTTGTAGAAGTCAAGTTCCAAGAATACCAGATCCTACATTTTCTATAATGCATGGTAAATGGACTCTACTTGACTACCTTTCTAGTCTTCTGACCTCTTCTGACAGCGTTATACTCTACATATTACCCCATTCATACACATTCATTACACTGATGGGAGAAGCTACCATGCAAAGTGCGCACACACAATTTTGGTGACATGATGTCACCAAAACATCATGTCAAAATAACCCTGATGACATCACCATAACGTCATCTGGGTTATTTTCTCAGACTCTATAAAAGCCCCATTTACTTTCGTAGGGGAACACAAACCTTTCAAGTTTAGAGGGTCTAAATTTAGTTCCTGGATGATTGTTCTACAAAAGTTCAGGAGTAACAAGAGTATTTTTTGGATATAGGCTATGTATATATTATGATGTAAACATGTTATGCAAACTCTTATCCAATATTTAAACTGGTGTTTCATGTAGTTAGCTTTATTCCACTGTTTTGCATTACATCAGATAGCTTTTCAATTGGAACTTCAACTACCGATTTTAATGACAATTTCTTTTGTAAAAGATCAAAAGTCCAGTAAAGGGCAATAATATGATATTGTCTTTCATCGATTCAGTCCTGCATTGTGCTGCCGCCTACTCTATCTCAGCTAAGCATCCTCCATTGCCCCACTGCTTCCCGTCCTGCAACAGTATCCACTCTGCTCTACACCTCTCCTGAATAGGGAGAAGAGCGGGACTTCTCTGCCTCCGCACAAATAAAACTGTGTGCCAAGCCGCATTAACTCTGCATTCTTATCACCTTTCTGACTTGAGACATTTTATGAGCGGGCGCTGTCAGCCCACTCAGACTCCAACAACAAGAAGAGCTATGCTTTATGCACTGCTGCATCACTGGCACCACTGCTTACTAGACACTATTATCATTTAACTGCATGCACAGTACCAAAGGTCACATTTTGGGCTTCAATTTATCACATCTCATTATAAAAAATATATAATGTTAGAGCTTTAAAGCTGTTCCTGAGGTGGGGGCAGGTAAAAATTAGCAAAGTTGTGGGGAAGTTGCACATAAACACAGCTATGTGTACACACCTATTGACGCACAGGCCTGCTGTGGCCTCTGCTGCCGGCCTAAACCAGCTCTCTGGACTCTCTTAAAGTTTGTCTTCCCACACAAACACTAACCGCACTGGCCCTCGCTGTCTCTGAAATAGCCGTTTATGCTTACTGAAGTGAAAATGACTCAATAGTGTGCCGGGAATGTGTGCATATTTCCATAAATATCTTATAAAAAGCATCAAATAATGCGAGAGTATCTAATTTTAAATCAAATAGCCAGTGTTGTATATTGGAGAACATGCTCCGCCAGGACAAATTCATTTCATGCTCCTAAGTTTACAATTTAAATGTTTGGTTTGATAATTTTTGCTTTTCAGCATCCACTGTTGCCTGAATCAACTGTATTCATTTCAGCAACAGCGCTCTGGCATGCATTTGGCTACAGCATTAGTATATGCAAAGCCTCATAATCGTGGCTTTGGCCCCTTGTGGTTTCTGTAGCAGTGACTTAATTCTGCTCCACTAATCATAATAATTATAGATATTACAGAAGCCTTGGTAATTACTGTAGAGCGCTGGCTCCTATCCTTTAATGGATGCTTAAACAAACAGATTTCAGATAAGTTTGGGAAGAAAACTAATTTATAGCCTCTGAGAGGAGATCAATCAGGTGACGGGGGTTGGGGTTGGGAGGGTATAATAGGGTGGGGCTCAGTAATTAATACAGAATGCACCAAGAGATGGAACCTGGCGCTTCCTTTTTTTCCAATTTTGCGTCCCTTTCATGCCCACATCCCTCCTTCTCTCCGTGCCTTTGCCATATTATTTATCTCCGCTGTCACACCATTGTTGTGATTATGGATGTCATGCAGCCGTAAAGCGCTCCACGATCAATAGGCCTGAAATTAAACCAAAAAATGAATTTCCGCAGTGTCGGCCACATGCACTCCTGAGCAGGAATTACCTTGCAGGAGAACGGCTGATTATGCCACGGAGGAGACAGCCGCAGAAACACAGGAGGAGGGTTAGTGCTTGACTGAGGCAAGCAGTACAACGGCAGTCATGCAAGGACCCTCGCTTGTTTGTTTTTTTTACAGACCACTGAACACATGTTGAAACATTGTGTAACCAATTCAACAGAACATCATAACTCTCGTAGTGGGATACACTGATCATCTCAACTGATCTGTGCCAACTGATCTTGAAAGATGTTTGCTATTAGTGCATGTTGCCAGTTTGCCATATTACAGCTTCAAAAGGTCGAGAGATTTTAAGTAGCATTTAGTAGTAAATGTCTGTAATGTAACGTAACAAGTCCGTCTTGATGATGATGACAGGGGCCAGCTAAGGAGACGATGTAGTCATTTCTCCCAGTATGAGATCGATACACTATTAGGCATGATGAGATGAAAAAGTGCTCATTACTTCCATCATCAGGTCATTTGGAGAAGCCTGTAGACCGGGAGACTTTACTCAAATGGCAAGACCTCCAGTGATGGAAAAACACATTTATTAAATAAAAATGTGAGGTTAAGGAGAAAGCTCACGAGACCCACAGGAAGGAGAGTGTTGTAGAAAAAAGAGCATTTTTTTAGGAAGGTGCAGTAAAGATATGCATCCTGTATTCTGCGAAGTTATGTTGTGTTCAGTTTTATACACCACATGGCTTGACAGTTGCAGTCTTAGTACCCACTTTTACTTCACTCTGTCTTGCGTTGTCCACTCCATCAACTGCCCTTTGTCCTTAGCAAATGACATGGACCTAGAGAGAGAAGACGGGGATGTCAGGGAAAATATTTCCATGCTTTTAAAATACCTCCTGTAGCTCTCTTAAACCAGCCGGCCTTCTTGCATCTTTCGCCTCTGCGCATCCCTCCGGACGCATCCTTTTGTTTCCCGCTTGTTTCCGTTGTCCCTCATTTAGAATCGATTTGCTATTAATGTCAGAGCATCACAGAGGTGACAGGGGTCGAGGTGGCTGCAGCTGTTTGACAGGCTTCTTCATCTCCGAAACAGGAAGTTTGGTTTACATCAGCCATGGGCGGGACCTGTCATCGGGAGACCTCAGGGCTAATGGGCTGGATTTATGCGCTCTTCTCCTCCTCTCAGAGTGAACCAAGTTGGTAGAAGCTGAAGTCTCTGATCTGAGGTCTTTTTAGTGTTTTCTACATGTTATGACTAAGGTTTGGAGACTGGAAGCTGATGCAAGATCTATGCTCCAGAGAAATTTAAATTTTAAAAATGATTATAGGTTCCTATGATAATAAGATGTGAAATCTGAGCTTAACTTCAGGCCCGGTTGGCTTTAATGCATTTATATAACTCTTATCATTTCTTTCCTTTCCCCTGACTTGATATGTCAAGACTAATTTCATTCATCACTCCACCAAGGAGCCTGGTGCTGGGCAATAACCACAGTTTGGTTTTCAAATCAATTTGACAAATCCTCTGAGAATTATAAAACAGTCTTAGAGCAAATAATGGCCTGACACTTTGCATTAGCGGGAAAGATATGAATCACGACTGACGTCTCACCACGTAGCTTCTGGGTTTACAAAGAATCATCGTGTTCTGGCGCTTATGACATTGTGGTAAGATGTCAATAAAGGTTAGCACTTTGAACGAAGGACAGGCATACCTGGAAGCAATGTGTATTATAGCTCAATGCAGTCACCACGACTGTCTCAGCCTCCAGCTCTGACCCAGCTTCATGTTAAAGTGATGGAAACATCATGTGACTTGTGCCCTGGTTTCACAGTTACACTTAAAGGATACACAAGTGAAAAGTTATTCTAGTAATTATTTCTTTCTGTGTAGGTGAATTGAATTGACTGAGCCAGCTAAAATTTAACAGTATCTATTCTTTATTTTTCATAACTCTGCCCATCAACTGGTTTTCCTGCTGCATCATTCTTTCCCTTTCCATTCCCGTCCATTCCTCCTCACTCCGTCTCCATCTCATCCTCATGAGCATCGCAGTGACTGAACTCATTCTCAACTATTTATTTGCTTTATTTCCTGAGATCAGCTATAAAGAACAAACACTATTAAGCCAGCCAATCAATATGGGAACATCAGCGCTCTTATCCCCCCCCACACACACACACACCACCTCCCCCACCTCTCTGCAAAATAGATTTATATCTTCTGCCTGAGCAACATAAATCACATATTCATACATTAAATTAAAAATGTGATTGATAGCAACACAGAGAGTGTGTACAAAACCTCATGATGTAAAAAAACAACAAATATTACTTGGGGACTGTGGAGGGTGAAGAGAAAACAAATATTGTTTTTCAAGTGTAATTCTTCACAGCCTTTTGAGGACATCAACGTTCAGGTGCTGAGTGTTTTCTTCAAGAAAAGGAAAACTGACACTTGGTGAAACTGTAGCCACAGAAGCAGATCATGTAAATAAATATCAGCATGTAAACTCCAATACAAACTCAGGGTTACTGAAGAGTTTTCACAGAAGAAGCACTAGATGCAGGAATGTCTACAAGGCTAACTCTAGGTCCAAGAGACAGTTATCTTGACTTTTAAGGAGCTGGTCAGCTTCCAGCCTCTATCCTCTACATGTCATTCTGCAAGGCGAACTGTGTGTGGAGAAACGGGTTCATTCACAAAGTGACACTTAATGGGATATATACAGATTGTGTCATGCATTACAGGGCCCAGTGGTTATGGGAGCATTCCTGAGGAGAGAGGCAGAGAAATGTGGCAGCATCCATCAGAGGCTCGGCCAGAGAGAAAAAGGTGCGGGAACAGAGAGGAGACGAGGGCTGGGGGTTTGGGGGGCTGCCAAGGACATTTAAGAGAGCTGTCAGGTGAGGCTGATCTATGAAGGACCCTGTTGGCTAAAGCTATATTCCAGCATATGAGTATGTGTGTGTGTTGGGGAAAGATATAAGAGCAGTCACACCAACGCATGCAGTAACACATGTGCTCATACCCTAGAGGCAAACGTACAGCAGAGTAGTCCCGCTGCACAGGTTCAAAGAACGGAGCTAGAGCTCATCCACACAGAAAATCAAAAGTTTTCAAATGTGTATTCTGAGCATGAGACGAAAGACACAATTAAAAAGGAGGATATATAAACAACAAGAGCTAAACTGTTCAACTGTAAAAAAAAAAAAAAAAAAAAAAAAAAAAAGTAATGTTATGGGTGGGATATATGTAATTAAAAAGTTGCAGTTTAGTTTCAAGTTATGATTATCGTTTTTTTGTCATGCAATAATGGCAGGTATAGATGAAAGAAAAGAAAAAGTCCAATAATAGGGTTATCAGTTCAACAATATCAATTACATAACTCACCAGATTTTCTACTAAAACTCCCAAATTACTAATAAAGCATAATTGTAACCATCAGAACTAATTAAAAAGTCCATCTTGGCTTCTTTCGAGACACATTAGACTTAGGTTGACACTTAATACAAAACAAAATGGGATTCACTTTCCACTTCTCCCAAAGCTCCTCAATAATTTTCAATCCACAAACCTCCATAGCCAGAGAGAGGAATACCTCTTCTTAAAAGTGGTTGCTACAAGGATCTTTGGTTACATTTAAAGGGCCACTCCACCAGTTTCACATGTAACATTTCACACAGATTCAGGAGTTTTGCTGAAGTTTTATCCCTTCTGCCAAATAAATAAGATATCCCACTAGGTACACACGTGTGTATATGTAAGTGTGTATGTATGTACGTAAGTATATGTGGGGACATTGATAAAGCTATGTATGTGCACATATGAACATATGTCCACCACATGTATTGCTTGTATTGTAATGTTTTGGGGGTTTTTATGTGAGACACAAACATGTGCAGACTTTGATGACAAATGTCCGCCCTGTTCAGACTAGTCACAGGACATTCTACTCTACTGTTTTCTGTGACTCTGGAGGAACTTTGTCAAGTGGGAGAAAGGGTTGGACTTGGAGACATGTTTAATCAGAAACCTGCATTACAAACTGGGGATGTGGAATCTGAAACTTGGCCAGGCAAGAAGCATCTATGAGCATGTGGTATCAAATTGCATTATGGGAAGTGTAAAATCCCAAGGTTTTAAGAGCTCGACCCACACTAGGAAATAAGAGGCACAGTATCTCGGCCCCAGCCTGTATCAATTATGACCATTTCTTCTCCCCCAACACTGAAGTGCTGGAATACTTATTTAATACATAAATACTGTATTTACAAAGGATCATGTGTGCACACATTTAGTAATTGTGCTTGAGCTAATAGTGGAAAAAATGCTTTATGCTTTAATTCTGTGCTATTTGAAAAGAGAAGTATATATTCTTAAAATGACTTAAAACTGCACTTTTTGTTGGGAATTATAGCTTCACTAATAACATTATATCAATGAGAATATATTCTGTATCTAGCAGTTTCACTAAACATTGCTCCAAGAGGCTGACTCTTACTCAGCTCTGTCTGAGGAATCCCAGCAGCAGCAGCAGCGGGAATCTGTAGGTAGCCAACAGGCCTGTTAGCCAGAGGAGTGAACGCCAGGCAACCCTGCCAGAGGGGACGCGGCTTTGGGACCATTACTAAAGCTTAATGATATGAGAAGTGTTCTCCTATCCACCGTGGAGGGGATTCATCATGATGCTGTAGCACTATACATCTTTCAACAGCCCTTAAAGAGGAAAGGGGACATTTCTTCATGCTGTAGTAAAAACCCCTCCCTTCCCTATTCTTCCCTTGAGCTTTCTACATTCCTCATCTTCACTTAAAGAAGCTCTATTTTAAGATCATTGCGTCTAAGGAGAGGGGGAAGGGCATGACCTTGGTGATAAGCGAGGGTGAAGTAAGGTGGTGAGAAGTGCTGGATGGGTGTGTGTAGTCTGATGGAGACAGTTGCAAACCACAACATCTTGTCTGGGATTTGTCCCAGTGTGCCCCAAGGGAAGCAATACAATTCACTCTCCGTCTCAAAGTCACACTATACACTGTCACTGGCTTCAGCTGAGTGCTGATAGATGTCTCTTTGTCCCCTCATAAATAAAAACACTCTGGTCCCGGCTGTGAGAGACTGTAGATCAGGGAGTAAATAGCTAAAGGTATCTTGCGCTACAGTGCGTCAAGGCTGGAGGATTTTCTCTTTCTGTAACCCCTCACATTTTGTGACTGTGTCACACAAACTCTGCAGTCTGTTAGTGAAATGGCAGCAACACATGAGTAATCAACACAAGTAACACATGTAGTGTTGACTTTGGGTCTTTAACTTAATTTTATCGCCTGGAGCCAATTTGCAGCAATCAAAGCATGGAAATGTGCAACGTTTCTGTCCTGGTATTTGCATTGTTTGAGTCACAGCCACCTGCCTGCAGATTTACACCAGTAGATCACAGACAATAACAGTACAGACAGAAGTGCACTGGTTTATGACTTCAGCACTTTCAGTTTGAAGTCTTCCAGCACCAGTGAGTTTAAATTATGGTGGGAGACGTCCTTGGGATGTGAACATCTCATTTCACCACGCAGTGCGCACACACACACACACACACACACACACACACACACACATTCATTTCACTGGGGGTCTCTGGGAGGCTGGACTCAGTGGAGCATGACATAAGAATTATACATCTGGCAGCAGTAAACCTGCAAACTCTCTCTGCACACACACACACACACACACACACACACACACACACACACACACACACACACACCTGTGACTGTTATGAGACAGAACACTAACTTTTTGATCATATCCTATTATTTATTATTTTTGAGGATTATTGTCATTAATTCTTGTAACTCAGCTCTATGAAAATTTGATGCTGTTTTTTAAGAGCTGAAACAGCCCTTTGGTTCTTCTTAGATAACGTCAAAGATGCAATTTAAGAACCCACATTTTCACTTGTAAGGGTGCACTTAATTCCTTTAATTACTTCCTTTTCTTCAGCTAGGTTATTGATACATCAAACCCAAAACCTTAACGGGGCAATAAGTTGTCTGTATGAATAAGAATATTCACATATAACATTAAAGACTGTTGACTTTTTGCAAATAAAAAATAACCATTTTGCTTTTTTGAACTGTTTATTATTGAAAAGATTGTTATGAATAATGCTTTTTTTACAAACTGCAGTGTTTAGGTTGGGGGCCAGAGTTCAACAGATATGAATAACCACCCCACTAGTATTGATGATATAATCAACACAGGTTGCCAAACCCCCAAAACCAGGTGCAGACCTCACAGCTGCACATGCATCATGATTTCAACCCAGAAAACCTCATCCATAGGGAGAAGCCCATAAAAATAATTTACCTCTGAAATTGTAGACTTTTATTACATCTCTGACATCTATTGCTCAAATACCTTTCATATTGTAGACTTTTATTACATCTCTGACATCTATTGCTCAGATAGCCTACCTTTCATATAACACATATAATTCCTTATTCTTGTTTTTTAACGTTGGTAAAAAAGCAGGATTAATTAACAGTCAAACTACAGGAGCCAGTCCATGTGTACATTACAATATTAAAAAAAATAGACTAAACAAAATACATGGTCACACGTGGGCAGGAGTCAGAGCATCCCAACTGAACCGAGGAAGATCTGCATCTCCGTCCCAGCTTCTCAGCTGCGCCCCACTGCCACATGATAATGAACACCTGGGGACACGCCTACCCGCTGGTTCCGAGTCCTCTCATTGGCTATGTGTTTAAATGTCTTGCAAGCTGTCCGGTGATTGGCTTAAATATCACACAAGTGATTTCATAAAGCAAATCTTTTGGAAGTTGTGTAAAGGGGATAAGTGGTAAAAAACCCTTGAGATAACTGCAGCGTCCACGGCACCATTAGCTGTCTCTCTCTCTCTCTCTCTGGCTGTCAATCGCTGGAGGATTTGTCGGAGTTTCCGAGCGTCTCTGCATCTGTGAGTACCTGAGTTTGCTTGATGCTGCTGAAGCTGCTGCCTTCCTCCGGGTTCAGGATAACTGTAGCGCTCCGCTGGGATCTGCTACGGAAAGAGCCGATAGAAAGTTGTTCTCCGTCCTGATTTGAACGCAACTTTCTGCTCAGAGCGAATGATAAGTCGCTAAAGATTAGTTTTCAGTCAGATAGCTCTTAATGCAGTTTTCATGATCACCTGCAGTAACAGCCACGGATTAAGTGCTGCTTCACACAAAGTGGATTCCCTAAAAAAAAACTGCCGATGAGCAGAAAGAAAAGACAACCACAAGTTTCTTTTGTAAATACTCTCTTATATTGCAGCAAATATCCCTGTTTTAAAGAAGATTTTTGTCATGGTTCACATTTCTCTGGTCATTCTCTTTTTCAGTTTCTTATAATTAGTTTATGTTTATGTATAGATAGATAGATAGATAGATAGATAGATAGATAGATAGATAGATACTATTATTATTCATTATCATGCATCATATGAGTGATACATTGGTAACTTTCAACAAAAACTCTCAAAACTGTTTTGATCATTAAGTTTTGATCATGGCATAAGATGTTTTAAACTATTCCTATAATCAGTTTTATTGGGAAGCAGATGAGGGGTTGTAGTGAGTCGTTGCGCTGTGTGTCTTTGCTGGAATGAGGTTTTTCATTGTCTGATATTCACTGTGGTAAATGATGGCTGAACTGGAGCTTAATATTAATGGATTGTTGATTGCTCAGAGTGACTGTTATGTGTAACAGCAATTGTGTGTGTGTGTGTGTGTGTGTGTGTGTGTTTGTTCTGCAGTCAGAGTGTCCTTCACAGAGAAGAGCTTTTGGAACTGTGTGTTTGAAGCTGAAGATGTTGCTTGCTCTTTGTCGCAGTGTTATCAGGATCAGAGCTGGGCTTGAATGCTCCAGAAAGCACATGCTGATGTTGCACGCTGTGGTAATGGCCTCTTAATGCCAACATAAATAACCAAATCGAAAACATTTCTCTCCTTCAAACAACACATTTTTTCCTCCAGGGCTATTTCATTGTCTTTGACTGTTTTACTACAAATTACTTTACTTGATGCTTTCTGTTCTTATAGCGGGACGGCTGATTGTCGACCATGCAGATGTTACATTTCAAAAACCCCAATGAGTGCATAAATTGTTTTGTGAATCCTTGCTTGTAGGAAAATCACATTGCAACTTTACTTGGCGACCCAAGAGGGGTGCCTTTGTTTTACTGCAGTGAACGCGGGCCACAGTGACATTATGTCCTTGACTGGAAAATGTAGTACCCCACATTTTTATAAGGCTGGTCCACAATGTTTCAAGCACTTATCTGTCCTTTTTCTAGTTATTACTTTCTAGTTAAATCCTTTTTCTCTGTTTTCTGATTGGTGTTGAGCTGAGATGTATTTATTGTCCTGGTGTAGGACCATGGGAATAAAGCCCTGTCTTATATTTTTCCTTGTTTGTTTGGACATGAAGGTTAGTTGTCCACCTGTGAGTTTGTATTATCTAAACGTAGCTGTTTTGTCCCCTAATTGTCTATATAAATAGGATTCTCCAAGTGCATCTTCACACAAAAAAGATATACCTAAAGAGAGTGCCCTTTCCCAACACACTTTAGTTTCCTTATCCTCTTCTTTTTAATTTATAGCTCACTGTCCGTATCTAACATGGAGTATATGAGCAAGTCTGTAAGGCTGCCTTTTGTAGTCTGGAACTGCTCAGCTCATTTGTCATTAGATCCTGGTCTAATGGGGAGAACCTGTCTCATCTTGAGCTCCCAGTGTTGTTAATTAACCCTTCTTGCTAACAGCCACAGTCTACATCGCTAGCAGCCAGCGTTATCACCGAGCTGCCCGCCTGGAGAGCTAGCATTTGCATTAGCCATATTTCTGCAGGTGTCAGTGGAGGTGCTTCCTCTCCCTGCCATTGTGCTTGTGAGAGTAATGCAGTTTTATCTTAAATTGAATTGTTGAGGGAGATGTTAAAGAGCCATACATCACCTGGACACTCAGAGTAGAAAGGGAGGATCTGCAGCAGTATTGAAGCACAGATGGGAATGGCCCAATGGCATTACAGGTGGAATGAGTACTATGACGAAGGCTGTGTTCATAAATCCACAGGCAGAGCGAATCAAGTTGTCAGCTTATAAATGCCATTTAGTGTGTGTGTGTGTGTGTGTGTGTGTGTGTGTGTGTGTGTGTGTGTGTGTGTGTGTGTGTGTAAAGTTTTGCAGCGCTGTTGATGAGCATTTTATTTTAGCCTTAAGGGGGTGACCTTCTTCTTTCCTTTCTCCCCTCAGTCATGTTTCTCTTTTCTCTTTTCAGTTTGAGTGTCACAAACCCCACTTCTAACTGCCTGCACTCCACATGTCGATTGGATCAATTCCTCTGCGCTCACCTTTTATCTACTGACCACTAAAAGGACACCTATACATCACACGGTCCTTTTATCCCAAAAAAACTTTCCCAATTTAGCAATGCTCATTGTCTCTGAGGAAAGAGCACCTCAGGTCTGTTATATCAGGTTATATTGGTTTCCTCTGTGCTAACTTGGTCTGTGGCTAATGCTCTGCTCCCTGTATGGATTTTCTGTCCTGTATTTCCTCAGCCTGTCTGCCTGTGATGGGTTGTTCAGATCTAACCCTGCAGAACCCCGCTGATGCGGTGGTATATCTTCATCTTTATGTCTGAGTATAGCAGAAAGCTCTGCCAATGATAGCTGATGTTTGCCTCGCGATGGATTGGGAGAATTTGCAACAAGGGCATGTGTTGTATGAGTAAATGTATGACTTATGACAAACGTGTGCTGTAGTCCAATCGAGGAATGTTGTGTGTAAATTTGTTGGATGGGAATTATGATGTTCTCACGAATGTGATTCCACAGATGTACAGAAGCATTATTCTGCTTTTTAGTTCAGAGTTATATTATTGCTGCACAATTCAACTGAGAAAGAAACAGTGGCAGAGGTTTTTGAAGCTGCAAAAAGACAGCATGATGGTAGCCTTCCTTAAATTCAGCTGTTGCAAACTGTGTGTTTTTCCCTTTAGGTAATGATGTTGTTGTGGCTGGTTTTGTTCCTGACTGCCCCCTCCTCGGCTCAACGATCAGAGCCCATGTTCTCAGCTATAACCAAGAACGTCCTTCCTCCTGACTATGACAACAACCCCACCCAGCTCAACTACGGCGTGGCCGTCACTGACGTGGATGGTGACGGAGACCTGGAGGTGTTTGTAGCTGGGTGAGAAAGGGGAAGAAAGATTGTGTTAAACAGTGTTTTGCTACTCAAAACGAGTTTTGTTCAACCTCTAATGTCCCCATGCTCTTTTCACAGTATTACAAGCACCCACTTTTTAAAATGATGTACAATTAGAGCGGTTAATTAACTGTTGGGTGACTTCTAACTCTAATTGGAGGCTGAAATAAAAGCGTGCTGTAATTTTCCACGCTATAGGTAGTAGACAAAGGCAAAAGACGACATGTGGTAAGGGTGCCCTGAGGCTATCTCAGCTGATGAAAATGGATGTGATTGGAGCTCCATTGATGGAAACAGTTTGCCAAGCCTGCCTTTTTCTAGCAGAAGATTAACCAAATGACCCTGCTTAATAAATGTAAATTTAGCCAAGACATCTTATTTTGCAAGTATCCTGGACAGGGGGCTATCACAAATCCTTATAGAGTCATGTAATTGTATTTACCTTCAGTACTTCAGGTGGGACAAGTTATGTGAAGTTACTGTGGTCCTGCTTTTGTTTACTAATTCACTCATAATGAGACTATATGTTGATATTAACGATCAGAATGAAGAAGAAATGTTCTGGACACAGGCAGTTATGTTCATGGAGGATATTATTTACAGTAAGTTAGCCTAATACATTTTTTTGAGGCCAAATTCTAGATGCACCAGTGCCAATTAAATCAGTCATCCTGATATTGCACCAGTGGAGGGTGAAGCAACAGCTTGTGGTCAGATTTCAATGTTCATTATATAATTAGGTTCCAAAAACTTCTTAAATATTGTACATGTTTGGATATACATTACAAAAGCGTGTGAAACTGTTAGAAAGGAGGCCACAAGGAGGACAAAAATCTGCTCTGTCAACACTTTAACATTTTAGGCCAATTCCAAGTTATCGCTATGCCAATAATAAAAACGTATGCTGTTTATAATAAAGACTGGTGAGACACGGAAAAAGGATTTTCTTAGCCAACTACTTACTGTTAATGATTTGGTCCTCCATGAACACGATTGCCTGGATCCAGAACCTTTGAACCCAGCCACTTCACCAAGTTAATTGATTCTGGTCTGGCATCATGAAATGAAACAATTATTGGCTAAAAAAGCAAGTGATCCAATGAGCGCTGCAGGTGGAGTGCCATTCAGCGCCATATTTAGGACTAATGACATTGTCAAGCTGTGCGCTGGAACCAGGGATGAGTATTAACAATGGTGAGTGCTATAGACAAGACAGACGCTAATTTCAGTGTCGACTAAAATTATGTTAGATTCAGGCAAATATGTTGGTCTCTATTGATTGGTTAGGGAAACTCAAATCCTCCTCCCCCACAGGAGGAAATGTCAGACTGAAGATGAATATGGAGTGTCTGATATCAAGCACTAAACACAAACTTTTCTTCCAAATTTCTGACACGCTCAAAGAGTGTAACCAAGTAATTCTGAGCACCAGTCAGAATTTAGCAACGTTTGAATGTTTGAAAGCCTGATGACAGTGGGTGGATTATTTGCTATTAGGCATTGAGCATTGTTTTCAGGAATTTTGGGCAGCATCATTAGTTACAACTCATGAAGTGTAGAACAAAAATGGCACTCCAAGATTTAGTCTTCAAAATACCTGCTGACAGGCTTATTTAATGAAGACGTAACAGTTTGCCATTGGTGCCTGTTGACAGATACAACGGCCCAAACTTGGTGCTAAAGTATGACAAGCAGAGGAAAAGGCTTGTCAACATCGCTGTTGACAACCGTAGCTCCCCGTTCTACGCCTTGAGAGACCGTCAAGGCAACGCCATCGGCGTGACAGCGTGTGACATCGATGGAGACGGTCGGGAGGAGATTTATGTCCTTAACACCAACAATGCCTTCTCAGGTACAGTACATTCTTTTACACACAGAGATACAGTGACAAATGTACACACGCTCACACAGGGGTTGCACCTCTGTTCTTGTATAGAGACAATGCAGGAGAATCAGTATGCAGATATTAGGCTTATCTCATCTGAGTCTTCATCAGATAACAGATAAGCTTTGTGCTGCTATTAATCAATCTGAGCTATAGAGTGCACACTGCCAAAAACTGCAACACCTCACCTTTATGATTTTTCAAAAATGATAGAGGTCACTTGCAGCCAAAGCAACCCACTCTTCTGTTTCCAATCACCCACGGTTCTTATGTTGCATAATACCTCTTTACACTCCACGCAATCTTTACCTCTCCTGAACTCTGCGTCTCTCTACATCAAGGTCGGGCAACATATTCTGACAAGCTGTTTAAGTTCCGTAATGGACGCTTTGAGGATCTGCTGAACGATGACATTAACGAACACAGAGATGTAGCCAACCGTATGGCTGGGCGCTCAGTGGCCTGTGTGGACAGAAAGGTACTACACACACACACAGAGTAGAGTATATGCAGATCCAAACCACACACACACACACACACACACACACACACACACACACAAACTCCCCAGAGTGTCTTCTGTGTACATGCATGGGTGCTTCTGTTTGTTTACCAGTGATAACTCATGCCCTGCCTACGCCGCCCTTCTCAGCATGTGCTATGACAGTTCATTTGGGGGAATGGTGTGCCATTTTCTCTCTTCTGTCCATCGCACCAGTGTAATTACAGAAGCCAGGGCTCGTTTGTTTTATAGAACATCGTACGAGGGGAGGAGTGATGACTGCACACTACTGCTTTCTGCCCGTAGCATTTTCTCTCTTTCTCTCAGTCCCATTGCCATTGTTTCCTTCCCTCTTTCCACCTCCTTTACTCCCCGTTTTTCTCTCTCTGACTGACACGCATGCACTCTTTCTTTGTCTCTTATCTCACACACACATGCATACAGTTCTCACTTCCAATCAGGGGACGGGATAACAAAAGTAATAGTGGGAAGAGGACAATAGGGATTACAATAGATTTTTTTAACCACAGTCCCATCTCACTGAGCACTGATAGGTTGTGCAGCTGCCAAACCGATTGGAAAGATATCTGCTTTTAATGGCATAATTCTTTTAGAGGTAGCCAAATCCCTGATGTGTGTTCCTCTGTGCTAGTTCCAGCAGACTGATACAGAGATAGAGAATACATATTCCTATTGCTGAACAAGTTTTGTTAGAACAGATCTGGAACAGCAGCGGAAGGTTGCACAGGCCAAAAGCAAAACATGTAGTATAGTCAGCTGGGTAGCTAATGTGTTTGGTCTTGTTTAATTATAAATTAAGTGTTATCATTCAAAAAAAAGAGGGACAATTAGTCATCCAACTGTTTCCAATCTCTCCCAGTCTCCTTGAAAGTGGCGTCCCATCATTAGTCTTTTACAAACTGATGAAGGTGACATATTGAGGGGTCTTGCATTGAACTGATGGATTGGTTCACTTTGCACTGGCAGGCAAGATGGAGCTCCTGAAAATAAGTGGGTTTTAAAAGCCAGAATAACTAAAAAAAAATGTTTGATTAAAAACCGCAATATACATTAAATAAATATACAAAAAATGTAAATGTTACATTAGAGATGGTAGCTTATTCAGGCTTCTCAGTGATAGCAGTAAAGGGCATACAGTCACATATCCCTGCACCAACACGCACTTTGCAGGCATGCATGTCACACTATTCACAATGCCAATCTCAGTGACAGAAATTAGCCTTGGGTGAAGATTTATTGAAAAATCATTGACTTTTAAGTTTGTTAAGTAACTGCCAGTGGCCTTCAGGTCTTTCATTGTAGTTCATTCTCATTTTGTCAAGTTCAGTGTGTGTGTGTGTGCGTGTGTGTGTGTGTAACCCACTCTTCCCACCGCAGCAGGTCATAATGTGACGCTTCATGACATTTACATCAGCTGGACCCATTTGCTTTTCTTGTCTTGTGAAAATATACTAAAGTTAATACAAACTGTGAAACGGCATGTATGTGTGTGCGTATGCGTATGTGCATGTGTTTGTATTGATTGAATTATGTTAGGCCTGGTGGGAAAGCTCATTGGAATCGAGTGTGTAGTCTATTAGTGTGGTTCCGTCTGTGAGTTTGTGTCTGCAGGGACTCTGACTGATAATGGAGTGTGAAATTAATCTCCAAAGGGAGGCAGAGGAAGGAGTAGGGAGGAGGCTGAGGAAAACAGGGTAAAGGGTTGGAAATGGGGTAAAGGGAGATAAAGGGGAAACAAAAGCTTTGATTGGGAGAATATATGTTATATGATGCATATTATTTGCAAAGAAAGAAAAATAATTAAAAAAGATGAAATCTGGTTTTACAAATAACCTATTCAATTTTTTAGTTAGCTAAAAAGTACTGTGCCCAGCCTTTTAGGAAAAGATTTGGCTTTTTATTTAAAGTGGCTATAATCAATTGTTTTAGAATAACAATGTATCAAATGACAATGTGAAATAGGCCTCAAAGTGATGAATCTATAGACGATTATCACCTGAATCTGTAGCTCTGCTCAGCTTTACAGAGCTTCATAGTGAGTTTCAGCTCATTGGTTAGCTGTCAACTTTACTGTTTTGTTTTACTCTCACCACTCTCATACTGTCATTTTTCAGCCGCAGCAGGCAGCTGTCTTCAGTGAAAAAGCTCCAAAAACCCGCTGTACACTCTCTGCTCAGCACCAAACAGCAGACGCAGCTAGAAACTAGCTGGTGAACATAATGGAGCATTTAGATGCTAAAGAAACAGGAGTTTGTAGAGCCCAAAAACAGAGCTAAATAGAGTGAATATTGGACTTACATTCACCAGTTGACCAGAAACACAACTCTGAAAAAATGCAAATGTTGCTCCCTAATTACTGAATGAGAAAATAACAAGTTTGCTTTATCAACTTAAAAGTGGTGACATGTCAGTATTGTCCTCACAACTTGTTTCTGTTTCTCCCAAGTGGTGAAAGGTTAAAAGAAAATATTTGTTACTGTTTTGTTTTTTTAAGATTTACATATTTGGGAACCACAGACAGGGTTGGAAAGTATTGAGAGACAGACAGGCAACAACACATTGTTGGGTATGGTCTTTGGTGACAATAACAGAAATACAAATTCACCTAAATGACAAAATAAAATATCTTTTGTCACTGGTCTGAGATTTCTGCCTCCATTCCCATATAAAGGGGGAAAATGAAATTTTGTTGGTGGCGCTGATTGAAATGACTTTTTTTTAAATCAGCAGCAATGTGTCTTTCCAGAAACACCGTCCTCGTAACTGTGGTAAAAGGAGTTCCAATAAAAGAAGATATGGTGCTGTTGAATAATGCTTCGAGCACTAATTAAATTACATTTACCTCCATTCTACTTGGGTGACAGCAGCAGTTTTCTGTAATTTAGATGAACTGACCCTTAAGGGATCTGCTGAATCATTAAATGATTGATCAACTCACATCATGCCAAGTATATTAAACATAATTATAATATTATATTATAATTATATTATAATATAATATAAGCGTATGTAAATGTAAACCATATTTGTTTTTCCCACAGGGGACAGGACGTTATGCTATCTACATAGCTAACTATGCCAGTGGCAATGTGGGTCCTCATGCTCTCATAGAAATGGATGAGGCAGCGAGTGACCTTTCACAAGGCGTCGTTGCCCTCTCCAATGTGGCAGAGCAGGCCGGAGTCAACAAGTTCACTGGTAGGTGTGAGGAAATGATTGTGTGTGTGTGATGTAGACCCTCGTCCAACATTACTGGACCTTCAGTCTGATTTATACAGACATCTGCAGAGGAGCATGTGCTTGTTGTACCCATAGAGTCTGAAATATAGGACTTCAGTGCAGAGAGGGTGCTAGATGTGAGGAGAGTAAGGCAGAATTGGGGGGGTGCCAGGCTAGAAAAAAAGAAATAGAAAGAGAACATGATGAGTGTAAGCGTGAGAGAAGAAAGAGAGTACTGGAGAGAGAGAGAGAAGTGTTAGTGGGCCCTTTTGGCCCAGTCAGCTGTTTACTCCAGTCAAAGTCACAGGGAAACGGAGGAGAAGGACGACACATACATACATCAGACCAGCTCAACATCCCAGAGATGGCATTTATCACAGCCTTGTGTGGTTCCCCCAGACTTCTGACCGCATGAACACAAGTATGTGGACGCCACTACAGCACAGTGTGTTTTATGTGCAACCAGCTCAGTCAAAGTCACTCTGATCAAAGTGTTACTGTACATGCAGAAGGGAAACAAAGACTAGATTTTTTGACAGGAAGTTGCTGGTGTTAGTACACAGACTGATCACTCCTGACTCTCCTACTGACTGATTTGTAAGGATTTTTAAGTGTGCAAAATGGGACGCAACAAGACAACGTTGTCAAAGTAGCCAGTAAACTCACTGGTGAGAAGCAGCCTTCCTTGTCACACATGTTTAGTTGACAAATCACCTAAAAGCAAAACCCATTTGAGCAATTTCCTATCATCATCTCTTTAAGGAAGATACAGGCTTCAATTATACGGGTGCAAATGTTCATTTATTTCATGTAATACATACAGTGTGCACCATAAACTGGCCCTCACCTAGCACTGTGTACAATAAAGCTCCTAATGTGCAAAATTTTGAACCCATCTTTATTGATTTTTAAGCTACGTTGACTTGCTGCAAAAGCTCCTTACTCCTTGCAAAAGACAATAAACTTCTGAACTGAACTGAGTAAAGCACTAATTATGATAAAAGTTGCCATTCAAATGTAACTAAATGAATGACCTTGAAAGTGATTTTGTACCTAATATACTGCATTAAAATCCATCACCTCACCTCTGCCCACTTCCCCAGCTTGGATCAACATTTCACTTAACCCTGATGGATACCTGCTTTGCTATAGACAAGGAGACAAAATAAATGCCAAAATGAAGGATTTCACCTTGATGTGTTTCTTTGATAACAGAGACCATCATGAGTAAAAAATGCTGCCTCTGTGATACTTTATTGTAACCATTGAAACGTCCTTGACGCTGATGTCCAGGTAAGTTTTGGAAATGGGAGATGACTTTTTATTTCAGTATAACCGAATCAATCTTCATCATCTATGGATTTTTTGCATGCAGGATGTCATCTAAGCCACTGGGGGTGCAGGGCGGGCTGGCCCAGAATCGCTGTGAATGATGTACGGTAGATGGCTTTGTCATCAAACTACCGTTAATCAGAGCAGAGGGACAGTCAGTGAAGTTGTATATCTAATGGTTACATATCTCTGGAGAGACATTAGTGGTTTATGGCCATAGGGGGCGAGTGATATTTGTCTGGGCTGATGGAGCGGGCCAGTAAATCAGGAGCGAGTCCTGACTCACAGCACTGACTCTGCATACAAGGGCAATCAAAGCCCTTTCAACTCCATAATTAGGCGCTGCTGGTCTCAGATGAGACACTTTAGCGAGACACTTCACTTTATAGAATGTCATTGGAAAATCCTGGGGTGATATTGAGAGGGTATTGAACAGTCACAAAGATCTTTTCATAAGGAGAAAATTATTGTTAGCTTTTAGTTAATGCAAACAATTCTCAGCGTGTGCCACGTCTTTCTGTTGTGTAGGTGTGTTTGTCTGTGTGTAGCACATCAGAGTCAGTGTCTGTGTCAGCAGAAAGACCTGCCCTGCTTAGAGGAAATGGCCTGGAAAGACAGTAATGATCTCTCGCTGTTCACTTTTGTCACAGAACTGATTTCTCTCCCTCTTTTCTCTGTTGTTTCACCTATCCTGCTTCCCCCTCTTTTTTAACTGCCTAAGTCTCTCTTACCATTGTGCCTTATCCTCCATTTGGGCAGGAGGGCGAGGTGTCGTGGTGGGGCCCATTGTCAGTCAAACCCTGTCCGATGTGTTTTGTGACAACGAGTACGGACCCAACTTCCTGTTCAGGAACAACGGAGATGGAACGTTTACTGATGTGGCGCAGCAGGCTGGTGAGAGAAACATGTTCACCTTAACAGATCATAGCCTTGTAGATCAGTTAATTCTCAAGATATCATGCACCAGGCAAGGTAGGCATTTTTTGTATAATAGACTGTATTATCATATACCTGTAGGTGTGGAGGACCCCATGCAGCATGGCAGAGGAGTTGCTCTGGCAGACTTCAACCGTGACGGCAAGACAGATATCGTGTATGGGAACTGGAATGGACCTCATCGCCTGTACATGCAACTGAATAACCGTAAACAGAAGTTCAAGGTGGGTCCGCATGTATTTACTGGGTATTTAACAATTCTTTATGCACAGAAAAGCAAATAATTACACAAAAACTTCTTGTATCAGCTTTAAGGTCTCTGTATGCTACACACATTCAGTGTTTTCACACAGTGTAAAAGTGTATTTCACTGTTTGCACTCAAAGGCAAGGTACACACAGAAAAGTTAAACTTCTTATTACTTCTCTCTTATTACTTCACCTTTTGGCCAATCACTGCGGAAATTGATTATCGGGACTGTGATTTTTGTTGATTGTGGAAACTTCAGAAAAATCATCAGATGCAGCCCCCGTAGATTTCATCACCATGAAGAAGCTTTCAGACATCATTAGACAATCTGACAAGCACTTTGTTTAAAGCATACTGACACCTTTATTTTTTTTTATTAAAGATTTTAGATAAAAAATTACAAAATATGTACGTTGAACACATACCCTTTAGTAGTATCTAACAATGTAGATATGTGCCAACCGTTTTGGTTGGGACTATTTCTTTGGTGGAAAGTAATTCCAATGAAAGCTGTTCCAGGTCTGTGAATAATCCAGAGTAACCAGCACCCGCTGATAATCTACAGTGTCGAATGATTCCCCCATCAGATTGTCAGCCAAGGCTAATGACGAGAATTTCAGAGTGGGGTTGTGGTTTTTGCTTCTTATTTTCTCCCCAGAATCAATGACTAATGAACAAGCAGCCAAAGACAGCAAATCTTACACAGTAACTCTGAATCACAGAGTTATCTATGCTATCGGATGCCTTGGTCAGTGCCGGCCCACTTTGGGATTGAGTGGGATTTAAAGACAGTCTGTGATTTACTGAACCAAAGACTATAGACTACTGTGAGACAGCCAGCAGCGTGCATGTGTAGTACAGTAAAAAGCAGCAGAGACAGAGATGGGCTCTGTTGTGTGTAAATCTGCGGAGGTTTCATGCTCAGTGATCTATCTGTTAGAACCTGCGGCTGCATCTTTTACCAAAGAGATAAATGTCACAGGAGACATCTTTATAGGGGTCAAATAAGGGGTTAATGTGTGATGCTTAGCCTATACACAATTCCATCAGCGTGAAACACACACACAAACACATGCACACACACACACGCACACACAACAGGCTCTTAAACAGGCACAGAACACACACAGAAAGCAAATTGAATTAGCTTGCCGATGTTTTATTAAACCAAGATTGTTAAATCACAAGCCCACAACACATTTAAGACCCCTTTCCTCCACACAAGCTGACACTCCTACTTGCTGTGTTGACCTTTGGCATGCATAATGAAGTTGTTGTATCACTCCAGTAAACCGCTAATTAAATTAGGTTGAAACAGCAGCTTGCCTGGCTGGTGGAAAGTGCCGATTAAGCCTGTTTGTGCTTTAATTAAAATCGAGGTTTTCCTTGCAATAGGTTTAACACACACGCACACACACATGGGAGGAAGGAAAAAAATGGAAAATGTAGAACTAGACGTTTTGCTTTGTCAGTTACTGTGTAGCGAAATCAAAGCAGAAATCATATTTATAATAAATCAAATGAAAATGTTCTCATAAAGTGCAACAGTAAAGTAGCCTAAACTATATTATAGTAAATAGTAATTAAACACCTTGTCGTAATAATATGCAAAGGTTGTGTATATTTACCTTCCATTTTTTAGATTCTCAATATACTCCATATCATATTTCTTCTAACTTTCTCCTGTCTATTCCCATAAATGTCTCATGCTTCTGTGCTGCATATTTGTTTTGTTGAGACTCCCTTTCATCCACCTAGTAATATAGTCTAGAGTAATATAGGACTGTCCCTTCCTCCCTCATGGGCTCAGCTGGCCATCCTCTCTCCTTCACCTGAGAAGCAGAAGGTCACTGTGAGCTCCCTCCCCACCCCACCAGCTTTATGAGCCTTATAATTAAAACAGGAAGTAAATACTGAAGGGAGTGAAGGGCTGCTCTATAACTCTTCCCCGACTTATCACCGTATCACTGAAGCGGGGAGATATCCGTTACTTCTCACGCAAAAACTCCAATGCTGAGGAGGAGAGCCACAGTCTACTTTTCTGGTGCCAGAGGATGTAAAGAGGGCCTTTGTTCTCAGATGATGACACTCATTGCCAGGGTGACTTACAGAGAGTGAGTGAGTAGATGACAGATCAGTGTCTTACTCAAGGACTGGACACTGAGTGATGATGCTGTGACTTATAACTTTTAGGTTATGAAACAGTCTATCTAGCCACAGGTTTTGGAATTTTTTGTCATTGACAACATCACCTGCTGATACTCTGTTCTTACACTGCGCTTCTCAGAGTTCGCTTGGCAATCAAATGGCATCTGCTTCTGTAGATTTTCTGCAACAATGTAGTGCAAGTTGGGCAAGACACAAACAACTGTGTATCAAGCTCATCTTTCCATTAAAGACAAAGCTAATTTTAGAACATTTTATTTCATTTAGTACATTTACTGTATATTTATATTATATTATGTATTTATAGTATAAGTGATGGATTATTACTAAATAACCCCAAATAAACTTAGATCTTAAAAAGACAAATAGAACAGCATTCATAAAAAAGAGAGTAAACAGAATTATATGAGAGAAAAGCATTTAGGTGTGAAATCCGAGATGAGCTTGGCATTAAAAAACATTTTGTGTAGTAATGCAACTGCAGTACAGGTCAAGTCTGTGAGCATAATTTGGGTATAATTGATTCCATGTGCGCTGGGATCGCTGCATCTGAATTTTCTAATTTGCTTTCAATACAGAATTAAAAAAACAAAAAACGTTCCATATCAGTTTTGCTTCTGTACATGTATGTATAGTATGTGTATGTGTGTGTTTATTTCACCCATGCTTTTTTTTCTCAGGACATTGCATCCCAGAAGTTTTCCATGCCATCCCCGGTTCGCACAGTTATCGCTGCAGACTTTGACAATGACAACGAACTGGAGGTCTTCTTCAATAACATCGCCTACAGGGGATCCTCCGCAAACAGGCTTTTTAGGTATACACACACACACACACACACACACACACACACACACACACACACACACACACACAAATACATACACACATGTTGTACATGAGCTTAATGGACTACTCTTGTGTCTTGATTTAATATTCTAAAACAGGACTTGGAAGCTGAGAAGAATTAAAATTTTCCAACCAAAGATACTTATCTAGTCTGGCTTCCCACCTCCTCCTCCCCGCATGAATGAATCTTTCATTAAGACAGTTTTAGGTCTGTTTTTGGCTCACGATTTGGCTTCGTCTCTAGATAATATTAATGAACTCAGCTCTCAAAATGCAATACATGATACATATCAACTGTTAGGACTTAATAGTAAAACCCCCTCCTGTCTGACAAAAAAATAAATCTGATCTGGCATATTTTTCTGAACAGGATGCAGAAGTCATGATACACATTGCCATGAGCTGGTGGGTCAATTCATACTGAATATCAGTAATCACTGTAAGCCCCAGAGATTTCCTGGATCAGAATATTCATGCACGCCAGGTCACTGGAGGAGAATTTGTCTTTCTCCACATGATGATGGTCTGACAGGGGTCACTGCTCCACAGCCTGTGGCTCTGCCATTGTCTAGTATGAAGATGAATCAGCTAATTTAACTGTGCTGTCTGGCACTGAAAAAAATAAGCTCAAACTCTTGTACCTAAGCTAATTAATTCAATACAACTAATCAATATTTAGCTGAGCTGAGGGGTTTAACAGCCAGGATCAGCACATTAGTGCTCTGTGAAATTAAATTATACCTTAAGGAAATTTGGATATGGAAATGCTTTATCACTGTAGGTACATGGTAGCTGGTGATGTGCATGACTTCCTCTAAACAATGTCTTCCTGCAGACATTCAAATCAAGTCAAGTCAATTTATTGATAGGGCACATTTAAAAACAAGTTTGGCCAAACTGCTTTAGAGAAAGAAATGAATGAAAAAACAATAAGTAAATGAGAAATAAATGAAAATCAATATTCATTTAATTTTAGAGGAAATATTTTACTGCATATGGTATCAAAATTAAACATTTACTGGCACCTTTTATATGTTGTTTTATAATATACTACATTATTGGACTACTGTCACTAACGCATTAACATGTAAGCAAGCAGCATTTTACTTTTGAGTAGTTCAGTAAATTAACTTAGTTACCATCCAACACCGCTAATTTATTTATATTTATAGTGGCCATGGTATTAATGTTTTACAGTGATTTGATGGGTTATTTCTGTGATGTTGATTTGATAGAGTGAGCAGGAGAGAGCATGGAGACCCCCAGATAGAAGAGTTGAATGTTGGGGAGGCATCAGAGCCTGAAGGGCGAGGAACCGGTGAGTGTGGCAGAACAGACAGCTGTCTCACAACTCAGCATGAATGACAATAAGCATCTGCTATTCCAACATCTTACCATTTGGTGGCATCAGAACTCCACTAAGGATCTTAGCTCCCTCATGTGCTTGATAAAAGAAAAAAAGGGACTTGTTCCACATAATTAGCTTTATAACTGTCTACTGTGATCACCTTCTACTGTGATGGATCTCCAGGAGCTGTGGCCACAGACTTTGACGGTGATGGGCGTCTGGAACTGCTGGTGTCTCATGGTGAAAGTGCAGCACAGCCACTCTCTATCTACAAAGTCATCCAGGTCATTTTTTTTGTATGACATAAAGGCCTCAAAGTTTCAAACACTCAATAGGTAGTGGAATATCATCTTAACCCAAACACTTGCTTTTCTCATTCTGTCTCAGGGCACTACTAACTCCTGGCTGCGAGTGATTCCCCGGACCAAGTTTGGCGCTTTTGCCAGAGGAGCTAAAGTAGTGGTGTACACTAAAAAGAGCGGCCCCCACACCCGGATCATCGATGGTGGCTCGGGGTACCTGTGTGAGATGGAGCCCGTCGCCCACTTTGGCCTTGGTAAGTTTTGATTTCAACAGTTAAAGGAAGCAAAGCTGTTGCAGGGATTGAACCTGCAACCTCTTAGCTAACTGGAAGTGCTCTCTGCTGGGGCCTGCAACTAATGCTTATATAATGAGGAATTATTTTTCAGATGAATTAACATATCATCAACATTTCTCAGAGTTGAAAGTGGCGTCTTCATATTGCATGTTTTGTTTAGACCACAGCCTAAAACCCAATGATATTTATTTTATAATAAAATAAAACTGGGAAAAGCAGCAACTTTGCAAATTTGTTTCACTGCAACCAGCAACGGTTTGGCATTTTTGCTTGATAACAGACTTGATGATTTAGTCTGTTGATTAATCACTGTGAGCATTACTCTTTGCTACATCTGGGTAAAGAATCAACAGACACAGAGAAACAGTGTTACAGAGAGAAGCAGTGAGAAGGAAAATGAAAGCTCCATGTGGAAAACATTGTTTTAATACCACCAACCTGATTAAACACCCATGGGAGACTAAGTTTTCTGTAAGAGGGAGCTGGATAGACAACGTGGGGAGAGAAGGGGGGACAGGTGCTCCAGCTGGAAGCTGGCCTGGTTTGTGAGGAACCAGCTCCCTGTCTCCTTCTGTCCCCATAGGACTGTCAGCTGGTGGTCATCCAGGCCTGGTAGCTCACCTACCACTGCTCCCTGGTGCTGCTCACTGAGCCGTTTCTGTATCAGGACTGTCCAAGCACAGATCAACTCCGGAGGCATTTAAGTTTAATGCCTGATTCCTCATAACACACTAACTCACACACAAACTTGCCACGGCAGAAGAGACGCCCACACTTGCAAAAGTTTAGACGTACACTCCTCACCACTAAATGAGGGGGTGTCATGTGGGTGAAGAACAGGTGATATATTCTTTGGCTCTCAGGCAGCACACCTGCTGAGTAGATCACTGTCTGGCAAGGTAACTCAAGATCTGTTCACATTAGAAATGCCAATTTAATTAAGGGCTGCAGAGGCCCTCTGGAGAGGGGCTTTCTTTAGGCCTGATTAAAAAAGTTAATGGCGTCTATGTCAGCAAAAAAAGGACGGAACACTTCATGAGACAACCCGTGGTAACCTACAGTATGCAATGAACTATATAAGCCCTCAAAAAATCACTAAAGGACATTTGAAATTATTTTTTATGGGTGTTGTGTTTGTGCTTTGCGTCTGACCAGGTAAGGATGTGGCCACCAACGTTGAGGTGTACTGGCCAGATGGTCGTTCAGCAGCCCGACCCCTAGAGCCTTCAGACGTCAACTCAGTGTTGGAGATTCACTATCCAAAAGATGAGGAGGAAGTCACTCCTACTGTGGAAATAGAGGTACAGCAGTGATTGTTAGGCTTTGCAGAATGAGTTTAACCTGTGTATGTGCAGAATGTTTTGCACTGAGAAGAAGGGGCATAGAGTGAAGCCGGATTACCAACTGGGCAAAGCAGGCAACATGCAGAGGTCCCAAATACTCCAAGCTTGATGTGTTTTACCTGGTCTAGTTTTAAGACTTTATTTTATTTACCTTTTATGCTTATACATATTTACGTATCATGCTTATTGCACAAATCTACAGCATGTGATTCACATAATTTCCATACTCACCAAACCATTCAGTGACCCCTCGTGCCCAGTGGATGAGAGCATTGCTGGAGGAGAGCATTCTCATCAGGACAGAAATGTATAGATACAAATGCAAAATTTGTAATAAATTTTTTCCTTTTTTTGCCACCTGTCTGTACAACCACATTAAACAGTCAGTTGTTTTAAGGATTTTTTTTATTTAAAAACATCCTTGTTTCTAATTAGACTGATTGTGTCTTACAGTGCGGTCAAGGGTTTGCTCTGAATGAGAATGGTCGTTGCACAGGTAAGCTGCAAAAATTTATCTGTTATCCACTCTATGCTTGCGTCCTTGTTTAAAAGAGACAAAACATGTCTTTCCTCCCCGCCTCCCCCTCCCTCAGATGAAGATGAGTGTGCCCAGTTTCCCTATGTGTGCCCCTCTGACCGCCCTGTCTGCACCAATACCTATGGCAGCTATAAGTGTCGCGCCAAGAGGAGATGCAACCAGGGTTTTGAGCCCAACGATGATGGGTCAGCCTGTGTGGGTGAGTGGTCCTGGCAGAGTCAGGGTAGACTTAGCTGGATTACCAAGATCAGGAGAACAAAGGAAGCACTGCCAGAGAACGAGATGCAATAAGCTGCCTTAATTACTCTGGTTTTGAGTAAAGGCTTTGAGGTGCTAACATTCCTCTGGCTGTGTCCCCTCTCTACACCCCGCTGTCTTGCATGACTAACTCCCCCATGTGAATGAGCTCTCTTTCAGCCATAAAGATGCAGATGTTGGCCAACTTTTCCCTATCCTCTATTTTGCCTCTTTCTCTGCAGCCCAGGTGGCTTACTTTGGGGGTACACGGTCTTCTGGGGAACGAAAGTGGTCGAGCCTTTCTTTCTGGCTGCTCTCCATCTCTGTGCTACCACTCGTCTCCACCCATCTCCAGGCAGGACTACTGTAGCTGTCACTGTCTTCTCCCCTTGCTGACTCTCTCTGCTGCTTAATGGGGATGTATAGAAACTGTCAGAGCAGACTTTTCACTGAAACATCTTCACCTCCTTCTCATCTGTGGATCTCTGCTATCTTTTTCCATCAGTTATCTACAGACTTTCCCCCTCCTCAACGCTGCTATGTTGTCACCTCTTGGCTCCCGGCCCCCTCTGCACTATAAAGAAACACACAGGGAGCATGCTCGCTGGGAGCTACGGGGTTCAGAACTGTGTCACACCCGCAGAGCCCTCACGTCATCACCTGGCACTTATCTTAGTGGGACCTGAACTGAGGCCAAGTCAATAAGTGGAGCTGCAGCATATAAACCACTGCATATACATCTACTGGCTCTGCAGACCACATTCATTAGAGACACGCTGAGGCCCCATCTGTATCTCTGCAATGCCGCTATGTTAATCCTTACAATGTCACTCTCATTCTGATTATGGGTTTTTACTGGGATGCTGAGGAACACCAGGTCTCCGAGCTTTAGGTTTTGTGTATGTGTATGTGTGTGCGTGAGCGTGTGCGCATGTGAGTGTACTGCGTCCAGAGAGACCATCGGGTAGAGGAACATATGCCAGACCATCTGTCTCTGATGGTAGGTTACATTTTGTTACCTATGAATAATACAACAGCACAATGGAGAACAGAAACATATGTGTGTGTGTGTGTGTGTGTGTGTGTGTGTGTGTGTGTGTGTGTGAATGTGTGTGCGCTCGCGTGTGTGTGTGTGTGTGTGTGTGCACGCGCAAGAATAGGCAGCAGGAAATTAAATTGTTTTCAAGTACAGTAGCCGGAAGGTGTATTTAAACCTATCATAATTGAGTTAGCAATTTTTAAATAATTTGCCACAAAATAGAAGTTGTATTTTATAAATAAAGTTGTATTTTTTAAATGTGCATCCACTTATAATATTTCCTGCTAATGTCAATCTGTAACTTAGTATTGATTGCTTATTTTCCCATTTAAATAAAAATGATGGATAGGTCACAGGAACAGGAAGAATACGTGGATTTTCACAGTCCATGATAAAGAAGTAAACAAAACTTACCAGTCTATTTAATGTGGCGCTGGTTTCTTCACATTTCACACTCAGTCACAATGAAGGCCTGAATAAAGTGCATTAAAATCTACAAATTTAAAGTGTACTTAAATCCATAATTATTGAATTTATTGAATTTTAAATCATTTGCCACATAATATAAAACTTTAAAGGATAAGGCAGGATATTTTTGTTATTGTCAACTAATCTCATGGAGAGAAAAAAATCAACAATGTGTCTGTTACTATAAAAATATATACACAAATATGTAGTTTCTTTAAATAAAAAAAAGTGAAATTCTTACTAAATTAATTCCTAAAACAGAGGGGAATTGTGGATTTTAGCAAATGTTATTCAAACAGGAATAAATTGTTTTTTGAGAACTATTTTCAGCCGCAGATCAGTATTTATTTATTTACACACCAAAGCTGCATGGTGTGCTGTAGGAGCCTGAAGTGGCTCAAAATAAACTACAATTCCCATGGTGATTGCAATGAAGGAAAATGTCACTCCGTGTAACAGTGTGGCTGACTGATGTGTTTTTAATAATGTTTGAAAACAATAGCTTTGGATGGGCAGGCAATAACAAATAAAAGGTCTTATTAGTACGACAAATTTATTGTTGGTTTGTTTTTTTAAGGAATTTGTTGACAGTAAGAAAAATCTAAAATATCACCAGATCTATCCTTTAAGTTGTGAATATTAAAGAACATCCAGTCACATTATTTAATGTTAATATAACTTGACCATTCTTCCTATTTAAATGAAATAATGATGAAGGAGACAATGAACAACAAAGACAAATGACAAACAGAAGATGGTGCGAATAATGATTTACTGAAGTAAACTTAAACAATTCCCCCATTACTGTTATGTGTCAGAGATGATTTTCTTTTTTGTTACTTTTTAGCTTCTCGCAGTATTCATTGGGAAGTCCTTGATATGGTGCAGTAAAATGCAATAGGCGCATGAAACCCTTCATTTTTAATAATTTAACACTTGTTACCACATACTAAACTGCAAAATATTTTGGCAGAAAAGATGAGCAAAAAGTGAAAACATAGTCCTCCACAAGATGTTGACTGACAGATTTTTGCTTCCACATTATTCTGCAGGGAGAGCATCAGTTCTCCTCTCAGCACTCCCAGTGCAGAAACTATTAACACAACTCCTATCTTTTCCAGTTTTAGCTCACAATTACTGTCACAGCAAGGGATAGATTCATCATCAAGTGTTGGCCTGTACAGTCCTCCTGGGTAGTGTGTGTGCATGTGTGTGCCTGTATGTGTGTATGTGTGTGATTCATGGATTTATCCCTATTCACTCGCTGAGGCAAGTGTTATATATTTTGGAAATTTTTAGCCCAAAACCTCACACATTCCATTTAAGATACAGCACCGAACTCGAGCCCTTGACACCAGTCCCTGAGCCGGATAATGAGTTGGACCCAAACCACAGATGCCACCTGTAAATATCAAACATTGCAGCTGAGATTTAGAGACTGAACTTTTTATGAAAACTAAGAGGCATCGGAGCATGAAAAACTAATAAACAATTGATGATGGATGTGTTAAAGCAATTAAAATTACTCACCACGGATCTCTGTTGGATCCATGCTGACGATGTTGTCATACTCTCTTTGTAAGCCAAAGACTCTGTAGAGAGTGAGAGTTACAGAGGGTTCAGGAAGATCATGTCCACCAATATTTGAATATGTTTGGTCAAAAATTGTCTCTCACAAATGTTAAAAAAGGTTCAACTGAGGCTGCTGTAAAGATTTTGTTAAAAGGACAGAATGGGAACTTGTAGCAGTTTGAATCACACTCTAAGGTCAGACTGGATCACCAAGAACTGCTCACAGTTTGCTTGAACAATAAGTGTTCATCAAAATTTGCAGGCTTTAAAAGGACATACAGTTTTTTTTAATCCTACTGCTCACGTCATCTCCACAATCGTAATAACAATGCAGTGACTTACTGTCAAAGACATGGTTGTGTGAATCCAATTTGTATCTTTTTCCTATAAATGTGTTGACACATGCTGTGGCATTCAGCTACTCGAAGTTTGTAAACAAAGAAAGGGCGCCACTGAAGATTGTTGGCATTTTGACAACTCTTAACTATATGTACATGCAACACGCAACTAAATTTACTGTGTAGAGTATTCACTGTTTCTTCTCTGCCCATTCAAACATGCAGGGGTCTCTGAAATCACCATTTTTGCAATTATACCAGACTCAGTTTAGATTTGAAGCTCAATTGTGTCCAGTGAAACTGGAGCTTTTTTCAAAATATGAGGTAATGCTGAAGAAAATAAATAAAAACACAATATTCACAGTAATGGATTACTTCACTCAACCACTTTAGACATAACTGAACTTAGTATTACATATATTTTGGGATAGTATTTGGAATAGAGTGGAAGTACATGTTATCAGTGATTATAATAACAGAATAGCCTCCACTAAGGACAATGTAAGCTTTAAAAGATATGAAACTGCGTAATGTTTCTGAACAGTGTCACTGAATGATGTCCAACGACCTACAGGGAGGATGTTCTCTGTGTGTGTGTCTGACATGGTCACTGCTGCGGCATTGTGTGCTTCTCAGAAGCTCTGGTTGTGTTTCTGTCTGCTAAAATGAACAGTAAGTAGAGATGTCCCTGTGAAAAATAAAACCTGGAACACAATGCTCAATGTGTGCGTTTCAGGGGAGTTTGGACCTGTGTGTGTGTGCGTGCAGCATGTTTGCGTGTGGGCAAGTACTCCATGTGGTAAAATAATCCAAATGCCTGTTTTTGTGTGCTTCAGACCACTAATCACAAAATGTCCCACAAACAGCAATTGCACAATGAAAACACGCCACAAAGCGAAACAGAAAATGACAGAAGATCAGATATAGGAACATATGTAAAGAAAATATTTGTATTGTACGGAAATAACCAGGAAAAAGGGTCGGAAGGAAACAAGAAGAAAAAGCTGTATAAATGTGGATGTATACATTTTAGTGGCTTTTTCTTTTCAGCTGCAGCCAGAGAGTATGTATGTTTATTTTGTCTTTAGTTTTCTAAGAGAAACGAGCTTGTCCATGATGCAAACAACCGAGCAGGCTTTTCAGAGCTTCGTCAGCGGACTAGTGCTGTGTGCAAACTCTTGTCTCCTCTGCTTTTGGGTCAGTGCAGGACTAATTCCAGTGAGGGTGCACTGGTGTTTGCTGCAGGCTGAAATAAAATTAATTCTTTATCATCCCTGCTTACAATTGCCCGAGCTCACCTCTAGTCATTTGATTTCAATTTAGTTGACTAATTTTTCTGTGTACAAACACTTTAACAAGTCAAGAACTTACTGATTAAGCTACTTCAACAACCACTTGGGCATGAAAGGCATTACACACATCTGGCTGTTAAGTAGGTTGTTGGTTATAAATATTGTTGATAATTTCAAGCCATTTTTCAGCATGTCAAATATAATTAAATAAGTGATCAAATGCATTATCATTCATTCCTTTTCTTTAGCTACAGGGTCTCAAGAGACTGTAACAATTCCCAGTATGCAATGGGCATAAGGTGTACAGGTCAGAGATGGGGACTCGAATTTGAGAGTCGGACTTGAGTCTGACTTAAGTCGCACGCACAGTGACTTCAGACTCAACTTGAGACTCGAAAGACTTCAGACTGGACTCGGACTCGAGGTGCTGGACTCGTGAACAATGTTTATTTTTAGGAAACATCTGATGAGCTTGCCGCCTTTCCCTCCCTGGGGTGTGTGTTGACTTACAGTAGTTTATAAGGTGTCATTATTTGTAGACACAGTGTACATTAGGCTACATGGTTGTGCTCTGTGAAAAACAGGTTACAGGTTTATTACATGTAATCTTACAGTTTATTTAGTTAATGTTAAACTGGGTTTGAGAGTCTGGATGTGTTGACCTACAGTAGTTAATAGGCTGTCATTAATTGCATTGCACATTACATGGTTGTGTTCTGTACATGAAAAACAGGTTACAGTTACAGAATTCCTAATAGCTATGCAGTTTTATAAGCAGCCTGGACTGAAGGCAACAGGTGATACATTCATAATAACCACGAGTGAGTTGAGACTTGACTTGGACTCTTCCTCAAAGACTTGTGAGTATCTCTGATACAGGTAAAAGAACATTCTGTTCAGTTTTTAGAACTTATTCATGTACTGTTGGATATCAATTCTGTTTGTTAGAAATTTCATTGCCGTCATTAGTAACTGCTGAAACCTGAGAGTATGACAGCATTGCTACAACAAAATCTGATGGGGCAAGAAACATGACTAGTGAGGTGATCATACGGGTTGTCTCTAAACCAGCCAAAATGTTGGTAACACTCTCATTTCACAGAAAATCTGTGTGCAAGCACAAATGTTGCAATTATAGTACACGTCAGTTAAAGCAGGAAGTCAGTTTTACAATTGGCCTTCAATTTATCTCCAAATAAGTTGTGCTAACCTAAGGGATTCTTTAAAACATTTATTGTAGTCTGAACTCTTTCTTCTCTTTAAAGACTACAAAAATAAGTTTCTCATTCACCTCACTTAGAAAGGCATGAACATGCAAACTCTGCACCAACAAGCTGCAGCTGGAGTACATGGGTCAGTCTTTATGTGAGCCAACCTCCGATGGTTCTTATTCTAAACTGATATATAGCTGTCTTGTGCAGAGATAAAGTTGTGTTGGAAGAAGTGCTTCTGCTATAATTCTGGATTTCCTGTTTAACTTCCAGTCAGTGTTGCTTTCAAACAAAAATAAGTCAGTCATAAACTAACACTGTCAAAACATGCATTGTCCCTTATGTAGTCTCAGCGGACAATGTTTCAAAGCTCTTCGTCTGTCTGCCTTTCTCTCTGTTTCATCCCTGCTTCTGTTCAAAATTTAAAAGCAGTTAGGAAGGTAGGGACTGACACAGCACCATTTATTTGACTTCAGCAACAGATCTAAGAAAAACGGCACAAAATATCCTCAGTCTCACAATTAACCAAGTTGATCAGGAGTGACACTTTAACTGGAACCACACGTTTCCAGCCCCAGACGCTTAACCCTGTGTTTTTATGTAGCGTTCTGGGCTGAACTTGGGGGGAGGTTCAGCGGCAAACACAACACAAGGGCTGTCAATCAAGCTGAGGTTAAATAAACTGAGCAGATATTCACGCCAAAGCCAACAGACACGGAGGTGTAGCGGGGGAAAATCGATTTAAAGGAGAGGCTCCAAAATCGGGCTAAGCACAGTGAATCAAGTGTGGCCAAAACACAGAGAGACAAATCCTGTCATTTCCACCACGTTTTACCTCTTTGTCTCTTCAAAGAGTGTCTCAGCACTGTGGCTTTCAAGGCAGAGTTTCAAAACAAACGTTAAAAATCAGATACAACATCCACACACATGTCCACAAAACAACAAGCCAAAGTGGTCCGTGTGTGGGTGATGTTTGTATGCAGAATGTCTGTGTTTTGAAGGGAGCAGCAGGACTGAATCTTTCTGTTCGTTGCATCGCAGCGGTTTAACGCACCATCATAACCCACCGTGATCTTGAATTTGAGCAGATGTGGATAAATGTTGGGCCTGAGTGAGCACAGAGCGAGTTTTGATGCCTCATGAGACACCGTGGTAGACTGCCAGAGTTAACAAATGATCTACTGAATTCCTGTTGTTTGGCTGGTTTTTGTTCAGGGAGCTGAAGTAAATGTGTGTTTGCGTGTGATTCCAGTCAGATGAGTGTCAAGAGCAGAATATAGGAGTGAACATCTCTAATGTCACAACAGGCTTGACTTTTCTCTGATGCCAAACACTGCTCCTGTGGGGCTCCATGTCTGACATGCAAGCACACAATTGTAAACTTCATTATAATGACTGCTCTGCGTTTGCCAGGCAACGCTGCCAGTCAAAATATTTTTGGAACACAGAGGCAGCGGTGGGATACTGATTTTCTGTCATTTGTAGGAATAAACATTTTAACCAATCAATACCAGAAAGTGACTTTTTTCCCCTTCTGGCCGCCCGTGACTCAGACAGAAAAGAAGTTATGGAAAAGGTAAAGCAGGCCACTTTTTTGCTGTTTAGAGAACAAGGAATGAAAGAACAGGAAGGGCGTGGAGGAAGCAGAATGGACAGAGACAGTGTCATGCAGCCAAAGAAAAAAAAATAAAACTTGGAAACTTGAAACAATTGCAGCAACAACCTGTAGCAGGAGGTAGGGGGAAAAGAGATTTTAAGGAACAAAGGAGGTCTGTGTAGAGGGAGAGAGTGGCTTGTTAGCGTGAGAGTGACCTTTCCCCACAGGTGTTGAGATGTTTCTTCACTCCTCTGCTGTCTTTGAGAAAATATCAGCTCACTCTCACCGCTCCTCCCCTGTCTCCACTCTTGTGATCTTCACTAAGCCTCAATATCTGCCAGAATGTTATCGCTCATTTTTGGTCTTATGAGCAGGCTATGATGGATCTACTGTACACCTCTCATGCACACATGCTCACACAAGGATGCAAAACAGGTCGCACTGCAAAAAATGTTTTAAAAAAGAAGTTGGTCAGGAACTTGTAGAGAATGTACTTCCTACATTAAATGATTTATTTGTCACATGGGGGCAGTGCAACAAGCTGCAAACACACGAGGTGTGTTTGACTTCATGTGGCTCTTCGCAGGGCTGTCTTAACGTGATGTATGCTGGACTTAACATTAGGCATGCGAGTTAGAAATTATGTCTGACTTTCGGCAGCGCTGCAAATTGTTGGAACCAGCTTTTGCCTGATCTTGCAGCATTTTCAAAGGCAAACGCTGCAAGATCAGGTATTGTTCTAAGCTCAAAGCAAGCTCATGCACTCTACAGGAAGTAGAATGTGTCCGACTTGAAGACATTGTTTTAGTTCTCCACCTCTGCAATTGACTGCAGCACACGTTTGACTATTATGTCAGTGAAAGTAAGCCGCAGTCATCTCGAAATTTATTATCATTTTATGAAGTTGATATGGCAATAGTGTTACCAAACAGTTGCCTAGGAGTGCGGGACTTTTACATATAAATAAACATCCATTACATTAAAGCCCTTGCCAAATGAGTTCACACAATGCTAATTAACAAGCCTATCACTGCCAGGTAAATCTCTTTGTATTCACAGGATACCAGGGTTGTTTAATCTGGCGTCTGTGGTGACATTCCCAAGCTGGCAAACTGGTAGTTGTGTGTTTTATGCCAACCAGCAATGACTGGTTTGCCAGAACAGAAGAGGAAGCAACTGCAGCAACAGCAGCAACTCAGTATTGTAGAACCTATACATCACAAACACATTATCAATCAATCACACTATCACTGTCAGAAAGGGGAGACAAAAGTTCTGCACTAAAAGTCCAACATCTCCTTTTAGCTCAGTTTTGGTCTCTTGAGGTCCAACTCCTGAGGGAAATATCTGTCTCTTTAGCTGCTAAATGCCCCACTACATTCCCTAACTGTCTGTTTACTGTTCTTACAGCACAGGGTTTCAAACTGTGAGGCTTGCGAGGGGTGAAGAGAAGGGCATAGCAGGAGAGTTGTGAGGCATGAGTTAGGCATCTCTGAGTCATAACTTCATTATTGCCTCATTGTCTGAGAATCACCATGTTTGAACTTTTCTTCTTTAACAAAGTAATTCAGGAACTGTTGATAGCTAGTTTGGCATACTTTTTATTGCGCCAATTTGCCAAAATGTAAACAAATAGTGAAAAAATAAAATATTTGCATTGTCTTTGAAAAGGGCAATTTAAAAAAAACAAACAAAACTCACAGAGTTAATCACCTTTCACCTTTAGTGACACCGAGGTGGAAATAATGTACAGTAAGCGTTAAAAACAGTTGCGCTGTTCGTACTCCAAAGGGAAAGATCATTTGAAAAGACATTTCAAGTAAATTCTACATAAATGCAGGTCATAAACTGAAAAGAATGATAAATATTGTGTCTAAAAAAATTTTATTAGCAATAAATTCATGTTGGTGGTCTATTAAGCACCAAACTCTTAAGGTGGCTTGCTGTGTACCAGTTATTTTGGCCTTCAGTTCCCTAAAATAAAAACCATCAGTCACAAGGGGAAAAAACTCGTTATGCACATTTTTATGCTCTCTTTTGGGTTTATTAAAACTTCTGGAGACAACGCATAGTCCCCATACTAACCTTACGAAACAGCTTTGATGAAGAAAATTTGATTAGTTATGGACAATTATGTATTAGTCACAAACCCTATAATAAATTCTTTGGTTAGTGGAAGTCGAATTGTTTACAGAAATTGATCCTTTTGTGTTGATTCAGGTTTTGGTGATCCTTGATGTAAAACTGAAAAACTGTGAACTAAGTTACATGTCAGCTGAACATAGTGTATAGTTACAGTATACTGCCTCTTTTAGGGCACTTGGACCAATACTGTACCTACTGTGCACAGAACACTCTCTAATTGGTTTTCTCCTACATACTATCATTGTATACTTTAAATGAGTGAATACACTATACACTACAACCCTAAGTTTAAAGCTTATATAATCAATATTTCATTTTAACAATGGGTCAAATGACTGTGTATGTGAAAGGGATTACTTGTAGTGACAAAGTCACAGAGAATCTGTGATTGCAGTTCTCCATAGCTCCGTTGAGCATTTTAGCATCTTTCACCTCACTCACAAGTATTTGGGCAACTGTTCTGATGCATTCTCACTGCTCTCATCAGGGTCATTTCTAGCAGAAGCAGGCAGCTGGTGCCAGCAACTAGCTGGAGATTACAGGTGCATTTAGCATTCAAGGAAACAAATATTTATCTCAGGAGTTAATGGAAATCAAAACAGAGCTCAAAGGAGAGTGAGAAAACTCAAATGAATGTTGATGTTGCATTTATTTGCAAACATTTGCCACACTATCTTAAAAGGTGATACACTGCCCCCCAAGTGGCTAAATACCAAATTATGTTATTCAAAAGACAAGCTTTCTTCATTTGATTAACAGTCATGCAATTTTAAGGCTAAATAAATAAATAAAATTACCCAAAGGTTTATTGTGTAAGTTTCAGTGGCATCTACAGGTGAGGGTTGCGAATTGCAACCAGCGGCTTACAGTGCATTCACGTGCTCCTCTGATGGTCCCATTTTCCGAGTTATTAAGTCATTCTTCAGACTTCAGTGCGTGTTCATGTGCTCTTAAGTCAGAATGTGGAATTAACATTGCTACTACAAAGATGTGTTGGATCAGCATTATCAGAGCATATAAACAACACGCTGAAATCTATTGCACTCTACTTGGACAGCAACCTAACCGTTATAACCACATTACAAATTACATGTTTGCAAAATATGTATATGCAATGTGATTTTGCACGAATCAAAGATCTGTATACTTCTTTATGTCCCATGTATATTTTATTTCTCTTTTTGCAATAAAGCTTTAAGAGGAAAAAAAGATTGTGATTATTCCAACACCACATGAA
This sequence comes from Lepomis macrochirus, assembly GCA_024633595.2. NCBI lineage: Eukaryota > Metazoa > Chordata > Actinopteri > Centrarchiformes > Centrarchidae > Lepomis > Lepomis macrochirus. Next base: position 18,939,652 of record JALXJV020000020.1, on the reverse strand, counting down.
TGCACAGCTCTGCCTGCAGGAGAAGCTACAGTGACCAACATGCACTGCATTTGTGCTAGCTAAATAATACGAATTGGCCATATTTGTCCAAATTTCTCTTCTTTTATTATTTCTAATAAACCAGTTGACTACTACTACAACTACTTCTTATTCGCATTTTTCATATGTATTCAACATTGTGACAAAATGCCAGCAGCTGATAAAGATCTGGAGTTGGTCCCCAGGTGCCGCACAGCGGCTGCCCATTGCGCCCTTGAGTGATGGTTTAAATGCAGAGAATGAATTTTGCAATGTGCATGTGACAATAAAGTTTATTCTAAAAAAAAATGTAGAGCCGTTTGTCCATTTGGGCCCCCGTACATATTGTGTAATATTTAGGATTTACGGAAATCCAATAAAGTATACACAACTATGTTTTCAGTGGTGTATAAAGACCTTACATAATGAACTGTTTTTAAGTTTTCATTACTTCACAATGAGCCATTTCTCTCTATATACACCGCAGGTCCCTTTACATGGACTTCGCCATGTTTCTACTGTTGGCCAAAACAGACTGTAGACTGCTCTACAGAGTGTTTTCGTCACTACATTGAATATGTACACAGAAGTAGAAGAATAAAAAGTAGCAGTAGCTCACGATAACGACAATATCACAATACAGCAATTCAGCGATGATCGATATCCTATGTCCTGATCAGGTTTTTTTGCTCTCGAGTCTGAGTCCGAGTCCGAGTCATTTGATTTTGAGTATCTACCGATACAGAGTCCCTATCCGATATTTCAATAATACTTGCATGTAAACAAATACAAAAATAAAAGTGCCACAGTGTTTGCAAACCACATCTATATATATACATATATATACATTTATATCCGAGTCCTGATCAGGAGGTAACGTCAGATTCCAATCGAGTCTAAAACAACGTGATCGTGACCGATTTCCAATCTCGTGATCGGATCTGGACTTCCCTAATTTTGGGATGAAGTTTTGACCCTTTGGGGTTGCTGTAGCTAGTCAGTGTGGAGCGCTGTAGCAGCAGAGTAGCAGATCAAGCCAGTGAAGGTAGCAGCTCATTTTTATTTCACACAGAGCTCAGGAAACATATGTACTTTTAGTATTTGCACAATATGTCACTCAGGATCATAAGCATGTGAACAAAAATGTGTAATTTATGTATTGATATGCTTTTCTGAAATATTGAGACAGTATCATGGAAACATGTACAGCAATATATTGCTGTATGGATTTTTTGCCACACCCCTACTGGTTTCTTAGAAGTAAGAAGCAAAGTGAAATTCAGAAAAATGGAGGCCGAGGGCCACACGTTTTATCTCACCACTACATCACGCTGAAATTTACACACTGGACCTTTAATCTCGTTTTTATTCCCTATTTGTGAACGGGCTGAACCTCAAATAAAAATTAACCACATTTTCTCAGTTAAATCTTCTATTTGAAGAAATCAGGACAGATTCTGAACACACCGACAACATAAAAAAAACCCAGCTCCCAGCACAAACTGTACGTAAGGATGTGTTGAAGCCTGTCAGGCAAACAAGAATCAGATCAATGCCGGGTGAAAACACAGCCAACATCGGAAAGGTGTTTGAGTCATGGGGAGACAATAAAATGGATATAAAAACTGGCCCATAGTTAGCTTTCAGCCTATTGGACAGGTAAACTAACATTTAAAGCATATGAAATATATTGTCATTTTGTGTTTTAGTTGGTTAAAGTTAGATAACATTATGGCCTGTGTACTACAACAACTATGTTCTAACTGTTCTAAAGTGTGGCAACAGGCTCACTAACCATTTTCATTATCATCTAATAAATTATGATATAACTGACATTGTTGAGCCTCTCTGGTGAAAGTGTACAAATAATTATTTAAAAGCCGGCAGGCAAGCTAACGCCAACGTATGATGTGGACTAAATGCAGTCAGAATTGTCATGCAGAGTACTGTGGTCAAGCTGATAAAAATATCACTGTCACGTTGCAGTGGGAGTTTCTATCATTTTCTGTGATGCTGTCTCTGGTCTGTCAGTCTTTGTTTTGGCTCGCTTATTAGTTCGAGCACAAGCACATACTTGAATAGTGGTGGTTGCCATCTGAAACCTCACAATTAGAGGCCACTGAAAACTACACATGGCCCCTTTAACATGGATATTTTTTGTGGAAAAATGACATCGCATCCCAGCATAAACTGTTTCAATGTTCAACCAAGAGTGATGCATTTACGCAAATAACAAAATAACCTTGAAATAAAATATCAAAATAAGTCTGAGGCCAATAAAAGTATTTCGCACCTTCCTGAAACTAAACTGGCAAGAATATATCCAAATTTTGACCTCACCTGTTTGAGGTGCAGGGGAGCTCCAGCGACTCTGTTCTGGAGGCCAGCCTCAGTCTCTGTGCTTATTGGGAGGCTGTGTTTGGCTCATTAAGTGAAGCATATGGTACCACTATTGATTACTACCTTGTTTGGTGTCAATGCAAATTTGTCATCTAATATGCTTAATGCAAAGGTACTCACCACACTTGTGGCATGCGGCCTCTTTCTGTTGAACTGGAAAGGGTGTAGACCTTTTTGTCATGCCAGATGGATAAAAGATGTACTTTTTCACTTGAAGATGGTTAAAATAAAATACACTCTGCTGGGGTAAATAATAAATAAATATTACATACATAAAAGTGTTTACCTTCCAGGTCTGATTTCACCCTACTGATAATTACCCTCAGGTGACAGACTTGGTCTCATTTTGGAGTTTCCTCCTGTGGATATCTTGAGAAATGTGTGTAAGAGAGAGATTCCAAACCTCTACCTCAGATGAACTCTGAGTAGAGACACAGCATGGATCGAGTTTCTAAACAGCATGAATTGTACCTTGTTAGATGCCCACAGCAGCCTGCAGTCATAATAATTGTCTTTCCATCAACTTCATCAGACATTTTTATTCATCTCTTGGAGACAGCTGAAACTTTTCTCTCTAGGCTTTGAATAATAATCAGCTTTGAGAAAAACAATATGTGAATCCATTTCAATTAATATGTAAATAATCCGATGTAAACACATAAATAACACCAAGATAAGATATAAATTCTTCTTTCTTAGCAGCACAACAGAGGGACTTAGCTGATCAGGGATTTCAGGTCTTGTCAGATGGTTCTCAATTTGTTTACACACACATCATGCAACATTACACATCAATGCATCATTAGTCTCCCCGAGGCAGAACGGCTCAGAACTCACAGCAACAAGGCTGGTACTGAGACTCTAAACATCATCTTTTACATTTTTAGGAAGACACCATATTGCACCATGAATAATCTCTCACTTGTAACAACATAACATACTGTACAGTTTCAGAGCTTATCGATGACTCCACGTGTCTGACTTGCTGCAGTACCAAATACAGTACAAGATAAATATATGACATGGTAATTTACATACTCAAATGGACTATACACCATCACTTGGTCCACGAGTTTGATATTGTTGTTTTTCTTTCAAAGACATGTGTTGGCACAGAGGTTATCTTGATAGCCAGCATAATAGAGGCTCAAGGACCCAAAGTTTAATCTGCTTTGTGATAATGAGGCACATCACAATGCTAAAATCTATTAACTAGAATACAGTTAATATCATATCATCACACCCTTGGTTGTCTTAATTTATCAAAGAAGTGGCTCCTGAAAGAACGAGCTACACAGTGCCTTCTAAAATTGCACACTGCATCTTTTTCACCTCAGTCATGCTCATTTGTTTTTTAGGAGTCATTGAAAGAGTTATTGGTTGCTGTAAACAGTCCTCCTGTAAATCTTCCTGCTCTTTCAACTGACATATGGCATGGGGGTATTGTTTTACATATGTGAAACAACAGTCTACAACCATGCTAGCGGCACTGTGAGGCTGCACTTCTTACTTGTTAGCATGTCAGTATTTACTAATTAGCAGTAAACCCAGAGTAAAGCTGAGGCTGACGGGAATGTCATTATTACACAGCATGTATTATGTTGGGTAATTTAAAATCTTGACCTGATGATGGCGCAAGATAAAAAATTGAGGGATCACCAAAGTTACAACAATCTTGAGGGGAACAACCAAATTTTATGGCAATCCATCTAAGTTCTTGAGACATTTTATTCAAAACCACAAATGTCAACCACATGCTGAAGCAATGCTGATCCATGAAATAGATGTAGAGACAGTGGATATGTGAAAGGATTGACAAAGTCAGGGGGATTTCTCATCTGGGCACCATGGACATCTAAACCAAATTTCACATGAATCCATCCACTACTTGTTGAACTATTTCAGTCTGGAAAGTGGTGGACAAACCGACAGACCACCATTGTCTAAAGATGCTAGCGTGGCTACACATGTGAACCTATCCCTTAAGAACTTCAGTCTTTGAATTTGGCACATTTTACACTTTCTCCTGAGGATCATCATGTTCACCACTCTGTATACCTCCACTATAATAAGTGACATTGTTATTACTAACATGTCATTATTACCAACAATATCTTAAGTTACATTATTAACACTTTAAACAGTATTTTGGACAAAACACATTATCTTCACTAACAGAAGATACTACATAGCAGTTCACAGCTGTACAGACAATATGCTTTCATAGCTGCTCTGTCACTTGATGCCCAAATTAGAGAGGATATCAAAACATTAAAAATGTATTTCGTGTCTAATACTGGGCAACAGTGATGTTTTGGAATTAAATATTATGGCATTTCATTTAAACTTGACAAAATCAGCATGGAAAATTGACAAGCATGTAAAGTACAGTTCTTCTGCTGTACAGTTCATACACACTCATTGTTTTTTTGCTTTATACATTGTCCAATGAGCTCCTTTATTCGCTTATTGGCAGTGTTGAGTCATTTTTTAATTGGTCAGTCCATCAGCCCCAGGTTGGGTATCCATTCCACTGGGATGAAACATGAAGGCATCAAAAAGCACAGGAGGCTGAACACAAGCACAACTGAACTCAACTGCTGTGGTACAATGTCGAGTTGAAGTCAAAAGGTCCACTGGACTGAAGCGAAACGTCTTCAATTCTACAATGACTTTCCAGTCAGTGGTTTAACTTCATCTTGACACTGCTCTGGTGAAAGTACACAAGGCTGGTTGCAAGGCAGGTGCTCTACTGAGGGTTTTGATCATAGCTACTGTAACTATGGCTCTGCGCTTACAGAGTTAATAAAGAGATCATGTTCTGAGGTGAGTTCAAAGAAACCAAAACTGAAAATGGTAAAAGACAAAAGAAGACAGAAAGTGTGGCAACAGAAATAAAATATGCAGACACTGAAACAGGGCTTAAGCTTTTTTCAGGAGGTCTTGTCTTTTGTTAGACATCGTGTGGGTGTGCTGTCTACTGGCATCCATATTTCTGCTACGAAATAATCGTCATTACACATTGCAGAGATGAACTAATTCCCACAAACAGAGACAGAATATATACTCCACAGGCTGCATTGTCTTGTGTGTGCTGAAGATATTGTAGTACAAAGGTTCCTACAGAGTGGTAGTATGAATAAGTAATGTCATATGAATATTATGTTCCATTGAGGAGAAAGGTTTGAATCAGACAGTTTTTTTTCTTTCAGAAGTTCAAAAGTTCCTCAGTCTGACCCTAGAGGGAGCTAAAATTGTGTTTCACTGACAAAATGACATACACACTAATTCCTATATTTCTGCTAATACAAAACTGACAAATGACAGACAGCACTACTGAACGCCTTGATGATAGATCATAGAGAAAATCTTCATGTGCATCAAGATCTCTCCTCATTTCTTAATGTTGTGCTCATGTCAAATACAATACATTCTAGATGTCTATTTTTAGATCATTGCAGTTTTGATTTTGCATTTATTTTGTATCATTAAAAATAAGCTGCATCTCCATAAGAGCTGTGAAGACTGATAGAGGGTTAGGGATTGAACTCTGTGAGAGCATATACTGCTACACACCTACTCATAAACAAACACACACCTGTCGTTAACACCCACACTGGTTAACATTAACATTAAACAGCTGTAAAGATAACAAACCACACTACTTCAGTTCTCTCAGAACCAACTATGTCAGACTGTTCTCAGTGCACTGATCTTTGCTCATACACACCAGATACATGTACACGCTACCAGGGCAACCAGCACGGTCTTAGAGGGCCTGGGTTTGCTTGCATTCCCAATGAGCTGAGACCACAGAGAATATTGCCTGGCTAGGTCGACTCCAACTCCACATCTGCCAGAATCTGTGTTTGCAGGAATTTGTGGCCACTAGCCATAGGTGTGTGCGCGTGTGTCCCCTCGCAAGTATGTGTATGTTTGAATACTTGTGTTTGGTTATATACGTGTGTGTGTGTGTGTGTGTAGGAGAGAGACTGTGTGTGTGTGTGTGAGTGTGTGTGTGTGTGTGTGTGCGTGTGTGTGTGTGTGTGTGTGTGTGTGCACTTAGGAGTGTGACCTACAGCTGTGATGCGGATCACCAGTATCCACTGCTGTGAATGAGAAGGATAAATAATCCAAGGTGCTCTCTGTTAGTTGTTTGATATTGAAGCCAAATGCATGTGAGCAGAGCATAGAACCAAGCTGCCCCACAGCAGGCCCAATTTACCAGCATTCAAAGCAGCTTGACCCTAAACACATGACATGCATGCAATCATTCAGCGAGACAGAAGAACATTGGGTCCCAGGAGGCTGGTAGTTTTCCTCCTTACAGATTTCAGAGCAGCTGCACAGAGCTCCGACTACATTGCCAATGTGTCAGCAGATGGACATAATGATAGTGACCCCCTTGAAAACAATCAAGCATCGACATCCAGTCTAATCATGGGTAAGCCTGCTGAATCAGCCACGCGACAGAGAGGGTGTGACTCATGGAAACAGACGTGATGGATTGAGAAAAAAATGGAACAAAAGAAATTCTGATTATTTTAGTTTAAAAAGTTGTTAGAGAGTGATGGATATTCCCTAACATACATTCTGAGTGTTGACTTATACATGTGTCTACTGCCAATGTGTGGGTTCTGTTGCACTTGTGTTTATTCTGTTGCGTCTCCAGTGTGGTTGTGTGAGCCGGCTCCTGTTCTCGAGGTGGCAGGTAGAGTGTGAAAGCTGTGGATCACCTCCTCGCCTTTTGCTCGCCGCTTGTCTTAGAACCTGGTGCTCTCATGTTTCAGCATGCGGATGTTGGTAAGAGTTCCGCTGCCCCTGTGGTGGTACCCGTAAGCCTGGCGCTGACCCTCCAGTCACCGGGCGCTGCTGCCTGCTGACGATATGCTGCTGCTGGGACTGGAGCTGCCCGAACCCCGGTCTTCAAACACGCTGATCTCTAGCTGAAGACGTAAAGAATGTCAAGGATCCTCCTGATGGAGAGAGTATTAAAATACAGGGCTGAGTACTGCTTACAGTATACATTTCATCCCAGATAGTTGTCATGTTAAAGTAGGGGTGCACAACCTAAATAAGTGATTTCAGACGCAGTGACGGGAGTGAATATTTCCTCCTTCTTTCTCACTGGATACTGCTTCTTTTCCCATCTCAGACTCATATCCGAAGAGCTCAAAATACTATTGCATCCTGTTTTTTTAGTTATGATAATATCAAACACGTTTTAGGGTTATAGCATCTGGAACAGCTCATGACATGGTCAATATATGTTTCAATAACACACTGGATGTGCAGATCTGTGTGCACTTTTTGCTGAGTTTTACCATCCAAAATAAGATGTTTTATCACAATCTTTTAAAATGTTCTTCACTCTTCACATGGCTCATCACATGTTCATTTTTAGTATTCGGAAGTAGTAAGAAGAGAGTCTCTCTTTGCCAGTCGGAGTGATCCCAGCATAGTTCCTCATGTAATTGAAAAAAACAGGGAGAGAGAGAATGTGTCCAGTAGACCATCACACAGGCCTGGCTCTGACTGGCTCAAGGAAAAGGCTCCAAGTCACAGGGCCAACCTATTACCGACACTTACTGGTCAATAGACAATACAATATGGTCTCTGTTTGTGAAGCCTAGCTGGAGACCTCATTCTCCCAAGGAACAGCATAGGGTGTGTCTAACTTGTATCACGCCAATTTGAGTAATTCTTGCTTTGAAACTGCTTTCGTTGGGACCCATATGGCTAGGAACAAGGGTCCATCTCGGGTGCAACTAAAGCCTAGTGCAAACAAATTTTACCATGGTTTTCCAGTCCCGGACAATTCTTTTCAAAAACCTTTGAGTGGGCGAATCTTAGGCTGCTGATTCATCACATCACCCTGCTTTTTTCACCTTTTGTTTTCCAAGGACATTTGACAGAGCATGCATGCTTTTTTCAGCCCTGTCCTGCTTCACATTTACTCCTGGGAATGATAGTCATAGGCCATTGAAAAGCTCCTCTGCTGCAGCTGGAGTTTAAGTGCCTCATTCAAGAACACCTTGATGGTAATTTATGAGAAAGAAGAGGTATTTCTTTTAATATATCCAACACAGCAGTCCCAGTGATTCTAACTAGTGACCTTCCACTCATGACGGCTGGTTCATCTAAACTACTGCCCTCTCATATTTGTCTTCTATATGTCTGGCTATCCTGTCTGAGCCTTTCGTTAGGATGTCACACATGACACCTTTATCCTCTATCAATTTGTTATACACAAAATATAGCAGCAACAGAAGGAACAGCAAGAGAAGGATACAACCCTCATTCCTCTCTCTATGGGATCTGTGAGCAGCAGACCTCTAGGAGCAAAGATCTTCTCATTCTGCTCCTGGATGTAGCCTGATATCTTCTTCAGCACCTGGAATAAAACAGCGGTGTGTAGAGGGGTTAGAAAAGGTACATTTGGAGATAATCCAGATTTGATTAGAACCATTAGAGGCATGAAGAAATCCTAAAAACACAAGCAGAACATGTGCTCTAGCCGGTAACAGAAATCTTGGGATCCATTACCTACTGTTATTGTCCAGAGTGCACTCTGTGTTACATGTAATAACCATGTACTTAAAAGAGGCTAAACAGCAACTTTAACCTCCTCCTGAGCTGTCTTGGGTGGAAAAAATGAAAAATGGAGGAAATTAGTTTGTAGTCCTTCTGAGCATAGTTAGCATAAAGCATATGATACTGACTCTCTCGAGTCATTGCCCTTCTTTAGTTTTCCTGAACATTAAAATCTAAACTCAAAGTAATTGAATTATGCTTTAAGTACGGCAGTTATTTTTATACATGGGTCCAAACCACTCATGTCAAGCAAGGCTGTATGAACTGAATTACTAAAATTGACGAGCCTGTGCTTTTCTCTTTTTGAAGTTTTCCATTTGGAAGCTTTAGTTCCTAATTCCAAAGATGGCTCTCTCAGGCTAAATGTCATGGCTTGGTTAACTGTCGGGGCAATTTGGAAATACTCGAAAATATGAGGTGGACATTTTATTTAGATTGCATTGGCACTGGACTTATTTCTCAGTTTTGCAAGTGAGTATTATATCCACTGTGCAAAAACCACAAAGCAGCAGTGGAGTCAAGCTGAGCAAGTTCAGACCATGCCTTGGCATACAAATTTAAACATGTACTGTTTACATTCTCCTACGCATTAAATTACATTACATAACACATTTCCATGTAATTGTAAACCTATGCACTGTGATGTCGTTCCAGGCTGCTGCAGAGAGCAACCAAATGACTGATGACTGATGGCCAATGATGTTAAATGGACAGATAGTAGCTAAAGTGGCATCGTTAGAGCAGCTTGTTCAGCCTCAGCTATACCTGTGGATATCAACAATGCTGATGTGCCTTGCCTCTCTTAAACTCTGTCTATCCATGTCAATCAGCTAAACCATGCTCAACTGGTCCTCATGTACACTGAGAAAGCTGTCACCATTCCTGAAAAGGAGGTGTGATTTTGTATATGTGCAAGTGTATGCTAAAACAACATACACTTGTATCACTGATATCCCTTGTATCAGAATATTACAGCATTACATATTGTACTGTACTTATTTTTGTAGCTTTAGCGTTTGTTTCTACTTACCATGATAATTGCTGAGGGCTGGGAACACGGCGATGTTGCTATAATGAAGTCCAAATGGGCGAGAAACATGAGTGGTCAGACAATCAGACAAGTTGTAAACAAGCAAACAGTTTATTATCTAAAACTTTATTAGGAGTTAAAACTAAAAAACCTGAAAGGCTAGCTAACCTAGGGGGTTGTTTAAAACATGTATGATTGTCTGACTTCTTGTGTTTCTTTTTGGTAATGTTGCCTTGTTGTCAATAAGCTTGATACTGTAAGTACAATGATAAAACTACAAAAATAGGATTCAAGTTGAAAGATCAGATCTTCTAAAGTATGCTGTATTCTGATGTCACTTTTGTGTGTATTCCTTAACTGATTTATTCAATATGACAGAATCGCATCCTCTTTTGTAAGTTAACTAAAGGTCACTGCAGCACTCAGCCTTGAGAGATAAAAACAATAGCGACTAAGCAACACACTGAGCAGCACTCCTCTGGGATGTCAAAGGCCTGTTACAGCTGCGGGCACAGCTGCTAATATAGTGACCCCTGCTAGTGGAGACTAAACAACAGAAGAATACTTCTTTCTGAGGAAGAAGAAACTTCAGCAATAAAATGTCTGGATAATGTTACAATCAGGGAGAAAACAAGACATGAATTTTCTCAGTGAAAAGCCCTTTAAGAACCTATCCAAAGGCAGTGGTTTGCTCCATTGCACTGCTTTAAATCAGTCAGATCTATGTCAAGTATGTAATACAAATATACAAAGCAATCAGTATTTGGCTTCTAACAATGGGAGTATATCCACAAATTTCCTAACACAATAAAAACTGTGTCTTTTGTTAAAAACACAATTGAAGAGAATCAAATACCATGGAGAGGAAGCAGAGACAAACAGAGCGCAGCCCTGACTAATAGCTTTATAGCGGTGCAGGGAAAAGGCCAATCCTTTCACTGCTATTGAGCTCTCAGGGCAGCTCAATCGTCTTCAGCGTGACAGTATGGCAGTCAAGTATTCAAGCTGTGCCTCTGTTGTACTGGCATGTGTGTGACAGCCCTTCTGGGAAAAGCTTTGTAAGTGTGTGTATATTGCCCAAGAAGCAGAGGTGTCTGTTTCAGACGCATGTCACGAGTGTGTATTCCTCTGCTAGAATGAAAGTCATTTGTGTCACATAAGTGCAACATAAAGGGAATTATGTGTGTATACACGAGTCCCATATTTGCAGCCACATTCTTGTAAATAATAAGAAGAAAAATAAGAGATGGAGGGCACATAGTATGCGTGAGGGAAGCTTTATGAATGCTTGTGTGCACATGTATCTGCTCTGACATGCTGGGAGCAATCAGTGTCTTTTGATAGGGTGCGATATAAGCATCAAGGGCTCAATGAATCTGCACACTGATCCATGTTCACCGGTGTGTGGCCTCTTTATCAGCACACACACATGCGCAAAAACAGCATCTACTTGGGTGGGTATATCTGATCATCATCAGTCATAACGCCATTCAGCCAAGATGACTAAGTTAAACAAGTAAATAAACAACTCTCCTGTGGGGTTGATAGCATCTCAGCATCTCAATGGAGCGGCACCCAGCTGACAGGGAGATGAAAGGAGCCTCCAACCAGGCTATTTCTGCTTGGCTTCAACACAGCAATAAGTCTTTTTGTGCTTCTTGGTCAAAATCCCAGTACTTCTGTACTGCTTTGATAAAGAAATGTTTACAATATGCAATAAGACGACGGAGATGAATGTGGTGGGTGACAGAGATCAGAGCAGAGAGGCATTCTGGGGCTTCATGGCACTCTCATTTCATCCAAAAAACCAGCAGCTACTTACAAAGTCACCAGAGAATAATCAAACTCACTGTGTATGTGTATGTGATTATGCTTGTGTTCTACTTCCATCTCATGGAACGACGGCAACACAAAGACAGGTTTAATCACCTGCCCTTTCTCAAGATGGACATTTTGGTGGCGTTGAAGGTACATGTCCCATTACAGTTGGCGTGCCATGCCTTGGCCACTGGCACACAGGTGTGAGCGTCACAGTGGGTTTCAAAAGCTAGTGGATGGACAGCTGAAGGGGACATTGTGCAAGAAAGAAACAGATTGTATCTCCTGTTTTCTGGCTCCGCTGCCCTGTGTGCTCTGACTTCAGAGAGCCATAGTGCCTCACAACACACAGGTGAATGCTTTTGTGTGTGAGAGAGAGCTGGCTTCCATAAAAATGGACAAATATAACAGTAAATAAATCTTGTGACATTGCAGTTTATAATAACCAGCTGTAACTGAATAATGGGTGAGCTGAAATATTCCTACAGCGACATTGGTATTCTACTGCACACTAAGAGGAACAAGATCCATTTGATTACCTTCATGTAATGTACCTGTCATGATTTAATGTTTGAATATTTATTATGACAGCACAGTGGGTAAGCGGTTAGCACTGTCATTTCACATCAAGAAGGTCCTGGGTTTGAACTTGCTGCCTGCTGGGCCCTTTCTGTGTGGAGTTATCACAGGCAGGGGGTTTCTTTCAGGTGCTCCAGTTTCCTCCCACGGTCCAAAGACATGCAAAATATTTGCAAGATATTTAATAGGTTAGGATTGGTAAATTGCCTGTGGCTGTCATTCCTTGCAATATTATTACTTTTCCCAGTAACTAGTAGTGTAAGAGATTACTATTTCCAAAGCCAAGTAATTCTGCCTTACTGCGTTACCAGAATGCCACTTGTTTTATTGTTGTCCTTGACATTAATGTGTGAACGTGTGATTGCGTGGCAGGGGCAGGTCTGGGTCAGTTTATGTCAATAAGCCAGACCATATGATGTTCAAGTCGGCTGCTAGCCAAAAAGCTAAAGGAAGAATGGAGAACGAGGGAGATAGGCGTTCTTCCAACTGCTGTAAATACTGCCATTATTTTAAGTCAGTGTTTTCAGCTTAGCTGATTGCTGACTCCTAATTGTTCCAAGAAAGTGGGTTCCTCTCTATAGTTGCCTGCTAAACAGGTTGTCCAGCACTTTTTAGGAAGGGGAGAGGCGGGGGTAGAGAAAGTAATACAGTAACGTAACAAACAGTACAACTAGGTACTTTCAACACCCATCCATCCATCGTCAACCGCTTATCCTGTGTACAGGGTCGCAGCTGACATTGGGCGAAAGGCGGGGTACACCCTGGACAGGTCTCTAGTCCATCGCATGGCCCCATACAGACAAACAACCACTCACACTCACATTCACACCTAAGGACAATTTGGGAAACACCAATTAACCTGGCCTGCATGTGTTTGGATGGTGGGAGGAAGCCAGAGCACCCAGAGAGAACCCACGCGGACACGGGGAGAAAATGTAAACTCCGCACAAAAAGGATGGGGCAACTGGGGTTTGAACCCACAACCTTCTTGCTGTGAGGCAACAGTGCTAACCATAACCACAGTGCTCATGTTCAGATTAAACAAACAAAATGTGTTTATTTGTGGTTACATGGTATAACTAATTTCTGACAAACAACAGTTTATCCTTCCCCTGTTACAGCATTCAACTCCTTGTAAAACCATCAATTGTTGTTTTTGTCTGTTTGTGTATAGACTAACCAAATATCATCCAAAGTGTTGAAAAGTAGGCTTTAGATGTTTAATATTTTGGAATGAGCCAAGCTAACTGCTTCCTTACTATCTCCCTATAAAACATGAAAACGGTATGATCTCATCTGACATATTTCCCAAAACTGTTTAATTCTCAATGTGCAGCCATCTTTCCATAGATTAAAACTGTTTAGGTGAATGCTCTGGTCTATTGTGTCTGCTAGCATTTAGATGTTCACAAATTTATTACCTTCTCATAGCGTGTCTCCATGCAAAGGAAGATGATATAAGCTGTGGCACAAGCTAGACATCCTTCCAGGTACGACTGACCCCCAATTTTTTCAGCCTCCACATAGTAAGAGTTCAGGGTCTTCACCGTCTCCTCCAGCAAGGTTCGCTCAATCTACTTATAGACACAAACAAAAATCCAGGTAGAGATAGGCATGCACACACCATAAGGACTGCAAAAGTTCTCTGGCGTAACTGTGGGAGCAAGCTGTTCAGCCATAAAACAGCCTGCCAAATATACCAGCTGCATTCTGCTCAATCCAAAATACTCCTGCTTTGTCAATGAATTTAGAAACACACCTCACTTGCTGAATATGAAGAATCTTGAGGCTAAGAGGAAAATTTCCTGAGAAGTGTGACAGCAACGGCTGTGGTTTGCGCATCTGAGGACATTTACAGCAAACTGATGCAGATTTTAAAATGTTTTTTTTAATGGTCCCTTTACACTGTGTTTCTCTTTGTGTCTGTTTCCTTCTTACTGTGTGTGTGTGTGTGTGTGTGTGTGTGTGTGTGTGTGTGTGTGTGTGTGTGTGTGTGTGTGTGTGTGTGAACTGTCCTCTTCAGATGCTAATTGCTAGACAAAACTACAATAATACCCTACATAACACCATTCACAGATGCTGATACAGTGAGTGCAAACTTGCACCTCAAATAAACATCACATTCTCTCAAAGTAAGTAAGTGTGAAAAAGCATTAGGGCTTCTTCTTCTTTAGCTTTACTTTTCTTCTGAGCACACACAGAAGAGTTTAAATACAGTTGTGACACTTATTCTGTCTGTCTATTCTCAAAGGATATTAAAAGGTCATGCTGCAATTTTTTCCATCTATCTGTGGATCTTGCAATGTCATTATGTTTTTTCATTATGGTTAATGTTTGGATTTAAGGATTAACATTGCTGCTATGCTCAGTTTATACATGTAAAGGTGTATGACTGTGTGCATTTCATTGCAAGTTAATACAGAAGCCAATATCCATCATTCACATCATTCACATGTGTTCTGTCCTATGGGATGCACCACTGTTGGGATCTTATTAGGCTATATTGCGCCATCACTCTTTCTGTGTTGGAGAGTGTGGGTGTTGTTTCAGGAGATTTGGGATTTTTCCAACATATAACATTTGCCTGGATGTATATATGTGAGTGTTTGTGTGTGTGTGTGTTTGTAGTCGTGCTCACCCTGTTGTCAAGCTCTGAGGGGAACTTGGTCTGGAATCGGCATACAGTTCCTTCGCTGTAGTCTCTCTGTATAAACACCTTTGTTACCAACGATGCATTGTGCCTCAGCTCCTGAAGGTTATGGAACTAAGAACACAACAGGGGAAACGCAAATGTGTTAATTTTTTTTTCCAAAATACATTTATATTCATGTAGGTACGACAGCAACAGGTCTCTCTTTGTTTGCGTTTTGCTTGTGCTGTACTGTGGCTCCACGCCAGATACAGACCAAAAACCATCTTGCTGATTGTTTCTGAACTTTTTTTCACTTCCATAACAGAAGGTGGAGATCTACTATACAATATACAAAGACAAGTAAGATGCAAAAAAATGTGGGTGTGTAAAAAGGCTTCTACTGTACAGTCAAACTTCCTACCTAATCATCAAAGGGTCTTAGTTTAAAATACAAATGTCCACGGCAGCTCTCAACAACAAGGCCCATACAATATTTACATAACGCTATGTAATTTTTCCCGCCAGTTTTGAGTTGTATTTTTGCCTTTTGACAACATATCTGCAACAGGGCTACACAGCGAGGGAATGGTACTATGTTACTACATCAACAGCAGTGCAGGCTTAGTTAGCACTCTCACTGCATTCCTCCTGCATCAATAGGCCCAATTGCAGTAATGCACTTTGAAAGACTCCCCTTTACCTTGGTGCTGAGTGGTGTGTTTTCCACCCAAACACTCATTCCCCTGAGAGGCATACGACAGCAAGCAAGTGGGCCAGTGTAACTTGTCCCCCGCTGATCTAAATTACTCCCCTCAAGAGGATGGTAATTAGAGATACAGTAGGAGCATGGCGGGAGGGAGAGGGACGAACAAAAAGGGTGTAAAAAAAAAAGAGTGAGAAACAGAGAGAGAAGCATGTATTCAATGTATTCTGAGAATGTGTTCAACATTTGTGCAGTTGTTGCCTTTTAAATGCAATATTTACTAAATGTTATTCAATGTATATCACAGTCAAACTTTTGCTAACTACTGCAGACTCTGTTTATGAGGTTACCTGCATGAATGAGCCCACAAGTTATTTCCATGTAAGCAGACATATTACAGTGCCTGTCTTTCATCACTATATAGGGTACTGTATATCGCACACAACCAAGAATAGCATCCATGCTGCTATTTTTGTCAGCTAAAAGCCAAAATCACCTCACAGTCACTGGATCTTTCAGCCTGCCAGAGCTTTTAATATCCTTCTTTTTGCTTTCTCTGTCTCTCCCCCCTCCCAACCCCCCTTGGTATCTTCAGGCCATCATGATGAACAACAAGTCATTCTATTAATAGAAGCAATTATCAGCACACGATAGAGCCTCATTTATCCAAGTTAGAATCATTTGGCCAGGAGTCAGGTTCATTAAGATTATACAGGCCTTTTGCTTTTGACTGTGAGATGTGTGTGTGTGACTGTATGTATACGTATATGCATATATATACATGCAAGTGTGTGATACAGCAACACTAAAAGTACAATAAACCTTTATGTAAGTAGCTATACCACAAGGGAGACTGCTCTATTAAAAGTGGAGGTCCTGCATTGTCTGTGAAGGTTCTCCATGTCATAGTTATCCAAGGAAGGTTAAATCTGATCTCTGAAGGAGCCTCTCCGATGAGAGGTGAAATGTCTTTCTTCAACCAGTCCAGTTGCTCTTGATTTCAACCTTCTTTGGAGTCCTGCATTCAGATTTTACTTGAATAGCTCAAATTTCAAACTAGCAGTAAAAAAGTACTCAAGTATCCAAAGTAAGTTTAGGTTTGCCAGATGTAAACCTCATATGTCCAGTTTTGTGAATTTCCATGCTTTCAGGTTTGTTGAAAAATTAAAGAACGTTGGATATATATATATATATAATACATAAAGGAAGAAGAAAAGTAGGGAGGAAGAAGATGAAAAAAGTAAACAAAGAAAGGATGCCAAAGTTTTAGTTGACAGGAGTTCTGGGAGGAGTCCAGTGCAGAGGAGGCATCTGAGTGAAATGAGCCACATGCACTGCATTCAGGTCAGTAGGACGTCACGGTGTGTTTTGGCCTGTTGTTGATCTACTGACCTCTGCCTTACATGTCTTTGCTACATGTAGCTCGCAGCTGAGCAAAGCAAACCGGAGTCATGTCGTGGTTAAAGGTCAACAGTGATACATCTGACACCAGAGTTGCAATTTGACCAACACTTGAGAGCTGACGTATTGTCACTCTGATTGGCCAAATGAGGGGCCATATTTGTACCCTCTCTGTGTGTTTAGGTGCCATAAGACTTTGTGACAACAGCTATTCTGCTTTGATACTAGAGGACATGAAACATTTCTGTAGTCACGTGGTGTTGATGTTACTGGCAGACTAGCCTTGTCTGTGTCCATTTAAGCCTTTAAGATAAATGTTTTCTGTTGGCAGAGCACTAATGTTTACTTTCCTGTGTGGGAGACTGGGGTTCAAAACCAGCCTATTACTTTGTCTAAATATAGTACACAAGCAGACAGCAAAGTTAAAATGTCATACTGATCACACAGGACTCTATTAAGATGCTCTGCATCATGCTACACTGGCTGACTTCTCCTTCCACCCACACATTACTTTTAGTGGAGTTTACATTTGTTTGAATAGTGATTAAAGGCAGAGGTGGAATAAACAGTGTGAAAATATAACTTACAGAAGGAGGACTTACCACCGGTTAAGAGTTCATAAAAACATATTGTATCGAAGCAACCAAAAGATAGAAACGAATTAACAAAACAGCAAAGCACAAAGACACTAAACACGTAAATCTAACAGTACAGGAATGATGCATAAATTCAAATACTGTCATAAACTGAAAATCCACATATATTTCTGTTAACTATAGTATGACATATTATAATAGGGAGTTAACCTATACAAAGTCAATTTAAGAATTTACTAATAGCCAATGAAGACTGAAAGTATTTTTTTGTCAATTCCTTTTATTCTAACTCTCTTACCCCCCTCCTATTTATTACGTCCAGGTTTGATCTTGGGGTCTGTGTGACTCTCACTGCCATGACGCATTTCCTAGTTTAGCGATTGGGACTCAAGGAACACATAGCGACAGCTTGGGTGAGTGCTGGCAGTGGGCAGACATTGCAAAGGGCACACACACACAATTACAACATGCGCAGTGAACTCACTCAGAGTTAGACGTTTCACAGCTCTTACAGCATTTTTCTTACTGTCAGCTAAATCTCTCTTTTCATCTCTTCATAATATAACTGGTTTTCTGCCATTTGGGAGCAGCATATTTCATGTTTACTGCCAAGCTGGGATAGCCAGAGGTCTATAAATCACCGAAGTTTAGACAATGTTGACAAATTTCCATGACATCGAGGTGGAAGATCAGTGACTGTGGGACCAAAGCTGGATGAGGAAATCTTTTTTTGGATGAAGGCAGAACATTGTTTCAGAACAGAGCTGAGCCTTTGCCAACCTCTGAGATGAATGCTGTGCTTCGACACATTATTCAGTAATACTCCAGCCAGGGCTAGCCTACAGACTGAGAGGAGGATCTGGCAGTAGTGGACTTAATGGATCCAGAGACTGTCCATGCAGCACAAACAATCTGCAGTATGAGCCGACTGTTACTCAGTCACTTAACGTGGTCATTTGCTGACATGGCATACAATAAAAGTCACAGAATGAGTTTTAATATAAAATGTGACAGGGAAAGAGGCAGAGGGAGAGAATAGATAGAAGCATGAACAGAAAGTAAATTGTGCTGCTCATCTCAAACTCTAATCACTGATGGTTACAAACTGCAGCAGCATGTCCGCATTAAGTATGCCATGGATAATTGATGGGCCTTGGACATAAACCTGTCCTGGTTCCACGCACTATATGTGTTTGTGTGCATGCGCGTGTGTGTGTAATTGATGGGGCTTGCACAGGGACACTGGCAGACTACCAGAGGAAATCAGGGCCACTCTGCCAATATCTTGCAGGCTCAGGAAAAGAAAAAAAACATAATCATGAATCCTGCCTAGCTCACTGTCCACTGCACCTTTACCTGCTGCACCATTGTGCCTGAATTACAACTTCACTCACTCATAAATTGGATGCTTTCAGGTATATCTAGCACTCAAGTACGTATAAAGATGTGCACACCTATAAACTTACATGCAGGCACATATTGCATGCATGGGTGTAAGATGTCCAGAACTTGCACCAAAGTAATAGCTGTCTCCTCTAGTGAGATAATTATAATGATAACTATGCTACAGCTATGTCTTCAGCATTATGGTGACATCACCAAGGACAAGGGGGGGGGGGGGGGTGCTGCTGGCCTGAGAGCTACCAGGCATTACTGTGGCTAAAAATACAACAGCAAACGCTGTCGGTGGTGTGTGGAGTAACTAGTTGTACTATGTGACAAACCCTGAACAATACCATTTCTGTCATGGACTCTCTGCATCTTCTGCTTAGTGCTGTGTGGAGTTGCCAATCCTGTTAACTACACGTATTACAGGCATGAAGAGGGCAGAGAGTTTAGTGTGGGAAAGCTGTTTCAATATGTGGCTCGTTCAAAATGCAAAGGACCGAGCCTTGTCAAGCTAATTTAAAAGTATGACAGAGGGAAAGACAGAGGGAGACTGTCCCTGTCCATGGTGCTGACTACTCCATCATCATCATCATCATCATCATCATCATTCTCATCAGTCTCCTAAGCTTTGAGCCTGCTGGGTAGGCTCTTGTACATTGGTTTCAAAACTATATATGCTAAAAGACAAAGTGAAAAACACTGCTAGTTCTCTATCTGAGGATATTCGCCTGCAACTACAGAGCTCAAGAACAGTGATGAAAGTAAGTGAAATTGAAGCTCATGAATGAAAGATAACGTTGCATGCCTCTCTGCTACTCGGCTTCAAATTCATAATGAGCCAGGTCCAGTCGGCTGGTTTGATTGAATTAAGGCAGAATTCAGCCGAACCATAATAAGAGAAAGAGGTGGTATAACAAGCAAGACATTCAGTTTCCAAGACCGCATTTCTTAAAAAAGAAATAACAAATGGAGGAACATGTTTTCGGGGTTATTCGTAAAATGCAAGAAAAAAACAGAATGTCTTACCTCTGTCGCCATATTGCAGTAAGAGGGTGCAGGTATCTGTCCCGTACTGAAATCGACAACCGTTTGCTCGTGCTGTGTGGGACAACGCGACTATAGAGCGTAGCAAGAAGGCTGGATGCACGAGCGCGCGTGCGAGTGCGTGACTGCGCGCGCGCCTGTCAGTGTTGTCGCGGGATGCAAGGGGGGGTTTGCTAATTATATAAGAATTTCTATTAATGCACAAACCGTGAATAATTTGATCTCAGATTCAGTCCTCAAGGTTGGACTTTCAGAACGCAAAAGACAAGATTTCCCAAGAATCCGCGGTTTATTTAGGTTAGAGCGTCTTCTTGTAGCCTATTAATAATTTCATCGATTATCAATAATTCAAATAAAGCGCCTAAGTTTCCGCCTGTATTTGTGACCAGTCCAGTCCAAGCACAACAACTTCTCACATTTCGCCACTTAATGGCAAGAGATGAATACCAGGAGGTTAAAACAGCTGTTTCTGATCATAATGCAATCCTACCTACAGTGTCTGTACTGTATTAACGTTGAGCTCCCTTAGGTATATTTACTTTGCCAGTGCAGTAGTATAAATTTTGTAAGTAAGTAGTTTCAAAGCAAATCTTTATATTGCTATTATAGTGTTATAAGAATACAGAAATGCCATACGCCCATGAGATAAAAATATATTAAATCATTATCAAGTCACCAGTGAGTGACAAAGTGAATCCCCAGGGAATGTATTGTTAAGCATGAATCACTTGTCACTGCCAGCCGACAGTGAGGCTCTATTTTATTCCAAGGAAAACCTGTTCTGATGTTAGGCAATGCTGTATGGCCATTCAGTATGTGTTTTCTATAGCCAACACTGCTATCCTATAAAAGAAGGTTGGCTCTGGTGCAAAGTGGTCATAGTGCGGTGAATCATACTGTAACCCATATATTTAATGCACCTTTGGAGAGAGCACATATTAAACATTTATCTGAGCCCGCTTGGGTGTACTATGTTGCTACTTTTTTCATTTCACAAATAGCACATTCTTCCAGTTCACAAAAAGATCAAGGTATTGCTTGATTTGAATTTTTAACAAGGTTGACTTCAGATTCACAAATATAATAAAAAAATGTGGCAGCCAGATGAAAGCTCATGTTTGTGTTGTGCTCTTGATGCTCCCAAGGACAGGGAAATGTTTTTGATTAGATAAAAAAGACTTGGAAGAAAGATAGTGAGTGAAATCACTTTGATGAGGCTATTTTTGAGCAAAACTCTTATTTTCTTTTGACATCATGAGCCATGATATGCTGAAATTAGCCCTTTCTTCTATCACTACAATAGACCTTCCCTGAGGTATACTTAGAACACATTTCTGGCTGAGACATTCAAATATATACACACAGGCACATAAACACACACAAATATATCCACGGCAGCATCCAACTCTTGTGAATGGAAACAGAATCCAAAAATAAGATGAGCTTTAACAAAATGAGAATTATGCATGACTAATGTTATTTGCCAGGATCCTGCCGCTTTACTCCAGATTGCGTATCTAATCACACACTGGCAAACATTCCTTTGGGGTGTGTACATTTACATATGTTTTTGTAGGCGTTTTTGTGCATGTGAGCGTATGTATTTCCCTTTTGACATTTTCCGATGTAGTTTCTCCTCAAGGCTTTCAGTCACACATGCACACACATGCAATACACACTCGCCGCATCCTATAAATATGAGCCTGAGGGACCCATTCGGCACATATATTTATCAGTCAAGGACTTCCAAAAATGTCAGAAGTGACTGTCACAAAAAATGTTTAATATGAGTGTTTTCTGATCTGTCACCACTAGGTTCGGGTTGAAAAGAAAAAAAAAACACTTAAGGTTAAGAAATCCTCATCACCATGGTTTAAATATCTTTAGGTTTGGAAAAGGTCATGGTCATGGTTAAAAGAAGCTCACACTGACTTCTGTTAGGAAACTGAATGCATGATGTCTCGTGTCAAAGTCACACACTTTGTTAACCCATCAGCTGTGTGATGTCATGTCGTGTGTGTGTGTAGGCTTGCCACTGATATCTGTTAAAGATATTTTTGGGGGCTTAATTGATGTAAAAGGGAAAGGTAAGACAGGTCAAGCTTGGACTATTAGCTGACCCTACAAGTGTTCACTGACTTTCCAGCACTAGTTATTTCTCACATGTAACTGTCCTTGTTAGAGAGACGACAGTTAGACTGATAACGTAGGTAGAAAGCAGCTCAGGCATCAGACTAGCAAAGATCAATGTTCTCTGAGAATCTTGCAAGGTTGAGTCTAAAAGAATATTTACAAGAACTGACTGGCTCCACTGATTAGAGTTCAACTTGTGGATAGTAATTGATTCCAATACGACGTAGCATTGGAGTCTAAACATCGGATAGAGTTGTTGTTTTAGGTTAAGGCCAGTTAAGATGACCTAAGAGGGAAAACTAGGTGGAAGAGAGAAACATAAAGGGGACCTGACGTGTTCCCATGTTGTATGGTGGTACTGTATCTCTTCGGCCCGGGCTCAAGAAACCATGCTATGTTTAGTCTTCATCAGTCTTCGAAACTCCTTCATCACACTTGAACCCGGCTCATAACAATTCTTCAACAATATTTATATTGGTCACAATTTGAAGACACAAATGTATATTTGGTTAGATAGTGTGTTGACTGAGATGGGAAAGATACTGGGTCTTGGTTTTGGGTTGATTGTCTTTTGGGTTACCAGCGGATGCAAGCAGGCTGAAGGAAATTACTGGGTTGTTACATTCAAACTTCCATCATGGCGGAACATATGCATTCCTATTCATATTGAGAATGTAAGGAAAGAAGACGCCTTCATATTACACCTCATTCTGGTCTTCCAGTGTGTCTGAATATGCACTTCAGCAGAAAATAATAACCTTGCCGCAGCCTTAAATTATCATAATGACCCATAGCACTGTACACACACACACACACACACACACAACACACACACACACACACAACACACAAATATTGCCCTTTTCACATTTCATACTTCATGAAATATTTATTTCAGCAAAACATTCTTGGTTTCCGCTTCACTCCAAAACTGCCACTTTCTATTTGAAGCTTGTGCTGTGAAATGTTGAAGATGGTGATACTGGACCTGCAATGAAAAGAAAAATAAGAACTAAAGAAAACACTAACTATTACTGCGGTTTCTCTGCTCTCATGTCTTTAGACCTGCAGTGCTAAGGTATAGCATTAAGCACTTTGTCAGGGTTTCTTGGTTCACGTGGTTTTGAATTGTCAGGATAATCACATCATCACCTGTAGAAGAGTGCTCACCTGACCTTACTGTACATTTAATTATTTAATTAAACATTCCTGCTTCCATTTTCAGGTATAATGCGAAGTATGGACAAAATTAAAACGATAACTTCTACGGTACTTTACTTCAAACTATTTGCATTTCTTAGCTTTTGACTGGCCAATATTTGAGGACTCTGGGTTGTGTTTTTGTGAGCAGGAAACTTTTATAAATAAATCCACATGCGCTCACGAACATGAGGCCAGAATTCCTGTTCACTGTCAGTGTCCGTTTTGTTCTAGTCGTTTGTGACTATGCTGAACAACAGCTTCCAGATATTTTGGCCCTTTACAAAGAACAGAGTGGAGACACTGGGACGGCTAGTGGTCCCCCACACTTTGAATGCACCTACAGTTTGTATGTGTGAACGTGTCCGTGTGAATGTATCTGTATGCGTCTGTGTGTTCATGTGTGGGCAAGAGGGTTACATTTTCTGATTAGATATGCTCACGTGAGGGCAAGAGGGTTAGGTTTTTTGATTAGATATTTAGAAATGAATGAACAGTGATTTGATGTTCCCCACGACACAAATTTGTTTGTGTGCTTGACTGTCGTCGTGGGTAGTCTTTGTCTTCATTTGTGGCTTTGTGTGTGTGTGTGACTGTGCCGTTCTGGTATGTTGACCTGTCCCCTCTTCTTGGCAATCAAATCAGAGCTGAAAAGAGCAGATTGTATGTCCTGGGAGGTTTGCATTCCTCGAGCAGACAGTCTAAATGATGCTCTGCTGGTGAGATCTAAGGACTGGAGCAGATTTGTTTATGCAGCACAGCTTGTATGTGTTTTACAGTTTCATCAGCTTCTATTTTGCATGCATATGTTACCTGTACAAGAGAGTGATGCATGAGATTTGTATTCATGCATACAGTGTTTTCTATCTCCAAGTCAACCCGGGCATTGTGCCACAGCAAACACCCTTCTCCTATTGACTTAACCACAAGTTGAGAATCTCTCACACACACAAATACACAGATACTGACAGAGGAACACATTGAAGGAGATCTTGTTCTCTTCCAACATGACAGGAAATGAAAACTCTCAAACCAAAAAAAAAAATTTACTTGGAATCTTCAAAAGCAAATAAACATCTCCTCAAAAGTCAAGCTAAATAAAAGTCATCTTTTTTAGTGAGACTGCATTTGGTCTGTCTGCCACACATCCTGCATCTTTCATAAGTACAGGCTGGATTTTTTTTGGTGTCTGTTTGTGTGTCTGTGTGGCCTGTCAACAGTTGGCCTGGTCCTACAGGAATGTTGATCTGTCCCTCTTGCTGGCAATCAAATCTGAGTTGATTGCCACTCTAGAGCCACTCTAGAGCCAGCGGATGTTCTCGTATCTGATATCAATGTCGGCTAGTTAAATGTTGCATACCAGTCGGGATTCTGGCTCAGTTTGCACAAGACGCTGTCAAAGCAACTTCATCATTCACACGTCGTTACAGGAACAAACCTCAAAGAACAAATAAAGAGGAAGATGAAGAAAATGATCTGCTCACACTGACTGATGAGCCACATCCACAGCTGCATCAATGTGTAAAGAAAAGAGATGATGATGAGCAGGAATAAATGGCAAAAAGGAAGAGGCTAAGTGGATATTTGAAAGAAAGAGTGGTACAGGACATCCAAAGAGAGGAGGAAGACCTGTGTTTAAGAAAGTGAAACAGTGAGCATTTGAGTGGTTCTTTGTTCTTACTGAGGGATAACAGGGATGTTGGTTGTAGCCAAGACAGAAAGATAAACCAAAGGACCCACCATCTCTGTATGTTCCTTATTATGTCATCTAAGGGCCAAAACACAATCAGTACTGAAAACCTTCCTCTTTGTAATGATCCACATATGAGTTCATGACTTTTCATCAACAACACAACAGCTGAAAAGTAGATAAAAGGCACTCACAGGCATGAAAGGGTCAATGGCACCTGAACTGTATATTAATCCAGCTATATAAATATATATTCACTCTGCGCCAGGCTAAAAAAATACAATGCAATTGAACAGGACAGCTGGAATGGCTGAAGTGACACGCTGCAGGCAAAACAGATCTTCCTCTCTAATAAATTTCAGATCAAGGGAGAGACATCAGCAGGATTCAGTTCCCCTGAGCTATCACAGGCAGGGGGGTTGTAGAGGAAGACACAAGAAGGGGGGGAGGGGGGCTAAAAAACAGAAAGACAGAAATGATGCGATTTGTGTGCACGTAATCCCCTTGTGAACGGCAATATCGCTAATTTAGCGGTAAGGAAGATAATAACACGCAACAAATGAAATTCCCCTGCCAGTTCTTGGCAGTTTCCATCTCCAGTAGGGACTCACATTATGCAAATTTTGTAGGAATAAATACATTAGATTAGCAGTCAAAATGACACTCTTGAAATGTTTTTGTTGTGAACCAACCCCAGTTACAATCGTAGAAATATTACTGTAGTGTTTGCTGCTCCTTACACTGTTAAGGCATGATTTATAGGCTTGGCATTCCCGCTTCTATAATGAGAAATGACAAGCAATGGTTATGACTCTATATTTTGATGGAGACAGACACAAACAATTCATCTTGTTCCCACTTCAAAAATGCCTCGCATTGTATTCTTTCAATCCCAACAAAATGACGGTTCACAGGCTTTACACTGTCTTACTGAATAACAACATTCTCACTGTATGCTGTGGCGACAACTGTGGTCCTTCAGTATACCCACTGCCAGAGGGAAGGGGATGAGACAAATGAGATGAGCCAAGAGATTCTTGCCTAGATGGTTCATATGCACACTGCTGCACTGCCATATAAAGACACATTCAGCTTTGTTTAAAGTGACACACAAAGAGAATAGCTGTCCCTCCCTGCTGAAACGCACACTCACGATGTTAGTATGCAAGTCTTGGCTTGGCTTCATTCAGTTGCCCATGTTTATCCAGCTTTAATCTAGAGCTTTGTAAAATCATGAAGCTAGATTTGTAAACAAGCTTACAGTACAGTGAAATCCCCAAATCCACAGGGCTTGTTTTGTCACTTTTAAGGTTCCAATTAAATGGTGACCTCGCTATAGCTGCAGAGATGATAAGACTTTTATTTTCTCTTGTGACTTTGTTCAGGAAACAGCTCTGTCTGTCGGCTCTTGCAGGTTTGAGATGGACACATGTGGAAAGGCTTTTACCACAGAGAAAATATCAGAGTTTGCTGATGCACATAGCTTCCCGTTGAGATAGTGGAACCCACAGCAAGCTTATATGCGCATATGTCTGGTTTGTGTTGCTATGGTTTCACTCACCTTAGCGCCTGCTACTGTGTCTTGGGAAAAAAATCCCCAAAATAAAACTTATTACCAATGCATGAGGGAATTTTACCCTTTATAAAAATATTCTATTGCAGTGGAAATATATTTATGAATAATCAATGAGTTAACTTTCAGAAAAACATTCAGTGCTGTGTTGCTCGGCGACATGTGTTTCTGTCTTTTTGTCTATTAAGTTACTCTTTGTAGCACTGCTTAATTTGAGCACTAAGAACTAAAATACATGCTTTTTGTCTGTGCTGTCTTTGCTTGTGTAGTGGTAGATGATCAAATGTAACACCAATGTTCCTCAGAGCCAAGCATCAAAACTAGGGTGCATGATTATTAAACAGCTGCCACAAGCTCACAAAAAGCCTCATTAATGGCTTTAATGCAATGATGTGATTTCATGCTTTGGTTGGGGGATTCTTAAGCTTGTAAGTGCTAAGCGAGGCTTCAGCTACATTTGCTTTTTGCTTTCGACACCGATGACGTAGAGTAAATCTGTTTCTTCTTTACAAAGCTGTGCAATCTGAAGAAGCTGTTGTATTCAAATTAGTCAGGTTGGATCGTTCTACATTGCTGTGCCGTTTGCTCTGGATCCAAGAGGTAAGATTATAAATTGTCAATTTCAAGAAACAAAAGAAATAAAAGTGTAGGCTTACCCGGAGAAAGATTTGTGAAACAGCCCAACAAAATACAGCTTGTTACACTGTTTCAGTATCAATATTACAAAAGTTTTCCTCGTAGCTTTTCATTTTTGCAATGACTTTACAGATTAAAAGCACACATGAATAATTTCAATAGAACTAGAACTGAATTTCCATGAATGCTACATCCACGATTTTCCGCCTGCTGGTATTAACTCAGATTATGCTCAGCAGTATTGATTATGACAAGAGGGAGTAAGTTATGCACACACACACACACACACACACTCTCAGGAATACACACACGCAGCTCCACTCACAGTGTGGTGAAAACATGACAGGAAAAAGGGCCTTAGTCCAATAATGAAGAGAGAGGGTCCTGCCAGGAGGCAGATGACGCTGCATTAGTCTTCACTGCCAGGAAGGAGAGATGGAGGGGAGAGGGAGAGGGAGAAAAAGAGAGAACACTGTTCTTCTTACATAATAGGTGGTTTTAAGACTATTGAAACTCCCATGTCCACTCCATCTTGAATGAATGCTGGGGTTAGCAGAGGACACAAAAACTGAAATAAAGGAGTTCTCACTCAGTTGATGACAGTCCTGGCTTTAAGCATTTTGTGTACATAGCGCTCCTCTCCTGGTATGGTGCTCTGAAAATATTGGCACAACACAGTGCGACACCAGACACAAAAGGTTGACTTGTTAAACATACAGAATTTATGAGCTTTCAGGCCTTTGCACAGTAAAGCCCTGTCAGTGATACTGACAGCAACAAGCGTGAAAGCTGTTGGATTGAGCCCCATGATAGAGTGCTCTGTAATGTAGTGGAGTGTAAGGATACCACCACCACCAGCCGTCCTACTGAGAGATGAAAAATGAGCCTGTCAGGGGAAAGAAAAGAAAAAGATGGAAGAAAAAAAATTCCCCCCTCAAAGTTCTGATGTGCTGTTTGGCTGTAGATCTGCTTTTCACAGCCAAGTCTCTGCAGAGATTAAAATGCACTTATTCCATCAAACATCCAGCAAAGCAGCCTGCCAGTTATCTGTCTGCTGTTTGTTTACATAGCAGAAGGATCCAGCTCTTTCCGATTGAGGACTGAGAGCAGGTCTGTGCTGATCTGCCGGTGAGGAGCCATATGCATGCATGCAACAAGAAACACCAGGTGCAGCTGGTGGACCAGAAGGCATTTTTTATTCCTGTCACAGTAATGTTCCTTAACTTTCACAAAACGAGCCTCATAATTGTAAGTAATCAGGTGCCAGAGAAACAGACTAACGCACATCTCCTGCATTAAATCAGACAGTAACACCGCTCTCACTCTTACCATATGAAAATGGCTGTAATCATAAATGAAAGTGAGGGTTCAGGCTGTATGCCAAGTGCGCCTTGTTATAGGCCACAGCGAGAGCTGAATTTCAAGCTGTTGGGAAGCTTGTTTCTTGCTGTGGCTGAAGTACAGAACAGGCTGGTGGAGTCTATAGTAGAAGGAAAGCCAGCCAGTTTCCTGCCTTCAGACGGCAGAGCAGATGGCAGAGTCCTGAGGGCCAATGCTTCAGCCTATCATCCAACTCTCTATCAGTAGCACTCACTTCCTCATCATTTAGTGGTAGCAGGTATGACTTACTTACACACAGTGCAAGGTGTTTTCTGATTAAACACACACACACAAACAGATGCGATAGCAGTCAAGGTGTGTTCGCTTCATAAAACACCAGGCATGATACTTAAATTCTGGCAGATTTAAGTAAATCCTTTCCTCTATTACAGAGGTTTTAAAGGTAATTTTGCATTGTTAGAAAGAGCAGCAGCTCAGATCCAGGGTCCTCCAAGGAGAACAGGTAAGCCAGAGGCCAAAGATCAACTGTCCACTGCCCCCTCTAGTGGACATCCACACATACAAAAGTTGGTCAAAGAGGGCAATAAATAGAAGTTTATCCCTTTTCCATAGCGCAACACTAATATTTATAGCTGCGGTTTGGTTGTTTGTTAAAAAAATAGTTTAGATAAAGAGAAACATAATCAGTGATTGATTATCTGATACACAATATCTGTAATTATTTTTCCGTGCATCAGCATGTGGGAAATGAGTAGAACTTGAGACCAATAACGGAAAGAACAGAGGAGCTCATATTATTCTATGATCTGGGCAGAAATGCAGAAGGAACTTAATATATCCAGCAGGATTGTTTTTGCCTGTTTTTAATAAACCGCCATCTTCTGTTTCAGTGCCACATTTAATGTTTTAATGATTTAATCAAAACATACATTTTGAACAATTAAAGGGAAACAGTGCCTCATTTCTGGGGGAAATGCCAGAGCATGTGCGCCAAGGATACTGAATACTGTTCAAGTCAGCACATTTGTGTTATCAAACTTATTCTGAAAGCAACCTGGTATGGTAGAATTTGACTTTTGTTCTACACCTGCGTCTTATCAAGTCAGTTAGATAAAGAGATGGCGAAAACAACATATAAATCATTTCATCTAAGAAGACCTGAAAAGACAAAAAAAGTATGAACCAAAAGTTGATGAGCACAATAACAGCAACTCCTGACAGCTTCCAGCCTTTTAAAAATGAAATAACGAACACTAGCTGCACTCTCTTTTGGAAGGTAAATGTCTCATTGTGCACACAGACGCACAATAATGCACGCATAAACACCAGCAAAGACTCACATATAAACAGGGTTTGTATTATCACAGGTACTTGGAAGTAGCCACACAGAACCGACCCCTGCTCACTTCTTCCCAGAACTGCTGGCTACTTTATTCAAGCTTAATCAAAGAGGCTGCAGTGTGTGAGATTTACAGTCATTTCTGTCATTTTGTATCTTTAAAAATCTCTGTTGACGACAAAGAAGAAGAATTTACCAGAAAGCTTACCCTAATCATATGAACATCAATTCTTACAGATTATAAACATAAAGAAACATGATGTAGTGAAGCAGAGAGAAAGAATGAGAAAGTGAAAGGAAGAAAATAATAACTACAGCAAGCAGCACATTCAATTTTCCTCCCTTCTTCTGTCTCCTCTTCTGACTGTTTCGCCTTCTTTCTCTCCCTGGAGTGTGATTTGGAGAGATTCCCTTTATGTGCTGCCTCTCCCTCTCTATCACCCCAGCCATCTTTCTGTCTTTACCAGTCTTTTGTTGCTTTGAAGTGCTTTGTGCTTTCCTTACTCAGACAGCCTTCCTGCCCTGCACTGATCTCTGACCTGGTCCTGACAGGAAAGGGCCAAATGTAGATATGTTGCTAATTACAGCTGAGTGTGTATGCGTGCCTGTGTCTGATCATTCTTTCCCCAGCCTCGCTTCCACTGATTAAACCATGTCATGTCTTCTCATGTCACTACCCACTTCTCCTGGGAATTTTACTTAAACCTCTACTGCACACTATTTGATGGTACATGAAAAAAAATCCACATCATTTCTTGGTTCATTTTGGGACATTATAATGATAAAACTTTTTTTTTTAACCTTCCCACCCCAAAATATTTTTCCATTGCCCCAGGGCAACATTGTGCAACAATGGTACAGAATCACAAAGAAAATGATAAATTCACAGATCATAAGACTATGCTCAGACAGCAATATAAAATCATAAATCTTTTTTAAAAATGGCAAGAAATCATTAGGCAAAAAGGAAAGACACACATTTTGATCAGTTGGATTTGACACAGGCATACGTTTGTATCATGTAGTGTGTTGTGTCATATAATGTTATTTATGTAATGACATTTCACTCCCTGTGAAACTTCACATAACAGTTCTTTATTACTTTGGGTGTTCCTGTGTGAGGCAGCCTACTGTCCAAGCAGCCATCCAGGTTAGGGATAGGGTTGGGTATCATTTTACTGTTATCGATTTCAAATCTGATTTTGATTCTACTTACTGATTTCGGTTCTTATCCAGTTTCTGTGACCTTCGTTCTGTGACCTATTCACTTTCTCCTTGCTCATCTTCCCCTTCATGGCTAAAGTGAAAGGAGCTTACTGTGTACTACAAGGGGGTCTCTGGGGACTTGTCTCTAAGAAAAATATATTGGAATCATCTGTAGACATCAATGTTTCCCTTCAGTATAAATACTGAATATCAGTTCACTGCATTACAAATGACAAGAAATTAGGTCCACTTAGCAGGTCCTGGCAGATAAGGGACACTTTTTAAACAATAAAACGCTCACTTCAGTTCAGTCGGGAGCACCACTGAAACATGCAGAAAGTTAGGAACTGATGGGCAGAATCCCAACACATGTTTCTTATCAAATCCACTGTTCATGGAAATGGTTCATACCCAACCCTAGTTAGGGATGAGAGTCATCTCCATGCTCCCTTTTTATACATTTTTTATTGACAGATACCAGTAAGTTTCCAATGCCAATGAAAATACAACAAGAATAACTACAGCTTGATATTTGACCCATATTTTGTGTATTGTCTGCTGGACATATAATCTGAATGACAACCAGAGCTCCTGAAAGAACTTCTGAAGTTATTTTTTAACTTTTTCTCCAGTCCACTCCGTCTCACTGTCCCTGCTGTCAGTTGGGATTTACCTAACAAACGAATTATGCTCTTTAGTTACAAAGAACAATCTTATGCCCATTTTTCTGTGGAAATGTGTTAAATAAGTCAAATTTAATAAATAAATAAATAAATACAAGTATATTTAGAGCTCATAGTGTTAACTACTGCATGTGATAATATGTGATAACATCCAAACACATGGTCAGTAAAAACCTTCTTGACAAGTAGCCCTTATCGCACAACGTTGTCCTGAGGTAACAAAAAGAAAAACTGAATTTCTGAACATGGAAAATAAAAAAGAACGTCATAAACCTGAAAAAAGGCTTCTCTACACCTTCATACACACAAACATATTTTTAAATTGAAGTTCATGTCATTTTAAATGAGATTTCTTAAGCAAATAATCTTGCCTTCTTCTCACATCACCTGCTCCTGTGACCAAGTGTCAGAAAAGGAAGTTCCACCTTCAAATGATGCTTCATAGTGACTCCCACACCTTGTTGGACTGTTCTTTGGTAGTTTTTTGACCATTCTAATTGGTTGAAATCATTTAAAGAAACAAGTACTGGATATGGGGCTTAAGAAAACTTTCCATTGCATGAGGGCAATGCTGTGCTGTAGATGGTTAATATTTTTTGTATGGCTTTTTTTCCAAGACACAACCAAGTGTCTTAAACCTTCATTCTTTCTAATGACCAGCAGGGGGCAACTCTACTAGTTGCAAAAAAAAATCCAAATTCATTCAATTTAATGACCAAATGAAACTAAACACTGTACTAATGAGTTTAGTGGTCTCAATCACTAGTTTCAAGTCTTCTTTAATACAGCGTGATGTTTATTTAGTAAATTATGCTTTAGGGCCCAAAATATGCTTTAGGCCCAAAATATGCTTTAGGGTGGCAACCTTGTAATGGACAAGTCGCTACCACAGTGATCTGTCAATCAGGATAGAGGTGGATCGTATCCACTGCACTGTGTACATTTAACTAACACACCTGAAACATAGTCATGTACAGTATATTAAATTGCATTTCTGTCAGCAGCTCCTTCTAAAAATGACATACTGGACCTATAAGACTGTCGCTAGCAAAAAGTAGCATCCCAATTAATTTCACAGTTAACGTGAATTACGGATACGCCCTGCTAACCAAGCTAGCTAGCTCCACCCTGTCGTCAGAACATGGTCACTTCGTGGTTCCAAAAAACCAAGAACAGCCAAAATGCCAAACTCAAGGCATCATATCAGTAATCCTCAAACCAATGGGCGATGTCACAGTGACTATGTCTACTTTTTGTTTTTTCTTGGTGAGGCTCTGTTAAGATTATCCATGAACCTGGCCATCTTAGTGTCATAGTCTACCCAATGAGCTACACAGGGAGGCTCCAGAACCAGAATGTCTTGGCTCAGGTAGCTTCAATTAACTAGTCACTTTCCAAACTGTAAAAGTGTGCACAAATTATTTTTAGAGCCCACCTAGGTATTAGAATTAGGCAATTACACCTTTTCCTGTTCTCTCACTCAAAGGAACATGATCATTACTGTCCTACAAATGTCCCATCACCTCCACAACAGTGATGAAGACAAACCAGCGCACTTGTCAGCCATCAGCAGAAATCGTTTTATATTTTCAGGGTCCTAAGGAAGGGAAAGAGTGATGCGACCACTGTGGGACTGAGAGGGTGAGAGTAGAAAGGAAGTGAACTATAGTGAGGAGGAAACAGATCTGTGGAATAATGTTTTGGCAGCGCAGCATCAGTATCCACATGTTCGAAAAGCTGGCTTGCATTTTATGAACAGGAGAAGCAGGATAACGGATAAAACTGTGGGATGGTTGGACTGTCAGAGCCAACGCTGAGACAATTTCATCTGGAAGCAGAGACGCATACAGAGACCTTAATAAATTTGTCTGGGATCTCACAGAATATGAAAAGAGTTTACTGAATGTGGTTCAATGTATTTATGCAGAGGTTCACGATCTGCCAAGATTCCACTTTAAAAGGTCTGCCGAGAAAGAATGAGCTTTTATACAGGAGAATAGTCAGTTTCCAGCTGTGATGATCAATCTAATCAATGAAGTTTTCCAGACAGTAGTCAGAATCAAATTGTCTTTTTGAGTTAATGAAACTGGAAAAAAAGAAAGAAAAAGAATTGAACTAAATGTATTTCTGATTTGTTTCCAGACAGAAAATGTTAGCCTTAATTTATTAATGGGTATTTTATATTTGATTCTGAACATATGAAAGACAATACCAAGTGTATATATATGTTTTTATATGTCATATACTATATGTTCAAGTGTGGATATATGTTCATAGCTCCACAGTACCATGGCTAATGTATAATACACTGTATCCAGTGCAAACAATTAGTGCTCTACAAAAGCCATACATATGGGGGGTCCTTTTTGGGGGGGGAGATTATAACTTTCAAAGGTCACAAAGTGTAACCAGAATGCATGAATAATCAAAAAAGTGACCCAGGAAACAAACATGGAGACAGAGACAATCACAGAAGGACGGGCTCTGGGATGAAGGTGAAAAGAAAGATCAAGAGAGCTCTTCAGCACCTGCCAAAAGAAAAGAGGGACAGAAAGAGAATCTGTCAGCACCCAGAATGGACCTGAATAAAAGTAGGGAGGAGAACAGCTGTCTCGTGACTCAGAGCCTGTCCTCAAATCTGCTGTCAAGGGAAGGACACTTGTGCTGTCACAATGAGATAGATAAAATGAGAGAAAAGACCCATAGGATACAGCGTCAAATAGCTCTTCCTTGTAGTAGATGAAACTGAAACCATTCCCCATCTGGATGCATTTAGATTAATTACAGTAAGTACGGAGTTTAGCTTGCTAATCTAAAATGACACTGCATAGAGAGACAGAGAGGTTCCTAAAATTTTGTCTGGTGAATGCCAACAGTTCCACAACAGAAGCTATATTGTAATTCCATCCAAAAACTGCTCGTATTGTATTGCGC
This sequence comes from Lepomis macrochirus, assembly GCA_024633595.2. Taxonomy (NCBI): domain Eukaryota; kingdom Metazoa; phylum Chordata; class Actinopteri; order Centrarchiformes; family Centrarchidae; genus Lepomis; species Lepomis macrochirus. The sequence continues at coordinate 18,904,713 of JALXJV020000020.1, read as the reverse complement.
TTTGGAGAGTATGTTTCTACTGTACAAGGAACCACAGCTGCTCAGGTTGTTTTCTCACCTCATCGAGACAGGTCTGTTTACAACCAGGACCTCTGGCTCGCACACATTCCCTACATCTACACACTCTATAGACACACTGTGGTCACTTTCATGGCTGTAGGCTCAGGGATAGAAAATCATACAGTGTGCGTCATTTGGGTCACGTTAAATCAACGCGCGCACAGTACATGCACACAGAAACATTTTAATGCATGCACACATGCAAAAACACACACTTTCTTGCCAAGTTAAATTGTTTTCATTACATTTTGGGTGGTTATTCTTTGTGTCCCTTACTTATTCAGATCACCCATAATGTAGGTCAAAATGAGTGGGGGAAAGGAAAATGTTAGTGTGTCTGTGTCTGCTCACAAAAAAAGACAACCGCACCCTGACAGAGAATGTCTACAACTCAAAGGACACAATACTGTTTTAAATCATTGTTACTAATAAAGAAAAAAATAAATATACAATTGAATGCAAATATTTATAGATATATAAGTTTTGTGTAGCAATAATTCCTAAACTGGCTCAGGAGCTGAAACAGACAGATCTGATCAGCCACACGTAAGGCATCATAAAAAACACAATCTTGTAAAATGTGTGACAATTATTTGTGGCACAGGAAAACACACTGGCTTATGTTCAGGTTAATTCAGTCTTTACAGCAACAAACTTTTTAGATGGAGGTCTGAACGTGTAATAACTGATTGGTTTCTTCCCCACCAAACATTGACATATCATCACTTTCTATGTTGATAAGATGAACTTTATAGCAAACAGTTGCATCCAGCAGTTATGGAGCAACATTATCATTTAGCTGGAATTGTCTTTCTGGCAGAGATGGGGACTCAAGTTTGAGACTCAGACTCGAAAGACTTTCAGACTTGACTCTGATTCGAGGTTTGGGACTCATGAACAATGTTTGTTTTAAGGAAACATCTGATGAGCTCGCTGTTATTCCCCTCCCTCCATTACCTAAAACCTGCCTACGTAACACGTAGTATCTGCTGGGTGCTGCCACACGTGAGAGCACAACAAAAAGCTACAGCTGCTGAGCCATTCATCATAAACTTTGGCTTTAAAACTTCATACAAAAGACCCAAACAAAGAAGCGCTGAAGGCAAATAGGTTAGTAAACTGAGGTTAGTGAACATGTTTAGTTCAGCACTGGCCATCTAACGTTAGCTTGCTTCTTGCTTCAGCTACAGTCTACCGGAGGCTTAATCCGACTGTCGATCGTAATGAAAAGATGAATGAACGTTTACATGCCAAACTTGCGGTGGTCGACTAATGTAATCATTTACGTCCTGCTGGCTGTCATCAAGTTATTTATTAACGTTGGCTGCAAACAGGTTACAGGTTTATTGTTGATGTCACATTACAGTTTTATTTAGTTATAACGTTACACTGGGTTTGAGAGTCTGGGGGTTTTGTTGACTTAAAGTAGTTAATAAGCTGTCATTAATTGCATTGCACATTACGTTGTTGTGCTCTGTAAGTGAAAAACAAGTTACAGTTACAAAATTTCTTATAGCTATGCAGTTTTATAAGCAACCTGGACTGAACACAAAAGCTGATACAACATTCGTAATAACCATGAATGACTTGAGACTTGACTTGGACTCTTGCTCAGAGACTTTAGACTTGAATTCGACTCTACCTCAAAGACTTGTGAGCATCTCAAATGTAAGTCCAATGTTAACGCTCTTTTAGCTCTATTTTTGGTCTCCACCAACTCCTGAGGGATGCTAGATACTAGCTAGTCGCTTACTGTGTCTGTCTGCCATTTGGTGCTGAGTAGGTAGCGTACAATGGGTTTTTAGAGCTTTTCATTGAAATTAATAATTATTCTTAATTTAAATTTTCTCATAAATGAAAAAGGTTGTCAGGAGCATCTCTTCACTCACCTACATCACTACAACTGTGTTCTATACGTGGTAAAAAATTTGTGATGTTCTAAGGGATCAGAACGACTAAAATACATTTAATTTTAATCACCAATCACATTATTTGGATATTATATTGGACTATTTCCTGTAGGTACCTATATGACAGAAGTATATTTGAATGAGGCTGGGTGCCAGGTCATTGAGTGGAAAAGTTTAGGAAGCACTGATATATTTTATTGCCTTTTCATACTTGACACAACACCTTTTGGGCTTGTAAAATAGACCTTTCCATGCTGCTGAATTCACCACAGGATCATCTGAACAGTGCAATAATGTTTCAGGTTCTTCTTGTTACACATTTTTGCACCTGTGAAATTGGTTGGGTTGGTGTAGATTACCTTGAATGGGACTTCAGTGAGCAGAGCAGCAGGCACTGCCCTGGAGCCGGACCAACACATGCCTGTCTAATGGCTGTGATATGTGAGTGGGACAGAGCACGCTCTGCACACTGCGCCTCATTGATGAAGACGGGAAGATTTTCCTCTGACCAGGCATGGAATAGCCAGGTGGTCTACCCTTGACATTTTTCATCTGTGCAAATTGGTATGTGTGGGGTAATGTTCATGAGAGAGAGACACACAGTGAGTAAGTGGGAGAAAAAGAGAGAGGAGAGAATTATGCTTTTCCTATTCCAAAGTTTGAGTTATCCAAAACTAGCATAGGAGTATGGTAGCCAGGCTGGAAGAGGACAGATGAAGTGGTTTGGAACAGTGGCCTAGCTGCCAATGTGGGACTGCTGTTCTTCCATTAACACAGTACAGTAGCATGTCTGCCCACTGGATTAGTGAAAAGCACCATTGTACTTAACAATTAACTAGTTTGTTCTTACCTTCATTTATCTGGGCAGGGTTTATTCTGGACACATGGTCTTATGCAATATGTCACATTCTTTCAGTTATGCCCTATTCACTTACCTCCCGGTTGTCTGCTGCTGCTGGCCGCTTCAATTATGTGCTTTGCTCAAGGACAGCTAAAATATACAGTAGTTGCTATGGAAGAACATTAGTGATTGATTAATCCCAGTCAAGGTGGCGCACTGGGTATAAATAATGTCATTATTACTATTCACACATTAGATATCTGTAATATTAAAAGTTTTGTTAACACTTTGATAACAAATGTCTTAACTGTTTATACACATGTACAAATCATTCACAAGTAAATTTAAAACTGTTAAAAATACTAAAGACATATGACTATATAATAACAACTATATTATAGTGTCAGTGTGTTATGAAACATGCCTTGACTGTTTATAAACCAGTTCAAAATGGTTAGCAGGTGGAGGAGTTATATTTGTTAACAACAATAAACACTTTTAGCTGTTTATTCGGGAGGGTTGCCACTTCCAATCTAACTCTCATTCCTTTTGAGTTTGAATGCACTTAGTATTGTAAGTTGCTTTGGACAAAAGTAAATTAATATAGTTTATTAATGATTTAATATAGTTTATTAATGGTTCATATACTGCTTTTAAATGCTAAATAAGATGGGGTTAAAATAAAAACTTATCAAACATTTTAGTCAGTTTTATATAAAAAAGTAAACTGAGATAGAAACTGGATGGTGGTTTATATTTCCCATCTAATTGAGTTCCATTTCATTTTCATTTTGATCTTGAATAACCCTGAGTGCTGTCACTGTGTCCATAAAACATCCACACTTTTTATTGCAAAGGCACCATATAAAGGGCCCTTACTCTCTTATTTTTTAACTTTGTGTCAGAAGAGTTCATTCTGATAAATGTGGAAGGTTGTGAAAATAACCGTGTGAGGGCTGCTCTGCAGATGACTTGCAATTTAAATAATAAACTACTGATAAAACAATGCACGCGCAAAGCACAAAATATGCAGTTACACAATGTCACTGGCCTGGATAAACAATTTCCAAGATGATCCACAGGCATCCATCACAATAAGTACTCATTTAAGTGATGCTGAAGCCTTCTTTCAGCCAACTTTGTTACATGAAACTCATTTCAACCATCAGCTTGGTTATATCAGATGCACTTAGACAGGGTCTCTCAATTTATCTAGTTAATGTTTTAAAATAATGTCTGTTGAAGGTTGACATAAATGCCAAGACCTTTTCTCCCATCAGCCAAAAATGTTATCATGTGATCTTTCACTGAGATATGGGAAAATCCTTCCCTGTTTGTTGAAACTCCTATCTCTCTATTTCTCAACAGAGGTGAGGTCTGATCCTTAACTGATGACCCCCGGCCATTACAGAGACGAGCGGCGAGGGCATGTGGACACACATACACACATAAACAAAAAGATGAAGAGATAGTGTGAGGAGGAAAAATGGGTTCTCACTGTCCTCGTTGACATATTTGGGATTACATGTTAAAAGACAAGGAGATGGATCGATAAACACACACATACACGCAAGCAGCAAACAGATCAAGTAACAGGAAAGTGTTTAACAATGAATTCCGTGGCTCATAAATCATAGCAGATCTTGCAGCAACAGCCTAAAAACACAACTCACTCACACTTTGGGTTCACATTACAAACAGTCACACTTGGAGCAACACCAAAGACTCACTCTTAAGAGCTGTGCTAAAACACTCGCAGTAGCTCACATATAAAATGGATGGGGTCAAAGAGGAACCCGGTGAGCTTCAAAACAGTGGACATCCTTTATTTAAATAAATCAGCGTTTCAAAAAGCCCCACATTTATTTGTTCTACATATCCAATTATGTGAATGGAGCCGGAATTGCTGGTGCTCAGCCTGACCTGTGGTTTGTTTGAACATTTAACTTTAGGTTTACTCCACTCTGGAAAAAAAAAAAAAACATTACAGTACAGTAAGGTTTCGCTGAGCCTGTGTTGAATCTTCAAAACTAATCAAATCTCTACCTTGAACTATTCCCATCCCGTTTTCTTAAAAATATACAGGTTAAATGGTAAAAAGCATCAAGGGGGAAAGTTTACTCTTACTCTTGTCCAGCTTGTAATCAAGTTAGTGAGCTCAGTCAATAAGAGTTTCCGTTTTATTTGTGCACTAAATTTGCCACGACTGTGCTTTGTGGAGAGTTCTGTGAATTTTTTTTCCCTCTCATGGCTATTGTTATTTTCATCTTCACTTTTATTCTTCTATACAATCTCGTTTCTGGTCATAAAAGCTGACTATGCAGTTAAGTAGCGCTTACATGCATCAGTCCACATATGTGGACAAAAACGAGATACTATCGAATCAAACATTCAACATATGCTTCTTGAAATGAGCTGACTCTTACATACCCCAGTTGGAAGAAACACATTTTTCCCATGCAGAGATAGTGAAGTGGATATGCTCACGCTTACACACATGTAGCAATTGTGTGAATTCTAGCACTGTGGTAGGAAGTTTTACCCAAAATGCTGACGAGTGCCATCATCTCTGGCCCCATTACAATAACAGTCTGTTGCCGGTTTGCTGCTGGTTGTGTTTATGAGTGCATGTATGTGTGTACCACAAGATTCAGAGAAGGTCTCCCATCACTCAAAGGCTTTTACTAAAAGCTGACTAGATGCTGGCCACACACACACATACACACAAACTTTAAAAAAGCCCTCCGCCCCAGTTTAGGTATCCCTTTCTCCTCTCTGTCTCTTTACATTGGGATCCATGACGGTGATCTGGTCAAAGCGCCTTTACAAAGACTGAAGCTGAAGCCAGCTGTAAGGCTTTAAGTTGACAGTAAAGAGAGATGTGTGTGTGTGTGTGTGTGTGTGTGTGTGTGTGTGTGTGTGTGTGTGTGTGTGTGTGTGTGTGTGTGTGTGTGTGTGTGTGTGTGTGTGTGTGTGTAGTGGGCAGACAGAGGGAGGAGCAATTTTCACATTGTCTGACTGTGTGGCTGAATGTACCTTCTGACCCTGTGTGTTAGCCCTGATGTCAAAAGGAGAAGCATCCGACGCTGGAACAACAACAGCAGAGACAAATGCAGGAGCGAAGATGGAAACAGACAGACAAAGAAAAAGAGCAAAATATCAAAGCCAAAAATACTTGGGGTGATGGTGAATTTGTGCACAGAAGAGCCAAAAAGAGGAGAGAGCAAACACTTGTCAGCATATCTCTCCGCCGCTGCCAGGTGTGACAGGCATCTACAGGTTTAGCACTATGTGACTGTGTGGTGCTAAACTCTTCCAACATAATTTCATCACATTTCGGCAAGTACGTGCAACAGTCCCCCCTGACGAAGTCGTTCCTGGCCTAGGCCCAGTGAACAAGCTCAACTGAGGCAGAAATCAGTCACACCATACAAGCCTGATATTTCCTGGTGTCAGTCAAGCTGCTGGGTTTTTTGTGCAAATCTGTGACATTTTTGGAGAACTAAAGCTCTCTGTTGATTTCTGCTTGTTTGTTTGTGTGTCTGTCGGTGCAGGATTGTGGATCTGTAGTCTGTGGACTGAATAACCCCTGCTAACAATGTTTGCAAACAAGTAGGATAAGGGAGCAGATTACCCAACAGGCCTTAATCGCTCATGCATTCCATGAGAAATTTCAGATAATAGATTTAACAGATTGTACAGCTCATTTTGAAATCTAGAACTATTAATGAAGCCATACTGTTTTGACAGGAAGCATTTTTGCTTCTGTTTCTTTGCCCAGATCGAGGGGGTCAAAGCAATTTTCATTAACAAGATTTACACTTGAAAGGGAAGAATCAAACAGTGGAAGCTACTTTAGGTGTTTCTCAACTTGTATTTATCCTGAATTGATGATACTTTAGAACAAGTAAACAAGTGCAAGTAAAGTAATAAGTACTATATACTAGTAAACTTTGTCATTTCTCTGCAAACCACTTTGGCAGCATTGTTTAACTTAAACATTCAGGACAATAAAGCATTCTGTACTGAGAAATGAATTATAAAATCTTCACAGTGAACTGAGAAGGCAAATAAAAACCAAGTCTTACTTACTGCATTTTACTAATTTTAAAACAGTTGCTTTTGGAGCTTGACTAATGATCAGACTAATTAAAATGTCCAAATAATTGTGCCATTATTGCAGTGGTTTCTTCAGTGGTTATGCTTCTACCACAGTGTGTGTGTGTGTGTGTGTGTGTGTGTGTGTGTGTGTGTGTGTGTGTGTGTAGAGAGAGAGAGAGAGAGAGAGAGAGAGAGAAAATAAAGAGTGAAAGAAAAACTATTTGTAGGAGACACTGGTACGTATGTTTCAGCACATGTTTTGACAGTTCTGCAAGATAATCCCTATTGTAGCGGTGCAAGGTTGGTGAGGATGTGTAGTTTTACTCTCTGAGAAAACCTGTTACAACATGGATAAATCCTCTTTACAGCCTCTTGTTGTACAATGTAGATACATAGCTTTGCATAGATGCATGGTCTATGAGTTTTGAATCTGTCTACTTTCTGGTCACTGCCATGAACAAAAACAATTTCTGAAATGTTAAGGGGTTCCTTTAAAACATGCTACAGTACAGTATAACATATCTAAGCGTTTTAGCTCTTAAGCTTTCCTCTGACTTGAGCAAAACTGAAGAAACAGATTACTGAGCTGCTGAGACTAAACAGTAGGTATTCAAGGTAGCTTTCAATGTGTGATGCACAATTTCTTTCTCTATCTCCACTTATCTATGTTTTACATTGATTGATGTAAAGCACTATGTTACCTGTATTCAAAAGTGCTATACAAATAAAGCTATTAATTATATTATTATTATATGTATGGTAGTCCAATGAGGTACATAGAAGACATTTTTCTGTTCTTTCTGCAGTTTTTGTTTGAGTTCAGTCAGAGAAAGACATGCAACACGCTGACGTGTCTGTTGTCTTTCACGTCTTCTTGTGTGGTTTGGAATTCAAACTCTGCTTGGAGGGCATATGTGGGCGGCTGTCCACCTCACCCACCTCAACCTTTCCCCTTTAGAAACTTTCTGAAACACACACAACCACCCATACCCAACACCACCATTTCCAAACACACACACACACTCACTCACACAATTGCTGAGACACTCTTTTCAAACCATGCTAAACCTTTAGACCAAACAATACAGGCTAGACCTAATCTTATTGCCCTCGTCCAATCAGAGGGCGGGAAATTTAAGAGTGGAATTGATTGGCCAGTGGCCACAGAGGCCGGTTAGGGGGAGGAGAACAAGAGGAGACAACCATTGTTGATTGATTACCATGAAAGACACTTTTGTTACCGACTTGAAGGCAGTGCACTGTGCCTGTATCAAGAGGAAACGTTAGCAATCTTAAAATGGGTCACCACTGCACTTCACACAACGTTCACAAGGTACGTCACAGAGACAGTGAGGCGTGCACAAGACAACCTCACCACCCCTTCATGAAAGAGTAAGGTCCACAGATTATTAGCCGTGAATTATATTGATTAGCTGTGGTGCAAAGGTTAGCAGAGTTGTTTCTATCTTTGACTTTGGAGAAGAAAAGCAGGAGCAGAGTGACGGAAGAGAAGAAGTGAGGAAATATGGTCAGTTAGCCTTGCCTCCAAACTTATCAAACCAAATCAGGGTTTCAATATCCACAATGCTTTTGGTAATGATGAGAACATTTTAAGGGTGACTTCAGCTCACTGCCGTCTCATCTTTCCACATTGCAGTTTATGAAAACTGCTCCAGGAAAAGATTGAGCTTGCTTGTTCTGCTGGCAGGGTTTTGAGCGTTCCAGAAAAATCACTCCGCGGTGACTGTGTGCACCAATAAGTCAACGGGGATTTAAAATGTAGCTCGGTAAGATAAGGTTGAAACATGTCAAACTCCATTCTTAAGTTAAAAAAATGATTAGATGGTGAGGTAATCTTATTCACAGTCCTCTGGCTTTGGAAATAAGTCAAAGTGTGGTCAAGATGCTATAAAACTATATGGGTGCTTGGATAATGTGGACTTTAAGGTTTTACTGATGTGCCTGGTTGCCTGATATTGAACCACATTTTTATCTATTTGATTTCATCTTATTGAATTAAATTTTACAGACTGACTGCTGTTTCTGGAATTTTATAGTCTACGCTACAGGCAAAGAACAATACTGTCCCTGATGCTCATCCAAGTACACCTCCAACTGTTTGCAAAACACACACACACACACACTCAAACACACACTTTCCTGGTCTTCTTGTTTGTACTGCCACATACGGATAATAATAATAATCCAAAATCACATGTCTTTTTACTTCATCTTAGTGTCAGCAGTCTCCGGCCGGAGTATGATCCAGATTGTGTCCTGACAATCCGGCTAAATGATGAAACATCATCTTATGGCAGCAAACAAAGACTTTACTCTCATTTATGTGGACCTGCATTTACAGCCCATTCACGTGAGGAAAAGCATTAATGCGTGACATAGATCAAATGCAAGATGCAAAAACACTCTTCATGTGAGCCACCAGTCCCACATTCTGCTCACAATGTTACAGCCCTTTGATTCTGAATGTGACCCTTCCAGTGAATTTGCTGCCAAAGCGAAGGCCCTCACTGTCAGAGTGGCACTGATAGAAAGAGACAGAGGGGCAGCATGCCTCTATTCACAGCCAACATACACATTAGCATATCTCCCATAGCGTGGGTAAAGCACCTAGCCACCTGTAGCTGCGCAACCCACACTCGGCATCTTTTTCCCACCCACTTCATTTACTGGCTTCTCCGGAGTTTCTTGGATTTACATTTGCACTTGTGTACAATGGAATATTAGGGCTGTTGTAAATTTTAAAAAATGATAAATTACAGAGCCATGGTTAATCTTCGGAGAAGAAACTGACAATGTGGTAGAAAAAAATGTGGTATGAGGAAAAAAAAGTTTTCTCCAGTCATTAATAATAAAAGAGTCAATGCAGACATAAGAGAAGAGTTGGATCATTCAGACAGTTAGGCAGAGTTGAGGGACTGCACAACAGGCCACTTAAAAGCGTGTGTTATATCTTTTTTATAAATGCCTGCAGTTCTTCCCCAATTTTTTGTGCGTTTTAACAGAAGCATCTCATAATAGTGGTTAATGTACAGCTGTGTAGCCTGCTTTTAAGAACAGTTTTTTTCTGATAAATTTGTAACTTTAATCTCAGAGAATAGCCAAGTTTTTTTCTTGGAATATTGCCCCCCGCCCCTGCGGCTCCTACAATGGTCCTTATACGCGTTGACCGTGTGTGTGTAAGCTTTCTCACTTTTGATGCCAACAGAAGCATGTTACGGCAGACTGTTTTGATGTAATGAAGTGAGCAGTCTTGAATGGCAAGCAGACATCATTTCTTATGTGTAGAGCAATGTTTGAGCTTGATGATCCTCAGATGAGTAAAATTTAGAAATGCATGACAAAAAAACAGCATGACTAAGAAAATGGCTGCATTGTTTCTGGGTGTGTTTCTGACTTAAACATCTTGTGCATATTAGAGAGAAGAATATTAAAATTCAACTGGAGAAACTTGTCAAAGTTTGCTCTTTCTCTCTCTCTCTCTCTTTCTCTATTTCATGTTAACTTAGAGGAGGGGTTTTGTTGAGGATAAGGGGTAAGAGGAGTGTCCTGAAGGACAGTGGGAGCCTCCCCCAGGGTTGTGATTGGCTAAGGCTGTTGCGAGTGAGTGCCAGGGAGGCCAGTAGGAAGGTGAGTGGTCTGGGAGCCTGCTTAGGGGCAGGCAGCCACAGAGAGCAGCTACCACTGCCTCTTAAAACTTAGGTACTCCTCATTACAGCTACAGACTGATAGAGAGAAGGGGAGGGCTAGAGACAGAGAGGGAAGGAGAGTGAGATATTCTGAACAGGGAAAGTTAGAAAATCAGCAGTGCCACTTGTGTGCGCACCCTTCCTGACTGCTTCCTGCCCACTCCACTACCTGAGGCACACATACACACACACACAGGGAGGTGTTTCAGGGAGGCTTAGAGGGCTGACTCTCCAGGGAAGAAGGGAATTAAACACTTTTGTTTTCAATCCATCGCGTCCATACTCAGGACACAAAAGGGGATTACAGCTTGTACGCCTGTCCCACTTGCCCCTTTCTTCTCTCTGCAATTTGTCTTCACTGAGTTACTTTGGAGACTTTGGATACAGCCTTCTTGAATTGTTGATTCGAGCTCTGAGAGGCATGGCACACGGACAAAAGAGCTCCAGGTGGGCATTAACCCAGGGCTCCTTCAGCTTGGCACTGGGCCTGTCGCTCTTCTCCCTGCTCCTCCTCCTCCTTACTGTCTCAGCCGCAGATGAGTACGACTACTACAGCTGGCAGTCGGACAACTTCCACAATGGCCGCTTCTACACCAAGCAGCCCCAGTGTGTGGACATACCGGCTGACCTGCGCCTGTGCCACAATGTGGGGTACAAGAAGATGAGGCTGCCCAACCTCCTGGACCACGAGACCATGCCAGAAGTCAAGCAGCAGGCTGGCAGCTGGGTGCCCCTCCTGGCCAAACGATGCCACGCTAATACCCAGGTCTTCCTGTGCTCGTTGTTTGCACCGGTATGCCTGGACAGGCCCATCTATCCCTGCCGCTCGCTTTGTGAGGCCGTGAGGGACAGCTGTGCTCCGGTGATGGAAACCTACGGCTTTCCCTGGCCAGAGATGCTGACCTGTGACAAGTTTCCCATCGATAACGACCTCTGCATCCCCATGCAGTTCCCTGAGAACCACGCAACCCAGCCACCAGGTAGGCAGCTACCAGTACAACACACACCCTCTTTCAAGCATTCTCACACACAAAAATATCTACACATGCAAGTCCACAACAATTTAAATAAGTTTAGTATGGCTCTTAAAGAAGTAATTGGTCAAAAGTTTGAATTATGGCTTTTACAGCATGTAAATACAGTACAGTTTGTAAATAGAATACAGTTTGTCTCTGCATTGTAAATTTCAGGAATTTGAGCCATCTAACTAACATTACTAAGACAGACGAGTGTTCAACAGCCTGCAGAGCCAGAAACAGTGAGAGCCTGAAAATGTCTGTAAGGCTCATATGGTTTCCCCACACAATGATGACAGATGAAGGTTTAATTGAGAGACTATCCAGAGGAGGTCAGTAAGAGAGACAGGAGCAGGACGAGGCTTCAGGGGAAAGTTCTTGAGTAAGTGGACGCTTCAGGACAGCTCCCTGACATCTACATATGCCTCCGGGAGGGACCGAGACAGACTGAGAGAGACAGACAGGAGACTGAGAGACTCCGGCTGCCAGATTGCTCGCTGAATTAAGATTAATGGACTGTGATGTTAAACACATCTTAACTAAAAAGGTGACACAGGCCCACATGCATCCGCACACACACTTTTATCAGCAGACATCCATCAGCAGCTAATCACTCAATCTAACCATTGAGTGAATGGAGACTGTGTGATTTCAAGCTCTCGCACATGCAACTCACAAGCTGGTCTGCGGAGTGTCAATAAAATGAACAAATAAACCTGAGATGGATGGAATAAGAAGGAAATTTACTACTCTAGGGTTTCTGAGAGAGATTTGATTGACGAAAACATGGAAAATATTATATAATTTTTCACAAGCAGTGACTAAGAGGACAGACAGATGGGCCAATAGTGAGCTGTGAGGGGGTCAGTGGGAACTAAATAGAGGGAAAATAGGTGTGTGTGTATATGCACCGCGACTACATAAGCAGCCTCTTCACAAAAGCAGTCACTGCTGAGAGGGGGAGAGAGGGAGTTGATGAGAGTCTTTAGACAGTGGAGGGGGACAATTCCCACTGTGTCCCTGATTGCTAGGTCTTTGTTGGGTCTGGCAGCAAGCAGGCCAATTAGCTAGAAGGCCAATTACTGAGCTCGCACTAATTAGTCGACATGACAGGACAAGAGAGGCGGTTAGAGAATGGGAATTGCAAAAATCTGATTGTCCCTGAGAGAGCCCAATGGAGAGGAGTGAAAGGAGAGGGGAGCCGGAGATTAAAGGGAGTGCATAGAAAGGGAGAAAAGCTGCTTCCTGCAGCATAAAAACGTGTCTGCCTCTCTGCTTTCAATAAGGACCCAAAGAAAATGGTTTATTATTCTCATTATTCCACTTCTTGCCTTTAACCGTTCATTGCCAGTTCTTATCTACTTAGGTTGAACTGCTCCTGCATGTTAAGAGCATTTCATTTGACATATATAGTAAATGTGTTTTCCTTAACTTGAGTTGCGCATTGATAAATTATACTGATTTACTAAAACACTAAAGTGAATGCCAGTAATGCCAAAACATCATTTTAGTCCTGTCAGTCATAACAACCTGTCTGACATATCTTTTTCATATATCAATAATGTTCACAGCATACTGCTATCTAATCTATCCTCATTAAAATAAAAGTGGGGAAAGATTGCTGTGACAACTCTGGTGAATTCACGCAGAGCTGACTTATTCCATTAGGGAAAATGGCTGTTCTGTTTTTGTAGGACTGGTATCAACTATGCGCCACTTTGGCTTTGCAGAGCCATAACTCATTCTTTTACATGCTCCCCGAAAGGGAGGCAGCTACAACTTCATCTGTCACCTCCTCAAACAGGGAAGTGTTTGTTGATCGTATCTAATCAAACAATAATCAGAGGTGGCTAGATTACAGCAAGTGGTGCGAGATCAGTGTAAATATGTAGACGGATCTTTGTTATTAAGCAATTTTATGCAGAGAAAAAAAGACGAGATATGTTTAGTAACATTTTTGAAGAATAAATCAAAAATGGAATATTGGTTAAACAATGAATTTGTTTAACAATTAAATTTGAGTGTGTGCTTGTGCATGTTTGTGTGCGCTGAGTGTCTGTTTTTGAAACTGAGAGTGAACCCATATCACTTGTAGCCCGAAGGCTCAGTCCCTGACATTTTGTTAAGAACCAGAGATTCTCAGATGTGCCGATGAGGCCATCCTGAGGACAAGCTTTTGGCTCTAAAACACACACACAAACACACACACGCACGCGCACACACACACACAGCCAGAAATAATAAAAAGGAATTTCAGCTAAGAACTGTTAGAAGTGAGTTTCCTGGGAACCCTCTGTGTCAAGGGACATGAATGATTCTCTTCACACAGGATCATATGAGGACTCTTGCGGAAATCCAGGTGAATCTTGGGCAGTTGGATCAATCACAGGAATTAAGTGCTGCTCTCGCTGTCTGGGAGGCCCAGATGCTATCTGAGCAATTCTGCAATTACATGATATAGCACTGTTCCAGGGCTCCTGTGGAAAGTAACAGTACAGAGTTAGATTCACTTTCCACCTATCTGTCATAGCCAAAACTGAGAGGAACACCACCAACACCTGAGCCCAGGTTGTGTGTGTGTGGATGATTTTTTGGCATATGTGTGTGCATTTGTTGGCATGTGTGCTTGTGTGTGTGTGTGTGTGTGTGTGTGTGTGTGTGTGTGTGTGTGTGTGTGTGTTTGTATAGCAGGGGCCCATGGGGGGTGATTATGTGAAACACAAGTCTGTAGATATTATACCAGGGAACACAAGAAGACTGCTGACAAAAGAGGACCCAGGCATCCCGGGAGCGAAAACAGCCAGCTGAGCTCAGTCTGTCAGGCAGAGGACATTTCATGCCACGCATCAGCTCCACCTTTATGGATTTAATGCTACTTTTAGCTACTGTCAGCATCAGTAAATCAACAGGTATGATAAGCGTAGGTAAGTCTGCACCGTTTGCTTAAGTTCATGGGGTAAACTAAACCATAACACCAATTGCAAGTTTCCGCGGAAAATGTTCTTCAAGACAATATGCACGTTGTCCAGTGTAAGTAGTTGAAATTGCATGGTGTGAAAGATATTGTCTGTCTTCGCCGTACTCATTGATGCGGCTAGTGTAAGTTACAACCGTGCTAAAGGAGACAGGCAGCGCTGTCAGGTCTCCAGCAGCACAATGGGCTCTACTCATGTGGCCCTGGCTGCTATATGAAAGGGAAAATGTGATCCAATGCTCTGTGCATGGAAGACTGCCTCGGCCTTTTGAGAATGTATTTTCTCTTCTGTATAGGATTCCTACAGATGCAAGGAGCGTGCTGTGTTTTAGGGGTCCCAGGGGCCTGCCTGTGGGCCATTTTTAAGTCCTCTTCTGTCTGTCTGCATGCCGCATTAAAACAGATGTTAGGCCCCGCAACATAAATCACACGCTGCATTTCATCTCCGGTACAGTACCGTTTTATGTCATAAGTATTGCTGCTCGTAACTTAAAGGGCCCAAATGAGGCATGAGATAGTGACCCGCACATACTTTAAATGGAACGTTCTTCCCATAAAAGTTCCTGTGATCCTCAGGCTGCAGGGCATAAAGGTACAAGACACGTCAAGGGATTGGATGACGATATTGTTAGATTTGGATATCTTTTGTGTGAAGATGTGTGTGTGTGCGAGTGTGTGAGTGAGAGTGAGATCGAGATAAAGACAGAAAAAGTGATCAGAAGCATGTAAATTTGCACAAGCTACAAACTTAAAATTTATTTAGCCAATTTTGTAAAACATAAAATGTGATTTACGGTGTGAATCTTTGAAGTGAATGTTTGAAATGAATGAGAAGGATTCCTGAATGCCATGTGATCAGGTGAGGTGCTCAACTGTCTTATTGATGACTATAATTTCCATTGTTGAAACTACAAAATTAAATAAATGCGCACAGCAATTTCCTACTGCAACAAATTACAACAAAATGACAATGATGATTGTCATTGTCAAAATAATGTGATTGTTTGACAAGTGATTTGTTGCATCTTTATCAACAAGCAAGATTAAGAACTTTATTGTTTTCAATTAGGCTCTCTAATTTCTTTTAAAAATACGAGAAAAGGGAGGAAACAAAGACAGTAAGAGGTGGACAAGAGACAAAAGATACAGCAGGGAAGAGAGATTGATATAGAAAAAGTGATATTAACCTTAGAGCTATGACTAAGTGAAGTTGTGTGTGAAATTACTGGACTCTTGCCGCACGTCATTTCCACTATGGCTTGCTGTTTGAAGATTAACTGTGGGTCGTCACCCTGCTCCCAATCATCCTTTTCTTCTTATCCTCGATCATCAACTCCCAACCTCCTCTTCATCCTCCACAACAGCTCTGAGAGACACTATCATAACATTTGCAAGTGTAATTAGGAATATTAAAGTTTCTGTAATATCCCAGCATGGAAATGACGAAAACCAGCACACAAGAGTCCAAAGTCAACCAAAGAAAGAACATAATTCTCACAATTTAATAACATGGCATGGCGAAACATTCCTAAACTTCTTTGAGATGATGGCAAAATACATTAATGACCAAATGTCAAAATATTTGCTGAGTAGAAATGTGTCCAGGGAAAAAAACCACATCAGGCCACGCAGCAGTGATCCCCAACAGAACATGACGGTGACTCCCCCGACAGAGACCAGACCGTGATGAGGGCAGTCGTCGCTTAATTGATTTCTCAGCGGCGTCCAAATGGTGGTTTTTGGTCCAAGCTCAACTAAGTTTCATGGAGGGACTGCTTTCTCCTGACACATGCTCTGGCCTCAACACAAATGGGCCTCCTGCCAGCATACCACCCCTGTGAAACCAGAATGAATTACCGGAGAGTCTGAATGAGACGTAACAGCTTCAAGGAAATCATTTAACAGACAAATCGAGACAGTTTGGCATCTCTTGATCTATGTGTGTGTGTGTGTGTGTCTTTTTCCATGCTCTTGCCCCAGTCTTCATGTCAGCACCAGACAATTACAGGTCTGACCCTGTAGGTCTCGCAGGTCTCCCGCCTGTGAAAGCATGGGAACCGTCAGAGGAGGAGAAACTGGCACTTACTCTACAAGAACATGGTTCAGCTCCCTCCATCACACACATATGGGTATATGCACACATACATACTCTGGGTGGTGGTTAGTGGGTTCACCTCCCCATGACCAAAGCAGGGAAGCATGCTAAACTTTGACCCCACTCATTATCTGCCCAGACGCTGTGGTTTGGGCTGGGGTGATAACCTCTGAACCCTGACTTTTGACCTAGGAGCCTGGGCTGAACTGTGCTACAAAAATCTTGTGTGTGGGTGTGTGTGTGTTTGCATGTGTGTGTGTTTGTAAGTGTAAGACATCCAGAAAAAGAGAAAGAACAGAGATAACATATTTTGGATATTGAGGTGGGCAAACATTTTTCTCCCCTACAGGGAGTCGTCCTGAAAGAAAGCTGCCTTAATCAGCAGGTCAACATTGTTGTCCTTTCAGACAAGTTAGCCCTGATGATGTTTCCCGGCCCTGTAGATGTATATAGGTGGTGTGGGGATGATTTGGGGATGATACCACATCCTTCTCTCCCTGACCCGTTCTAATATTACACCTTGTTCTTTTGGCTCGAGGCTCTGTTTTGTGGATGAGTGGACCAATATTACATAGTGTACAGCTACAACCAGCCCTAGTGGGATTACATGGAGTTTATGTAGTATTTGTCATAATAAAGTTTTATATTGAAGAGCCTTTGGAGAAAATTGCAAGTTAGTAAGAATCATGTCTGTGTGTGTTTGTGTGTCTGAGAAAGAACTAAGTGGCGAGGATGATGGGGGTGAAAAGAATGCTTGATCAAGTCACAATATCATGATAAAAAAAACTCACATTTTCCATCATATTGTGTCTGTTTAATGCTGTATACATTAAAAAAATGTAAAAGTGTAGAAACAAGCAAAATTTTACAATAACGTCTCTCGCTACATCTCCACCATCTGGTTACAAGACAACAATCACAAATATCTGAATCGAAGTTTTTGAGGCTAAACAAGCGTTTGAGCAAAGCAGGCATGACCATAAATGTCCGAGTTAAAAATAAACTGAACTTGTTGCTTTGGTTTCCCCTTGCTGTTTCACAATGTGTGGTTGCTGTGTGGCCTGCATACTGAATCACTTTTCACCATGTTCAGCTACTCCTGCGGCAGCGTTTACCTTTCTGCGCAGCCAAGACCACGCCTGTGCCACCAAAATATACAAGGGCCAGAATAAAAACATTTTGTCCAGTGTAATCGCAGGGCAAACATCAGTCAGCCTGCTGGACTATATATTCACTCTGCAGCAAATAGCTTCTGACAAGAGGAGGAGGGCTGCAAATAAGTGCCTCTAAAGTGCTCAGGTCTTAAAAATTTCATACTGACACGGCTTTGGTTTCGGTTTTATTGACTGCACTAGACAAACAATGACCTCAACTCAGGTGTTAGCTAATTATTAGCTAATCTGACCTTAATAGAACCATCAGAAATGTGATTTGTTTAGTTGTTAATGACAAATTATTTTTCTGTCCCCTCAGTGTCAAAGGTGTGCCCTCCGTGTGACAATGAGCTGAAAGCAGACAACATCATGGAGCATTACTGTGCTAGTGACTTTGGTAAGTACCAGCAGTTAAAAAGAGTGAACTCTGCATATATACTGTCCAGAAAGGAACAGTAGGATGGCCTTGTGCACATTAGTCACAGTTTCATATGTATTAAATCACAAGTCCAAGTGTGTGAACAAAACATTACACCACAGGCTTAATTTGGAGTTAGGAGAGGCTGTTTCATGAGGGAATAAAAAATGAAAAAATGTGAGGAGACGTAATATAAAAAAGCACAGGTATGTGCAAAGTAACAATTTCTCATGGACATGCACACACACAGTCTTGTAAATAAACACATCTATTACAAACATTAAAATTTTACATTAAAATACAACATTAAAATATTATGCACATAGTTCTTTGTCAGTGTAAAAACGTTTGCAAAGCCTTAGCTTTAAGACAAAAATGACACTACCATCAGCTAACACTTAAATATATATAATACACCAATGTTTTAAGTACTTGAAAATAATAAGGTTTGGGCTTTATGGGGTTGTTCATTAGATATTTATTGTTTGAGTCTTGATGGTCTTTTCCATTAAACCGTAAGTTTGCGAGTATTTGTAGAAAATGTTCAAAATGAGCACAGACATGAGCAAGCAGAACACATTACTTTTTCCCTACTCCCTCTGCTAGCACAACCATTTTCTTCTCATAGTTTGATAAATTAATTTAACAGCTTTCAGACCCCAGTGTCCATTCGACATCATTTTCTAAACGTTCTACTTTCCAGCATTCCAGTTTCCCCACAGTAATGGCCTGCACACAAAGCCAGAACATAATTATTCCATTATTTCTGCTCATCGAGGCTTTTGGCCCATCACACTCCACAGCAGCTGAATGTCTGCTTGCATGGACTATTGCCCCAGTCTTTAGAGTTAATGATATACTGCTCTCTATTTTCTATGGTCATAAGATTCTGAGCACTAAACTAGATATAGTAGAACTAGAAAAAAAAGACATAACCTTGGAAAACTCATGAAGAACGCAGCTCATGTTTCTGAACAGATTAGTGAGAAAAATGTAATTGAAAATGAAATGTGGACAGACTGGTGCTGAAAAGCATATTTCTATGCTGTAGTGTCCCACAGAGGAAATAGCTGCAGTTTAAAACAGACCAAGTTTCGTAATCTATCTTCTGGGTGTTGCCCACACCTACAAAATGGCCTGAATATACAGAACATGACCCATTCTAAATCATGGATGAATTAGCCAACACATCACGCCCCACAACAACAACAGAATATGTCTTGGTGCACATTCCTCACACTCTGAGCTGCAGCCAGAACGTAGGCTCATCCCCATAATTAAACATGACTTTACCAAATCACAGATATTCATTTGTCTGATTCATTTCAGAATTACATGTCTCAATCTTAACAACACGAGGGTCTTTCACGGGTCAGAAAGCGACACGGGAGATTCTTTCGGTTCATTAGAATGAAACATGATTATATGTGAAAGCAGATAACCAGCCATACACACACACACACATTTTATTGGTCATTATTGTGTGTGACTTGATAAGACGTGAGGATGAGTGGAGAAGTCAAGATAATCATGACGTATGGATTTGGAGATCAAGGCAAGAATGACTCTTCAATGTTATTCTATAGGGCGATAGCTGATTATGGCTTGATCTCACGCCTCATGAATTTTGTTATCTATTCATCTTAGGACACTGTTCGCCCTGAGAGCATTTTGTCTTCGTGTTTTATTACAGTCTGCTTTTGATGTCTGAACTCTCCACATTCCTTGTTGTACCATCCAGCAGCATGGCACAAATGACAAGAGCAGAAAAGAAAGGGGGAGTGGAGTGAGTCTGGCAGAGTAGACATGAAGCCGACACCTGGTTGGTAGGGGAGGTTGCTTGCTTTAGCTCAAAGAAAACCTGTTTCTCCTCAAAATGACAGCTCACTTCTCTCTCCTTTTCTTTCTACTCCTACCCCTTATATAAAAACGTGGGCACAGCTAAGTTGTCACAAGGATACTGGCCAGGCAGCACAGTGGGCCCCACTGCATCACTTATGACTGAATATGATTGGGCAGGGCAGGGAAGCAGGGAGGAAGATCATTTTATCCTTCCTATATTTGCTGAACCCACACATATACATAACACATTCATTCACAAAAATACACACACACTTGCAGGCACGCAAATGCAGCACATAAACATGCGCCCTCCTTGAAGGAGCTGGATGTGAATCAGGATGCGAATGAGGGGCAACTCACACATTCCTTCCTGAACCTACTATCACTTCGCATGTAGTGTATACGTATCAGAATGTACCAAGGGATGTTTATGCAACCCTAGACAAGCAGGCGAGAAGTGAAATGGCGACTTTCCAGCAGGTTTGCGTACACAGCGATGGTTCATACCAACCCTGCGCCTTTGCCCGACCCGTGATTAATTTCACCTGTCAAAATGTTCACCCAGAGAATTCCTCTCTCAAATGCTTGGCAGTTCAATTTTAATATCTCACATGTTAAAATATGAACTTATAAACACAAGGCTCGACGGGAGATACAATTCAGTACTCAACCGAAGTTTGCTGTAACCAAACTCTGCACATGCTGAAAACGGTGCACATGATCTGTTGGTGTCGGTGATCTGTCCTGTATTTTTTGTTTAAAAAAAAATACAGTAAGCACAAAGTAAAAGCAATATCTCAATAGTGGAGTATGGGATATAAAAATGTATTACACCTGACTACATGTCAAGTACATAAATGATTGTGGTCCCATGTAGAAACATTACTGATGTTGATGAAACAGAGCTTTAGACTCAGGAAACCTGGACTGAAGTCAGGTCCATCAATTTAGGACTTGACTTGGACATCACTGATGTGAGACTTTACTTTAAACCTAACTACCTAAAGGCTTCATTTGAAGGCAAAAACATTAAAATCCCAAGATTTGACATGTTTAATTCCTGCAACAATTAAAAAATAAGAACCATACAGGTCTTACATAGCCACACAGCTCAAGAATTAGGAATTGAAAACACTTGGCCCCAATTATGTAACAAAAACAGTTTAACCCAGTTATGAAAGGTAAATGTTTACTTGCCAAGTCATTTAAGACTTGTGACTTGGACTCACCCTTAAGGGCTCATACTTGACTTGAACTTGCCTCAAAAAACTTTGGTTGTATCTCCAAAAACATGTCCTCCCTTTCTTTTATGGGATTTGCCTAGGTCAGACAGGATGCAGTTTTTAATACACTGCTGGTTAAATGATGATACCCAGGAGAGGTGCAAAATAGCTCTTTCTTTGGCACAGCACAGAGCTCGGTGCTGGTCTTGCACAAAGATGAAATGTTACAGCTGCTCAAAGTGGAAGGGAACAGGGGAATCAGAGTGACACATAAACGGCCTCTGGGTGTCTGTGTTTAATAGAATAAAAGCTGAACTGAGTAAAAAAAATAACTCTCACTCTCTTCTCCCTCAGCCCTCAAGATGAAAATCAAGGAGGTGAAGAAGGAGAAGGGTGACCGGAAGCTGATTGCTGCACAAAAGAAGAAGAAAGTTTTGAAGCAGGGTGTGCTAAGAAAGAAGGACCTGAAGAAACTGACCCTGTACATCAAGAATGGCGCCAACTGCCCATGCTCCCAGCTGGACAACCTGGGCTCTAACTTCCTCATCATGGGCCGCAAAGTAGACCAGCAACTGCTGCTCATGTCCATTCACAAATGGGACAAGAAGAGCAAGGAGCTCAAGTTTGCCATCAAGTATATGAAGTCCCATCAGTGTCCCACCTACCACACCGTCTTCCAGTGATGGGTCAGAATCCACGATTGCTCCCCAACTTAGATCCTAACTGTCGTTTCAATAATGAATCCCAGATCCCTGCAAAATCGGTTACCAGCCAACTGCATAGTCCTTACAAGGGGTCGCAGGGTGGTTTTTATTTTCTCAGCTTTACCATGAATTGGGTAGTCAAGGGGGTCCTTCCTGATCTGCTTAGATAAATCAGACATATTAATGTTGGAGAGAAGAAAAGCCCAAAAGAAACCATAGATTTTATAACAATTTGGGTGATATTTTATTTCCCAAAGACATTTTGATCTACCCCCTGCTATTTAATAGAACCTTCCTTAACAATTCTACCTTTCTCTTTTGATATAGTAGAACCAATCACTTGTATGATATTTTACAGCAACTTTATCAATTAGACAGTAGCTTTAAGAAATGGGAATGTAAAGATCTGAGGCAACTACTGGAGGGAAAACATGTTTGATAATGTAATGATTATAGACAGAAAGACTGGAAAGGGAGCTGAGTGGGAAGGCAGGGTTTGTTTCTGTGTAAAAAAGCTGAGAGAAACGATACGCTACAGTATATGTGGGCTATGCAATGGGCCAGTGCACACACTGGCACAGAGCTCCCAGGAACAACATCAAAGCAGAGAAATGTAGATGATCCACTTAACTGTATGTTTCAATAATGTAAAAAGTAGGTAATCCAAATGAATATAGAGGATTAGAAAACTGGGCTTTTTTCTTTTATCCCTGCTGGGAAAGAAGACCGACGGAACAAGGCAGACTGACGGACTGGATGATGCTTCCACTGACTTTGTACAGCACCGTTTTTTGTGGCCTGAAAGAGGGAAACTTGAATATTTTTGCTTTTTTAATTGGAGAGAGAAGGTGGTTAAGGCAGAGAAGACATCGTTCTGAAAACAGGTGAAGAATAAAGGAGAAAGAAAGAGAGAGACAAAGAGACTCTGGACAGAATCAACAATGTTGGGTTCATAAGTCTCTGGTACTCACTGTTTTTCACTCTTCAAATGTTTCTTTTTTTGTACTTAAATTTTGGAATTTGCTTCAGTTAAACTTCTAATGTATGAAAGCAGAAATCATACACACAGGCATAGCACCTGAATTCACTGTTGAAAATTCAACTCTGACAATATTTTCTAATCAGATAACCTGTAGGTAGTTCTGTTACTGAAATACATATTTGTTTTACAAAAAAAGTAAATGAATAAAATATATTTGAAATTTTTATAAAGAATACTTTTTTGTAATGTGCCATTTCGTCATCAATATAAGAAAACCACAACCTGCACACTGCTGTTTGCTTCATTAAAAAAATGCATACTTACGTAAGACATTTAGTTCTTATTTGATTAGCTTATTACTACTAACTATTCATTTTCCTTTGAAAAAACAAAACACTATTGGAAAATGTTCTGCAATTAAGATGAAATTGCACCTATGGGCCAATCAGATAGAAGAGGAAACTACTCTACTACTATCAATATCAATTCAACAGTTCAAACAAGTTCAAAATCTTAATTTGATGAACAATTAACACACTTTTAGGATTCACAAATATATTATGAATGAATTTATAGATAAATATACTCTCTCCACAAAAATATTTTTCACTGCACACAAAATAATTATTGCTGTATATAAATGTAAAACAAATCCACAAATTAAAAAATAAGGTTTAAGATATATATGTCTCATGCTCAAACAAATAACTGTTATATAATAATTAATCTGTTTAATCCCATATTTTTCCTAGCAATTTGAGTACATGCATTTTATTCCTTAGACCTCTCTAACACACAAACTGTATGCCTTTTTTAATTTTATGTTGGTTAAATTAGTAAAATATTAGGTTTTGTACTAGTGACTGGTGGGAAACTAGAAAGTGGGAAAAATTCATAGAAATTCTTTAATTAATTTACACATTAAACTTAAAATAACATATGTTACTGCAAATCCACCCCATACATTATATTGACAGTAGATTGTTTAACAATATTTTCCTTTTCAAATTAAAAACCAACTCCTAACAGTTACTAACATCATTACCAGAAGAGGAGTCAGGTTTATCAATCAGAATGTTCAAGCACAAAAAAAACAAACATTAAAAATTAGATTTTCATTTCAAAAACATTCAGCATATCAGAGCAGGCAAACATAAACTCTCCCTTAGAACAAAGTGCAGAAGGTACTAGGGCAGAGCATACTGTGTGTGCATTCTGCAATAGGGTCCATAATATACATGTACCCTGTAGGTGATAGAAGGCTCCACAATTCATACCAAAACCAGGTTGGTTTGCTCCTTATGAATTGCTTGCAAGTATACCTACCATAGAAGGTAGCATGCTTTTGTCAACTGAGAACAATTTTGGGTACGGCATTATTTTGTAAGACTAATTCAGTGCACTGAAGATGTGCCATACTTTGTAGAAAGGGTTGTTTATCACCTCTGAGTTATCCACCAGATGGATTCCTTCTCTCTGCATTTCAGATTGCTTCATTGTAGACATCAGGATCATATGACCAAGACATGTGCCGCTACAGCACAGAACTGTGATGTGAAAAGATATGAGAAGAACCCTATAGAAAGTACGCAACTCATGCATGTTCACATTGGTCTGCACTATACAGATATTCAGCATAATTAATAAAAATTATTCAAATAGCTAAAACGTTTATCCAAAGCCACTTTCAATTACTATATATGTCAGAGGTCACATACCTCTGGAGCAACAAGGGGTTAAGTATCTAACTCAGGGACACATTGGTGGATGTGTTAGAGTGGAAATCTCTCACCACACCAAAAGCATGTATCTTAGCCACTGCTCCATCGCCACCCCTCAATTGACATCTCAAAACAATTGGTTCGTATGAACATCTGCCTCATCCTCCAGATAGTTTACTTAGAGGTTAACATTCAATAAACTACCTATCTGAGCCATCACTATCACAGTCTATTTCAAATGCCACTTTTTCAGGTGTAGAAATGACCATGATGCTGTACACAGCACTTGGGGGGTCATGTATGTCTACGAGGTCCAACACATCTGATAGTTTCAAATGTGTGAAAATATACAAACGGTAACAACCAACACCTGTGTTTTCAATTGAAGCACTGTGTCATACTACTGGTCACAATTGTAACCGTAAACAAATTTACATCTCTTATGATCAAAATATATATGCAGGAGTATAATTCTCAAACTATATCAGTAGTAGACACTTATTAAAGAATATATGTACAAAATATTATGATAATCTGTTAATTAAGGTGTTTTACTTACTTCTTTTGGTTGTAGTCTGAGCTTTAATCTTCAAGACAATCTGTTTTTTTATTTAAAAGTTGAATTTCTTGCCCAAAGAGAACAATTTTTTTTAATAATATACAATCCAAGTTAATCAATTAATTAATTTAAAAAAATAAATAAATGTTTTTGCAATTTTCATCAAAAACATTCATCATTAAAAACTACATTTATATACAAACATGCTTTTACAAACTGCATGCCATTTGTGAACTTCACTATGGGTGTTTTCATACTCCCCTGCAGTGGCTCAATTCACAAATGCATTTCTTACATCAGGGAATTTTCTGTTGCCAATAAGATGGCTCTTTTCAGATTCAGCCAATCACGTTAAACATAGATTCAAGGATCTCATTTGATGTGATCACGTAGGGTTACATCTACCTGCAGGTCAACCTCAAGCTGCTCTCCACACGCAAGCTCATCTTGTGCATGATTAGATAAGAATGCTTAATGATGTGGCATTTCACACTAACGTTAGCTAACAAGTTAGCTATATAATGCTGACACTCTAGGATAATCTATTAGCTAGTTAGCTAACTTAGCAAGCATCCATAACTCAAACATTTATAATCATGCTCTACAGGAAAGTTATCAATTACCTGTGGAGAGCAGCTCCCAGAATCCATGTTGACCGGCAGGTGGATGTAACGCCATAGATACAGAGCTACAGTAGATGCTGCATTTGGGCTTGTTCTCCAAGCTTGTAGCAGGTTCTGACCTTTTTATATACAGTCTATGGTTCTGACCCGTTCACAGTAGAAACTGTCAGACTTTGTGCTGCTTTTGGATGTTCTAACGAAGGCATTGCTATAACTAAGAAATAGCTGACTAGTTATTTTCAAACATTGTGTGTTATGTATGGATGTAACACTGCATGATCACATTAAATGACACCCTCAAGTCTATTTTAATGTGAATGGCTGAAGTGGAAGGAGCCATCTAATTGGCTACAGGTAATTCCCTGTTCCCTGAACCTCTGCAGGCAAATCTTAAAACACCCATACACAGCAGTGAAGTTCATGAATGACAAGCAGTTTGTTAATGCAGATTCAACTGGTGAAAAGAGGTGAAACCTCAGTCACACTCGGCCCCACACAGGGCCCTAGGCTGCATAAAGCCTGGGCTAAAGAACCAACAGTATCTGAAGTTAAGAGTAAAGGGGTGACAAAGACAGACAGCAGGCTGCAATGTAACTGACCAACTTCAAAAAACCCACCCAGAGCTTCAGCACTCCAAACGCACATTAAACCAAATCACAGTAGTAAAAAGCATTTGTCATTTCTGTTCTCCAAAACGCAAGATGGATCAATTGTGACACTGTATAATCTTTATTGTCTTCTGCCCATATTTCCCAAAGTGAGCAGCCTTTTGGAGAGTGTTCAAAGCGTGAATGCCGGTACAGTGATGACCTATTTCCAGCTGATTGTGTAGATAGTCTGTCTCTAGACTGTAGAATGAAACATGGGGGGACAGGCATAATGGGTAGAAAACATGTTAGACAGGAGGGCATTTATGGGAGACTTCAAAGCCTACAAATTCTCTGAGTGATTGGACACGATAAAATTCAAATTCCATACAGTTGGAGAAGCCTTTGTGGGAAAGTTGACCCCATGCTCCAGAGCTGAATCCACTCTCATGCAAAAGATTACATGAAGCTTAGAGCGAAAAGATGAGCAGCTTTCATAAAACAGGACATAATAAATCAGTCAACTCAAAGTGGAGGGAGACAAAAAAGACAAGGTGGCAAAAAAAGAGGGAAGGTGAAAAGGGGGGGGGGCTTCTTGGCTGGGTCCCACAGACACCCATCAGCACCTCCTCAAAGGTCACTTAGTGAAGTTAATAAGGACCTGATGAGGGACCAGTGACACACAAAGAAAAACACACACGCACGCACACACACATACGTTGGGAAAAATACGATTACAAGCTCCCATTGTCTTACTTTCCTCCAGTGAGACATCAACTCAATTAAACATCAGTTCCATCAATCATACATGCACTTTAACACTGATTGGTTACAGGAGAGTAGTGCAGAAAGGACATCACCACACACACATAAACACACACAAACCGGTGAAGAATGGCCACATTGTCGGTTTTTATTGCAGTCGCTGATAAGCACCACCTTTTTCACAGCTGAATAGTGGCCGTCTGTCTGGCTGTCACCTGCACAGGCACACACATTCCTCAAATGTCACTCACACACTGTAGAAAATATTCATCTTAACAAGTCATACATTACCATACACTACATTCCAGGAGTTAATGTTTGTAACTTGCCTTTTCATTAAGTTTTTCTCGATTGCTTAAACACATATGCCCACTCTGACATCACATTTTCAAAACAGTTAACACACAAGATAAAACTGAAGCTCAATGGCCAAAATGACTCATTTTGTTAGCAAAATGCTCTAACCCTCACAAAACATTAAAAACAAGCAACATAAGCACATATTTCCATCAAAGACCACAACTTGTGGTTAAATTAATTCATTCTTTCAATCTATCATTTCACAATACAACAACAAAATACAAAATATAGCCATCAATATGAAACTTTACAAAGTCAAATGGATACTGCAAAAAAGAATTCCTGGCAGTCCTCTGCACCTATTGCCAGGCAACCAGCATTCATCCTCCAGGAGGGGCATCTGCTCATATGGCCGGTGATCATACACCTTCCACCTCCAAGCAGAGAAAAACTCCTCGACTGGGTCCAGAAAAGGCGAGTACACAGGGAGGAATTGCATCATAATACGAGGCTGTGCTGCAAACCATTCATTTACAAGGGTAGAGTGGTGGAAAGCCACATTGTCCCAAATTATGACATACGGAGTCATGCCAGGCCTCAACAGCCCTCTCTCTTCGGGTGGAATCAGTATTTCTTTCAGTGCATCAAGAAATGTGATGAGGCGCTCTGTATTATATGGGCCAATAGTTGGAATGTGGCTAAGGACCCCATCATTGCAGATGGCAGCACACATGGTGATATTGGCACCCCTCTGACCTGGCACTGTGACAATGGCCCTCTGCCCAATGATGTTCCTCCTGTGTCTCCTCACTTTACAGAGGTTGAAGCCGGCTTCATCCACAAAAATGAATTGGTGATGTGCCCCTTCAGCTTCAAGTTTCATTATTCTCTAAGAAAAAGAGCAAATTCATAAAGCAAATTATTCCAGTCGCATGTAACTATGGTAAACAAGGTATTACAATAAAAAATCTGTACCTGCATATACTGGAATCGTGCCTCCTTTACGATGTCAGAGTTTCTTTGAAATCTGTACAGCTGCTTCATTCTGACATGGTTTCGTTTAAGGACTCAATCTTTAGTTGCCAAACTCATACTGTTTCTATTTCTAAATGGTCCCTGATCTGCAATTACTGCTGCCTGGATTTTACACAGTCTGATTGCATTGTTTGCCACTACCATATCTACAATGGCAGACTCCTGTTGAATACTAAATATCTTTCCTCTGCCACCAGTGTGTGGCAATGTGTGGATTGTATAAAGTAAAAGCAAAAAGCATGTCAAAATTGACATTACTGTATGACAGTCACGTAAATAGGATTGATAAAACATCTGCATTACTGTAGACACAGATTGTTCTGCTAACAGGGCAATACAGTAAAGCTGAAATACACAGTGGTATACATTACAGTAACACTGAATTACCTGTTCTCATTCCGAAAAAGCCTGACAATAGATGCCACAGTGCCCACGACTCAGAATGGGCTGGAGCCTTTGTCCAGGCTCTCTAAAGGACAAACCATGATTGATGACATGGTCAATAACTGTTGCCCGAATTTCATTTGAAACTTGAGCTCGATTTCATCCTCTTGCTGCTGCAGCTCCTCCACCATGCATACAAACTCCTCTTCCTCTGGCCCATCTGCCATGGCGTCTTGCTCTCCTTCTGTGCCTATGGTCTTTGATCCATGCTTGCAAATAGCAACACAGAGGTGGCATCTTTTATAGATGGATGAGGACTGACTGCTGATTGAATTGTGCAAATGAGTTTCACACAGGTGCGTAGAGATTTATAATTATGCAAGTACTTTCTATCAGCTGTGATTAGATGTTTTCCTTTTGTTGAAAGGAACAGTGAATCTAATAGAGTTTGGGGTGTTTCAATGAGATCTGTGGTAACTGTTTTGACAAAGGGTGTGAAAAATGTGTGAAACAAATGAAAAAGTGTTGCAATTTGCAAGATTACATTTGTAAGAGAAGATTTCTGCTGTGTTAATAATGTGATGATGAAGATCAAGCGGATCCCAGTTTCATTTAGTGTGTCTTAGCAAACTGTAACATCATCATCAAACTTTCCCCTCACCCACCCACTTATTCTGTGATTTCCATAATTTCTTTTGACTAAACCCAGAGAGATGGGTGTGATCGACTTACAACTTGTTTTTTCAGTATATGAGGAAATATTTTCCTCGTGTGATAAAGTTCATTGGGGAAATGAGCTACAGAAGGCTGCATGTGTGTGTGTTAAATCAGATTAACAGTATATCTTTACACTGACCGACACTGAAACCAGTGGCTATAAAATGTTGATCTCTTCCAGTAATGTCTTTATCAAAGAGGTTTTATATAATTGATGAAGTTGTGGATAATGCAAGAACAACAAATAACCAGAGATACGATATTCAGTATTAGATTTTATAACTTCACTGTAGTTTCAAGAGTTGAAAGAGCAATGCAGAAAAGCTGTCTGGAAGGAAGCCCTGCCTTTTTGCTTCTGGGAAACTGACTTTATCGTCTTTGGACAAGATATTGTCAACTGGCAACAAATTACATTTTTACAACTAAAAACTCTTTCAATAACTGAAACTGTTTCAATAGCATTTTTCTTATTCTTTTCTTCTATCTAGATAACGTTACTTTATCAAGAAAAGATGGAATAACCTGAAAATTTGGTTAAATGTTTTCATCTACTTTAATCTAAAACATGAATGTAGACATTAACATGCATTCACACACCAGTGAGAGCACACGTTAATCAGATTTGACTAGTCTACCTCAACAGAAAGAGACCATTATATAACATTTTGGAGAGTCATAAGAGTTTCTATTAGTTGTAGCATGCCTCTCTCTACCCACCACACAAGGTACCATTAAAACAGCATTAGACAGTAAGCCAACATCCTTCTGGTCTGAACCACTAGACCACCTGTCTGCAGGAAAGGGAGGACAGAGAGACTTGTACATTAATTTAGAAGAGGAGACGGTGGAAACAGCAGCACACGGACAGAAAGGCTGTACTGATGCCGAGCCTTGGCCTGTTTTGCTCAGTAAATGCATTAAAGATGTTGCGTTTTGTTGTGCGTGCGTGTGATATGCAAGTTTGTTGATGTGCACAAGTGTGCTGTGTAGACCCTCTTTAAAAGTCCTAGAGCAAGCCAGGGAATCATTTTCTCTCCATAATAAAGTCAGAGTAACGTTCTACATGTGGTACACACACAGTGAGAAGGCTGCTTTCCGCACCACTGCTCTCATTTGCATGCATACTTGCTCGAGCTTAAAAGCCAGTTTGAGCAAGCTGAGTAATTTTCTCAGTCATGATGAATAAGAATGATAAAGCAGGACTGTTTCAATAATGTTATTTCCTAACCACTGCAACGTGGAGTCTGAACCATTTAACAATGCATGTGGAATATGAAATGACTGCTCAGAGGGATAATTTTCTGTTTTCAATGACACCCTCACATTCACACTGTTGTGTCATTTTACATCTTGTTAAATGATTTCATACTGGGGAGTGAGCGAGTGGGTGCTTTCCATTCTGCTTATTATGCTTCCTCCCTTACTTGCCCCGCAGGTGTACTGCAGGTGCATCCTATGCAGAATTTGACCGAATGGCAACACCCCTTTGATTAGAATCTGTTTACTGATTGGTCAGCTGATCTGATGGGAGAATAAACAGAACAGCTGGGTCAAAAGCAGCATGAATGCAATATTAACATAACACAACAATACTGTAGATTAGGAGTGCACTGATCTGATACTATTGGATACTGGCTCAAATAGCTGGATCGGTTATCATTGATAAGGGAACTGATCTATTCCATTAAGCGCACACTACACAATGCATCAGCAGTGCACCAGCAGCCCTGAACATTATTCCAGGAGAGCTAATAGAGCATTTTGTTTTGCAAAGTCAGGAAGCAATGTTCAAGTCAAGCTTGAAGTTGCCTTACACATAAAAGAATGATTCCAAGTCTCCTCCTCACAGTGAGGAATAGATCTTATTCATTTTATGGCCCAACGGTGCCTCTTAAGTTATTCATAAAATAGTAGTCATAGTTAGTCATAAAATAAAATGTGCATAATCTGAATTAGGGCTCCAAAATTAATCTAATCGCAATTGCAATCGTGATATCACCCTGTGGGATGACATTTAATTTAATAAAACTTTTTTTTAAAAAGGTGTGTTGTGTTGTTGTGTGTGAACAGAGACTTTCATCTCTGTATGCAGTGCAGTCTGCTCATTATCCACGCCCACTCTATAGTGCGACCACTGCACTCGCATAAAAAATGAATCACATGCACAGTGTGTAAGTAAAGACTACAATTTACCATAATCTCCTTTGCGCCACTAGAAATGCACTGTCTGCAGCGGAAACTGTGAGACAGAAGTAGGGAGAAGATGAGCAGCGTTTGGGTTTGGCGAACTAGCTATTTACCTATATTGGTGCCTTTTGTTGAAAATTTTGATAAAGCCAGTGTGCTTATCAGTGTCACTTTTCATCAACTGACCAATCATCAAAATTTTCAACCAATGTACAGCATTTTTCTTGCACAAAGATTGAATGAATGAAAACAACCCACATACACGAAACTGCTGTATCTAGTACTAATAATATACTAAAGGTAAGCTATGTAGACCCTGGATGCCATTGTGCCAATATGTCCTTCTAGCTGTCTCCTTCTGAGAGCATTCCCCTTGCTCAGTTACTCAGTTGCATCTGTTACACTAAAGTTAGTGTTACAAATACTGTTTAGTAATCTTGTTTACATATAGTGTGCTGTGGGTTGTGTGGGTGGTGCTGGTGTATCATGTATCATCCGACCCTGGACAACACACAATTACATATGTATTACGCCATCATTTAGTTGTACTGTTGAGCAAAGCAAGTTTGCCAAAAAAGAAAACCTGAAAAATATTTATTTTTTGTTATTTATTTAATTTCGTTAAAATATATAGTTATTTTAAAAACACTATTGTATAGTTTTATTGTATTTCTATTTTCTATTTCTACTTTGTTTGAGTTGAGAATTACACAAAATTTCAGTATTTTGCAAGTAGACGAATGTGGAATAGAAAGCACCCAGTGAATCAGTCAGTCAGTGAATGAGTTATGTCACAGTATTCAAACTTAATAACATATTGGGAGTGTCAAGAAAATTCCTGTGTATTTCTCTGTCATTATTTGCAAGGTGTTTGTGTGTGTGCTTACATTTACACTTGTCATTTAAAATGAATTTTAAAGTGACTATGGACCTCTTGAATATTTATGTGAACTTTCTAAATACAGACAAGACAGAAAGTCCCACCTTAGCTCCCTGTCTCTCATAACTAAGAGTCAAGGCAGAAAAACCTTGAATCTAGGACTCAGATTTAAATCTCAATAGTCACATAAAATCTGCCACTTCGACTGCTTACTATCATTTTAATAACATTGCTAGAATAAGATGAGTTCTATCCACGCAAGACCTAGAAGAGCTTACCCACGCATTTATTTCCAGTAGATTGGATTACTGCAATGGTCTATTCACAAGGCTTTCAAAAAAGGCGATTCAGCAACTCCACTGTATTCAGAACACTGCTGCCAGGGTCCTGATGAAAACTAGGAAATCTGACCATATTACATCAGTTCTAAAACACTTACACTCATGAACTGACTACAAATCCCTCTGTGGCTCTCAGGTCCAAATATTTCTCTGATGTGCTTGTGACATACGAACCCATGGTGAGGCAGCATCCTGTTATCATGCCACACAGACCTGGAATAACCTCTTAGTTGATGTAAGACAAACTCTTGCCACTGTTAAGTCAAAGCTAAAAAGTTTTCTATTTAATACTGCCTGCTCTTTGTTATCACTCCAAATCACTAATGTGACTGTATTTATCTTGCATTTCATGTAGTAAATGCAAATCTGGGTAGGTCCACTCCAGAGGGAGGGTGGTAATGACCCTGAAGCTGTATGGTGTAACTGGTAAAAGAAGAATAGCTTGTGCTAACAACTACCCCATCACTCTACACAAACACATGGATGACTGACAAAGACAAAAGGTTTTGCTTATCATCGTAGAAACTTTCACGCCCACACAGTTCATGGGTGCACTGATAACAGATCAGGTAAACGCCACAACAGCAAGTTACAATTTCAGAGTCACTTTAATTTGAATGGAGAAGATGTCTAATATCAGTCTCACCTCATCTGTCAGTAGCACAGGAGCAAATCCCTGTAATGGGCTACTTCAACAGGGTGCTTAATGACACTGTTACACGTTTTTCTTGGATTACTTGGAGATTAAATGAATTTACACCTTTTTAACATTTAGATAAAATGTGTCTCAAACCATCTCCAGACGTGGAAATGAATTGCAAAATGGAGTGGAGACAAACCAGCCAACTGTGAGCAATCAAATTTGCAACTACCTTGGTTGGAGAAACAATCCCTTTCTTATGCCTCTTGCATGCATTTATGTCTCATTCTTACGCCTCATGCTGCATTTATACTTATTTTGAATAAGATATACTGTATATCCCATCCACCAAAGACGCATGAAGTGGCTAAGTGTAAGAGGAGTAATAAGTGACAGTTCAATTGTAACCTTTCATCTTCTGTCTACTGGTCTGTGTCCCACACTGACTCAGTGTCACAATGACACGGTGACAATGACATTCAAGGCCTGTCAGCTGGCCTGTTGAATTGGGGTGATAAGGTCAGAACCCACACACAGACACACACATGCACAACAACACCAAGCTGAGGAAAAGAGGGCAAGGGGACAGAAGAGGCTGAGGGAAAGAATGAGGGGGGAGAAGGGACAGGATAAGAAAACACCCAAGATGCTCTCAAGGGACCTTGGCTCTTGGAAACAATCACATTGGCCTCAGTGTCTCCTCTGCAGTGGAAAATGAATAAATTAATAGGTGGAGTAGAAGGCCTCCCATGGGCAGGGTCCTGAAGCCATCTGTGAAGGCCATCAGTGTGTCCCAAACCTGCTGTTTCACCAACGGAACCAACATGTCAGTCTGGAGATTTACAGCCGCACAGAAAGCACACACACACACACACACACAGACACACGCCCATGCACCGACACCTCGCGCACACAGACATCAAAGAGGATATATTTATAGGTGTAGTCAAACACGCATTGACATGTATTTATACCGAAGCATGCCAAGATGCAAAAGCACAGACAAAACACAATATTGGCACAAACACACAGGCGGAAACAAAAGTCCATACTCCTCACACACCCACATGCATGAACAAACACTTGGCGGGCTCAGAGATTTACACCCCTTTGGAAAGACAAGCATCAACCAATAAATACATCTGTTTCCCAGGAGACCTGTTGACCTCCCTCGCTCTCTTTTTTGTCGCATACACAACAGCAAAGGATCAAGGTCAGGCAGGGATGAGCGGAGGGTCAGAGGGAGGTGAAAATGTGCTGGTGTGTGTGTGTGTGTTGTGTGTGTGTGTGTGTGTGTGTGTGTGTGTGTGTGTGTGTGTGTGTATGGGCATGCAGGCTGATAAAACTGTCAAAGCCCTACTCTGTGGCTGGGGGTTAGCAGCCTCCGTGTTTTGGCAGGAAGGTCGTGAACTATGACCCATCAGACCACAGGAGACAAGGAGGTCTCGTCAGGTGGGACAGTGGTCACTAATTGACATAATCTCCCATCTCCTACTTGTCAGTCTCTTTTCAAACAGACCAGTGTAATCAGAGTAGCTCACAAGCATGTGTGGCATTCTGCTATTGTTAAGTGAAAATAGTCCCTGTGCTAGCTGTGCTAGCTGTGCCATCAAGTGTTCCCCTTCTCCTCCTTCTGCCTTAGAAAACTGAACACAATGGGTTCTTAAAGATTCACAGATCAACTGTTTAGGTTCTTAAATGACTTTTAATCAGATTTATATTGAGGTGAATCTGTTGGTTAGGGCATATTCAATGCAATCAGGACCAGTGGTGTATGCAGATTAATCTGCAGTGAGAAAAGGTTGACTCCCTCAACTCTGGAACTATTGGCAAAGTCTGGTAAAGGCAACTATGTAGTGTGTTGCAGTCCAAGGCTTACCAAAACATTGTGCACTGGCAGAACTAATGAGGGTTTAGCTCAAAATGGAAGAAAGAGGATGAGCCAGAAGAGAAGTCCCTTTAAAAATTTTATTTAATTTTAAAAAAGCAAGAAAATAAATAGTTTTTATCTAGGCAGACAATGCTTTGTTAAACTGTTGGGGACGTTGCAATGAACATATTAAGTTTGTTTTGTCTGTCAGTCATCTTGTGCTAAAATGCTTTCTTTTTCTGTCCCAAGTAGGCCTTCAGTGAATCAATGTAGAGATTTAAGAATCTGAAGAAGTATGCAGTATTCACGAGTGCAGAAAAACAGCTTTTGCATGCGCCTGCTATATTATTGTGTATGTGGTGTCAGTGTTTCCCTTTAATTAACAATTAACTATTGCAGTCCGCCACAGTCTTATTTGTTTTGCCATAGTTTCAAAATGAACCAAAAATAAATTAACATTAAAGACTTCTAACATTGTGTTTTGCATCACCCCTCCCGCTGCTGTAAACTTGACGGCTCACACACTTTGGCATCCGACTCAAGACAACCACTCTTCTTTTGAGGTAATTACGGTAACATTAACTCAGGGTCTGAACAGTTCCCCATGGTGTTTCCACTGTCACTCTTTTGTAAGAACGCGATCAACATAGCCGCTAAATTTGGAGTGCACAGATATTACAGCCTTTATGGTAAATGCAGTTAAAAGGAGCAAAGCGAGCTGACAGGTTAGTGACATCATTTTGACAAGAGTTGCAGTATGAGTGTCTTACCTGTTATGACATAATTGTACGCAATACGAGCGCAACATACAATATTATTTATCAAATTGCATCAGACTTGGTGAATGTAGCGCACGGATGAAGGATACACGTGATAAAGTCATGTAAAACATGTTACATGTGTCCATTAAAAGTAAAATAAAATTTCAAGGAATTAACTTACAAATTATTCTTTGATTTAGGATTGCTGGAAAAACATTAAATAAATCAGTTGACTTTTTTGCTCTTTCATCACCATTTATATGCATAGGCTACAGTGTGTTTATGATCAAATTGTTTAGTAGGCCACAAAATTGTTAACAAGAGTGCAAAGTTCTTCATAGATCTAGCCTCTTTATTTTGCTTTGTAATTGCAGCAAATTAATGCACTTAATTTTAAAACGCAGCAAGTTTTTCTTCCAGGGGTGCATGCCCCCGGACCAACCTAGGGGGTTGATGTCTACCCACCATAGTCTCACAAAATCTTGTCGGAAACACTGGGTGTGTTGTGATGGGTCTCCGCGGATGTCTGCGGTATGCAAGGCGAAGCGCGGGGTGCAACATATTTGTTGAACTTTGACCGACACTGGGCTGACCTTTGTGGGCACAGCCAATTGCTGTTGACCACAGCTTGACCTGAAAGATGGATGATGAAACAAATTACTTGTGTTTCTGAATTTGCAGAACTGGACTATATTCCCCTGATGAAATATCAGGATGCATGTTACAAAAAAGTCTGAGTCTCTGAAACACAGCGATCTACTGCCAGCAACATTAGCATTGTAGCTAGCTTATTGTCCGACCAAAAGTCAGAAACAATTATTCCATTTACTGCACATAATATTCACAAATCCTCATGTTTAACAGGCTGTAACCAGCAAATATTTGGCATTCTAAAATAATAAATGACTCTGTCCCGCAACTAACTGACTGATCCATTAATCGTTTCAGTACTATATACTATATACATCTCCTGTCAGGCTTTGCTTAATAATAGTAATAAATTCTAGGGTATCATCACTCAGGCTACTGAGATGACAAAACACACATTTGTCCTTTTACTACAGAACTGAAGATGCTCCTCACACTTGGATACATCTACAGCATTTAATTAGCAAACTTGTAATATTGATCAGACAATAACATGCTTGTTTGGCACAGAAGCTGAAATGATGCGATTGCTTCTGTGTTTCCAGTTGACAAAACAGGGAAATGAGATTTTAATCAGCTCCATATCTCTAATGATGACGCAGGATGTCTCCAAAATGTGTTTAGAATTTTTAAATACATAAACGATATATCAGACCTAAAAAAAACGTGTGATAAATTTTACAACAAAGCCTTCTGCAATAAATATTCATACAAATCTGCTATAACCAAAGTCCTTAAATGTTCCCCACTGGTATTTGTCCTTGGTATGAATACAGACTGCACAGGCTTAATCATTTGATTCCTTTCCATGAGCAAACTCCTCACCCAAAAAACGGTCTGTACTTTTCCCCCTCTGCCTAAAACAATAACCCCACCAAATGCAGCACTACTAAGCCAGCTTCAGCGCAATCGCTCTTCAGCGTTTGAAGTGTTTATGGACATTAATGATCCAACATTTCAAAAGAGCTGCACATGTTTGGCATAGTGGAGCACTTGGGCAAGAGGAGAAAGCACGTTTCAATGGAAAATGTTTCATCAGAAGAGATGTGTTTTTTTACAGTGTGGGATGTGAGGGTTGAGGGTGAGTACCCCTGGGATGTCAAAACATCAACTGGCCGACCACAGATCACACATCTAAGACATGCAATGAAAAACAGGTGTCTAAGTAGAAGTAAGAGCATCAGCAAATACAGATGTCAGATGTACAGATGTCATGCTACGCTCCTGTCAGACCTGCTTCACACACGTCTGCTCCTTCAGGTGATATATAGTGTAGGGCTGCAACCAAGCGGGAACCTCTGGGTCTAAATATTGAAGCCATGCGGAAGTAACTAAAACCGGCACTCTTTGTAATGGCAAGCAGGGGGCGACTCCTCTGGTTGCAAAAAGAAGTGTGGTTCTATTAGAAACATTGGTAAAATGACCCTAATTCTCACCTAATTTATTACCTCTGTAAACACTTTCCTAATGACTTTAAAGTCTCAATCACTTGTTTCAAGTCTTCTTCAATACAGCATGATGTTCATTTAGTAAATTATGGTCCCATTTAGAGGAAAATAGACAATAAAGCAGTGTGTGCTTTAGTGTGAGACTACCTTGTGATTGACAAGGTGACAAGGTGCTGCAATTAAAAATTACTGTATTTTCAATGTTCATTGCAAATGTTTTCTTTATTCACCCAAAATCTATGAAATTAATGAAAATGCAGATAAAAAATTCCCAAAGACCAAGGTCACATCTTGTAATTACTTGTGCTGTCTGATCAACAGTCCAATAGCTAAAGAGATTCAACTTTAACAACATATTAAGAAGCTGAGACAGCAAGTCTTTAAAAGTAAAAGCTTGAGAATGACTTGTCTGAGCCGCAGGAAATCCCCTCAGTGCTGTATTCCCTGTCGTCAAACAGGCCTCCATCCAAGACTTAGTCAGCTAATAGGACCACTAAGTTAGCTGCATGGCTAACTGAGCTAATTAGCTAACTGCAGTCAGCAGCAGTTATAACCTGATCCATGCTATCCTTTAAGCTACTGAATCGCAGCTGTATACAGAAGTTGTATACAGAAAGTTGTATACAGAAAATTAAGAAAACTATTGTGATGATCAATAAATCTTTTAAGTCAATTATCAAGAAAAAATGCCCAAAAGTTGGTGGTATCAGCTCCCTGAATGTGAAAATGTGTTGTTTTTCTCTGTATCATTGTGACTTTAATCTGGTTGGAACTGTTGGTTGACAAAAGAAACAGTTCAAAGACGTCACCTTGGACCCTGGGAAATTGTGATTGGCTTTCTGTCATTATTTTCTGAAATTTTTAGAATGAAATAATTAAAAACATAATTAACAGATTCATCAATATTGAAAACAATTATTTTAAGCCCTAAACCTTTGTAGACAGAGACAGAAGGAGAGAGAGTTAGCAGACGGGTAAACAGATACAAGCAGCACAAGGCAAAGCTAGACACAGAGCTGTGTTCCACCACACAGCTCTTGTTGCCGTCTAGCATGACAGAACCAGATGTAAATCATTTACGCTGCTTTTCTTGTTCACTGCTCGGCTTACATGATTTTAGAAACTTGTGATCCTCTTGAACATGTACTGAATGACAGGAATGAACTCTGCTCACCAGCTGCCATAGATGGACTGTTTCTCATATGTTCTGCACACTGGTCTCTGTGCATCCAACCTCATTTTACTCTATGGTTGTCTCTGTCCAGATCTGCATTTATTTTTCTCTCTCGGTCATTGCCTTTTGTTTCATGTAAACTCTTAACTGTAATCTGTTTATCTATGCATCACTGTGTCTGCATCTGGTTCAGAGATCAGAGATTAAGGGATGAGAGACACAGAGCAGAGCTTCCTGGAGACCTTTAAGAGAGACGAAGAGGACACAGGAAGACATTTTCACAACACATCAGTCAGCCGTCATGAGTCCACACTAAAACTATGTGGGAGCTAAAGCTTGTGTTTCAAACATGCAAAAGTCACGCAACTGTATGTTTGTGAAGGACGCAGCACCGTTGTTAGGGTAAAAGATATTTTTTGAACATAAACATAACCAAATCAGGACATAAAAGACAATAAAATAAACAAACAGGGAAAAGGTTAACACCCTGACCTCTAAGTTGGTGGTGCCTCCTTCCCAAGCATTTTTCAGTGATGACACAAATTCATACAAACTATATATTGTATATATTGAGTGCCACCTTCATTTAAAAAACAGTCATTATATATATTACATTGAGAAATGGTGTCATCAAAGTTTTCTTTTTAGTGTAGCCAAGTGAAAAACCTACTCAAATGAAATTTATACAGACCGTCAGCATGTCCATATCTGTAGATACAGTAGACAAATGCAGCTGAAAGCACCTATATCCATCATATACTGATGTAGTCATTGCTCTGTGGATTGCTTAATTATCTTAAATTATATGCAAAAGCATTGGAAGTCACAAGGCACATGGTGACAGGGTTAGCTTGGACTGCAGTCATCGGAGGCACTTCAATATATTGCAATCTCCCATAATAAGTCAAGGGACACTTAAATCACTGTACAGCACTTTATCTAACACCTTATTACTGGGTTTTCTGGTATCATATCATGGTGTTTTGTAGCTAATGAAAAGGTGAACCCATGGAGGCCAGGTACTGTATACTTTTCTTGATGGCTGTGATTTCTCTCCCTCTCGCTCACAGTGTCTGCACCCCACACCCCCTCCTCCTCAGAGGGATGAAGTATTTGTTTAGACAGACTGAGATCACAGTCAC
The DNA here is from genome assembly GCA_024633595.2 of Lepomis macrochirus. Lineage (NCBI taxonomy): Eukaryota > Metazoa > Chordata > Actinopteri > Centrarchiformes > Centrarchidae > Lepomis > Lepomis macrochirus. The sequence continues at coordinate 18,863,904 of JALXJV020000020.1, read as the reverse complement.
TGAGAGGAAGCGGGTGCAGCTATCCAAACTGCATAGTGGGACATTACACTGCTTTTTAATTACACTGCACCACGCAACGTACAAGATGGAACCACACATGGCCCAATAGATGTGCTAAGGCTGCAGGGGTTTTGCAGAAAAGGAGTAGGATTATTCATCATGTAGGGAGACAGTAAATATGACAGAGAGCGCTAAAACGGTCTCAAAGGGCAGCACACAACTTCCCACAAAGAGAATTTGAAACTTTCCACTAAGTGGAAGCGAAGTGTTGAGAATAGCAGACGGTACATTTATCAGTATGCGGTAGCCACATACCAATTGTACATATCAACAATTATGTCATATGTTTCACTGTACAGTTGCTATAAGTAGATTATAAGTAAGACTAACAGTCTTGCTTTCTGAGGGACCACCATGCTTCTACGTGTTTTTCTAAAGGACTTAAAGGGTGTTATGAGCCCAAGGGATCATGGGATCAACAGGATCCCCATGATGGGGATATTTGTAAAAAAACAATACAATACACTATATAATCCTACTTGTATAATGTATAGGCAAGGCAACTTTATTTTTATAGCACATTTCAACAACAAGGTAATTCAATGTGCTTTACATAAACATACAAGAAACAGGGAAATATAAAAAAAGTTTTAAAAGAGTTAAATAGAAAACAAAAACACGCAGGTCTCTCACCTTTGCTTATTTTACTTCTTTAATTCCCCATTTCCCACTCCCTTTTTTAAACAGTCAAGCCCTTTTTCCACTGCATGGTTCCAGCTCGACATACCTCGACTCTAGTCGCCTTTTTTTCCATTGTGAAAAAGTTGTACCTGGTACTTACCAGGTACTTTTTTTCGTATCACCTCTATCAAGGTTCCAAGTCAGCTGAGGTGATACTAAAATGTGACGTGAAAACACAGCAAACTACTGATTGGTCCGAGAGAATCATAACTATTCACTGTGTCATCATTGCGTGCCAGACAGAGGCCAGCAGCAGAAAGTTTTATATTAGAATTTTCATATGTTATTTCATCACTAAATCCACTTCTGAGAAGTTTTGAGGTGAGAAATCAACTGTTTAGAAATTGGCAGTTTTACGAAAAGTGATGGCGGAACAAAAATGTGCTTGAAAGTTTTCAGAGTTTAGGAGCTCTGCACAAGGCCTGCGCCAACCTGCAGCTGTATGTGGTTCGCTGGTGTGTGTGTTGCATTGAAAATTACGTCATGACGACCAGCTACATTGAGAGGTACTATCTCTGAGTACTATCTACAATGGAAAACAGTGGACGTCGGGTCAAAACCAAGTTGAGCTGGTACTGGTAATGGAAAAATAGCATTTGGGATTCATCCTAAGGGGACTCTAACCCTTTAACACTTAGGGACTCTAACCCTAAGGGGCTCTAACCCTTTAACACTTAGGGACTCTAACCCTAAGGGGCTCTAACCCTTTAATACTTAGGGACTCTAACCCTTTAACACTTCGGGAACTCTTATTCCTTATAAGTATAATGCATGTTGTTCTTCTCACTGTTTTACAGTGCTTTGTTAGAACTGTAAAGAGTCCTACTGTGCCATGTTTTAAACAGATCCTTAAACAAAAAAAGATATGACAAATCCAGATTAAGAGTAATTAGTTAGCATTCCAATCTACAGTGGCTCAAACTATTTTATGCATGTTGCCTTTTTGCAAGTGATTCACAGTCAAAGTCTTTCAGCCACTGAGAGACTGAAGAAGCAGTGGGGAAGGAAGGAGGAAGGTTGTGCTCAACAGCACTCAAGTGTTTGAGCTTGCCTGGGATGCTAATTCATGACCTGTGAAATAACTTGTGAAAGAAACTATACTTAAGTACTTAAGCCCAGGGATGGTTTTTGTCATGTGATTTGCAGATCATCTTTACTAGTTTATATTGTTAAATCAATAAAAATATCAATCACAAAAAGCCTGGTGATGTTGGTATGTTGCTGTTGTGAATGTGTACCACATAGACACACTGCAAGGAGGAGCGCAGTCATCTTCTGGCCAGAGCAGTCGATGTGAGTGCGTGATGATGAAACCCTTAGTAGTTTTGACCTTCAGAGCTCCCCTGGCTCCTCCATCACACTCTACACAACCTCTGTCTCTGCCTTTCAACACCAGCATATAAAGAAAGAGCCATCACTGGCTGACAGCACACACACATTTCCAGACACACACAGCAACCTTACAAAGCGAGACATAGGCAGCTAGCTCAGCAGTTACAGGTCGGATATCTGTGGTTGCAGCTGAATGGCACCATTTTTCAAGAAGCACACTTGCTTTGATACATGATGGCTGGCAGAAACAAAGGGGAGATTCCTGAGCTATGAATGCGTGCTGCAAGTAAAAGAGGGCCGTGCTGATGTGTTATGACTGCAAAACTCACACTGCCGCCTGCCACCTCATCCTTTTTTGCCATGTATTGTCCCTTTTCCTGGAACCTCATCCCCCTCCTAACAGAAATCACCAACTAGCCCATTCATTCATCACTCTGACCACCGGGCACTGACCAGTAAGTCTCTGTTTTCTCACCAACCAGTGCCTTGGATGAGATGTTCTTGCCTGATGTGTCACCAACCCTTTGCCTGGAAAGCATGGCGTAAGGTCTTGATCCACGCAAACACTCATCGCAAAATATTCAGATGCTGTGACCTGATTCTTCAAAATTTCACTGACATGAGATGTTTCTTTCATGTGTTTTTGTCCTGCTTCACATGTCTCCTATGAATAACACTTTACAGTTCAATCACAGTAGATAAACCTTAGTTTTCTACTCTACACACACATTTGTACATAATGTGTTTAAATAATCTCAAAAACTCTAATTCACAGGATTATATTAGGATTTATGAATTAATCCAAAGTACATGAACCTTTACAGAGCTAAAACTATTGGCTAACTGACAGAAAATAAGTGGATGACAGTTATAATCGATTAACTGCCCCAGCTTCAAATGTGAGGATGCTGCTTTTCCCTTTTAATACTGTTACAAATTAAATATATTTGGGTTTATGATTGTTGACCGCACAAACCAAGCAATTTTCAGATGTTACCTTGTGTATTTTTTTGCTATCTAAATGGCCTGCTACAAATGGAAAATGGTAAATTGTGACACTATGAGCTAACTGGGGCCAGTATGTCTACGTATCATAGACCATATATATAAAGATGGATGACATGATAGCTCCCAAAAAGTAAAGCCAAAACATCTAGATCACCTCCTGGTGGCTGGCTGCAGTGTAGATTATAAACCCCACCCAATCCATGTTAGCGGATGTTACATGAGCCAAACTAAAAAATAAAAGTACACGTCGAATAAATGTTTATATTTTTCCTAAAGACGGTTTCTTTCATTACAGGTAGTTCTTACCACACTGATGTATGTTCAAGGGTTCATTTTTCTAATAAGTTTGGTTTTAATTATTTATTTAATGCTATAAAAAGGGGGTTTCATGTCATGATTGACAGCTCAGCCCTGCTTGCGACTGAGTCAGCCGAGTGTATGGGTGGGACCTCAATAACGCGCAGACTCTGGCTACAAATGACACCACTAGCCCAAGATGGCAGCAATTGTATACTGGATATTTAGCCTTCAATCTGGTTAAGTGGGAGAAAGTAAAGACGCGTCATCAATATTCATATACACATGCTATGGGATGTACACTCAGGTCATAGTTTGCAGGAGAACCTGATCAGTTCAGAGCCAGGACAGGTCTGGTCTAGACTTGACACTGCTCAACTTCTCTTCTATCCTCTCTCTTTGCCATTTCACTGACGGTGGACCTACTGCTGGTAGCTCTGTTGATGTAGAGGGACAAGTCAACAAATCAGCGGCTTCCTATGCCAAACTCATCAAACAACGCTCAAACTGTGCTGCACTGGCTCATCCACACACAGAGAGATATAGACAGGAGTTTGCACATTCATGTACATACCAGCAGCACATGCACTTACACATGCCTGTAATTAACCTCATGGTTCCACTTGAAACACAGACGTTTGTCACTGATGTGTGTGTGTATTTTATCTATGTTTACCAGGCGCTAACATGACACAGTCACTCAGTTCACAGCCAGCAGCTTGGCGGCTGCCTGGTTTAATTTTTCAAAGTCTAAGAATAGACTTTTACAGGTTTTCCCCACGCCAAAGCAAACACCAACACAACAACAACAGGGGCTCTGAGAGTCAGTCAGATCAGCCGGAGATGGCGTCCCAGAAGAGGCCAGAGCTAACTGAATCGGTTTCCAGCAGCAAGCAGGGAGATTCTTAAACACAAAATAGAAAATCTGTTTCTGTAACTGCTTTGCTTTCTGAAATGTAAAATGTAGCACAGTGTGAAAAAAGACAGAGGAACAGCAACAGCCTACTCCCACAAAGCAACCCCTCTAAAATGTGGCATGATGTATTTAATCATTGGGCAGCACATGTAACCGCTCGAGTTTTATTAGCCACACCAAATGTTTAAAGACAGCTCCCAAGTAAATTGTTTCCAAGGACTTAAAAATACTTACATAAGAGTATTTGAAAAGGAAAAGTATGCCTGCAGTGCTAACAGGGTGCAAGGGATATGTAATGCAATGTAAAATGAAAAAGCCAGTAATTATAAAGGCCTGTTGCAGGCTTTAAGGGTAAAAATTGGGTCATGCCTTTGCCTACAGGGGATACGAATGTGTGTATTCAGTGAGACACACACAGAATGGTTGTAATCATTCATCTGTCAATCCATAAAATGATGGCTTTATTGGCTACCATCAACAAGCGATGCCTTTGGAGAAAATATCATATAAGAAAGGGGCGTGTGTGTGTGCGTGTGTGTGTGTGTGTGTGTTACGACCGGTCATGGTCAATGACAAATAGCAATCAATTAGGGTGTGTGCTAAGGTTTCTGGGTAAAGGTTCTTTTTCCCTGACAAGGTCAAAAGCATAAGACAAACATAAGGCAGATGCCACAAATCATCAGATTACAATGAACTTTACAAAAATAAGTACAAGATGAAATGCATCTCATTCTGTGAAATTTCTGGCTGAAATATTATCAAAGAGTCCCATGTGGTGAAGCATTTAGGCCTAACCTTGATGAATAGCATGTGATGTGTGTGTGTGTGTGTGTGTGTGTGTGTGTGTGTGTGTGTGTGTGTGTGTGTGTGTGTGTGTGTGTGTGTGTGTGTGTGTGTGTGTGTGTGTGTGTGTAAGAGCAGGGGCCTCTTAGAGCACTAATGACAGCTGATGATAGGCTGAGAAGAACAGCTCTGTGACTGATGAAAGCTGCTGCGACGATGAGGCAAAGAGAGGGGTCAGATTGTGGTGGAGCACAAAAGATAACACTAATGACACAGCTATTTCACCATATAACACTTGCTTGGCCAACATAGGGGCAAAGATTCTTTAAAAAGTAGACTCAGCTTCTTAATAGAAGTGCTGGGATCCTATCTGAAGGGACATAGATTAGCAGAGTTTTCACTGTTATACGCTTAATAAATAAAACCATAGGATGTTTTTTACCAAAACTTGTGGTTTATTTAGTTGAGTATTTTATCTAAATGTAAAATACTTAAGATTTAAAACCAAGCCTCCAGGAGCTTTAAAAGCAGTTTCTGCAGCTCTCTTCTAGCTTATAGGGCACTTCACATCTATTGAGTTGCTACAGGTCATGAGAAATATCAATAAATTAAAAGGCCAACCTGGGTAATCCCCTTCGTCCCATGAGTTGACGGGAGTGGCTGCCTGCAGGATGACATTGGCCGTATCCATTGGGCCCCGGTGGTCACTAAAACATTTTGATGAGCATAGAAATGATATGAACCATATGCCATGGTCATGTCAGTCACATCTTAACACTTATTAAAAGAGATGTTTTGGATTGGTGCCTGAAGTGGTGCTTTCCACCAACTACCAACAGTAATTAAAAACCCAATTATGTAATCTTTCATGGAAGAACACTGTCATATCCTTCCAGCAGAGTTGCAGACACTCACAGAATAAGATGCAAGAGTTCAAACAGTTCAGAAGGCTCCAACACAGTAATAAAGCTTTATATTTGTTCTACTTTCTATTTTGGCTACCTGTATAGCACTTGGTTTTAATAGTGTAGCTTATAAAAATACTCATTTGAGGACCCAAATTAGTTGAATCTACAACTAAAAGCCAGAAAATACTTAAGTTCTTGAAGCATGATGTTTGACAGCTGAAACAAGGCTGTGACCAATGATGGCTGACTTCATCTACGAAAACTTCAAAGGCCAGCCGAGTCTCAACTGTATAGCCTCAGGCAGCCTACTCATCAATCTGGAGACAGCGCTGAGGTGGTGCCATACATCCAGTAGATAGCATCATACATCAAACAAACTCTGGGAATACTACCCTACTCTTTGGCTGAGGTAGAAATCTATCGGGTTTAAGCCCCACACATGGCCTCACATAAAAAACATACATGTGGAATGTTTAAATATACTAACAAGGTGTTGTATTTTACAGTGGACTTTCATTATCAAAATCAGCATTACAATCTTGCTTCCCAATCAACGCACTGAATCTACATATTGATTTTAAACTCATATTACAGCTGGACAGTGAATAATATGTGAAACATTCAGTACTTCCCTATCTTGATATGTATTTATCCACTCATTCCATTGCTGAATAGTTGGAGAGTGTGTTAGAAGGGAGTAAGTGGTACACCCAAAAAGTGAGAGCCACGGTGGTCATCCTCTTAGTCAATTACACCTGATAAGAGCTGGTTGGAGCTGACCTGTGAGATCTTATCTAATGTTATGAAAAACATGAGCCTCTGCAATGTGTGGTTTTCTGTTTATATGTGTGTGTGTGTGTGTGTGTGTGTGTGTGTGTGTGTGGTGTGTGTGAGGGATCAGCCTGGGTCAGAGACATGTACACATGATCAGTATATAGACAGAAGAGGCATGGAGCTGATTGGACACACAGAGCTGTACACTCCAACCACACTAATCTCTCTTCAAACTCATTACTAAGAGAAATACAGCCCAGCTATTACTGTCCTTACAGAGAGCACTGTGTACTGTAGGTGACACCATACAGATGCTCTGTTGATACAGTATATACAGACAGCAGACACATCCTGTATGTATTATGGAGGACATGGCACCAGGGAGCCCACACACCACACACAGTCTTGAGCCTACAGGCTGAGAGCAAAAGAAGCCTCCATGGTGAAATGTTGTAATTGCAGCTTAACTGTCCAGCACAAATACAAACAATTTGATCATATCCTGCACAGATGCAAACAAACAAAGTAAGGAGAAGAGTACTACAAGAGCAACATTAAATAGCTGATGCTGCCATTCACTATGACTTTCTGTCAGACATATTACTTCAGTCCACCAGTACTTTTACATACATTTACTAAAGAATAAATAACACGAGAGGTGAAAGGACTGAAGGACTATTAGCAGAATTAAGCAAGGAGCAATAGACCGAAGAAACAAGAAAAAACAAATGAAGGTGGGCAAAAAGTGTAGAGAAGTGAGGAGGAAAGAGAGGGGGCTAAGAGACCAAACTGAGAAGAAAAGGGAGGGAGAAGGGCAACGTCTGAGTGTAGGAGACCCAGGAATGTTAATCCTCTTTGTATGTCTCCCAGCAATGATTAAACTTTTCTAATATCAGGCATGACGAGAAAACGGGTCATAAATGGGTCAGCTGTGGGAGAAAAGGAAAAAACAAGACCAAAGCCAGTGGTTACGCTCACAGCAGCACAGCTTTAAAATCACACAGTGCAAAGCCACAAACAAGCCGGTGTTACTGCCTGCAGGCGTTCATGTAGAAGAGCAGAACCAAAGCCTGTTGTTAGCCTGCATGTCTCCGACACACTGGGCCGGGTGTATCTGTGGTAAAGTGGATATGCATGTTTGCACCCTAAATGAAACCAAGCTACACTGAACTGCAACATGCTGGCCTGGTTATTCATTAACCACAACGGCCGGGGCCACGTGACATATGAAATACATCGTGCCTGCTGCTACTGTGTGAAAGTGGTCTGAGAAGCTGGCAGGCTGAGTAGAGGAGTCACAGAGAACCACTTAGCGGCTACGCTAGGCTAATCAGAGGTGAGAGGTCAGTGCCAAACTGTGTGTGCTTAACCCCTACGCTTCCTGGAAACTGTGCTCTCTGGAGGAGGATGAAGAGACGACGAGCGCACATTTTCCACAGCTCGGGAATCCCTGAGGCTCAGGGGACTGGACGTATCCCTCTTTTTCTCTTCATTTTTTTCTCCAAGTCTCTCTTTCCTCTGCTCTCACCACTTTCAATGAGCTACATCATTGCCAGCAGATTTAAAGACAGGGCAGATGAAGAGCAACACAAGGAAAAGTGAGGGGGCACGGGTGGGTTAAGGAGGGCATGTTTGTGTCTGTTACGCAGTGGTGTCAGCAGGGAGACAGATTGGAGAAGTATTTCCTTGCCTGTCAGAGGAAAGGCCCTCTCACAGGAGGGCTCAGACATCATAAATCCTCTGTGATTCTTTCCATGCCTCTCTCTCTCCCTCTCTCTCGCTCTCTGAGCGCAAATTCTAGTTGTAGTGTCGAAAACAATCTGATTCATAATTTCCCCTGAGTGGCTCTGTGAATTAGCCCCTCACACAGCTTAGCAGGCTTCATTTTCACATGGTCTCTATTCATCAGCGTCTGTGGTCGCACACTCTAAACCCGCAGTAACCTCTACGCTTGTCCAGCACCCAGAGCAGCCACACTGGACTGTCTCCACTGCTACTTCATTAAGCTCTTACAGTGCCATTTATCTCTGTACATTTTGTCATGTATTACTATGCTAAGTATTATGTTCACATACTGTTTTATGCGGCCTTTATTGTGAAATACCATCGACACCCATACACCCACTTAGACTCTTTCACACGCTCTCACTTGGCTCTATATATATTCCTCCATCAAAAGCATCGCTGCCCGGATCATTAACATTCTTACACTGAAGGGTAGTTTTATCACTCTGACCACACGAAAGAGTCACTCGCTTTGAAGTTGAGTTATGGTAGGCATCAGCTCTGCATTTGTGCTAACTGCACGTCTGTCCACAGGGTGCCTAACAACTGGTAATCTAATGAGACCTCCGTCAATGTGTGAAGTAGCCACACATCTGTCTCAGGTCAAGCACCGCAATGGACTCTGTCCAACAAGGATGAGCAAAAATAGTTGAATCTGGTTGTTTGAGAGTGAGACAAAGTTTCTGACTGAAGGACTTACACCCTCACCTCTGGACCAGTTCCCTCATCAGGCCATAGACGTTCCTCAGATTCTTTGCCGGATGGGAAAAACCCACTGCTGAAAGCCCTCCCACAACAGACATAATGTACAAGTACTGTTCTCACATACAGACATATCAAACACTAAATATAAAAACTTTATCTAAAAGATACATGGTTGTCAGCCAATATTTATTTATACTGCACGACTGCCATCTCCTGGTGTTAGTCTTTTTAAGTGGCATGTGTATTGTATAATGTGTTTAATTACCACATGTTGATATTACTGTTATATAGTTTAATGACAGTTTCAGTCCTGAGTATTGATTTATGCATTATGATTTCTCTATTTGACAGTTTAGATGCAGGTTGTAAGACAGTGGTAGTAATTTTTTGTTTGTCCAGTCTAGCTGTTTCGAGGTTTTGAGTTTAATCAGAGGGAAGGCATGAGCTAAGTTTATCTTGGTCAGATCTAAATCAGCAGCTCAGTGGCTCCAAAAGGTTCTCAGCTCTTTAAGCTCTGAAAGGGAACAGTTACTGCTCTGACTGCAGGGACCAAGTCAGGCAGTCACTGACAGACCAGCTCGTACAGAAGTTGGCATCGTAGAAATCCTACTCACTGTAGCCATTGCATGCGATAGAGCCCTTGTGCTCCGCAGCTCTGTGTTGTTGGTCCACAGTCCCAACAGGAAATGTATTACATTTTAAAATGTTGCTCTCTTCCCTGCAGAGGGCACTGAGCTGATTTGGTGAGTATTCACAAAAACACAAGATTTTTATGACATTAGCACAACTTAGCTGTAGGCTTCAGTGCTTTGGAATACTAAAATAAGTAAAAGCCAATGGAACCGCTGTATTACACAGCGCACAGATATGTTTGGGTATGAGGTAGGGCTATATAGGCTAGTAACCTGTGTACACCGTACATAAATACACATTTCAGGTGTAAACAAAAGTTCAGGTGCTATAAAAAAGTGCCGGTCTTCTGCTTGTGAACTTACTGCCCTTTGGTATCCCCCTCAACCACCCCTTCATTTCACTTCCTCCCCTCTCAGGTGGCTGCAGAAGCAGAGAGGGTCCCATGTGTTCACTCATCTGTCCCTTGACACACATTCCCTAAACAAGCACTCTCCAAAACACTGCTGGTTGCCATGGCAGTGCTACTGGCCTGAGTAAATAAGAGAGAGGGGGAATAATGTCCTTAGAGGAAGGCAGTGGTGAATGTGGTGGGGGGCAGCAGTGTGTGTGTGTGTGTCTGTGTGTGTGTGTCATTGCCACTGTACTGCCGCCATGGGAGAGCTGCCTGGCGAAATCATTACGGTCTGTGCAAACATGCCGACGTCCCAACTTAAGTCGGCCCCGCCGCACACAAACATGCACAGACACAAACGCACACACTTACAGATATATGTCAACAAATGCATACGTACACACACAATACACCTGTGTCCACCACAAATGTTCAGTTAGGCGGTGTCAGTGTTCTGCAGATGCTCACCACTGGCCTCGGCATCTGAGCCACATGTGCTCATTATTCTAATTGCACATTTCCTCATGTTTGTTTGCACAATGGCTACTTGCAGATCTGAAATAAACCACATCTACTGTCCCTGAATCTTGTTTAGTCTGAAACACACGCATGCAAACACACAGGTAAAGCATGTTTAGTCTGGTTCATTATTTTCCTTTTAATTTCCTCTCAAATGCTATGTCACTTGAAATAAAAGGAGCTTGCAGCGTCCAGTCGCACAAAAACACGCATATGAGTCAGCGTCAGGTAATGGCTAATTAAAATGCATCCAAACAAAGACACATGCAGGCACACATACCTATGAACATTAACACATTGCTGGTTTGAGGCACTAATGTTTCAATGTGATTCTGAGCACATTTGTTGTGAAATTTTCATGAGGGTGAACTAGTGCAGCAGTGTGTACAGAAGCACATCCATGTGTACACACATTTGTACGTTTATACTTATGACATCTCTCATTACAAAAACTGTATTAATTCTAGTTTGCACTCACTTTCCAAAAACAACTCCACTCACAAGATCTAAAACTCAAACTGGTCCTCACAAAGATAGACATTAAAGATCACACACACTCTCTCTCACACACCACTGAAGCAGCTAAATGCCAATTAGACACAGATGAGAGACATGAATGGGGGAATGGAGGACTAAGTGAAAGTTTAGTGCTTACTTGTCCACTGTGGGTTCCATTTTTCAATCTCAGACGTGGAGAACATATTGAAACTTGTGGACTCTCCTGGTGCCCCTCAACCCCTCTGGTTGCGTATGACATAGTCCAGCAGTAAATCTTACCAAGGTGTCTTGATAAACCCCTTCTTTAGCTGGCACTGCTCTATGTGTACATATGCGCATGCATGTGCACCAATATATTAATGCTTGTGTACGTACAGTATGGTTCAGTGTGTTTGTGTGGCATTACATGAGCACTCATGGCTTTGTTATTGCATATATAAACCAGTGATTAATGGAACTCAGCACTGCATATGAAAATAAAATGGCTCTGGTCTTTTAGGGATTTAGTTAATTCGTGATGTTGCAGTATAAAAGCAGTCTGCCAAATACTAAGGTTTCAGCTGAAATAATCTTTGATTCAACTTGGCCTACTTTTTTAAACTTTTCAATTTAGGTCTCTTAATCTCCTCAATTTTCTGAAGTTGCAGTTCTTATGCCAGCTGTCTTTAAACTTACATGAATATCATATAATTTTAAAATGTCAGCTTCATCAAAGCACCAGGAAAAGAACACCTTAAAGAAATTTGTGGCTTTTGTAGCACATGTGAGCTGCCTGTGTAGTTTCCTTTCCATGTAGGACATGTACATGACAGGGGAAAGAAAAGGCTACAAATTGAGTTAACTAGTTCCTTGGTTACCATTAGGTAGCTTAAAAACAATCCATAAAACACACCTCAATGCACTTTACGGACCTATAAAGCATGGTTGGAACACCCTTCGGACCAATTCACTTGCATGGCAGAACTACCCATTGCATCATCAAAAAGCAATGACACGCTGGTCTATCTAAATCATGACCCTCACTTTTGGCCCAGCTGGGACCCCTGGGCAGGCACTAGCCAAGTCCAGGTGGCCCTCCATTACATTCCCTAATCATAAAGGGTCCAGAGACCACATCTGGAGCTAACGAAGACCTCCAGGCCTAAGGCGAGTCAGTGAAGCCCATCATGGTCCGCCAACATATGCTGTGGCAGAACAGCTAAGGCACCTGGGCTCTGGATACTAGAGCCTGCAGGCGCAGGACACTGTACAGGGTGATGTTTGCATCCTAACTGTCCTAGTCAAATTGGTCTACAGCTACTACAGTAATTAAAAATGAAATATATAATAATATATTATAATATAATATATAATTATATATTTCCTGGCCTCTTCCTGTCTGTTCATTGAAAATGTGTTACTGTTGTGTAGACAGAGGAATGGCAAGGCTGTGTCCTCTTAACATTTGGGGAAAAATGTGTTCCTGTGTGTGGTCATATGTGGGTGTGTGAAAGCTGTATTTGTATAATTTGCATGCTTACAGTATGTATATATTGGCCTGTGTATTGTATGTGTGCATTGGGAGGTTCTTGGCTGTAAGTGTTTATGATTATTCTTTATCTCCAAGCCCATATGAGCATTTAGCAACATGAGTAAGGCTTGTGTCAGTCTCAGCACCCCATAAATCTCTCTCCCCACCCTGTCCCTGGCTGATGACACATGTCTCTGTCTCGCTAAAACATCTTGTTCCAAAACGTTACTTGTTCCAAATGCCACGTCAGTGAGGAACACATTTTCATTAGCAGACCAGAACACACACACGGCACTTTGCTTATATATACAGTATACCCACACAGCGGCACACACAGGTCCATACGCTCATGCATATCTACCCAGTCACAGACACACACAATACAAGGAAACAAAACATAATAGGCACAATCCGGAAATCCCTTCTTTATGTAAACAACTTTTTCACAGACGTTGCTACACAGTAGTCCCACAGTTAAAGGAAACTTCAGAGTGGACAGACAAATGAGGCTTTCTGCTACGTTATATAAAACATGCTGAGAACAGCCTCAGAGTGGCAGATGTGAAGCAACAGGACACCCAGCAGCAGCCAAACAGAGAGAGCACGTGTGATGGAGTGGTCAGCGGTCTGCTGCATGATGGATCTCCAGGTGCAATTCGCTCATTATCAGCAGCTATGATGGATGTAGTGTACCTAAGTTTACTGTAGCAGGAAGGCAGACCTTTCCCCTTGATCCCCTTAGATCCACACTCACCTGAGAGACATCAGTGAAGCACAACACACAGAGAAATCACATTGCTGATCACTGTATACTCTGACTTTTTCCCAGGATGCCTGTGTGTCCACCAGAGAGACATAAATCACTGACACCAGACCTACTGAGTGAGGGCCAAACTCGCAAACACACATCTGAAAGAACAGCCTTGGCAAAGATGTCAATCAGGTCTTGGCAAAACACACCAGAAGTGGAGGAGGAAACTGGAGGAAATGATGGATATTGAATTAACGGAGTAACAGTCTTCGCACTCACACAAATGGACACATACACATTTATCTCACAAAGTACACATGCAGTGAGGTTAGCATAGCACTCACAGGTAATTCTGTTTGATGGCTTTAACAAGCCACCACTTCCATTTCTCTCAGACTGTCTGTTTAAACACTTGTGGTGTAATATTAAGTTTTCTGTTTGGTCAGGCCAAATTGACCATTTGGCTAACCTATAGGAACAAGGTAAGAAGTATACACCACAGATCCCGGTGTGCACAGCAGGGTGAAGTATTCCTCAGAAGTGATATTGTCACATTTACAGTATAAATTTTTGAGGAGAGATGGAAGAAGAATAAGTGAGTATTTGTAACACAAATAAATTGAAAATGTGCCTGCATGGATCACATTTTGCACCTTCAATAAAGGGTTCATTTCAGTTGCCCTGTGTCTTTCTAAATATCAAATTCCCCCAATTTTTCCTTAATACCATTGGCCAAAGTAAGTTCAAAAGCCATTTGACCAAGTTTTGTCAAGAACAAATTTTTGCTTCTTGTCCTAAAAAGGTTGGACTGGTCATCAGCATAGAGGAAAAGAAGCAAATTAAATTATTTTTATATGGCCTATTAGCTGATTTGTTTACATACAGGACTGTGAAAGAGTTCTAGGCAGCTGTGGAAGAAATGCTGTAAAGTAAGAATGCTTAGGCATAGACATGTTAAATGATTATATTTATCAATCAGCAAAATGCAAAGTGAATGACAGAAGTAAAGTTTAAATCAAATCAGTATTTGGTGTGACCACCTTTGGCCTTCAAAACAGCATCAGTTCTTCTTGATACACATATTTTTTGAAGGAACTTGGCAGGTAGGTTGGCCCAAACATCTTGGAGAACTTCCTCGAGTGCTTCTGTGGATTTAGGCAGCCTGAGTTGCTTCTCTCTCTTCATGTAATCCCAGACAGACTCGATGATGTTACGATCTGGCCTCTTCGGAGGCCATACCATCATTTCAGGACTCCTTGTTCTTCTTTGCACTGAATAGGGGTGCAGTGGATAACAAAACACAGTGTTTGGATCATAGTGTGGTTTTGAGTCACATCATTTTCCAGGATAATTTTCACAGATCAGCAAAAAGTTAGGGTTAAATTATTTGCGCTACTTTGACTCTGATGTCGCCGCCTCTCTGCAGTCACCTGTAGTCACCACTTTGTAGTCTCGTTCAGTGTCCCACCCACAGCATCTGATTGGTTTTACATCACAAGTAATACCCTATCAACATTGAAGGCTGTTGTGTTTTGTGCATAGTCTTCCACTTCTATCCAGACTTCTCTGGACAGTAGACAGTTCTGAGCTGATGGCATTGCTGGACATGTTCCAGTTGTGAAGGGAAGAATGTGTCTGCAGTTTCCTTGTACAACAATTGCATCTACAGTCTTTAAAGTTATTCGTTTCTGTTTTCAATTCAAAACAGCTTGAACAGCACATCTGGAAACCCCTGTCTGCCTTGAAATTTCTGCCTGGGAGAGACCTTGCCAATTAACTACCTTGTGTCTTGTTGCTCTGCTCAGTCTTGCCATGGCTTATGACTTTTGACAGTAAACTGTCTTCCGCAACCTCATCTTGTTAACAAGTTTGACTGTTCCTCACCCAGTTGTATTCTTCTTCCACAGCTGTTTCTTTTTCACTTACTGATTGTGTTTAAACTTTCATATTGAGTTGATGATCATTAGCACCTGTTTGGTATAGTTGTTTAATCATACGCCTGACAATATGCCTGCAAAATCCCTGACTTTGTGCAAGTGTACCTAGAAGAATTGATGCTGTTTTGAAGGTAAAGGGTGGTCACACCAAATATTAATTTGATTTTGATTTTCCTTCTGTTTCATTCCATTTTGTTAATTGATGAATATAATTTATTAACATGTCACATGCACATATGTCCAGATGTACAGCCAAATAATTTTATTGAAAGACTGATTTGCAAAAAGACAGTTTTGACACAAATGGGTCTTCATCAGACTCAATATGCACAAAGACATAAGTCGTTTAAACACATATAAAGTCAAATCAATCGGCTTGCTTCAGGTCTTTTTTTCTTTTTGAAGTCTGCTGTAACTGATATAACCTTATTGCTGGAAGTTGCAAAAAGATGCCTTTTTCATCACTATCAATTTTGTTCACTGTCCCACAAACCCCTGTGAGCCATTTAACTCCTGTAATCCCATCAATTAAAAGTTCAACTCATAGTTTTGATTGTTACTCTTGACACATTTCACAAAACACTGTTTTTTTCCTTTAATGTCCAACATTTTGAGTTTAGGCAAAAACACAATTTTTTTGCTGTTGTTGTTTTTGGTCCTAAACAATTAATTCAATCTACACCAGATGTGAAGGGAAACATCATGTGGCTGCAGCTTATCAACAAAATTTTGATACTTCAAACTGTTTCGCTGTGATGCACACATGATCAGGTGACTGTAGAAAAGTCATTTTCATATCTCCGTTGATTGTATTCTGCTTGATGACCTTTCCCTAAATATTGTTGCGTGCAGCTGTTTCTGTCAGAACTCTGTTGTTGTTGGTTATGTGTGTGGTAAATGTGGGTGGGTGGCTTTGTAAAATGAATTTATTGACTTTTTCCACTGTATTGTTCTGATTTAGTTTTCACAAGTTTCCCCAAAAACACACCCACATACACACATACACACACACATAAAGTACACATACACACTCAGTACCTGGGAGTCCTGGTTTTAGGCCCCAGGTAGATCCTAAAACCATTACTGTAATCTCATCATCTACTGGAGCAGGGGACTGACCGAGAGGAAATAGTGAGCACAGGTCAAAACCTCAACAAACCAACATTAATATAAACACATGCTTACAGTCGCACATGGTCTCACACATATGAACACACACTGGTTGTGACTACACAAGGACCCTGCAGCATACGGACCCTGTAAATGTTTTTGTTCAGTTCCAACCGCAAGACTATGAGTTCAGTCCCGTTAGCTGGAAAACCAAGTCCCCTTTGTTTAGAAGAAAGAGAATAATGGCTTGTTGGAAAGGGTTACCCTGCTGTACTTTGCCGGTGGTTGTTACGGATTTCTGGGGATTTAGAATAAAGCCATTTGAGGATCATGTCATTGTTCAGAGCGGCATGGATACACAGGGAATGGAAATTCACAGAACCTAGGTAGAGCTTGCAGTTCAAGATGTTTGGAAATAATGATGGAGAGATTAATGTTTAAAGTCAATTTTAGGAATGCCTATGTACATATTGTACCATGCAAATAAATGTCAGTGTGTGTGCACGTGCATGCGCATCTTTATAATCTGATGCTTATGGGAAAACGCAATGCCTCAATACAGTATTCCTGCTTAAATACACCAAAGAGATCTAGATAAGACTCGGAAGTGATTCGGGGAGTGGAGGGCCGGGATCTGATGAGGTAGAAAGTTGGGTTTAAGGGTTTAGGATGAGCCCATTTCCCGGAGCCATGGAGGAGCTCATGAATCACACAGTTGTGACTGACTGTTGGCCAGGCAAACTACTAGACATCGCTGAGAACATCAGTGCACAGAGAAGAAGACACCACATTGCATACATGTACTGTAACATAATTACATTCCTCCAGGCACACACTCGCACACAAGCACAGGTTGATTCACAGCAAGTCAACACCAGTGTTTAAATTCCAGGGAGACATCTGTAATGAGGACTGAGTCATTTGGATCTAATTATGGGCAACCAAGTGGAAAAGATGGAGTAAATCAACTCAAAGTGATTTCAGTAAAGAAAACTCAATTCCAGCATATAAACTCAATTTGCCATAAATTTAATTAATGTTGGTTTAAATGGAAGCACTCAGCTGATTGTGTGTCATAAAACATTGCTGAGGTTTCAACTTCACACTCCCTCTCTCATTTCTCTTTCCTCTCCAAGTATGGAGTAAAATAACAGAGCTCTAATGCCATCTTGTGTTTTCTTTTGCTTCCTACAAGGGGCAAGATAGTCCTCTTATTCTAAGCATAAAATTAAGATGCTGAGAAAATGTTTAAAAGTATGTTAAGTAGCTATTTAATATACTGAATATCATTTTACTCAACCAGAAAAATTTATGTTAAAATGTGCTATACAGTGTTTCCGCTATAAGCATTCACTAACAAGGTCCACACCAATATCAGGTATAGAAGTTTAGTTTATTGAGAAGTATTTATGGTGGAGGGGTCGAGGGGAGAGGAATGACGGGATCGAGGGAAGAGGGATGAAGGGGTCGAGGGAAAAGGGATGACGGGATCGAGGGAAGAGGAATGAAGGGGTCAAGGGAAGAGGGATGAAGGGGTCGAGGGAAGAGGGATGAAGGGGTCGAGGGAAGAGGGATGAAGGAGGTTGTTTAGGGTTTGGTGGCCGGAGCGGCAGGAACCCAGGGGGTTGAGACTCAGGGTGGGGGCTCGTCTCGATAAGCGGCGTGCTTATGAACCCCCCTTGTGGTTCCTGTTGTGGAAAAGACAAAATGATTAATTGGCAGAAATAAGGATTTTAGCTTGCATGTCTTTCATGGTGGGAGGAAACCCGGGGGGAAACCCACGCAAACACGGGGAGAACATGCAAACTCCGCACAGAAAGGCCTGGGCTGAGCGAAGTCTAACCCGGAACCTTCTTGCTGAGAGGCCGCAGTGCTGTCCACTGGGCCACCGTGCTGCCCGTGAAAGAGGTGAAAAAAACGGAGTTTGGGTGGGGGGGATGTGAGAACTGAGAAACGGGAGAGAAAGTGGTTAGACAGGCTTATATACGTGAGTGCATGTGATTGGACTGGAGGAACACAGGTGGATGAATGAAGCGTGGATGGTTGATTGGAGGAATTGGATGAGGCGCAGGTGGTTGATTGGTATGGACGGAGGCGTGGTCCTGTTCCTGAACTTTAGTTATAAACTCCATTTCAGGAGCGGCGATCCGCAAACATGGCAAACATGAACAGTCTGTATATGTATAATGATTCTGATTTCAGGTAATAGGAGGTAACAGGGTTTTCCTGCCATTAAGGGGTGATGCCCAAATCATGCTGTGCCCTCAATGTAAAATCATTGTGAAGCAACAGAACCAACCAAATAACTTTCTCCAGATCTAAAGGCTGTAGTTCCCCCAGTAGACTGATCTTTGGCTGTTGCTTATTTATTATCTGCTCTAGCTGAAAATAATGGCCCAATATTATGTGAAATTACGTATTTTTCATTGGAAAATGTAAAATTTTCTTGGAGGAGGACCCCCAAACAGCCCCACCAACACCAAAACATTAATCTAAAGCTCACATTAACCTGACAAATTATTCTATTCTCTTCTAAGGTGCATTGCATGCTCATGGACACGAGCAATGTTGCTGAGACATGTTGTGTTGGGGTTTTATATTCAAACAAAAATTTTGCTTCACCTCCGCTTTTTTGTGAAGTGTGACTATTTTTTCCGGGGGGGTGGGGAGGGTCGGGTTTGTCCTGCCCCCCGATGCTGAAATAAATCCTAGAGGAAACACTGTTATATCATTATCTTGATGATAATTAGCCTATTGAATAGCATTAATATGCTGTAGGACCCAATCTGTGTAATATATTAATTTGTGTTTCTGTGTTACTCAAATCCAAAGTTGTTTCCAACTTAGTGCAGTTACTTGCTGGAGTATACACTGCTTCCCAACCTGGAGTTCAGGGCGACTTTAAGGGGATCAATTTAAGGATCGCAAGATTGTTGACAAGATTATAAAGAGGAAAAGAACTCTTTTAACAGTTTAAATCTTGTAAATAATTTGGATGATTTCACCTCTTCTGGCCACTAAAAAGTATTTAAATGGGTCCCATATTGGTCCCATCTACATCAAGAATGGATGTATGTAGCATAGGACGCAGTAGACGGCCCTGCTCACTGAACACGTACTGAAGGCGCCGCATTGAATACAACAAATTTTTAGTTAATAGTAACTATTTTTACCTACTAGTAAATTTTTTAGTCATCAGTAAATAATTGCCAATTTTTGGCATTGAAAAATATGGGGCTCTGCATTCATTAGTTACTAGTGACTATTCCAAAAGATGAAAATGAGCATAATATAGGCTATTTAAATGAAAATAATCTGAGAGGGAAGAGTCACATAACAACAACTTTTATAAATATAGAACTTGTAACAAGGGGTTAGAAGTAGACTAATCTGTCTTTAATGGTATTACAAGCCAATCTAATTTGGGAACCATTGGTATAAGACATGCTGATGGAAATTGCACTGTGTTAATTTTTCCTCTAGATGGCCATAGCTACCAGCTGTACACAAGAGGGTCAGAGAAAGGAGGACAGTATTTGCAAGGCAGTCATTGTGCTCAAAAGCAGAATCTCATGATTCTGATTATATACTAATGAGGAAAGTACACCATTTCAGCGGCTGTGACTCCAGACTAGAGCATGCTATGTCGTGAAGGAAAAGAAAAAGGGTTTCCGAAAAACTAAAGAAGATATACTTCACTTTGTTGTGATAAAATGTTGCCATGAAATTTGCAGAGTTGAATCATAAAACGTGTTGGTATAAAAAGAATGAGACAGATATTGTTTCACAGCTCTCCAAATAATTTGTTTCTCACACATAAAACATGTGACAGAATCTCAGGCATATTCCAATTCTGCAGGTGTTGTTAGTGTAAAAATACAACTCCAGACATCTGATGACAAGTATCAAGTTTGTACAGTGACAGATGTGTTTACTGTGAACATGACTATAAATCATGTTCACAGCAAAGCAGTCGCAGGTCACACAAAGTCACTTTGGTTCTTGATTTGTCACACTGAGGAAATTGAAAGTTTAAAAGCTAATGACTTGAAAAATGAACAAACCTAATAGTGGCAGGGTTTGTGTAAATTAACTGACATGTTTTGTGGAATGAAGATAAAGGGTAGCTGTTTGTGGATACAAATGTTCCATACTTGTGTTTATGTAAGGCATAGGGCACATACATTTATTGACATCTTTATAATAAAAATAACACAGGGGCTTTATGTTTAAATTTCTTTGATAAGTTGGAGATAATAAAGGAAGAAGACATTAATCACAAGGGTGAATTTGTGTTGGAGTTGACGTTGCAGATATCAGTTACTCTTCCTTCCACACTTTCTTCCTCGTCTGGTGTTCATGGTGGTGACAAGATCACATTAATGTTGATTTAGCTCCTTCTGAACGCTCTCAGTGTCAGCTGTCCTCTATATATGGCTTTTGTAAGTGATCTGAGCTGTAAGTGTTGCTGATGCTCCTGAAATCAAATCTCTATCTCTGGATTTCCCCTCACCTGTTACTAATAAACACTTTATTGGAGAGAACATGAACCCATATTTGTCCGTATTCTCATGGTTGTATGTTCTCCTAACTCATTACACACATTCAGGCACTGTCTACGTCCCAGTAGTCGAAGTCTATTTATGTGTCTCTGACAAACAAAGGCATTTTAGTTTTGTAATTACTTTTGTGAACATTATTCTTGGAGCTGGCCTTACTTCTTTTTTTTTCTCCCCAACTATAATGGGCAACCCACCCCGCTCGGGCTTGCCACCAACTGGCAGTGGCAGCAGGCTGCCCAGACCTTGGAGCATTATCAAGCAGACTGGGGCAGTCTCCCAGCAGCCAAAACCCAACAGATGCATCCCACCGA
This sequence comes from Lepomis macrochirus, assembly GCA_024633595.2. Classification (NCBI taxonomy): domain Eukaryota; kingdom Metazoa; phylum Chordata; class Actinopteri; order Centrarchiformes; family Centrarchidae; genus Lepomis; species Lepomis macrochirus. The sequence continues at coordinate 18,842,433 of JALXJV020000020.1, read as the reverse complement.
AGCCGACATCACAAAATCAGGGGACTAACATTTGAAATATCCTCCCTCACACATAAACACACACATATTCATGTCTAAATATAAACACTCCCTCAGCTAGGGAGTTAGCGGATAAGTGGAAATAAAATCTGGTGTATCAATTTAATCTCTGCTGATTTCTCTTTGCCCTTCTAGTATCCGTTTCTCTGTTTTTCCACCATAAGTTTCATTTGTAATTGAGTAGCTGGGGGTCCTGCCAGTGCTGTATGTTTTGAAGGTCAATGTAACATTGCCAAAAGCTTACATTTTATGCTGTTTCTGCGTTACAGTATGCTTTGTGTTTTATTAATAATTTGGTGCATATATTCCCCATGTTATATTGTATGTCTATGTGAAATTGGTCCAGTATTGCACTCTCCATTTCTCCAATTTTACCTCTCTGGTCTTCCACTGCCTCTATCTATTAGATTATTGTGTGACTTTAATCCTCCAAAACACCAAACAACAACACAAACAAACTAACCGACTGTGGTAGCAGCAGACATACAACTCCTGTGTTCTGTAAGGTAAAATTACTGTTTTCGTCAGTGGAGTCTGGTGGCTTTGACGAGAGCAATATAGTGACTGTTTCTGGTTAAACAAAAAGGATTTAACTTTTTTATTTAAAAGGTCTATCTCTATAGGGATCCTTACCATGATGTTGTCAGACACTTATAGTAACTATCTGAGCCTGTCAGTGACAAAAACAAGCACTTTAGTAGATGTACTTTGACGGCGCAATTGCCTGGAAGGATTACGTTGCAACCTTTTTTCTCTGCTGTCGACTACAGCGTGCTTGCTCAGTTCTGGACCAATTTTTGAAAATGTTGTCCCAGTTAGTCACATAGATAAAAAACATGTGACTATAGGGTCCAGGTTTAAAAATACCGTAGTTACCCTTGAGACTATTCATTGAGACCATAGTAAAGAAATGGTGGACATGGTGGACAGTTCCTCAAGTTGTGATCAGGATCTGTCACACCAATCAAGCAGCATGCAAAATCTGGAAAAATAACTTCATAAAAATCCACTACTAATTTACAAAAAAATTAATGACTGAAATTTTCAAAGAGAATAAAATGTCACTGCATGCTGTTTTGCTGTAGCTGCCGTCCAGGAAGAGCCTCCTCCATGTCACTGTACAATATTGGTTAGTATCAGCATATGCAACACATCTGTCACTGTCAAATATCAAGTTCTAAATTAAATTCGATTTATCTTTGTCCCTGTCTCTAACGCTCTGTCTCCCCTTAGAAAGACAAATAGTTTCAAGACCATACAACATCCTGCAACTGATCAATGCCTTGCAGTGAGGACATCCTTACACAACATTGTGCTGTGCAAACCCTGTGAGATGTTCAGAAAGAAACACAGAATATACAACGTTTTCTGTGTTGTTCTTTTTTCTTTTGGACACAGCCACTCTCCACGCACTGCTCTGTGCCGTCTCTGCAGCTCTGTCAGGCTCTCTAATAGTGGATTAGTTTGGGCTTGTAAATGCTGTAAAGCTGAGAGAATGAACATCGATCTTGCAGTTTAATGAGAAATAACGTGGAACAGACCCCAGCACCATCTCTCTCTCCCTCTCTTCCTCTCTCCATCGCTTTATAACAAACTAGCGCACACACTTTGTCTTCTTTACACCAAAGCACCTGACAGTCACAAGAACTATGAATGCTCTTGTAATGCAGCCACATCAGCCGGCATCAACGTTAAAGGTGACACATTTTACCTGGGAAAATCATTCAAAGGCAAAAGTGCATGTTTTGTTGGGAGGGACAACTTTACTGTCAAGGCAAAGAAAAAAAAGTAAAGTCACACAAAGTTACACACACAGGCACATCTCGCCATCTTTCTTCAGACCAATGCTGGCACTATACATCCTCGGGCCGGCCTTTGCTGGTGGTTTGATAAATTGGCCCTTTCATCTCGTCGATGTGCATTGTGTCAGTGGGTTCGGGTGTGGGAGCAAGTACATGCTTGTGTGTGTGTGTGTGTCTGCGTGTCCGCCTGGGTACATTGTCTGAGCTGTGAAGTGTTTGGCTTCCTCACTGAAGGCTGCTGTCACAGCCTCTGAAAGCGTGTAATAGGCGCCCATTCTGTCGGAATGAATACGTATCCATACACTAGCGAAAAAATGTGGCATTTCAAAAGACTTGGGATAATCGAACAGGAAAATTATAAAATGGGGCATAGCGATGTCATTCTTTTCAGCTAAGCCCTAAATTTGATGTATATGATTGCTTTATGAAATGTCTGTAGGCCACAGTGAAATAAAGCTCTTTTTTCGATAGATCAATGGTGGTTATTGTTGGCTGAGTAAAGCATTCTGGCACCAAACATGGGGTTTTTTATGAGCTGGACTGTGATTCATGGCTGTGTAATGTTGTCTTGGTTTGATTGGGATTCAAAGGCAACTGTTTGTTTATTCAGATTCCTTAGAAATACGTCTTCCTGAAATATGGCTTTATTTGCAGAAATTTGGTTTTGGTGAGATAATGATTTGTGCAATCTGCAATTTTTAACACGAGTGTGCTCTGTTCCAGTGTGTCTGTGTTTGGAATTAGACCTACACTTGCGTTGGCAATGTAAAACATCTGTTTCCCATGCCAATATGGCCCCATTGAGTTGAACTAAATTGAAATACTGCAATCATCCTCATATTGTAGGCTGTGTGTTGACTAGTCAGCATCTTGCTTTAAGGTACCCAGTGTAAAATCAACACGTCTGCACAAAAAAGCAGTATGAAGAAGAGTAATTAAAGCCATAAGAAATGGGAACAACTGTGGAAATATCCATATAAATTAGCTGTTAAGTCTACAAAAAGCCACGAAAAAAGGTGAAAAATAGCCATCACAAGTTTCCTGAGCCCAATGTGACGCCTTTAAATTGCTGGTTTTGCCTTACTATCAATCCAAAGCCCAAAAGGCATTCAATGTACAGTGACATTAATTATGAGTACATTGGCACACTATTTAAGGTGCTGGCTCAGCCACTGGGGGCAACTTGGGGAACCACTAACCATGCAATGAGTAGACAACCCAAATTACCTCCTGAGCCAAAACATCATAAAGTTCAATCTCCTGTTGATTCAAATGTAAAGGGAAATACCACAGGATAATTATTAATCTAAATCCCTGTAGGAATATCATAGGAGCCCCTGGCAACATGTCCTGGATGGTTCCCTGTTCAGTCAAGTGCATGCTTGGAAAATGGTACAGGAATTTACACCATCTACACCAACCTATCCACAAGAAGCATGGCTGAGGAATGACCCTAGGCTACCACAGTAACAACCTCGTAACAGGTTGCATTATGTCAATGGGCTGCAAGCACTGACACGAAGATTGATTTTGCCATCCTGATCTGTTGAAATAAATTTTCAGACGTTTGAGGAGGTCAAACTTTTCATTGTAGATAACAAAGATTCTACAAAAGTAGCTGAAAAATACCTAATTTTGTGTGGGAAAAATATTTTTCCTTCATTACTCCCATCATCTCCTACCACCTGATATCTGGGTGCATGGTTAACATGTGCATCATTATAAAATCACAGGAGATTATTAAATGTCATTGAGTGTGGCGAGGAGATTGTCTCTCACCTGAGCAGCATAAACACTTAATTAGGCTCCTACCCTGCTGCGGAAACACAGGCATCAATTTTACAATGAATTTGGGCGCTCCTTCTGTCTCTGTTCATTTTTTATGTAAGATGATATTCATGTGGGTGCACTGTGCGGAAACCTACTCACTCGACCAGTGCTCCCACTCACTCACTCACTCACTCTGCAAATCCAGCATTGAGTCTGCACTATCACACACACTGTGAGCCGAGAGCTTTCTGTCTTTCATTCATCCAAGTGAAGGCTGCTCACACTTTCTTCCTCTCGTCCTCCCTCTTCACTCCCTCACGTTGGAATAGCTCACTTTGTTTTTGTTTTCCCTCCGCGGTGCCTTTCGGTTCGGAGTAGTAGTGGATGATATCAACAGAGCTACGTTTCTTCTTACCTCCGCGATACTACGACGCTGGAGAGGAATCGCTAGAGGACACGCGCATCACGACTGAGAGCAGCGCGAGGGAGTTTTTTTGGTTTGTGTTTTTTTTGAAAGGGAGGGACGGCGCGATTTAAAACAAGAACTAAACAAAATACCTGCATTGAACAGGAGCGTTACCGGGGACGCTCCACCTGCCGAAACTCCCGTTACGTTTGGGCGGATTTTACGGCACAGGTGCGTTAAAGGATTAAATACAGGCAGTTGGCGGATGGTTGTCGGTTTCGAGGTGAGGAGTCACTGCCTCAGCGCAAGGTGAGTGACGGACCACGAACTAAATGTGAAATACTGACAGTAGAGTTTCTTCAATAGATGACTTATTGACCAGTATTGATCTCGCTTTCTGACGTCTGGACCGCGGTCTGTTTCAAGGAGAATACCCGAAAGTTTTGGCACCTTAAATCACTCAATATTTTTTGTGAGAGTCAGTGGAGTTTCTACCAACCTCTGCAAACTTTGTGATATTTTAATCTGTAGATGAACCCGAGACATCCTAATTTACAGCGTCTACTGCTGCATGATATTAGAGTTTTCCTATAGTCCTTAGACCTTGGACGTTTTGGAACAATTTCTCATACAAGCAGCACTTTATCGATGCTGTGTTTCTAGAATTGTTGTTTAATCAGGATGTAGACCATGCGGTATTAAAATAGTGAAAAATGTGCATCACACTATCCCAGAGTCAGAGGTAAGATCCCCAAATCTCTTGTTTTGTCAACAGTGCAGCACCCAAAGACATTCAGCTTACAGTGACACAAAGACAGAGAAAAGCATCTTTACATTGGAAAATGTGAAACCAGAGAATGGCTGGTGTTTGTGCTTGATAAACGACCTAAATGATTAATTGAGAATTGATTATTCATCACTAAAACAGTTGCATTTTCTGGAAATCGCCTATCTTTCTCATGATTCGGAAACTTTTCACAGCAGTGCAAATCCAAGCTCTGGCCAGCCTTCAATAATGACTTCTTTGTGAAATGTGAAAACGTGACACATGTCAGATATAATATGGATTAGTTCTGATACTTGCTGCATCTAGTTTCACTGGCTCCTATCCATCTCATCCAGAGCCCTCTCACTGCAAGTATTTGTCACTTTGGGAACAATGTCCACTCAGCCTCATACTGCGTGTTTTTGGCAGGATGAAACCAGCTTATGGCCTTAACACAGCAGTGGCCTGCCTGTCACTCGGACACCCACATGTATACACACACACACACACACACACACACACACACATAAACACAGAGCACAAGCTATCTCCAAGTATCACTCATTCTGACACATTGTAATAAGGTGTCATGAAGTAAAACAACTTTATTTAATAATGCCATCTAGGGCTGAAACTAATAATAATTACCACTGGCGATTAATCTGCCAATTATTTTCTCAATTATTTGTTTGTTCTATAAAAAGTCAAAAAATCAGTTTTCACAAACCCAAGATGATGTCCTCAAATGTCTTGTTTTGTCCCCAACCCAAATATATTCAGTTTGCTGTCATAGAGGAGTAAAGAAAAAAGCTGGAATCAGATCATTTTGATTTTGACTGATTAATCAATTATCAAAATAGTTGCTGATTAATTTAATAGTTGACAGCTACTCAATTAATCGTTGCAGCTTTCATGTAATCACAGCCATCATTTCAGTCCCCTAAAAATTACATTTTATTTACCCCATGCGGTACTCACTGCAGTCTACACTCTTTTGATTTCCACTGAGTTGCACTGTTTCTATTTATCCACGTGTGGCCCAGCAGTCTGAGGCTTCATGCTCTGCTTACATACAGTTATTGATCAGCATGAGCTGACTTCCACTGTACTTCAGGTCACTGCAGCAGGCAGGGCAGCAGAATGTGTATAATAGTGTAATAGTAATGCACCTTGCACTGTACTGGAGCTGCAACTGATGACTATTTTCATTACAGTGAATCTGCCAAATGACCAATAAATTGTTTTGTCTATAAAATGGCAGAAATTTGATTATTGAAAAATGTTAATCAAAGGTTCTCAGAAAACAAGAGCACTGCTTGTTTTGTCTGAACATGATTAGGTTTGATTAACTGACAAATCAACAGACAGAAAATTAATCATCAACTCTTTTGATTTTCTTCTTTTCTTTGTCTTGTGTGATTATAAACTTAACATTTTTGGTTTTGGAGTGTAGTCGTACACAAGAAGACGTCATCTGGGACTTCAGGAAATTGTGATGGACATGTTTTGGTATTTTCTGAAATTACATAATCAATTATCCTATCCAAGAAACTAACACATTGCACATTGATCAATAATGGAAATAATCGTTGATTGCAGCCATTCTAAATCCATAAATGTCCAGTTAATTATCATGTAAGACTATGACAAGCAGGAAATCACATTTGAAAGGCTGGAACAAGCAACTGATCTTTTCCTTTCCTTTTACAGCTAATCGATTATCAAAGTTACAGAATACATTTCATCTACTGACTGTTTCAGCTCTACACCATATTCCATTTAGTTACAACTGAAGATGATGTTTTTGTATGTTTCATTATGCTGTCCCCTGTAAGTTTTATAAATTATGTGGTTAACATCGTAAAGGTCATGTTATAGATTTAAATATAATTGTAACAGCTTGTATTCAAGCTACTTCCCATGTACCGCACTGCATGTAACAGCAGAAGGAATACTCTTAAATTTTAAGAGGAGCAAAAACAAAAAAAAAATCAATTAGCATGTGTATAATGTGGAACATATGCAGTGTAGCTTCTGACAGCTCTGAGCCATCGAGAAGTACAGGAGCCTAGTTCATTTCTCCCGCTTTCTGTCTCTCCGTCTCTCATGAGGTGCTTAACTGCATCTGGGGGAGAATCTGATTAACCGACAGGCATAATTTACACCAGTCCTAAAGGAATCAACAGAGAAGCGGTGTTGTTTTTGAAAAGTGCCGGTTTTCCTTCTAACATACAAATTAAACAGACATACTCTCAAAGAAAGACACCAACACCGAGACATAGTGATGCTCAAGAAAGTAGCTGCTGCTTCCTCTCTGTTTTAATAGGGCAGGGATTGATTGAGCGGGTGAGTGTGCTTGTGTTTGCAGATTGCTCTAGTTTCTTTAAGATTAATAGAGCATCATGTGTAGGTGTGTGTCTTTGTGTGTGTATATTTTCCTCTGGGAGTGCTCCATAGCAACAGGCAGCATATCCTCTTCAGATGTCTTTTTTTCTTATACACTGTATGCCATGACCTTTCTGCTGACTGTGTGCATGTGATTCGTTGCATGGGTGCATCTGCATCTGTGTTAATGTGTGTATGTGTGTGTGTCCATGTACATCAGTGTGTGGGCCATTTGACCTTTCTTAGTGTACATTCATTATTAGCTGCATAATAACTAATGTGGAGCCGCCCGCTGTGGCTGTCTACACGATCAAGATATTGAATCTGTCTGTCTCACAGCTACATCCGTGCAGTGCCAACCTTTTCCAAAGAGCTTTTTGTCCTTTTTCTCTCAAACAAAGCAGATATCATCACAATTGTACAGTACTGATAATGATTTGGCATGCTTTTAACAAGTGGCAGTTTATCATTTTTAGACTATTTTGTGTATCTCTCAGTGGGAACAAGAGAGACATCTTTAATATATATCTTGACACGGTTGTCGTGTTATGTTAATATCAGTGTTAGACTAATAACTGGTTGCATATTTCATATCCGGGACCAGCAGACAAAGCTCTTTAGAAATCAATTTTCTTTTGCTCCATCACCATGTTCGGAAACTGGCCTGCTGCCAGACAGGGAGGGAATGAGGGAAGGAGAGGGGGATATTGTGGGTGCATTAGCAGATGAGGAAAGAAAATATGCTTATCAGATGTAGAATTCATTCATTTTTTTATGTCTTTGAATGTCAAAATAATATATTTGCTTTTGAAGACATTCATACATACTCACAAACTCACAGAGGAATAAATTCAAGTGGAAGAAACACAGGCACTTGATCATAGCTCATAACTTCCTATTTATATAGGCTAGGTGCTACAAGATACAATACCCCTACTTAGTCCATGTCTGAGTGTGTGTGTGTGTGTGTGTGTGTGTGTTGCACTTCACAGCTCATGCATACCAATAGCATATTCCTGTGTCCATGTGTGCTTGGTGATAATTTACACAGCACAGTATGAGGTTTATACACTTATACTGTCATTGTAGATGGGGGTAGTGTGAGCATGTGGAGACTATATAACTCATATAACAGATAACATACTGCTCTATCGTAGTATCTGTGCTGTATGTGTAAAGGCTGCTGTCCTCTCTCGCTTTTCTTCGAAATATTTCTGCAAAATAAACACTGCCTTCTTATTTTTCTCATTCCCTTATCAAACTCAAACTCATATTTAGAAAAGATTTGTTTCTGTGAATCATATGGCAAAGTAGGCTGAGTTCATGTGAATGAAACAGGCATTAGCTTGTAGGGAGGTGTGTTGTTGAATACTAGTATTTTAAAAATTAGTGACTCTCTTTGATTCTGAGGTTTTTGCTATGAGTTGTTTCATTTTTGTTTTTATCATCTGATTTGTTTTGATTTATCTGAAGCTTAATCTAAAATAGAGTTTTAGTTGCTTGTGTTTTCTTTGTTTGATCCTTTGGGAGCTAATTGCCATGATCAGTGCCATGTATTGCCTCCCTGTTCGTAAAGCTCCAGTTTGCTGAATGCACTGTTCTCTAACACACACAATCAGGGGCCAGTTGAACCCAAAAGCTACGGTGAATTCTTTCAATGTAATAACACTCACACTGTCTTAGAGAACAAAGTGGTGGCAAACTGAATAAACAACATGACGGGGTTGCAATGGCTCTGTGGGTAAGACACATGCCTTTGATGTAAGAGACGCGGGTCCAGTTCCCTACTGTGACACGTCCACCAATGTGTCCCTGAGCAAGACACTTAACCCCTTGTTGTTACAGAGGCGTGTGACCTCTGACATAAGTCACTTTGGATAAAAGCGTCAGTTCAATGAAGATATGTAATCTAATCACTACAATAAAAATTAAAGCAACATTATGTCACTTTGATGGTACACTGACTTGTAAGAGGGAGAATGGTCTCTCTGTCATTGCCAATCTGTGTCTGGAAATTGACAGTATGTAACACTGAAATCCCAGGCAGGACATATATCTCGACAAGGCGCAGTGCTTGACGGGACCAAATCACACCAACACAACTCTTCAGCAAACAAGCTTTAAAAAAGAGGCAAAAAGTACATAATGTACAATGTAAGTTCTTTGGAAGAAGCTAACTCTGTATTCTCAGTATGGATATCATGGCAGAGGCTTTGAGGGAAATCAGCCACAGGTTTCACAGACAGAGGTTTACCTGCTAGCTATAAATCTCAAGTTGATGTTAGCAGACTTACTGGATTACAAACTTGGACATTGGTAACGTTACAGTATGTCTTCTTGCACCATTTGATGTCTAGCTTTGTTGGCTGGCTTGCCACCCAAGTCTCAAGCAACATTATAGGTGCATTCTAGATGGCGGCGGCTGACTTTCGCCGACTTCGTAGTCTAACGTGACCTGCAGGTGACTGCAGTGCCGGGGTATAAAAACGGCATTGCAAAGTCGGACACATTCTATATGTGTGAGCTTACTGTGAGATCAATGACTGATCTCGCAGAATTTGCAAAGACAAATACCGCGAGACCGGGCAACAGTGTGGTTCCAACTTGGTGCAGTCGGGGAAAAGTAACTGCGGCCACCGGACTTGGTGCCTGCAGCTGCTTTGTTCATGCGAGGTTTTAATGTCACGTGACATGGTGACGTTTTGCAGTGCTGGCGAAAGTCGGACACAATTTCTAACCAGCATGATTTGTTTTAAGTCCAGCATGCATCATGTTAAGACAGCTCTGCGCAGCAGAGGAAACTAGAGGAGAGCGCCACCGGTGTCGTGCTGGAGCCTGGTGAGCAAGCAACATAACCGGGCTTAGAAGTCTTTATGGACGTAACGTTAGCTAATGGCAGAGGCAAAGAGGCTAAACAGGATATTGACAGTGAAATGTATGAAGAGAAAAATACAGTGATTAAGCAAGAGGCCCCCAGATGGAGGCAAGAGCTTTGTGAAATAAAAGGCTGCAAGACAGATGCCGTGCTGGCAACCTTTCTGTTTACACAGTTGGACTAGTAAGTAATATTGCTATGTCTTCTTCTGTCGCACAAGTTTGATATTTGGCTTATTTAGCAAAGTTGTTTACTTGGTAGTTTTTGATAATGAGTAATGTAAAAAATGCACATGTAGCTACAGGAGAATTACATTCGAAACAGCAGTGGCACCAAATCGCACAAAAAAAGAAATCTTACATTTTGTTGCTTTAAGTATAAACCATCAATCCCAAGAATCATATAGTCAGCCCAGCATTAAAATAACCAAAAATGTCTTCTAACACTATTGCAGGTGCCTAATTTAACCCTGATTTTGACCTGCGTAATTATTTCAGCACTGTTACCCAGCAGGTTATGCAGCTGGTCACACATACAACGGAAATCAGGTGTGTATTTGTAAGCTTTCAAAGAAACACTGTGGAAGAAAATATTGCACTCACACACCTGCAGAGACAGACACCCCTTACCAAAGATGCATTAATAAGCAGTCTTTTTACCTCTGGCTTATTGTGGGCATCCCCACAGGCAAGACAACTTACATTTACTCAACAAATGTACACACACACTTACAGGCAGGCAAACATATTAAAAAGGAGCCCTGTGATTGACAGATGATCCTATAAGGATTTGTGTGTACATGTCCCCTTAGGACCAAAATACATCATCAACTCTGAGCAGTATTGTGCTGTCACTATTTATACACCTGCTTTATGGGCAAACTACCAGGCTTATTAATATTTGTAATATTCATAGTGGTCGAGACTTGTGTGCCACAGAACAAGGTGCTTATTTTACTAATTAGTAAGGAACTTGTCATATTGCTAATTAGCTGTTTACAATGTATCAGTTCAATAACAGAGACAAAGAGTGAGAGGAAGAGAAAGGAAAGTCATTACAAAGCATTATTTGGCTTGTGTCACTTCAGTTGTTCCACTTACTGCAATTTAATGCCTGATTTATTTCACACTTCTTATTTTTCTTTCCAATATCTTTTACATTTATTATTTTTATGGCTCACTCCAGCTCAGTCTCTTAAGTAATGCCTGTTTTTTGTGTTGAGGTACATATTGTCTCATTTTGTGACTCTAATCTGCCAACTGGTATAATGTATATTGCACTTGTAAATATAATATATTGTTGCTCATGTGTAATGTTTTTATTTGGATTTATGAAAATAGATTAATGAAAATATTTAATTATAATATCATTCTTAGGGTGTGTGGATCCCAGTTTCACTCTCAAAAGGGTCTATGCATGTTGCCAAAATCCCTGAAGCGCGTGGTTTTCTGCTTAGTTTACATGTTTAAAGGCCCTCGTTTTATTTTGATCATACGTTTTTTTTGCTTTTGTTGGATCCTCAAACTGTGGTTTAACATCACTTCTAGCTCATGTCTTATACACTTGGTACTGAATCTGGTTGTTCTGTTCAGTGCAAAAGCCAAGACGGTGTTCAGTCTATATTGCATTACAGCTTTCAAGTGGGGAAAACATGGAGATGAAAAAAGTAGAAAACAGTGCAATTAGTTGCTAATGGAACAGATAGACCTCAACAGTTTTGTGGCCATGCAGCATAGCATCGCCCATATGTTACAGTAACATAACAACCCAAATTCAAACTTCAGGCCACCTTTTGTCTCCCCCCATTAATTCAGTTTGCCTAAAAGTCTGTTACTGAACACACACACACTCTCAGATAACACACAGGGGGGCAGGGATGTGGTCGGTTAAACCGGGAAAACCTAACTTTACCCGAGATAATAGTCTTCATTCACCCTCTAATGAATCCATATTGTGGCCTAAAGCAGTAGATCTGCTATTAATACCATTAACAAGTAATGGCCCAGAGAGAGAGATTTTCAGCTAAAAGTACCACAGTACCCTCGTGAATAAAAATGTCTGATATAGGCAGAGAGGTTAGAAAGTGAAGACCTTTTGTTCAGTCTCATTTATCCCATGATGAACAAATGTTATTTTGAACTGTAGAAACTTAACAAAGAACCAAAAACAAATCTAACTTGTGTCAACTTCATCTGTTACAGTTTTTTCTTTGCTGCACAATTTCACTGAAATTACCCTATACATTTCTCTGAGATTGTACTGAGCTAAATGCGAACAGAAGCAGGCTAACATGCTCACAATGACACTGTTAACATGCAGATGTTTAGTAGGTGTGATGTTTACCATGTTCACCATCTATGTTTAGCATGTTAGCATGCTAACATCTGCTGATTAGCACTTAACACAAAGTACAGCTGAGGCTGAGAGGAATGTTAATTAGTTTTACCAAATATTCATATAATAATCCACCCAATAGTTTTTGATTCACTCAAAACCATACATTTATACCTCATGGTGGCACTGGAGGAAATATCAGGGATCACTTATGTCAATAGGCTACATCATCTAGGAACCATGAATGTATGTACAAATGTGCTAATCCATACAGTAGATATAGAGATATTTCATTGGATAAGTGAAATTTTTGACCTGCAGGAACATCTAATTTTATCAGATTCATTATTATTCATAGCAGGGGCATTGTTAACCATGCTGACTATCCTAGATTATCATGCTAAGATTCTGCAACATGAAAAAGTCCAGGGATCACTAAAGTCATTACAATTCATCCTGAAGGACACATGAATGTGGGTGCAAAATGAAATGGTAAACAATATATTAATTTTATATAGCATATTAATTGCAGTTGTTGTGGAGATATTTTACTCTTGACCAAAGTGGTGGACTGACTGACTGACCAACTGACATTGCCATCAATAAAGACACGCTGCTAGCATATAAGGCTGTACCAAATTAATTAAATAATTTTTTACATTCTAAACTTATATTGAGGTTTTGAAAGAAGCTTCCAAAGTTTGTCATCAGCCTAAAATTTGTTTTAAGAATCTCTCAGACCTTTAATCCTTTAATCAAATGAGTAAGTCTTGCTTGTTAACTATAGGCAGAATGAGTAGGATTGCTGTTTGTAAACTTCGTATTCAAAGTTGGCCCAATGCTGAGAGAGAGGGAGAAATAAAAGGTTATTTTCTGATTGTTTCGCAGTGGTTCCATTCTAAATCATAAATAAACACGACCACAACTGAACCGAAGCCATGCTTCATCCTGTCCGCTGTGCTTGCGTGTGTGCAGCTCACCCCTGCCTTTAGTCAAACAGTCACACACACCTGACAGAGAGCAGAGCAGAGAGGCGGAGACAGCGTCCCGACCTCATACACTGCACTACAGAATGAATAGGCATGAAAAAACTTTTTAAAAAAAGCTGTGCAGAATTTGAATGTCAGTCAATTTTTGATACTCACACAGTGCAACACATTTCAGTCAGTACCAAATAGATCCTGATGTTCAACACTTGGTCGTAGTGCTTTTTGTTGTTGAGCTTTATTTCTTCAGTAAGTCTCATAAAGATTGTGATCTCTTTTAGAAGGCAGAGCCAATAATCTACATATACACTCATCTCAAGTATAAGATATAAAAAACAATTTCTGCAAGTAACCCTAAGAGGAATGTCTCTAACTTCAAGTTGCATTGTAATTTATTACAGTGGTAAGGTGCATAATACTGCAGCTTATCGGCTCTTCTTTAGAGTAGATAAGTCTAGCCTACACCATCCCTCATGAGTAATCCCTGCCCTCAAGGCCATATTTCCACCACTGGGAGAGAAAGGAAGTAGAAGAGATGGGGAAAAGGAGACAAAGTTAGCATAGTTTGAATATGTATGACTCTTTTTGACTCTTTTCTGCCAATATCAAGTTACTCCACACATAACTCAGAGGAGAGAATTATGTCCAAAATAGAATTTGGGGCACAACAAGCAGAAAGCAAAGGGAGAGAAAGAGTCATAAAAACAAAGACACACACACTGACTCAGGGGGGGGAGTGTGTGATCTAACCTTGGCATATATTTTCTGTACCTCAAATACACTCTCTGTCTCTTCCCAGGAGATTTTACCCTTGTGGTTGTTGAAATGAACAATGGGGAACAGACAGGAACCCTAATCACATATTTGTGTGCCTCATTTAGGATCTTTAGTTATTAGCTCTTAGTTTTATATTCCACAGCGAGACATGTGTGTTTGTACCCTGGCTGTATTTGAGTGTATGTTTGCAGTATTAAACAAGAAAAGTACAAAGCGAGTTCCTGCAGTGCAAATAGAATGAATGTGGATTTAGATCCAGACTCAGGCTCCTGCTCCTTTTAAAGACTTTATTCCCTCAGTCTAATACCTTTGATTGCTACTGTACAAAGGGGAGGGTTGTTAATCTTGGAGCAAGTGTGAGGGAGGGCAGGGGGGACAGATGAAGGGAAAACAGCGTTAGGAAAGATTACATTACCAAGAGCGAAACAGGAAAAAAATTGTAATGTGGAACATCAAAGTGTCACGGCAGAGTGCCTTTGCGATATAGGGTTCCATATTGTTAACCCTGCAACCCTTTCTCTAGTTATTCCCACTAGGGTCTCATTAGACAGGTCATTGGCTCAGAGGCTGATGTCAATATTTCATCGTATGTATGCATAATTTGACAGTTAAATCAGAGCAACACTTTATTTCAAATGAGACAGGAACTATATAAAGTATGGGCGCAGAAAGAGGAAGCGGGGAAACAGTTCAGTTCCCAGCAGTCACCCTCCTGATGGAGCAGAAATCGAAAGATTGAGGAGGGAGGAAAGGAAGGTGGCAACTAAAAAGAAGCCCTGCTGCCCCAACCACATGCTGTTCTCTGTCTCTTTCATCCTCTATACAGTGTGGCACATTTCACTATTTTCACTAGTTCATCTTCACATCTTATCAATAAAGGAGCATTTTCAGGGCATAAGAGCACTAAGAATGTATTTGAAATAGGAGTCATGTCTGTGAAGCTCTCCACTGGGTCAGGACAATAGGGTTCTCATTTAGTACAACGGTATCTATAATATTAAAAAACAAATTAATATTCTAAGCCCAGGCGACAGCAAACAGTGCAAGTGCTAGCATTTATTAGAAAAGAACAAAAGGCCACGTCCAATTCAGTGTCAGCTTTTTAATGAATGGTGGGCCGGAGGCTGAGATGTGAGGGAGGGCTCAGAGTTCACATCCATGTTAAATACTTGCTGTGGTCTTAAAAGGGAATCCCCTTAAGGTTCATTCAGTCTTCAGATGCCTCAGGCTTTCCTGCTCTCAACTAAGTCTGATCTAATTTTTGCCAGCCCTGTTTCTAATTGAGTTTAGGGTTTTTTATTTTTAACTTGAGCTACTCTTATACTCATCTTCACCTTACTTAAGACGTTTTGTCTATTTATGTTTTTAAATATACCTCTGTTGCATGTGTATTTTCACTGACTCCACCTCACTACCTCTTAAGCATCGAACTATTCCTAACTTATCTGAGAACTTAGTATTTCTCTATAACATTCAATATTCACAATTAGATAAGCAATAATCATCATAAGTTAGATTCAGAAAAGCATTTAAAACTGGCATTTCAAAACTATACTAATCTGCTTTATCAGGACTGTGTGGGTGTAGTTTAATTTGATTGATAGCAGCCTGGCAAGACAAGCAGACAACTCACCGGCTGTCTTGAGTTTGTGAGGCAAGTATTGCAAAATCCTGACTGGTGAATAAAAGTAACGCTGGGGGATATGGCCAAAAAAGTCATTACAATTCATCCTGAGGGTAAGCAACATGTGTGAGCAAAATGAAACTGGGAATGAAATGTAATCCATATATTAATTTTATATAGCATATTAATTGCAATACGTGTTGAGATATTTTACTCTTGACCAAAGAGGTGGACTGACTGACTGACCAACCAACATTGCCACCAATATGGACACGCTGTAGTTTAATTTGATTGATAGCGGCCTTGCAACACAAGCAGACAATTCACTGGCTGTCTTCAGATTGTGAAGCAAATATTGTAGAATCCTGACTTGAATGGAAGTAAACCTGGGCGAGATGACAAAAAATTTTGTCACAATAAAACATTTCATATCAGTCAATATCAATAATTATCACGATAAATGTCAAATATTTTTTTCTTTCAAGTGTTCAAGCTCATTTTTGCTCCTGGGTGAAAGTTGAAGAAACCAAAATTGTGGTTTTCTGGTGACAAACACTTGCCAAACAGTGGATAAACAAAACATTCAAAACAATTGTAATTATAGATGAAAGATAATCAAATATTACTTCAACATAAAAATATCAATGAGTAAAATTAAGTAAAATCTTTTTTCAGTCCTCTATCCTCAACAAAATAATAATAATAATGATAAATGTCTTAATAGAAAATGTAAGTGCTGATTCATACAAATTATTTAAACTGAAGATTGAGGGTTTCCCATACATTGATGTTTTTGTGGCGACCCACCACAATATAAACGCTGACCGGCACGTATTGATTTTCAAATATTGATTGATATTGATTTTTAAAAATTTTACTAGGCCTATTTAACTTAAGAAAAGTTATTAGCAAGCATGTAAGAAGCCTAGCTATCTTAACTAGGGCTGAAATGATTCATTGCTTAAATCGATAAAATCGATTCGTAAAATGCTTCGACACAAATTCTTTGCATCGATGTTTCATTTAATCCATATAACTATACAGCACAGTGTTTCACAGGGACACAAAACAGCGTCATCATGATGATCAATGATTATGATGGCGCTGTTTGCAAAGTGGAGGAAGCAAGATAAAACAGCGAGGGACAAAGAAAGTGTCCAAAGTATGGGATTATTTCATGCTAAAAGAAAACAACAACTGTAATGTTACCGTCCGTCCACCGTAAAACAAAACTTTTGTTGCCTGGGTTACAGCACAACAGCGCCTTATCAGAAAGCCAGTGGACCACAGACAAGGTAACAATAACTATAAGAATTTAGGAACTTTAAATCTCTTCTTAAAGTATAGGAACTTTAAGAAGAGATTTAAAAGAGGATACTGACTTTGCCAGCCTGAGATCCTCAGACATAAGACTTCCCTTAATGAACAGAGCTGTTTATGGCAAAAATTGTCATCTTCGCTATAAATGGTCAACGCCATGGCACAACTATTTAACTTTGGCAGAAAAATTTTGTTCACGTAGGAACCATTATTGATAGGGAGAGGCTGACTGAGAAAATATTTCACCAGGGTCTTTAAATTTCTGACCTGACATCAGCCTCCACTCGCACATATCATCTATATATAAACTGTCTTTACTTGTTACACACGTGCATGTAAGCAAAAAATAAGATGCAAATTGCAGTATACTGTAACTCTAGCCTGCTGAAGTATAACTGTCCGCTGACACTAAATATAACACATCCATATTTGAGGTTCAGGCTAGATGCTAAAGTTGCAATAAATCAGATTCTGATAAAACATAACATACAGCAATAGTCCATTGCTCTGGTGTGATACGGTGGGAATGAAACCACATTAAAATCTCTAAACCCATGTAACATGAAGATATCACGTTCAGTGTACCAATTATAACCCCCCCTCTTTTTTTCCCTCTCTCCTTCCCTCTTTCATTATCTTTCCCACTATCTGTCTCTCCATCTTTTCGCTTCCTTGGGCCTGCCTTTCCATTAATCTCACCAACAGACTGCCTCTATTAATTAGTCTACATCTCCCATCTTGCATGTAATAATCAGAGGTAATAGAGATATTAGGAAGATAGGGATATTTCTGCAGTCACAATCACTTTTAATTAGCCAGAAGAGAAAACGAGAGACTCGCTTCAGACAGCGTAAGGTCTTTTTCTTGCCACAAGTCTGGGAGGACACAAATTCTGCAGCAAATTTAAAATGTCAGTTTGCAATATATATCTGTTCCATTGTGTCTCATAGGACGCTTCACATAGTGGAGGTAATAATGCGTCCATGCCTCTAGACTAAACAAGTTTTCAGCTTGTCAGCGCTGACATTTCTGAATTGATATTATACCTCACAAACAGGTATATCTTAATGTAATGCATTTCTGTTAAATGTATTGGCAATGCCATTTAATTTTATTGCATGAGGGTCGTACTGTAAATTCAATTAGATACCAGAGGAAGTGTCTGTACTGCATGTCAGTAGTTAATTGTAAGTTCCAGGGTGCACTAAAAAAGACGAGGAGAACAGACAGGGTAATTACTAGTAGCGTGTTGAAGTGTGTGAGTGTGTGCATGAAAGTGTTGCGCAAGTGCACTGGCGAAATGTAATTACGCACTAGATTGAAATATAGACTACCAACTCCTGTCACTGCTTTTCCCTGCTGACACATGGAGTAGATTTTGTCTGACATCATCAGTAATGCTGAGATTCTGGGGATACAATGCAGGACAAAAGGCCCTATTCTGTCAAAGTTACTGGAGCTGACCTGTGCAGTGTCCATGTATCTTGCACTATGAAACACTTTGTCCCTCCAAGCACCCCCTTCCTGTCGCTTCCTTGGGGTAAAGAGCTCATCCAGTTTAATGGTTGATGTTCGTGGCCCATTCCCTACAGACCCGTTACTCACCCTCACCCTGTCAGAGCAGTGTCTACAGGGCACACATAATGAAGAGAATAGAAAATTGAACACAAGACCCCAGAGCACATCATTAAACTATTTTCTATTACAGTACTCAGTATAAAAGCGAAAGAAAACACTGCTGCCAGGTTGTTAAGAACCCAATGCCACAGCTCACGGTGGGATGCTCAGGTCTCTGTGGTTTTACTGGTTTGATAATCCCAGCACCACCATGGTTTTAAGACACTGTTTCTCAACAGGAAATCTTGCTGAAGACCTTTTAGCAGTTTACTTCAGCATTATTATTTCCTGCCAGTATTCCAAAATTCTTGGCATTTTATGTAAAAGGGTTTAACTGGTGGGTCTCGGTTAAGGTGCCTTTTAGCTTACAAAATTGAATGTAAAAAAGTATTTTCAAATTCAAGCTGATAAGACACATGCTTTGTGTCACTAGAGCACAGTGCACAGAACTGTGGGAGAGTTATGAGTGGAGCCACAGAGTAGAGCTTAAACTAAAGACTATACAAACTCAATATGAAGTAGAAGAGATGAAAATGTACACCATTCATTTCCTGTCCTCTTAGTTCTACTCACATATATGCCAACACCACAATTTTAATAACAAGTCACCATACAATGAGAGTGAATAGAGAGAAAGCTCCTAATGCATAAACTGCTACTCCCCATTTCCAACTCAGAGCACAGAAGCAACTAATAAAGATGGCTGACAACATTTGGTCTAATTAGACAGAAAACACCCAGAAAGCTAAAAAAAGGTTAAATTTTCTTAAAACTCATTAACAATATGAATACTGTATTTTTTTTCTCCACTAAATTTATTTGTTTGTTGGCATTACTAGCTGTATTGCAGATTATGATTTTACATACCAAACACATACACACATAAAAAGGGATGCATTTCTACATTTTAAACGCCCTATGATCCATCATATAGTTGAGATTAACATTACCACACTTGTAACACATTTATGTATCAATAATGTAACACTTTAGAAGCACACATTTTACAATGAATACTTTTGATAATTAAATATTACATTGTAATGGAATATATTTACATTTTCATTTAGACACTATTTAGGTTTCACTTGTCTTTACATTATTAATAAAACCATAGCTAAAGTTTTTTTGTTACTAGCTGCATGTTCAGTGTTTCTGAATTATTCCAAAAATTTTAAAAATGCATATTTATCAGTTTATTGCTAAGTAAAATGCAGAAACTCAAGCCAGAGCCTCGGGCCATTGTTTTTTAAGACTTGAGCCAAAATCATCCATGAGAGGATGTTCTGACAGAGAGGATCAACATATTTTGGGCTGAACTGTCATGATGAATCTGTCGTTTTGAAGGAAAACTATTTCTATATTGAGATGAGATACATGCATGGCTCATGCACCCCCAACACACACTGTAAGGTTCACTCGCTTTTTATTCCATTCTGTATTTTAATCATATTCAAATTTGCATTGTGTGTGTGTGTGTGTGTGTGTGTGTGTGTGTGTGTGTGGTGTGTGTGTGTAGTCTCAGATGAAGATGAAGTCTGCGGGCGTAGTGGATGGAGGCTTGTTCACAGAGAGCTATTGTAACATCTGCAATGCCCAGCTCATCTCCGAGTCCCAGCGCACCGCTCACTATGAGGTGAGTCCGTCTCTGCTCATACAGGAATGTTCACACAAAACAAAAATAAAAATTAAAAAAATGTTGCAATGCTACGACTGCTGCTTTGACAGGAAGATTCCTGCACTGTATTCTTTGCCTCAGTCTTATTTGTACCAATTTGTGATTGTGTCGTTCAAAACAGTGCTCATCCATTATACATAGACTTAGTATGGTAATGGTAGTCACTTGCACACAAACAAACACATGCACACACACTTTTTTTAATGTAGTCTACCTCTCAGCAGATTCCCTAAGAGTAATTTAATGAATGGCCATTAAATAATCAGCCCTGTGCATTATTTAACTAGGATGTACTGTATGTTTGTGTGTGTTACGTGTGTGCATGGGCACATATGCATGTGCGCTTGCGTGCATGTACTGCATTGAGGTCGTCCTTGATTACAAGACACAATTGGGATTAACAAGCAGACTAATGAGGACAAGGCCCTTATCTGGAGTGAATTAAGCAAGGGCAACGACAGTGTGCACACGTCTGCATGCATGTGTACCAGCCACATTCACTTGATAGTAATCTATTTCTGTCTCTCAACCTACGTCTGAGTTGTGCAGACAAATGGTCGAGCTTTTTCAGAGTCGCGGCATGCCCTTGGTGTCAGGAGTTTCAGAGGTCCGTAGATCGAGGAGATGAGACTAGAAATCATTTGAATGCAGGGAATTTTTGCATGTTAGATTCAATTAGGATAGAAAGCAAGTAAAGGCAACTTTACTTCTATAGCACATTTCATACTAACTGAAAGACGCAGCGACAGCAACAACAGGATAAAGAAAGGAGAGCTATTACAGGATATGAATTATTGAGGAGTCCAGGGCTGAAGCCTTTGGAGACCTCAGGTGCAATATGATACACTTTTGTTTACATTTTTTGTTTACATGTATACAGTATGTGCCTATGTTGGCCAGATCACATCTGATTGCAGTCCATCCCTTTTCTGACCCAGAAGGTGGAAGTAATGCACTTGAGGGTGCTTGGTAACTGCCAAAAACACCAGAAGAATAATCTGCCTTTCAGTAGTTTTATTACAACAAAAAACTGTAAGCTGCACAGCTAAACAGCTAGCTAGCTAGCAACCATCCATAATCTAACACACATGAACTCACATAGGTGGACTACAAGTGAGACATAAGTTTTAGCATCTTCAAGGACCATTGAATAATCTCCCGGTTACTGTTCACGGATCAAATAAACGCCACAACAAATGGTGTGCGACAATGGTGTGCACTGACTCTTCCAAATGAAAAATCGTGTGGAACCACTGTCTGATACTGCAACAAAGTACTGAAGTCACTTAACATTGAGGATATGAATCTGATCATATGCGATACATTCTGCATGTCTAAACAAACACACAAGAATGACGTGACATTTGTTTTATAGTTGTCCTCTACCCTGTCTGTATCCTCCAACTTGATTTGACACTTGGAAAAACAGAGAAAGAAAGAGACAGAGAGACATGCATAGTCCATTAGAGTAGGGTGAGCGCTGAGGGTCAGTGCAGGGTAACCATGGTGACACAAGGTCCCGCTTTTAGCCCGTATCCCAGAGCCATCAACTGCATGACCATTTATACACCTATAAACACAAGTATACACACACACACACACACACACAAACACACACACACAAGCACTGACAAAATGCATTAAAGCAGTCTGACAAGTGAGGAGGGATGTGAGGTAGAGCTTTCTTGTCCCGGGGGCCGAGGATCCAATCTAAGCACTGGAGCAGCAAGTACAGTGTCTGTTGTCAGAGTCTCCCATTCTCTTTCTTTGTGCAGTGTTCAGCCATGATATAGACTTACACTTAAAGTACATTTTCATCTACAAAATGTAATTCAACAAATCATATGGATTAAATGGTAGAGTGATTCCCTCACAGGGAATTCCAGTTCTATGTAACGCCAGCTTAAACTTAAACTTGACAAATAGTCTCATCCTAATGTATCTCTCATCAGTCCAAAGTTTAACATTTTTCTGCCCTGATGCTTTTCATAATCACAAACTTGACTTGTTTCCCTGCACTCTGTTAACAGAATAGTGTGCACTTAAGATACGGAAGCAAGTGCTAACAGTGTTGACGGTTAAAAATTCCACCAGCAGTGTAATTTATAGATAATAATAGACATTATGTAGTAGAAAGGAGTGAAGGTCAGAGCATGCCAATAAAATGCTATGTATGGAGCAAGACTGTTGTGTCAGTCTTCTACACAAACACGCAGAGCATGTCTAAACACATGCACTTATCTTTACCCTGTAGTATGTGGAGTGATTTTTATTGTTCCACATTAAAGTGACAGTTAGCAGCTTCAAGGACTGCTCTCTGTCCTTTCATATAAACACTACTGTACATTTCCGCTTATTATAGCTTTTAGTCTTTATAGTGTAAAGCCCTGCGACAGAGGCAGACAAAAACACACAGGTGGCGTGAAAATACAGTCATAACACACAATAAAATAAGCAGCACAAAAACCCATTAAGAGTACAAATGTATGCTTGAACCTCTTCACCAAAAGAATTTAATAGTATGCAGACTAATTTCAATCTAATAGCTGTTTCTTTGCTAATATATTAATATCTTTTTAATAATTGATTCCACAAAAAGTTGTAGTTTTTATTTTTAATGTAATTTGAGCCACCCAAATTATTCCCTAATTTCCTTTAGCACATTACGGTGCCAGTGTATCTACATGTGAAGTAAAGAGTTTGTAACCCGCCACCACTTCTCCTACTCAACATCTTAGTTGCTCAGGGCTCCCAGAAAGCTGAGGCTGGCTAAGGGGCCAAATTGTCTGCTTAGCATCATCAGCTGAAACAGCGATAAAAGCTAGGAGGGCGTTGCCAAGGTGGAGTGACAGTCATTGATTTTTTGCCCCCAACTTGGCTTACTTTATGAAATAGAACTCAGCCCACTGGCTAACACTCTCTCTTTCTGTTTCTCCCTCAGAGTAAGAAACATGCCAACAAGGTACGTCTGTTCTACATGCTTCACCCTGAAGACGGAGGACCACCTTCCAAGAGACTGCGTCCAGATAACCCAGTATGCTCTCACTGAGCGTGTGTTTGTGGAAGGACAATTACTTGCATGCTGAAATGTGTATTTTCATGTAGATGGAAAAAACCTGAGCTGACCTGCCTGAGTTGACTGAGTCTAGTCCTTTACTCGGCCTGTCCACTCTCAGGCTTGGTCACTACAGCCAAGTGAAAGTATGTTTGTTTGAGCTGTTGTGTGCAGTTGTTGTGCTATAATTCTCTCAAGGGAGGTTTTTCGCTGGTGTCTCTGGTAAGATTTAGTGGAGGCAGACGCCACCAAGCAGCTCTATATCTGACTACTGCAGGCCGTGGCTAGGGAGGTCAGTGCATTACCAATGTTTGTGTGTTTGTCTGCGTGTATGTGTTTTAGGTGGGTCATTGTATATTTCCAGGGCTATTTTCTGCAATTGTAGGAAATGCTGATGTTGCTTTTGCATTCACAGTGAATCATTGGCCTTCCAACATGAAGCACAACTGCTATTTTGCTGTTGATTAAATTTTGACTTTGTGTTAGTGGGTCTTGTGTGTGTTTGTGTGGTTGTGTCTATGAAAAGAAATGTCAACGTAATAGACTATTGTGAAGAAGGAGCTTTGCTACACTGTGTGCCCCATTTATTCGTCAAGCCTATAAGTCCCGCATGGCATAATACACACATACACACACAGAATGCATACAGTACCCACTTTGAGGACACAGCTGGTGGAAAAATAAAGCTTATCAAACTAACTGACAAGTCTAGCTGTGCAAGAGAGAGAGAGAGGGGTGCGAGAAGAAGGGGAAGATGTGAAGCATCTCCAAAAACGGTGCAATGCCACAGACAAGACCCTCGGCCGTAGTGCAGGGCCGGTTAGCTCGGTACGGCACTTACCTCTGTCCTCCACGGACTAACTAGACCACAATGTTTGCAAACATCCCCAGTGTTAAGTGATTTCAGGTTACACTTACTGAATGAGCAATGCAAAGTTTAAAAACCCTGACAAATAATGTTTGGGGCAGCTATGAAGCATCTTCAAAGGAAAAAGATGAAAGTTATTTCAGTTTCCATCAAATCCATAAATCCAGCTCTGCTAAGGAATAAAGACAGCTCTGGATTAACAATTTCAAATATGAGCCAGAACAATCAAGTGGAGTAGGAGTTATCTGTTTTGGTCACATCCTGACAAGCGCGCAGCTGTACCAGGTGGCTGCTTTAGACCACGCTTGTTGATAGATTAATGTTCTTTGTTGGTGTCTGATAACTTGTATTGTTTTTCCTTGTGTGCATGATTGTCCCCTCACAGTTTGCAGTTACATGTAGTGTGCCTCGAGGCTCCATCCTCACACCATTTCCTTTGTCTGTGTGTATCCAAAGTCTCTTTGCATAACTTTATTATATAAGCCTACATTATGAGAACAATTCTAGAAGATCCCATCATTACCCTCATTTTTAACCCAGTGGAAAAAATTAGATCCGTCCTGAACTGTGAGACATCAGAAGCCAGGTCATGCTTGAAAAGAACAAGTTCACAGGACATTTTGGCTAAGGTGCTAGTAGCATTTAAGAAATTGTCGAACACAGCCCCGCCCACCAATTCCAACATCAATAATTTGTGGGGAAAGGGGGATTCTGTAGCTGGACTCTTGAAATTCTTTATTGTTTTTTACTCAACCAGTTGGACTGTTTCTTAATACAAGCTGTACAAAAAAAAGTAATACACTTGCACCACACTCATGAAATAGGCATGTCAGGGACACATTTCATAGCGTTTATAAACACACTCACATACTGTAGAAATGTACACACACCTGCGTCTCCATCTGTCTCCCTAAGTGGATAAGAAATGACTCAGCCCCTCCTGGCTTCCAACTCATTTGGGACACTGAATACACACAGACCGACCATGTGCACACAGACACACATACAACACTCACCTCATCTGTCGTACTGTAACGTACTGAGCGCCACAGCTAGCACTTTGCTCGTAACCTTTCACACATAGATGTGACATTGATTATCTGACAATGCTGATAAACTGACGTAAGACGACATTTCTCTGTAGATGAAATTCTCACCATTCAATCTGAGACAAACTTTCCTTCTTTTATCTTTTTTTTTCCCAGGGGAAGTTTTGCACATTTTTTCCCTGCACGTCATCTCAGTGCTTTTAACTGTTCGTTCTCGTACGGATTGACATTGTGCAGTCCATTGGGACAACAGCAGAAAAGGACTTTTGGCGAGTGTATGAAATGCCAGCATCTACCCGGTGCAAAATGCCATGCCTTGAGGTTTGTGTGTTTGTGTGTAGGTGAAAGTGTTTGTCATGGAACAAACATAGAGAAAGTAGGTCGTAAGGTGCTCCCAGATGAAAGGGGAGGGACCTTATCCTTTTTTCTCCCCTATTCTCCACATTGCTCTTTCTCTATGTCTGAGCAGTTTTCTACTTGCACAAAGGGCAAGAGATAACAAAATGCTTTTTTTCCTTGCCTTTTATTCTCCTCTAATGCTATATTTGCACCGTCGCTCCTTTCAATTTACACTTTCAGCGCTTCTTCAAACTCCAAATGAGAGCGTCTGTTTCCCTGTGCTGCTCCATGTGTATATTTAGCAATGTTTCCCACAGCGCCTCGACACAGAGCAGTAGGAGAAGTAAGGAGGAGCAGAGAGAAAGCAAAACAGAAGGAGAGGAAGATTAACACAGCTAATTAGGAGTCTATTGTTAGGTGCATGAGCAAGATGAAGCCACCCAAACACAAAATATTCTGAGATACAGACGTCACTGTCAGGCAGCGGATAACTAGGCACACATGCAGCATGTGCGCACACACAAACAAAAAGACTCATGACAATTAGGTCACATGCAAATCAGTCTCAACAGATGTGTGAGGTGCGACAGGTAGACAGTGAGGGACAAAATCCAGAGAGGAATATTGAAATGAGCGATGCCAGAACTCAAAAGAAAAAACAGAAAGGTTGATGACTTTCAGCGGAGACGGACTATAGAAGAAAAGAAGAAAACAGTGAGTCAGAGATGCTGTTTATTGTTTAAAGTGGCAGCTGTAATGAGCTGACAATTATTCATATGTCAGTCACCCACACACACTCGAGATTGTTTAAAACTTTCCCTGCACTGTCAGTAATTCCCTGGTGTAACATCTGTCACTGAGCGATGGAATGTGTATTGCCTTCTTCTTTCAAGTAGCGGCTTCTTTGTGTTTTAGGCCCATCTCTGTCGACTGCCTCTTTTGCTTTTCAGTGTGTTTTGACAGGTGAGACCACTGCAGGCTGCCACAGAGAATCATCTCAGCCTTTTTGTCCAAAGTCAAAAACACACTGTTGTGGGATAGCGGCTCACTCACTGCGGTTGATTTTCCTCATCCTGGTACAACAAGATTTGAACAGAACAAGATCTCAGCAGCGCTGCCCATAGGGAGGCAGAAAGTAAAGAAAGTAGGCAGGGAGGCGGAGGGGGGACAATAAGATGAATAGAGAAGGAGATGAGAGGAGGAGCAGAAAGTACACATTAGAGAGGAGGTAGAACATTATGTGGAGAAATGGTAATGAGGGAGCGGGGGAAAGGTAGGTAAGAGAGATGGATGGAGTGAGAGAGGTAAAAAAAAACTTGAGGAAGTGAGACTTGTCGTTATGGGCATTGGGTCTCCCATGATGCAATTCTGAAGACAGGACAAATATAGATAAGCTGGTTTTACTTTACATACAAACACACACAAATAAATAAGCACACACTTCCTTTCTCTTCCTTTGGCAACATGAGACAATGCTTCATGTGCTAATAAGGCACACTGAAATGGATTTGTACCAACTGAGAAGGAGAGGGAAACTGAGTTACTGGTGGAGATGGAGGAGGGGGCATGGGACAGTTCAGAGAAAGCCTTTAACATGATCACAGCGGGGACAGACACTGGGGAGGAGAATAGGGGAGGTGGTGGGGGGAGGGAGGTGGCGAGGGCCTGCCAATACAGATAAATATTTCATCCCACAACACACAGAGTCACTGAGACTGGTGCCCAGAGGGGGAGAGGAAGATGCAGAGAGGGAGAGAGAGAAAACGGCTGAGGGTGAATGCAAAGCAAAAAGACAAAAAGCTAGAGCAGGAGAGAGTGAGAGAGAGAAAAAAGAGAGAGAAGAAAAAGAGAAAGAGAGAGATGGGACAGCTGAGAGACAAAGCTAAGCCTGGAAGGTAAAGGTGTCCTTAACTCTCACATCCACTATCTGTGATGCTAACCAGGGCTGACACTAGATGCACACGCACGCACACACACACACACACACACACACACACACACATGCGTCCACAGAGACACAGAACACACCCACACACTCAGATATGGTGTCGCAGACACTTTTCTATTATTGTCCTCTCGCCCGAGACTGAGGTTTCTCTCCTCCAACTCGACTTGACACCTGGACTAGAGAGAGCGCTGGTGTGAAAAGACAGACAGAAAGAAAGAAAGAAAGAAAGAAAGAGAGGGAGAGATATAGGAGACGTGCAAACAAATAGAGTTTAGAAGAGGCAGAGACAGAGAACAAAAGCCTGGATGAACAGACACTGAGAAGGTGGGGGTTCAATGTGAGCAGCGAGTAGAAAGAAACTGGGGGAAAGTTGTAAAAAAGTCACATTTAAAAGGTTGCACTGAGAGCGTAAAATATTGCTACTCAAAGAAAACACTGAAACATATTTGTTTGTTTGTTGCTTTAAAGCTGTGCCTCTTTCTTTTTTACTCATATATTTAAGTATGTGGGTTGCCAAACATTACACCCATATTTGTTTACAATGAGATCTCATTCCAAAACCACAGACCTTAATATGCTGCTTTAACTGCCTCCACTCTGGCAGGGTTGTCAACAAAATTTAGGAACTTGGCTGCAGGGATTTGCTTCCATTTAGCCACAGGTGAATGACTGAGGTCAGGGATCGATGTTGGATGATAAGACAGGCCTCACAGTCTGTCCTAATTTATCTCAAAGGTGCTGGATGGGGTTGAGGTCAGGCTTTTGTGCAGGCCAGTCACGTTCTGTTTGAACAAACTCAGAAAAGTCTTTCTAAACCTTTCTCTGTGCATGGGGAAAGGAAAAAGATCTGTATGCAGATCTCTGGTCTCTGATACTCCCCTCTTCTGGATTATACAGTATGTAGTTTGTCCAAAATATTTCTCAGATTTTAAACGTTTTGTGCCTGTTAAGGGCTAGGTTTACAAGCAAGTGCCACAGTTCCATAAATCATTAATGGCAATTTGGGATACTTTCTAAAATTGACTGGATCTTCCAGACATGCAGCCTAGAGTAGATTTTAGTTTTTCCTTTAGTTCATACTGTTGGGCATAAACAAACAGCAAAGGCTAGAGAGAAGGAGAAATATTGCTTGAATTCTATGTTCGTGTGTGTCTGGCACGTGTGTCATTGAGTGTACAGTATTTGCATGTGTGAATGTGTGTGTTTGTGTCAATCAGGCGGTTGGTCTTTTTGTTGGTGTTTCCTCTCTCCCTTGGGGAGCAACTCCCCCTCATCATTAGTAATGAACCAGCAGTGGTGAAAGGGCCAAGCCACAGTCTCAGCCCAGAGAGACAGATGAATATTTGATCAGCCCTCTATTTGCTTGTGTTTGTTTGTGTGTGTGTGTGTGTGTGTGTGTGTGTGTGTGTGTGTGTGTGTGTGTGTGTGTGTGTGTGTGAGACAAAGCTCAGGGAGGTCAGCACAAAGTGTATATCTTTCCATTTCTCATTTCCCCCTGCCTCCTGCCTCTCCTTTTCTCACCTTCACCTCTCCCTGCCTCTCTTTCCACATCATTCCTTTCTTCACCTCTATTTTCCTTTTCACCTCTTTACCATCACCTCCCACGTGACCCATTTTTCTCTCTCCCTCTCCCATCCACCCCTCTCTTTTACAATATCTCCCTCCTCTCCTCCTGCAGGACTGTGCAGAGACAGAAGTGGACAGGAACAAGTGCTGTACCTTGTGTAACATGTTCTTTACCTCCGCCATTGTGGCCCAGTCCCACTACCAGGGCAAGACCCACGCCAAAAGAGTCCGCCTTGTGCTGGGGGAGCCGCCTAGCCTACCAACAGCCATGACCAGCCCTACAAACACAGGTATCTCACATACCTGTCTCACTATCTGGGTTTGATTTTAGCAACAAGGACCATGTATTTTACAATACTTGAAGTGCAATCACAGCAGGTATATAACAGCTAAAGAAGTCCAGGGAATGGCATAGAGTCAGTTGAGTTTTGGGAAACAAAGACAGTATTAAACTGATTCTTTGAGCTAGCTTATCTTTGTCTGTCTGTCTTCAGGTCAGGCTTGAAAGTGAAGGTCTGACAAATCCAATCTATCAATCCTCTGACTATAAACTCATGGTTTACTTTGGTGATCAGCCCTTTCAGCCCTAGCTGATTAATACCTCTACTGGATTCTAATCTTGGTGTTTGCACACACAGCTCGTCCTCACTGAAGAGGAAGGTAATTAACATGGTCGTAAAACACTCTCTCACCTCCGCTCGCACACACCCACGAAATCCAGACAGCCACTTTTTGCGACATGTATCACTAAACTGAGAACTATTCTTAGTTCAAAGCATGTATTTTTATCTGAAGTGGATTTGGAAAGCTTTAGTCATGCTTCAGTCAAAATGTCTAGCCTGGATATCAGTGTATGGAAAGGCTAACATGCCAGAGGCCCAAGAAGTAAAATTTTGAAGGTGGAGCAGACAGACAGCCTTCAATTTACAAAGGTCTTATGATTAATAAAAAAATCTCCTTAACAAATCCAGACATTCGCAAACTGATTTTTGTTCCTGCTCATGATTGTTTAAGATGGGCATTTTTTAAGTGTCAGGGCTGGTGAGTCGTCTCCAGGGGAGCTTTACATAATGTGATTCAAATTGGATTCAAAGTGAAAATTCAAAGAGCTATAAACACGCAATCGCTACAAAATGGAGTGTTATAATCAAGCCCCTAAGTGACTTTTGCTAAACTTTGGCCTACTTTGGGAAAAGTGTCACTTCTGTACAGCCGTTGCCATTGCGTTTCCCAGGGTTTTTGTGACAGTGGGACCTGGAGGAAAAGAAACAAGAGAACGAGAGCAAGGAGAGAGGAAGAGGGACCTGGGAGAGAAGAAGAAGATTTCAGGAGTGATTAAAGTCAAAAGTAGCCTTCATGATCACTTCGAGACGAGAGCTCCACAGAAGATGCACAGCCGAGCTGACAGGCTTGCGCGCACACTGGCACAGAAACACACATGTGCGCACACAATCATCACACACACTCATAAGCAGGATGACTGATGCCTGCATATTTGTGTTGGACATGCATCTACGGACACATGGAGACTAACATACATACTGAAACACATTCAAATACATACAGGCACAAAAACCACACAGTGAGGAGAGAGAAAGCGAGGGTCATGTGTGTTGGAGAGCTGGAAGGGGAGAGGCCTCCTCTTTCACACAGCACACATCCCGACACACTCCAAACCACTGCCACCTCCTACTGAACACACACACACACTAACACGCACACTCGCTGCACCCAACTGCGTGAAAAAGACTTACTTCTGCTCCAGTGTGCAGAGATGGCAGTCATGGGAAAAGAAAGGGTGGGAAAACAAAGGATGGAGAGGAAAAATGCATCCGAGGATCTCTCCCTGTTGGTGCTCAGCACATGCTGTTTCACAGTCCTGTCGGATCTCAGGAGCTTCACTCATGCACAGTCACACACAAACACACAAATGCTGCACCAGAGATTTAAGCATGGTCTCGTCTTTGGAATTAATAGCGGGGATATAAAATGACAGTAAAAGAGTTACAGAGTTGTGTTTTGTAAGTGAGATGATAGTGTGGCGAAGGCAAACATAAGGGAATGTGAGTGGGTGTGGTTGCTGAAATGAGCCGAGACACAGCCATAGATACAGTAACTATGTGAACAGAGCCTGAAGATACATCAAGGTATGAGCAACCAATCAGCTTGCGGGGCTAGAGTCAAGTCAACACAAGTGCACACACAAACTGACAAACCTCACACTCATGGTCACTGGTCAACAATTCCTGCATGCTCTTCATTTTTGTTATCAGTGAGCTGATGGTTGCTGTGAAAGAAGTGATGTGACTCATTTGGGCTTAAAAGCACGTGTGAGTGGGCTTTTGTTCGTGATATAAAATGTTTAAACATGCGGTATTGTGTCTGTGTAGTCGGTATAACTCGGGAGTCATTGACACATTGTAGATGGCGAATCGGCACATTTGGACATGCCATCTGGCATCAGAAGCTTTCTCACACAATTTGGCGGTGGACCTAACACCTCCTCCCTGTGTTCAAATAAACAGTTTGAGCAGAGATGATTTATTTGTTCCACGTACTGTACCTTACACACACACACACACACACAAGCAGCCTCTTCTGGAGCTTCATTCATGCGCACACGCACACACACAAGCCTTTTCTAAAGCAAGGATTATACATTCAACCCGCCACCCAAACACCTACGCACACACACAGACACACATGCCGCCACACGCACATATGCAGTCTTCGCTGCGTGAGCCACAACCGTGTCCTGTGGACATGTCAGTGCCTCTTGGCTATTAATGGGCAATCACCATGGTAACCAGTGTCATGTCATGATGTAGCAGGTCACCTGGAAGTCTGCCATTTCTCTCTTTTTTTTCATTCCCTCACAGAAGAGTGAAGAGGGGTGAAAGGGGAGGAAAGATGAGGGAAGAGGATCTAGCTGAAAAAAAGATGCAACGTTCTGAAGCACAGAAGATTACAGTAGAAAGCAAAAGCACAGACTGCATAAAAGAAGTGGATGTAGCCACTGTGACATCACTCATTGGTTTGCAGAGTTTGAAGCCTCAAGTGTCACCATCTTCTTCTTTTTTGGGCCAAAAGTGACCATATTTGGACAAGAGGGTGGTGGAGCTGGGCAGGGATACACATTGCTATGCCTCTGTCCTCATGGACAGGTCACTGTGATAGCGACTTGCCAATCACAAGATAGCCACACCCTAAAGCCCACGCTGCTTCATCATCTCTTATTCTCTAAGTGGGATCATCATTTACAAAATGAGCATCATGCTGTAGAAGAAGAAGACTTGAAACTAGTGATTGAGACCATAAACTCATTAGGAAAGCTTTTACTGTGGTGAGTAGCGTCATTTTCTCATATACTTCTACAATCGGACTTCTTTTCCCCCCCACTGGCCATTAGAAAGAATGCAGGTTTAAGGCACTTCTGCATTGGCTTCACTTTTCAGACCCAGAGGCTACGTCCACTTCTTTTATAAAGTCTATGGAAGAAAGCCAGTTTCTAGCACTTGCAGACTGCTCCCTGGAGTGATGGCTTCCTCATGACCCTCATCGATGTTCCACAGATGTGGCCGACAGCAATCTATTGCACTTTGCTCTCAGTCTCGATCAGTACGAAGAACTTGTGTGTGTGAGTGTGTCTAAGCATGTAGTTGATATTTTTTGTCTGAGTCTGTGAAGAACGAGAGAGAGTTTGTGCATCTATGCAAATGTGAATGCATGACATTTTCAGGTTAATGGAATTTCATGAAAATATTTTAATCTCATATCATTTTTCCTTTACACATTTGCATTTGACTATGTAATATATAATGTTAATATGCTCCCTCACTCTTTTCCTTCTGTAACCTCATTTCCTTCTGCAATCCCTCACTTCTTGTCTCCTATCTGTTCACCTCTTCCCACAGATTCCTCCCCTTCCACCCCGGTGCCCGCAGACCCCGCTGCGTGTCCCCCTCCTCCTCCTGCCCTGCCCTGGCCAATGGCGGTGGTTGGCGAAAACGGCGGCAGAGAGGCCGGGAAGTACTGCTGCCTGTGCGGCGTCTGGTTCAACAACCCACTGATGGCCCAGCAGCACTATGAGGGCAAGAAACACCGCAGGAACGCAGCCAGAGCACGCCTCCTGGAGCAGCTCGCAGGCAGTCTGGATGCCACGGAGAGCACAGGTCAGACTCTTGGCCCAGAGCCCGACACAAGTGACAAGTGAAGGGCAGGAAGGGTGTTACGACTTTGTACGAGGAAAGACGATAAGGGGGAGATCACATTCAAGATCTGTGGCAGTGAGTGTGGACTTCTGAAATGTTCATATGCCTTTTAATGTGGTGTGCATTTCACAGATATTATACTGAGGTAAGCGATACCAGTTACTCACAGATAAAATTAGCACCATCAGCCAGTTACTGTAAAGATCGGCTTATTCACATTTACCATACATGAGGACAAAAACAGGGGTTCTACATGACTGACTAGCTTTCACCTGCCTTTTTGAAACATATGTTTCTATTTAATCAGTCTCCCATAGATCAACCCCCTCTACCCACTGTTTATATATACAGTATAGAAGAAGTGATGTCCCACAGATGGTTGGAATACCTTCTTATATTACCTTTACAATTAGTTTTATATATGTTAAAGTCTGTCTGTGAAGTCAGCCTGTCAAAACAGCTGTATAATGTCATTTGTGGCTCTAAAGGTGCTTTGTCAAATCATTATTTAGATATCTCCTCCTTCTGTTTGGGCTTGAAGGCTACAGGCTACAGATTTTTATTACAAAGCTTATGTTACAAACTGGGGCATGTAGTTTGACAGACATGGGAGATTACCAGGACTTGTGGGGTCCAACAGAAAGACACTATGGAGTTATATTTTTTGTAACTGCAGAAGCCAGTGTTTTTGGAGCTTTGGTTTTTTAATCAGTCCCAAACTTTATGGAAGAAAATGGTAATATTAAATCACTAGAGCACTCTTTGAAAGGTGTTTACTTAGGGGATAAGTAATCTTAAGGTTTAGACTGCAAGCTAACAAAATGAAAGCGTTAGCTCATCTACCATGCCAAGCAAATATATGTCTCTCCCTAATTAACTGTGTATCTCAGTCCAAGTGAAATTTTGTCACATCATATTCATCATCTGTTTACCACAGTCTAACCTTTCCATGTCGGTTGTCTGGGGTCACAGTCTCCTCTTGTTACAGCATAGCTTTCACACTTGTTAGTGCTAACATTGCAATGTGTAAAACTGTCAAAAAAAAGTAATGGGACCTCTGTTGGCATGCTGTATGTAGCATACTTAAGAGAAAATACACTACACAGTGCAGCAGCTCAGGCAGCTTAATAATAACACATTATACACTAATATTTCTGCTGAGGGTTGAAACATGCAACTCACTCAGACTGAAGGTTCAATCAGGAACTTAGGTAAATGATCGAACTTAAATTATTTCTTACTGTACATTATTAACTGGTAAAAACTAAGATCAAATTACAGTTACCATTGCGAGTCCTGAGTATTAATTACTATTCTGTCTTTCTCTCCCCCTTAATTCCTCTCCTCTCCCACATAGACACTTCCACGCACAAACGTAGCAGTAAGAGGTCACTTGCTCACACACATTCTAATGAAATTATTAATAGTATTTGGCAGAGAAAGTGCGTTCCCTTTTCTGGTTCCTATGAGCGATATCATCCATCATCCTACCGCAGCACGCAGCTCAACACGCACACGAGTGCCGCACAACACCTCTGCCGCGCACGCATTACGAGTTTGATGCACTCGTACTGCACGCACGGCACACTGCCACACACGCGCAAATCCTCCGTGAGCCGAAGCCGTGCCTTTCGCTTTGTGCTCCAGGTGCCATGACACAAACCATCATCTCAGGAAGCCAATCATATTAAAAGCATGAGTCATGTTGCCGCCTACACTGGCTCAGAGGCTTTAAGAGGTGTCATGTTGGATATCGTCCTCCATCCACACACTGTGACCCAGATCCCACAACCTCGGCTGATTTGTTTTTTTGGGGGACATTCTGACACCAAATCTCAGCGTGTAACTACAGAACACATTGTAAATATATAATAGACATATATAAAAGTCAGATTTTACATTTGATGGATCCACTATATTTGCACTCAGTGAAGAGCGACGCTCCACTGCAAAATCTATTACCCATTTTGTTATCAAGGGCAATGAACTGGTCTAAGATTTCTAAGTGAGCTCGCTGCTGACGTCTATTATTTGTGCCATCAATCAAGTGTTTGTTCCACTGCCTTTAGTCTGAAACACTTTCTACATCACAGTATTACTCCATTGTCAAGAATCGTTTGTTCTGCAGCTAGACACATTTCCATTGGTGCAAGATTCTCACATCTGATTGGCTTTTATCACCACTTCAGGTGTGAAGTCACAGGTGTGCCGGGTGTAATCTCAGAGGGAGGGTTGGGGCAAGGCGGCAGCTGAGCTAAGAGAGTGGGAGGAGGGGGAAGGAGGGATAGCTTCTCAGCCAAGTGCAGATTCATCTCTGCCCTTTTGTCCTTTCTTATCCCTTTGAGGAACTGTTTTCTCTTTATATTCTTTGTATCTTTTTTCTCACCCCCTACACTCTGTCTTATGTACTTGTTTGTTGTTGCTGTGGTTGTTTTGTGTGAAAATGTGTGTGCCATACCGTATACCACTAGGGGCTCTGATCTCTCGTCATGTCTCATCTGTCATTCTCATTAGCTCCCCACGAGGCACAGGTGAATTATTTACACACCAATATTCTCTCTCTCTCCAAACTATAGCTTCAAAGCCTTCCTTGCTGTATTGTCTGGTTGTGTCCTATTGATGATACTAACCTTTACTTGTACTTTACTTGTACTTGTACCCTCCCACCCCCCACCCCCCTTCACACTCTCACAACCAAAACATATCACACGATCCCCATGACATTTATATCAACACTGCTTCTTACTCTAGGATTTTTCTGGTGTAATTGCACAGACAGGGCACAGGGGAGAATGTCGTTATTTTCCACGCTAGGTGCCAGATAAAACCCTTGGAGATGGATTACAAAAGTGGACAAGGGAGTTGCAGTGGGGGTGGCTACTGACGAGGGATGGAGCCTGGCTGACTCAACTGTGCCTTTACATTAATCACGACCCGGGTAGAAACCCCTCTAGACAGCGCCAGTGCATTGTCTCTTCTCTCTAGAGACTCAGTAGAGTATTAGAAACAGTGAGATAAGCGTCTAGGACTGGAGTGTGTGTGTCTGCGTATCTGTGTGTGTGTGTGTATTTGTGTGTGAGAGAAAGGGTGAAGTACCAAGGCAGAGAAAATTTGTGTGTAATTGATTGACTGTGCTTGAGTTGGGAGGCAGAGTTGACCTCTCCCATGAAACAGAGCACACTGTGACACAATCGCACAAGCAAGCTTACATACGTGCACACATAAACAAGATATACTGTAGGCATTGTAGATACATATATACAATTTCTATACATGGTTTATTTTTTCTTACTACTCAACTATTAAACCAGCATATTTCCATAATTCAAATTAAAAAGATTCATTCCATTATCTTTAAGTTTAGGTAGACAACTTGCATTAGGAGTGTAAATGCAGAAAATATATACTTTATTTTAACGTAAACATTTAACAGTGGCTAACACTGACCATAATTCTTATTATAAGTGTAAAGGTATATTGTCAATATGCTCCATCATAAGAATTGAGTTGATGATTGCTGATCTGCAGTTTGCACTTGTTTATACAGGAAAGACACAATGCACTGACTAAACTGCACACATGAAGGCCCACTGCAGCAGAGCTTAAGCACTTGGTCCATATGCTTTGTTTGAAATGTATGACTGCTAACTTTAATTTGCATGGGGGATCTGCAATCTCAGGTTTATTAGCAGCCATCCTGAGAGCTCCTCTCGCAATATAATGAGAGCTCAACAGCAATTCTTATTTTATCTTCACATTGGTTCATATAACTACAGTATGTATAATGTCAAAGGGGTGACTCATTGTAAAGAACCTACAGCATTTTAGCTTTTTCAGCTCACTGTTTCAGTTTATTGGACTGTCTCACACTCACAGGCAGACAGACAAAGATAACGCTTAGCTAGTGAGTGAAGTGCATTTAGCATTTAGCAGCTTGTTGGTTGGGACGAAAAAGTGATGCTCAAAGTAGAGTGAACGTTAAACAGTTAAAACACAACTACAAATTAATGCTAATGTTACATTGTGTCTGTTCCATGAGGAAACAAGCAACTGTTAACATGCTAACATGTTCACCACATTGTCTTTTCATGTCTATTTTGTGTTTTATGCTTATGTGGCAAAAACTGGCAAACACATTATTACTTCAATACCAAGAAATTTTGGCATATTTTGTTAAATGCAAAATGGTTAAAGCATGTTTGCAGTATATAAAATTATATAAGTTCTAGAAAAGGTTTATTGAAATATTTTGATATCAGTCCATAACTGGAATCATATTGGCACTGATGTTGAACAAACAAAACTCAGCCTGAATATCAATACATTCTTATACACTACCTTTATGAATTATTCATTGGTTAAGATGAGACAGAGTGCAAACAACACAAACTAATGAGGTGTAGCGTCGACCTGAAAAATGTAAAAGAATCTGGTCATTTCATTCAAAAGCAATAGTTCAGAAATACAATTTCTTTCCTGTGTATGACAAGTTTTTGTCTAAAACAGATGGTCTTTTCAATTACTGTCACATTTGCTACAAAACTAATTAGTCACTCTATAAGTCCTTCAAAGTTTGTGGCTTGGTAAAATTCCACTTGGATTTAATCTGACTCTCACCCGATGCTCAACCCCTCTCTGCTACGGTATTTGTGGTATATTCCTGTGAGACGTACTGTCAAGCCTTTGCAGCAGACTGTTGGTTTTGATTGCATCTCAATGGGCTTCTTTTTGGATCCAGTCCCCTTTTAATCTTGCAAAGTGCATGGTAAACTAATGGTGTACCACAGCACAAAGGCTCTGGGGTAGTAAGAGTTCTGTAAACTATTATCCTACCTCCACAGTGAATACAATTACAGATGAATACCATACAGTGAGATTCTCAGTTGCAGTCGGTCCCACAGGAAGGAAGCGGAAAATGGAGAAATCTCTACCTGGAAATGATTCATATGTAACTAATGTTCAGCAGAGCTTGCACAGAGTGCATAGCGTCTCAAAAAAACATCCCACTATTTAACCAACAACATTTATGCAACACTAGATTTAATTAATAATTGTCAGCGCTGTCCACTGAGATGACCTGAGACTCAAATAAAAAAGAAGCTGCAGTCAGATCTGAGCATCATACTACAAGCCATTACGCTCCAAATAGGCCATTAATGTTGCTTGAGCTGTGGCAAAGTTAAAATTTATCAGATGTTAAATATTTTTCCAACAATGCTTTTAAAAAGACAGTAATTTTCTCAATTTTCTATGCATAGAATTTGGCTTTTTTTGTTTTCTGACAAGCATTCAGCCATCTCCATACCAGGGGTTCCAGCAATGCCAGAAGACTCAAAATGACAGCAACAAACAGCTCCACACCCACTGCCTCAGCTCATCTCACCCCCTCTTTTCTCTCTCCCTGGCATATCTTCTTGTGTAATTAACAAGGCTTAGAACACCCTCACAAATACTGCTCATGCTCACAAAAAAAACCCACATTCAGAGCCCTGCGCTGCATGCTGTCACTCGCACTGCACACACTCTTTCCCTGCATGTAATTAACATGGATTAGGGCAAAGTGTTGTCTTATGCCAGAACTGTTTTATTAACCAAAACACAGTATGTGTGTGTATGTGGCCTCGTGTGTGTGAGTGTGTGTGTGTGAGTTTTCAAAAGACATGCCCATTTTCTGGCACAGACACAAACTGCAGCACATTGTACATCAGTGGTACTCGGCCAGGCAGTGGGGAGGTGACATCAATCAGGCTAAAAGCAGGAAAGCTGCCTTTATGTGTGAGCACACACACACACACATACACACACACACGAACATAAAAGACATTTAATCGTGTATACAAGAAAAGACCTCTTTGTGTAATCCTTAT
Source organism: Lepomis macrochirus (assembly GCA_024633595.2). NCBI lineage: Eukaryota > Metazoa > Chordata > Actinopteri > Centrarchiformes > Centrarchidae > Lepomis > Lepomis macrochirus. The sequence continues at coordinate 18,803,151 of JALXJV020000020.1, read as the reverse complement.
GGCAGTATAGAATTACGAGGAAGAGAAAGGAAAGGAAATTGAGAGACTTATCGTTCCTTTCTCTTCCAAATTATCTCTTCTCCAATTAATAGCCTTTTCATTAGGAGAGAACAAAAGTAATGACATTTTGGCAGAAGAGTCTACACTATCTTTCTTTTTTTTCTCTCCTTCACGCACACAGACTTAGTTATTAGCTTCTAATAGATGCAAAATATCAACATTTAACATTTAAGCCAAGGCAGCGCTTACTCCAGGCAACTAATTCAGTCGTGGCTTTCTTGTAAATGACTGTTGGTCCTTAATCACCCCTGAAACAGACAGAGCGACTCTGAGGCAACAGGGAGTAGATATGCCACATTATGCAGCTGTAGCCCGGTATAAATGACCTCCCACCACTCCTAACTATATTACAATTTCATCCCCCAACATACTTCAGCAATTACCGCCACAGAAGGTCAAGAGGTGATGGAATACACAGACAACTCATAAATCTCAAGGACAGTGATGACAGCAGAGAAAAGGGCATCCACACACAAACAAGCACCCCCGATTTTAGTTACCAAACCCAAAATGACACGTTGATTGTCAAAAAGGCACAGACAAGGAAGCAGGGGGCTTCAAGCTATTCAATGTTCACTGTTTTGTTGTAAAGCCCCGCAGTGCCAAGGTTGCTCATCTCTGATTTAAGTAAAGATCCGCAGTGACGGCTCTGTGTGCAAAGTCTGAGAAAACAAAAATAGCACTACTTTCTGTACACTTCATCTCTGACATAGAATACACAGGCAATTATATCATGTCACTGATTGCCCTATCCTCATCCTCATCAAAGAAATAACATTTCAAAATCAGTGCTGCCATACTGTAAGTTTTTTTGGAGATGTATACACATGTCATGTTTTTTCCTGTGGTCATTAAAGCCCAGCATGCATTTTACATCACTGCTGCAGAGTGATTATCCTTACAAGTCATTATCCTTACAATGTCTCCATCTCCTCTCCTTCGACCCCCCCCCCACACACACACACACACACACACACACGCACAACCTCTCTTCTCCCCACTCTGTCAGTTTCTCCATCGTCATCCATCTATTTTGGGGTGTTCATCTCGACCACCTGCAAACCCTCTAATTAGTTCACATCTGTGTCTGAGCCGTACCATCTCAAGCACGCATTCACCAACACAATACAAATGTGCATGCACGCGCAGCCATACGCAGTACTAAACACGCACTGTTCTTTTCTCACCCCTAGTGTCCTGATTCTTCTCACCCTGTTCAAGTTTCAAAAGGCACCTACATACACACACACGGGCAAGAAGAAGGCAGTGAACTACAGATCTAAAAATGTAACTGGCTAACTCATCTAATCAAATCTTTTTCCAGATGCACTCTAATTAGGAAAATTACCCTGCGTACGCTGAGTATAAAGATAAGACAGTTATTTGGTGTCAGTTCAAATTTGTATTACTGCTCATTTTGGCCTCACTGCTACTACTGCTGATGATCCAGATGATGATGATGATGGCTTTTAAGGACTTTTATGAGCCACACTCATTGAATGTGCCCTCACAGTAACCCGCTGTACCTGTGTGTTTGTGTCTCTCCAGGGCTGCGCAGTAGTTACTCCTGCAGTGTCTGCAGCGTGGTCCTCAACTCCATAGAGCAGTACCACGCACACCTCCAGGGCTCCAAGCACCAGAACAAGTGAGTACAACAACTTTTGGATGGCTGGACGGACATTTGATCAAACCTTAAGAAAGGGAGAGACAGTGTGTGTTGTAACTTTTCAAAAAAAGACAATCATGCTCACTTTATGCAGCCAGATATGTGGAGATGTGAGAGTAGACAGGGTCTGAACTTCTCTCATGGTCTGCAACAGCATAAGTACCTTTGAGGAAAGTGTGAGCCGTTATCCCGGTTTATTCAATTAATTGCATTGAGACTATAAAGACACACAAAGACACTGGCATGCTGAGTGAGGGAGATAAGGGAGGCGATGTCATGCAGTCAGGAGGAGGCTAGGACGACAGGCTATATGCCTGCGGGGGCGTATAAACACTTTTGAACTGAAGCACTTTTCTTGTCCTGCCCTATAAATGTGATGCATATGATGATGATGTCACACTATGCAGATGCTGCCACTGTCATTGTGGGTGTGCATTCACATGAAAGTTAAAGCTACAAAGGTAAAACAAATCTGTCCTGAATTCAACCGCACAAACAGGTTGAGTAAGAAGAACTCTTAGACAGAGAGTGGTGGGTGTAGTGAGAAAAACAATGACAATAACAAGGATGAGAAAGGCAGAGAGGGAAGGAAACAAAAACAGAAAATAAATATTAAGATAGATTTTCTTTTAGCCAAGGGTAAAAAACATTCCAAAGGCTTATATCCACTGGTCACCATAAAGAGTCTATTATCTTTATTATTTAGTATGGGAATCATCATGTATGCTCTCTTAGCTACATATAAAATACAGCAGACGTGCTATATTTGGACACTTGTTATAATTATATTTTCTCCTCTCTGTACAGTACTTTTAAATCACACACTGCAAAAGCTCCCATCATAACAAGACACTCTGTATATTAAGAGTTAGTGTTTGTTAAACAAGAAGAAAATGTAGCCAATTGGGTAATAAATGGATCTGTACCCAGCGCAAATCTTCCAGAAATTAGAATCAATATCTTGAAAGATAGGAAGAAAGATATATTCTTAAAACAAGTTAATTTGTATTAGAAATGTGTCAACAAATCTCCTCCTTCATTGGTAGATTTAGTAGTAATAGACAAATTAACTTGTTAATATAAATTCTTTGACAGGCACTGTCTATTTAAAATGGTTTGTTTGAAGAAGCAAATAACTCTTATATTAAGAAACTTAATATAACAGTTATTATCAACAAACTGAAACAAAAGTTTCCTAATGTCGGCATCAAGGAAGTTTCCAAAAGCCAACAAACGAATTTAACAAACTCTTTTCTTACCCAGAGTGCTATCTGTCCATTCAGAGAGCATCAGTGTGATATGCTCAAGTGTGGAGATAGCCGCTTGCAAGAGTACAACAAAACTTAACTGGAATGTGGTTTATAGAGGTCAAAGCAAATTGCATTCAAACATTTCAAACAGAATTGAAAGGTTACTTGAAGAACTACACATAAGATGAATTCTTTTTTCTTTTTTAGCACAGACAGACATTTGGCAGGTGTCTATTGATAGAAAGTTGGCAGCAAAAATTCAGGACAAGGTCTGTGAATTACCATTAGTGACTGCACCATTATATTTGGAAAGAGATGGTGTTTTGAAATGTGTTGTATTTGTAAAGACAAGGTCTACACAAGGTCACAGAATAGATTTTTGCAGAAGGCAATGTCCATTAACTACTGCATGCCGAGCAAGGCACTCAAAGTCTAATACAGCTCTTCCCTCACTCTAAGTCAGCCTGTAAGAAAAACGTCAGCTAAACTCCTAAAAAATGTGATTGTTGGGACGTATAATATCTCGGCACAGAGGCTGTAAATCACTGGAAAATGGTGGCTCATAATTCTCTCTTTCTGTCAGTTTTACTGTCTTAAAGCGGAAAAGAGGGCAGACACACTGAAAGAGTCATTTTTATGAGAGAGACAGAGAGAGTAAGCAAGACTGATAGACAAGAGAGACCGTATGCACCGCAGACACAGAGAGACAAATGGAAAGAGAGATGCAGAGAGACAAAAAGTCAAATTGCGTTTGAGACAAAGGCAAACGCAATAAAAAGGCCTTAGAGATGGCAAAAGACTGAGATAAAACTGATAAGGAGAGACAGGTGGACATGGTGAAGTAGCAATACAGACAAAAACAGGATGAACTAGAGACAGGAAGGTGCAAAGAGCAGGAGAATGTAAAGCAAAACTGCAGCAAAAATCTCAAATTGAACTGAAAGGTGGAGCCAGGGAGATAAGGAGCAGATCTGGAGTGTACAACGAGGTGAACCCAGTGTTGCTGACAGCTGCAGGGCTTTACTCCTTTAGAAGGAGAGGATGGATTGACAGGGCATCGACGGATAGAGGGCAGTGAGAGACAGACTGAGAGAGAGGCACCAGGGAGATTTACAGTGGTAGGACTGATAGGTCACTGAAAAGAGGGCAAGAAAGTGTCTACTTTATCGGACAGGCTTACAGGAAGTGGGCTTAAGTGGCGGAAGTTTGGTGGAGAAGTGTGCAGAGCTGGGCTTCGTTGTTATTTCAGAGCAGTGGAATTTAATCAGGATCGTTCACAGAAGGAGTCCCCTCCTTCTGTTGATATCCCTGTAGGGATCAATCGACATGTGTGGGGGGGTTTTCCCGTGCCGATCCCGATACCAATTATTTGTAACCAATTAGACCGATGACCGATTTTGGAACCAATACATTTGCTGTAAAATTTTTAATCTTGCTGTCAAAGTTTAATGAAAAGAAAAAACAAAAGTTGAAATTAACAAGATTAAAGTTAATTGTCATGTTTAATCTTTATAAATAGTAAATTAAATGAATTAGAGATCCATCCTAGAGATAGACTTGTTAACAACTAGTGATAAATTATTATAAACTTTGTCTTTACCTGCTGTCATCTATATTGTATTTACTTTATATTATTAGGACTTTATTGATGCATATATTGATACTATTTATTGGTTCTGTTCTTTATCTATACTCTTATTGTTTTTTCATTACTTAATAATTATTGCCTTTTATTAAGAATATATGATTTAAAAAAAGAATAATTCTCTGGAATTAGCAACAAAAGTAAAGTTTACATCAGCAAAGTAACTTCATAAAATCAGTATCTCACTGGAAACAAATGGAACAAATAAAATTAACTCTATCCCTGGCAACGAAATACTGAGTCAAGTTTAGAGTGAGAAGAGCAGACATTAGTCAGTAGTCCTTCCTCCTCCTACCTGCCGTTGCTGGTGGAGAGGAGCTGGTTTCTCTCAACAAGTAGCAGAGTTTACAAGGATTTGCTAAATTTTAAGGTACGTAGAATCTCAGCTAAACAGGCTACAGACAGAGAGATTTCGTTTTTTGCTTGTTTCTAACTAACTAGTTATTTGCCGAGCTAGCACCTGTGCTTGTGTAAAACTAAAACACAGCTGCAGTGGATGAGACAGAGCAGATTAAAATATCGCTTTGTACACATTCCTTGTTATTGTGCTGATGCACTTACAGACTTTTACTTGTACTGCACTTACTTATAGTAACTTGTGTAATCTACACTGATCTCTGCTGGCTTCACTCCGTGTGTGTCTATGTGGAGCTCTGCTGAGAGAGGAGGGGAGGCACTGCAGCATAATGGCTCGCTCATTCTATTGACAACTTCTGCACTATCTGTAATATTCAGTGTTAATAAGCTTTTACTTGTGACTTGTAACTAATCCGTCATAGCATCGTGGGCGGGACATTGTTCGTGCCAACAGAGTGGTGACAACAGACAGAGAGGGGCTGCATCCGAGCCAAAGGAGCGCATTTTTTATTAATTAATTATATTGGCTATCTGATTTTAAAATGGCCAATGATGATTATTAGAAAAATTCTGAATATAATCCACGATAATCAGCCAGGTAGATTATTGGTTGATCCCTAGAGGGGACATACTACTGACATTTTGCTGCACAATCAGTGTTTGGTGATATTTTTCTGAGAATTTTAAGTAAGGTAAGGGACGTCATGATGCCTCTGTGGGTAAAAGATGGATAATCGAATTGTTACTGCAAACAGGACAGGAGAGCAGGAGTTTAAGGCAGCAGTCAAGTTGGAAAAACTTTACGACCAAAGCTCAGTGTTTAACCTCTAAACAATGAAGTCTCACAGACCTGTCTCAGGAGTTCTTTCGTCAAGAGCTCAATTTCCAAGGTTCAGTATCAACAGATTTTCACCCAGAGGGACAAAATTGGTGTGAACTCATTTACACAGAGATTTTGTGGCCATACACATCTAAAAGTTCTTGTGTTTCCAGTATAGCAGTTTATACTAAACAGTACTTCTTCTGATGTGCACAGCTGCTTAAATCGTACATGCTTTGCATTGCAAATGGTAATTTTTTAAATTATAAAATCCAAATTATATATTAATACCCAACTGTTTGTAGTATTGATTTCTGAAATCTAGCATAATTTCTACTGATCCACAGATCTTGACTTCTTAAAAATATAAACCAGTAATAAAACACTTTTATACAGTAATACTTTGTGACAGTTGGAGGTGAAGTATGTTTTGGCAGATAATGAGAGACTCATATTTCATATATAGTTATGAAGGTTAATACCAGAATAGTCATTTTGTTTGACCACATCATATTTGGCAATTTTCAATCTCTATTTTTAATGCTACAATGCTTTGGGTTGTGTGTATTTTCCCTTACGCAGTGGCTGCTTATGGGAGTGTGCAGACTTCCAGAGTCCAAGGAAAAGTCATTGCAGCACAAGCGATTTTACAGTGCGACAGCCCTGAGCCCCTGCAAACTCATCAATGTGCTGAATTCTGTTAAATTTGCAAGAGTGAACACTGGTCCTGGAAATACGTCTTGTCTATGTTGCGCTGCTGTATTGATCCTCTGGGAAACGTAGAACAAGACAAAAGGTTTCGCCTCATCGACCTCACTTCACCCAGTCTCTCAGGTGAAACATAACACGGGCACATGAATGTGTGTTAGAAATAGCTTTAGGCAACGTCACTCCAACTCACATACACATAACATTCCCATTCCTACATCAATGTGCATTACATTTTAGCCTTTGCCGCACAGAGCTGTATGGTGGCATGATATGATAGCAAATAATGTCCCTGTCACATTGCATTTTGGAAATGTCACATTTCTGCTGACATGGGAGAGTAAACACACACTCACACACACACACACACACACACACACACACAGCCAGCCGGGGGGGCTTGTTTTAATATATTTGTGAGTTCCAAAAACCCAGGAGCCCACTTTAGTTGTTGGACCCAGTTTTGTGGGGACCAAAATATTGGACCACACAAGTTTAAAGGGCTGTTTGTGGGTTAGGACTTGGTTTTAGTTTTAGGGTTAGGATTAGGCGTAGGGCAAAGGGCTAGGGAATAATTACGTCATTGACATGAAGTTAGTGACATAAGTGTGTGTGCACATCAGTGTTGGTTTATTTTTGCAGCACATGTACACATCTTTTCGACCACTCAGAGCGCTTTTACACTACATCTGCATTCACCATTTACTCACATTCATACACTGGGCCTAAGTGCTCAAACAGAAACTAATATTCACACACATTCATACACTGGCGGGAGGCCAGGGTCAATTGGGGGTTCTGTATCTTTCCCAAGGACACTTTGACACGCAGCCTGGGGGAGCCGGGGATAGAACCGCCGACCTTCCGATTAACGGGCAACCCGCTCTACCACAGCCACCCATGGCAGTGGGCGTGTTGTGCTGTGTAAATTTGTTTTATATTTGTATGTTTGTGTGTATATAGTGCGTGCATGTGTGTAAGTGTAGAAACGTGTGCAAGTACTTATGGAAAAGAGACTATTGAAATTGTTTCGTTCATACCTCGCGTGAGAGCTCCCCACCCTAACTTTAAGTGTGTGTATGTGTAAGTATTTTTTGGGGTTGTGTGTGTGTTCTTTCATACTCAGGATGAGCTTTGGCTTGTGTAAGGAGCTTTCCGGAGGAGACGAAAGCACGGCTGACAGTGGCAGGGGATTAGCTCTCACCGAAGAATCATCCATGAAAACTGTGTATGTGAATCTACGTCTTTTTGTGTATGGGTGGGTGTGTATGTGTGTGTGTGTGTGTGTGTATGATGTTTGGCATTAGGAATGTGTCATCATCAAACAACAACAGATTTCTTTATTCTTTAAACAGCTGGTTGCATCTATCTGCCAGCGCTCCTTATCTGTACCGTGCATCTGCTTCATGCAGTCAGCTGCAGGTTATTTGAGACGTTGCACACTCCACACAGACTGGCTGCTGTAATTGGACATGTACAGGATGATAACAGCAGAGATATAACTAGACAAACTTGGCAGAACATGTTCACAGTTTACAGCTTGCTTACAGTTTGCTGCAATTAAGCCAATGCACTTGGCTTAACTGGCTAGTAGACAGGGACAAAAGTGACCAAGAGACAGAACTGAACCAGATAGATCAACATTTTGGTTCCTGACTCAAGAACTCCTAAAAAAGCCAATGGCTAGTTTGAGAAATAGTGGAAATTAAAGAATGAACATAAGGCTGTCAGCAGACAGGAGCTCAATTGGTTTCTCCAGACCTACAGCTGTGTAAAAATATGTCAATTGTGATGATGGCATGCTGTTCCCAATGGTGACTGTTAGGGATGTCCAGATCCGATCACGAGGGAGTGCTTTGCAAACACTGTGGCACTTTTATTTTTGTATTTATTTACATGCCTGCCGGGTATTTTAAGTTGAGGTTCTATTTGTTTTATCTTAGACATTTTTTATTGTCTATAATATTTTTAAGTATTATAGAAGTATTGGATTGGGACTCAGTATCGGTAGATACTCAAAATCAAATGACTCGGACTTGGACTCGAGGGCAAAAAAACCTGATCGGGACAACCCTAGTGACTGTATGCCTGCGCTCATATAGTAAGTAATTTCTAATCAAGTTTTAAAAGATAAAAAGTACTGTGTAGTAAAGTAAGAATGCTTTCAAAAAAGGACATGTTAAAAGTGTAAAAAATGTTTTCACAGCGGCAGGTGAGCTGCGTGTGGAGGACGCTTGTTGTTAATAACCAATTGAGACCAGCATGGCACCGAATGACGTCGGTACCAGTAGGACATTGATAATGTAGACTGCATTTTCAGGCCTGTTAAAAATGTAGAAATGCACTGAAACCACTGCCAAGCTGAGGTTTAGTAGCTTATCTGCACCTCTGACGTTACTGTATTTGTAACAGCACAATACTGTTTAGGCTATAGCCTTATTACAGGTTGAACATCAGTAAGCTATGTTTTGTATACAGTACTATATTATAATGTATTTGAATTATACACAGTACAGTACAGTAATTTGAAAAGCGTCTGAGACAACTACACTATATTTTGAAACAGTCAATAATATTCAGCTAAACTGTCAGTTTCATTACTTTATTTTCATGTAGTTAATATACATATGTAAATTAGAGAAACAAAGAAAACGAACTGGACAGTGCCATCTCCAAATAAAAGTATAAAAGCAGAAGTTGGCAAACTTCAATCTTTTCTTTCAAGTAGTACAATTCCAATGTGGCAGCGGATGCAGCAACTGCTTCATGAAAAGTGTTATGTTTCTTTTTGCCTGTAATATTTATAATGGATATATTATTTATATTAGTGCTTGGTTTTTGCTTTTCTTTTTCTTTTTTCTGTTTTTTTTGTTAGTTTCCATGGAACCCAGCAACAGCACAACACACCAACAACTTTTATTTACCCTCTTGTTACTGTACTTACATTACTTGAATATCTGTTTTACATGTCTGTAAATAATATATTACTTATTTTGCAGTTTTCACATAAACATAACATAACCAGAAAGGTATCACTCAAACTTGGTTACTAAAAGTTGTTTCAAGGACAGGTGAGAGGTTGAACAAATGACAGTAGCAGCAGCTATACTGTGACTACAGTTATTTTTTTAAATGCACCACTGGGGCTATAAACCATTTATATACTGCAGCTGCTTTTTATGTTTCTGCACACATTAATGCCAACAATATCTTCTTATTGGCATGCCGTTTGGCCCTATTATAGAGCTCCTTCTCTGTCTAGTTCAACATTGTTCTTATTAGTAATACCCAGTAGTCTGAGCCAGAAAAAGTGATGTTAGAGAGCTCATCATCACAGTACAGAATAACCTCAAGGCCATGATGGCTTTTAAGAGGGCTGGTAAGTGTTTGCCCAAGTATACATGTATCAAAATAAATTAATAAAAACAGAATAAAACAAAAAAGGGCACTAATTAGCCCCTTAGAGCCCACAAGAGAAAACAAAGAAACCAGTAAAGTGCTACTTGATGGTAACTGTCAGCAGAGTTGTTTCTCTTACAATGACACTGCGTTGCCCGTATAAAATTATTCATGTTCACATCGCTCGCTAGGATTATATGGCCTTTGCTTTCTGGGTGCTTTTTTGTTATATAATTCAGACCCCTGGCCTGCCTTCATGTGTGTTTATGGGCATAGCGTGTGCCTGCGTATGATTGTGTGAGGTTGATGCTGATGTTAACGCAGGCCCCAAGGGTATGATGGCGAGGTCGGGGACAATCCATTTAGCCTACCCACCCGGGTAATTATTCAGCATCAGTATCACAGAGGACACAAACTCCAAAACAACGCACATTTAAGAGAGGAAATGCGCAGAGATAGAGTGGCAATGAGTGTGAGAGATTACAGTGCTTAGGGTAAGTGTACGTAACTCTGAATGCCAATGGTTAAGCTATCGACCTGCTAATAGGACTGGCTTGCTGCATGTATATGTGTGTGTCATAGTCTGAGTATGTGTGGGTGCGTGCGCATCCTCTCCCTGCTTGAGGCAAGGTGAAAGGTTAATTCAGGACTGTCGCTGGTGAGCTCCCCTCAAATGCCTCTTCTGTCACACTACAACACACACATACATGCAGGCTCAAGCCTTAGGCTCGCCTCATCTCCCCCAAAGGCACTTGTCCCTGTCTTGCCTCACACCTTCTGCCCAAAAATCACACAAACACACAGTCTGTGTTTACACACACACACACACACCCTGCCCTGAGCATTGCTGTCTGTGATGATAATAAGGTGAGGGATTGGGCGGGGGTGGGAGGGTCATGCCTGAATCATGACTCACAGCTCCGCTCTCTTAGCAACTGCCACTGCTAGTCTGCATTTACCTGGCGCGCACGCACACACACACACACACACACACACACACACACACACACACGCACACAGCGTGCCAAGGTGACCTTCGCATCCTCACAAACACTTGCCTCGGTCACATATATGCACTCTCTCTGGCCTCTCTCTCACACATCCTCATCCTCATATATATCTCACATCCAACATGTGTGGCCCTGGGACAGATTATTGGATTAATCTTTTAACACCCTCACAGAGTGAACAGGGTGACCTGTTTTTTTTTACCCCATACCTTGCCTCACCTTCTACTGTCCTCGTCACCTTTCCTGCCCATGTGTGAAAAGTACAATATTTTAAAGGTATCAGTATACATGAAAAATAGAAGAAAATATTGGGTATGTAGCCGGTGCTCAAAACTGTTCCATATTTCTTTGTACTGCATTGTTCCCATAGAAACAGCCCAATCAGGGGACATTTTCCAAACAATAGTGACAGATACCAGTGGGAGGAGCGCCAGCTGTAATCTACAAGTTTAAATGTATGTTTGTGAACGCTGAAGCTAAAAGCAACAGATCTGATATGAAGGCTCCCCTCTGCTTCTACAAAGTTCTAAAACAATTAGTCAATTAATTGATTAGTCTAGTTGGCTGACAGAAAATTACTCAGCAACAGTTATGACAATCTTTTAATCTACTGGGTCATTTGTCAAGCTCAACATTTGCTGGTTCAAGCTTGAAAACAAGATTTGCTTCATTTCTCTGTTTTATATCATTGTAACTTGAATATTCTTGCCTCTTTTCTTTTAACATTTTATGGCCTAAACCTAAATCTGAGAGGTCCCAAAACAATAAATGAGATGAAAAGTAGAAAAAATTTATGTGTCTTAGTTTCTAAATATTTTTGAATATGCATTTTTTTTCTGTCTCTAAGAATCTTCATCTGAAAAAGCTAAGAAGTCTTTACTTCTTACAAGGGCAATTAATCAATTAAATCTGTAGATAATCAACAGAAAAAGTTGACCAAATGTTAACCAACAGATGTTGTGATAATCAATTAATCCGTTCAAGTCTGTTATAAACAAAAATCCTCTGCAACACTGTGCTTGGCCTTTTTCACAATTTTACAGACTAAACTAATCGTAAAGATAACTGGTAGACTGGTACTGAAAGTAACTGGTAGTTGCAGCCCTACCACTCATAAGTCATGCTGACACTAAAGCCATCACCTCTCATGAAGGGTCACAAGTAGAAATAGCTTCATTTTAAGAGACAAGCAGATTGGAACCTTTGGACTAATCATTTAATGAAAAAAATAGTCAACACTGAAAATAATTGTTAGTTGCAGCTGTATTTCTATGTGAAAGTCTTTGTTTAACTTGCATGGACCACATACTGCATCTTGCACCAATACTATGTGTCTTATTGTTGCTCTCCCATCCCTCCTCGCTGCTACCCCCTGTCCCCTCCCAGAGAACAACAGAGGCAACCAGAGATTGCCCTCCCACTCCTCAGAGAGTCCAAAGTGCTAGATGAGTCCTGGCAGAGTAGACAGGGTGTAGAGGCCACTGTTTTAACAGCCATTACCGGGATAGGTGCTGACAGCTAGCGTGCCTGTGCATCCCTCCCTCTTTCTCTCTCTCATCTCGCATGTGAGTGGGGCAACGCTCCAATTAGGACACCGTGCAGGAGTGGCATTTTAACAAAGAACTGTGATGAAAATGGTGGAATTTGTTGTGCTGTTTGTGGGACATGTTTACATTTTTAGGCTCAGGGTGATGGCCACATACGAGGATGAACATCTTATTCTCCCTCTATGCGCGTCTGTGTTTGTCTTTCTGAACAAAGTTTAATGCTTATAGAGCTAAGGTCACACTAAGGTGAAAACATCTTAAAACTGTGTCATGAAACAAAGTTAAAAAGCTCCTCAAACAGAGAAACAATTACACTAATAGCTCCAGAGCTGAAAGAGGTAGTGCATTACTTTCTGTTCATTCAGGCAATTAAATAACTGAGACCTACCCAGAATGCTAATTTGATATTGTTATTACAGTTATATTTGGCAAAGATCAGCTGCAGGATTACTGAAGACTTTACTGCCTTTAAATCCCCCTGCCCTATGGGGTCCAAACTCACTAAAAATGCTTTGTCAATTAGGTGGGTGTTGCTTCACATGAGCTTCAACCTGACAAATTGCCTCTGGAGTTGCTTTGTTCCTTGGCGATAAAGCTACAGAATGCAGCCACAGCGCCCGTCGTCATGAAAAACAATCAGCAGCCCCAGATAAAGACCAAATCCACAGTAATTATTGCACCTTAAACATGAGGGTTTATACTCCTATCTTTCTCCCTTGTTTTAATTTGGGGAACAGCCCGATAGAAGGCATAATAGATTGCTGTAATTATGAGAAGATTGTGAAACAGGCTTATTGGTTAATGCTTCACATACAGTAGAGCTGTCATTCCCCATAAAATTAATTCTTTTTTCAGTGCAGGAGAGGAACAACAGCAATGCAGGGTTACAGCGTCTTGCACATCTGTCTTGATAGGTCTATTTTGCTACATTAAGAATGGCATGAGACACGGATTTACAGGTAAATGAGATTACTTCCCTGGGAACAAGGATGGCAGAAACAGAATCTCTTTCCCCCAGTGTGCTTGATGATCCCTGTGGTTAAAGAGCCCTGTCTTGTCGGATCTGCCCGTGTCAGAGACGAAACAAGACTAACAAATTCTTTCCTGTGTTTTGTTTTCAGCCTGAAGCAACACCAGCAGTAAGCTACAGAGACAGGCCACCCTGGAAAGAAGAGATGGAGACAAAGATTATTGGAATAAACAACTTCAGAATGGAGGATGGTCAGAAACCGAAGAGCATGAGAAAGTAGTGCAGAGTAACTTCAGTGTGTGTCTTTGTATGTCTGTGTGTGTGTGTGGTGTCATGGGCATCCATGCACGCGTCTGCAGCATGCATGTGTGGGTCATTGTGAGTGTGTTTATTTCAATCTTTGATCCTAAAATATATCTGAGATTTATTCAGCACCCAAGTGTTTGATATGAGTTCTCAACACCAACAGCCATCAGAAGACCTGCTGCTGCATCTCGCCATATAACCCCTGTGTGAACCACAATCCTAAAATTGAACTGATGTCAGTGCGTTTGCCCAGAGTGGTAATAAACATAACAATGATAGTCATAGAGCAGCAGTTAATAATAACTCTGTAACTAGCCGTCCTCAAAGTGCGCTGACAGCGATCCAAGTCTGAAAACAGTCTTCTGTTTCTACATTTCATGTACAGATGGTAGCACAGGCATGGCTCACGGTCAGATCACTTGAGACTTACTCAGGCCCAGACTTTCAAATCCAAGGAAAAGAAAACTCCCAACGACCTCAGCCATTACAGATTGCATGAAATTTCATATGTTAAAAGCTATTTTTGGTTTGAATCTGGTGTTGTCCGTACATGTAGTGGATTGATGTCACTTTTATTTTTTCAAAAGGTGGATGTGTCATTGTGAAACCCATTGTTTCATAAATTCCATATATTCAAAACATGGAGATGTGGCCTGTTTAAAGGACAGACGGCAGTGGAGGAAAGCAGCACAAAGACTTTTAAACGGCTGCTCTGAAGTGAGGGTCTGTGCAACTTTGTGAACCATCTACTGTTGAAAACATTCCCACACTGAATACTGATGTCAGATGCAGTCCCGAGGTGACAAAAATTCTCTTCTCTGTTGAGATGGGCGTCATGTAGATAATCTTTTTTTTATTTTTCTGTTTGCTATGGCCAGAAATGACTTCCAGTTCATGTAGCAGCCAATGTACAAAACAACTGGGATGTAATTCAATGCATGCAAAATGTAAAACGTTGCATTCACTTGCCTTTTTGAAAACTATTGCTTGCGCGTTTTGGCAATAGCGCTGCTTTCTAGTGATAGCTTCGTAATGCATTACTGCACATGCCTGCACCTGAACAAAGAGGTCACCTTTTAGTGCTGAACTGGCTTCTTTTCAACATCTAATTTATTCATCAAACAAGGGAACCCTTTTGATTCCTAGAAATTAGATCAGTCGTTGCTGTTTAACACCGCTCATCTGTAGTGTCTTCAGAGTGTCTATAAAGAGAGTTTCAACAATAGTTTGTAGCATCATTAGATGAGCAAAGAGAAGACACACTCCACTTTCCTGCACTGGCACTGAGATCGTCCCTGAGCAGCATTTCTCTATAAGCTGGGGAAAGGATTGGAAAAACACAGCACTCAACGCTACGCTATCCTTTGTTAGTTCTTGTTGGTTCTGGTTCTGTTTTTTTCTGTGTAATCACACACAAACAATACGTTTTTATTTTGAGCTTTGTTCATTTCATGGTGAAGAAGGAACAATGAAAGACCTGATTAAAAATTGTTTTCCGTCTGCAGTCGTATGGGATAAGTAATGGTTTTATGCAATTACACTGTAATATTAACAACTATATAATGTGGGTTTGAAGTGAAATAGTTTAATGAAGCAAAAAGTGCTTTGTGTAAATAAGCAGTAGCTGCAGGTGACGTTTGTGTTTTAAGAAGTGCAAATTTTGTATTCATAGTGTTTATCTGCACTGAGCTACAGGGTGATAAGGGAAATGTATTTCTTATGGATTATATTGAAAAATACAAATATGCTGGCACTGAAATAAGAATAAACTGCCTGTTGGTGGGTTGTGTTTTTGAATGGATAATCATCAGATAAAAAACAAACTCATCCTGAGCCGAAGAGACAGTGACGATGGACCAAAATCCACCGAATGGAAGACAGTAAGCGATCGTACTCAGAGAGATTTTGAAAACCGTTGTTTTCACGAGGACGACTACAGTCACCACAAAGACCATCCACTAAGATAAACATCTGACATGTGACTGTTCTGCCAGTGGATACATGAAAAAGCCAAAACGAAGATGCAGGACTACAGACTGTTGGATTTTACGTCTAAAATGACTAACCCCTCTGTGGTCGGTAACGCCATAAGAAAAACTTAAAAACAAGAAGTCATTTGGCATTTTTGATGTGCATCATGACTGTTTTGATGACTATTTACACTGACTCCTTTCTCTCCAGCACTGGTGTATTCACAGTAGAAGTTTGTGTGTGTGTGTGTGTGTGTGTGTGTGTGTGTGTGTGTGTGTGTGTGTGTGTGTGTGTGTGTGTGTGTGTGTGTGTGTGTGAGAGTGTGTGTGTGTGGGTGTGTGTGCCGATATCACAGTCTGGGCAGAGGACGGCTGTGCCATGAGTCACATATTTTAGCAGATGTTACATAATATATGACAGAGATGTATCTATGGGTAGGAATTCTGTGATATGATGCTTGCGGGTGGGTGTCTGTGTATGTGAAGCTGTCAACTGCACTGGCAGTGGCAGACTCGCTGTGTACTGTGAGCACATTTGTAAACACACCTGATGATGAATACAACAACAACTATATCTATTTTCTCTTGCAAAACCCAGACCTGTGTTTTCCTTTTCTGTTTGTTTGCCTTGTTGACACTTACTACTTACTGGCAGCGATCATCTGCTACCACAAATGCACAACCTTGTGTTTGCAGTATGACCCACATAATAATATTTAAATTAATATTATTAATTCTTTTTATTTTATTTTTAATGTCTCTATCACTTTCTCGTCATTTTCTTTCCCAAACCAAAGTCTTCTTTGTCTTTATGTTTTCACAAACTGTCATACAGCACCTTAGTTCAAAGTTCAAGGTTTTGCGTGTGTTTATACACAACATGACCAAGAGATGTGAAATGTGGAATTAAGGCTGTGCGGTAGGACAAAAATTCATATCCCGATATAGGTCATTTCAAATTCCAATAATGATATATATCCCAATATAGAACATTTTTTGTAAATTTAATGAAATATGGCATTTCCAACTGTAACTTGTGATATTTCTCTGCATTATAAAGGTGGGGTAAGCGATTCTGCAGAAATCCAACACCATGACAAATACCATGATATAGTGAACAATGACACAGCAAGTAATGTAACTAACATTAGCTAGGTTGTGGGTCCGCAAACTCACGCTTGCAGCTGCAAAGCTAACATGAGAGAACAGGTGGCCCAGAGACAGCTCAGCAGCTGCAGACAGCGACACAGCTCTCCTGCTACTACAGCAACATAACAACAAAAACAACAAAAGCATGTCTTGGCGAACTATAAAATAAGCTGTATGTCCACGTGCAAGTCATTAAACGTTACCTGACACACACATCACAGCTGGTGCCACTGGATAGTGTTGTGTGGCACGTCCATTATTTATTATGCAAACCGGCACGTGTTGAAGTACGGACTGCGCTGAAGTTAGTTTCAAGTTGGATATTAGTTTTACATTGGACATTCAATAGATGTCGAAGTACAACGTAAAGCTAACTTCACTGTGGTGCAAAGTGCCGTCCCCTGCAAATATTACGGTAAAGTGTGGAAATTGTCGACACAACAAACTAAACAAAATATAATATTAACCTTGAAGGAAAACAAGCAGAGGTACCACTTGACACAGAAAAGAACATGTATTAGTATTTAATGAGTTAGGCAACCGTCAACTAGTAGCTAAATTGATAACAACAAAAGACACATTAGCATCAGCCTGACTCAGCTCAGCAGGTGACAATGACTGATCGATCACATCATACATTTGCTTCACAGTAATAAATCAGAGCAGCAAAATCTTTAGAGAAAAGACAACCTACTAAATTCTTGCAGATTAGGAGAAGCAGAAACAACCAGTTTCCTTGGGGAATTATTATTTGTACTTTATTAAAGATTTTATTAAAGATAAGAATGTTCTGAGTAGCACATTTGATTTGTCAGCGCATTGTGGTGGACACACAAATGTATTTTTTGAATTTAAGTAACAATTTCCTACATACGAGTACCAATATTTCAGTAAAAAGCTTAAATCATCTGATATCGACCATGCATCTTAACATCTCATAAAGATGTTCTTGTTCCTGTCAGAGCACTGGAGAATCTTATAAACACACACACACACAATATAGACTTTCACCATGGTGACAACTCATCATTAATTCATACAGAAAAGTAGCAAGGACATAAAAAACAAAAAGCATAGAGGTGTGATCTGAACTGTGTGTGTGTTGAACCTCAGCTATGACGAGTGTTGAATAAAAAAAAAGCTGTTAAAAATGGTGGAAGATTTTTTTAAAAGTATAACAGACCATTTGTTCTGTTCAAGTAATTAGCTTCAAAGCTTAGTTCTCTCAACAAAGTTTCCATAGTAACATTGCTGTTCCTGCTAGATGATGAGAGTAAAGAGAAGTGGAAAGTTTGTGCTAACCTAAGAGAACCATCACAAAACCACACTCACACACTCCTTCCTTGAAATAAATGAGCGCAGTAACCCACCAACTTTCAACATGAGCACAATAACACTGAGCTGCAAGATATCTCCACAATGGAACGACATGTTTATCATCTTTCTTGTAATTTTCTTGAATGCAAACTTAACTTGTTATTTACAAAGAACAGTACAGCAAATGTGTGAAAAAAACAAGTGCAAAGAGAAAGAGAAGAGAAAGCGACAGGAGGGAGAGGAAATCAGTGCGAACGGGAGATGCTGTGCTCGCTTAATGGCCCACTGTTGTCAACAGGGGATGAGCTAAATAAAACATTAAAGCTGGTATTATGTCATTTCCACTGCGCCATGCAACCTCTGTGTACTATAAGTCAGTGGGTGTGAGAATATAGGCCACCACTCCATTTATCCCACAGTGGGGCATTTTCTCTTGGCCCATCCATATTCACGACCCTATCACTGTAACCACATGTTCTGCTGGGATGTGTTTCTGCAAAGGTAATCTCTCATCTGTAGGTGCAGTTCAGAGCTCGGCTTCTTGAACTCCCTCATTTGAAACATTAGCGTGCCTCACTATATGTTTACACTGAATTAGCTGTGGTAATTGATCGTATAATCGTTCCACACCACACGAAGGAGTATCAGTCATTCACAATAATGGTACCCAGAGAACCAGTAGATTGGAAGTGACAGTTTCCTCTGTGTGACCCCGTGCCACTCCGTCACTATGAGAAGCATTTGTTGAAAATTTCAAAATGGAGACAGATCTTCAGTTGGCATTTTAAAGGGCATATGGGGCACAAGGGTCACACAAAGCAAAATCTCTTGCAGAGAAGACAGCGGAGTGATTCCATTTTTGTACAGCACTGTCTCTTTATGAGTGTGAAGCAGTTGTAAACGCTGAGTCATCTCTCCTGACAACTGGCAAATGAACAAACAAGAATGGCTTTCAGGGGAGAAACAACCCTAACATTTCTAAACATTGATTCATTTGTATTTTTAGTTTGTAATAACCTAGCTGATGGAAAAGGTTAGACTGATGGTGAAGATGTAGCGGGAGTGATTAATTTATAAAAACCTCTTACAATTATCACAAAGGACAAGGACAGACAGCGAGCACCAGATCATTTTCTTTTTGTCTAGTTACATAAATACACAAATATAACATTTCACCTGTACATTTGAATACACCATTGCACAAACCAAAGACAACAGACTTAGTTTCGGCTTCTCTCACTTCGCCTGTCACATGTTGTGTCTGTATGCTTCTAACTGGCTGTTGTTATCAGCAGTGCTCATGTGACCCCAGACAGCCCAGCAGCAACAGATTTCCAGTCAGTCGCTCTGCTCCATGCAGCAGGCTGTTCGTTGTCAGAGCCTGTCAGAGCTCCCCTGTCAAAAATCATCGTCGCCATCACAATATTCAGCCCCACAGCCCATGCTGGCATTTAAGACAGTGGATCACAGGCTGGCGGGTGAGACAAACAGCCAGACACATGCATCTGCATCAACACCAAAGTTCCGGTGGTGTTGTGGTAATGCTTAAAGACAGAGATGGGATATTAGATAGCAGCCATTAAAAACCTCTGCAGAGACACCTGACCTGTACAGGTGGATTTATTCTTGCAGGGCTACAGGCTGACATTAGACATGGCACGCATTAATAATTAACTGTCCTTTTAAAGGTTAAGGCAGCTGGACTAGGTGAAAAGAACCAAGAAATGCAAGCTCAGAGAGACAGACAGAATACAGTGTTTCCCACAGACTGACAGCATAACTGTGGCCGGGGGGGGTGTTATGCCGAATTTTGCATGCCTGGCAAGAATTGCATGAAAATGCATTAAAGTTCTGCTTTTAAACGCTATCCTATTCTTTGTGGGGTTCATCAATAGTGATAGATGATTAGCATATATTTTATGAACGTTAAGAATATCTCATTACACTTTCCATCAAGTACCATTTCTTGAGATTCAGCAAAAACATGTGGCCAACCAATGTGAACAGCAAAGTGTCCTAAAAGGACCTTAATAAGTGAATGCATAATTTGGCAAAACGGATGTTGTAGGCTACCTGCCAAAACCTCTTGTCTCAGTATAAAAGAGCATTACCTCCCGCGAGGTGTATGCAATTCACGGTAGGCATGCAGATTTCACCACTACACCTGCGCTGCAAATCGTCACTAGACCTAGTGGAGCAAGGCCTGATCATTGTTCTAAGTTCACGCAGTCTACCGGTACATTGTGTCTGACTTGATGGCGTTGTTTTTATTTCCCTATCTATCAGCGAAAGAGACCCAGTAATCTGGAACGCACCTGTTGACAACCAGTTATACAGCGTGCTAACTTCGACAGCTGTTTTCCAAAGTTAACACAAAAACAAACTGAGCAGCAACACTGTCTGCAAAGTTTTGGACCAACAGAGCAGCATCCCTTGAGCCATTAACATGACTAAAAATGATTATAAAACCACTATTAGTCACAGTACCACAGAATTTAAAGAATATCTCTTGTCCAAAACTCAAATATTAAAACAGCTCAAACTACATGTGCATTTTTTTCACTTTAAGGAAAACAAGTCTTAAGACTCAACCGTAAACCAAATGGCTCATGCACAAATAATAAAGTCCAGCTGTGTTAAAGGTCAAATGAAACATAAAAGTTCAATAAAATAGTAATATGAAAGTATTGTGTTTACATGGATGCCCTGTTAAATTTGTGTCCTGTTTGCTTTTGTGACCAGGGCCAATGATTACATAATGTTATTATTTCATTGGTAACCCTGATAGATTACGCCAGTGTCTTTAACCTTGTTTCAAGCTAAAGACAAAAAGGCTGGCGCTCCAGTCAAGCAGAGATATTGTTTTGGCTTCTGCTATAATCCAAATATGTCTCTTGCTGTTTTTCAAATGAGGAAGCTTTGCCAAGTGCCAAACACTCCTCCACTAAAAAGCTTTTTGCTGTTCCTGCTCCACGGCTGGCCAGAGAAGCTTTAATTAAAACTCTGATCTGACAAATTCACTGTTTCAGCCCCTGACGGCACCGGCATAGACTTACAGGGGTGTGTGTGTGTTTGTGTGGGTGTGTGTCGACATATATTACTCATGTTGTGGGGACAAATAAATTGTGTGGACTCACCTTCCTTTGGAGGATAAAACTCAAGTTTCCAGAACATTACTCATAACATTTTAGGGTGAAGACTTTGTTTTTGTTAAGGTTTAGGTTAATGTTTAGGTAAATGTAAAAGTTTAGGTTTAGAGTAAGGTTTTTGGTTTACGTAAGGTGTATATTAAAGTTTAAGTGTGTAAGTTTTAGGGGCATCTAGTGGTAAGGGTTGCAAACTGCAGCCATTGACTCATGGTGCATTCAAGTGCTCCTCGGATTGTCCTATTGTTGTTAAGTCATTCTTCGGACTTCAGTTTGTGTTCATGTGCTTTTAAGTCGGAATGAATAAACATGGACGCTACTATAAAGATGTGTTGGATTAGCATTATCTGACCATAAACAACACACAGACAACTAGTTCACTCTACATAGACAGCTAACTAACAATATTAAAACAATATTACAAATTACATGTTTGCAAATATATGTTTATGCAATTTTGCACAAATCAAAGTTCAGTATACTTCTTTGTGTCCCATGTACATTTTTTCTTTTTGCAATTAAGATTTAAAAGCGGGAAAAAGACACTGATTATTCTGACACCACATGAATGCACCACTGACCACTCCCTTTCCAAACGAGCAGGAGAAACTACAGTAGTTGTAGCTTCATTGTTATGTATATTATATTGCATTTCTGTCAATAGATCCTCCTAAATATTACACACTGAAGCTTTAAGGTTTAGGTTTAGGGTAAGGGTTGAGTAATTAGTAGTTATGGTTAAAGTTAGGGTAAGTCTAATTAATGTAAGTTAATTTAATATCCACTGAAGTGATACAAACACGACTCTGTGTGTGTGTGTGTGTGTGTGTGTGTGTGTGTGTGTGTGCGCGCATGCACATACAAGTGGGTTTTTTATGTACATATGTAAATTGTTGTGTCTGTGTGTACTTTTGATTGTACATTTGTGTGTGTGTGTTGAGATTTATGTGAATGTTTCAGCAAATAGCATTTGCAATGTGCATGCGTCCTAAAAAATTCATTACAAGATGCACACTTCATCTAAAATCTTTTTCACCATCTGGACACTTTCATGACAAACCTATCTTGTTCGTTCAAAGGAACAGTCAATCAATTTAAATAAAACGAGACGTCTTTGCAAACTGCAGAAACATAACATTTGATACAATAAAAATTTAAATTTACTGTCTACCAAAAGATATAGCTGCTCCTTTGCTCCATGTTGTAGTTTCCTCATTCTGGCGTACATTAAACAAAAGGGACTGTATGTAAAAACGTAACAGGGATGTCCCACAATACCTACACTCTTCCAAACTAGGCTATGCATAAACTGGGCCAGTGAGGCAGCGTTTGGCCTAATACTGTATGTATCTGGGCCTCTACTCAGGAGGGGGACAGACAGAGTAATAAGTCTGTCTGTCAGCTGACGGCTACATCTGATGGTTTCCCCCCTGCGACTGTTGTCATCTCAACATCCTGGACCCAGCCTGCAGAGCGCACCCCAAACCAGGGATCTAAATCTGTAACCAACACGCAGACATACACACACGTACATGCATAGACAGCCTGTCTCCAGCTGAAATTAGGTTGTCAAACAGGCTGCTAGTCAGGTGCTTTGTCACCCTGTCATCCAACTGTCCCTTCATCTCCATATGTAATAAATGAAGAATCAATACCCACTAGGGCTGTCCCCAACTAAGGATTTACATAGTCGAATCAGAATTGTCAAGTCCCGCCTATAGTCGACTCACGAATCATGTGTGTTTTTGTGCAGGGCGATTGCGCTTTCTCTCTTTCTCTCACTCTCTCTCACCTGCCATTCACCAGACTTGTGCAGAGTTTTGTGCTGCAGGCCGTGCTGCCGACAACTGTATGTACACACATTTATTTACAGCATTAAATGTTGAAATATATATTGTAATAGGCTGTGTATTAAGTTGAGACATTGAGCACCCCCATATTGCCAAAATGGCATGATCCATGCTTCGACAGTTAGATTGACAATCAAATCAGGCTCTACCCAATGAAGTATCGAATCTTTGACTATTATGGGTCAGCCCTAATAACCACCATTGTCAAAGCCATGTGCAGAGGCCTAAATGTATGCATGAATGAAAAGGGGGAAATCAAACTTGTCTCGTGTCTCATAAAATTCAAATTCAAAATTGTTTAAGGGTACTTCTAATTTTGTTTTTGAAATGAGAAGATACTAAGGCTTTAAGAGACTGACTGACAGGTGCTTGTTTACACACCGCTCTTCATCTCTTTAGTTTGCACATCCTTGCCTAAATTTAGCTTTCTGTCATCTATCTAGACTATAATATTTAGTACATACAAAGCCTTATACTTTAATGTTTTAGCAGTTAGTGTGGAGGAAATTATTGTATTTTACCAACTTATATATACAAATATGATGTACAACATTACACGCCAATCACACTGTGTTTTCACATGTGCTGTGAAGTAGAATGCAAGTAACGTTTTCCCAGAGATATAATGTTTGAGTTAAATTTTTTCTGATGTTTCTGGTGCTGCCTCACCACTAAGTGATATTTGTCTTAATCTTTTAGCTGTTAGCAGCTGCTCCATTTACAGTCTTAATTGCAAAGTGGGAGAATAGCGTCGATCAACACCACACTCAAGAGTCAATCAAAACTGAGTTATGCATACTGACATTAAATTTGTCATTTTTTAAGTGTGAACACTAAAAACCACTGTATACAGTGAAATTTGAACAAGGCTCAAACTTTAAAACATCCCTTCAGAAAACAGTTGGGTGATGTCAAAGATGCAACATCCATGTTTTTCTGTCCTTGGGGCAAATTATGCTAGATCTCCTTAATTTACCTAATACAGGTTACATACATGCACGCTTGTCTGGGTGTGGTGACTTTGCTGCAAATCATGTACAATGTCAAACAAATTAGACAAAAACTGATTTTAGCTGAATCTACAGATTCCATTGAGAGTTTCAGCTTAGCAGAAAATGACCTAACAATCATGAACACGGACCAAATAAAAGGTATGCACAGTGACAGAACAAGAGCCAGCTTTTTAATGCATCAGAATTTTGGAGAGAAAGAGAGAAAGAAGGGGGTGGTAAGGCAGAAAAAGACAAGGCCTAGTATTGGAATAGTATGTTAAAAACGAAAAGTCTTCGACTTCTCATTAGTAGTAGGACAGCGACCACAGACTCTACAAAAGAAGTAGACGTAGTCACCGTGATGTCACCCATTGGTTTGTGGACTACCATTTTGAAGTTGCGAGTTTGGCATTTTGCCCGTCGCCATGTTGGTTTTTTGGAACCAGACACCGGACATGACGATATTTGGATAAGAGGGTGAAGCTAGCTAGATTGGTTAGCAAGGTACAGGTCACGTTAACTGTGATATTAACCAGGATGTTAATTTTGGCTAGCAAAAAACAGGCTTAAAACAAAATGTACCGGAAAAATGAACAGCTGACTCCTAATAGGCTTTTTCAATGGTGCTGGTCAAATCTATACAGCGCAGTGGTAAGAGTCGCGTCTATGCCAATTGACAGGTCGCCATGGTAGCAACTTGTTGATCACAAGATAGCCCCGCCCTAAATCATACCCAAAATCAAACTGTCTGTTTTCCTCTAAATGGGACTTAAAGGGGTATCATGCTGTATAGAAGAAAGAATTGAAATTAACGACTGAGACCATAAAAGTCATTAGGAAAGTGCTTACTGAGGGAATTAAGAACTAGGGTCATTTTGTGATTAAGTCCAATGCAATCTGACTTATTTTTGCTACAGGTGGTATCACCCCCTGCTGGCCATTAAAAAGAATGCAGGTTTAAGCCACTTAAGCACTGGCTTCACTTTTTAGACCCAGAGGTTTCTGCTTGACAGTGACACATTTTCTGTTGTTTTGGCTTTTGTACTCCTGCATATTACATCTGAAGGTAAAGTACAGTAAAATGTAAGCTTTAATGGTGTTGGATGGTGTCGAAACCTTTAGTGGGTAAACAGTGTATCATTACTCTTTCTTTTTATACATTTTCTGTAAATTTTATTTTGTCATTTTCTGTTCATTTCAATGTTAATGTAGCAGGACAGTGATCCTAAACAGCCAGTCAGTCACCTACCCTCACACCAACAGAGTATGTGTTTTACTTCCCTGAAGAGCAAACTGAAGAAAAAGCAAGAAGTAAAGATGTATGAGATGTATGAACCACACCGACAGTATTACTAAAGAAGATACCAAATGTCTGTTGATGTCTGTTTTTTGTAGACTTCATCATTCACGACAAAGGATTTGAAACCAAAATTGTAATTACTTTAAATTTGTCTAATACATTCTGGTGCTCAAAAACTGTGTGTATTAAAAGGGTCAACATTTCTACTCATCTGAAGTCAGTGTTTCCCATACGTTTATTTATTTGTGGCGGCCCGTCACAATATCAATTCTCAATGCCACATATTGATTTTTGATTTTTTTTACTAGGCCTACTTAAAATCATAGCTGATTGCAGAGCTGCAGGCAGCCATATTTGCGCAGCGCATCCTCTCGCTCATCCCTCTCTCTCTCTTCCTCACCCGTCCCTAGCTCTCTCGCTCTCTCTCATGAACACAGTTGCAGCACAAATCAGTCCAACACAACTCTCTCAATGTTGGAGACCCAGCTTAAAAAAAGAGCCTGGCTAATAGGGAGAGCTAAGTAAACGCTAGAATACAGCTTGGTTTTCAAGGCTTGCATGCTGTGTATAGCTGCGCCACAGTTACACTCTCATTCTGTAGGAAACACTGGAAGTGAATGTAAACACCCAGAAATTAAAGTGTACACGTTAACCCCAGCGTTATAGTGTTTTTCCAAACCAGATTTTGTGGATGACAGAGCCAACACAGCTTTCTTACAGACTGTACTGTAACTGTTTACTATGAATACAACAACAATGAAAACATTCTCTAGAGCATACTGTAATGTTCACAACAAATTTGTAAAATCATTACAGTGACTTTTTACGGTTCATGTGCCTTGAAAGTGGCATTAAATGAATAATTGAACACTGAAATGGATGAACACTAGTCACGCTTTAACAATACACAACCATTCTCTTCTTTAAAGCAGGATATCAGTGGGTCTTGACTCTTGGCCTTAATCAGCCACTGTTGTATAAGTGAACTGGATGAGACGGATTATAATGCACAGCCATTAGAACACTAAAACGCACTTAGCCTTCATTAGAGGAGGAAAAAGTGGGAAGTGACTACATGGCAAGCAGACTCATCTTTTATGCTGGTAAATGTATAAGGCCGGGGAGTTAACTCCACTAAACTCCCCGTGAGGAGAGATATATAATCTTTTAGGTCACAAACCAGAGGGCGGCTGTCATCACAATCACTGTGGAATGAAAAACACTGCGAGGGTTTGAAGAGACTGCTAATATATCTCAGCTCCCAAGGGTGGATGATGTCATTCCTAAAATCTGCACCTTTTTTGACGTCCGCGAGAAGGCAGTTGACAGTTCGCACGTGTGAGTCACCCCCTGAAGAAATAGTCACACAGCAACATTGCTCTTGTGTCCATGAGCATTAGAATAGCTTAAAACTGCAGTGTTTTCCCAGTTTAATGTGAGCTTCAGATGAATGTTTTGGTGTTTTTGTTTGGTGTTGGTTGTGGGGGTCCTCCCCTAAGAAAACTTTATATTTTCCAATGAAAAATGTGTAATTTCACCTCATATTGGGCCATTATTTTTACCATATCTCTGAACAAATAGTTTGAAAAGCTAAAGCAGATAATAAATAAACAACACCCAAAGATCAGTCTACTGGAGGAACTACAACCTTTAGATATGGAGAAAGTTTTTTGGTTGGTTCTGTTGCTCCACAATGATTTTACATTGATGGCAAAGCATGTTTTGGGTTTCAGCCCCTAAAATCCTGTTAATATAACCTTAGAATCATTACAGATACGACTGTTCATGTTTACCTTTTGTGTCTTCATTTTACAGCTTCTGACATTTATTTGTACACATTCATATAAAAAATAGGCAACATGAGAAACCTCCACCCTTTTGAGGTGCATTTTATTTGCACATTAACATAAAAAAACATCTCCTCATTAGCTTAAAAGGACTAGTTTGCATCACAAATTAGCTTTACTAACTTCAGCTCCCCCAGTCACCACCATCCTTTCTTTTCCAAAACCACTTTTTCAGACTGAAAACTGAAAAATAATTGAACCAGTCTGTACATGACAGAGCTGCACGCTACGTCAGTTTAGTCTAAGTTTGTACCTGATGTTCTCAACATTGGACAAGTAGGCAGTAATAAAATACAGCTTCCAGTTACTTTCTATAAATTGACCTAATGTTAAGTTACATAGCAGCTTTGTAGCTGCTGTAGAAGGTTTCCTACTCAGCTGCGCAGTCTGAAGGGGAGGGGAGATGTTAGCTAACTTAGCGCTAACCGGCTCCACAGGTGGGAACCAACAGACTTTTCTTGGTCTTGAGAAGCTAACACACTGTAACAGACACCGTACATTTACTGCCAGAACATTTTCCTCCACTCGCGTTCACCATCACTTTCTGCCGCTCATACAATCAAACGCTCGCTATGCACCTCCTGATTCAGAGTTACACTGCTCTTATAACACCATTTGTCACGTATGTTCTGTATAGATGGGGTAGTGATGGTGCAATGGTTAAGACTGTGCCTTTGATGTGAGAGACCCGGGTTCAATCCCTGACTGTGACCCATCCACTACTGTGTCCCTGAGCAACACTTAAAGGAGAACTCCGGGCAGTTTTTAAGTTTTAATCTTGATCGTTATACCTTTGTGAGTTCTGTCTATAGGAAAAAAAACGAACCGGATTGGTGCTTGCAACACGGAGCTGTTACAGCTAATGCCCAGAGCTCGCACGTAGCTAAAACGGCAGTTATGGGGGCATTTACATAAAGAGTGTCTTTGTGCCTCTTAACAGACACAAAATGCAATTAAAATGTCTGTCAAACATGAGCAGGGCTCTTACATGACAACAAGATGCGTTTAGCAACTTAGCCATTGTTTAAATTCACCTAAATTAACTACTAGTTGCTCCAGAGACATGAATAGCAATTGTAAGTCGCTTTGGATAAAAGCGTTAGCTAAATGAATAAATGTAACGAGGAGAGGAAGCGAGCCGACCTGAGTACAGCCGTGCTCGCACAGTGTGCAAGTGAAAACATTTGTAGCGCATAGTTTAATGATCGTGGGAAATTTTAGGAGCGTTAGTCGGGCATCTCTCCTGAATCAGGGCATATGGCGGAAACATTGTATTAAGCAAGACCGCCTTGAGAAGTTTGCAAAAGATTTTCTTCTTTCAAAACAATTACAACTGGTATGAAAACCTGCAGAGCGGTAAACATATTGTTCAATCACTTGCATTGACGTGCCTGTAATAAGAAAATGCACACACACACACACACACACACAATCCATGACAGGTGCTATCTTTCTGAGTAAAAAGATCCTCAGAGACTATATGAGAACACATCAGCTTACCGGTATTATGGCTACCTCTCTGTACAAAGCTGCAACAAGGTCACCCTGCCTTGAATGACAGCTGCAGTAACAAACAAAGTTTAACTGAATCTCATGTGTGACTGATTTTAAATTGTCTTTTAAGACAATAGAGTATTAATGTAATTTATTGTTTTCATTTGGATCTCAACAATGGTAAAACAGCTCATCAACGACAGCATGTTTAAGTGATTACATCCTCTTTCCAGTGCACAAAGGACTAATTGCAAGCATCTTTTGCCAATCAGGCATTTCACTTAAAGATAACTGTTTGCCAACAAGCGGTAAACAGAAGCATTCATCTGAAAAAGAAATGAGAGTCTTGTTACCCCATCTGAAAATATGCATTAAACAACTCCATCATAAACACAGTCTCCAATCAACTTCTCAGCCGCAGCTCACTTAAGATTCTGATCACAGAATTGTGGGAAATTGCATCACACCTGCATGACAGGTGACAGAGCAACGAAGAGACACAGAGGCAGACGGATGGACGGCGACTGATTGGACCCGTTGCCCCGTGGGTACAAATTGCAGCAGAGAGCGAGTGTGAGAAGGGAAAGTATGTTTTTGCATTTCAGCTTCAGCCACATGCAGGGTTTCTATTAGATGACAGATGACACGCTTCACACCCTGCACACTGCAGATATCACTCAGCACAGTCCTTACCTCCCCCTCCCTCCCTTCTCCCTCTACCTCACCTCTCCATCTGGCTACTGCCTGATCCCAATTTTAACCCACCCCCCACATACAGCCATACATTGTCTATTTCTCTGTCAGCGTGTCTTCCTTTCCAGCACTGAAGCTCTAGCCAGGTATGTTAATGAAGTTAATCGGATTGTCGCCTGCAGGGAAGCAGCACAACTTTCACAAAGTTCCCAGTTAAATTTACCTTAATTCAATCAGCAGCTGCCCGTCTTCCTGCATTTTCTGTTTGCGTGTGTGTATGTGCATGGAGGGACACGGCGTTTGTGAGTGTTTGTGTTTGTGTCTGTGTTTGGAAGTGGTTTTCTCCCTGAGCCGCATTACCAGCAGTTTGGCAGAAATGAGCCATAATCATATTAGCCGCTCTCCCTCCTCATCTGCCGCGAGCATAAATGTGGGACAAAATTAGCAGTAAGTTTCCTTCCCAGTTATCTCATGCCAGTGATCAACTCTCCTGACAAAGACTGCAGCTTAAGTGTGGACAAAGACACTCTAAGCAACTTAATGTGAAGAAGAATAGCCACTCAAGATATCTGAAATCTAAAGTGACCTTGTGTTGGCTTGTCATAGTGGTCACACATGTCAGAGGTTAGTGGTGAGACGGCGGCGTTTAGCTCCACCCTGCTGCCATGCTTTGCTAAGAGGGAAACCCCTTGAGGATCATGTGGGGCAGAGAAAAGGGTGTTGCGTATTTCACCCGCCCAGAGGTCACCAACACATTCACACCGCATAGCATTGTCTCACCATGGACCTTTCCCCCATGGCCTTGGCCCCCACTGTGTGAGTGTGGGTAGACATGACTGAGATAGTTCGCTATGTGCCACAAATTTTATAAGCACTAGAAGGTCTCTCCATATTTATTCGCTCGACAGTGACCTTGCTACGCTGTCTCCACACTGTCTCCACCTTCTAAGTCTGAATGCCAGCCCTGTCAATCAAACAGTCTCCTCACCTCCCCCCAGCACTACCTTAGGGACTATTCTAACGAGGTGCATGTTAGCATTATGGGACAAAAGGCTGCCTGTGAGACTGTTTTGTGCAAGGGCATACAGGTCAATACTGTGTGTGTGAAGAGAAAACAGAGTGAGCATGACTTTAGCAACGGTTTTAGGTTGATAAGCAAAAAAAGAATTAGTTGTTTTTCTTGAGGTATAAAATTGGCAACATTTTGATCTAAATTAGGAAGTACATGCTCTAGGTAGTTGGCAATTTACAATCCTCAACACTACAGACAAATTTCAGTCATCCATCAATATCCAGCTGTGCACACTGCAGGTAAACATTTACCTCAGCTGTCCATTTTTAACTATCCAAAGTTTAAAAAAAGTCATTCTGTCTCCTTTAAGACTCAATTCCTGCTGCCAAAAGTTGTCTGGGGAGCCTTGAGTGTGCGTTTGTGGATCTACAGCAACACACACGGAGACAGTCGTGCCAGCTGTTTGCAGTCCAGGCACACAGTAGAACAAGCATCCCGGGAATTAGTGATCACACACACACACACACACCTCACAGCAAAATCTGAGACAGACAATCAAAGAGGATTTACTGTCAAACCTGCTTCTCATTTCCCTTTTCTGATCTTCCGACACACTCACACACATACACACACACACATGCAGTCTCATGTATGTCAACCACGCACATACACATGCACATGCAGTATAAACTGCTTCTTAAAGGTGGTCGATCAAACATTTAATTTTGCTCCAGTGCTGACAAAGGCCTCTCACCAAGACAAGCCGCTTTTATCGACTGGCGTCCAGAGGGTCCCGGCAGCTATTATAGCAGCAATGAGTGACTGGCCCAGTCAATAGACTTTCTATTAGTGGACTGCTCCCCCAGCCCCACGCCAGCACATACACAGTGAGAGTGAGAGAGGATGGAAGAGAGACTTGGTAGCTCTGTGAAGGTCAGGGAAGGAGCAGCGAACCCCCCTGAGGGAAATGCGTTATGTTGGAACGTGTGTGTGTGTATGTGTGTGTTTGGGTGCGAGAGGACCAGGAGCAGATCAGTAAAAGGAATAAATAGGCACTGACACCAGGCTCAGATACCAGAGACATGGATACGAGCACCTCCTGGCTACATGGACAGGTCCTTGCTCATCCCACATGCACGCAAAAACAAACAGATAAATCTGTTATTGACGCATTAGTAAACAATCCCGCAAAGCCCACAAAGTCATGTTTATACTGTAGCACTGCAATCCAATAACAAATGACCTTAGCTCTTATACATAGTATAAAGTATGTGAATGTGATGGCAAGGCTTCAGTGACCTTGGTCCTGCTAGCCTGAGGCAAATTTAGACTGATCTAGATGAGCTGTGAGGTGCTCATGCTGCTTCGCTCTAACAGAGGGAATAATAGCCGAGGCAAACACCCTCATTCATTGCTGAGCATCTCACATACCACCTATCATTAATGATGCTACACTGCTTAAACAGACAAAGATTAATCTGACAGAAGAGGAGAGAGCGAGAGAGTGAGTGAAACCAAGCGGCAACCTCCCGGGCTGGAAAATGGCACTGCCGCGGCTGCAGCCACCCACATTGAGCTTTACAATCGCTCTTCAAAAATCTATGGGTGACGTCACAGAGACAATGTCCATGTTTTATACAGTCCATGAACCAAGCAGAAAAACAGCAAGGATCAGAAGAACTTCAGACTTTAAACACAAGCTGGATGCAAATATTAATGGAAATGTGCAATGAATTTACTTCATTAATTAATTAATTTTTCCTTCTCTGGCTTGTGTTATTAATTGACTAATGGTGGAATCCCAGTTAAAACTCAGTAGAAACAGTAATTGTAGTTACTGTAACTGTATTTGCGACGATGCTCAACTTTACTTGAGGAGAAAAAAAATTATATTTTATATTTTAAAAAGAAAGCAATTATTAGTTATGTGTCATTTAGCACATGGTTCAGATGTTATCTAATATGCTATTTCTAATATGCTATGTATTTACCTTATTTTTATTTAAAGTCAGTTAGCTATTTGTTATTTAGCAGTTGGTTCATGATTTGTTCCTTACTCGTTTCCTACTAAGGATTTTGCGTACCTCGTTATGGATGTTTGCAAATAATCTTTAATACATACAGTTATGGATACCTCTCACAGCAAACATTATGACTCGCAACAGTGTGACAATGAGCCAACGTGCACAATACCACAACTCTTAAATTAAAGCATTATTAAATTTATTATTTATGCATACAAGCTAAACCGTCCCCATATTATGTAAAACTTTTTTAAGCATCAGCTATCATTTGCACTATCATTTCAAACACCTCATTTTTTTCTTACTACATTATCAAAAGTTTTTAGTGAGCAAAAACATTATAAGGTTTGGCAGTGTTACAGATTCCTTCTTGATGCTCCATTGCTTTTCTATCCAAACAAATTGATTAATACAGCACAAATATGCAAAAAAAAAAAAAAAAATTTACAATTATCGTGACATATATTGCGATTGCGATATGAGTCATGATTTTAGTGGGAATAGTAATTTTTGCATTTCAGTATCTCTGAAAAATATATAAAAGTGATGATGATTTTTGCTGGGGTCTGTACCAGACAAGCATGTCCCCTTACCGGAGCATCTCTGTAGCACCTCACTTAAAATAGTATGTTGCGACACATTTTACCTTTATCAAAAAATTGCAGTTCTTGTGATTTTGATATTGCAGTTGGCCAAATTGAAATTTTGATTATATTTTGATTAATTGTTCAGCCCTAATCAGTGTTGCATATTACTAAAAAGAAGAGCTTCAGAAAAAAAAAGATATAAAGACATGAAAAGCCCATGGTCAACCACACAAACAGAGGAAGCAAATTAGCTAAGGTCTTGACTAAATACATTTTTTTTAAATGTGGGCACATAAAGCCTTAGCTCAACCACATGTGGCTCTGAATCAATCACTGCAAACTTAAAATAAATAGCTAAATATTTTATTAAAAAAGGCAGTAAGTCATGACTAAAACTGGCAAAGACTAGTGATACAAAATAGATGTGAGCAGTTGGAGAAGCAAAGATAGGCTGAATCATTGTGAAGCTGCCGTCTCTCCAAAGCCTCTTAATCTTTCGGTGTTCAAGACAGATGACCAAAGTCTGACCAACGCTCTCAGTCAGTAGATATAAAATGTCAAGGGGATTAAAATACAAAGAAACACACTGTTTCATTTCAGCCTCAATTTCTGCTTCTTCTGTGCTTCTCTAAAATAGGGCTTCTCTGCATGCACAGCAATGTGCACGAGATGTGTCATTAGAAACAATTTGACAAAAAGCCTATTTCTTATTTTTTTTGTATACTATACTGTTCTTTATGATGCAGCATGTGCAGTATTTACTGTAGTACTGAAACACAACAACCGTGTTTTTAATATGGATTTAATTTCAGAGGCATGTTCCTTTCACACATAATAGAAGGGGGGCAGCAGCTCTGCTGAGCACAAGGACATACCAAACAGGAGCAAACTGGGAAAGACGTAGAGGAGAAAGCTTTCACTTTCATTTGAATAAAGTGTGACAGTCATCTAGAGCTCAGGTTCTGTGTACATACAGCAGTGTTTTTCAAAGTCAGATATTTGAGCCAGAAAATCATCATTTGTACAGTACCTGAGGAGAGTTAAAGGTAGGGTAGGCAAGTTGCTTCTAAAACACCTTTTGTCATATTTGTTGAAACTGTTTATATACACCAATGCATATTAAAACTTTAGCTGCACTGAAAAAGAGAGTATAAAAATCAGCTGTCTGTAGTCCTCTCAGGGCTGCAGTAAACACAGCCACTCGTTCCATTCGGACCGAATGCAATGATTGGCTGGCTGACTGTCACTCTCCCTCGCTGCCATGGCTAACAGCCCTGCTGCTACATGAGCTACCCCGATGCGCGCACCCGGTCAGCTCACTCAGACCTGACGAGCGAAGCGGTCAGACCAGAGCTAATATCTGCGTGGCTTTTCAACAATAGTGACAACTGAGGAACACCGAGGGGCTGACACAACGTGGTGGCTTTATTTCTGCTGGACAGGTAATCTGGGTTTTATCATTTTGATGTTAATTTGTTACTTTCATCGCTAGCAAACGTAGCTACCTAAGCATAGAGCTAACGGTAGCTACCTACTTAGCATAGAGCTAACAGCTGCTACGAGTGCAGACTGGTGTAGGAGCCAGAGTAGAGACGATGAATTATATCCAGCTGTAACTTAGGTGAGCTGGAAAACAGCAGCGCGAGCTGTGTTTTCCGACGCTAACATTAGGTAAGACAATGTAAGTGTAGACTGCGTCAGTTTAGTTATTCACCATATAGGTTTATTGTTATAGGGCCTACTATGTTTACACCTAACTTTACATTATCTTTACACCTTGTATCTAATCGGTTTGTGTGATTATCTTGTGTCTGCAGTTGATGTTAGACTGTAAGCTACTTTTACAAATGTGGTGATGTAGCTGTGTGTAGTTATGAGAGACATTTCAGCGTTAGTGTACATAAACAATGATGGCTAAAGGTCCCCAAGTATCTGTGTTTCTGGTATATAAGCTACCTATAATATAGTTTGACATTGTTCATAGCTAAACCTACTGTGTGAAAACCTTTTGTAATTGGTGCTGTTACTTGTTGATGTCATGACTTATTTTACCAGAAGTAAAAAAAAAAAGTCTCGACCCCGGGCCGGTCCCGGTGTCGTGCCGAAAGGCCCTGTCCCGGTCTGTGCTTGGCTCTGGAGTGCAGTTCTCATCAGAGACAATAAAGCTGTCACAGTGGAAGCTCTAACATGCAAAACAACGTACATGTTATGAGTCTAACACAAAATTCACGTTCGTGTAGTGTAACTGATGCAAACGGGAAAATGTGTATCAGCCTGTTTTTAGGTTTGCCCAATGTTACCGCAGCTGTTAGCACAGCTACCTGTTGCTAACAGTTAGCTAACCAGCTCGTTACTGAATCAAAGTCAGTCTTTTTAAACCTATCCAATATAAACATGCTAGCTCGATAGTGAGAACCAACAGCCGCGTTAGTTGTTTATTTTCATAACGATAAAGTCAAATGTTTTCTTAAACCTGATCCGCTGCATTGCTGCTCTCCGCTCGTCACACTGTGCTCGTCCTCCAGCACTCGGTAACGCGCGTTCACGTGTTATGGGGGCGTGGCTTTGGAAGGAGCCCAGAAGGGAGGGGGTGGGAGTTTCTCTGTTGGATACTTTCAAAAATCAGGCCGTTTCGAGCTAGTTTCTCAAACTTACCTACCCTGCCTTTAATGTGGGACAAATAGCAAGAACAGATTCAAGTAGCTGACAGCTGTCAATTGAAAAATATTTCCATTGACTGTAAATCTAGAGATACAGTATCTCACAAA
This sequence comes from Lepomis macrochirus, assembly GCA_024633595.2. Lineage (NCBI taxonomy): Eukaryota > Metazoa > Chordata > Actinopteri > Centrarchiformes > Centrarchidae > Lepomis > Lepomis macrochirus. The sequence continues at coordinate 18,767,264 of JALXJV020000020.1, read as the reverse complement.
TCCCACATTTTTGTAAATATTTGGTAATATATAATACTTTTCATGTGACAACACTTAAAAAATGACACTTTGCTACAATGTAAAGTAGTGAGAAAACTTATATATATCTGTATATCTGTGTAAATTTGCTGTCACCTCAAAATAACAAATCATACAGCCATTACTGTCTAAACCGCTGACAACAAAAGTGAGTACACCCCTAAGTGAAAATATCCAAATTGGTGCCCAAAGTGTCAATATTTTGTGTGGCCACCATTATTTTAAAGTCATTGTATTAACTCTCTTAGGCATGGAGTTGACCTGAGCTTCACAGGTTGCCACTGGAGTCCTCTTCTACTCCTCCATGACGACATCACGGAGCTGGTGGATGTTAGAGACCTTGTGCTCCTCCTCCTTTCGTTTGAGGATGCCCCACAGATGCTCAATAGGGTTTAGGTCTGGAGACATGCTTGGCCAGTCCATCACCTTTACCCTCAGCTTCTTCAGCAAGGCATTGGTCATCTTGGAGGTGTGTTTGGGGTGGTTATCATGTTGGCATACTGCCCTGAGGCCCAGTCTTCGAAGGAAGGGGTCATGCTCTGCTTCAGTGTGTCACGGAACATGTTGGCATTCATGGTTCCCTCAATGAACTGTAGCTCCCAGTGCCAGCAGCACTCATATAGCCCCAGACCATGACATTCCCACCAACATGCCTGACTGTAGGCAAGACTCCTCACCTGGTTGCCGCCACACCCGCTTGACACCATCTTAACCAAATAAGTTTATTTTGGCCTCATCAGACCACAGGACATGGTTCCAGTAATCCATGTCCTGTGGTCTGCTTGCGCATGTGCACTCAACTTGTTTGGTCAACCATGGCAAAGCCTGTTCTGCCTGGAATATGTCCTGTTGAACCACTGTATGGTCTTGGCCACCTTGCTGCAGCTCAGTTTCAGGGTCATGGCAATTTTCTTATAGCCAAGGCCATCTTTATGGACAGCAGAATTTTTTTCAGATCTTCAGAAAGTTCTTTGCCATGAGGTACGATGTTGAACTTCCACTGACCAATATGAAGCAGTGTGAGAGTGATAGCTAGAGGTGCTCCAATCAGGATTTTTTGGTCCGATCATCGATTGCTGAAAGCATTATCGGCCGATACCAATCACCAGGTCTATTTGAAGCCTTTTATTTATCATGTAGCACTATACAGTATACAATACAATACATTATTCCTAAAAACAATGTATTAAGTATCAAAATTAACAGATGATAAAGTATCATGAAATAACAACTGTTTATTTTATTGCCAGGAAACACGGGCAACAAATCCCCCCTCCCTCTGTCAAACTTAACTTAAACCATAAAAGCCTTTGCCTGGTTACTGCGAATATGTTATAGCTTAACAAATATAGCTTTCCTGTGGCATAACCTACAGAACAAAGTGGAACTGTTTCTGAAAGTAACACAGGAGTACAAAGAGACTGTGACGGCAGAAAACAGACTGGGAGTCATCGTAAAGTAATACAGCGACATCTACAGTACAAGTGTTATTTACACAGTACAAAATATTTTAATAAAAATAATCCAACAAAGGTTAAAGTCAAGGGCAACTGGACTTGGTTGAAGATACTGGAAAGTGTCTAGTATCTAGTTTCCAGTATCTTCAACCAAGTCCAGTTGCCCTTGACTTTAACTTTTGTTGGATAACTATGACCTGGATGACCTGATGAATCTTCATAGATATCTTTAATAAAAACACCGAAACTAAAACTCTGTCAGTAGCATAACTGATAAGTCCGAATCAGAAAGCTAAACGTGAGTGTCTGTGTCATTGTTTTGAAAAGTCCTCTCTTTTTGGAAGAGAGGACTTTTCAAGTCCTCTGAATGTCCTCTGGAAGGAGGCGGAATCATAGCAAAAGGTCTTGGTTTTAAAGCTAAAACGGAGAGAGAGGCAGCCAGCTGATTGAGGGTCGCCTCTCTTTGCATCATGAAACTTATATTGAAGGATCAGTCTCTATCTGCCTGATGCACTGTGTTTCAAGACAATGAAACTCTGGTAGCCGGCGGCATGTGTGAGATGAGCCCGACCGCCACGAGATTTTCACGATCTCTGCTGCTTGTTGCTCCACTTGTCTGATTGCTGCTCAACTCTCATTGTAAATGATGGCGCATCAATCGCTTCCTGTGTGAAAAGGACTTTGGTGCTAGCTGTCTTTGAAAACTGCTCAGACCAGGTAGTGTTATGGAAACGAGATATTATATTTAATAAAGGCTCAGGCAAACACTTGTCTTTTGGTGAATTTATTCAAGTCTTCTGCAGAAGGAACTCACAGGGACACACACGCAACAAAGAGTATCATCCGAGTGAGCTGCAGTGTCTCCACACATGCAGCTTTTATCTCCCACTCAGGGTCAGGTCTTATCTCACCAGAGAACAGAGTGTATTTTATGATTCCCTAAGAGACACTAAATCTGAGTCTGTAAAGAGGCACCCAGGTCCGAGGAATGTGGAAGATGTGTCTTGACCTCTTCGGACCTGGGCATAAAACATCACATCTCTTGCCTCCCTTTAACCCCATACCCAGAGGTCGGATGTCCTCAGTGATAAGTTACAGAGCAGTGTCTTAAAAGGTGTTCTAATGGAATTCCCATTACAGTAGTGAAACCATTTTAGCTGCCATTGAAAATTTGTCCGGCGAGTATTGCATCATCTGATCGGCATTTCTGATCGGCCTTTTAAAGACTACTGATCAAACTAGTTAAAAGCCATTATCGGCCAATTACGATCCGTGACCAATCAAACCAATCAACCTTAGCGATAAAACTAAATTTAACACACCTTCTCCCCATTCACACCAGAGACCTTGTAACACTTGCAACAACAAGTCACATGACACTGGGGAGGGAAAATGGCTAATTGGGCCCAATTTGGACTTTTTCACTTAAGGGTATTCTCACTTTTGTTGTCAGCGGTTTACACATTAATGGCTGTGTGATGTGTTATTTTGAGGGGACAGCAAATTTACACTGTTATACAAGCTGTACACTCACTACATTGTAGCAAAGTGACATTTCTTCAGTTTTGTCACATGAAATGATACTATCAAATATTTATAAAAATGTAGGGGGTGTACTCAGTTTTGTGAGATGCTATAGTCCACATCCATCCTACCAAAAAGTTGCTGCACAAGTGAGTGGGAGATCAACCCAAGGTCTATCGACGGACGGTTATGGTGAAGGTACATTAACGCACATTGGTCTGGGAGTTACCACAAAAAAAAGTCAAATCATTTGACCTCAATAATTATCACGCTAAATGTCAAATCATTATTTCTTTCAACTGATTTTTGCTCCTATTTAGCCTGGATGAATGAAAGTAGATCAAAAGAGCAGTGTCTTTTTCTGCTGACTTCAGCACAGCCTTAGTGTGTTTTCAAAACCAATAGTTCACTTGCTCTGGATCAGGGTCAGAGTTACCATTAATCTGATAATAAAACTGGAATCAGCTGTATATCACAGAATCTGCTAAAACATGGTTGCAATTAATAAAAATGCAGGTTTTCTCGTCACAAACACGTTGATCTTGTGAAATTCATTCTCTGCATTTTAACCCATCCCTCAAGGGAGCAGGACCAACACCAGGTTTTTATCTATGCCCGGTCAATTGTACTGACTGAAGAACTAACATGTTTGATGGTGAGGGAAACTGGAGCACCACCACAGAGACGCGGGGAGAATGCAAACTCCACACAGAAAGACAGGGATGACCGGGGTTTGAACCCATGACCTTCTTGCTGTGAGGGCACAGCGCTATCCACTGGACCACCGTGCCACCCAATTACAAGTGTCTTTTTCACAGCACTTACGCCAAAAGAACAGAAAAACTATACAGCTTAGTTTTATTTTTCACAATTATTGTAACAACTATCGCAACAACACATTCATTGTGAATTGTCCCCATAATTTCACATACAATTGAACATTTCTTTGCATATTGGTTTGATACATCCAATTCATTGTTAGTGATTACATTTTTAATAGTCTGTTGGAATTTTATTCAGATTGCACACTTTTTCTCTAAAAAAGAGGGAAATCTGTGTGTGTGTGTCTGTCTGTCTCTCTGTATTTCGATTACAGCAGTAACCATTCCAATTGACTTCAAATGTACCAGGTGTGTTTTTTCCACTTCAACAAATTAACTATGAAGAGACTGTTTCACATGCTCACAATAAAACATGTTCTGGAGGGTGTGCATCCCAGCGATTGATCCACATCCATCAACCTATGGACAGTTATGTTCATTTCCCAGCATGGCAGAGGAAAGTCCTGTGCTTCTCATTCAGGGGGAATCACATTTCCAAGAGGTGTGTCAAGCACGACACAAACTCTACTGACTCTTGCAGTAGCTTCAACATGTCGCCATTGTTGGTGCCTCTGAGAAAAAGTGGTTCCAATGCGGAAGTTAAATCTGTTTTTGTTTGTTTGTTTCATACATTCAAAGTTCAGTTTCCACAGAACTGTGAGGTGGATGGATTATTAGAGAATGAGAGTATTTGTATATTTTTTTCTTTCTTCTTGAACTTCTCACCCAATCCCTTTGAACACGGGAGCTTGGATTAACTCTGGTCTCGGAGGGGTAAAGACAGCAGTGGTAATCTCCTGAGGAGTTCGGTACAGTCTGTGTATTCAGCTAATCACAAACGTGCCAGTTGGACCGCCAAGGTGCAGAGATTTAAAGGGAGAAAGCAGTATGGGAAATGAGAACAGCTGGATATCATGCCACCAACAATAACACTGGGGAAGAGGGGAAGGATGAAGATGACTTACAAATACAACTTTGTCCTCGAGGTTTTGTTCATTCAAAACTGACTGGCATTATAAAAGACAAACACATGCACTGTGCTGCAAAGCACACACATGCTGATGGCAGGTACAGACTTGTGGAAGTGGTGTGATAGTCAAGACATAAAACATTCAGATGGAATTCACACATCCATTCTCAAGAATAAATCACTGTTTAAAAGACAAACACAATGCAGCAATAGATGTTTTGCAAAAGTGAAGGAAAATTATTGTTTTGTTGCCAGTATATTTACCAGCATTTCTCCAGATAAAGAAAGAGTATCAAAACTCTTTCTGCTCTTTCTTACACATACAAATGTTCAGTGCATAGTCTCATAGTCTTATTCACAATAGCATTTCTTTGCTTATTCCTGCAGGCAGAGACATTAGCACCAACCTTTGGACAGCTTAATCATGCATGCACCAATGTGACAGACTCAAATTACAGGGACAAGTCAGAAATACTGACTTCACAGGACTTTTCAATATGTCAATTCCTTATGCTTCATTAACACAGGCACCTCACCACACACATTATGCAAACACTTGGACACCTCACTTATTTGCTGTGTGTGCACACAATGTGTCTTGACATTTCAAGGACACTGAGCTCAGTCCTCTCATCTTCAGGTGGTTTAGATCAGCGTTTTAGGCTAAAGTTAAGACAACAAGTGTTATGGTTGGCTTGTAATGTAGAGGGTTATTATGATATTTGGATATTGGGACATACCAAGGAAAAAGAATTCAAGAAACAAGAATATACACAAGAAATAAAAGAAATTATAATCATTTGGATTTCTTAGCAGACCAATGGGTAACAAGTTGCCAATGCTCCTGCTTGCGCATCATCTCATAGCACACCTCATTGCTTTTTCCTTTTAGCTTAATGTATGGTAGCAAGTCTTTCTGCAAGTTTTTGCAAAGTCATCATTTCAAGTACAAAGTCAGCTCACGGAAATAAGGTAGAGCAGGAAAGTTTGAAAGTCATCTAAATTTTGACTTTGTTTTGACTTTGTAGTTAAATAAAACCCAGTCATTGCAGACAGTGCATTGCAATATTGCTCCTATTTGAAAACCCCCACACCAAAGTCCCCACACCTAAACAATAAAACAGCTAACTAGTTTGTAGGGTTTTTCCTGCATAGAATTTTTTGGCGGCCCCCAAACAGTTTTTAGCGAGCGCCAAAGCATTTCAAATCCTCAATTTATCAATCAATAGCATTTTATTAAACAACTGCACAAGCAGAACATACTCAAACTCAAATACGATGTCTACAGTACATCCACTATATTTTACTCATGTAGCTGGGGCTAGTTTGATAAACCAGTTGCTGGGCTGGTTGGACCGTGGCTGAACGCTCCACTATGAAGCAAGATATAATGGGAGACATGACTGTGTCCTTCGCATTAATCAAACAGAGTAATTTCACCAGGTGAGAAAGCGTCTGACAACAATCTTCTGTTGTGTCCTACATATATGGGACAACTGGCATGTGTCTGGACATTAGGGGTGGGAGAAATAATCGATTCTTAGATACATCACGATGTGGACGTGGAAGATTATGAATCGATTACCAAATGTTTAAAAATAATTTTTTTTAAATGGTAATTGACGATGTAATGTTGACGGATGCAAAAGGCGGAAGTGCAGCGCACGGACAATCTGTGGAGCGAACACAACAGCCTGTGGCACACCACCGCTCCGGAATGAATAACCACCCCACTAAAATGTCACACAATCATTTATATCAGTGCGCAAGTAATGATTTTAACTTGCACACTGCGAGCATGGTGACACTTGACATTTGGCAACTCTCTGTGTATCCTCTGTGTGAGGATGAGCGAGTGAAAGAGAGTGAGCAGCAGAGCTGATGGTGAAAGTTAGCAGATGAAAATTTTAGCAGTAAGTTTTAGTCTGGCAGTAATCGTGCAAGGTAGATCACATTGTGTTTGTTAATAAAAGTCTGTAGTTTTTCCACAAAAGCTGGAAAAGTGAAGGCTGTTAGCACTAGCTAAGGTCACCACTGTACAAAAGCCTGCTTTCTGTCCCCCACACCAGACTCTGGACTTTAGGGGACAGAGCATTCAGCGTCACAGCCCCCACCCTCTAAAACTCCATCCCCACAGAATTTCTTCCTGTCTGGATACTTCTTAAAATCTATTTAAACCCAGCTTTTTTACCAAGGCATTCAACCCTGAATGACTTTTTGTTGTTCTGTCACTGTAACTATGTGTAAAGTGTCCTTGGGTCCCATAAAAGGCACTAAAAATACTTCGACGTAACATTTATTTATTTATGTACCATTAGCTTAATTAGTAACGATGATACAAGCTTAGACTACACTGGTGTACAGCTCTGTCCTGCATACATACTGTAAGCTATATCCTGATAATTATCTTTCAGTTTTTAGAGGAGGAGTTAATGAGCCGTTAAACTATAGTTTCTGGTGTATTCTAAATATATCTGTGAGCTGCCTGTCTGCAGTTAGTCTGAATGTCTGAAATTATTAAACCAGAGTGGACATGTAAATAAATGTGAGCTGAACAACAAAATAACAGGTTCCTGTAGCTCTTCTTTTTGTGACGTTGTAGATGTGAAACGCTGTAGTCAGCGTCGGTTCTGGTTGTAGTTATAACGTTAGTTAAATGAAATCTCAAAGCTGCAGGTCCTCATTGTAGAGAGTCATGTTGTATTAGATGCATTCAACAGCAGCTCACTGTATCATAGACGGCATGATTTAGATAGATGATGAGAAATGGTTTCTCGTAGCTTTGGTTAGAAGAGTGCTGGTAAAGGGATAAACTAGAATGAGTGAATATGCTACATTGAAATTATGACAGATTATGTGTAAAGTGAAATACACATGCTGGTTCTCTCCCGGTTTACAGATGGCTGAAAAAGTTGCACCATCCAACAGCAAATATGATGTGCAATTGTATACATGTTCACTTTTTGAGGCTGTAATCGATTTTATAACATAATCCATTTAGGAAAAGGTTTTATAGCCCACATACATACCAGCTTTTAATATCAACCTGTTCTAAGTGTAGTTTATACAGTAAAAGGGTCGACTATCCAAATCATTCTCAAAATCTAAATATCGGCTCATAAATCGGCTCTTTTTCACTTTAATATCAGCCCCCAATAATTTTACAGATTTCCGAGTGTGTTATCTAATGTTAGTAATGTTACATTTGCTAACATCAACTCAAGATTTAGAGCTAGCAGCTAAACCTCCGTCTGTGAAACCTCTTTGGCTTGAGTCGACAAGCACAACAACCCAAGACACAGCAAGCCAGCTAATAAGTTATTACTTACTAAAGAAGGCCAGCTCGCCATCTGCCCTGCGTCCTTTAAGCTTGCAGCTCACAGCAACAAGTAAAAGCCATTCCGATAGTTAGTCTTGTCTGGTCGCTTGCTCTGTCACTCTCCCCTTTTTTTCTTGCTCCAGTAAGTTAACGCAGCCTTTGCCATGATATCCATACTGTCAATAACGAGCCAGCTATTATACTTTTTGCTTCTTAATATAGCTTGCTTGCTGAAGATGCATTATAGCATTACTGAAGTGAACAGACTGGCCCATAGATCAGCCCGTTGTCACCAATAACCGATCCAGGTATTTGCGTCAGAATCAGACCGATATCAGATATCAATATCAGATCTCTGCCATCTCTAGTAAAAAGACAGCAAACCCCTCCAAATTTCTACCAGGATATTGAACTCATGGAGCCTGCCAGGTTAATGCTGGTGTTGATCTGGATGCATGTCAGCAGATAGCATATGAATTTCTTGTAAGACAGCGGGTATTAAATCATTTTATGATGCGGGCTTTTTGAGGAAGAAACTCTGCATCAGACTTATCAAAGACTTTACCACGACTTGTTTGAAAATGTAAACACCTGCCCAAGCCTGAGAGGTGTCATGGAAATTAATGTGATTGACGACAGTCTTCAAAGGAATACAAAGACCCAGGTGAGTGCATATTTAAGTTGTGAGAGTAGGACCACAGAGTGACCAAAGCGCTACTAACAACACTGGCAGAGGTTGCCTTTGTTGCTCTGAGAGGCAGAGTGCACCATCACAAATCGTAAATCAGCAGCTCAGCAGCTCTGTCATTATGGGACACTAGCGGCTGTTGTGCCCTGCTCAGGAAGGTTGGGGGTAATTGTTGTGGGTGTGGAGGTAATCCTTGTGTTTTTGAGACAATTTCCAAAACCCAGACTGACTTGGCAAAGAGATAGAGACACTGTGAGTAGCCGGGATTGAGTATGATTCCGTAATTGAAGGCGAGAACAAGGAGGGGACAGGGTGGAAGAGAGACAAAGGCATGGCAGATGGATGAAGCACAGGCTTCAGAAGAAAGGAAAAAGAGAGGGAATCTCAAACAGCGAGGTGTAATAATGGAAGGCATCAGCGAGACGGAAGGGAGAAAAAAAAGGAAGATGTGAACAGAAAGAGAGAGCATACATGCACGTGCCAGTGCATGTGAAGTGTGTGCATCTGTGCTCGCTTGCCTGCTCTAGTGTGTGTGTGCACCAGACCAAGTAAGCCTCCCTTTATTTGCTGTAAGGATTAAGAGGACAGCTCCAACACATGCACATTCTCAGGCTTAACGTGGTGCCAGACTCTGAGGCACACTCACAAATGGAGGAGTGGCGGGAGGGGAGGGGGGTGAAAAAACTGTGCACATAGGCACACGGCTGCAGAAATGATGAGCCCATTCAACAACTCTTGTTGAAGGCTCCAACACAGGAGCAGAAGTGAAGAAAAAGACAGTTTAATACACAGAGTGGGATATTTTGAAGACCAAGACATACTGTTGACACTTCAAGAGGGCTGTTATGTGATTAGCATTGGTGTCCTGCAAAAATATCATATCTCTAGGGGCTGGTGAAGAAAGTTTCTTCCATTATTTCATAGTCCCTGTGTTTCCCTGAGGCAGAGCAGTGTGCTCCTGCAAGAAGAAGCTTAACCCAGTATGGTCACGCAGGTCAAACACTATCATACCAATTCCCTGGGTTTGAGTAGCTGCTAATCTCAACTGGCTCGGGACTGGATTATCCAATTAAAAAACCTGACCCCTGAAATGACCCACTCAGCACCAAGCAAAGAGACATAAGCCCAACAGTATGACAGATAAAAAGACCGGGGGGGTTGGGAATAACAGGTAGATATTGAAAAGATTTTAAGTCATTACTTTCTGCACTATTGGAGATAAAGTGGGTGAAATTCCACCTAAATGTGTTTTATTGAAAGGATTATTTTCTTTGAATCACAATCATTTCTTGGCTTTCACTTTAAAAGGTGCTCAGTCACTTGTTGAATTATAGCACCAACTAGGGGTGGGCGACATTGACAAAAAAGAATATCTGGATATTTTTGGGGATTTTGTCGATAACAATAATTAGACGATATTTGGCATCCTTCAAAAACATGTTTTGAAAATGATATATAAGTGTAGTATGTGTATGTGCTAGAGAAGGAGACAGAGCGAGTGTGCGCAGGTGCAGCAGAGCAGAGAGCAAAGAGTATAAGCCCTCAGTTTAGCAGTAATTTAGTTACAGTAAGTTAGAGTTGTAAGTACATATTATAATATATATTTGGACCGGACTTTGAAGACAATGGTATTTTGGAAATGGTATTGGAATCTTTCACCATTTTATGACATTTTATAGCCTTTACTGTTTTATTGAGCACTCACTGGAGCCATTTCACAAAAATTTTGATTTGTGATGTTATCAGTGGGCAGCTTTGGTATGGAAGAATAACAAAGAGAAATCATTACAAGGGCCCTATGATCTCCACAATGCAGAAAACACAGATGGAATTAATTGATGATGAAAAATGCAATGAACTGTAAAATGCAGAATATTGTGGAATCTCCCAAAATGTGAATGCAATTTATGAAAATCTGGGTTTTCACAGCACAAACAGCCAAACAAACAGAAATAAACTATACTGCTATGTTTTGGTGTCATTTACAGGCGTTGCTTCTGTCCTCTGTTCTCTCTGCCGGTGTATCACTGTGGGCGGAGCTCAAAGGCTCCTGTGCGCACACACGCACCATCATTGCAAAGTCAACGTGCTAGCAACACTACAACAAACTCTCAAGTGCCACCGCATCAGCAGATTCAAGACATGAGCTCGTTGAAGACGCAGTCAGATATTCCTTTGGATGAAATGGAAAAGCTAAGTCTGGTTAAGCTTGGTAAACAAGGAGGAGTGTTGCTGACGTGAGAGTAGCCTCCGTCAGACACACTTATTACCATGGTGTGTTCGAGCAGCATATGGAAGCTGTCCTGCAGAAGATCCGTGGGAAGAAGTTATTAGTACTCAAGTAATATCCTATTTAACAGGAGGCAATTGATACATTTATTTAGGAATCCATCAAATGAAAATTCTTGACCGAAGCCGAAACCGAATATAATGAAAAACTTTCCCGACTACCAAAAAAGGTTTTTATTTTTATTTTAACCCATTTTTTACCATTGCATTAATTAAATAGTCAAAATGTGCTTTTTACTCAGGATTTGGAAAGACTATGGTGTTTGTAATTTCTGCAAATATGATCCAATTAATCTTATTTCCATACAGTATAGACATATGAAAACCGGATGTTGTCGCGTATATCCTTGCGTTAAATTCATCAAGTCTGACCCAATTCGATAAATAATGTTGTATGTGGTTTTCGTATCACGCAACATGAAGGTAGGAAGCAACACTTCACACCACGTCAACACGTCTTTGTAAAGAGGTAGGAGGTAGTTACAGCGGTGTGGAGTGGATGTGCTAGGAGACAATTCAGCAGAACAGTGTCTGCAAACGGCGATTTCTGTGTCTTTCTCAGACACTTTAAAATGCTTCCCCACTGCCAACATTTTAAAACATAATTGTTCAGTAAAATTTATTTGGTCTTAAGACTTTTTTAGACCGAACACCATAAGTGCTTTTTTTCTTACATTTGGTGCTTCCCTTGTGCATTCATTGTGAATTGTCCCCTATAAAATAGTATTATAGTATTTTAATATACTGTTGCAATACATTTATTGTCCCAATAAATAATTGCACATAATGTCTGAATATTTCTATATGCATATTTTCATGATATATCAAATTCTTTCATACTGATTTCTTATTGAAATGTTATTAATACACCACATGATTACGCACTGTTTATGAAGATAAAATGTGCCTGAATTGTAAAACACAGAATTTGGGAAAAAATAAAATGTCACATCTGAGTGTTGAACCTGATTTGTAAAAGTCAAGCTGCACAAGTGGTGACAGATCGAAGCTGGTTACATTAGGTCTCAAGTGTCTCACAAAGCCTTTACTTGGATTAAATACAAAAACTTGTATGCACTGACATCAACTAATAAATAATTCCAATACCATCTAATCAATATTTACCAGGCTCCACATGAAAATCTTCAAACATTTAGAAACTCGTGTCATCTGTTAGAGTATTAGTTCAACTCATTTATTTGCACAATTTTCAAAATTCCAAGTCAGCATCAGTCAGTGCCCTCGCTGATTTGATAAGAGGAAATTGTTTTCATTTTAATAATCAAAAAACAATTTCAGAGGCGTCCAACAGATTCATGGCTATGCTACTGCATGCCTTCACTGTGCACTGATGTTTGTTTACTGCATTCACTTCACAGTGCAAGAGAAACACCCCATAAATCTCTGTCAGTCAGAGACAGAGAGAGAGAGAGAGGCACACACACCATCTTCACATAAACACAAACTCATGTCCCTGACCTATATATGTAAGTAATTTGGCACTGCAGCAACTCATTCACCTAAAATTCCACACAGACAGAGCTTGTTTTCTATCTCCTGGAGCAACACCACTGTTTGTAAAATCCCCACTGATATTAACTGTTATCCAAAGATTCATTCAGAATCAACAACTTTACAAGAGTAAAGGTGAGGCGTACTTTCTTCACTGTCACCACTATGGCACAATGCATATACACAACATACAGTACGGTAATGCAAAACACCAGTCTGCCAACAAATTAGGAATAAATGTGTGTATATTATATCTGTGTAAGAGGTTGGTAAAGTAGCATAAGTTGTTCTATTCAAAGTCAAGTTACTATCTGAGTCTTATTTCCTTTGTACTGCAAACACATGCAAATAACACACACTTATTGTACATTAAACCAGTGTATTGAAATACAAATCAGAAGGCACTAGGTGGAGCGCAAACCTCCCCCACCAATACTGAACATTTCTCCAAAACAGCATCCCATAACAAATTATGTGTTCATCGTTTGACTTTCAGACAAAACAACACTGGACTGAAACACCCCTTGACAGCAGACTGGAAATCCTGTCAAACATCTTCCCCAGCACGCAAACACAGCATAATATAACAGCCATGAAAATGACAACCAGGTAATAGCAGAGCATCACTAAAATCTGAACAGTTGCTATTTTAGGCCAACATAGAGGGATGAAAATGCATGCATTATGTTTGTGAGTACAAAAACCCAACTGAGGAAACGGTAGGCACACACTCTGCCAAAGACTTGTTCACTTTGTGAGGGTGAACAAGTTAAACGTGTGCATGAGTGCGGGTATGTGATGCAAGCAGGATGTAACGAGAGTTGAGAAGTTTCCTTTGACTCAAAGGATCATGCTGGCTTCTTGTCCCGCACCTTCATGCATCAAAGACGAGCCAAGGAGAACAGACACATGAGAGGATAGGGACGAGAGCCAAACTGCAAAAACACTTTTTCTATGATGGACGGTTTAACGCTCCCTCCTGTCACTGCTGCTAATTTTAGAAACACATAGTCCAAATGCAGTATTCTCAAGGTCAATGTAACCACAACTTGACAATAGATTTTAAAAGATTTTGCTTGATAGTTTTTTAAAGAACAGCTCAGGTACAAATAGTTGAGAACACCTTTTTCTAATACAGACACAAGCTAAATCGTTGAATAAAGAGCAGACCAAAAACTCATAGACTTTCTTTCTCAAGGTCCTCCTGTGCTTTTGATTTTGCACCTTAGATAGTATTGTACCAAACAAGCTTAGGTACTGTTGCTGTTGACTTTTATCACGGCGTTGTCACTGTCTAGAACTTCACTCCCTGGAGAAATATTGTCTAATTTTTGGAAAAAGCTATCTCAGAAAGAAGCAAACACTTTTGCAGTTGCATTGTGCACTTGAATGTTGTTACTGTTTAACTGATGTGAAAATAATGAAAGTAAACCACTGCATCACCTGACTATTGAGAAAGAGGACAATGATTAATTATGATTGATTAAGGATCAACACTGTTCCTGGGTTGGTCTCTATTCACTATTACAATCATTAAAAAGCAGAACAGCAGGGCTATTTAACGTTACATTCAGTAGTAAGTTAACTAACATTAGCTAACTAATATTACATTAGGAACAATCCACAGCCAACATTTTTCTGCATTTGTTTTAGGTTTTGAAAAGGGAATAACTCGTAGGCCTACTTCTCCTTTCAACCGCATTTAACCATATCCTAGAAAAATACAGTAAAGCATGAAATCAACGTCTTTTACACACCAGTCAATAGAGCGCAGCCATGAAAAGTGTCAGAACGTCAGTTAGAGCGAGTCCTATACTGCACTGTGATTGGGCAGCTTCATATTCGGGGGCGTGGCTTAGCAAAGGGTCGATTGCTATCAACCTATGATCACAACTGGACTATCTTCCAGCAATACTTCTGCCATTACTCCATGACTTTCGCTGAAGGTCACACAGAATGAGATTCAACCAGCTCACGAAGCCCCCAAATAAAGACACAATTTATGGTTTCTCTATTTTGGGGTCAGTGCTTTTATGAGAGCAGGTTTTTTGGCACTGAGAGAAAGAAGAGAGGTAATTGGTGGACCGGGAAAAGGAGAACAAATGAATAGAGAAGCTGAATAATTTCATTTGAAGAGCAGAAATGTCATCTCAATTAGACCGTGAGATGAGCTCGGAACCTTGCACACGTACACACTCGCTGAACGGTGTGTTGTGGGAAATAGAGGTGAGCTGAGTCGAAGGGATAAATGACAACGCAAGAGAGAAAGACACAGAGAGAGCCATCTGCCACTTGCATTAGTGCATTAGGAACTGCAGACTGGCACCAAGAGAACAGCGCGCTTGAAGACAGAACAACCCTCACACACTCATCACTCTCGACTGAGCTGTACACACTGACAAAAACACGCACATGTACACACAAACACACACACATAGACACACATTCAAAGAGCTATGAAAACATGTCCAGCTCTCCAGTAATAAGCCTCTATTTGACAGGTCGGCAACCACATTTACGCCATCTCGGTCTCTCTCCACCTTTCTCCATCCCTCCATGGCTTTCAGAGCTCGGTGCAGTACATTTAGTCAGAGGGATGAGAGAAGCAGCACAGGATGAATCCTCTGATTAATGCACCTCTCATCCCTACTATAATCCCTGATTCAAGCACCTGTCAAAACAGGAGACTTCACATGCACTTGTGAGAACCAGCAGTTGAATCACACACAGGAGGCCACGCCACACATACTCAACCAAGATACAGGGTTGTTGCACACCAAAAGACATAGGCCTCTCCTCAACCCTTTCAACCTGTGGCATCACTTTCTTCTCCACAACTCGCGGTCCATTCTCACTGCACGAGTAAGTATTGACACCCACTAACCGCAGAAGGGTGTGTGTGCAAAACCCTGTGTAAGCATGGAGGAAATCCTAGGCTCTAGGGCAGATTAGTGGCAGGTTACGTTAGCAACTTGGCGGACAGGCTCAGTAAATCTGAGGCATTCACAACCCAGCTGGCACGTCTGTAAGTCATATGAGCCTCCGCCTAGCACGAGATTTAGTCTGTCAGCCATGAGTGAATCGTAACATGGGTACACCCACTGAAAATAGGAGATTGACTCCTTTCACATTGCCCGTATAAGAGTTTGGTTTTTCTGATATGTCGCCTTGGGTATCACGAATGCGCAGGAAAACAGGGTTAGCGAATAGTAGAAAGCAGCATGTAAAGTGTTAAGGTGGTTGCCCTGTGTAGACTAGGGGCGGGTATCGCAGAGTACCATACGATACAATACCCAATACATGGTTCACGATAACGATAATCTCATGATACAGCAATTCTGTGTTAATCGATATATGCTAGACAAATCCTAAAATGATGCATCATGGTATCTGTCAAACTATGAATACAAAATGCCCGTGAAAAAGTTTTCTCTATTTATTTGCTGCAATTCCAAACTGTTAGAAAACAGTACATTTCGGCAGCACACGTTTTTTAGTATGTAAATTAAAATTACAGAACTGAGAGCAGCTATGAAGTTAATATAATAATCTTTTCTTCATAAAAGTCACATAAAAATGCAAATTCACTGAATTTGCTGATTTTTTTCCTGAAAATACACATTGCTGTGTTCCTCCTTAGCCTAATACGTACATCACATTATATTGACAACTGTTCAGTGACACAGCATTGTGCGACCCTTTCTCCACCTACTGACAGCTGTATTTTTAGACCACTGGGAATTTTGGGTTTGAGTTTTGACCCTTTGGGGTTGCTGTAGCTAGTTAGTGTGGAGTGCTGACGCAGCTGAGTAGCAGCTCTTTCATATTTCACACAGAGCTCAGGAATCATATGTACTTTAAGTGTTTACACAGGATGTCACTCAGGATGTTCAGCATGTGAAGCAAAATGTGTGGTTTATGTTAAGATTATATTATCGCGATCACAATGCTTAAGTCCATTAGCATTTTAAAGGAGATTCCAATTATTTGTTAGCATTGAGCTAACCGTCACAGTGTTATTTTTTAAATTTTATGTCACTTTAATCACTACGATGAGCTGGAATATCGATACAGTATCATGCAAAATGTATAACGATATATTGCTGTATCGATTTTTTGGCTCACCCCTACTACTGACTATATAAATATAAGGTGTAGCTGCAACATTTGTTAACAGCACTGGGAAGGTGACAGATGTGTTAGGAGTGTTTGTGTGGTCTGTAAGATGTCACAGCAAAGACATAACGTCACAGCAGACAGACTGTTGGCCTTGCATGCTAATAAATGGATGGACCATTAGAGACATCCCCAGATAGAAGCAGGGGCACAATCATTATGAAAATGGTGTGCACCATTTTGCTACTGTTAACGATTTGTTTCCACAAAACGGTGTCCAACAGTTCATAACGCTCTTTGAGGTATGTTTTCTCTCGTTTGATGGGTGTGTCAGAACACTGGCCAGTGGAATGCAGTGGGCTTGTGAAGATAACAGGGCGTTCAAGGCATCACTGTTTCCATTAGAGCTGAACGATTAATTGCATTTGTCGGGCCATCCGCCGCTTTGACAGACAGGAAAAATGCACAACAGTGTATGCGTGTATAAGGTAAGCGTATTGTGGCGATCGGCGCCTGCATCTCACACACAGCCACCAGTGAGCTCAGAAAATATGTGTAAAACCGCGTTTCAAACTAAACTCACAAGTCCGAAAGAGGCACAGTCTGTCCTGAGTTACAGCCTGGTTACACCTGGTGCGCAGATCACCAACATCGGAGGCTGCGGGGGACGAGGGGGACTGTGGTGTTGTCGGAGAATCACTAAGCTTGTCTATAAACACGAGAGGCGTCACTTGGTTTTGTTTTCGTTGGCCAACTTTTAAACTGAACCTCAAACTGAGTATTTTTGTTTGCTTACTACGATATAGAAAGATGGACTCCTAGGAAATTTGAACTGAGATAAGGGCTCATTAATTGCTGGGTGAACTGTTTTGTATTGAACGCTTACTGTATAACACACTGTGGTGATTTGGTTTTTCTTGTGGTCTATAGGCAGGTCGAGCTGTTGATATTATATCATATTATTTAATGCCGTGACTTGAATTATCTTCCTCATATTATTATGATTTGATAGATCTTCCCCACCATTGCTCATAATAATAATTCTACCTAATTCATCATAACACAAGAAAGAACAGTAGTTTTATCCATCTAATATTGTGTTTACACTGATTTACTGCTTGTCCATTTTTAATACAGAAGGTAAAGAGCTTAAAAATTAATCGCATATTAAATCGCGATCGCAATATTGGTGAAAAAAAATCCATTTAAATAAATATTTTTTGTCAGGGCTGAACACGGCACAGATGAATGATTCACACGAGTGACCACCTGGTTGTCATGTTTACACCACTGCCTATCAGCAAAAAATGGCTGCCGATTTATGTCGATTGTACACTTTCACAATGAAGTCAAAACCAGATGTTAGCAGGCGTGTATTAGTGGGTATTTTGTCCAGTGTAAAAGGGGCTTTAACGTAAAAGACAGCTAAAGTAATAAAACTAAAAGGCAATAGACAATAGTAAATAGTGTTGCAATACTTGTTAGTCAGCTCAGCAGAGATGTGAGAAGAACACTCATTTATTATTTGTAAAAGCCCAGAAGTGATATTAATTTTGCAACCTAGGGGTAATTAACAGAATAGTATCATAACAAGGATTGAAATCAAGGTTATGAGTCTGCCAAACTGGGATATCATACAGACTCTCAAAGAAACGACAAAGTACAATTTCAAAAACTTCTGCTGTTTTTTCCAGATTTCGAGCTACAGAGTTTCCAGTGGATGTCGTACCATGTGTGAGGTGTTTCTCTGGGAGGGGGATGGTGAAGAGTGGGGGGTTGATTTCATGAGTAAAACAAGCCCCCAGGACTCTCCAGATGCCTCATCTGAATAAATGAGTCCTTTTAATCAATAAGTCATCTACCCTCTGTGAAGACTTCTGAGGTTACACAATCATCCAAGATAAATACACAACGAAGCCATATACATGCTTGCATAATAACACATTCATACTCATAAGAGAGCGAGAGAGAGAAATGCAGGCTCCCTAAAACAGACAACAACAATCCAAGACAAAGCTTCTGTTGACTTTCTCACTGGGAATACTTTTCTTCTAATGATTGTTATTCTAATCAAACTGTAGGTAGCTGAACAATAGGTTCTGTTAATCAGAGCTAGAATTGGATATTATACACAGTCAGTCAGTACATACAGAGACACAAATAATTTGACATGTTCAAGTTCAGTTTAAGCCTTTATAAAAGGTTTACATGAGTTGTTTAAAGGCTCTGCACAACCACAGTAAAACCACACGGGTAATTATGATTAGACCTAGGCTGCACCTGAAATCACTTCCTTGATCACTCATTCTAGTCCATAAATGCATAACAGGCACATTTATAAAATTAAATAAATTGCCTTGTGGTATTGTTAGCAGAAAGTGGTGAATATGTCATAAATGCTACTTTTCTCATTTCACTGTGTGAATTTTTGAGGGCACTATCCATAGAGGCAGTGTACACTCGCACACTCAGGTGACAGTCAAGATCACTTGTGACAGTAAACATAGTGCACTATGTAGTGAAAAGGGAGCGGTTTCAGAGATAGCTCCTGACTCTCCTGTTCGCTCTGTTATTTCTGGTGACTTCATGCAATTTTAGCAGAGCTTCACCCATCTGCAACTTGAGCAGACGTCTAATCAGCCACAATAAGGCTACGTTCAGACTGCAGGCCTTAATGCTCCGATTTTTTCGCCAGATCCGATTTTTTTTGTTTGACAGTTCACATTATAGTTTAAATGTGGCCCATATCAGACTCCAGTGTGAACTGTCCGCAGCCTGAAAGTGACCCATGCCCAGAAGAATAACACAATGTCACACACAGCACGCTGTTGCAGGCTACAGAAGTAGACAAGGAGCAACAGAGGTTAGCTCCGGTTAACTCGCGGGAGACTCCCATTTTTCACTGTCCTCTCACGGGTCATATTTTCCTGAATTATGACAAGTGTTCACAACTTTCTGTTCTTTTCATTACGGTTTCTGCAACTGCCCTACAACTCTCTCTCTCTCTCAACTCTCTCTATCTCTCTACCCCCTTTGTCCTCTCGAACAGGTTGAAGGCATGTAACTCAGAAGAGAGCCCCGGTCCGGTGGATTTTAGGTATAAGAAAGGAAATTTGTGAGCAGATGATAGCGAGGTAGAGAAGGAAGAGAGACAAATGTTTAATAATGGTTTTTGTGGAGCTTTTTTCGTTCAGTGCGGCTCTGTCTACAGCAGAACTGCGGCTCTACAGTGACGTCAAAGTCGCATCAAATGCGACCTGAGTGTCCAGACTGGGTTCACATTTAAAAAGATCCGATCTGTATCGGATTTGGACCACATATGGAAGTGGCCCACTTCCAAACTGGAAAAGATCAGATTTCATGTGACTTGGCTTGTTCACACTGTCATAAATAGATCACATATGGGCAAAAAAATCGGATTTGGGTCACATTGGCCTGCAGTCTGAACATAGCCTAAGTGAAAACACCTGTGTGGGCATGCAGGGCCTTTAATGGTAAAGATAAAAAATCGAGGAAAAAATTAGGCCTACAGATCAATCAACAATGGAAATAATCGTTAGTTGCAACCCTGCTTGTGTTCATTTTGTTTGTTTTTTGTATTGATGAGTAAACAGAGCACCTGCCTGTTCTATTAATTAAGGTTTCTCTGCCACTAGTTTTTACTTCAGCATACCGGTGTTTTCATACAAACTTCTTTACATCCACTTTACTACATGAACAGGATCAAAATATGACCCACATTGTGATTCACATTAATGGTTTATTTGTGGCACCTTTTCTGACCTTCTGTTTTGCTGCCTGGTACGATCTTTTGTGTCACTGCAACACACAATAAAAGGAAAACTTCATAACATAGTGTTACTATTGTATTCTGATCTAGGCTAAGCAATTTGTTCATCTGTGATGTTGAAGCACATTCGTTGCAGTTAGAGCCGACTGATATGGGTTTCTGGGGGCATAGTCATATGCTGTTATAAACGTCAATGCCAATTAAATGCAATTAGCTCATATCGACCGATAACATCGACCGGCCGATGTATCGGTAGGGCTCTAGTTGCAACTGTCATTCTTTCACTCTTGAGGCCTTTTTTCACAGGATAAGTTTTTAATTACTATATTAGGAAAAGCAGGAAGTGGCCTGTTCAAGAAAGCAGGTATGGTTAGTGAGTTTGTCAGCCCTGATGTGAGTTAACCTGCTCACTGGCAGGTTTTCTTCAACAAACCCTGAGTTTTTCTCCAACTCTTCCCCTCCTGTCAAGCCTGAAGGAGCTGTTGGACCCACTGCTTTATTTCCTCACTGCTACAGTCGATATCAAAGCGCAAGGAGAGGGAGATCAAAATCCCAGTTGGATTAGTTACCCAAGGACTATCTTTAACGCTACCACTTTTACCACTCTTTTTTTTTGAAGCGTGAGCTCTGCCCTCACATTTAAACATTACACACGGTGGATTCATTTCATAACACTGTGGGTCTGTGCACATTGATGACGTAGCTGTCAGGTTGTCTGAACAGTTCCTCTTTCCTAAAATGTGTCCCGCACAATACTGTAGTAATCAACGAATAACCATCTCATATTTTGCACTGGTGAAACAGAATTGCTATCATAACCATCATATCATATTTGAGATTATGTGAGTGAGGATGATTGTGATGCAGCTGACAAGACTGGACTAAATGTAGTTTAAAAGTAGGTTTCCAAATATATGATGCACATAGTGTCTACAGACCTATAGACTATGACATCAAAGGTTGATAAGTAAACTATGTCACATCTGTTTGATGTATTTCATCTGCAGTTGCTGCCACCTACGTTTTGTCCCCGTCAGGTTACAGCTGAATAATTCAATTTAATTTAATATTTCATTTGTATTTTATTTTATTATTTTAAGATTTAATATACACTCAGATTCCACCACTTTATCACCCATTAAGGAAAGTTAGGTCTGATGAATGATAAATGAGTGGACTACATTAAATAAAAATTTTAAAAATTAAATAAATTTAAAAAAAAATGTGCTCATTTATTTACTCTTTTCCCCTCTCCAACTCTATTTCACTGCTTCTGCTGGGTTTTTAGAGATAAACGTCACAGTCCACATAAACACACATTAGTATTTCTACATGCACTGGATTAAAATGGAGGCTCTGCTCTTAATTTACCCATTGCCATGGTGAATCGTAGCATCAGAGGTCCATTTATGAGGGATTTTTTTCATTCATCACGCACACGCTTAACTCAGAGTTTAATTAATTGAACTAACTCTGCTTTTCAGCTGTTCTGAAACCCAAAACTCATACATTCCCTGAAACTGAAGCAGCTACATGGAATTCAGCCGTCATTAATTTTTATTATTTACACCTGTGCTTTTCCTACTGTGACATGCTGTCAAAATGCCGTCCATGCAAAGGCCTGTTTGACTGACAATTGCCGCAGGCAGGCAACTGAAACACCAAAATAAACCACAGCAAAGGTGCAAACATGTCAAGATTTAATCAATTTAAAAGTAATCCAGCTCTGCCCTCTATGTTATGTGAGCTTTTTCATGAGTATGACTGTGTTGTTTATTGATATTTCACTACAAGTTCTAATAAGATAACCTAAGTTGTTTACATGACATCTGTGATAATAGATGCATTGTGTTATTCAGTTCATAAACAAATTATTAAAGTGCATGCAAATAACTTATTTATACCATATCATCTGAATCAGATCTGGCCTGTACATTAGGAATTGCATTTATTATCACAAATTTGAATGAAAAAACTATGACTACAAAAATATATAACATATATATATTGAACATATATCATATGTTCAGCAACTTGAAAAAAATCAGCCACTTAAAAAATATTTAGTCCTATGGACAATTAATTCTCCCTTCTTGGTGTTTGCTCTTTTCAGTCGTTTTTTGTCTCTGAAACTTTACACGATTGCTCCACCGGTTGAGCCACTTAAAAAAATCCTCTATGTAGTATCACCACATAATGTAGCAGCTCCATGACTTAAAAGCTATTTTGCATTTCATTCGCCTTCAGTTTGTCAGCTGGGATGGTGCCAAGTCTTTTTCACTTGCTGCCATAGCAATGTCGCCAACAGTGCTGAAGTGACAGCCGCTGGAGGAACAACAGAAAGAGAGAACACAGGAGGAGGAGGACAGAAATGGCAAAACACAGACAGTTTCAAAGAGGGGGAGCGGATAAGATGAGTTATTTTTTGTTGTCTGTTCTTAAGGTTCAAAGAGCCAACAGGTGCAAGAAGAGTGCAGCTGTCCCGAAAGAGGGCGTGGACACCGTGGAAATTTGGATGAAGGCTCGTGTCAAAATGACAACTGCTTTCTATCCTCATCCCTCTCTCTCTCTCTCGTCTCTCTCTCTCTCTCTCTCTCAAAGATAGCTCTCTATGGTCATGAATATTTTATTTTCTTACTTCTGAAAAAGAGAAGTGTGTCGTTTGTTCTTCTGCTGCTCTGCATACTAACGAGACGCTCTTCCCTTTTTTGGGGGGGAAAAATCATCTCTAGAAGTAAATGGATGTGATGATGAACGGGGATGAGGGATGGAGTAAGGGAGAGAAGGCAGGGGAGCCTCATCAGTGAAATTTGAAAAAATTTGCGCTCTAAACCACTGATTTCTGATTACTGTAAGGTAGCCCTCAGGGAACACCTCTTAAATCTCCCAAGCTAGGAACAGGGTTCGATTGGGGTCAGGCCCTGTCTGTGTCGTGCACAAGGACACTGAGGAATGTCTCTTTTTTTACTTTCTCCTGACTGCCACACCCAACTCAAATTTAAGAAGAGTTTTAACTTTGGAAAGTAATAAAAAAATTGCCATCTCAAACTTTTGTGTGGAGCGCATCAATTATATGTAGCGCTGCACCTAACGATTATTTTTTAAATGTATTCATTATATTTAGATTAATTTAACAACTTATTTATTAATTTTTCTAAGGTTCATTTCATTATTACTCCTTATATTAATATAAAAATTAGGGCTGTGCGATATGACTAAAATCTCATGTACATTTATTGCATTTCATTTATTCATTTAGCTGATGCTTTCATCCAAAGTGACTTACAATTATTATACATGTTAGAGGTTGCACTCCTCTGGAGCTACTAGGGGTTAAGTGTATATAAATCTTGATATAGAACATTTTATGTAAATTCAATGTATCCTGAGTTACTGTTGGAAATACAATAGTAACCTTGGACTCACACAGGCAGCGCATGCACCGCGTTAGGGCTGCGCCACGGCTGCCGTACCTAATCACTGCCATTGTAGTCAAGGCTTGTGATCCCACTAGAAGTGGCTCTCAGCTCCGCTGTGCAAAGAATAGGCAGCTGGTCTATTTTTGACTGAAGACACGTCAAGCAGCACCAAGCAGATGAGATGGGTACGAAGTCAGATACAGAAGTGGCAAGGAGAATCCAGTTGATTTTCAAAATAAAATACATTGCACAGACTCCCAATTGTATATCAACAATAAACAATTAAAACAGACCACAAAAGAAGCAATTTAACTATGTAGCCTCCTTAACCACCATAGAAGGTTGTGGGTTAGCAAACTGTCGCAACTTGTTGCTGCAAAGCTAACATGTTGTGCACAACAAAGTAAGCTGAATATCTGTGGCCGACAGGCAATTATTTACTAATGAAACCAATAAGTACAGATAAAGAACAGAACAAATAAATGGTATCAGTAAATGTATCAATAAAATCCTAAAATAAATACAATACAAATGGCAGCAGGTAAAGACAAAGTCTATTATAATTTATCACTCACTGTTCAGTCCAAGTCCATCTCTGGAATGGATCTCTAATTCATTTAATTTACTATTTATAAAGATTAAACATGACTACTGTCATTCCCAGCTCCGGCAGCTAGGGCATGAGCTCATTTTATTTGTCCTTAGTCAGCTTCATTATTTATTTCCACTTCCTGTTTAGTGTGAGTTACTTTTCTTGTGTCTCATTTCAGGTCTTTGTCTGCCCTCCTACCATGTGCAACTGTCCCCGCCCTAATGTGCTCCACCTGCATCTCACTGTCTCTCCTGTCTTAGTGTATTTAAACCATAGACTGTATATAAAAATGGAGGTAGCGTCCATGACTTCACCCATAGCGTTCAGAAGAGCTGTTTTGAAGCTCAAAATTGGCAGAGCTGACCGGCGCTACTTTGGCAGAGCGTCACCCCGTGTCACTCCCGGATAACCATAAATGGATAAAAGGTGGGATGTGGGTGTAGCTGAGGTGACGGGTTGCTGAAACCCCGCCCGCCTAGCTCGACATAGAGTTAGTTCAGGCTTGTTTGTTTGGATGGTATCTTGTGGCCATATCCCTACTAGCTTACACTCAAGGTAAGTTAACCTGAAACTATTCAACACTTTAAATAACTAATTATCATTATTGAATGTTTAAAGTGTTGCGACTCTAGATTTTGTGGAGACTTGCAGAAATTTCGGATTTATGGATATAACATTAACAGTTACCCAGAATCAGCATTTGCAAACCACTGATCATATGATATTAATCAGCTGATTAAAGAGTTCTTTTCAGTTTGACATTTCTTTATTCTAAGTTACTTCTTATGAAATTCTAGTACATTTTGAGATCCTGAAGTTTTGTGTTCCATGAGCTGTAAACCATAATCATCAAGCAGATCATTAAACAACAATCATAAGCAGGCGTTTTTGAGGTGCACATTTTTTTCCGACTGCTTTGGTTGCTATGATACATTTGTTGCAAGTAGTTCTACCTAACTTTACTGGATGTAAAAATGTCAACACAGAGTGGAGTACTTGCTCTGGCCCTTGCTCTGTATGAAGGGAAGGCTGATGCAGGTAGAGAGAGAGGACGGCCGCCATATGTGGGTTCATGAGATTTTGTGGGCGAGTAAACATCTTGGCGTGTACCACTGTTTGGTCCAAGAGCTGAGGTTTGAGGAAGCACAATTCCAGGAAAGTAACCATTGCTACGGTGTGGTATTTGTCCCGCCCCTCCTCTACTGTGATTGGACAGCTGAGTAAAAAGTGACAGTGGGGAGCGCAGCCTTTTCCCCAAAGTTGAATATTTGTCAACTCTTGCAACCATAAAAAAACGCTCACCACGGAATAGACGCTCATCGCCTCGTCATGCTGCTGCCGTTTTTATCAGCTTGTAAAAACGTGGCGTTCCCATTGCAATGAATTGAAAAAACGCTTTGGTGGACACGGAGCCTTACGCTCACTGAGTGGCAGAAAGATGAGCAGCAGTATTAGCTTGAATTAGCTCAATCACAAACAACACATCTAAAATGGGAAAGAGCTGGACCACTGGTTCTTTGGTAAGCAGTAAGGATTACTGTTGAGTCTGACTGTCTTTATTTGAGCAAATAATCACTTGTTTTACTCCTGGTTTGCTAAACGCAGCCATGGTAACAGATTTTTTGCCGCACAGTCCAGCGTGTTCCGGAAGGAGAAAAGACATCAACGCATACCCTCTATGCACTAAAACCATCTTTTTTTACCAGGCTGTTTTATTCTTCTGTAAGTTGGGCATTTTAATATGGAGGTCAATGGATCTAAAGGGACTCCCTTCTACAGCCAGCCTCAAGTGGCCTACTCGATGAATTGCAGTTTTTTGTTACATCCTGATTGCATCAGAAGTCAGACCCGGAGGTTGCTGCTCGATTTAAATCCACTCCTCCCTGTTGTCTGTGCCAATTTGTCTTGTTGTCAGTGACAGAATTCTAGCATTTTCCAGTGTTTTCCCTGTGTGTTTGACCTTTGTTTCGCTTTTTGGATATAGATTTCTGCTTAGTGTCTTTTATACCTTTACTTGTGTTTTTGGACTAGGTAATAAACCTGTTTTTGTGAGTCATCTGTAGTTGTGCCTTGTGAGTCTTTTTCCAATGAGTGTGTGAGCCTTCATAACAATTAACTGTAATCTTGTTATTTTTAACCAAGTTTTGAACTGGAGTTTGTGTTATTTTAAATTTTGACACCATGATTAAAAATTTTACAGCAAATATATATCAGTTCCAAAAATGACTTCTAGCCTATTTCCCACTGCTTCAGGCAATTTGTACTCCCTTACTTTCAGTAAGAGTTCCAGCTCCAGTTTTATCTATGCAAAACACTGGTAAATTTATTTTCACATCAATGTGGGACAAAGAAAACAATTTACAGACTGTAACAACTGTTAAAGTAAACAGAAAACATGAAACAGCCAAACCAAAGAGTGGCCACTGTGACATCACGCATTGGTTTGTGGATTGCCGTTTTGAAGCCTTAAGTTTGGCATTTAGGCCGCCGCCTTTGTTTGTCCGTTGCTAGCTCTAGCTAGCTTGGTAAGCAAGGTGCATACATAATTCACGTTAACGGTGATTTTAACTGGGATGCTAAGTTTGGCTAGCGAAAAATAGGCTTAGAACAAAATGAACAGCTGACTCCAGCTTTTTCAATGGTGCGGGTTGAATGTACACAGTGCAGTGGATACAACTGGCCTCTATCCTGATTTACAGGTCACTGCTTTAGCGTCTATTTTCCTCTAAATGGCACTATAACTAAAATGAACATCATACTGTATTGAAGAAGATTTGAAACTAACAACTGAGATGATAAACTCATTAGGAAAGTGTTTACTGAGTTAAGTCAAATGAGAAGTAGGCTCCTTTTGTCATTAAGTCCAATGCATTTGGACTACTTTTTGCAACCAGTGGAGTTGCGACCTGCTGGCCATTAGAAAGAATGCAGGTTTAAAGTAGTTCTGCATTCACTTCAGTTTTGAGAGCTGGAGATTCATGACTTGGCTAAACATTAGATGACCTGTGGTGTAACCTTACGTTACCATGACAGCAGGGGGGTGATGAAGAAACACTTTTAAGTGACTAACTGAAACACGTTCCTCGTGTTGATCATCCTGATTTATTATGCTTGTGTGGGGACATAAAGTAAAGTTTTGCTGCCATCTTGACAAAGTGAGGGAACCCCGACAAGGTGTAGCACTTCACTGCTATGCACAGAAGCACGTTATGCAAAACGACATATTTTTGTAATCGATGAAGTTGATTACAACGATTAATCAGGTTTACAGGTTTAATGTAAATGCTGTCAGCTGATCTAAAATGACCACAACACTGCGCATGCCATACAACACACTTACAACTCAGCACAGCCTTAGCCATTGGTTATGACCTACTTCTCTGGGTCAAAGTCATACCTTCACAATGGTCCCATGACCCCAATGAGTATCCTAGTTTTATTCCTGACTGTATCAGGAACAGATGTGAAGATGTGGAAGGATGCACACAGAACAAAAGGTCATACGTACACAGACAAGACACAAGCGACTAATCATTTAGTCTGAAAACTGCCAGAAAACAGTGAAAAAAGTTCCATCACAATTTCAAAATGCTTATTTTGTCCAATCAACAGTCCTAACAGCAAAAGGACTAAAGCAGTGAAAAGCAGCAAAACCTCACATTTGAGAAGCAGGAAGCAGATATATACTTTATTTTATTGCGGACACAAGTCCATATACACAGAATACAACATAAAAAAGGAGATGCGTACATACAAAAGACACAACAAAGACTTTTCTATACAAGATACAAGCTATTGTACCAATGACGTCTTAACCTTGAAGTGTATCTATAAACACTTTTAAGAGGACTAACTAGGGCCTCAATAATACAGTTAGCTGACTTGTCCAGACGACACAGAAAACCAAACATCAATTGTCTCAAGAGCCTCCCAAGTCGGCACACTATTAGACACAAACAAATGACTGGCACTATGCCACCTAGGAACATGAAGCAGCAATCTCATTGCATCATTGTATGCTACCTTGAGCCTCTGCATACTCTTTTTCTTATAATTAGACCACAATTGAGCAGTATAAAGTGGTGTGATGTAAGTTCTAAACAGGGAGCACTTCACATAATCAGAACACATTGAAAACTTCCTTATGAGCATGTTAGCTTGACCATAAATTTTACAGCTTGACGGTATAGATCTTTGT
Organism: Lepomis macrochirus; assembly: GCA_024633595.2. Taxonomy (NCBI): domain Eukaryota; kingdom Metazoa; phylum Chordata; class Actinopteri; order Centrarchiformes; family Centrarchidae; genus Lepomis; species Lepomis macrochirus. The sequence goes on along the minus strand of JALXJV020000020.1, from coordinate 18,738,530 downwards.
CATCCGTCCAATCACTGGATAGAACATGACCTAAATATTTAGCTTCCTCACACACAGAGAGAGGACTGCCTGACAAATAAAAAAGTAGGAAAAGTTGATTTCTTGTCCTCAACACTTCTAACTACCATAATATGGCTTTTTTTTAGCGTTATACTTTATGTCAAAATCGAGTCCATACTGTGAGCACACCTTTAGCAACTGCTGCAACCCAGCACTATATGGACAAAGCAGGACCAGGTCATCCGCATACATAATATGATTAACAATCATGTTGCCCACAAGACAGCCAGTATTTAACCTATTTAACTGATTTGATAATTCGTCCATATAGACATTGAATAAAATAGGAGACATAATTCCTCCTTGTCTCACCCCATTACAAACATGAAAAGGAGCAGATACAACATTATCCCATTTAACCTGAAACGTTTGATGGGCGTACCAAAACACTAAAATTCTCACTAAAAATTTAGGAGCACCTCTATCAAGCAATTTTTCAAATAGTCGTTCATGATTGATTCTATCAAATGCCTTTGTCGCATCAATAAAACATAAAAAAATAGTTGAATTCAAGCTGGAGTACCTGGACACAATCTCTTTAAGAGCATAGATACACAAATCAGTTCCATGGCTAACGTTTAAACCCAAACTGATTGTCAGCAGTAAGGACATACCATTCTAGCTTTGTTAGCAGAACTTTCTCCAGAACTTTAGACAAGATACTGGCTAATGCAATTGGTCGGTAATTGTCAACACTGTTGAGCTTACCAGCCTTATCTTTAAGCACAGGCATTAGAATTACAGACATAAGAGCATTAGGCAGGACACCATGAACAAGACAACCATTAAAGCACATAGAAAGCAAAGGGCAGAGCCTATGGCTGGCATATTTTAGATGTTCTGCCGAAATGCAATCCATACCACAGGCTTTATTGTTTTCCAACCCATTAATGACATCATAAATATCTGCTGCCCTAATTAGCATATCTGCCGAGAAATCAATATGTTCAGGATTAAGTCTAACTGGGTTACTTTTAACACAATTAAACAAATTAAAGTAGTGCTCTCGCCAAAACTCAGATATTTTTACAGGGCTACTAATACCTTCAATATCAGCCGGAAAGGATGTTTTATTGTTATTCATTACTTTGACTTCTTTCCAAAAATCAGTAAGGTTGTTTTTCTGTAGCTTTCTGGCCAACGAGTCTGCTCTCATTGTATTTTCATTATTCTTAATAAAACGAAGTGCGTACTTAACTCTAGCATTTGTCTGCTTTTTTCCTATCTAGCAAAACCCCATGTCTAGGGCTTACCTGCCTCAGACCAGAGTCTAAAGGCTTCTCTTGCCTCACCATAATACCCAGCCACAAACTCATTCCACCCCGGTCTGATGTTAAGTACCTGACATTTCCTTTTGCACAGGGTTCACTGGCAGTATTTAAACATTTCACAATACCATTATACAAGGCACAGATTTTTTTCAACATGTTGTACATCCTTACAATTAACATCTGAGCACATTAGGGCCTCATGAGGCATAACAAGATTATTTAAAAACATTCAGTTCGGAATGAGTATTCAGCCACCACCTCTTTACTTAATTTTGACCAGTCCAGTTTACTTGAGGAAGCTACATTATTACTTCTTGACAACAGAGGAACATTCTCAACATCTAACCAAGCAGCAATAGGTATGTGATCAGAGGTGGCAAGTTCATAGCAAATCTCCACATTTATCAGTGCAGCATGAGCATCAGCTGTGGACACAACATGATCTAACCACGAGTTGTGTTCCACGCTTCACTAACATAGGTAAAACTTGTATCTGGTAGTAGAGCTGTACTTCGATAGAATCAATTTAGACTCATTACAGAAATGCTGCAAATGTGCTGCAAATAACGATTTGCTATCAGACATGTCAGCATTAAAATCACCCATAACATAGACACAAGATGAACTATTATCCTCAATAAATGACTGAATAAAAGCTAACCTGTTCAAGAATTCATCCTCATGCTCATAAGATTCATACGGTGTATAAACATTTAAAACAGTAAATTTCTTTTCATTAAAATTACACTCTAGCCCAATGGCCCAATCAACATTTAAGCGTACCACATTCACCATTGAGTCATATTTGATGTTCCACAGTATAGCTACACCACCAGCTATCCTACCTCGAACCATCTTTGTACTAAGGTCAGTAGTGGACTCTCCAGCCCCATGAAAGTTCACATGAATAGTGTTCAACTTATCCAGTTCTTGTTTCGCCAGCCATGTTTCTTGCAGGCATAGAATGTCACACTCATCCAGCATTGTGTCCACAACCAGACGCTTTGATCTATCAGTAGCAGAATGTCCAACCCGCAACCCACGGCAGTTATACGAGACAAAACGCATTTTAAAATGTTTTATCGTTCCCACCGGAGCAGTTGGCCTTCACCACGTCCTCGCCAACAGCAGGCACGCCAGCAGCATTTCCATGCAACGGCCCCTCATCTCGAGAGTGGGGGGCATTCTTTGAACCAGACAGACCTCCATCTCCACCTCTAAGGCGGCGAGGTTCATAGTAGCGTCTGACAAAAGTCCCAGCAGGCCACAGCTCCGGATCATATAGCTCAGCAACATCATTACATTCAGCGGAAATACAGAAGGAACTAAATCTACTCTGAGTCGCCTCGATTTTTCTGCATGACACTTGCCGATCCAGCTTCATTTTTAAGTATTCACTGAGAGTATCAGCATCTACACTGACATCAAACTTAGTAGCAAATACCTTTACCAACTTTGTTTTGACAGCCAGTATATTGCTAACTACACCAGTCCCAATTATGCCAGACTTCTTTCTCCCATACCTCGCTGATGTTTTTACGGTGCAAGGTGAGGGGCTTCTATGGGCAGGATTCTCGAGTACCTGTTTTCGCCGAGCCTGCTTCAGTCGACGCCCATCCTTTACCACCATGCTCCAAGCAGGCGTCTGCATTCGTCCCAGAGCTGAATCAACAGATTGAACTGGTTGACTACAGACAGACTCGCCATGCGTTGCTGTCAAAGAGCCATTAGCCCCAGCAGGAGTGCAGGGGACCAGATCAGAGCCCACCGGCTTCTCCATCTCACCCAAGGGACCCGAAATTCTGGGCGCAGGACCCGGTTGTGTTTCCACATCCAAGAGGCAGGTAGCCGAAAGAGTAGCGTCCGGGTCTCGGTGCCCCTCCACAGCAGTCAGTCGGCTTACAAGTTTCTCAGAGACCTCCCGCAAAGTTTCACAGGCAGCTACCTGAGTTCCCATAGTTCTTTTTAGGTAGTCGATGTCAGTATTGATTTGCTGCATTTTCCCCAAAAGCACCGATACATCGATGTGTTTAAATGAAACAGGCGGTAATTCATCCAGGAAGTGCGAAACAAATCTTGGGATCTCTTCACCACACTCATTAAGCGCTTGCATGCACATTTTGACGTTGTTAACATCCTTCTTTTGTCCCCTATGGGAAATCCATCTTTTATAGTTTGGAAGAAGCTCTGCCAAAACTGCCTTTGAAGCCTCAATCCGCTCAGAGCTGAAACTGCTCGTTACTATCGACACAATGTCATCATGGCTTAGTGTCCGCATTTTAATCACAATAAAGTTCAGCAACTCATCTTCAACTATAACTCTACCGTGTTCAGTATGGTAAATCTCCGGTTTAATTCGAGAAAACTCTTGTGAACACTCTCCAGTAGCATGCCGTGCAGCTGTACCGGCCGCCATCTTGAAAAAGATAATTTTTGGTATTTTTAATTGATTAATCACAACAGTAACAGCTAATATACTTTATGTTGACTGATCTATTAATTATCTAATCATTTCAAAAACAATCAATACAAGGTGACTCTTCAATCAGCTTAAAGTTTTGTGTGTGTGTGTGTGTGTGTGTGTGTGTGTGTGTGTGTGTGTGTGTGTGTGTGTGTGTGTGTGTGTGTGTGTGTGTGTGTGTGTGTGGACAGAAAGTCACAGTGTTACTAAATTCTTGTCTTACCCTCAATCTGTTTTTTGTCTTTCGCCAGTTTGATTGATCTCTGAGCTGACTAAAGGAGCCCTAAAGATACATCTCAGCGCAACCACATTCTCTGTGCAGGCCATAAAGACGTTATGTAAAGATTTGTTTTTAACTCTAAAATGATTTGTTATGGCTTTGAAGCACTGTATCACACTGATGCAGCAAAAACTGCTGCAGCTTTATGCAAGTTTCACATACACATAGCTCATTGTGCATTGGGGAATGTGTGTGAGTGTGTAAAGAGAAGGAAAAATAAAGAAAGAGCCGCACTGACTTGTTACACCACTCTATATGGGGCAACAGAAGTCAAGCATGCTTTAAACACTGTCAAGAGCAAGGATATTAAATTATGATATATGAGAATGCCTTTTGAAAAAACATGTATACACAATACAGAAAAAACAACCGAGTATTCAAAGCACTGCACTTTCCTTTGAATGTTTGATTACAATTTTTTTTTTTAATCCAGCCCCCAAATATGCTAAACTCCTGAATTTCAATTACATAAGAGAATAAAGGGTTTCAAAATCTTGTGCTAGAGGAACAGCTTTATCTCACACTCTCTGCCATGCAATTTATTCTGTTCTTACTTTGATCCCGACCTTCTTACCTCATATTTAATGGCCTTGGAAAAACACAAGCGCAGAGCAAGAACAACATAAAATGCCCTCTGAAAAGACAGTATTTACCATATATGCAAAAACAGTTTAACTTTTATTATTTAAAAGTGTATCTTTCGAGTCTCAGGTATCCAACTGCAGCAGAGATAAACAGATGTGGTGTACACTTATCGGGCTCGTGCTCCCCTCACCTCTCCTCACAATGCTTTCATAAAACCTCAGATCTGAATAGGCCATCTGAATGTGTGAATCTTTGAATGTAGGGGCATGCTGAAGCGATTTCACATCCGTTGTCCACACTCTCTCTACTGCAATTTGTTAAATGATGTTCCTTTTTCTTCTGCTTTTTTATCTCTAGGATCTACCTCTTTCCTCTGTATACTTTTCTTGCAAAGCACCCATCTTATCTGAGAGGTATTAAGAGTGTGATTCATAAAACATCCAAGGACATCCCTGCAATGTGTGTGTGTGTGTGTGTGTGTATCCAAGGAGAAGACCAGCATGGTGTTGCTGAGGCCTAAATCTGTCTCTAACTCTTAATTAAACCCTGGGCTCCAGTGGCCCTAACTTATTAAAGACCAGGCGTATGTAAACCCACACACACACACACACACACACACACACACAGGCCAATGTACTCACGCTTCCTTTAAGCTCACAACACTCCACCTTTAAGCTACCAATGATTTAATGCATCTCAATATTTCACCTTCTGCTGCTGCTTAGTGACCCACTTGCAGAGAAATAAATTATTTCCTGGACTCTTTTAGCACTTGCATGAAAGTACTGAAGGAGATTCCACAGGATTTCTACTGAGTGAAGTTTTCAGTTTTAAAAATAGTTTTAATGGAATTTGTGCTTTATTACTTTAGAGTATGCCCAGCGAGAAAAGTGGGCGGAGAAACTTTAAAAAAAGAGAGCAGGGATGCAGAGCAAATGCAACGACCTGAACAAAGAAAAGACAACACATTACTTCAGTCTTCTTTCACTTGCATTGGTTACCAGTAAAATACAGAATTGATCTTAAAATTCTATTTTATTTTACATGTTTTTAAAGCCCTCAATGGCTTAGCACCAAAATACATCACTGACATGCTAATTCCATATTCTGCACCCAGGTGGCTTAGGTCACCTTCACAACAACTCCTCTTAGTACCCTTCTCACACCTTACAACTAAAGGTGACTTTTCTGTTGCTGCCCCCAGGCTTTGGCTTTGGAATAGTCTTCCATCTAACATCCCCACTATTGAGAACTCCAAATCTAATTTAAAGACGTACCTTTTTTCCCTCATTTTTAATTGTTCTCTCTCACCGTGTGTGTTGTTATTGTTAAAATGATAAACTCATCCACAATCTTTCATAGAAGTTCAAACTGAAAATCAGTTTAATTCAAATTAGCCCTCAAATTAACCCTCTATCCACCCGCTTAATACTATAACACATTGTTTAACAAAATGGAATCATGGAATCTCATAAAACCTTCCCTGAAAGAAATAATACAATAAAATAAAATCTGCACACCTTAAATGAAACATAAACAATAATAATTGACATATGCAGCTGCATATGTAGCTTATGAAAAGTCGGGTTTCACACACAACTAGATTATTAAGAAAACACACACACACATATGCACAAAAAAACACAAACTCCATCTTCTCTTCATCTCTACAGTGTCCATCTCTCAGATTTAAACATAAAAGATGAGGTTGCCGTTAACCTCAGATTAAGAACACAGATGTATGCAAGTCAACACTCATCTAAACTGACAGTGAATGAAAGTCAAAGTGTTTGCCAGCAAAAACACACATATCAGATTTGTGATGCAAAAAAACACCCAGTTAACATAAGTGCGTGGTATGCAAAACTTCACTCAGACACTTGTATTTCATTTAATTAGTCAAATGTATTTAGCTGCAGGGGAGCATAAAAGGAAACATCCTCTTTGCACACCGCTTTTATAACAAAATGTTTGACTTTTCATACACATCCATCTGTCTGATACCTCTGTCAACCAACCTGACCTACACTGGCACTCGCAAAGCCTTAATAATAGAGACAAATAGACTTGACAGAAATGGTCATGTAAAACAATAAACACAATGTAACAGCAGAAGCTGTCTTACCTGAAACAAGGTGCTCAGTTTGGTCAGCTGACTCTTTCCTTACAGGCAGCTAACACCAGCAGAGCTAATATAAGCTAACGTTAGCTAGTATTACTGTCAGAGTTAAAAGTTGTTGTTAAAAGTTACTCCCACCGCCTCACTGGTTTCATTCTTCGACTTGTCTTCAAAATGTGTGCTGTCACCATCCTCCCCTGTGTTATTGTTGTACTTGTTTGTTTGTTTGTTTTTACAATAAAAGAGTCAAATTCTGTAGCTAGCATAAAGCTATGTTTCCTCCATCTTGGATTTGGTAAGCCCGCTAAGTCAAATCAACCTGAAGGAGCTCTATGCGCGGCAGCACCACCCTCTGGTGGAGAGCGAAAAGGAGAAATTTTAAAAAGTCACAGTAGTAAAACACGTAAATAGTCAAATTAATGTTGGCTGATTACTGGGAAACTTGAATATAACATAGTCATCATTAATGTTATTAGGAACACCTGTGCGTTTCCTGTTATGACAAGTCAAATTTCTGCTGTGAAAAATGTTTATAAAGAGGGGTTTGTGCTTTTTATAATCTGCCAACATTCATTCTGTGATGTGCAGCAGCTTGCAAGTTATATACAGCATTAAAGTCTTGTTTATAACACAGCATCTGTGATAGACCTTCACAGCAGACATTTTGACTGTCACAGCATGTATGTTAACTAACATAGCAAGCACAGGTGCATTTAGTGTCAGAAAGTATGGGAGTGCTCCTGTTGCAGGACCCTGGTATTGTGCCTCACTGAAGTGGCTTTTCAGACACTTCAATGGATTCATGTTATTATAGTAACATATATTATAGTGAAAATTTCCGCCATGAAAACAGACTATACATTCAGAATGACACAAGTTTATCTAGAAGTTTCCTTATTATGGCAAGTATAGTTTATTTGTTAAAAATGGCACAATGCATTAAATAATAATAATGTATTAAACTAATGCAAACGTCCCCATTTACTTGATCACCTAAAATGCATACCAATCAGCATCAGTTCTTACAGAAATTACTCAGCGTGCAGGTTAAATGATTGTAAAAGTAGCCTATTTAGAATCGTGTGCAAACAATTAAGATGAATCAAACACTGTCATAAAAAATGGCTGATGGCACATTTGAAAGGAAGGGGTATGTCAGTACATAGACTTAAAATATTTTTTAAAAATGTACATTAAATGTGTAAAGAGAAACAGTAATATTAATGACAGATATGATAATAATACAGATTTTAAAAAAATACAAAATAATGTGATATAATGTGTCGATGAATAATAACCTTAGTTCATTTTGAGAACCAAACTCCGATTTCCATTCCAGGAATAACAGATTTTAGTATTCATTAATCTTGTGACAGATTTGCAGGCTCCCTGTTGTTTTCCTCTTTCTCAATTTAAAATCATGCTCCCAGAGAGAGCCGAGCAGCGGGAGGGAGAACAGAGGAGTGTCAAAGGCAGGAGAGGAAATGGAGAGAGAAGGGATGTGTCCACAGGGGAAATTGACAGACACCCAAAGATGAATCATCTTTGCGCTGAGAATGAAATGGCCATTTAGCTCCATGTGTGTTGACTGGGGAGGTTGTTTGTGTCTTTATCTGTGCAAGTTTGTGTGTGTGTGTGTGTGTGTGTGTGTGTGTGTGTGTGTGTGTGTGTGTGTGTGTGTGTGTGTGCATGCGTGCGTGCGTGTGTGTGTGGGTGTGTGTGTCATGCCAGTGCTTGAGGAGACAGCAGCGTTTGCCCTGTGACGAGGCCGTGCAGATTGGTGTGAAGTGAGAAGCCAGTTCAGATCTGCGTAGCAGCACTGTGCGTGTCACATTGGATCTGATGGCGCTGAGTTAAAGGGGAAACAGCGGGACTGTCACATTTAACAGCCCCTCTGCTCTGCTGATGATGAGGGATGAGTCCAGCAGCACTCTTTGTCCACAAGGACAAGCCAGAGGTATCAACCTCTGATGCTGCACACCACAAGGTGAAAGGCCAAAGTCAATGCAAAAAGCAGTGGTGCTAAGCAGCTACAGTTACTCAAGTACAGGTGCTTGTACTTTACTTGACTTGTTCCATTTCATACTCTCTGCTACATTTGTCTGACAGCTATAGGTACTAGTTACTTTGAAGATTAAGATATTATATACAAAACCATGATCAGCCTCTAAAATATGATGAACAGTATGAAGTAGTTGTAATTAGCTCATCCTCAACCAATTACAATAGTATAATGCTGCTTTATGATATTTAATAATAACACTGTGAATGGGCCCATTTGGTATAATGACTATTAATTTTGCTATTAATTCTGATACTTTAGGTATATTTTCCTGGTACTGCAGACATCAAGAATATAAATATAAAGTAAGAACATTCTGCTTTGAATGATAATTTGTGTCTGATATGTTTTTTTCAAAAAAAAATAAACTACTTACAAATTTAAAGCACATATTCTCTGTCTCCCTCTTTACTGAATCTATGAATATGCAACTATTTTTCAGTTCGACTGCTGGGTACAACATGTCTACTACTTCAGTGAAAAGTCTGAAAAGGCGTCCAAACTAGTGGCAATGTCACATGCTTGTATGTGTTCATCTTAAGCTGAGATTTAAAGTAAGCGCAGAGAAACTTTTCCCCCCTCAGCGGATAAATATGACAGCAAACTTTTTAACTACGCATGCGCACTTTTCTGCACTGTGATGTTCAAATTCCCAAGTGTTGTAATAGTTTGGAGTGGAGGGAGGCTTTAAGTAAAATTCTTAATTCTAATACTGATACTTTTACATTAAGGCACCCACATATTCCATGAGAGTATTAAGTGATTAATGCCTTATCTTTAAACCTAATTTTGTACTGAGAAGTGACATTTATCAATTTTAAGTGACAGATTATCAGATTTGCCAGTCAGAGGTTAAAATAAGTCAGCTCAGAGATAAATGCACATCTGCAGTGTTTATTACAGGCTTAGCTGTCAAAAGTGCAAGGGTGGGAAATTATGATGCAATTATGTGAAAGCTCACAGCTGTCAATTACACCTCTGTCTGTGAGAAAAGAAGACTGAGTTGGAGTTGGAGAGAACGACAGAAAGATGGAGAGAGAAAACTGATCAAAGAGGCTTAATGGAGGAAGATAGAGAGCGGATGGGGCAAAGCAGAGAGGAGAGCATCAGTTGTTGTGCTGACTATTCACATATGTACAGAGGAAAGCAACAGAATGTGAGGGTCTGAAATGAGGCAATGGGCCCCGCTGCAATGCAATCGCATGCTGGTGAAAGAAAACCACAGGCTGTGTCCTGGTGTGTGATCAGGGCTTGAGGACTCGAGATCACTCTGATAGTATCAAGACTAACTGACGTTGCATGCAAACACTGATTGACAATTAAAAGATGCAATGCCTCTTTTTGCCTTTTCCTTCTTTTTGTAACCACTTTTGATTGCCTTTATCATGACATCATCCATAAAAATGTCCTTCATAACTGAACTGTTAGTATCCAGCCCTCGACCTTGTTCTGTTTGTTGTCCTTGTCTCCTCCCCTTGCCTCTGGCTGCAACTCTTTCTGTGATTAAAGCTTAAACAAAGCAGTGAATGAATGAAGCCAGCTCCTGCGAGAGAGCTAATGAAGAAAAAACGTTAAGTATTCATGTTTGTTTGGAGACCTGTGGTGATACGTGCCCTTCGTCCATCATTTGACAACATCAGAGCCACAACCCAGATGGGAGAGGGGGGGCTTGTGATATCCTGCTCTGCCCCAAAACACCTCCTAGAAACCCTGGAGATTTAATTAATCTTCATTTCCCTCCTGCTGGTGTGTGCTGTGTCCCCATCTCTCTCTGCAGCATCACCTCTCCATCTCCGAAAGCAATCCTCATGTGGAAAAACCTCCTGCTGACTGAGGTTGACACAGTGATCGTGTTTGTGTGAAAAAGAACCAGCCTGCGTGCATGAATGAGCAAACTGGGGATTTACATCACTGACGTTGTGAACATGAGCCATGGTTGTGAAAGAGTCATTTAAACCCACTTCTCTGGCAGAATTACAATCCTGGATCTAATTCAAGAACACAAGGACTTTGTATACTCAGAACAGGAGGGAAACCAAACCTGGGAGAAAGTTATTAGTCATTGCTAACATAAATAGCACCTGTCATCCAAGCGCAAGGGTTTAGTCACAACATCAATTTGCGTGTAGATCTCAGGGGCTCAGTGCTTCCTACCACATTAACTCTTAGGATAAGCACAGAGCAAGAGAACAAGATGAGCAAGTCAGACAGGAAACTTTTCCTTTTGACACCAAATGTCACCCCGATTCATGTCATACTTCCTGACATTTCACCTGCGTTTTTCTCACCATCACCTGAGGTACTAAAATATCCACCACATGTGATTTATAGTAAAGCTGTGGCTGCATCCATCTCTCTGCCCTCTCAGCCTGTCATTGCCATCTCCTGCGTGGAACCAGACTGAATAATTGAACAGTGAACAGAAGATTCATGAAAAGATTGGCTGCCAGAGCGCTGCGGGGGCCTGACGCTCTACACAAATCACCAGAAACTGTGAGTGAAAGCAACAAACTCATCCATATTTACCGTCTCATCACTGGATACATCGCTCTACGCTTGGGGAAGGAGAGGGCTGGCGGGCTATTACTTGTTTGAACGTGCAGGTGATCTGAATAAAACAACTGTGGCTGTGGTTGCTTTGGAGTGCTGAAGGGATGTTTCAAATGCCTTACTAAAGCTGCTTGTTTGACACTAACAGTGTCAAACAAGCAGTTTGACACCGCCTTTGGAAACCTTTAAGTCAACCAGAAAGCATCAAGGTAGGTCTTTCAGGTCACCCAAGGGCACTTTACAAAACCAGGGTATACAGGAAAAGACAGAAGAGGACAAAAAGAAATAACAAATAAATACATTGAGAATACATAATGTGAACATATCGATAAGGACCAAAGAGTAATCTAATCAGGATGTGTTAAAGGAGTGAATGAAAGTCTCTGCATCAGAGTAGGAAAGAGAGTCTGGAGATGTTCTTCAGGAGAGAGAAAGGCAGTCTTAGTGATGTTTATGGTGGATGTATCAAAGCAAAGGTTTGAGTCAAACGTAACACCAAGAGTTTATTGGACTGTCAGCTTGGATGGTGGTAGAGTTTCCAAAGTCTTGGTGTGTGTATGTAAGTTGAGTGAGTAGTGTGTCATCCACTGTTAAGAATGGTTGTGAAGGCCAACTTCTGAGTACAGAAGTTATTTTTTTATTAATAAAAGGGAGACAAAAACAACTTGGGGGCTAAATCAGAAATGCTCTTTTTTAACTCTGCCAGCAGGAGATCGGTCGTGTCTGTGTTTGATTGACAGCAGCTGGCAGGCTGCCAGACTGCTGGTGTTGCACTGCACTAGACTCAAAAGTAAACAAACTTCATCTCTAGCTACATGTCATGGGCAGACAGTGAGGAAAGAAAAGAGGTAGTGCAGAAGAAGTACAACCGCATCAGTCGTCCAAAGTTAAGTTTGCAGGTACGTTTACATGCTGTTAAATGTGCAGCAGCTAAGCAGCTGGAAAAGCTAATGTGGTTGGTTGTTCAAAGTCTATTCTTGTGTTGTGTAGCAGACTGCTGTCTGGCTGTTTCCTCAGTGTGAGTAGTTGCATTTGATATTATGGTGACTTTACTGCTTTATGCAAATAAGGTTTAATATAAACACAGAGTTCAGTGTGTTCGCCTGCTGTCATCTTGCTGGAGTCTTCGCTCTGTCAGCTCAGAACACAGCCTGCCCATTGATTCAGATCCAGGACGATGATGGCACAGGTCTCAGTAAAGATGTGGGTACAACAGTCTCTGATTTCCTGTTGCTTGGCCAGCCTGGGTCCCAGTTCATCCAGACCAGGCATAAATCTAAGCTGGGCCAGTATGGCTCCTATCCTGGCTCTCTTTCCTCTCCTCATGGACGATCACCGTAGCAGCCGTAACGTCTGGTCCAGTTGATCTGGCTGGGTGGATCGTCTCATGGTCCACTGCTCTTTAATGAAAACCCCAGCTTCATTTTCCAACTGTATTTCTGTCATAGATAATGTGTTTCAGCAATAAAGACAACGAAAAAACAAAACAAACAGATGAAAAACAAAATTGGTGGGGTTTGAAGGAGCTACCAGCCACAGCATCTGCATAGCCATTGGCTATAGACAAAATCTCCTGAACCAGTTGAATTAAACAATTTTGGCTCAGTACTTTAATTCAATCAGACACCATTCAATGCTGTTTCAGCAATAAAGCCTGAAAAAAGTCAGAAGGAGCCCAGCAACATTTTCCAGATACCAAGGCGTTCCCAAATAAAATGAGATATATAAGCTATATAATCTCAACAGCGTGTTCTGGGTTTACTCTGGGGTCTCCTACCAGTGGGAAGTGCCTCCAAAACCTCCAAAGGAAGGCGCCAAGGAGGCATCCTGATCTGCAATCCGAACTACAGCAAGTGGCTCCTTTCGGCATAAAGGAGTAGCCGCTCTACTGCGAGCTCCTTACCCTATCTCTAAAGCTGAGCATGGCCACCCTAGGAGCAGCCAAAACCCAACGATTTTGGCTGCTCCTATCCATGATCTCATTCTTCAGTCACTACCCAAAGCTCACGACAATAGACGAGGGTGGGAACGTAGGTCAACTGGTAAATAAAAAGCTTTGCCATCCAGCTCAGCTCCCTCTTCGCCACAACGGTTTGGTACAACAAGAACAACAAGACCCTGAGATACTTGTACTTCTTTACTTTGTGCAGAAACTCAGTTCCAACCCGGAGGAAGCTATCCACCAATCTGGCAGAGAACCTTGGCCTTAGATCGTATTCATGAAGATCACAAACAGAATCTGTGACAAAGGACAACCCTGGCAGAACTGATAAGGTGTTTGACTTTGAGTAGAGAAATGTTCTCGAAGTCCATAAACACATGATCCCCCAACATCTCCACAAGGGTAAAAGGGTAAAGAGCTAGTACACTGTCGGTGGTTGTTGTTGGTCCACAATAATCGGTCAGAGCCTCCTTTCCAGCACCATGGGGAAGGAGGAGGAGTGTGAAAGCGCAATAATTGGAGCACACCTCTGTCTTTACCCTCTGTAAGGAAATTAAACTGTTGCATGTAGGAAAGTGCTGCTAGTAGAAGATCAGAGAAACATATATTACAGTGAATGTATTATCCCACTGACCAGTGCAGACAAAATGTTCATGGGAAACATTTGCAAACCAAATAATTTTCTTGCTGTTTGCACCACTGAGAAACACACAAAAAGCAGTCACTATGAGAGAGGGGTTGAGAGGGACAGTGAACAAATAAGAGAAAGAGTGGGGGGAAAGAAAATGAAGGGACAGCATGTAAAGAGAAACAGGACCGACATTTTGCCATCCATTTGCTGATGTATGTGTTGACTGTGTTCCCCTCCTTCAACCCCTCTCTCTCCTCCCCTCTGTCTATACCCCGCTCTACTCTGCACAGAACCCCACGATCAAAGTTCGGCCCCCTTGAGTTTAATCACAGCCACACAGGCTCGGGATGAGACACGCACACACAAAGCGTGAAAACCAGATCAACACACTGAACTACAGCCGGCTTCTTGTGAAGATTCACAGGGCTTAATGAAGCACTGTCAGAACACTGAATCTCTCTCTCTTACACACACACAGACGTACACACGCGCACAGTGAGTGGTACAGCGCTATCTTTCAGTATAATTAGAGCAGATCTGGTGTACAATGACACAGTAATGGGAAGCTGTCATGACAGAGATTTAAAAGAAGGAGATAGGTGCAGACAGAGAGAGAGAGAGAGCGTAATAAGTGGGCGTGGTGACACAATCATTTCAGGTCCTGGCTTTGAATCTGCAAGTGTGAAGCCACTTAGACACAGTTATAACTACTTTTAAACCAGCTCCCTGCAAAAGCTTAAAGTTGTTATTTTTTAAAGATGCATGTGAATATTCTTCAGTTTGCAACATTGTAAAACATCCTTAAAAGGTCACACTATCTGTGTTTATTCATTGCATGATGTTAAATACATACATGACAGCCACAGTAATTACATTGAAACTGCTCTTCAAGGTATGCAGAGTGTAAATACGTGGTGTGATTCCAGTTGGACTGAAGTCACTCTTCTTGTTTGCAAAGTACTGAATGGGCTCAATTGGTGATTTAGCCCATTGGTGCCAATCAGGCGTACTTATACACCAGGGGGTGCTGCAGTTTGCAGGGGGTTTAGGGCAAGATTGTGAAGTAGCTCAGCTAATTTAAATAATTAGGACACAGAGGGCACACATCCCACCAGCTTGATTTATAACACCTGAACACCTCGTACTGTAAATGAGAGTGGGCAAAAAGTGGAAATAGATAGATAGAAAATTGTGAATAGTGAAATGTCTAGCTTCTGTCTCTCTGAGGTGTAGTGAGTACAAATGAAAGTTTGCACTGGGAAAAAAAGAGACCAAGCCTATACATAACATACACAATAACAGGATCACATGTGTTATATAAGAGAAACTGAATCCACTCAGTTGAACACATTCTGAACATGATGGATTGTGTCAATTAAGGGGTACTTAAGCTCATCTGATAGCTCTGTTGGGGTGCAGCAGACAAAAAAGGTTTGGGAGCTAAATCTTTAAATGATTTATTCATAGCGCACAGCAATATTGTCTGTTATTTCTAACATGCAGACTTATCACCAGTGAGTGAGCATGTTCCCTGTTGCTCATGCCCAATGACCTGAATGGCATTTAAGTCTTTCTGATGTCAAAGACACTGAATTATTACTGCATTCTGTTGATATCCACATTATATTAATATTAGTTTTGTTTCAGGCAACGAGCACAGCGTTCTCTCACTTCATGCCATTTTCTTTGCTTTTCTAAGTCCAATGTAAACTTGCTATTAACTAATCAAGGCAACATGTAATTGTGTTCTGCTCATCAGCCGCCTACTTGTTACTGCATGAAAGAGGCCATCAGTCGCACACTATTGTGTTTCACAGGGCAATTCAAAAGCACTCAATAACCATCACAAAAGGTTCTTTTTGTAGGTTTGATGGAATGAATTAAATGTGATTGGATTTTTTGAGAGTCTCTGAAATAGGGGAATCTGTTGATTTTTTAAGAAGCAAAAAAATTCTAACGCTCTGTGGAGTGAGATGGGGACACAGTTATTGCTGAAGTTGATCTCAACACAATAAAGAGCCATTTTCATGATAAACTCAAATAAACGCTGAAAACCTCTACAGGGCTAAAGTGAATAGAGATGAGAGAAGCTGATAACTGCTCAGTGGTGAAAATCTGCTAACCTTGAAAGCTCTGTTCGATGACAGCCTTCCCCCCATCTCTCCAGTCCTCATCTCACACTGTACTCTTGCTAATGTCCTGATATCTCAGTCTAATAATTGATTGATGCAGCTCACTAGGAGCGACAGAATGATAAAGTAATAGTCATAATTAATGCAAGGATCCATTAGGTCCATCTTAATGTGTCATAACACATCATGACAGTCCAGACATGTGCATGATGCATTAAATCGGGTCCCACCAAAGAGAGGCAGGTTGAACTGGGACATGACTCTCTGTCTTTCCTACCAATTTTTCTGTGACAAACCTTTCCTCAAACCTGAGGCTGCTCACTTCAGTTCCAGCCCTTCTCTGTCAGTCATTTATTATACTGACCGCTTCTTTCCCCTCATAACACATCAGACCACTCACAACCAATTAGATCTCCTGTATGAGATGTGACATTCTGCCAACACAGGCCCTTTACTGTTGTTTAAAAGCCATTTTTTGGCACCAACCACCAACTTGTCTTCTGCACCGCGTCTCTAATAAGTTCTCTTTCTCAAAGTGACAATGCCTGCGGGGAACTGTGTTCAGACATATTTGCGTTTGTAGCGTTTGAATTAGCCCTTTGAAGAGAGTAATGTGAATGCAAAGTGATGGGGAGGAAGATGTCTGTGAAGGTGAAGGTTTTTATCTGCCACGCACGTTCTTTGTGTCCTCGCATCAGCTCAAGGAGGGTTAGAGGGCTTCAGGGGTCTTTTTCCATTAAGCATCTCATTCGTTTTAGCCTCCTGTCACCTCCTCCCTGGGAGCTACAGACCGACTTCAAAGGTGTTCGGTGGAAACACTCTTAATGGGGTTCTATTTTGGGGCCTTCATCCTTTCAAGTGCTTGCTTAGCATCACACAGTCATAGACAACACACTCACAGTTAAATATGTTGCTCTTGTTCTAATTTCTTAAAGTAGTGAAAAGGCAAAGGTTATTTATTTTTTCACATACACATAGCGAGATTCATCCTGTGCATTTAACCCATCTCTGAAGGGAGCAGAGGGCAGCCACTGTACAGCGCCCAGGGACCAACTCCAGATTGAAATGCAGTGTCTGGTCAAACAACACTGACTGGAGAACCTACCTAACATGTTTTTGATGGTGGGGGAAACTGGAGTACCCGGAGGAAACCCACGCAGACACGGGGAGAACAGGCAAACTCCACACAGAAAGGAAATCTGTATATGACAAGCAGGGCAATAATTATTATGTAGCTTCCTGCATGTGTGGAATTTACTTCTTAGGACACAAGAAGACTAAGATTCTACAACCATGTTAAGCACAGTGGTGGTGTGTGTGTGTGTGTGTGTGTTGTGTGTGTGTGTGTGTGTGTGTGTGTGTGTGTGTATGTAGCTAAATGTTAACATCAGCATGAAAATATGCTCAGATCGAACATACTGATGTTAAGCTGTTTTACCATGTTCACCATCTCAGTTTAGCATGCTAACATTACTGCAGCCAGTATAGCTGAGGCAGGTGGTAGTGTCATTGGATTTTTCACGCAATTAGTCATAAACCAAAGTTTGAGAAACTGATATTTTCACCTGATTATGGTCCTAGATGAAAAGTCAGGGGGTCGCCAAAGTCATCCTGAGGTAGACATGAATGTGTGTACTAATAATGGCAATGCAACTAGTAATTATTGAGACCTTTCACTCAAAATCACAAATGTCAACGTTATGGTGTTGTTAGAGAAAAAGGCAAATAATTGCAGACTTCATTCCTAATGCGTCATCTGGAATGAGTGAATGTACAAAATTTCATGGCAATTCATCCAGTAGAAATTTCACAGGTTAAGTGAACACATTCAGGGGATCACCAAAGTCACTAGGTCCATGCTATGGGGACCATAAATGTCTGCACACCATGTCATGGCAGTTCATCCAGTAGTTTGTGAGATATTTCAGTCTACACCCATGTGGTGGAACAACATGGGTGTAACAACATGATGGAACAACGTGGTGGAACAACATGAACATATTAAATCCCTTGAAATGGCATGCAAAGCCCCACACCAATCAAACTTTTTCATAGTTTACTTGTCTTCTCATATTTTTATTTATTCATAGGGTCAATAGTTCCAGACTTGCTTCTGTGTTTCTTTTGTCCATGTACATTTGTTTATCTGTACCACATCTAAGAGCTGTAGCTTTGGGGTGTACCACAGAGGGATTATGAGATGACTATGATGTAATTAATATTTGTTGTTTTTCTATTTTTTTCCTATTTTAATGTTTGTATTTGTTTAATATACATGTACCCTTGATGTTTAGACCAGGATGGGGATGTTTAAAGTGTGGCATAAATATCTGTTGTATTGTTTCCGTGCTCTGTCTGATGGTGTATGGAAACACTTTAGGGGAAGAAGGGGGATAAATGAAGAACTAAATTCTCTGAGGAACTGCTCTTTATGTACTACAGTATTTTACCATAAAAAGACATTGTAAAAAAAAATCTAGAAGAAGAAGCAATGAAAATGAGCCACCCCACTATATCACTTGTGTCTGCCAGCACTTTTAGTTTTAACTATTCAGCACAACTTTTTCCTCTGAAAAAGACCTAAATCATCACACCCAAAGAAATACTCCCGAGCTGTTTTGTTCTCTCAAGAGTCCGTGTTTATATTTGGGTGTATTTGTGTCACTTTGGTCTGTGTGCAAGCATCTGTACATGTGTGTACCCTTTGTGCATTTTATGTTACAGTTTCCACATCCCT
Organism: Lepomis macrochirus; assembly: GCA_024633595.2. Lineage (NCBI taxonomy): Eukaryota > Metazoa > Chordata > Actinopteri > Centrarchiformes > Centrarchidae > Lepomis > Lepomis macrochirus. The sequence continues at coordinate 18,719,700 of JALXJV020000020.1, read as the reverse complement.
GAAGTTCTGCGAAAACAAAGCTAGAAGAAGATTAAACTCTCTTACATAGCATCAGCGCGTTAACTGCATGATTTTAAGTCTCGTGCACGTTACTGCACGCATAGAGGCAAAAGCGCACATAGATCTGCATACATAGATGTGTGAAATGTTTGACGACAGTTCTGAACTGAATTATTCCGATGTGCTTTCTCACTTAGTTCCAACCCAGTGGTACATGTTAATGTGAAATTACCCCGCTGATCTTTGCGTGCACATGCTGTTATTGCACATCACAATAAACCAGCCACTGCAACCAGATCTCTGAACAAATCAAGGCTGCATCATGTCAAGTTGTGGGAGTCAATGGGGTATGAGAGCAGAGTTTTCTCCTGGTGTTGTTGAAACAATTTGCACTGATTGTGTCGACGATGCTGCGTTGGCAATGTTTGTGCACACGCAGTGAAGTATGCTAACTGTTTACTACTTTGTGGTTGAAATTATTACAAAAACAAACACCGTGAAATGTATTGGTGCATTAAACTAAAATAACTCAGGGGACTTTGTGCACTGTAGAAAATTTTACTATGACCTATATTTAATAAAAAATTTAAGTACTCTGCACACGGAGAAAATCTTAGAGACAGACTCTTTGTAAATCTAGATTTAACTAAAGGTGATGACATGATTGAAGGTTTTTTCTGCCATTTTCCAGCTTGAGCTTTGCCTTCCCAACCACATATCATATATACTGAATTGAAACCCTTCCCTCTTCTGTACTCCCATTTAATATTTTCCTCTGTTAAATTTGTAACAGTGGAATTGATTTAAAATTTATATTAATGGCTGGACTGTTCTTTTGTCCTATGTACTCCTTTTATGTCTAACGATTGATATATTGATTACCAATACAACATGACACCTAAATTTGATTGGCTCACAGGTGGGCAATACATTTGCCTTTGCTTTGTCTTACCTGCATTGGATGTGACAATAACACATATAACTATGCATCATTGAGAGTGTTGATGGCCTATGCCCATGCAGATGTGTCACACAGTACCAACAAAGGTGAAAAGAAAAATGTGATATTCAAGAGAATGCTGTAGATGATTTTTCTCCCAGTGTGTTAATTGTTTTGAAACTAAACAGGTCTGCTTATTTAATTTTTGATAATGCTTGGATACATACTAATTATAAAATTAAATAAATTATAAACCAGGGAACAACAACCAAACCCTTTGGAAAATATTCAACACATTGCTATTCCATGATCTGAAAACAACGGACTAGTACTGTAACAAAAAGAGCAACAGTATCTCTAATGTGGGTTCAGAAAAAGGACAAAGAACAAAGGAGCAACACAATCATCTGACACATGACCTTACCTATTAAGGTACAAGGAGGCTGCTTTTAAAAGGCCTTCCTCCCCTGCCTCTGCGAAGGCTTTAGGCTGCTGGTGTGCAATGTAAAATGATGTGATGTGAAGTTGGCTTTACATGTTTCTCCACAGCCCAGAACAGTCCTGAAGGCAGCAAAGCATGAAGGCAGGCAGAAAGGTCTCAGATGTGGAAAGGAGTTTGACCTTGTGCATACAGATAGAAGGCACCAGGGTTGGAGTTACAACAGAGATACGGTTTTGACTTTCATTTCATGACCTGCGCTACTGTGTCATCAAGTCTCCTTTTCATAGTTTCAAGAAAGTGATCCTTATTCCACATCAACAGAGTAGTTTTCATTGCTAAAGGTTCAATGAAGAGTTTTGTACTTGAGTCCCGTTAAATTGAGTAAACTGAAAAGGTGTTGGCCACAGCTCAGCAGGACGCTCTTGTTGAATCATGTTTGATGTCCTGCATTCACCTCAAACGGGGGCAGGGAGACAGTGCCATGCCTGCGTTGAGAGACTGCAGAAGCAAGAGAGAGCCTGTGCTGTACAGTACTGAGAATAAGAACAAAGCACTCAATGACACAGAGGAAGGAATAACAATGAGTGCTGTGCCGCAGTGTTATGTGATTCTACCGTGAACAAAGACGCTGAGTGTGGCACAGGGGTTGTGTGTGCGTGTGTGCGGTTTTGGGATTATTATCAGAGCACAAAGAGCATGTACTGTATATATCATTTCACTAATTACCGTTCCGTGCTCTAATTACAATGCAGCAGGGACACATTCAACTCTCAGATCCTTGCTCATGTAAAATCTCTATACTGCCTCTGTTGTCAATCACACACATAGACACACAGACACACAGATACACACACACACACTCACACACACACAAACAGAGGAAAAAGCGTGTTTCTTCTTCTCCCTGTCTTCCTTTTGAAAATCCGATCTGCTCCCTGTGCTCTCCATACAGCTGTCACTCCTCTCTTCATCCTTTGCCAGCATTGCCTTGACTCATCCTTGCTAAAATGTCTGGAAAGCAATACCAAAAAATGAGACAAACATATTTGAGAATATGTCTAAGTTTCTGAGAAAAGAATGTCATAAAATGTTGTTGTCCCTCAAAATGACAGTTGTTTGGCTGATTTAGGAGACATAATTTATGATCACCACAAAAGAGGATTTAATCAAAATGCAAAGTATGCAAAGTTGATGGTCCACTGCAGTTTTTAAGGGATATGGGCATCCAGCCTTCGGCACATTTTGTTAATTTTATTCTGAAGATGCTGACCTGAAATGGGGCTACAGATATTTGTCATAACAAACACCATGAAACATCCTAGTGGTACAGTTCTTGATAATTTATAGTGCGGTTCAGGACAGACCAGCTAATGAGTGGACAGCAAAAGTGCACATATCTCACTTCACAAACACTGGGGGAAAAGCCTGTTTAACTCACTCTACATCCCTGTATTAATTGGTGTGAACAGGAAAAAGAGCTTTCTCTGGTTTACTTTTACCTACTTTAGTCTGAAATGGCAGTTTTTACCACAAAGGACTGAACAATAACTGCCAGAAGTGCCTGCATTTAAAAAAAAACAAAAACATTGCACAGAGAAGCCTAACTCTGTCATTTTTCATTAACTACTAAATTGGAGTAGGAAATTTGGAGGCATAAAGACATTCATTTATATGCACATAACTTAGAAAACTGCTAAGAAGTGCATGTTGGCTGAAAGGCAACAATGTACCACAAAGGAATCTCAGTTTGCCGCCACACTGCTGGTGTGTACAGAACTATAAAAACTACAAGTACAGAAGTCAGCATGACTAGATTTTTTTCTGCAAGTCTGTTATAATTTAACCTAGATTTACTTTATTACTTTATCTCAAATTCAGTGTGTCTCATTGCAAGGTTTTTATTTAATTCTACATCCGTGCAATAAAATGATTATTACCAAGCACCAACATGTCTAAAGATGGCGATTCTCCAGGTCTGTCCACTATTATCGCTTCAGGCTGAACTTAGAGTCACAGGATCCTGGCAACATCCTGGTGCAGACCCAGGAGCCTGGCTCAAGGAGCAGGTCCTGGTACACTCATTGCCTGTGGGTCAGGTTTTCACTAAAAAGACCACACGAGGAGTCTTACAGAGTCACTATTTGTCTGACACCTCATCTAAGACCAGTTTGGGTCTCCCTGTTATATCCAGGCTTTCTCAGGCCCACTAACCTTGCCACTATAACCAGTGGTGGCGGTCTAAGTATTCAGATTCTTTATGCAGTGAGTGCTGTTATTGGACTAGTACAACACTGTAAAAATACTATATTACAAGTAAAAGTCCTGTATTCAAAATAAACATAAGTATAAAAATAAAAACATAAGTATTTTCATTATTAAATGTACTTACTGCAAGGTATCAAAAGTGAAAAGAGAAAAATGACCCCTGTGACTGATATATTATTACACTGATTTGATTGGGGGTCGTCGCCCACTTATCAGAAAGTCAGGTGGTTCAATCCCTGGCTCCCCCAGTCTGCATGTCGAAGAATCCTTGGGCAAGATAATGAACCCCAAATTGGTGTGTGTTATTTCCATAATGTGAATAGGTGGGTGTGAGGAAGTGTAAAAGTGCTTTGAGTGGTTGAAAGGCTATTTGAGTACAGAGCATTTACCATTATTAGTACTAATGCATCAGTGTGTGGTGGAGCTAGTTTACCTACTTTATATACAGTCGCACACTGCTTTTTTGTAAGTGGGTCATCTTTACAATGCAGTGTAAGCTATGGGATGTTTTGTTTAAGGTAAAATCTTAATTTAGTAACTATAACTCCAATATAAATGTAGGGAGGGGCAAGAAATGTTTTGCACTGAAATGCAGTGAAGTAGAAGAATAAAGTAGCTGCAGCTTTATTACTGCTGGATCATCATTCCACATCTCATCTATAACAATAAGATGGCTGAATGGTGAATGAAAAATGGAGATAACCTGTACAGTCACTAAAATGAGGCTCCTTGCGCAATGAGCTTACTTTACACAACATGGTGAGAAGCTCAGCAAATTGAGGATTACCTCCAAGTCAATCTGCTGCTTTCTCTGCATTAGGGGAGTCAGCTGAGGTTTCAACACCTTATAAAGCTGCCATACAGATGTCATAGCTCCAGCCAGGCACTACTGAGTAGATCCAGGATATAGAGAAAGGCCTTTATCTCCCAGATGACCTGCAAATCCCTGCGCATCACACAGGAGGAGCTGAAGGAAACTGATAGGAAAGGCAGATGCAGGGTGATCCTTGTCTAAATATCCAGCTTCACATGTATCCTGATCTACCCAGAAGTGCTTCTTCATTTCTCTTTTAGCTATCCTGACTAGACAGTAATAAACTGGATGGAATGATACATTATTATTGCACATACTGATAAGTCACCATTTTAGAGCCTTGTTAAAATAAATCTAAAAGGCTGAACTGGAATTGAAGTGGCAAAACAGCAGGTCCATTCAGTCTAATATATTGCTCTGGTGTGTTGTGTCTCAGGGTTTGGGCATTTGCATTAGGGGTGAAAACACCTCATTAGCCATCACCAAGTATTCAGGTAATTTGGTAGACCTGGCAGAAAAGACAGGTTAAACATGAAAAGCTATGATCAACAAGCTTACCTGTTAATCTACTAAAGTCAGAGTCTGCCCTTTAAGCTCACTATAACATACTAGCAAAGTATGTGCTATGACAAGTATGACTCAGTGTGGTGGTTTGCTCTCCCAAAACAAAACCTTCTGTGCCATCTAGTGACCAAAAGCTGATTTACATGATGGTACCATTACTAGACAATGCCAGTGGAGGGCAGCACTTGTTTTTAAATGAGAAGTATTTTGTAAGTGGAGAACTGTGAGGTTGAGGCAAATGGAAACTGCTTTTTGACCCAAAGCCAATCATCAGAACAGCAGGAAATTGATGGAAGGCAATGTGCAAAGGACCTCTATTAATCAAAAACTGCTAATGAGTTGCCCATTAACAAGGCACACAACTCTGCTCCAGTGGAGCTGCTCAGTGGTTAACAGTGGCTGTACAAGATGTAGGGTAACAATGGAAATTTAAAATTTAAAATTAAAAAAAAAAAAAACTTTACACATCCTTTCATCACCTTCTGAATAGCAGAAGTTTTACTGATTTTAAATTTCCATTGTGTTGTTGATTATATTTTTTTAAAACAAGACAAAAACACAAACAATACAAAGACTCATTTCTTTATTACCATACATCTGAAAATGATACAAACAGTAATATCAAAAAGCTTCATCAAGTTTCCAGCAATCTGATAAGGTTGGTGACACACAGTCACAGTTTAGGCACAGTGTGATTTCACTGTTACCATGAACATTTTAAAAGGACATTATTGTTTCAAGTCAGTCTTTCCCTGCACAGTGAGGGACATGTCTGAGTTTGGTCTTGCAGCTATTTATTTTTTTTGTCCCCAGGCAGAGTTGACAAGCTGACACTTTGCTCTCAATGATTACAAACCAGTCACTGTCTGACGTTACTGTTACACAGTGAACAGAATCATTCAGTTTGAGTCAACATGTGCAGTGACGTGAATGTCTGGACATGTAACGCTACATCTCATGACACCTAACATTGCTCCCATTTATAGTCTTGTCCAATAAACCACACACATAACCAGAAAACAGTGTTAAAATTGAGAACTATGAAAAACATAGTTAAAACTTAAACATATCTTAGTTTCGACACCTAAATTAGCGTAAATACATAAAGTTGACATCTTTTCAAGTTAATGTACATCATCTCACACGTGAATATCAACATATATGTCACTGAACTACAAAAAGTACTTCAAGTCACATCACTGTGAATTAATTATCAGTACGGAAGGTTAGTGTAAGTGGTAGAAATTTTAGGAAAAACCATAAGGCAGTTCTTGAGAGGCAACTTCTATATAAAAGTTGTTAAACACCAGGTTAATTTTCAGGTGGAGGTATCTGCAACAAGCATCAATGTAGTGTCAGTATCTGATCTGTGCCATTAAAAGGCCAGACATTATGGCATAATGAGAAACAGCTTAACTTGTAAATGATGTTGGGTTGATTTGTGCTGTTATTGCTTTTCTCAGAAGTTAATTCAACCTAGCTTCAGTTCTTGATCACATCAGAAGAGTACTGAGGAGAGAAAACCAGGCTGTTCTGGTAGACTGTCGGTTTTGGTCGAGTCAGTGGAGTATTTTGTGGAGGTATCTCTCTGGGTTGTTTTCTCCTCCTCGCCTCAGTCCAGAGCTAGTTCTAACTGGTCTCTCAGAAGTCCCTACAGGGCCCTGACTCTCAGTTAGCACCACTGTGGCCCCTTTACCACTTCCTGTTGTCCCTAGGGAGGTGTGTCGGTGTGGCTCTGGACTGCTGTCTGCTCCTGCCTCAGAATCACTCTCCTCCCCAGCATCTTTCCCCTGGCTGCTCGGTGAATTCTCCCCGATCCTAAACAAGATAAAATAGTTTTGTTGAGAACAACATGGATACCAAGAGAAACTATGATTCATTTTGTGCATGTATGTGAAGTCATAAGGTTAGCAGTTTTTCTACCTGAGGTGATTGAAGGCTCGTAGCCAGTGAGAGCCCAGTACATCTTTCCCATTGGTCCTCAGCCCTCTCTTGTGACTCCGAGCCCTCAGTGCTACCAAGGCCTGAGCCAGTTCAGCCTCATCTCCATGGCCCCAAACCAGCTGGGCCCTCTGCTCTGCATCCTGATCCCCTGCAGCTGTGAACAGTCTCTGGAGCTGCCACAGATTCACGTTGCTGAAAATGTTCCCTGAGCCAGCCTTCCTACTCCTCCTCTCAGCCAGCCGCCACAGCGAGGAAGGGCCCGCAACCATGGAGGCAGGAGTGGAGGCGTTTCTGGTATCCATTCTAGAGAAACACAGGAAAAGGTGGCATACACTGACATTGCTCTGTGGAGAAGTCAGTGAGAGTTTCCACTCACTATGATGGAAGATAGACAAAAAAACAACAACAAAACAGAACACAACATGTAAAGTAAATGAGGCCAGACTGCGTCACAACACCTACAGACAGCTGTCACAGCTGAAACACAGCCAGTCAGCTGTGAGGCTGATTCTTTAATCCTACTTTAGGAAGTGAGTGACAAGTTGCACTTTAAAGCCCATTAAACTGCAGATGGAAACGTCATCACTCCTTACTCACAAATGGTTTTAAGTAGGACACTCGGTATTAGCTGAGTGGGTGACCACGATCATGATTGCATGCAGGTCACCACTAGCCTTTCCACTAGAATGACTTTCAGCTTGACAAAATAAGTACAATGGTCCACATACTAGCTTTCTCTAGAGCCTTCAACAGCTGCGCAACACAAAGATGGAGTTTGCAAAGATGTAAACTCCTCTGATGAAGACCAGGAGTTAAGAGTATTTGATAAATCCTAGGTCAGGAATAATGTTTCACATTTTCTGTTAGATAGGCATCATTCTGCAGGTTCTCTCTGCCTTAGGGGACTAAATCTCTAACTTGCCCCAAAAATGCACTTTTAAATATCCATGTCTAATTTTTTTTTTCTTTTAAAAGCACAGAAGAGGATTCCGGAAATAGAAAGGAAAACAATACACTACATGACACTCACAATCCACTTAGAAGCAAGAATTTAAATGGTGTTGAGAATAACTCCAAACAGCAACTGGGTCATTTGAGGATGCGCCTTTGATTTTTTTCCCCTACAGATAATGCTATCATCATTATGGGATGCAGCTCTACAGAGACATATTTATTGCAGTAGAAGTAGTTAAACATTAACTCAAATGTCACAGGCTTCTCGATTATTTCCCTCCCACGGAAGTCTTGACAGCCACAACTCTTACGACTCACTGATGCAGAGATCCCGGACCCCTAGCAAAACTAAAGCTTTGTTTATGCTATAAAGAGTCTTTTTTAAAAGCCAGTAGGCTATAAATCATATTTGTAATGTTCGTGGCCCTGCCATACAAGATAAAATACAATCCAACGATTGAACTTACTGGCTACTCCGTGCTCGCTTTCATTAGGCAGTGGCTAAAAGGCAATGAACAGGAATCCCGTGAGGGTCATGTGAAAAAGGTTTGCTTACCCGAAGAACTGATATTCAGTACTCTTTGCTTCTACAGCATCTCCCTCTGCGTTGCGGGCATGGCTGATCCTTTGCAATGTGAGTTCTCCCAATGGATGATCCGTCGCAGGACAGTACGTTTGTCCAGCTTCACCTGCGATCCATTTCTATCCTGGAGCCGACTGCCAATCACAAATAAATGTCGTCAAAACGACCAATGACGATAGAAAGCTCTCTGAACCCTCCTGCTGTGGTTCGGAAAGGGATTTATTTTGACCAATCACGGTCGAGAACAGAAGAGGGGAGGAGGGGAGGGAGTTCGACTACACCCCGGGCCACGTAGGGAATCCATTGACGTCAATGAGTCAGGCTGGCATGAGAAGGTCCGTGAGTCGTAGGTGAGGTTAGCAACTTGCGAGCATTCTGTGCTGAACATGTAAACAAGATGACGCATCTAAACATCTGGGTTACATGAACAGGCCTAACATTAGGCTATTACACTCACACACACGCGGTTTCTTTATTACGTTTTATTAACCGTGCGAGAAGAAAGCAGGCTTTATCGCAACACAATCCTGGCCTCAGTTAAAGAAACAGAAAAAAACGTATACAAGCTAAGCATGGAAGCCTGAGAATTATGTTTGCCCAAATCTCTGTCTTTCAGTCTCTACATCCATTTTGTCTATGGAAGCCTACAGGGAACTATATTAAATTAAGAGAATGTAAACTTGAAAATATAATACCACAATAGCAGTATACTTTTAGGCATATAATGATTGATGTATTTTACGTATGTGTAGGCCTACTGTTTATTGTGGTCCTGCATGTTTGCATGTAAAAAAAGTAGGTTGATTGTTGTTGCTTCCTGTTATTTGCAGATGTGTCTAAATGGTGTCTGCTGGTACTGTACTGATGTTTTACTGTTTCTGGATGTTTCGCTTGGCTTATGTTGTGTTTTTGAGAATTCATGTTTTGTTGTTGTAGCTTTTACAGTGTTTCGATGTACTAGTCAGGGGCGTAGGAGCGAATTTGAACCTGGGGGGGACGCCGAAATGCTAAGGGGGTTCGGGGGCATGGCCCCGCAATTTTTAAATTAAAATAAAGCACTTAAAAGCTCATTTCTAATGACTTTTGAAAACAGAATGTACTTATTAGTGTGGCTGAAAGAGGGTCTTTGCAGTGAGAGAAGAGAGAAGAAACTCGAAGAGAGAGAAGGTCAGAGAGAGGGAGTTTAATATAACTACAACAAAACTGACTAAACCATAAAAACCATAGAACAGCTGCTAATGTAGCTGCCACAGTACAAATGTATTTAGTTGTCCTGATGTTGCACCTGTAAGCTGTCTGTGATATTTCCTGTGTTCCATGTTTGTGAACACAGAATTGTCTTAAATGCAAACTCTGATGACATGCTGTTGGTCTAACAAAGTATGTTACTATGTGAGTTTTAGAATATACAGTATGTCTAGTAGCTATCCAAACAACTTACAAGCTCATCCTCCTCAGTTTGTTCTCCTCCTGCTCCTGTGACCTCTGACCTCTTCCTCTTAAAATCCTGCAGGATGCTCATCTCTATGTGACAATTGACTACTTTTCAATTGTTTATGGGCACGTAGCAGAGACACATACACACCTCAGGACACAAGTTTTTTAAAATTTGGCCCAGGAGTCTGTCCATGGTCAGCCTGTTCTCCAGACAAAGCAAAGGCTCTCTGCGCTTTAGAGACCTTTATTCCTGCATTCTTGTTGTTTCACCGGTGACATTCTGAATCGATATTGACTGCCAGCTATATAGGCTACTGCTGCTAGCCTCGAAAATCCGGCAGCATTTTAACATTAACTTAGCTCTCCTTATTAGCTTGGCTCCTTGCATGGTGGCTAATAACTTTTTAAGCTGGGTCTCCGACACTGACAGCACTGTGTTGGACAGATTTGTGCAGCGGTGTTCCATGAGGGAGAGCGAGAGAGATACGGTGAGCGAGAGAGAGAGGGACGGGTGAGATGAAGTGCTGAGCGGTCAGCCTGGATATTTTGGCCACAAATAAATGAACGTATGGGAAACACTGGATCATCTGACTTAGATGTTACAGTGTGAAGTCTACGTTTGCTCTGCAGAGACTAAAGACGCTTTTAATGCGCCGTTAATGGAAAGTGAAAGATTTTATTTGTTAAAGAGCGACGCAGGCAGCTTTCCAACACGGCCAGCAAAGCAATGTGGGCGCTCATTGATTTTCAGGTATAGTATTAGAACAATAAAGCCTTAAACTGAAAAAGCATTTGCCTGATTTTCTAAATGTTTGCATCTGCCCAGCTCTGTGACTGTGATGAGCCGCGACACCAGGCGCTCTTCTGCGTAACTGCGCGCACCGACTGGATCATTTCGGTTAATGAAGTAAAATGCAGATTACAGACGGTTAAGCTATAAAACTGCGGTAACGTGAGCCGCCGAATGAAAAACCGTGGTCAAGCCAGCCGCCGTCTGATTTCTGTTGCGCCTAAAGCAGTGTTATTATGGTACGGACGAGGTGCGAGTGAGGCGAAGGTCCTGAAAGATACATACGCGGTGTTTTTTGTGATGCCTTAAGTGATTAGATGAACACAAATACATACAACAGAAATATAATAATATTATTAATAACAATCATGATTAGCCTATAGTAATGCAAATACAAAATTTACCTTTTATTTTATTTTGTGAACATAATTTATGCATGATTCCTCAGCAGTTAGTTCAGCGTTGCTATGTCTTCTCCTTCCTAGTGTTCCCTCCCACAGCAAAAGCTAAATAAAGTTAACATGTTTCTGAACTTTGACCTTTCACCAAAACAGTTCCTTCATAGGTGACACGACCAATTTGATATCATCTCCTTCCTAGTGGCCTCTACTATCACTGGTGTAAATATAATAACAATTTACTGTACCATCTTTGAGAAATTACAGCCTAAAAACCCCTCCCACTGCAAAAAACTAAATATAGTTAACATTTCTGTGAACTTTGACCTTTCACCAAAATAGTTCCTTCGTAGGTGACACCACCAATTTCATATCATCTCCTGCCTAGTGTCCTCTACTATCACTGCTGCAAATATCATAACGTTTTACTGTAGCATCTTTGAGAAATTACACTGTAAATACCCCTCCCACAGCAAAAACTGTATAAGATAGTTAACATTTCTGTGAACTTTGACCTTTCACCAAAACAGTTCCTTCATAGGTGACACCACCAATTTCATTTTCTCTGCTTCCTAGTGTCCTCTACTATCATCGGTACAAATATCATAACATTTTACTGTACCATCTCTGAGAAATTACAGTCTAAAAACCCCTCCCACAGCAAAAACTGTATAGACAGTTAACATTTCTGTGAACTTTGACCTTTCACCAAAACAGTTCCTTCATAGGTGACACCACCAATTTCATTTCCTCTGCTTCCTAGTGTCCTCTACTATCACCGGTACAAATATCATAACATTTTACTGTACCATCTTGGAGAAATTACAGTCTAAAAACCCCTCCCACAGCAAAAACTAAATACAGTTAACATTTCTGTGAACTTTGACCTTTCACCAAAACAGTTCCTTCATAGGTGACACCATCAATTTCATATCATCTCCTTCCTAGTGGCCTCTACTATCACTGGTGCAAATATCATAACATTTTACTGTACGGTCTTTGAGAAATTACAGTCTAAAAACCTCTTCCACAGCAAAAACTAGACAGTTAATATTTCTGTGAACTTTGACCTTTCACTAAAACAGTTCCTTCATAGGTGACACCACCAATTTAAGTTCTTCTGCTTCCTACTGTCCTCTACTATCACCGGCACAAATATCATAACATTTTACTGTAGCATCTTTGAGAAATTACACTGTAAATACCCCTCCCACAGCAAAAACTGTATAGACAGTAAAAATTTCTGTGAACTTTGACCTTTCACCAAAACAGTTCCTTCATAGGTGACACCACCAATTTCATTTCCTCTGCTTCCTAGTGTCCTCTACTATCACCAGTACAAGTCTCATAACATTTTACTGTACCATCTCTGAGAAATTACAGTCTAAATACCGCTTCAGGAGCAAACATTCAACAGACATTGAACATACCTGTGAACTTTGACCTTTCACCAAAATAGTTCCTTCATAGGTGACACCATCAATTTCATATCATCTCCTTCATAGTGGCCTCTACTATCACTGGTGCAAATATCATAACATTTTACTGTACCATCTTGGAGAAATTACAGTCTAAAAGATAGTAGAGGACACTAGGAAGGAGATGATATCAAATGAAGCAGCAGTTACTTTTTTTAACAGTAACGCAAATAGTTACTTTCCCTGGTAACGAGTTACTTTTATTACAGAGTAATTCAGTTACTAACTCAGTTACTTTTTGGAACAAGTAGTGAGTAACTATAACTAATTACTTTTTTCAAGTTACGTTCCCAACACTGATAAAAGGTATGAATGGAAAATGTAGCAAAATTAAAAGTAGATTACTGGCCTAAAGAAAATACTGGAGTAAAGAGTATAAAGGTACAGTTTTTAAAAGGCGTGAATGTGAAAAGGTTCCAATTAGCTACTTTTTAAATTTTATTTATTTATTTTGCAAATTTGCGTTATTTGTAACAAGTTAGGCTAGGCTACTACCCACCCTGCAGCAGGAGTCCTCACTACTGTCTTCAGGTAGGCTGTAAGTAACAGCAGCTCAAAATAAATGTAGCCTAATATTGAGGCACTTTGCTGCACCCGCCTCAAGCAACTCTTTTGTTTCTCCCTTTTCAGCACCACCTTTGCCTTCTGTCGCATGTTTTCTATCGGCCTACACAATTTCTGTCGCGTTTCACCCATTTATTTAGTCTATTTCTGATGCAGAGTTTTGTGATTGATTGACTTGAGCCAACTCCGAAATTGCTGGAATGTGGGGGGGACAGATGTATAATGGCTCCTACTAGTTAGAATCAGAAACAGAATCTGGTTTATTGCCAGGTACATTTTTACATAGGAATACATTAGGAATTTGCCTTGGTATAAATTGGTGCACAGTACATATGAACATAAATATTAATATAAATATATAAAAAGTAAGGAGATCAAAAATTTACAAGTATACGAAAATTACAATTATGCTGACAAGTGTGTGCAAAAATTCACAACGAGAGCACGAAACAAAGTTGAGTGTTGTTCTAAAGTGTGGGGTCAGGAGTGTATATTAGTGTGTGAGTGTGTGTGTTGTGTGTGTGTTTGGGGAGAGGGGCATGAGAGTCACAACAGAGACCTGGGCCTTGTTGAGGAAGCCCACTGCAATTGGAAAGAACCTGAGTCTGTGAGAGGTTTGGGTTCTGATGGACCGAAGCCTCCTGCCAGAGGGGAGTGTCTGAAACAGTTTATGTCCAGGGTGGGACACCCTGGACATAAACTGGACATTAATGTGTGCTGTCCTTATAAATACATAAATAGAAATAGAAAAAGGTCTTTGTTATTTGAATAAAAATTAAAATGCAATAATCCAAGCATTTTCATTTTCACATGCAAGTATGGGAGTTCCATGACCATATTAAAAGGAAAGTGGAAGTCATACCCTTCTGGACAGTGGACAATAACAAAATGTTAATTGTGAAAATGCAATATAAACAATGTAACCTGCACATGGGAGAAGTTTGCCTTAATGTTAACAACAAGCAGTCTCCTAGGTGAAATTCCTATGTTTCTGTTTGACTTATCCATGCACCGTGACCACCTCATTATCCAGGCTATGTTGCTCTATATACTCTATATAGTCCACTGACTTCCTAAGAAAGGCCCTTGATGGGATTAGGGTTACAGATTGCATTTTCTTTTCATTTTGATACCAAAAGAACAAGGTGACATAAAAATAGACATAAAAATAGACTGGGGCTGCTGTTCCACTTATTGCATTTGAATATTGTGCACTGTAAAGCAGGTCAAGTTGTTGAAAATGAAATGTCAAATACTTAAATAGGCTATAACTTGCATAAATGAAAAATCTTACAATAAATGTTACAGTGTTTCTATTGCATTTTCATTTTCAAATGTTAACATTTGAATGCTGTCCACTGTAGCCTACAGCCAGTGTTGTAAGGTAGTAACAATGGGCCCCAGTGCAGGCTGTTATGATGGGCCCCTGGGCTTTACCGTTATGAAGCACACATGCACATACACGCTGCTCTCTAGAAGGGAATCCTCTATTGGCAAATTTATCTGCCTTGTTTCCATGTTTTGCACGGTTTAACAACTAATTTAAAGCTCCTTAAATCCATTTCTTTCCATATTAACATCTTAAATTTAACAGTTCTCTTTGTGTGCGTCTCTCTCCAGCAGCTGCGGTGGCTGGCTGTGTGGCATGCACCTGGATGCAGCAATCTAAAGTACCATCATGTGATGGATTTTAGAGTCAGACAGTGTCACCTAGACTTTTGTATTTGCAAAGCACAGAAGTCAAAGAGAAAGTTATAAGGAGCACGGCCAGTGCTGTCATTGTCAAAATCCTGAAAAGTCACTACAAACAGCTGAATACAGGGGAGGTGTCTACTGTGCTGAAATGACGTAGACTTTTTGGGGCAATTTCAGTACAATACCCTCCCAAATCACGGCAACCACATTCCTCTTCAACAGAGAAGCAAGTCATTATGGTGAATAAGAAAGAAAAGTGGCCTACTCATAACAGAAGACCATGTCCTGAAAACAGGTTTGTTACAGTGCACACCAGGGGCGTTTCCACACTCTTGAAACATTGGGGGCTTAGTCTAGCTCAGAAATCTTTCATGTTTTCACTTGTTTTCACCCAGCCACCCCCCCACCCCCCCCACCCTGTTGCCGCCTACCCAAAGTACGTCCGTAAAGCAACAGTAAATGACCTCTACACAATAACTCTGAAAAACTTGGGCATAAACACTTAATTTCCTGCATTCTGGTGATTTGTTTTGCACCAATTTATTGAGGAAATGACAATTCAAAATAAAACAATTTAGTGTAATATAAAGCAGTAAGGCTGTCAGACATTCTGTTTTGCTGTCAGATATGTTTCTCCTGTAGATCAACCTTTGTCATACAATTTAATCCCAGCTGAGTGTACATACATGCTGGCATGCCTGTCTTTTTATGGCACCATTTCACCTTGATAATAAATTAGCTTAATAAATAGATGGAGACCTTTTCTGCTCCAATTTATAGTGGAAAAGTCTTTATTTTTTTAAGCAGAAGGACAAAATGTAGATGGCTGGTGACAATTCAGAATATAAAAATATAAAAGAATGTGATGCAGTAATCAGTAGCTTATTCTTTTTTTACTTTGAAGTATTTTTAATATAGAGATTTCTTCTATATTTACATTGCATTGCAGGCTTATTGTGCAAATAAGCTTTTCTCATAGTATTTTTATTTGTTAATTAACATTTCTTGGTGCAGCAATTTTTCAGAACATTTTTAACAAATGCTTTAAAAAAGTAGTGGCTACATGTCCCCAGCCTCCCCACTGTAAATGATCCTCCCTCCCTGCTCCCTCCCTACAGGTTGAGCTACTCCATGCTTACCACTTCACCTCTACTTTCTTCCTGCTCTCTCTCTGTCCCTCAGCACTGTCACTTTCACTGGGTTTCACTGTCTCAGGCTTCCTCCTCTGCCTGGCAGTGGCCCGGGCTCTCCTTTACTCCTTCAAGGTCCTGTGCCTGCATTATGCAGGGTAGGCTATGCAGCTGATATTGAAGCTACTGCAACTCCAGTACAAAACATACAACTCTCTCTCTCTCTAAATGCAGGCAGTCTGAGTAACGGTGGGGGGTCACGTTGCATGAACTTCAAACAAAATCTATCAATATTATTGCGAGTAGCCTCCACTCTTTGAACACCTGAGAGACAGGCTGTGTCATGAAGATTATTGCGTATTAACATGGAAATTTTTTTTTTGCTGTTGTTGATTTACATTCGGGGCTACAGTCAAAACATCCAGGGCTAAAGCCCCGGGAAAATGACCTGGCGACACAGTTGTCGCACACACAGTTTAATACCCACAAGCACATCCACACAATTTAACAGGTAGGCCCCAGATGATAACAGCCTTTAAAACAGAGGCATGGCAGCCCACACCAAATCCACTGAAAAACCACTTAAAGTTACTCACCTATTTGAAAGTCATCCGATGAGCCTGCATTGAGCAAAATCTTTGTCAATGTCCTCAGTAATCCAAAACAATCTTATCTGGGAGCTTTGCGACCCTCCCCTCTACTTCTTTTCTCTCCTGTCTCTTCTAGAAACAACTTTTATGTTTGAATGGCATGACTGCTAGCTTGCATGTGTACTCTCAAATTTTGCATTTTACCTGGTTTCTGGAGTCTTGTCACATGATCAAAGAGAAACTTAAGATTGGGCAGCCATTTACATAGCCTATTACCCAGTAATCATCACTGTATATGTAGCTATGTGACACGAATATCAAAGGAAATAAGACTAAATTAATTCAGTTGAATCTGTGGAATATATATTTTTTATATTTCACCATACCTTACAGCCTACTGCTTGCTACAGACTTTTGTCTGTGGTGTCAGCTACCAGCAAAGAGGGAAATGCGCGTATGAGTGGATGTATACCACCTAATTAA
The DNA here is from genome assembly GCA_024633595.2 of Lepomis macrochirus. NCBI lineage: Eukaryota > Metazoa > Chordata > Actinopteri > Centrarchiformes > Centrarchidae > Lepomis > Lepomis macrochirus. The sequence goes on along the minus strand of JALXJV020000020.1, from coordinate 18,702,629 downwards.
AAGCATTCTCTGTTGTACAGTGGATGTTTACTGTTGAATGATGGCATTTGATGCATTTTTATCATGTAAATGATAAAGTCCTGCTCATAACTCAGTGGGATTGCTGCTGTTGGGGGCCCCAGTGCACTTGCACTGTCTGCTCTGTCTATACGCCCCTGCTTACAGCTGTCGTGGAAATTAAGATTCCTGGTGAGAGGTTAGGCAAATAATTGAGTTACAACGAACCGTTGTCTTTGAAGAATTTATTTAACAAAAGAGAATAAACTACAACAAAATCAGCTGGACCAGAGGTTCTGTCTCCTAAGGCAGTCACTAATGTCTGGCCCAGAGATGCATAATCATTCACACAGTCTGGGTATCTATGTTTTGGGGAACAAAAGATCCTCTGCCAGCTCTGCCTGGTCCCAGCTAAAACAGGAGAGGAACAGAAAACAACTCCACATCCTTGACCTAAACCCTACACATGGACAGACTTGCAGGATAAGATTAAGCAATGTATAAGACATAATAATAATAGAGAAATATCACTCTTATAAGTACTTGCTTAAAATATTATAAGTAAAAGAAGAAAACAATTTTCTGCCGTCACAACAGCAAGGTACGTCTTTTCCATATTCATTTTAATATGGTCATAGAATGCCTATGTGAGTCTGTGAAAATAAAATTACAAATTGTGTTTTTGCATTTTAACTCAAATGACACACTGGGCCAACATATGGGGAAACAGATAATGCTATTGTGGAATTACATTTTCATATTCAAGTTGACATTATAACATTAATATAGCTATAGTCCCTAATATGCTTCCATAGGCTACTTGGCTTTCATACAAGCGGCCTCTCTCCGAAAAGACAGGCTCAGAAAGGTCACGCAGCCCAGGGGAAACTGCACCGTGGGGAAATACATGAGGAGATGAGCGGCCATGGATGATCCCAGAAGTCCAACAGAGGAGGAGCAAGATTTGAATTACAGGCCGCCCTCTCTCTATCACCCAGCCCCCCAACACAGACGCTACATTCAACAGAGGAAACGGAAAAGACGAAACATAGAAGAAGGTTTTTCATTTCAAAACCCCGGGGCTGTGGAAAGAACAGAGAGTTCCTTTTTATTACCTAAACGTGTCCACTTTTGGCTTCATCGTTAGACCACAAACCCGGACTTCCACCCCGTTGTTTCCACTATTTGCCCATCTTTTCCCCAGCTGTTTAGAGCTGGGAGAAAGCAACCCGCCCTGTTCGGGAAAAGGAACGGAGAGTGACCGGAGGAGAGAGATGTCACCCCAACCTCACCAGCCGCAGGTGAGGCAGAATATCCAGAAGTTCCTCAAGAGTTTTCTGGGAATCGTCCGGATCCTGCAGATTGTGTTCGGGGCAGGGCTGTGGGTCACCATCGCCGCCAACAAATACGAAGGATCCATCCACTTCGTCCTGTTCGTGGCAGTCCTCTTCTGGCTCCTCACCCTCGCCCTTTTCTTCCTCACCCTCCTGGAGAAGCAGGACCTAGTCCCGCTGCTGGGAGGGGAGCGCTGGTTGTCCACCAACCTGGCGCACGACGTGGTCGCCGCCGTGCTCTACCTGCCGGCCATAGGAGTCATGAGCTACAAGACGACCCGCAACTCCTACTGCAACCTGGATCAGTACAAGCACCCCTGTATGTACAAGGTCTACCTGACTGCCGTTGTGTTCGCCTGCCTGTGCTGTCTGGCGTACCTCCTGTCGGTTATTTATGGGGCGTGCAGGAAGTGGCGGGGAGAACAGACGGTCATCTGAGGAGACTGAAGAGGGAGGATGATGGCAACGGGGTATGTGGGTCCTTAGGGGGCATCCACAGCAAGATGAGGAATAGTTATCTTCACTGTAATAACTTAACTCAATAGCTACTTTAATCACAGGTTTATCTCTATTGTCTCTCAACACCAAACTTTCCACTTTGGTGAATCATCCCTCTGTGGCCTTATAGTCAGTAGCCTATATTTAAGGGACATATATAAATCAAGCAGCGCCTGGTGCAGAGGTCTAGTTACCCAGGATGGGAGTCTGATTGAAAATATGTTCCTATATTAAGGCACAAGTGACATGTATTTGTCTCCTAGTTGTATAGTTAAGGCCATGTCTGCACATTTCCCCAGTAATTTGTCCTTCATAAAGAATTATTATAATATTCCTGTAGAGACTTCTAATGTACTAGCAGCAGTCTATATATGTGTTAAGTGTACAGTACAACAGTGGTGGACAGTAACTAAGTAACATTTTCTCAAGTACTGTACTTAAGTACAGTACAAATACCAGAGTACTTGAGTATACTTGAGTGTTTTCTTTTCAAGTCACTCTCTTGCCTACTTCCATTCCACTACATCTCAAAGGGAAATATTATACTTTTTACTTCACTACATTTATCTGACAGCTTTAGTTACTTTACAAATTAAGCTTTTTAAACACAAAACATATGAAGACTTTATAAAATATGAAGATTTTTTATGAATTAAACTACCCAACAGCTTATACAACTGAAACAATTAGTAGATTGAGAGAAAATTAATTTGCAGCTATTTTGTTTTTCCAGCTTCTCACATGTGAAGATGTTCTGTTTTTACTTTGAATGACTGTAATAACTGAAAAGCTTGCTAATAACGTTGTGGTTTGGACTGTCTGTTGGACACAACAAGCATTATGACGGAGTCATTTTGGGCTCTGGGTAAGTTGCTTTGGATAAAAGCGTCTGCCAAATGAGTAAATGTAAATGTAAATGTGATGGCAGAATCTTTATAAACCAAACAATCACTCGATAAATGGAGAAATGAATCAGCAGATTTATCAAGAAGGAAAGTAATCAGTAGCTGCAATCCGTTACTAAATAGTTCAACAGGAGCTTGAGCTCAACAACAACATGAGGAATAGTAATCTGATGATATACTTTTTAAAATACAGTACAGGGGACATATTTCTGCATAGAGTACTTTAACTTTTAATACTTTAAGTACATTTTCCTGATTACACTTTTATTTAAGTAAATTTTTCAAAGCAGAAATTGTACTTGTAACACTTACTACAGTGTGGTATTGGTACTTTTACTTAAGGATCTGAATACTTCATCCGCCACTGCAGTACAATGGCCTTAACATACGTTTTGTAGATTTGTACTGTCTAAAACTTTTCATTGTGACAGTTTTTTTCACACGGGATTCTTTTCATTGCCTTTATAAAGTATATATTTTTTATGTGTTTATGTGTTTTTGTATGACAGCAAACTATACTGAACAGTTACCAAAGCGTGATGGACTTAAACACTTGTGGGTATCCTTTTTTTCCAGCTCTGTTTTTGTTTTGTCTGAATCAAACATTGCAAACTGTTTTATCAGTGCCTTTCTGTCAGAGTGCTGTATACTCAACAGGTTGCCACAACCCAACAATATGGATGTGATTGGTGCTACTATGTGTATGCAGAACAAAAATATTCCTGAAGTGCTTATTATGTAAATCCAAAGATCAAAAAGCGCACGAATAAAGACCAGTAAGTGAGAGCCAGTGAGATTTTTCTTTGGTTGTCATCACGTCTTGGTACAAAGAAGCATTTTGACAAGCTGCTTGTTGAAATTTTTTTGCAAAATGCTCTTTTAATTTAGAGAAAGAGTTGGGCCGCATGCAAATATTGTGCTTTTGGTGGCTTTTTCCAAATGGAACACAGATTGAGAGGGACTAGTGACGGAAGACCTCAGGAACTTCCTGTTCGGAGATAAAAGCCTTGGCCAATCAGCAGGGATCATTTATATGCTATGCCACTTGACCACATGAAAGACATGGATCTTTAGACTTATCTGTGTTTCTAACAGACAATGACAGAGTCACTCTCAATGTGAGCACACACAGACAACGTCTATAGATGTGTTGTATGATAAAGAGAATGTGTGTGTGTTGCATAGGAGTTATGTTGGGGGAATAAAGCATGTGTGTTGTGTGTGTAGTAATCTGGAAAGAGGCTTGAATTTACCGGAACAGTCTGTTGGGGTTCTGGAGGTGGGCTGATGTTCAGCCAATGAAAATGAAGCCAAGCTGTGGAAGCTGATTCAATGTCTCGTCTATTCCAGTGAGCATGTACTTCTTAAAAACATGCTGCAGACAAGTTGCTTTTTGTTGCCTTTACACAGTCAGCAAGAAAGTACCATTGCTATGTGTTAACAGTTGCGTCATTCCTTGACATGCCGTGATTGTGACTTGTATGTGGTAAGAAAAACAGAATACTCATACACTTCTCCAATTTTTATGACTTATTCTTGGAAAGGAGCATTAGAGATAGAAATGCTGCATTTTCACAGCCCCAGATTCACAATCAAGAATCACAACAAAGGCAAGAACAATGCAGAGATTAGAATATAAAAGCAGCACAAAAGCAACATATGAAAGAGGTGAGAAATATCTTTTTCTTGCTTCAAAGAATATCTGCTGTTGTGTGATTCTGGCAAGTATCCTTGACTCATTTATTGATTACATGTCAGAGCCAAAGTGACCCTAAAACGTGACCATATAAAGACAGAGACTTCAAGCAGTATTTAATCAGTTTGTACTTTATGTCAAATTATGCTGAAAGAACAACTGTACTGTAAATCATCCAGTGGGTCAGTGGCATTTCTGTGCAGTGACGACAGGAAAATTGCAGTGCGTATTTGTGTGTTTAGTGCAAGGTGACATCTGTGGCCAGAGTTGCAGGAGTGTAAGGGTTAACGTTAACAAGCTACAGCACCGGCATATAAATCTAGCACTTCTAAAGGAGGAAAGGAGTCGTAACCCCTTGACACACACACACACACCCTCTTCCCCTCTGTGATTTCCACAGAAGTGTTGTCCTGTCCACGTCCACGTCAGCGCCTGTGGACAGGACAATAACCAAACAACCAAATGGAGACAATACACCACAGCTCAGCGTGCTGCATGAACAAAGCATTGAATACAGGGTCCAAATTTGATAGCAGAAGTAACCATGGTGAATCATGTAAGTTTTGGATGACTCACAATTATAGCGTATGCTGACGATTAAGGCCTGAAAGGGATTCTCCACGTTTACCCTGAAAGTCTTTTTGAGCTTACCACATTAACAGGCTGCTTATTATTACAGCAAACACCTTATAGATGACACATCTGTTAGATTTTATGTATGAACCCTTTTTGAATCTTTTCCTTAAACATCATATCCATGTCCAAACAAGAAACCTTTGTAATCACAGGTAATAACATGAATTTAGACACCATGAGAAGGGTGTGGGCACCACAAGAGTGACGTTGTTGATTTTTTTTGTTGCCAGCTGTATGATATTTATTTTAGCTGCTCAACCAAAGAGACATTTCCTGTATGTGCTTTCCCACCCGTCTGCAAGAGACCAACTGTCCAATAATTATCATAAACCCTCCAAATGGTTTCTTTGGCCCTCTCTGAAAGCTCAGTATTATGTACTGTTGTCATGGACTGTTGTCAGTTAACTAAAAAACTGATACAGAGTTCCCAGCCAGAAAATCTAAAAGTGCGCTCTGAAGTCCAAATGGATAACGATGACATTACTCTGACTCGTGGCTAATAATTAAATCACTGGCGAAATTACCATAGACAGACGGGAAGAATGTCATTTGTCCCACTCAGTAAAAAATCTGAAAAACTTGCAGTTGCATTGAAGCAGAAAAGCATCGTTAGTGCTGGTAGGAAAAGTCATGTCTTGTTCACATCTATCTTACCAGGTCAGATGATGTGTAAAAGGGACTCAGCTCAGGTCTATGCTAAAATAAATGGCAAACCTTCTAACTATACACCACTTTGTTGGTTTTAACAAAAGAAAAGACTATACTGACATCACCATGAACATTTGAAGGGTTTTTGGTCTCTATTTGTTCCTACTGTCCACACTGGCTGTGAAGATAATATATCCTGCTGAAGTGATTTCAATGAAGGCTGAATGCTTTCTGAAGTACAAATTAAGCTAAGAAGGCATAAACGGTGTGAGTGGGTATTTTTGTATTATTACACATTACTTCCTCTTTCTGTCAATGTTCTATCACCAAAGTTCAGCAGAGGAACACATGGGGTTTTTTTTGCACAAAAATACTTTATAATTTGTTAGTTAACCACTTAATTTGACTAACTGCTGAAGCCTCATATTAGCTTCAGCTCTTTTAAAGAATGAGGACTGGATTTTGTACCCAATCTCTTATACTAGAAATACTTTGGGAAAGAATCACTCTGATCACCTGTGTGAACAGGAAGAACAATTATGTCAGTAATGTCAGTATTGTTTTAAGACAGACTTGAAAAAATGTGAACTCATCCTTTAAAGACTTCATGTTTTTGTGCATGCTCTGCATTATTCAACAGGTAATTTTAATATTTAAAATAAATGCCTACACATTAAAACTATAATCAACACATTTTTTACTGTGCACAGTCCTGACATTCATCTCAGTAGCCTTGTTTTCTCACAGACCAGAGCCTGATGTTACCCAGAGTTTACTGAACCAGGTGTGTATACTTGGTTTGTTATAACCCATTCAGCAGCTGTCCAGGGCTGGAGGAGCCCAGTCTGTCTTACCCACCCAATTTCTGGGTGGGTAATTCCCAATGGAAGTGCTCTAGCCAATCCAAGGGTGTCTGTCTCTTTTTTCCCCTGTCCTGATGGTCTTCCTCTCCTGTCCCATTTGTGGAGGCTACATGTACGCACATGAACCATGAAAACACAGACACACGCACACATCAGTGCCCTGCTAACCACACTTTCATCAGAAACTGCTGAGATGAACATTCCAGCGCAGGAGAGGGAAAGAGGGGCTGGGACAAACAGATGGAGACTGATACAACAAGTGAATGAGCAGGAAAAAAGCAAGAAGTGAGAGGGGAAAATCAAAAATGCCTTAGGTAAAGTTCCAAGCAGGAATCTGAGATTGACATTTCCTGTCTGTGTAAGGCATGAATCGGCACAGTGTTCCAGGCGGGCAGGCCTTGTAGTTTGTGTCTGACACTCGCCACTTTATAGTTTCCTAACATGGTGACTGGGGTTACTGATTCCACATCTGTTACAGCAGCTTTAGCCCACACAGTACTTCTGAATGGGCACAGTGTTCATGTGTTGCGTGAGGGCAATGGCAGCCAGTGGTGGGAAATTATGCTATTTATAGAGCCTTGAAAATACCACAGCTTTCTTCACAATGCCAATCTAAAGCCAAGCTGTTGATCGTGTGTTACATAGTGAATGAGTCTGGGAAAGGGAGGGAGAAATGTACTAGAAACGTACGTCAGTAACACATCCGTCATTCACCACCTGTAATTTTTACCTCACTGAAACATAATGTCAAAGAGGGAATTAAAAGTGATGATTACTTTTTCCGATGACACAAGTCCAAGGTGAGACAACTCTCAAAAGGCGAAAACTCTTTACAAACGCTCCATCTTTAAAGCATTTCAAATGAACACACACTGGGAAGTAAAACAAACATTCCTTCCAAGTGTGGCTCATGGAGTCCCTGATAATTGCTCACATGGCTCAGAACTGCTTCCCAGCCTCACTGTTCCCACAGCCTTCACACACAGAAGCCCAATTTCTCGCTGTTACTTCACACTGCTGTTTGCTGAAAGGCAGCAAATCTAAAAGAATAGTTTCTCCTCTTATTCTCTCCTATCCTCTCAATTTATTCTGTTCATAAAATGAGCAAATGTTACTAAGACCATGATATTGAAAAGGTAGACATATTAGCGTTGTTACAGTGCACTGCCAGAATTATGCCACAGTTTGATAGCAACCGCAGCAAAATCAAGTCAAAATAATAATATCCAATGTCCTAAAGAAACACTGCGGGAAAAACCAAAGCTATGAAGTCACAGACAACATAGTTCCTGATATTCAAGGTCTATTGCGCATTACTTTGATGGGAAAAATGTTTTACCTGGATATACTGACGTTTCCTTTCCGGTGAGAAGTGAGTTTCCACTGTGGCTGAAGGCTGATAAAGGCTTTTCGCGTAGACTCTACATTTGTTTAGAGCATTAAATGTTTTAGTCTGTTTCTCTGGGCAGACTCTCTGATCACCCTTTTAGTGTAGAGGCTCTGGTCTTTGGTTCTGCTATTCTTATTTTTAATATATATCGTAAAGACAACTGTTTGTAACTTATTTATTTTTTCAGTCATTCACAAGGAAATATACAATTTTCACCACAATTTTTCCACGACAAGTCCAGACATATAAAATTTCACTGTGAAGGTTATAAACAGTGATTTAATTTTCCCACTAGGAGGTGGAATAGGGCTTCACAAAACATTTGTTTGACTATTTCCAGTTTGGTGTATTGGTTTAACAGGAAATAGCCTAAAGTTTGTTTCTTTTATCTGCCCCCTAAACACATCCACTGGCAATAAACATGTAATTCCACGTGTTACAGTATGATATGATATGACAGGTGTTACGATATGATGATCAAGAATATTCGAGAGAATATCATCGAATGCATTCTAACTTTTAATAAATGTACATGGTATGGACACTTGGGGGCAAAGGTCAAAAACAGACTGTGAGAATCACAAATTTGGCTGCTAAGATTATTGGGAAAGAGCAAACAATTGGGCTGTATATATAAAAAGCAGGTGAAACAAAAAGCTGGACAAATTGCATCTGATCCTGTACACCTCTTTTATAATTAATTTACTAAATTGCCCTCTGGAAGGTGCTATAGAGCAACTGCAGCAGCTATGAACATTTACAAAAAGTCTGTCATACCAAATGCAATAATCTTTATTAAATTTATAATGTTTCCTCAATGGAATCCATTCCGTTATGGTCTTTGCTGTGCATGTTGTGTTATTTGTTGTGTTTTTGTATTGTGATGTTTAATGATGTGTTTTTAATCTGCCTGTGTAGCCAAAGACAAATTTTCACATTTGTGGACAATAAAGACATTTGATTTTGATCTGAAGACTACATAATGCCATTATGTCAGACAAAAGCAGTGGCACAATCAAAAAAATCTATGTAGTGCTTTATATTCTGGTGATCTGCCATGTACTGCAATGCTGTGTAATAAAACAGAGACTGTACAATAGCTTGAACAAGATTTGGCAATGGAGTTTCATCTCTGACATGGTTAGAAGCAAAACACTTAGGTGATCTAATACAACTTTCAACATGACTGGAGTCCACACTTATGCCAAGAAATTTGGTACTGTAGGTGTACAAAGAAATAGTGTCGCAGCCGCTTGAGGGGTGTTCTGTCCCATAGACCTTTTTTCCAAATAAATGTTAGCTATAGTAACTAACTACAACAGTTTTACTGACCAAAGGTATCACCTACAGATCTAAGGAAGAAAAGCAACCTTTAAATGCGCCCCAAAAGAGAGGCTACAGAAAATGAAGACAATTTAATCAGGCTCAGACGACAGATGTTTTATAATCCTAACCGATTTTGAAATTAGGTTGCATCATCCACATAAGGAGAAACTTCACAGATGTCAATCTCAAACATGCACAGAGGGAGCAATGCACCACCTCAAGTGATCTCATGTGATCCCATGGGGGGGAGCAGATACAAAATGGAGACTGACGTGATGCAACCATTGACTGTGGGCACTGGTGCAAGAACTTGCTGTAGGCTTAGATATAATTAGGTACAAAGACAAAGAATTCTCTACAGATTTCTTGTCACGTCCATTCTTCAAAATCCATACTTGGTCCAGCTGTCCGGAGGAGTGTTGGTTCTTAATGTAACTTAAGTCGTCTGCTGTATCCTTTGTTTCTTTTGTCTTGAAATGTGTAACTATGGCCATATACCTCTTTGAGGTTTTTTATGGAATAAAGATGAGTCTGTAAGTTCCTCTACCTCTGTGAATTGATTAAGTAGCAGCTTTGTGATAATGTAACAAGACCTTTTCTTTGATGTTTAGCCTGTGTCTACTTTCTCACATGTTTTCTACATGTACAGACAGATAGATAGATAGATAGATAGATAGATAGATAGATAGATAGATAGATAGATAGATAGATAGATAGATAGATAGATAGATAGATAGATAGATAGATATGTTATAGTCTAATAGAGAAACACAATGAAAAGTCAATAAAGTACAATGTGCAGTATGAAGGTCAGGGAACTGTCATTACCGTTGACGCCCACCGCTGTCATTGGTCGAGAATTAACTCATCTCATTGGATGTGAAAAGCAGGAAGTAGGGGACTTTTATTTCGTGGATTGGTTACAATCCACGAAATAAAAGTCCTCACCGGTGTGAGCGAAGAGTGGAGCCGTCTTCCTTTCAGGAGTACCGAGTTCTCAATCTGACATTCTCTGCATCCGTTTTTTTTAAAGTTTAATAGTTGAATTAATGAATTAGTCATTCATTTAATTCGGGCATATTGTAGTCAATCATGGCTGCCTACAAATTAGTCTTGATTCGTCACGGAGAGAGCAACTGGAACCAGGAGAACCGCTTCTGCGGCTGGTTCGATGCAGATCTGAGCGAAACCGGGGAAATGGAGGCGAAGAGAGGCGGACAGGCCCTGAAAGGTGAGGAGAAACTCTCATTTTGCTCCCATCATCCACTGCAATAGCTCTGAAATACTTCAGGCCATTGCACGGCTACGATTGCATAATCGCCTCTGCAACAGACAGAAGATACCGCCCCCCCCCCAAGCGTGTCAGGAATATGCGGTAGATGTGCAAACGTGCAGAAGTGATGCCTTTATGTAGCTGCAATTGTACAGTGCTATGACAGGGCCATAGAAGGAGAGTTTATGTAGGGTTTCTCATTAAAAAAAAAATAATGTGATAATCTGCTTGACCCCAGAATAAAATAAAAATGTAAAAAGGATAAGGAAAAATCCTCAGCAAAGCAAAGCAACTTGCTTTTTTTCTGGTCGGTTTTGTTAAATGTAGGCTACATCATGCATTTGGCCTTTTCTCTCTATTTTTAGCAGGAGAACCGTGATAAATCATAGACATATAGGACTATGCTGTGAGTAGCCTCAATAAACCACAGAGCTGAAACTATTAGTGATTAATCAATTAGTCAATTGCCAGAAAATGAATCAGCAAATACTTTGATAATCGATTAATTATTTCAGTCTTTTATCAGGCAAAATTGTCAAACATTCTCTGGTTCCAGCTTCTCAAAGGTGATCATTTATTTGTCTTTGTCATATGTGGCAGTAAATTGAATATGCTCAAAACAAGCACATTGAAGACATCACCTTCGGCTATGAGAAATTGTAACTGACTTTTTAAAAAACATTTCATAGACTAAATTGTGAATTAAGAAATTGAGAAAATAAACAGCAGATTAATCTAATGAAGAGTCGTAAGCTGTTGCCATAAGTGGAGCCACATAACACCTTGTATTTTCAATTAAGCTGAGACTCTAACTATCTTCATGGTATCATTTATAAGTTTTATGCAACATGTGCAGACTTGTTATTGTGGGAAACTTAAACAAGGCTGAAAGAAACAGTCAAAGTATTTAAGTGTAATTTTCTTTTGACAGTTGCAGTCAAAATGCATTCTCCAACTCTCTAAAGTGCCTGTCACTCTCTGTAACTTATAGATGCCGGTTTTCAGTTTGACATTTGCTACACCTCCGTGCTGAAACGAGCCATCAGGACGCTGTGGCTGGCCCTGGACAGCATTGACCAGATGTGGGTGCCAGTGCATCGAACCTGGCGGCTCAATGAGCGCCACTACGGAGGTCTGACAGGGCTAAACAAGGCAGAGACAGCCGCTAAGCACGGAGAGGCTCAGGTGAAGATCTGGAGGCGCTCGTTTGACATCCCACCTCCCCCCATGGGCCCAGACCATGACTACTACACTATCATCAGCAAGGTAAGATATGATATCAACAGTATATATACACAACCAAGTAGCTTTGTTGGCCTGTGAGGAAAGAAATATTTTGTCCATATTGACCAACTTGATCAGCTAACTGCACACAGGAATAACAAAGAGGAGGTATGACTAGAACTGATATCTGCAGTTATGCCCTATTATCAGCTGTGTCACTATGAATGAGTGAAAGGTTATGTGTCACGGTCTTTTTGTCCACAGCACAGTCAGCTCTTACTGTTTGGTAGCGTGTGCCCTAATGTTATTACGTAATAGTACGTCCAAGATGAGTTAATATATGACTGGTATGCTAGGTTCAAGTTCAAAGGTCAGTCAAGGTGGAAACAAACTGATCAGATATTTGTGTAGACAGAGGTATTTAGAAGGTAAGATGCAGTAACCCTACACTGAATGGATAAGTAACCAGCAACATGTTAATGCTGCTATAAGAAGAATTAGGTAACTTAGGTAGCTGATTGCTTCATGCCTGCAAATGATAATGAACATGTCACTAAATTGCTTACTCTATGCACAAGGTCTCATAGATAGCTTTACTTCTGACTCACTCAGATACATGTGGACAATAATGTCTTTTTTTATTCTGGTCTATTATGCATTTAATATTTTGTCTTCCCTGCAGGACCGTCGCTATGCAGACCTGACCGAGGACCAGCTTCCTTCCTGTGAGAGCCTCAAGGACACCATTGCACGGGCGCTACCGTTCTGGAACGAGGAGATCGCCCCTCAGATCAAACAGGGGAAGAGGGTGCTCATCGCGGCCCATGGAAACAGTCTGAGGGGGATCGTTAAGCACCTGGAGGGTGGGTGGCGCTTTTGAGTTTACATGCAGAGCTTGATCAATTCTTGTACGTACTTCGGCAGATGTTTTTCATATTTCATTGCTCATAATAGCTGAAAAGTCTTTTACTTGTAATCTAAATATTTTAGGGACGTTCCGTATTTTCTAAATGCTGATTGAAGTTTTTAAGACCAGCATGCACTTCCATTTTATTTGAGAAATATTAATATTGTAACATTATGAGTTTTAATTTGTACACATAAATAGATTTATGTTAGATACGTTAAATTGTACACAAATCTATACTTTTCAAACATTTTTTTCACCTCACAATGTTTAGGTACTTCACTTTTATTACTGGTTTGATTATTGTCTTAGTGGAGATTTTTCAGTTGATATGTACAAATTTGTCAAGAATCTTGGAAAGAATAGTGATTGCATATGGCACAAAAAGTTATGCTGATCCAGTGAAAACATATTTATAATGAAAATCAACAAACTGTTCTGTTTGTATGTGCTGCCACCTGTAGGAATGTCAGATGAAGCCATCATGGAACTGAACCTGCCAACAGGCATCCCCATCCTCTATGAGCTCGACAAGAACCTGAAGCCCTTGAAGCCCATGCAGTTCCTGGGAGATGAGGAGACTGTACGCAAAGCCATGGAGGCTGTGGCTGCTCAAGGAAAGGCCAAGAAATAGAAAAGAAGAACAAAACAAGTGTATGATAGTGTAGGTTGTCTCTAATGTCTGCCCTCAGACTACTGTTTTTCCTAAATCCTTATTTGTGGATTTTAATACATGATGAGCACACTGTAGATTGTTGTCAAAGACAACCTCACACTACTTGCACAGTACAGGGATAGCAGATGGTGAACAATTGGAATATATTAGGATCAGGGGAGCCACAGCTCTCAAGAGATTGTAAATATTTTTTGCAAAATGGTCCATTAATATTACAACCTTTTTAAGAAGGTAGCATTGAACTGAATAAAAGTAATACTGATAAAGATAGTTTCATAGCTGTGTACTTGAATATTTAAGTAATAGCCCCTGACAGTAAGTAAAACATTGCTTAACACTTAAAAGAGATAGTTTTTGGCTTTTCTGTTCTTTTTTTGGAGAAAGATAAAAGTCTAACTGTGGTGTTCTCAGCTGGGACATTGGATGTCAGGGTAAATGGTAATAAGCCTTAGGAAGTTATTTGTGTCTGATCATAATTACCTGCCCTAGACACCATTAATATTTAAATGGATGACTTAGAGTAGTGGGATACTATAGTCTATTATAATTTAATAAAAAAAAGACTTAAGGCCATGTTAGATTTTGTATGAGACAAGAAATGGACCGCTGCAGAGGGTGACAACTTATTTTCTGTCTCATTTTTCAAAGTATTAAATTGATGCATTCCACTGAAAAAGGGATACCATTTTGCAATCTCTTGAGAGCAGGATGGGTCAGTTAGGACGGCTAAACAGTCCTTTTCTCTTACTTTCTCTGTCTATGAATGGTATTTGTGAAGTGTCCTTGTATGTTGTTACTGTCTGTGTTGTGTCTGACACTTTGTGTTTTTCTCTTCATGAGGTTCATCATCGCCAATTTAACGGTGCCAAACACAGCATTGCTGTCAGTACTGCACTGTATAAGAGATACTTCCATTATTTGGATTATAGCCCTCCGGTTTATAGTACTGTTGTGAAGCACGATTAACCAAAAATAAAAGGTCTAAATGTAACTGTCTTCATTATTCTGTATAACTGCCTTTGGTCCGTCTTTGTCTGTTGGTGTCATAGTACTGTTGTGCCTCCAGCTCCTGTTACTACATTAAATCCCTACAGGTGGCCTCACAACCTAATGAAGTAGCAGAGGTGGTTTTAGGAAAACAGTCTACTAGGATCTGTTTGGAAATATTCCATTATGTCATAGAGCATTGTCTTAAAAAATGTAATTCCCTGTGTGTTGGTTGAATGTACCCTGAAAGCTCTGATGTAATACAAGTCAACTATATACAAATCTAATGTTTTTGTGTCTGCTTGTCTAATCTTGATGAGTTTTATTTTTGTTTTAGTCTCTTCAGTATAGTTGTCATTTTAGAGATATACTAACATAAAGTCTAGCTTATGGTCAAACTATTAACTTGAGTTGATTCATATTTACTTACTGACCAAATTTAGGCAGGTTTTTAGCAGGTATTGGTGGTCAGGTCAATTTTTTTTTATCAACAACACAAAGTAATATGAGAAATGCTTACCACCCTTTGTGAACCAAAAATATGGGAAAATGCCAAAATATAAATTTAGCTTGTTTATTCTGATGTTAAAAACCATTTAATTCTAATAATTCTCCTCCCAACCACCTCAAATTCATAACACATGATTTTCCTGTTGTCAGAAGTGAACAACCACTCCCTAGACTAAATAGCCAAAGGTGACAATAGAAAAAAAAGCTTTTTTTGTAGAAACTTCAAAAAAGTTTTTTTTGGAAAGGTCAGGGAAAGATGGACCTGCACAGTGCATTTCAGTGGAACATCCCTTTATACTGGATCACTGTTGGACTCCACGTACCATAATGCAATTCGTGTAACGTTAACGTCGGTCGGTCCGGCGGCAGGCGGGAGAGGATCATACTGTTGAGATGACTTCAGCATTGGAGTTCTGAGTGCGTTACTGTAGCTGTCTGTGGTCATAGACAGCCTGTCCAATTCTCAAAATGAGAAGAGCAACAGAAAATCAAGGCAACACTCGGTAACAAAACCTTCGGACTTTGCACTCTATTGCTAAGTTTTAAGTGTGTTAGCTAGCTAGCTAAACAGATCACTTCCTGAAACAACGACTTACTAATATTAATTTTCCATATTTTCATTCTAAGTTAGCCAAGCATTATGAAGAAGATCAGCATATAACGTTGCGCTCTGAAAATACGGAACGCTAGCTTATTGACGCTTATAACAATGCCATGGTGTTAAAACTATGTAAACATCCTTGATGTAAGTTTC
Organism: Lepomis macrochirus; assembly: GCA_024633595.2. Classification (NCBI taxonomy): domain Eukaryota; kingdom Metazoa; phylum Chordata; class Actinopteri; order Centrarchiformes; family Centrarchidae; genus Lepomis; species Lepomis macrochirus. The sequence goes on along the minus strand of JALXJV020000020.1, from coordinate 18,687,005 downwards.
CTTGCTAGCGTGCGTGTAACGTTAGCATAGCAAACGTTAGCCAATGTTTTTCTAGTTGCTTACATCAGCACTGCTCCGTATTTATCGTTGTGTAAATGCTAGGTCTGTTCGTGATTACGATTTTATATTGTTGGTATCGCTGAACAATAATCTAACTAATGTCAAAGCGACATAACCGCGACTAAGAGGTAATCCTCTGAAGCTTCAACGCTGCTGACCCATGTTGTCACCTAACGTAGCATGATGTGATTGGTGGCCAGGGAGAAATTGACTAGCAGCAGGTGTCTTGTGTCGGCAACTCGTGATAGGTTTGTTGGCTCTGTGACACTGGTTCTTTATCCTGTTATTTGAAAACTAAACTGCTGAGTTACATTATGGTCGCCTTGGTGACAAAACTAACGTTGATTATCAAAACATGATCAGTTTCCCCTCTCTGGCTTTCTTGCAGAACACTTTCAGAATACTTTTCTCCGAGGAGTAAAGGTGGGTCAGTGCCAGATCCTGTATCGTCAGTGTCTCGTAAAACCACATTGTGTTTTGTTAAATACTGTGTACTAAGGGAGAGAGGAACATTGGTAGACAATCAGTTTTTAAACATAGGCAGGTTTGTTTTTTTTACTTTGGTTACCTTAAACAAAAAAGTCTAATACAACAACCCTTCTATAAGTCCTACCTTTGTTAAAAATTGTTTTGCTGTTGATTCAAAGTTGGAGTTTTGGAGACAGTAGTGTGTGGTGTTGTTGAATTGAACTGAAGACAGGTGTTTCTCATATTTTGTCCACCCCGTTAATGTTAATGAGTGTTGACAAAATATTAGAAGTGTATATTTGCATGTTAAGATTTGCAAATAAGTGACTTTTTTATTTAACTTGCCCATGCGCCCAGTGGATAGGCTATATTTAGTCTACAGTGCTGAAACACACCACTGTTACTATATGCTTCTTGAGTTTGTCATACATTCTGTTAGGATCAATATTGTGTAAAATCAAATACATGAAAAGCCCCTATCTGTGTAGGATTAGAAAATGTATGAGTTTGTTGAAATCCTCCAGAGTACATTATTCAGATGTTAAGAGGACACTGATGTGTATGAAATGATGTGACATGTGATCATAGTCATTGATAAAATCATGTTGTTGCTATGTGTTATGTTGCCTGACCCGCTTTAAGTAAATAATTCAGTTAGTCTTTGTTGGTAGTAATCTCTAGCTTCCAGTAGAGCTTTGTTTGTGATGAGGATTTTCCCCTTCCACAAATGAGGCTTGTTTATACTGCTTAAAACTGATCAAGTACAAAGTAATAACAGATCTTTTAAATGTGCAACTGCTTAATTCGATGCTTTTATTAACCTTCAGTAAAACTTTAAACAATAAATGATCTTTTGCAAATAAAAATATAAGAGCAGAGCTGCTTGTATGGCGAAATGCCAATAAACATAAACAACTTAACAATTCATTTGATGGCACTTGGAAGAAGAAAACAAAAATACAAAACAACATTTGGTTGCCTCAACCAAATGCTGGAACAAGAATAACCTCCTCGTGTCGCGCAGCACGATAAAGAAAAATGTGACATGACAGATAGATGAGCCACAGCTATAGGTATCATATACCCTGGCTGGCAGACAAATGACAACATGTCAAACCTGTTCACATAAGACTTAAGAGCATAATGTACAAATGTTTCTTCTGTGTTTTAGTGAAGGACCTTGCACTCCAGCAGCCCTCCATACCGCATTTCACACCTTTACTCCACGAGACTCCAATGAAGCCCTCTCAGGTCCCTAATCGGCTTCCTCACCCTCCACCCAGGAGAATGTTGCCACTTCAAAGCCCTGAGCTGTGCCACCGGGACAGACTGGGTCCACCACGGCACCCTTGTCCCATGTATCCACCAGGATTTGGTCCAAGCAGCCCAACAAACATTGGGTACTCAGCAAATAGGCCCCATCCCATGCCCAGGGATAGACTGGGTCCTATGCAGCACTCTGCTCAACCTCCAGTGTCTTTCTACCCACGGCTTGTTCCAGTCAGCCAAACTAACAGTGGTATTACACCTGACAGACCACAGCAGTTACCTTCCAGTATTTTCCACCCCGCTTCCCCTCCCTTTATGAAAGATTTAAGCAACCACTCCCCGTCCTCCCACATCCGGAGAGATCCAGTGACTGAATCTAAGGTCACTTTGTCTCTCTCAAGAAGTAAAAATGTAACCGCTCAAAGGCAAGAATCCCTCAAGGTATTGTTTTCTCTTTTTTAATTTAACGTTTGTTTTTAAAAAGTATCTTGTTTGTGACCATTACTGTAGCAGTTATGTCCTGCTGAATTGTTGTGGCTTTTTTTCATTCATTTACTCTGTTAGGCTCAATCCAGCGATGTGAGGAGTTCCATACAAACTGTTCAGCTCCACAGGCCCCCTACGGCCCCATCACTCAACACCAGAGTAGCTCAAGAAGTTTGCCCCCTGCCCCTCTCTGACTCGGAGCACTGGAGTCCTGGTAACAGCCAGTGGTCCTCGTGGGGCTACCAGCCTTCTCTGAGTACCCAGTCTTCTGACAGAAGTAGTGGTTCCAGTTTACCCATCATGCATAGCCCTGTAGCACTTTGCAAGGTAAAGTTTGTAATTTGTGCTATAAAACATCAAGTTCAAGTTTGAGCTTTTGTCTCTTCTGTACTCTGGAAGCCTGAGTACTGTGCAGTTAGGGAGAGCATGGTGTCTTGTTCTCAGCCTTGGTAATATGATTTAAACAAAGATGCGGGTGATGTAACCTTATAATCAGACTGAATTGCCATTTTGGTTCAATTACCCATAATCACAATTATTCAGTCTGACATCACTTTCATGTTAGCTTTTTTCTGTTTGGAAGATGTTGCTATTTTGCCCCCAACCAATCAGTAGTAAGGTTATCATACATCATTGAAGAAATATCAATCAATCATGATGCTTTGGCAATATTGTTACACAGTCATGCCAATAAAGCTAATTGAATTGAATTATCTAAATAGTCTTGATTTCTGTCAGTTCACTTAGAACAAGATGTATAGCTGATGATGTCTTCAATTTTAGTCCTGCCTATGAAGCTCTGATTGGCTTGGTGTTTTTTTCCCAACCAGCGAAAGATCTATCAATAGACGCAAGACCAGGCCTATTAGAGATGTTAGCATTATAACCAGGATTCAGCTTGTTGTGTCATGTGACACGTCACACTCCATTCAAAATGCTCCCTTCAAGGGCAAAAAGACATTAATTTCTGTTGCCTGCCAACCAATATGCAATTGACTGTTACTTTGAGTTTGTTACTTTTTGCGTTGCCAAAATGCTGGACGATTGTAGTGCTTATGGATTTACTAATTGAGGAGACAAACCTGGGCTGTGTTAGGTGAGAGATTCACCAGAAGGTAAAAGTAAACATTACGGCAGTCGAGTGGTGGCAGGGACATGGCAGTTTTTAACGGTAGAAATGTGGCATTGGATGCTGTGGCGTTATATGGATCGGATATGGCCAACATCTGCAGTTTGTGTTCATGTCTTTCTTTTTCTTAAGTTGAGAGGTGATCCAAATAAAATTTGACTGCTTTTGCGGCGTCTCTACGGGAGAGTCGCGATGTGAGCCGCTATGTTGGTCACGTGACTGAAAACTATGAATTATTGCTGTTGAACAACTAACCTAAAGAAAGTTGTGTTTTTTCTTTTTCTTTTTTAGGAACAACATAAACAACCTTCAAGTGAAAAGTTAATGCCAGGTAATATTGACAAAATAAATTACAACATGTCTTAATTTATACACATATTTGTAAAGGTGCAAATTTGAAGCTTTGGTCGTTATAATGAAAACTACCACAGTTGAATAAAATGAAAATATGAGTACGCATTACTACTTGCATGCAGGTTTGAACAACATTTTCCACTTCCTACTCATAAAGCTGTAATTTTAGCATGTAGTTATCTAGTTAGCATGTAATCTCGGTGGCACAACAGTGATGGCAAGCATCGGATGTAGAGTTTGGAAAGTCGTTTCTATTTTGTAGTTTGAATACAGTGAAAATGTCTTTGACTTGTATGTAAATTCACTTTACTCAAATGATGAAGATGGATGGCACTGGGTTTGTGAAATGGTCTGGTGTGTCTTAAAAATTTGCATTGACATTTGTCAGTAGTAGTATAATGATCAGCTCCAGCAACAGTGCCATTATTAACCACAACATGTTTGAAAAAACACAATTTATTAAAACATGAATTAATATAAATATTAGCTCTACATGGTAGCAAAATTCCACTCAAACCTGCAGACACTAGCCTACACTGAATATTTGTTATTTGTTGTTTTCATGTCTTTTTCTGTTTCCAGCAGTGGGCTTGAATTTCTCATCTCAGAAGAGGTGCAGGGACTTTGAGGACTGTGGCGATGGTGCCAAGAAACCGTGTCCTCAGGGTGCAAACTCATTCAGCACTGCACTGGTGTCTCAGCCGTCCTCAAGGCATTCTTCGGTCTTGGAACTGTCATCCAAAACCACAGATAGCCATCTGTGCACAGAACCAGCGTCTGGCCTGTCAAAATGCTTGGAACTATCATCCGCATTTAAACCCACCCAGTCGTCCTGCGCATCACTGTCACCTAAACCTTGTATAAAAAGAAGGCCACCAATGGGAGCAAAGCAAGCCTATGTAAATTGCACTCAGAATCATACTTTGAAGTTAATAGAGTTGAGGTCACCTACAAAGCCACGTGAAGAAAGTTCGAAGAAAAGAAGTGAGGAAAACAGTAAAGGGGATAAATCAAGCTCTTTGTTCTCCTCTGTAGGGCCCCAGAAGGACACTGGGAGCCCACCTCATGTTCAGTTAGGCAGCCACCACTCGGGTCATACTCACCATAGTACCTCAGTCTTACCAGTGAAGAGCTTGAGTAGAGGTAATCAGGTGGAGGAGAGCAGAAAGTCTGTTAGTAGCACTTCCAAAGCTGCCTCAAAACCAAATTCTGGTTCTTTGAGTTGTCGCACTGTGGAACGGAACAAAACTGCACGTCCACGAAGACCTGTTGCTATCGCTAATGATATAGGTGAGCTTTTCACCCCTGATCCTTTGACCTATGTAGTCAGCCCTTTATCTAAGACTGCAAAGCCCAAGATAGATGAGGGAACGGTCAAATCCCCCGCCTTAGAGAAAAGTTGTTCATCCAGCATTGTGAGCAGCTCTGGTACCCCAGTTACTGGATCCCAGTGTTGCAAAACTCAAAACATCACAGTCACCGATTCTCATGCAGTGGATACCAAAGCCTCTTCTTTGTTATCAGCACGTCACCAACAAGTGTCCTTGCCAACTGTAGCTTTACAGAGGGTAAAACTCGAAAACATAAGATCCATTTGCTCTAAAGGCAGTGAACTCAAAATCAGTCCCATCACCTCTTCAGGCAGGCAACCTAAGGATGAGAATGTCAAATCTGACGAGAAACACACATCTCTTCTCTCAAACAATGTGAGACCATGCGCGTTTGAGACTCACACCGCTGCCTCTGAACAAACGTCTACATCTCAATGTTCTCAGCCTCCACAGCTGGAGAGGCAAGCAAGTGAAGGTAGTAGAAAGCAGGTGAATGATGAGGATCCTATAGATGTTGAGCTGGACCTAGACCTGAGTTTTGCGTTAGACATGGATCTAACCCAGAGCTCCCATAGCAGTGAGGAGGAGCAGCTGATTTCCTTGCAGGAGATGATGGAGCGTGTTACCAAGCCTACAGATACACCGGAGAAGGACGCCTTCTCAGAGCCAAGTACACCTGGACATCGCAGCTGCCAGTCAAAAACTGTAAGCTCTACATGTCTTTATTTTACATAAAAGTTTAGAACGAATTATGATCAACTCTCTAAGTTAAAGGACTGGTAAAACTCAACTTGTCTCTGTTTGGAGCTTAAATATTGTCGGTTGTGTTTCCCACAGCTGCCATTGCCATCCACCACAAAGTCAGGCATCTACAAGAACAACCTTGATCAGATGCTAAAGGAAATACACACCAATAAAAAGTATATTATTCAGAAATTGTCACCTTTTTAATTTTAAGCTACAGTAGCTGCACATGAGAGGAGTTAACTTTCTCCACATTATTTTTATTCACCAGAGCTAAAGAGATTGAGACACAGCTTCTAACTGCATGTAAAGAGGACCTGTTGAGAATAGCTGAATATGAGGAGGCTGAGGAGAACCGGGAAGAGGGTATCTCCACTGAACAACAGTACGGGATGCAGAAGCACACAGACACATAATACCTTGTCGCTGGAACGCAGTCCTTGCACAGTTGTTAACTGTAATCTGCACGGGTTTTTTTTTTTTATTAAGGGAATTCCTACAGCGCTACTCGTTGATGTCCAATGCAATCCGGGAAGTGCCTCCAGGAGAAGTAGTGTTCAACCTGGAGAAATATGGCCGCATCTTCAACCACGATACGCTGCAGCTCAGACAATGTGTGGTCAATCCACAGGGGACAGCGCAGAAAACGCTTCTCTGGTGAGTTAGCGGCCTCACGCTCACACTTCCCAGAGGTTAATTTTTTCTGTTTTGGACAATCCTACAGCTTTCCACTTCCAGTGAATTTTGCTGAGCACATTCATGCTCAAAATGTGGGATGCACACTTTTGATTTAAATTACATTATTTAGCCTCACTAATGGTAATGCTAAAAATTATGAATCTTCAGCATGTTCTTGAGTCCATCCAACTCTTTGTACTATGGGTATGTTGAATATTGCATCCAATTTTGACAATTAGACTGTAAATTTGGGTAAATAATTAATTCATCCATATAATCCTTCTCACTCCATTTATGTTGCTCTGCCCTCTGTCAGGTCCAGCCCTGCTCAACTGAGATTGCATGTAAATATTGGATTGTTCCAGGAAGCTTACGACTGTTACTCGCCGTGTCCAGCTCAGGTTACCCGTTTCCTATTCAAGGTAGGCCCCTCACACACCCCTCAGCATGTCGGTAGTGATTTCTGTCTAAATATCTGAGCTTTGGCAGTAATTCTTTTTTGATCTTACCAGATGATGTCAGTCCATAATGAGAGGCTGGTATCTGAAAAGATACTAAAGACCCTCTGTGACATTGCCTGTACTGCTGCTTATCAGATAGGTCAGTGTCTTTGTTTCTCAGCCTCAAGCGTTTGGTATTTTTTACGTACTATTTTTAAGACACGTTAACATGTTTTTTTTTCCTGTTTGTATGCTTCCTCAGTGAAACACGGGAGCCTGCAGTTTAAAGTGTGGGTGCCCAGTTTGGCCGATTTGGCACTAGTCCTGATCAATATGGGAGTTGCATTTGTTACTCTCTTCCCTTTTGAGAGTCTGCAGCCTCCGTTCACAGAAGGAGATTTGCTGTAAGTAGCTGTTTATAGGATTACGAACTCATTTCCTTGTTTCCTCAAAGTTGTAATCTGAACGTTGTTTATTTGATGTCTCTTTAATTTTATTTGTTATTCATTTGTGTGTTTGTTTAGGGAGGACATCTGTATCAAAAGTGAGAGTCCCTCCAGTCACAAGGAACAGAGCACTTTCCCTGAACACAACTGCAGCAACATCTTGAAGGTGCGACGCAATAGGAAACAGATGTCTCATAGGAACAATTTGCTGAGAAAGCATATCTTCACCATTCAGATCACTCACTACTCGGTTGTTTCTCCTTGTGTTCTCCTTTTGTTTTTTTTGTGTGCAGTACCTCTCTTACTGTATGGGCCTCTGTCCACGGGCGTACAGCGACGATGAGCTGCTGCTGCTGTTAACTGTGGTGGGCAGGTTAGGCCTGGACACACGGCTCATCCTCCAGTCCAGTGTGGAACTGTACCCGCTGCAGTACAGAATTGTCAAGAACATCAGGGACTGGGACGCCATGGTCAGTTCACGCATGCCTCGGATTCCTTTATTTTATTTTATTTTATTTTATTTTATTTTATTTTATTTTAGTAATTTATTTATTTTTGTAATTTTCAAGTTGCAGAGGACTAGTGAGAATAATAAATTATTAAATGACAATTTTAAGCCATACGGTCATGAAACAACTGGGGAAATTTGACAATTGCGTTTTGGAAAAACATGAAATCCAATGGCTTTGGAAAAGTCAATGAAATAAAGTTTAATAAGCTTCACTAAATATCATTTTTAAACATGACCTGCGTATATTTTCAATCTCACCGTGTCAGAGCAGACAAGTAATCCACGGTACACTAGTAGTAAGTTGTCTTACCTGGAGTAACGTCCATTCTAGGTCGCAAGCTATGTATGGACAATATATCCCATAGCTATGTAAAGACCACGCAAAATGTGAATTGTGTTTAAAAATATTGGGCATTTGTAAAAAGGGAGAGAGCGCTATGAGAGGAATGGCTGGATTTATCAAGTTTGAGAAGCCTTTAACTAACCGTGCTTTAGCAGACAGCTATCAAACTGTTTTAGTCCTTTAGGGCTTCAGTTATGTGTCTCTCTGTCTCACTCTCTCTCACCCGTGCATGCAGACTTTTATTTCTCTTGCTTCAATTGGAAATTTAACATTATTGAATGAGATCCCCGTACAGTAGCTTAATAAAGAAAAATTATGTACAGAGACGCAACTCAAAGAGTAACAGATGAATGAAGCTCAAAACCAACAGTTAGACAATTATCACAAAGTGTAAATGTATATGATCATATCATCACAATACACTTCCCCTTATCAACAGTTGATAAGATTATATTTAATTATTACCATTTCCTACTATATACAAATGGGAATTATTATTGATAATTTATTATAATACTTTTCATGCATAAACAGAAATCACACACCTTTCGTCATGGAAAAAGCAATTGAAATCCATTGGTCAAGATGTTTGTGAAAACTGTTCACTTACTTTTTTAAACTTAATTATTTATCTAAAATGTTTTCAGCTTCCCAGAATCTGTCAGGCCCTCACTGATCTGACAGATGACCACCACAACATGTGTCTGCTAGTTCAACTGCTGCCTGACAACACACGTGGAAAGTAGGTCCTTTTATCTGTTTGTTTTTTCTTTTCTATCTCAGGTCTGCTTGTCTCCATTTCCCTCAGGCAATGAGTGATTTTACTTTTAAATATTTGATTTCATTGTGTTGGGCTTTTTTTCTTTTTAATGAACACATTTAAACGTATTCACTTTCGTCCATATAGGCAACTGCGTCGACATCTGAGCCTGTCCATGATCTCTAAACTGTTGGACGGAAACTGCACTTACAGACCTACAGAAAAAGAGATTCAAGTAATTTGTTGTTGTTTGTTTAGGTTATATGCAAAAACACTTTCATTTTATTTCTTTTAGATACTATTCTAATAGATTAATTCTAGATTCATTCTAAAGAATGCCTACATTAATCTATAGTTCTCCCTTCCTTGTTCTGGGCCATGCTTAGCTCTCTGAACTGAGGCAGTACCTGCCCCGTATGCAACCATCCACCCTTCTCCGAGGCATGCTGAGCTCCAGCAGGAGTCAGAAAGATAAAGTGGAGGACATGGCCGCTCTAGACCAACAGGTGGTCATGTAGTTTATGCATTGACTTCTAAATGTTCCAACCTAAAATACATGTTAGAGTTTTCCTGTCTTGTCTTGCATGTCTAGTTTTCTTATTTTGCATAAATAAAATAATCTTATATTCACTGAATTTTAACTGAATGTTTATCGTGTGTCTCAGTCCTACTACCTATGCTATAGCCTTCTGACCTTGGCAAATGAAGCTTCCAATTTTCAGTTTTTCCCAGCTCAACAAAAGGTATGAATAATATTCTTTCCCATTTTTCTGATGTAAAGTGTTGGGCCATTAATCAACTAATTTATCAGTTTTTTAAAAAATGTTCTTTTGTCTCTGAGAAGTCTGTTAATGTTGCCTTGCTTTTTTCCTTTTGCCTCAGGAGCAACTGCTGTTTCTATGCTCTGCGCTGGAAACTCATGTGAAGTGTGACATCAGAGAGAGTGAGAAATGTCTTTACCGGAGCAAGGTGAGTGTGAACTTCAGGTATTTGTGTGTGTATTTTGATGTAGATCCATGGGCATATGTAAAGGTTGTGCAGCCTTGATAGAGGTTTGCGCTTTCTGAATGTTATGAAGTTGGAACTTCAACTTTGTTGTTATTCTAACTGTATTAGCAGATAATGTCATGTAATGGTTGCAGGGATAATAGAGCGTCTATTGCACCATTTGGTTTAAACATCCTGGAACGGGGCCAGAAGGAAGGAAGTCGCATCAAACTGTGTGATTTGGGCAGTTAAAATCAGTTGAGACTATTGCTGTAAATTTCCTGAAGCTGGGTTTGCTGCACCATGATCATCTCACTGGCAACCTTGATCGACTTTGCCAGCCTATTTTTTATTTACCAGACAAAACAACCAAACTGAGCCTCAATAACTTATAACAGATTCAATAAAACACTAAAAAAGTCATAGGAACATTGCACACCTGAAAATAATGCAATGATTAATAGCTTAGCAGCTTTTGCAGCAGACAATAGGAAAAGTATAGGTGTGACTATTTACAAGATTGCTTTGTTCTATTCAAGTGTCGCACAAAGTTGTAACAGACCGCATGCACTGAACGGTTGCATATTTTGAGTGCCTGTTCATCTTTTGAGGGCCAGACTTTTACTAATGTGAATATGTAAAAGTGATTCATAGTCTGTGTCAATGGTTATGACTTTAATAAATAATTGCTGACTTGATTTCAAGATGTAGTCATGTGAGCCAGTCATTAAAACTAGGGTCGGTTAATCTGTTAAACAACTTGTACCTTTCTCCTCTCCCACCAGGTAAAGGACCTGGTGGCCAGGATCTACACCAAATGGCAGATGCTCCTTCAGAGGACCAGGCCTCTCCATGTACAGTAGTCATACACTCTTAAATGAATACTTCATTTACGCATTTTTAAATTTAGTAGTTAGTAAAAATAGGCCCAGTTCAAGAGTCCTCCAATAAAGTCAAAATATTTTACAATTCTGTATTTTCCATCTCTAGGGTAAGTTGTATGATTATTGGCGGCCTTCAGCTGTTGATGTATTGACAAGCAGCCAAGAAGAGCAGGAGATATATTACAGTGATGGTGGAGAGGGTCCTGCTATGGAGGAGGATGAAGAAGAGGAAACCAGTGGAACTGAAGAGACTGAGGTGGCAATGAACCCTGAGGAGGAGGAGAAGGAAGAGGGAGACGATACAGTGGCTGACACAAACGAGACAGGGGATGACATGCAGCCAGAAGAAATGGATGGAGACAATAAGATGGATGACACAAACAAGACGGGGGACGGCGTGAAGCCTGAAGAAATGGAGGGAGACGATAAGATGGATGACACAAACAAGACGGGGGACGGTGTGAAGCCAGAAGAAATGGAGGGAGACAATGCGATGGCTGACACAAATAAGACAGGGGACGACAAAAAGCCAGAAGAAATAGAGGGAGAGGATAAGATGGATGGCACAAATGAAACGTAGGAAGTGACAGAATCAGTACATGGAGTGAGAGAGATGCCAGAGAAGGAGCCTGGAGTGCACAAGGAGTCTAGAGTGATGGATGAGCAAATAGAGACTGGGAACATAGACCATGCTGAGGGGGAGACTGAGAATCTGGTAGAGATGAAAGAAACTTCTCACCTTGACCCGGTAGCAGCATGTGATTTAGTGTCATAGAGATTTTTATTTGTTTTCAGGGCTTTAAAAGCTATGGCCTTAATGTTGAGCTCAATTTGCACAATCTATCCATAACCACCAAGTTTCATTGTTGATACAAATGTTAATTGTATATTTATGAATAAAACCTAACCTGATTCATGTTTCCCTTGATCCCCACTGGTGCATCTGTTTTTCAGCATTGGCAGGGTGTGGGACATGAAACAATATGGGAAACAATGACTGCCTTTGCAGTGACATTTTATGTTTCACCATGTTCAGAATCTACTTGACTATGCAGCATGTTCATTATTATAAGTTATTGGTTTAGCTACATCAGTTTGCAATTAGGTTTCTCAGCCTTTACTGTTTACTGTAGTTACTGTAAGACTGCAATAGGCCTTTTGCAACAGACAGGAAAAGTATAGGTGTAATTAATAACAATAAAGATGGCTCTTTTCTATTTAAGTGCCATAATTAATATCATTATTTACACCTATGCTTGTCCTACTGTAATTAACTGTAAATAATTTTCTCGTACATGTTATCTTGTTTTTTGATTCATTGTTATAATTTCACTGTTTTGTTGAATGTGTGTATTTTGTTAAATTTCCCTTTTGGGAAAATATTTTTTTAAGGATAAACTTTTTTATAAGTGTTGCCAAATACAGAAAATAAACTGTTATTTACATGTTAAAAAAAATCTTTGTTGGCTTTGTGAAATATCTTGGGCAAAATGTAGTCTCCTCCCATCAATATTAGCAATATTAATATATTATAGTCTAACCAATATACAATAATTAATCAAATGACATCCACACCTTGCAAACAAATACCTGAAACCAAATACTTGACCAAAAGTGTTTGTCTTGACTGATGTTAAAGTAATGATTATGTACTGTAGTGCTGTGGTTAAGACATTTTTATTTTTCAGTGACAACTTTTTTTGATTTTTTCACGATGTAGTCATTGAGATTCGCACAGGAAATGTAGTCTCAAGAAACGGTTAACTTTCAAATAAATAGTTCGAAATCGTCACATTAAGCAACATTCATCATATTTAGTTACAACCCATATCATTTGCATTAAAAACAGTAAACCCTAAATTCATATCACAGTATGTTATGGGTTTGGGTGGTTTCTAAAATGCCTTCAGATTTATGGTCAGCCAATAGAAAATGATCTAATCTGGTAAAATATTTGTATCAATGTGTCAATCAACTTGTCCATTTTTCACAGAGCGTCTGTCCTTTTGGTTTCCCGTTTCCCCCTGGTTCCATAGTTATTCAAAAACGTCTACTGAAAAGCCATACAATTAATTGGGGCTTTCATTTGGATGTCAGATTCTGATCTTTTGCATTTTCCCCAGAGAGAAATCAGGCATTTATTTCATCTGAGCAGCAGCACTCTTGTCTTACTTGTTTAACGGTAACCAGAGTCATTTTGGTTTCAGTAGGTGTGTGTTATAAATACTATTTCTGATGCAAGGTGGTGAGTGCAGAGACAGTCTTTACTGAGAGGAAAAAGATTTATTTTCAAGACAGTCTGAACTAACTAACGCTAAATGTGAAATGGTTCTGAGGCAGTGGACACAAACTACCATAACTTTGGATATAAACAACAGGTTTACTTTGTCCTGTACAGAAGAACTCAGTGTTAAACTTCTTGATTTAAAATGGAGGCACATACGTGTGAGATCAGAGAGACGGTATAAAACAAGGTAATCAAGCCTGAAAACTAGCTTAGCCTCGGCTCCACTCCGCCCCACTTTCAATGGGTTGCTGAGCAACGATAGTCAGGTGACTGTCTGCAGACAGAACATGGCTGACCTGTCAGAAGACCAATGAGGGAAAGGCCAAATTTTGCATAATCGATCTTATTTTTTACGCCGTTTCTCGCCACGGGTGACCGTCGTGGACAGCAGTTAACCAGAGGTATTCAAGGTAAGCAACAGAGCGTTGAAATGTAGGTGGATAAATGAATCTGTGTGGCTTGCAACAGCTGTAGCTAACGTTGTTGTCGGCTAGCTAAGTTAAGCTATTTGCTAGCAAACTACCGCTTTCTCTTTCAGAAGCAAGTCTATTTGAATGTGAAAGCGAACTTAATAGGATGAAATAACTCTTAGTCAACTTTATATGGACACAACACGTTGTCTTCCGCAAATTTGTAACATTGTTGTATTGCCAAAGCTAGCTTGTTGTAACGTTGCTGCAAGTGTAGCAGTAAAACCAACGTAAAAACAAAAAACGGAATCTATCTTCTATTTAAGTGACTCTGGAAACCAAAGTCATTATCTACACAGACACACACACACACACACTTTGAGCAGGTAATCGGAGGATCAACACTTTGAATTCATTGTGTCTTCAGTTAGTTTTGCACTTTTTAAGTTAACGTTATTGACATTTAATCTGACTTAACAGACAAAGAATGAACACATCACACAAGCAAAAACATTGGGATGAATTATTTTCCTGCCTGGTTTATTTCACAGAGTGGACTTTTAAACCTTTGACCAGGGGGCAGCAATTCACAATGGTTGTTCATTTGTTGGGAGGCATCATGTTTGATTTATTTGGCCTTTCTGGGTGATAGCCCTGAGTATGTGGAGGAATGCCAAAGTCCTGTCACATACCTTACTTTCCGTGACAACCACTGTACTACACTGTACTACAATATGAGATCAGAAAATCAACTTTTTGAATTTTTTAATGTAGGTTTCTTCTTTGATTGATGCGATATTTAGCTGTTTGCAGTGTGTTCCATGTTTTTGAAGGAAGCAAATGTAGGGCATCTGTAAGAAATTGTTTCTATATCCCAGTGATATTACCATCAGTACTGTAACGGTGTCCTAGGAGATGTCTCAAGCTTCATTGTCTGTGGAGCAGTTCTAGACTTGTTTATAGGTCATATAATCACTGCGGTTTATGGTTGTGCATTGGCAATAACATCACACATTTGCGGAAGACATCATGTTGTGTTCATATAAAGTTGCCTAAATGTTGTTTCCTCCAACAAGCTTTTACATTCTAACACTCTCTCAGCTCTTTTCCCCAAGCAGAGACTGGTTCAGATATATATTAAATCAGATATGCGTGCTACATTATTACAATTCAATTCAATTTCAGTTCAATTTTATTTATATAGTGCCAAATCACAACAACAGTTATCTCACAGCGCTTTTCATAAAGAGCAGGTCTAGACCATACTCTGAAGTTATTTACAGAAGCCCAACAATTCCCTTGCTTACACAAGCAGATTACTTTCCTTTTAGGTAGGCTTTTCCATTTATGATGTGTTAATGACATCATAACAGAAAAAGCTTTTTAAGACCATTTTTTAAAAAAAGCTCTTCTGCATTAATCATTACATTAATAACAACAAGTGATGTGATTGCAGATGAGCGGGTTGCCAGAGGGTATAGCAAATGGCCCAAGCAGAAGAGAACACTTAGAGAAAGATGCTCAAATTTGGGAAAGACCCTGGACACTTGAAGAGATGCGACAGAACAGTGCCAACTGGTCCTTGGCAGCTGACTCGGGGGTAAGTCAAAAACCTTTTCCCTAGCTTTGCAATAGGCCAAACAAACAGTAAGTCATCTTGATCTTTCATCAGATAGGCAGGCAGATAAATGCTTTAGAAATCTGAGCATTTGACTGTATTGTGAAATGTCTTCTGCTTTGGTGAAATTAAAGAAACTCTGCAACTGTCAAGCCGTCTTCCTAACCGTTTTGGGTTGGGGTTTTTTTTTTTCTTCACAGCTCTTCCTGTTCCTCCAAGACTTCTCCCAGAGAATGCTTTCAAAGACACATGAGATTGAAAAGCAGTTGGACAGTCTGATCCGCGACACCAAGGCCACAGACAGCTGCTTACACTCTGTCTTTAATGACTTTCTCATGCTTTCCAATACACAGTTTATAGAAAATGTAATGTATATTATTATATAATTCAATTTTGCTTTTTATACTGTAACTGTGACAATTAAGTCCACGTGTTTGTGTACTTTTAGAACTAAAAATGTTGCAGGATGTCTTGTGTTGAACCTTTACATGATGTAATCTATCTGCTTAGAAAAAAAACAACTTTTTACTTTCTGTTCTGTTACAGAGAGTGTATGATGAAGAGGTAGAAGAGACTATTCCCAAGGCGGATGTTTTGGAGAAGCAGCCTGAGCAGGTATAAAGAATTTATCCATCCTGCTCCTAACAAATGCTGGTATACAATACACCACTGAGCAACCATTACAATACTGAATAATGCTTTTAAGTATTATTATTTCAAGAATAATGTGGCCACAGCAGGCAGCACAATATCCACAAGTCTTTTATTGCTCTGTGAAAGTCATTTTATGTTTTCCTTTAAGGAGAAGACTCGAGAGCAGAAAGAGGCTGAGCTGATCCCTAAGATGCAGGAAGCTGTAAACTATGGTCTGAGAGTTCTGGAGTCTGCCTTTGAGCATCTGGACATCAAAGCAGGAAACTCTGACTCAGAGGACGAGGAGGTTGCAGACAAAGTGGAAGCCATCCTGGAGCCTAAGGTGTGCTCTTTACGTTGAAGATGCAATTTAGGATTACTGAAGTTACTGCAGAAATTCATGTGATAAAGCATCTCTTTGTACTTCAGCCTGTGTGTCTGTTTTTTCCCTTGTCTTTTAGGATCTATATGTGGACAGGCCACTTCCATATCTCATTGGTTCCCAGGCCTTCATGGAACAAGATGATGTTGGACTTGGTGACCTCTCAAGCGACGGTAATAAACTCATGACAGCTTCTTCAGGCACTTGTACAATATAATGTTTATTTTCCTCACGTGTATGGTTCCTTTTCCAGAAATGTCTGTTGACAGTGACCGAGACAGTGTCATTGAGAGCGAAGATGGCAAAGACGGAGTTGTAAGATTTTTCTTGTTTTTCCTGGTATTTTTCAAGGGTTTTCATTTTGCATCTTGCACAGGAAAATAAACACCTTATTGTACTTATTTGACAGCATTCAGATGAAGACTTTGATCAGGAGGAGGACGAAGGTCACAATAACATTAAGAAGGTAAAGCTGGCTGCCAAACATATCAAAGATTTAAACTGAACATTTTAACATGGTATTTTCAACTGGCATTTAAACTGAGCAACTTTATTCTTTTGGATTCTCCTCCCACACCTGACCAGAAATCATCCATGTTGAGTTTTGAGGACGATGAAGAGGAGGAGGAGGAGGAGGAGGATTCTGACATATTTGGAGAATCAGACAGGGATGATGATGACGACGTCTCAAAGGTATGCCTATTATAACTTTGCTCGAGTAGTTGAGAGACTTCTTTGTGAGTGGATCATTAGCAATTTCTTTTGGAATCTTGTTTTTACTCTCCTCTGGTGGCTTTTATGTCACGTTCAGAACACAGGCCCATCATCTTTTGCCGATGAGCTGGCAGCCCGAATTAAAGGTGAAGCAGTCAATAAACCAGAAGGAGATCGCGCATGTGAGTCACTGTCATTAACAACCAACTGGTAGTCTATAATCTCACTTGAATTTACATGACATGTTTTGTTCCACCCCCTCTTCATATTTAATTTAACAAGAAGTCATAATTAAAGTTTACATTGGAGATTCAAGTAATGGATGCCATAGTGCCATAGTTGCATGTGCATGCTCATGGATTTTGTGTTATCTACCATGTCATGTCTTGGAAGCATTGACATCTAAGAAGAAAAGTAAAGGCAGGAAAGAACCAAAGCCTGCAAAGCCACTGGGTAGGACTTTCATTCATCATCAGTGCAGTTTATTGTTGAATTTTGCATTAGTTATTTCCAAAGTAGAACTATTGTTCACAGTATGCTGCTCAATGCTGTTTATGTTCATTGTTACAGCAGCTGAAGAGGACAGTGATGACATGTTTAAGCCACCAAAGATGGATGACGATGACTTCTCGCCATTTGGAGGAAAAGGTGGCCTCTTCAGTGGAGGGAGAGGCCTGTTTGACGATGACGATGAGGTATATTAAACTAAAGTTCTTGCTCTCTTATTCAGGCTGCTTTCAAATTACATAAACTCTGGTCTGCAGCCACAATTTGATTTGTGCTGTATTGTGTTATGCATTCAGGGTGATCTTTTCTCTGAGGCACCAAAACTTTCTGTGTCCCGAGAGAAAAAGGTGCTGAATGAAGGAATGAAAAGCACAGCTCAAACTGCAGGTATGACCTAAGACAGACTTTCGAGACATAAGATGGGTACAAACGTATAGGGGGAAAACTGAACTACCAGATTGCTATATAACTTTTCTTTCCCGTCCAAGAATCAGACAAGCCTGGAAAGAAGATTCCACCGGGTGCCATTTCAATATTCCCAGGTAGTAACATTTATTTTTCTGACAGCTAATATCATTTCCTTTGTCTGCTTCATCATCCTCATCCAAACCAAATCACTTTCTCGCCACAGATAACAGCCTGTTCAGTTCGGGAAATGACTCTGATTTGGTGGAGAGCAAGGAGAATGGAACTGCAGCTCCTAAGACCAATGCTGCCTCCAAACAGGTTCATACAGGAGCTGGTGTTGGTGGAGGAGGTGGGCTGTTTGATGATGAGGATGAGGATGATGACTTCTTCAGTGGTAAAAGTCTGAATAAGTCTGAGTCTGGTAAGTGTGTGAGAACGGGCACAGTGCTACAGTCCAAGTTCAGGTGGGATCCTGCTAGCCCTCAAACCACTGTGTGTTTTGGTTGTTGTTTTTTTAATTCTTTTTTTCAGCTGGACAGGAAAAACCCAAACCCAAGAAGGCTGTTGACCTTTTCGATGATGACGATGAGGATGGTGACATATTCAGTGCAAAGTACAGTGAGCCAGCTCCAGTGCAGAGCAAGAAGGAGGGAGTGGAAGAGCTGGTTAAACATCCTGAGAAAAAGGTAAACATCAACAGAAATGTGCGTTTGAAGATGATGGCCCACAGTATTAATAGTTGTACAAATGACATATTTAGTTTGGTGTGTCTACACAGTGTTTTTTTGTGGTCTATAGACAAATTCCTATGTTGATGATTCATTGTTATGTTTAGATGCGAGCAGGGGCCGTTTCCATATTTGATCAAGGGAGTAAAAACTTGCTTAGTGATGGCCTGTAAAAATGTCCGCTGTCTACCAGCGAGGAGTCCGAAGAGGTCTGAATAGATCATTGTCTAACAATATGGTC
Organism: Lepomis macrochirus; assembly: GCA_024633595.2. Lineage (NCBI taxonomy): Eukaryota > Metazoa > Chordata > Actinopteri > Centrarchiformes > Centrarchidae > Lepomis > Lepomis macrochirus. The sequence continues at coordinate 18,668,187 of JALXJV020000020.1, read as the reverse complement.
CTGACAAAATCAAATTTAGTGTGTTTTCACTTGCATAATGGCAGGATTTTAACCACAAAAAGGTCTCCAATGGGCTTCAGTAACCACAGTGTGTGCAGGCTGTTTAGCCTAAATTGTCAAACATTTTGCACTGCCTCCTGATACACCATCAACTGGTTGTTGGCCACGTTGTATTTTTTAGTTTTTCTCTATAAAGTTGTAGCAGTTTCAGTGTAATTTGGTCTTTACTTTTTGTTTCGAGGTCGTGCCTGCTCCTACAATGACTCACAAGCTCATTTATTGTGCACAGATGCCATTAAATGAACAGACCTAGCTGCAGTCATTGTATTGATTTGCTGGATGCCATTTTCGAGTGCAATCTGAGCAAAGGCCAAATTAGATTTATTTTGGAGAACACTGCCGGCCTTTACCCCTGTTGGCACAGTTCAGTTCTCTTTGCCCTGTAACAATATTTTCTTTCTAGACTAAAACCTCATACTTTCAAAATGGAACAATTTAGAAAGATATTTGTATTAAATTGTCATGTTCATGTTTGGCATTTCAGAATGGGCCTGCTCCAGATGCTGGGAAGGTGACTCAGAAAGCCCAGTCCAAGGGCCTCTTCTCTGATGATGAAGACACACCGGTAAGGCTCTCAAACATCACTGCGGGAATAAAAAGTGTTCACCATAATAACGCATTTTAATTATCCTATAAATGGATTTGCTTTCCATAGGGATTTCCAACCATCCCCAAGGGTCAGTCTAAGCCTGAACCTATAAGCCAGGGCAAAACCAGCAAGGCGCCTTTGTCTTTATTTGATGATGAGGAAGAAGAGGTGAAAATAGTTAACTAATGTTTTACACACTCAAAACTGGTTAGGTTTGTTTTTGCTTTGAGTATATAACGTCAATCTGGTTGTTCACCTTGCAGGATCTGTTTGCATCTGCAGCTAAATCTAAACCTAAACCTAAACAAGCTAAAGCCTCTACACCTCAACCCAGTAAGGCTGTGTCCAGCTCCCTCTTCAGTGACGATGAGGTACAAAAAGTAATATTTGACTGCTGCACACTGATATTTAATGGCGTACGTTCCATAATGATACACTATTTTTCCTGGATATTTGAATGACAGGACCAGTGGATGACTTCTAAAAGTAGTGCTGTGAATCCAGAGGTCAGGACAGGTGGAATGAAATCCAGTGCCAGTGCCCCCTCCAGTCTCCCCAGTGCCAAAACGTCTCAAAAAAGCAGCCTCTTTGATGCTGATGATGATGATGACGACCTGTTTGCCCCAACAAAAGAGTCGAGGTATTTTTTTTCTCCTTTCAGTACATTAGAAAAGTAACATCCACTCCCAATTGTATTAAAATCACTTTCATCATGTTCTAAAGAGTAAAGTACGCTCATTTTGAAACATTGTAATGCCAGTAATCTATCCTCTTGTTCTGTCGCCCTTCATATAGTCAGAAGAAGCCTCAGAGAGTTGCTCTCTTGTTTGAAGACGAGGGCGATGATGATGAAGATAAGGGATCCCTCTTTGGCATCAAACAAGCTGTCACCGCAAACGCCACTCCAGCTGCTAAAGTCAGTGCACTAACTTGTTTTTTGTCATTAAAAACGATCAGTTTCATAAGTTCAGGGGGTCTGAGAATTTTCTCCACCCCTAGAAGACCATTAGGATCAATTAGACAGAAAACGGAAATCAACTAATCAAGTCTGTTAAAATTAGATTCTGTAATAGTTAATTTATTACACCATTTGCTTTATCTCCCACACTGAATTCATTTAATACCTGTATTCATCAGACACCTGCTTTGGCCTCGAAGTCATCCTCCCCATTAGAAAAATCCAAAGAGGTTGCAGTTTCTAGGACGGCAGCAGAGGACAAGCCTTCAGAGCAGGAGAAGCCAGTGGCAAAGACCCCTGAGCCGCTCCCGTCATCGCCATCACCAGAGAGCATTGAAAGTAAAAAGAAGTCTCCTGGAGCCGTCGGCCTTTTCGGAAGCATCAACACTCTTGCCAGCAAGCAGGCAAAGAGCCCGTTGGATGAAGCTGACAATGATGACGGTTTCCTCTCTAAGGAGAGCCCGCCACCAAATGTTAAGAAGGAGGAGAAGAGGGAAGAGAAAGTCAAAACAAACGCTGTTAGCCTATTTGATGAGGAGGAGGAAGATGAATCGGATTGGAATGATCCCATATTCACGCCAAGTAAACCAACAGCAAGAAACACACTAAAGGTTTGTATGGTTTACAGTGAACCTACAAGTAGTGGGAAGAATTGGTTTAGTTGCAGTGGTATACCGTTTTTCCTGCTATGCAGGTATTAAAATGTGTGTATTTAATTTTTTACAGCCTACAGAGGAGCGGACACAAGCAAAGAGCACAGGTGTGTTCCAGGATGAAGAGCTGCTGTTCAGTCAGACGCAGCAGAAGGACAATGACCCAGATGTTGACCTCTTTGCCACCTCAGGAAAAGCTGCAGTCAGTATATAGTCTTTCCTGTTTGTATCTGTTTCATTTTTCTCCACATGCAGATGTCTTTCACTACACATTAAGGATACATGACTGTGTTTACCTTTCAGAGCGCCAAGCCCAGCTCAGCAAAGCCAGCAGCACAAAGTCTGTTTGCAGATGATGATGAAGATGACCTCTTTAGCTCTGTCAAGCCAAAAGCTGCTCCTCCGGTAGCAATTTGATTCTTATTTTCTTTTTTTTTGTGTGTGATTACAATTCAGCTCAATTCTTGCTTCCCTAGCATCATGTATTAGTACATTAGTAGTAGTATTAGGAAAACTTTTTTTGATTTTCATTCTCAGAAAGTAGCAGAAAAACCCAGTAAACCTAATGAAAGAGCACCACTAGCAAGTCCAGAATCCATATCAGAGATTCAGGTGAGTCTACTGAAAGCACTGCAGTTCCAATAATATATCATGCACTTGTTGCCTTTGAGCCATCAATACACATGCCTGTGTAGCCATGCGTTTTTGATTTAGGGTTTATTTTTGCTTGTATTGGGTGTTATTATTATTGGGTGAAATGTTATGTCTATGCGATAGACATGTCTATCTTGTTATTTACTGTCTGTTGAAAGATGTTTCTCAATGAACACAAGAAAAACTTTCATTGGATTAATTTCTGAACCTGCTGTAATCTCACCACACAGAAATCTGCATCAAGCCCTGTAAAACCTAAAGATTCCTCATCAAAGATTGGGAAACTTCAAGTAATAGTTTTGTTTTTATTGAATCAAAAGTCTTCATTCCTGACATTTCACTTTGATTCCTCCTGGGGAAATACTTTTCAAATTCCCACTTACATGTTTTCTCTTTTAAGGCTTCTACTGCCTGTGCATTTTCATAACTGTAAAAGCTTGGCTACGATACAGCAGCATGGCTACCAAAGTATAGATAATTCTGTTTTGATTTGATTTTGCTCACTCTTTCTGTCAGTTTAACAAGATGTTCCTGCATATTGCTTTTGCCCATAGACTGTATATAAAAACCTTTTGCCTCATTTCCATTCGCTGTTCTGGCTCTCCTTTGAATGATCTGCTGCTTGGAAGTCCTCTGATAAACTGTAAATGTGTAGTTTAGTAGAATTTAACCCTTGTACGGTTTAAACTACCCTCTGTTCTAAATAGTCTTCGGTCAGTGCTCAGGTATCATGGTGTCCTTTTCACCTTGATAAATTATTGTACTGGTGCATCTGATCTTATCATATTCAGGCCAACCTGATGATCAACCCCGCTGCGTTGCTCCCTGGGGCTGTGCCCAGTATGCCAGGCGCTGTAAATGTACTCCCTGGCATGGGTCTTAGTTCCTCCTCTGGTGTGTCCAGTTCCAGCCAGAGCTCCAGCCCTGCCACAACTCCTGTAGGAGCCCAGACAAACAAGGAAGGAGGAGTGAGCTTCGACTCCCCAGTCCATGTTAAAACACTGCAGAGCGCACACAAGGTGGGTTTTTGATTCTTGGAGTGTTATGTCTGCTACTTTGAATTCTTTCAGTTGCTTTTCCATTGCTTGGATTCTGATGTGATATTATGTGTGCAAATCTTCTGCCATGCAGAGTCGTGCCAAAGGTTCTGCACAGCGGAGACCCCAGTCCAGAGCTGCAAGGCAGCAAGCAGCCCAAAGATCTACAGAGAATAACGAAAAGACCCTGGGTGGAGGTGTTCCTGGGCCAAACCCCAGTCTGTCTGGTTTGGCCTTACCTCCAGCAGACAAGTCCAGCCAGGCGTCTCCCAGTCCGACACTACCTAACTCTCCTGCGCTCACAGCCTTGCTCGCCTCCTCACATTCTCAATCTTCTCTTTCTGAAACCTCCCCCAGACCCTTTGTACTGACTCTACCAGTGTCCACAAATGCTGGAAAGAAAGACTCTAGTAAAGACGACAGCAGTACCAAGGTGCTGCGCCCTTCTGATGAGGATGACCTTTTTGGTTCTGACAGTCTGTTTGGGGCCACCTCAGTCACTAACAAACCCTCCACCCGACAAACTACCAAGACTACACAACCTCAGGCCAGTAGCAATCAAGGACTGAAGAAAGACAAAGACAAAAGCACACTCCCGTCCATTTTTGATGACAACACTGATGACCTTTTCCAAAAGGTCAAGCCAAGGTCAGCTACTAAGAAAACCAAGGCCTCGTCTTTCTTGGAGGAAGATGATGATGAGGACATCTTTAGAGTGAGCAACAGCTCCACTCCCTCATCCACAAGTAGTAAAGAAACCAGCAGTAGTTTTTCAAAGCAGGACATCTTCCAGGTACTTTTTAAAAATTTTACATTGATGGGAATACTGTTGAGGTTTTCTGCGCGTTTCTTCCCTTATCGGCTGACTTTCTGTGTTCTCAGGATGAAGTAGCCACTGTGCCTAAAGCTCACAAGAAGCACAAAGAGAAGACCATTGATGCCAGCTTGTTCGATGACAACATAGATATTTTTGCTGATCTGACGGACACTTTAAAGCCAAAACAGAAGTCCAAGACAAAGGGAGAGACCAAATCAATATTTGATGATGACATGGGTAAGCAACAACAATACGCCTGCAGGCATTCATGTTTTTTTTTTCCTTAATGCACACTTACGATACTGTCCATCTTGTGATCTACCTTTTTTTTTTAAATTGTGCATTTAACCAAATATTTTGTCCATCTCTGTTCTTTAAAGATGACATCTTCTCACCAAGCACAGTAAAACCAGTCACCAAGGCTCCCCATAAAGCAAAGAAAACGCCACTGTCTCAGGAGACCAGTTCAGCAGCGGATTCAAGCAACATATTCGATGATCCACTAAATGCTCTTGGTGGGAAATGAACAGTTGTTTCTGAGTAGCCAGATTTGTGCAATTGTAGATTCATTATTTTGTCATTTTGGATCGCTGAAAGATTGGAGATCGGATACACTGTTGATAGAGTATTTATTCATATGAATTCATATAAATACTATAGCGTGTTTTCGGCAGATAAAGACTCGAATGAAAATGATTTCAGTCATCTTCTGATGGCACTTTCAAAATCATCTCGGCATCAGATCATATTATGTAACAGTTATTATGTACTGGTAATCTTTATTATACATGATAGCACTTTATAAGCATACCATATGCTTAGCCTCAAAACCTGCAGAAATTAACAGTAAATTGTTTGTGTTTGTTTTGAAGATGTTCATCCTTTGGCTTTTCCATGTTGAGATTCCATGTCTTTGAGTTTGTGCCATATCATAGTTATGAGAAATCAGTGTGTTTACTTAACGTCTTTGGCATTTTGACAATGTTTTTATTAATAAGAAATTCATCAGTTTCTTAACTTTGGCTGTGATTAAAAAGGATATTCATTTTTAATTACTAAAAAGAAACATATTTTATGCTATCTGAAATGAGTGTGATTATTTCCAATTCACTTGTCATGTGTGTTGTGTTTGTCTAGAATTAAGTATTGATCAGTGCAGAATGATGTCCAATCCAAAGAAAGATATTTCTGATTATTAACTTTATTTGTGTTTCATTTTTGGATGATTAAGGCTCAGTGATTTTTGTTGAAGTCAGTATTATTAAAGTAAAAAAGTAAGAATTGAAGTTGAAACCGTTATTAGCATTTAAAGTGAAGAGCTGCTAGAAATTCTATTACATTTTGCATACTAAGTAAAAGCTCTTACATACTATAAAAGCATAATTTGTAGGTCACAGGGCAAAGTCCTTGCATCTTTTTGTGCTTTGAACATGGCATTAAAAGCCTTTTTGTCTCTCATATATTGGCACCTTACTGTTGGCATTGGGTTACAAAATGGCATACATCTCTGTTGTAATAGATGTTATTTTACATTCAGTATTAATTTCTTCAAAAGATGAAAAAGTCCAAATAAATAGCTGGGAGCCTAAAGTTCCACACAAACTGATGAGAGACAGTGATTATTAGCCTATCAGCCTATCAACTGTTATAGGGAAAGACTATGTTTTTTCTCTGTTCTAGTTGAAGAAAATGTTTGGCCCTGGTTTTGACAACAGAGACAATTTGTTGTCCCGCCTACCTCACCGTTACGCCAATTGGCTCCTTTGTCTATCAATCACATGAAGTCACAGGTGTTGTACGGCCCTTTGACAGGTATGATGTCGCCAACACGGGGACCAGGGCGACCTGCAACGGCCAACAGCTTACTTTGTTCCGCGTGTAGTCATTAGGGTTAAACGTGATGAAATGCTGCGTAGTTTTGAACGTAACGTTACCATCG